>JAQSVV010000076.1:0-1291692 GCA_036375495.1 Agrotis segetum | reverse complement strand
TAAAGCAAACTTGTTGAAAAGTGAAAGTCACCTTATGTTATCATGTCATAAAATTGTTTATCCACATAAAAGGTGCAATTATGTAATGAACAAATTTATAGTCTGGTACTCTTAAGTATTAGAGATTTGGGTAGATTTATATCTGGTTAATGGCAAAGGATAAAATTTCAAGGCAATGTCATGCTTCATCATCAACCACATCATTTCTTACCATCGCGCATCGGCAAGATCAAAAAAATCTGGCTTAATGTGCATTTCATTTATTTGGGCCATGCTCTATTAAATCCTTCAAGGCAAAAAAAAACATAATTTTGTATGAAAAAATAGGTTCTTCTTTTTTCTAATTGGATAAAAACATTGAAATAGAATATCAAATTATTCCAATAAATTGTTAATAAACAAGTATCATTATTTTATACTCTGAAATATGGCTAAAAATCAAATATTATAATTTCTAGACTCCATGCTGCAACAAAGTCTATGTCTGCCGATACTGCCACGATGAGAATGAGCAGCACTATTTCAACCGGAAGTCGGTGACGGAGCTCATATGTACGGAATGTGACAAGAGGCAGAAAGTGCAGGAGGAGTGTGAGAATTGTGGAGTGCGATTTGGAAAGGTAAGTTTAATACAAAATTATTTTAAAATATAACAAATATTGCAAATATTTAAAATGCATAAAAGAGAGATAAGATTAAATTATCATCTCAGATCAAAGAAATAGGCAGATAGAACGCTCAGAGTCAGAACACGCGAGTGTCTGCCACCAAAGATATTGTATTAACCAAAGTTAATACAATATCAAATACAATTACATTCCATAATGTTTTCTTTGTTTTTGGGAACAACTTTTACGGTGGTTAAAGAAACAAGACGCGCGTTGTCAGACGCGTATTTTGGCAAAAAACAACGACGCGCAGCTTGGTACGACGCGTAGCTTGGTACCTTCCGCGACTTTGTGTTCGATTTTGATTTTGTATTAACTTTGGTGAACCCACTCGCGTGTTCTGAGCGGTCTATCTGCCTATTTCTTTGATCTGAGATTATTATATACATGCACATTAGATTTTAATTACGAACTAAATAACGAGATGTTAAAAAGATTATTAAGAAAATGTGCATGTACAAATGTGCCAATCGTACCATTAAAAACAACCTTGAAAATTATACAGATATTTGATCAAGATTATATTGTATTTCTTAAACATTAAAATATTTACTGAGCTATGCTAATTAGGAAACTGTTCAAATCAACAATGTCGTAAAATCTTATCTGTACTAGCCACTGTTTTTTACTGCAATATGACGTAAATATGACATAATTATAGTAAATTTTACTACAAGAATATTCGAATATTAGATTATGAAACATCCAGATCCCATTTAAAATTTTTAGTGTAGCCACTTTTTATAAATGTGTGAGTGAGCACTACGCACACATTTAAATGTTTTCCTTGGAGGTTTTCACTTGTTTTACGTAGGAATCGAACGACGGGAGTAATTTTTGTACCATGTTTTTGGCTCCAATTCTCTGTGGACTTCTAGGAATTTGGTCATTCTATAATCTAAGATGCAAATGAATGTGCTTGGATATTTATTACTCTTTTCCTGAACGGAATAGAGATGAGAACTTGGACGCTGTATGGTATTTTATTCAAATGAAATCCTCATTTTTCCAAATGACTGAGCTGATTTTAATGAAGCTTCACACATATAAATAAGCAGAAAATAGGCCTACTACAAAAAAAAAATTATGCCATTGAGCTTTCGTCGCGGGACTCACGAATTACCGTGACCCCGGAACATACCAGATTTAGTCAGTACGAGTCTGGCAGTCAGTCCCGCCCTGCCCTGGGTGATAGGCAACGACGATATAATACTAGACTCCGCATGCACGATCTAACGAACAAGAATTATTCTGTCAACTCGCTGAGGTACTACGTAAGCGAGGGGGCCGGGGTACTGCGTTGTGATTGGCTAACTGAAGGTCTGTTCTGTCTCAACGTATGGTTACGGCTCACAGGATTGGTCGAAATGAGACGAATAATTATAAGACTTTTTTGCCTAATGTGTTGACAGACATTCTTTCTTAGGCCTGTTATTAGGAGTCTAGTATTATATCGTCGTTGGTGGCAGGACTCATTTGATGACTTTTCCCGCAAAAAAAATTTCATTGAGTGTTGATGATTCACTTAAAATTAAATGTTTGTTTGTATCAGTAGTATCGTGTTTAGCATTTACGGCACATTAATCAAGGTCTGTGCCATGGCGCGCATGCAATGCAACGCACCTACGAGAACGATATGCGTGTTTTATAACGTTAAAGGTATTTTTATTGCGTGCTGATATACTCGTAGCTATACCTAATCTAACTCGAATTAACTTGAAAGGGTATCACATAGAGGGCCAAATACTTGCCAGGGTTGTAGGACTGTCATCTGAGGAACGTGACCCTGGAACTTAAAGAGCAATTGCAATTGATTTTAGGCAGTACGAGTCGGACACTCCTTTAAGCTCCACCCAGGGAAGACATTTTAATGATTTTACTACCAAAAAAAAGAGATATTTTGATAAACATTTTCATTCAACTTGTCTAAAATGGCCACTTAGCAATATCTCAAATGATTCATAATTGAACCCTCAGCTTGTTCTTCATTAAAAATTAAATAAAACCCACTATATATGTATAAAAGTGTAGTTCACAGAAAATAAGCTGCCGATACTACTTTTATGAATATGCGACGTAACACCTGTGATTTACCTAGTAAATTGTAAAAAAAAAAAAATTGTGAACCTCACCAGGTGAAACATGTACGGACAAACTAAAATATAAGAACTTGCATGCTTAATTTGTGTGTAAACGCATGTTTTGAACAAATAAAATATCTTTATCTTATCTTTATCTTTAAGTAATTAGAGACATGAAACTTAATTCACTTTGCGGATGCTGGATGATCCGAGTAATTTAAATTTCTGTCACAACCCACGCTGCGATTGAGTTGATAGTGCCTAATAACGACTTCGTAAATAATAATTTTGCAGAAATAAGTAATCTTCTAATATCTTAATTTTTTCAGTACACATGCCTGATCTGCAACTTGTTCGACGATGACGACAAGCGGCAGTACCACTGTGACGGCTGTGGCATCTGTCGCGTGGGAGGCAGAGACCGGTTCTTCCACTGCGAGCGCTGCAACATGTGCCTGCCGGTGCAGCTGCAGCAAGTCGGACACAGGGTGAGACCTATTGCAGTAGTACTGCTCAAAAAGTATTTACTACTCATCTAAAAAACAAACACGTGTCTACGATGACCACATCTGTGAACAGAACAATTTTTTTAAAGCCTTACAATCAGGCAGCCACCGTAAAGATTATTACAGTGGCTTTTTGGGCGAGGGAAAATAAAACAGGCCCAATAATGTACAAACGCCAGAACACCAAACTACCCCAAGTTTGGTGTTCTGGCTTTTGTAAGATTGTACATTATTGGGATAAGTTGCAAACATTGTCCATTGATAGTATTAGTTTTCATAATTTATAGGTAATAATAATAATTTTTTTTCTTTAGTTGTATAGAAATATTTAAAAATGTAAATTATAGGGAAACAAAAATGAATAAAGGAAATATTCCACATCTAGCACACAACGCCATCTAGTCCCAAGCTAAGCAGAGCTTGTGTTATGGGTACTAGACAACTGATAAACATACTTATATATTTCTAAATACATGCATATTATAGGTAGATAAATTACACCCAGACACAGAACAAATGATCGTGCTCATCACACAAACATTTGTCCTGGGTGGGAATCGAACCCACGACCTCTGGCATAGCAGTCAGGGTCACTAACCACTAGACCAACAGGCCAGTCAAAAAGGTAAAAAACAGAGAACTGTGACTGTTTTGCAGAAAAATTATCGGTCAATAAGTAGATTGTTCACACGGACGAATTTGGAGTGTCCACTGTCCAGCAATGAATTTATTTCCTCTATAAATTCAATTTCAGTGCGTTGAAAACGTGTCCCGTTCAAACTGTCCCGTGTGCCTGGAAGACATCCACACGTCCCGCATCCCGTGCCACATCCCGGACTGCGGTCACCTGCTGCACCGCCCTTGCTTCGAGCAGCTCCTGCACTCCGGACACTACGCCTGCCCCACCTGCCAGACCAGCATGATTGATATGACTAACGTGAGTGGAAATTATGCTTACAATAGTAGATTTTACATCAAGTGGTATAAAATCTATTTTTAAGTCGAGAGTGTTTTTTTTTTTTTATCCAAAGCAAAGCGAAGGATTTTAGAGCAGAATCCTGAGTGTAGCGAAGGATTTTAGAGCAGAATCCTGAGTGTAGCGAGGGATTGAATGTTCGAGCTTAAAATAGTTTAGCTCCTGAGGTTCCACTTGTGCTAAAAAAGGTTTTTTTTTTTTAAATATTGAGTACGCATTAATGCCTACGTCGCAGATCGTAAAGCTTTTTGCGGAAGGAAACATTCGACTGCGAGTAAGATTCGAATCTATGTGTGTGTCACCTCATCGAAAGATGTTTAAGAATAGAATGAAAGATCGAACTAGCCGAGCAGGACTGCGATAGTCTAGTTGCAAGTATCTAGAGTATTTATCCAGCAAAGTGCAAGTTCGAGTTCTACTCGCACTTGATTTTTTATTACCGCAAAAACATTGATTTTTTTCCCCTCTTCTATGCTTTTCTGATTAATTTCTTGCGAAATTCAAGACAAAGATTTACTTTTCTGTTGGTCATCTGTTGATTCTGCCTTTCAGAAGTCGCAGTTTTTTGATAATAGTGTGGAGGAATTGTCTTAATTTTAATATATGAATGATTTATTTGTTTGCTAATATTTTTGTCGATTATTTTCACAGTTGTGGAGTTACTTGGACTCCGAGGTAGCTGCGACGCCGATGCCTCCAGAATACGCCGATTACAAGGCGACTATACTTTGCAAGGATTGTCATAAGGTAAATTATTATATTATTTTCAGGGTATATCTACACTTTACTCACTTTTTGTGGAACAATGTCTGTAAGTGTAATGTAGCTTCTATGACGCGATTGGTGGGTCATCGGTGCCTTGTTTTCCACGCGCGCCTCCAAGAGCGTCAGCATGATGACGGGGCTCCCCTTTAGAGGGCCAAAGCCTGCCGGGGTCGCGGGACTTATTCCATCACCGTGAATCCGGAACATAAAGGGCTATTGAAGGACAGCGTGGATTTTAGTCAGTAGGTACAAGTCTGACAGTCCCTCCCGCCCTGCCCGGGGTGGGAGAGACTCATTTGATGATTTTACCACGGGAAAAAAATTACGCGATTGGTGCGATTTGCAATATCTACTAACTCATCTTCCTGCCCTTTATATCCCATTTTACTTGGTGTCGGTGCAACTCGATTTCTTCTTCCATTCTCCCATATCAGACGTCACAGTATCATTTACTCCTTCTTCTTTCATATCATTCCTTAGACAATCCATCCATCTTTTCTTTGGCCTTCCTCTTCCTCTCCATCCATCAACATTCATACTCATCACTCTCTCACTACGATATAAAGATGCAATTCGATTGACTTGACGTTGTCGTGGCGAGCGTGTTTTGTTTGTCATCTACCCGTAGACAACCGCACGTTTTATGCCATACTAGCTGTACCCGCGACTTCGTTCGCGTGGATGTCGGAGCTTAACAATGTATTTTTTATAAAATTTACAAAGTTTCATACAAACTTTCATCCCCTATTTTATCCCCTTGCCGGTAGAATTGATCAAAATCCTTTCTTAGCGGATGCCTACGTCATAACATACCTGAATGCCAAATTTCAACCCGATCCGTCCAGTGGTTTGGGCTGTGCGTTGATAGATCACTATGTCAGACCTTAGAATTTTTATATTATGTCATATGTCTTAGTGATAAGGATAATTTTCATTTGCAGTTGGAATCGGTCGAATAGTGTCGCATGGCCCATATTGAAGCTCCCTAAGTGGTAGTGCAAGCTATTTTGCACCTTATGAACAAAAATTTTCCTACCCTTTATAATAAACTATTTTTTGTTTTCCTCTACAGTTGTCGACGGTAAAGTTCCACGTGGTAGGACTGAAGTGTCAACACTGTGGCGCCTACAACACTTGCCAGACCAATGGGTTTCACAAGTGAGTACATAAATTGTTATTATGTATTAGAACTTAGAACGACATGTTTTTTTTTTTGTTTTTAGTTTATTTGAATTAATAGAGGTACGATATCGTACCTTTACTCACTTACTTGTTTCTTCCACGTGATTCTATTTATTTTTGTAGCATTTATTTCACATTTTTGTCACGGTATGCCGAAGTCTCTCCTCAAACTTATTTTTTTACTGTGGGAAAGAGACAAAGCTATACAAGTCGTGTAGCGCCATCTTGTTCCCACAGTGGAACTACTCTCGTTTTACGATGTCATAGTAGGCCACCTGGGTAAAAAAACAAAGAGTCTGGAGCTGATGACTTCGGCACACCAAACAACGGACGACCATCGTTATCGCTCAGTAGTTACTAATAAATTTTCAACTTTATACCCCAGCGCGTAAAGTTGAAAATCTATTGAAGTTTACAGATCGTTTTGGTTTGTTTCGTTCGTTATCGCTCAGCAATCTTTAATAGATTTTCAACTTTATGCAGTAGTGTATAAAGTTGAAAATGTATTAGTGACTGCTGAGCGACAACGATGGTCGTCTGCTGTTTTGTGTGCCGAAGTCAACAGCTCCAGACTTTTTTATGTTTTTGTTACCCTGGTGAGCAGTGGTGGCCCAGGGAGCAGTGGTGGCCCAGTGGTATCGGCCCCGACTTACGAGTTGTAGGTCGTGGGTTCGAATCCCGGCAGGCGCATTACTTTGTGTAATTTATTTCATCACCACTGCTCTCAAAACGGTGAAGGAAAACATCGTGAGGAAACCGGCATGTCCTAGAACCAAAAATTCGAAGACATGTGACATCCACCAATCCGCACTGGGCCCGCGTGGTGGATTATGGCCCACCCCCTCTCACAAAGAGGAGGCCTGCGTCCCAACAGTGGGAACATTAAGAGGCTGATGATGATGATGATGATGAGCGATAACGAGTGTCGTCTGCTGTTTGGCTATAGGGCCTGTACTTGTAAACTATTCATAATTAAATCAATATTTTATAAATATTAAACGCATTAACGCATGCGTAGCGAATTTTCAAAGATTTTCTTTGGAAAGAAAAATTCGAACCACGGCCAGGATTTGAACGTGCGACCTTCGGATTCAATACATCCAACGCTCATTTCCAACCGAGCCACCGAGGATCCTAACCGCCACGGTGAATTCTTGATTCCATTTCCTACGTCGTATTAATATATCTCCTTTATATTACCAGGGACTCGAACAGCACACAAGCTGCGGACTCATCCACCGCGACCTCAACGTCCACAAGTCGCAGCGGATCTTCCTCGGCCACATTCCCAGAGACGCGCGAAGAATCGCAGAATGAGGAGCTGCCGCGAGCCAATCCACTGGACGAACCGCCGCAGGCTTGACACATCGTGTAGGTATACACTTGCAAACGGACACGACTAGTCGCAAGACCAGTCGTACGATCAGTCGTACGACCGGTCGGAAGGCGAGAGGAAAGTCGTGAAGTTCGGCGGGAGTAACGCAGGCTTGATTTATGGTGATGTTAATGTTAACTTTATTTTTAACTCCAAAAACGGAATCGTCCAAAATTATGGCTATTTGTTAAAAGGTAAGCCACGTAACTTGTGAATTATATTTATTTTAATTTATAATTGTAAGTAGAGGATATTTTATTAATATTATGTCGGACTTTATTCATTATTTATGTCTTTTTAAGCACAGGTTTGTCTTTTCTTCTTTTACGCACTGTTTGACATTACATTCGCTTCATTGAAATTTAGAAAAGTTTTTAATATCTAAGATAATGTACTTTTAACAAAGATTGTGTACTCAGTTTATTTCAGGTGACATATTAAAATTATTGTAAATATCCAATATAATGGAAAAAAAACTAGGCTAAGTATGAGTTATAATTATGGCAAGTAGTATCGCGCTGTGGTACTATTGGCAAAACTGGCAACTATGCAGGTTACTAACGCCATCTACATTTTAAAAGTACTATACAAAATTATTTGCTGTCGTTTGCGCATAAAGTTTATTTCAAGAAAGTTTTTACAAATTGTACACAATATATATACAGTGTGTCCGGGCACGAGTTAGCGATATTTGAAGAGGATATTCTAGGCTCATTTTCATCGACAAAAATGCTTTAAAAAAAATTCTTACTCCAAAACTTCGCGAATGGCAGCCATTTTAATTTTTTGATCTGTGTGTACAATAAAATGCAAATATCTTTGAATCCAGGAGACCTAGATTCATGCAAATGACTTTACTGTAAAGTTAAATGTTGAGGCTTATCAAAAACTTACGATAGTTGTCTAAATAATATGTAGAAATAGCCACAAAACATGGGCAAACATGAAATTGTACACAAAAATTACTGAATAATTACACATTCTTAACTCTAACTCGATGAGTAGCCCTGAATTTTGCGAAGGTTTTTGCATTAATTCAAAAGTCTTTGAGTCAGGCTATAAAATGATATCAAAATTATCACTTTACGTTAAGTATCTTAGGAGTTATTCTCAATTGAACATCACCCTTCCGCCTCGCCCCGCAGCAATAAATCCAAGAAACTGTACTATTTCAGTTTAGGGATGGTTACTTATGGATCATTTACGCGGTGGTCAATAATGCCAGCTCGTAAATATTCGTTGGAACGATTTAGCTCACCCAAAAAATGACGACGACACCTGTAATATTGGGGTACATGCGCTAAGGAAGGGTGATGTTCAAGTGAGAATAACTCCTAAGATACTTAATGTAGAGTGATAATTTTGACATCATTTTATAGCCTGACTCAAATACTTTTAATTTAATGCAAAAACCCTACCAAAATTCAGGGGTATTTATCGAGCTGGAGTTAAAAATGTGAAATTATTCAGTAATTTTTGTGTACAATTTCGTGTTTGCCCATGTTTTTTGGTTATTTTTACATATTATTTAAAAAACTTTCGTAAGTTTTTGATAAGCCTCAACGTTTAACTTTGCAATAAAGTCATTTGCATGAATGTAGGTCTCTTGGATTCAAAGATATTTGCATTTTATTGTACACACAGATCAAAAAATTAAAATGGCTGTCATTCGCGAAGTTTTGGAGTAAGAATTTTTTTTAAAGCATTTTTGTCGATGAAAATGAGCCTAGAATATCCTCTTCAAATATCGCTAACTCGTGCCCGGACACACTGTATAATATACAGGGTGTTTCTTTTAAATTGACCAAAAGGGAGAAATCCGAATCCATAAGAGATACGGAAAAACTTTCTTAGAAAACTTTAGCTCTTCTTTACTGTTGACAATTTTGGCGTTTTTATTTTTTTGGTCAAGTGTGAGTTGTCCACAGAAATGAGTGGAATTGGCCAATTTTTTTTAATGCTGTTCCACTCTGTTTCATGTAAGGATCATTTCATTGCATTGGAAGAAAAAAATGGGACGGCGGAAGTTGGTCTCATATGATCCCGGCCGATTTCGGCCACAGCGACTTGGTTCTGCCTATTGGAACATCGCTGGTGTGCCCTCTGGTGACTGACATAGCAAATTTTTGCAGTGAAAGTGTGTCCACATTCACTGCAAATCAGCACCCCTCTGACATAATTGTATTGGATGGCCTCGATTGTTTGGCATCGAGCTCTTCTTTACGCCGCCTCTCAAACTCGAACACCTTAGTGCTCGAACACTGATAAATTGAAAGAAAGAAAAGGTTCCATTTTTGTAAACATTACTTAAAATGATCGAATCTCTAAAAGTAACCTAGCTCAGTTGTTACGAAATTTTATTCTGTCCAGTATATTTAGAATATGTCTGTAGATAATGGCAGCATTTTTTTTTCAAGGCTAAAACTAAAACGTTTTAAAATTTTCGTCATAATTATTAAGTCCTGAGGCCTTACCACGAGCTCTAAACGCGATCCAGTTTAGGCTGTGGAAAAGAGATGGCGCTATACGACTTGTATAGATCTGTCTCTTTCCCACAGCCTAAACTGGATCGTGGTAAGGCCTCTCGTGGCCACTGTTGGAAAGAGACAAAGCTATACAAGTCGTTTAGCGCCATCTCGTTCCAACACTAGAATAACTCTCGCTTGAAGACTTCAATGTAGGCCACCTGTTCCGAAGACTATGAAGAATTAGAATCTTTTGTATGCTTGGAAATTAAATCACTATTTCGAAGATGTCGCTAATTTTTTCTGCTCCAATGGGGAAGGCAAGTCAAAGCTAATTGTAGATGGCGCCACCATAGCTTAGTCCTGACGTAGTACTATTTTGAAGTACCTTTAAGATTTGAACTGATTTGAACCAACGACGATGCTTGGAACAAGCTATACTAGCGCCATTAGTTCCCCAGTTACCATCCCCATTACAGTCTACAAATGTAATTCACACTGCCTCTCGCATTAACGGCCAGAAAACTATTCAATGTCGATAATGCATTGATTTCGAAGTCTCGAAGTTAAATACTAAGTTCTAACTGTAAAATATTTATTATCACGTAATTATTATTACAAGTTCTGTAGTTATGGTGTGTTCCAATATTATGTAATTGTGTGACTAAACATAATCTATATACAGACGACAAAGTAGAATTATGACCTACTTTAAGCTTATTTTCTTACAGACATTGAAATACAATTACGTCCACATTCGCGTAAATATCCATATCCATGGTAACGGCTTTGATATTTGTTAATTTGACGGATTCAAACGATTTATTGTCAAAATGGGTCATGATTCCACTTTGTTGATTGTACAGACGCCAGCAGGTCAACCTACCCGAATCTGTCAGATTTTACCAATCAAACATTAAGAGCGTTATCGCAAAATTGAGTAACTCGAAAAGTAGCGGCGACTGGCGGTGAGTGCGCCTGTGTGCGTGGTGCACCCTTCTTGATACACACACGTACAGAGGCAGGGGCGCGTAACACGGCTCACTAAGGTTTACTTATAATTGTATTGAGAAAAAAATAAAAAGATATGGAACGTGTTATTATGATAAAGAAATACAAATATTATAAGACAGTGAAACTTGTAGCATAAAGGTAATATATTTATACCTCTCCTAACTTATTATAAATGCGAAAGTGATTTTGTTTATTTATTATACTTTTACGTTTTCATACAAAATTAGGAGATTCAATTATTATGATACTAGATATTATGCCAGAACAGCTTTAGAAGTGAAAATAATTATGTAAAACAATATTTAGAACTTTTGATTATTATGGTTACTGAATTTTATAGCAAACGTGTTATGGATAATGATTTTCGGACAAATAATTTTAGGTGACGAAAAGGGATACCGTTTTTCATACGTACATTTAATATGAAACGGATTTTTAATGATATCTCGAAAACGGGTTGACTAATTTCGATGATTTTTTTGTGGGGTATGTAGGTACGGTAGATAGGTAGGGAAGATAATTTTGATAGGGTGGGTAGTAGGGTAAGGTATAATAGGCAGGTAGGTAGTTAGTACACTAGTCGGATAGGTAGAGTAAGTTGGATAGGTGGGCAGGTAGATTTATTCGCCGAGTTAGCTGGAGCCCAATCGCGCTATTTTCTATTCAACGAAATCGCAATTGAACCGCTAACATAATACAACTTTTTGACAGTTTCGTATCGCGCTAAAATTTTGACAGCAAGTTGAGACGCACCGCGATCGTAGCTGGAACGTAACCACTGTCAAACGTAAAGTTGATGGGACGCTACATTTTTAGGATCGTTATTGCATCGTTGGAGTGTTTTGTCATTGTTGTGAAGTGATTCTTAGTGAAAATCTTGCAAAAATAACAACATTACCATGTACGACTACATAGATTTATTGGAGAAATCTCATGAATACGATCCAACTTTGGTTAGCGTTTGAACTTACAACGCAATACCAAAATCAGAACAGCTGAATCGAAACCTAACCACTGTCGCAATCGAACCATAACATTATCGTATACGTTTGCAGACGTTTTAAATTAGCGCGATTGGCCTCCTGTAGGTACTCGTATTTAAGAAAAACATGAAATATATTTTTAGTAATATATGTATTTTGTAAAAACATAAAATAGCAATAATTTTAATTTTATAATACAACTAGTATTTGCGCGTTGCGCGAGCTGCAAGCGGCTCGCGGGGTCGTGTTTTGAAAAGTATTTCTTACTTAGAATTTTTTGCAGTCGCCATTTTAGATTTTGACCTTACTATCGGCTTTAGCATCCTCGAAAACTATTAAAACGACTCCCATGATGAACAATTCAAAAATGATCGCAGCCGCCATCTTAGATTCTGATTTAGACTTCACTATCGGCTTAAGCACCCTCGAAAACCATGAAAACGGCATCCAATATAAAAAACATGATTTTTTGAAGTCGCCATCTTGGATTTTGATTTTGACCTCACTACCGGCTTTAGCATCCTCGAAAACCATGAAAATGACTCCCATGATGAACAATTCAAAAATTATCGCAGCCGCCATCTTGGATTTTGATTTTAACCTTACCATCGGCTTTAGCATCCTCGAAAACCATGAAAACGACTCCCATGATGAACAATTCGAAAATGATCGCAGCCGCCATCTTGGATTTTGATTTTGACTTCACTATCATCTTTATTACCCTCGAAAACCATGAAAACGACATCCATGATGATATCTTTGAATTTTTTGCTGTCGCCATCTTGGATTTTTATTTTGACTTCACTATCAGCTTTATTACCCTCGAAAACCATGAAAACGACATCCATGATGATATCTTTGAATTTTTTGCTGTCGCCATCTTGGATTTTGATTTTGACCTCACCATCGGCTTTAGCATCCTCGAAAACCATGAAAACGACTCCCATGATGAACAATTCGAAAATTATCGCAGCCGCCATCTTGGATTTTGATTTTGACTTCACTATCATCTTTATTACCCTCGAAAACCATGAAAACGACATCCATGATGATATCTTTGAATTTTTTGCTGTCGCCATCTTTGATTTTGATTTTGACCTCACTATCGGCTTTAGCATCCTCGAAAACCATGAAAACGACTCCCATGATGAACAATTCGAAAACGATCGCAGTCGCCATCTTGGATTTTGATTTTGACTTCACTATCAGCTTTATTACCCTCGAAAACCATGAAAACTTCATCCATGATGATATCTTTGAATTTTTTGCTGTCGCCATCTTGGATTTTGATTTTGACCTCACCATCGGCTTTAGCATCCTCGAAAACTATGAAAACGACTCCCATGATGAACAATTCGAAAATTATCGCAGCCGCCATCTTGGATTTTGATTTTGACTTCACTATCATCTTTATTACCCTCGAAAACCATGAAAACGACATCCATGATGATATCTTTGAATTTTTTGCTGTCGCCATCTTTGATTTTGATTTTGACCTCACTATCGGCTTTAGCATCCTCGAAAACCATGAAAACGACTCCCATGATAAAATTCTCGCTTCGCTCGCCACCTACCCTTCGCTCAACTCGGTCTCGCAGGTTCGCTCCACTACCTAGATAAAGTCTTGTATGCAACTGTTATAATTAGGTATTAAAACACTCATAACAATAGTTGCATAAATAACTATTACGAATAAACTCTATTTTTAGATTGTACAAAACTTACCTTTAAAACATAGAACATGACTACAATTATATCATAAGTACAAAGAATACTTAAATTAAAACTGCTGACGACCTCTGGATTATCTGTTAAAACTACGTAACGCACACTAAGGCGCGCGGGGCCGCGAGCAACACAGGTCCGTCCTCTACAAGCCCTCGGGCGCTACTGGCCGTACGCGCGACGTACATCAACTAATAAAGCATTATTTTAGAATTTTGTAATAAAAAAATGTGAAGGTGAAAAAATTTAAAAAAAAATATAAAGTAAAGGTAAAGTTTTATACTATAGTGTGCTTTACTTTTTTTGTTCTTTTCTTTCTTATTTTGTCATTAAAACAATGTTTAAAATGCACACATTTTAGATCAATATTGCTTTCGAATATTGTTTTTTGTGCGTCAATTCAATTTTTATTTCAATATTCTAATCAATCTGCAACCTTGAAGACTGTATGACCAGTACATACATATTTTTTTTAGATTTTTTCGTGTTACCATTTTGATACAAATGGCAGGAGAAAACCTAATGTTTAACGTTTGCTTGAAATTGGCTGTCGGAAAATTGCTATTTCTTCTAATATTAACTATTATAACAAAATTCTAATCAATCTACGAACTAAAACAAAGTCAGATTTATGACTTTTCATTGAAATATTATGCGATTACCCTTTTAAAACAAATATCGAGGACTTGGAAAAGTACGTATTTTTGGTCAACCACCCAAATTATGTGAGCAGCCTCTTAACCTTCTACCCTTGTGATAAGGTTGAAATTTTATTAAAGAAATCTGACAGATTGTGGTAGCTTGATGTGCTGGCGTCTGTACATTATACCTACTATTATCTTGAAATTATAGCTTTTGTATGAAACATCTTAGTTATGAAAATAGTATAACAATATTTTAACGTCTATCTAACGAAAGTAATATAGGATGTCCATTGTCCACGTTAAATACGATCACACATATTAAAAATTATTTTACGAACCCAAAATCTAGTTTAGAAAAGCCGATGTTCTAAATACTATGTTGACGCTCAATAATTTTAAGTGAGTGCACCAAAAATTGTTGACGCAAGAGTAAGAAAAAAAAATCACAATCTATGAACATTATTGTATTTTTTGTTCTGGGGAGTTTGTTCCGCCACTTCTTCCCAGCCAAAACACTAGGAAGTGTCGAAGGGGCGCTTTGGGGGACTGTCTTATGTAAAAATTGACCTTCAAAAAGTATTGACATATCAGCCTAATTTGAATAAATGACTTTTGATTTTGAGTCAGGCTGTGTTCATTAGTTATCATTGTTTTATATTAGTCTATGGCACATTAGTTTTGTTGACCTTTCTTGAGAAAGTTCTAGACTTTTTGCAAATCTCATGGCATTTTCAATTGTCAAATTTTCTTCTTGAAGTAGTCTTTCTTTTATGTGCGTATTTTGTATACCAATGACGAGCATATCTTTTATAAGAGAATCTTTTAGTGCTGCAAATTCATGCGGTCGATAAGTTAGTGAGAACTGTGAGGTATTCTTACAAAGTTTCGTCTTGTTTTTGCATTCTAGTGAAGAAATTACGAGCATATCTTTTATAAGAGAATCTTTTAGTGCTGCAAATTCACATGCGTTCGATAAGTTAGTGAGAACTGTGAGGTATTCTTCCAAAGTTTCGTCTTGTTTTTGCATTCTAGTGGAGAAATTATTTCTTTCGACTGTTACGTTAGTGTGCGGACTGAATTTATCATCAATTTTTTTCCAAATTTCTTCTGTGCTTATTATTTTTGAATTTCAAAGGTTTTCCACGTCACCATGAGACGTTAGAAATAGAAGGAAGAATTCGCCGCGGCAGGTAAGATCCTCGGTGGCTCGGTTGGAAATGAGCGTCGAATGTACTGAATCCGAAGGCCGCAGGTTCGAATCCTTCCCGTGGATTAAATTTTTCTTTCCTAAGAACATCTTTCTTCTACGCTTGTTTGTGTCCTGTCGATGTTGAAAATATTAAAATTTTCAAGCGCATCATCACCAAATCGTGTTAAGTAAAATTGCTGTCCGTTCAGCGATCGGGCATTTGTTGATATCGTTTGCATCTATGAAGATTTCGAAACGTTGCTTCCATTGCCTCCATTTCTCGGCAGCATTGTCGCCATTTTTTTTTTTGGGGCCTCATGTTCGCAATGAAGATTTTGTCAGATATTTCAATCATTCATAAATTTCTCACCTTTTGTGACCAATTCTGACATCATGTTACATTTAGGCCTGGATGAGTTCTTGAGGGAGCAGTGGTGGCCCAGTGGTATCGGCTCCGACTAATGAGTTTTAGTGGGTCGTGGGTTCGAATCCAGGCAGACGCATTACTTTTTTTGTCATTTATTTCATCACTGCTCTCAAAACGGCGAAGGAAAACATCGTGAGGGAACCGGCATGCCCTAGAACCAAAAATTCTAAGACGTGTGACACCTACCAATTTGCACTGGGCCTGCGTGGTGGATTATGACCCACTCCCTCTCACAGAGAGGAGGCCTGTTCCCAGCACTGGGAACATTAATAGGCTGATGATGTGATTTCTTGAAATAAGACGATTTCTTGACTTTGCATTATAATTTATTGAGAGCCGCGTCGATGGCGTCCGTTACATCGTAGGTCAGATCATGGAAGACCATAGACAAAACATTTTGCCATAGACTAATATACAACAATAATAACTTTATAAAACCAAGTTTTCATTGTCATTTGCGCTCATAAAACATGGAGCAAAATGATACGAGAGCCGCCCTAAATAAGTTTATAAAATCGTAACATACATGCACTGTCCATTTTGTGAGTAAATTACAATTCGTCAAGTTTTGAATACAACTATTTCGCCGTATGTACTTTTATAGAAAATAATATTTTCCATAATATTGTGCCTTGTCCAATTAAAATACTTCTATCTGCAAACAGTAAAATACAAATGGAAGATTTTGCAATTTTGGGATCTAATGTTAACTATTTTAAGCTCTATTTTCCATTAGTGACCTGGTTTAAAGAGCAATGTTATATTAAATTATAAAGTTTATATGTATAAAACATGTATAAATGTAGTTTTATGTATTTATATAACCGTTTTGCTATTCCCCAATAGACATAGTTTTAGAAATATGTGCTAGATGTGTCTCAGTTTTTAATTGGTAATGTTAAGATATTATATTATTAATATATTATTATGTAGTTTATGCTTAGCTTCATTAATACACATTTTAGAGAATGTATGTTTATAAAATATATTGCAACATTGTGATATTGAAAACTTGCTACATTTGACAATGATCAGCCATGTAATAGGCAGAATAATTCAAATGTTCAGACTATAGAAATCAAACTCGTGAATTAATCGGGAAAAGGTGGCCACCGAAAAAGAAAAACAAATTATGTAGTACTACGAGTAGTTACTCCACAAGTCCACATAGATTATGAAAAACATAGTTATATATTTTTTCGTTTTTCTAAATTAAAGAAGATACACCATGCCCCGAGTTTTGATGAGTTTTGTCTTTGTGAATTTTTTGATTAAAGAAAAAAAAAAATCTCTTACGCTTTCTTTCTCTGATGGACTAAACTTGCAATTTGAAGATGATAAGCGTTTCATTCTTAAAAATGTTCTCTTCGTCCACTAAAGGTAAGCGTCAACAAGTCCGCATCGCACGTATAGGACGTATCGTACGTAACGGATTTTAGTTTGCTCCGTATTAAAACTCATACAACAGCGTTCACTGATCCGCATCGTACGGACGGCTCATCGGCAATACCTACATGCGAAGCGTACCGATGACGTCATACAGAATGCCGATCAGTGGACGCGCCAGGCGCGCTTACTGAACCATTCCTTCTTTTTTTTCTTGCATTCCTCATCTGCTAATAAACTAGCAATAACCTCCTTTCTCACAAACACTTTCCGAACGAACGATCACTAAAAAAAATCCAAATGAAGGTGGCATAGACAGTCCGAATGCTGATACTCGCGTCGGCAATCCGATCGCTGCCGATACAGTGGACGCAGTCTAATTAATTCGTATGATGCGATGCGGACTTGTGGATGCTTACCTTAAAACAGTAGGTTCTACCAAAATTGTTTTATTCTGTTACAGCTTTCATTGCGTTCCATGTATTTTATTATTTATAATTAAATGAAGCGAATAATGTTTTGTTACTTTTTGTTTTGCATTTTTATTTGTTACGACGAATATTCTTCCGAGAATACCAGTGTCGAGTAAACTTTGGTGATATTGAATAATTGACTTTATTATGTTTGTCATAGAGAACTAAATCACACCAATAAAGCCATCAAGTATATTAAAAATGCCGTCAATTAATGAATTTACTATGAGTTGCTGCTTTATGCCACAGATGATAGAGTTTAATATTCAATATCGCAAAGATTTTGTCTTTCAGTTTGTGCCTTTGCCATAGTTTTTGTTATTTAAGGTGATTGCTTCGATGTAGCCCGCGAAATTCAAATTTTTTTACGTTTTTTGCAATTTGCAGGCCAGTGACATGTTGTAACTTTATAAATATTTGTGTTGCGCAAATAACAAGTAGAATTTTAAATATAAAAATTGTCAAAAAATTCGCTCCATCAGCTCTCACATAGAAAAGGTGCATCGTAGTTAGATTTCGGAGATTTTAACATGATGCACCTTTTCTATGTGAGAGCTGATGGAGCGAGTTTTTTGATATTTTTTATATTTAAAATTATACTTGTTATTTGCGCAACACAAATATTTATAAAGTTACAACATGTCACTGGCCTGCAAATTGCAAAAAACGTAAAAAAATTTGAATTTCGCGGGCTGGTTGGAGCATCCCCCTTAAGCTTCAGGGGCGCTAGCATCGCCACCTATTTTAGTCTCACTTCAGTGTTGGAAAGAGATGGAGGTAGACATCCTGTATAGTTCTATTTCTTTCTAACACTGCTATATGAAAAGAAACGTATAAAGGGTCTAGAAAAGTCCACTCAGAATCATGATAAAAATACGATAATATAATTAATTTTGTACTTTATTGCTTGAGCAATAGAATAGAATATTCCATTTTATGAATTTTGTAGCAATTCATAATATGATTCAGTAAGACCCCAAGCCCTGTTATTGTTACAATAATATTTAATATAGTAAGTAACACTATGATATAATATATTTGATTGCTGGGATATAAAATAATTATGTATCTTCTATTATTAAGTTTAAGCCACTTTTTGGAGTCCAAAAGTACCTTTGTAAGGTGTCCTAACTGTGAAATTAATATAAAGTTAGTTGTTCTACTCTTTTAATAATATTAAGTTGTTTTGCGTTGTATGAACAAATACGAGGGCAGCAAATAAAATATTTATAATACCAATACTGTTGTTTGTTTTAAAGAAAAAGCCTTTCTCCACACTAAGAATTTCTCTAGTATCGTGGGTGCGTTTACAAACATAGAAACGCACATATCCGGACACCCAGACCCGGAACAACTATTTGTAGGTCTTACAAATATTTGTTGCGTGCCGGAATCGAACCCGCGACACGCAGCGCCGCAGTCCAATCGCTCAGCCACTGGGCTATCCATGCCATTTACATAAATTCTTACAACACTCGTACTTACAGCTTGGCCAAAACGGATTGAAACGGAACTAATCTTTTTGTTTGTTGACAACGTATAAAATCTTTGATATTTGATGTAAACAAAGAACGCAAGTTTGTTAGATTTATTGTTGTGCCATAAAACTAACGTAATAAATGAAATATAATAGAAATTAAATTATTCAAAGTCTGGTAGCGAGAGCACAGTGGCGACTTCCGGTTTTCTACTGTTTTTTGCCAAGCTGTACCTGCCTTACCTTCCAGCTATTTCCTGTCTGACCAAGTAAAACTGATCATCAGAATTTCTGGCTTCTTTATGTACAATCGACAAAGTGGAATCATGACCCATTTTGAAAATAAATCGTTTGAATCTGTCAAATTGACAAAGATCAAAGTCGTTACAATGGATAGGTATGTTTACGCGAATGTGGACCTAATTGTATTAGAATGTCTGTGGGAAAATAAGCTTATGGTGGGTCATAATTCCACTTGTTCGATTGTACAATACTAAACAGTGTGTAGAATTTGAATAATTTCTTCTTGATGTCAATCTGGCATAAAGGCAAAGATGAGGCGTAAGCAGCGAGCTCATTCAGAAGAAACTCTCACGCACTGACACAGCACAGAAAAACATATTTTTCAAAAAAACAAACTGCCTCCAGAACAACACAAAAATAATTAAAAACCAAAAAATTCAGAAGTCTGTAACTTTGTTTTTTTTTAATTAATTTTTGCCATTGTATTCGTGTGTGGCCCAGCCGTCAACGCAATTTCGATGGGTCCCATGTATAAGGGCCAAACCAACAATTTGGCTATTTTCACTTTTTTATGGGATTCTATCAATTATGAGAGCTATTAAAAAAATAAGATTTCTGCATAGAAACACGATTTTTAGTACAGTAAAACGGCCTGAATCAATCTGACGCTATAGTAAATTAAAACTTTGGAAGCCTCTCCTGTAAAGTTGTGATTTTGGACTTTGGCCCTTATACATAGGAGCCATCGATTTACAGATAATCTGCGATGCCTTGGCCCGGAATAAACTACTAGCTAGGAAATGGAACCCACCCACTCCAAAAAGTACTGGGTGAATTATAAAATAAAAATACAAAATGCTTTGCAAAAACACTTTATTCTTTCAAACGTTATTACAAAAAAATATATAAAACGTTTTCCTAAACTAGGAATGACTTGGGAATGTAAGAAGCACACTTGTACACTTGAGGACAAAATTATAGAATTTTGAGAAATATGAAGCTATTTAAAAAGAGTCACTAACATGAGTGTGTTATATTATTACATGGTAGCTACATGGCCATTATGTAATTAAAAATAGCAATATTATATTATATTTAAAACAACTGATCAACCGATTTCCGAACGATATCGAATTAAATCAAGGTTACAAAAAAAAATACAAACTTAATTTCTGAATTATTTAATGAAGTTGTAAAATGATTCTACTACACAGGATTTCTTTTCTATTTTTCTCTCTTTGCTTATTTTACTAGTTATTTGCACCAAAATGAATGAAATGTTCTGCTATTGGTTAATATTGGCGGTAGTCTTTATTGGAAGGGGTAGAATTCTAAGTTTATAAAAATACATGTACCCGCACATTCATGGTCATTACGCTGCAACTGTTCGAAGAGTTAAGACGTGTCCTGAGTGGTGTTTGTTTATACTATGTGAACAAAAATAGTGAAGGAGGATCCAAGTGTGTGATGCTGAAAGTTACATGTTGTGCCCTAATGTTCTACATTCTACAATGATAATGTAAGTCAATTGATTTTTATTATGTGAATATTAAATATTATATTATTGAATGTATGTGAGTTTCTTCTCCATTATTATCCACGAAGACCTAGGGTTTGCGAATGGAGGTAGCTTGGTAATAAATACCTAGTCTTGACTCTTTGGTCAGTGGGTCATCTTAGGGGCGTAACTATCCTGATCTCAAAAACTTCATAATAAATTAGATATAAATAAAACCAGGAATGCACATCCTATTTCTAACAAGTGTAATGTAGAAACATTATACATATAATTACGCGGATGTTAAAAAAAAAACACTAAGTATATACAAGTACCTAACACTATCCAATTTTGTACATTTTTTAAACGAGGAACGTCATTGTATCGTTTGTCAATTTTCACTTGGAAAGCACGGTTTTAAATGACAGCACAATATGGCGGCAAGACGTTCCTATTCTTAACGTACAATATGTATCCGTCATAAATACATTCTTAACATATAAAATAATTATTCCTTTATAGGACTTGAAAAACATTTATACAACCATTAGCATAAGGTTCAATTTAAAATGATTGACCCAAGCTCGTAAAATTTTGCCCTCAAGTGTATGAAAAAATGAAGTTATTTTATATATAGGTAACAGCATGATTATGAAGATACAATTTCACAATTAAATCTAGCACTTAAATATATTAATTATAAAATACAAAAACTTATTGAATAGAAAATGAAATTATTAAAAGGAACCTTGGGTTTACTATACATAAAAGAATATTTCATAATTATAGTTTTTTTTACTGAACTAAGTAAACATTTTCCATAATTACATGGAGTGATGTGTGAAAACATTCTTACTTGTATACTGCTATGACTTTTATAAAATAGAAATATAACTTAATATGAGTTCATAATTTAATGTATTTTATTAGAAGTAACGGTACCACATGTCGTGGATTACAGCCCACGCTCTGTAATAGACTGGGAGGTCTCTGTCCCAGCAGTGGGAACACTATACGTTTATGCACTATAAGTAGCTGCCATAATTAAGATAAATATTCAACAAATATGTACACAGTTGGTCAAAGAGAAGAAGGCCGACATCTAAATGCGATATTTTTACTTTCATGGCAACTTGGCAATCGAAAATATGATCATTATATTATTTAATGTCTAATTATTTCGTTACCATTCTTTACACGTCCAATTACAAATATTTAAATCGTTAGAAGTGCTAAACTTAGGGCGCGCGAAAAGTGACAGAAGAGTGAATTCACATCTCATATGGAACGATAGATACGATTTATAATGTGAGTAAGCGAGACAGCTGCTGCTCACCGTAAATATGACTATCCTTAAGTCCAATCTAACGAATTAAATATTTATTGAAATACATTTTAATACCACAACAAGTTATCAAAAGCTACCAATATTGTTGAATGAGCAATCGTTACAATTGAGCTCATCGCGCAAGTTTAAAAATAACAGTGTAATGCTACAACATGGTTTTACTGACGCGTGGCCAATAGTTGAGTCAAGCCATCTTACATACATAATTATAAAAAGCAATTTTCCTATACAACGTGTAACCCCAAAAGCGCAAAACCTCTCGTGGGGTAACTCAGCCCATGTTACTGAACAGTTTTTGTTCTAAGATCTTCTTTAATTCGCAAAAAAAAATTATTAGGTTTTTCATACAGATGACTGTGTCCGTCCAATTTCTCGTTTTACATGAAACAGCAAATTTTTTTTTGCGAATTTCCAAAATTCTTAAACAATAATTGTTCAGTAACATGGGCTGAGTTACCCCACGAGAGGTTTTTTTGCGCTTTTGGCGTTACACGTTTTATATGTAGACATCAATAACAGAATACAATCGCACGAAAAGGCTCAATTTACAACATGGCCGCAGAGTGAATTGAAAGCGATTTTTATTCTGAAAACTTTCAAAGCATTACGAACTTTTATTAAGCTTTAAGTTCTTACATTAACTCACGCGATTTACGTATGTGGGTAGGCAGTTACAAAAACCATTTATTTATTATATTTATTTGAAGCATTTTTTTGCCGATGATCTGTTTTAGAGATCAGATATTCGGATACACATTCATCTCGTTGTTGTTGATGGCTAGTTTGGAGCGTGCAGTACTGTTTAATTAATATCAATATTTACAATTACTTTTTTATAACATAATGTTTTATTTAAATGAATAATTTTGTGTGATAAGTATTTACTATTTGAAGTCATTCGTCAGCAATTTATTCTGGCTAAAAAAATCATTTTACGTAGCCGTTTCCATACTTTCTAAATTTTCTGGTAATAAGCGTACTTACACGAGATAAAAATGCTTCAGAATATCCAATCACTAGGTTTTCACGATTCAGAAAAAATACTGAATCAATACGCCAAAAATATTGCTTATTAGGCTTTCATTCCACTCAATTAAAAGCGCCGGGTATAGCCTCAGATGGCAGTGGCAACTATTAACTAAGAAATCTCTAATTTCTTTAGGTGATTACTACTTAGTGGCTAATTAATATATTACTTTCTGATAAAATTGCTCTGCTATCTATTAAATAAAAAATCAACAAAAAATTTAAACCATGTATGCATTTAAATGCATATTAAACTAAGAGTACAGAATATGGTATGCTCTAACTAAAACAATTAAACTTAGTTTTAAAGTTTCTTGCTGCACCAGGTGGCTTACCAAGACTTGAGTGATTCCGCTGTGGAAAAGGGATGTCGCTAAACGACTTCTATAGCTCTGTCACTTTCCCACAGTGAAACTACTCGCGCTTTAAGACGTCATGGTACTTCTGAGCCTGTAGCCAAACGGCAAGCGACAATCGCTAACGTTCAGCAGTCGCTAATATATTTTCAACTTTATTCCCAATTGCATAAAGTTGAAAATCAATCAAAGATTACAGATCGTTTTCGTTTGTTCCGTTCGCTATCGCTCAGCAGTCTTTACTAGATTTTCAACTTTATGCGATGGGAAATAAAGTTGAAAATGTATTAGGGACTGCCGAACGTTAACGATTGTCGCTTGCCGTTTGGCTACAGACTCTGATATATAATATACGCGTAAAGTCTCACTAGTCACTACGAGAACACTCGACTGTTTCATAATTATTGTTGTACCCTGCGCCCTATCTATAAGCATTTGTGAGTCATTAATTAGTTTGTTAAATGCGCCCTTTTATAATTAGACGCAAATAATCGGGTTCGCCGACCAAATTGAACGCGACGTTCACGTATTTTTGCAGCTTATCGGGGCTGCAAAAATATCGCTTCGGTTAAGACACAGCCTCGGCAATACTTTTATTTTTATTATAATGACTCTTGTGTAGGTCAAAGGTGACTGAGACAAAGGCTGGATGTAGCGACATTACCCAGAAGAAGCCTGTTTACTCTAACTTTGAAGAGTTTTGGGATGTATAAGTTCGGTGAAATTGAGTGGCTGGTCGAGCCAACAGAGGGTGCTTTCCAATTTCCCGAGAAACAAGTGACGCAATTATGTACGCTTTGGTTAGGACGCAGAGTTTAAAGTTAAAACTAAAACATTATGCACATGTACTTGTTATGTTTGAGATCATACTTCAACACAACTCTGTTAGTTTACAATATGGCCTTGTGAGATAGGCAGTTTATTATTAATGTATTTTAGACCTAAGCACCTTTGTTTAAGGCTTAAAACTGCGTGAAACGGGCGCCCGCTACGAGTCCTCCCTCCCAGGGGTTCTATTACAACGTTTTAAAACCAGGCATGTTCCGGCGAGTGAAAGTGACAGAGCTATACAAGTCGTCTAGCGCTATCTCGTTCACTCACTGGAACAAGCCTAGTTTTAAGACGTTGTAATACCCCCCCAGGTTGGGACGAAAGGGAAAAAATGCGATCGCTTTGAAAAATCAACATGGTATTGGATTTATAGATAAAATTAAAGGAGGTGTTAATTTTTCGGCCCAACCATGTACCGAGGTACAAATTATTATTAAAATCCCTTCCAATAATTAGTATTTTTAGCAGTATTTAAAATCCTTCAATACTAGATAGAAAAAGAAATAAAAGTATATGAAAAAACACTACTTCGCAACGGAACTGCGTTCAAAGAAACGTTTATGACAGCTTCAATCTGTTTCATCTGTCAAAATCACGTCAAAATATGACATCGATGTTTTATTATTTGACAGCTTTTTGACAGTAATGAATATCAACAACAATAGAAAAAAACTATCGGACTAGGTCGGGAACCCTGGCTTTTGGCCGGCAGATAACCAAACGCAAAAAATAATACGAAATGTGAAATAAATGCATTTTTTAAAGTTCTTATTCCCATGATTATTCACAAAATATGTGTACTAGTAATTATAACTTATTTGAAATACATAAATAAATTCTGTAAAGTACATTTTTGGGTTTTCACACGTTTATAAATGAAGTAACGAAACGCATCATGTCGGAGACGTATGACATTGCTAGATTGAAAATCAATTCTTGGGTTGCAAGTTTTAACATTTTGGATCGACAATTTCATATGGTACAAATGCCCAAATAAATACAACATATTTTTTTTCAAAATCTACGATTTTTTTCCTATAATTTCGTATTTTTGTCCTTGAGGTACACGGCTTGGCCTTAAATGTAGGGAACAAATTAACACCTTTAACACCTCCTTTATAAAAAAAACAGCGTACTCAAAATGATCACAATCATTGTTTGATAAGTGCAATGTGCATGTACCAGTCAGCAAAAGGGCTAAGAATGCAGGCAGTCCCTTTGTACCTATGACACCGCATGGGCGTCCGCGTAACGCAGTTTCAGCCTTCCCACATGGTTCTTTTGGCGCGGCCATTGTTGAAACGCTGCCATCTTGTTTTTAAGTAATGTTTATAAACAGTGCCCTTATAGAAGCGCTAAAAGAACCATACAAGATAATTATTCTATTTTATTAACTTAATGATTATTTGCATGACACATCTACTAAATAGTTACCTTATACAAATTATCTTTGCTTGTTTTCTCTCTAGAAAATACGTCACTTTTCCATAACCTATAAAAAAAAATGTTTTACCAGTGTGTAGTTCGGTAATCAGTATCTCAAAGTATCATAAAGTTATCTGGGTAGTTCTATAAATTCTTTGGGATAATTATTATCTCTAAACGCAAGTAAGTAGAAATCCATTCAGCCTTTTATAAGCGAAAAGATTAAAGATAACCAGAGTTTTACAAATATGTTTATGTAAAATTAACTAAAAATGTAGATGTGTCATTCAAATCTCTAAAACTAAACAGAACTTATAATCACTTAAGACCATTATCAGAGGTCCTTCTATAATAATATTATATTAATTTCGAAGTACGCACTTATACATTAACTACATTAAAATAAACTATGCACAAACATAAGATAAGCTATCAATATTGCAGATTTGATAACGCAAAAGCGATAATATTTTTAATTGACTAAAGCGTTAACTTCTTTATATACAAGATTTTTTATATACATTTATTTAAACAAGGATCTTTTGGCGTGTGACGGAAATCGGAACTAACTTGGGCATCGCCATTTCGATTTTTCTACACTACTTGCGAAATTTAAGGTTTTCATTTTGATTGATAGAATTTCACATATTTAGTTTCCTAATCGACGTTGGCTGGCCACGTTCACCGGATGCCCAATAGCCAAAGTGACCACTATGTGGAGCCCTAACACGGCCAGAAGGCATTGCGGCAGACCTCGCAGAAGATGGCGGGATGAGCTAGACAAAACTAACAACCAGTGACTCACATAAGCCCTAGATCATCGAAATAGTTGGAAGTCATAGTGAGAGGCCTTTGCCCAGCAGTGGGATGACACAGGCTGACAGTAACAGTATAGCTACCGTTATTATATTCTTGACAATAACATTAAAACGCCAAAAGATCTTTGTAGTTACGTACACCAATATACGTAGTGGCGAACCAGCATTTAAAATTTTCCAAAATTTACTTGCTTTAAAGGTTTAAATCATACTCAATTCAATTTCGAGATACAAGATATCGTATAGCGTGGCTAGCGGCGCTAAAGCAAGTTAATGTAAAAGGCTACAAGCCTATAAGTTATGAAAAATAGTTAGTTTTAATTGATTCCTCAAAAGGTATAAACTTGAGCATTTACTTGTAACGAACATTCTTACGAATGTTACATTTCAGAAAAACTAATTATAGTGCGATCCAATTAAGAGACCACCTATTGACGTCACATCTATCAAATCGGAACATTTGTACATACCGTGACTTTAGTCGTCTTACAACGGCAGCCCAGTTCATGTTTCCAATGAGTAGTACACGTTTGGTATTTAAGAGATTTGAAAAATTTAAATATACAATTTTTATTCGTTATTATGAGGCAAGGCGCAGTTAGAAACGCAATGTCTCATAGAAAATGGAGATGGGATGATCTGCCCGACTATTGCGCTGGGTAGGTATACTCCTACAGCTTGATACGTAAACATTTTATCAGGGTTTTCATATTTATAATGTACTTATTTATTAATAAGAAAAATTATTATTTTAACCAATTAAAAAAAACTCGCCTAGAGGTATTTTAGGTCGGATACATTATGTGGACCACTTTTGTAAGACGACTAAGAAGTCATATTATTCTCCATACATTTGAAGTGTCAGTTGACCATAGACACTGGACTTTTTAGTTGGAACGCATTATAAGTGTGTTTAAGCGAACATTCTAACAAGCGTTCTAGCGAGTTTCTCAATATAAGTCATGGCTGATTTTCAAAAAATATTTTTTAACGGCAATCGACTAGAGCGTTCTCTAGAAAAATCTTTAATAATTACTCTATGCTTGGCTCTATTCGTTGTACAGTTCGACAAAATTAAAAACGGCGAATGCACGATGTTCTGTACAAGTGAATGCTCAAATCTATCAGCGCCTTTAAAAAACTCTTTCACAAAGCATTGCTTGCTTTCCATTCCTTGTCTTACAAAACTCCACACATTCGGTCTTATCGCAAAACTTCGCCATTAAAGACAGATTTTTTTAACAATTTTCTACTTACAAGAAAGTCTTACATTACATTAAGGAAGTCCATGGAAGTCAAAGTCAGTGTACAGCTGCTCCACACGCTGGTAAACTTCATCACAGGATGCTAACATTTGCGGTAGGATTGCTAATGCTGCCGTTAAGCTCTCGTCTGAGCCAAAGATCTGGAATAAAGGGGAAAAAAAAGAACTTTTACGATAAAGATACGAAAGAGACAAAGATAGAAAAGACGGAAACATTTGGCCATTGTCGACCATGACTGCGATGGCCCTGGTGGTAAAACGTCGTATATGGGGTGACTGGTAATTAATTAACAAAAAAATATCAGCTGTTCAGTACATTAAGCAAAAATAAATGTACTGAACAACTGTTTTTTTTCGAGTTTTCAGGTTTGTTCCCATAGTAAAAGTTGTTGGTTATCATGAGCACAATCACGTGTTTAAGTATCGTACACTAATTACCAGTCACGCTATACATATAATGTCCCCTGCAAGTATGGATAATTTGAAACCAAACATACCGTATTAACGGCAAACAAATGTCTGTTGTATGGGAGACCCCTTTAATAATTTATTTTACTCAGTTTTTAAGTATTTCATGGCAAATATACAAACAATATCTGGTTGACCGAGCTTTGCTCGGTTTTTAAAATGTCTATTATCTTGGGAACCGAGCTTTTCTCGAGCCTGGGACCTTGATGAATCGATTCCTTGAGCCGAAAAACCCCTAATCTGTAACTTTCATGAAAATCCTTGGAGCCGTTTCCGAGATCCTGATTATCACTACTCACTACATAGTATAAAGCAAAGTCGCTTTCTCTGTCCCTATGTCCTTATGTCCCTTTGTACGCTTAAATCTTTGAAACTACGCAACGGATTTTGATGCGGTTTTTTTTAATAGATAGAGTGATTCAAGAGGAAGGTTTATATGTATAATAACATCCATTAAATAGTGGAGAAGAACTGTTATTTTTGAGGTTTCTAATGTGATGTCGTAAATAATTACATTTTTTCCGCTTACATTGCAAACGCAGGCTGAACCCTACGAGTTTTATCAAAATAATGTACTAAGTATTGTACACATTGAAAAGGTCTACAGGTAATTCCGCGATGGTATATGTCTATCTCTTATGGATAACCCACAATAACTTTTTTTTGTCATTTACTTTTTACGACAAATAATGGCTAATTTTCTAAGCGATTTTAACCAATACAGCATTAATCCTTAACCAATTAAATACCTTGAATACATTTTTCATTTAATATAGATCTATATGGCCCTTTACACCGTATGATTTAAGTGAATAATTTCGAAGATATTACAGATTTAAAATTTATACTAGGTATGTAGTGATTCTGTAATATGTTGTAAAAATAAAATAAATAGTTAAAAATATAAATAAGTAAAAATGTAGTGTATGAATTTAGATATTCCAAAGATAGCAGGAAATCTTCATGGTATGAGGAAAGGGGGATTGTTTTACTCCAAATTTAACGCGTGCGGGCCACGGGCATTAATGAATAAATCAAAACTACTGGATCGATTTTAATCACATAGGCTATATAATTTATACCCGTGCGAAGCCGGAGCGGGCCGCTATGTTTTTATATACAACGTTCACAGTTTTTCTGTAGTGTATTTAATATCAGCATTGCACCCGTGCGAAGCCGGGGCGGGTCGCTAGTATATAAATATACAAGAATTGCTCGTTTAAAGATATTAGATAGATATCTGTGAAACTGTCAACTATCACGGCTAATGAGATACAACCTGATGACAAACAGACGGTCTCGTTTTTCCATTTGTGTACGGAACTATAAAACATTGTCACCGTCCCAGGTCATTATCACAGTTACCGTACCATAACGTGATAACTGCTATTGTTGCGATTACGCGAAAACACGTTGCCTGCATACTTATCTATTACGACCTTAGTATGTACTTATCATGTTACCGGAAATGTACCTATATCTTTTTTTTTTTTAGCGTGGTAAAATCATCAAATGAGTCCTCCCACCCCTTACTGTCAGACTTCTACTGACTAAAATCCACGGTGTCCTTAAATAGCCCTTTCTGTTCCGGGGTCACGGTAAGGAAATAATCCCGCGACCCCGGGGAAATGTATATCTAGGAATTGTATAAAACTCCTAGGAAATGTATACGATTCCGAAACTATTTAGAAAATGTATAATAGTGATTTACGTGTACAGGAAGTCAAGGGACCTACTTTAGCGGGGCTCCTATTTCTGCGTTCAAGGTTTAAAGAGACTTAATCTAACCTGCCCTAGAGTTTTTGGTGCCTTTGGAAGAAAAAGAGCTGCGTTTTCGTTAGGTTTCACATATTTTCGAACGATTTTGGGAATCACCTTTCCCCTAACATTGATACAACGAATGCTAAAGTGAAATATTTAATTTAGTCCATGCTTGTGTTTTTATTGATATCTGCAAATTGTAAAGTCATTAAGACGAGGCAGTAAAAAATATGAATTTACGACTGACTTCCAAATCTACCTCATAAAAGTAGCATAATGCTAACTTGATTTATAATATCTGCTATACTAATATTATAAAAAAGGTAAGATTTGTGGGTTTAGAATGTAATAAGCCTGGACACCGTTCGCATACCCCTGTATTCGGAAATGTTCCCGTAGGCTGATTGCAATCAAAATCATAGGTACAAAAATGATTGTTATACCTACATTCGCGAGCCAAAATATGGAATCACTCGCGCGTTCTTATTACTTAATAACTAGTCAAGACTCAAGAATCATAAAATGTTACCATTTTAAAGGTGTTACTATAAACTTTAAATTGATACCAAATTCATTCAAATCACGCCATTATACAATGAGCTATCCAGGATCAATTCCAAGTAACTGATTCTATACTTCTGCTCGCTAGTGTATAAGTATAATGCGACAAAGAAAGTTCATCATCATCATCATCTCAGCCGTAGGACGTCCACTGCTGAACATAGGCCTCGCCTTTAGATCTCCACATATACCGGTTGGAAGCGACCTGCATCCAGCGTCTTCCGGCAACCTTTATAAAGTCGTCTGTCCACCTTGTTTGTGGACGTCTTACCCTGCGCTTGCTAGTCCGTGGTCTCCACAAAGAAAGTAAGCAAGCATAAATTATGTTATCAGATGATCAAAAAACAAATGGCGAAGGTACTGCGTCACAAGTCATACCACTATAATTATGATAGCTTGATAAGATATTAATCGAAATAATACAATAAGTCATGCTAATTTAAAGTGGTGACACTTGTATCATTATTTTGAAGTGATGGAATTCCCTATAATATGATTACTGATTATAAGATAGGGAATTCGAGGTTAGCGTAAAATGTACATTGAGTGCACATTTACTGTATTGTGACTATCTTTTAATACCGTAATTTTTAAAGCTAGGACCTAATATGTTTTGAATAGATAAGTTTTAACAATAATCGAGTTTTCAAAAACTTTAAGTTTTTGGAGTGAAACTGCCTAAATTTAACAGAGGACTCCATTTATTTTCTCATTAATTAATTGGAGCCATCATCTGCCATCTATCTAGCCATTTCCCAACTATATTGGGGTCCGCTTCCAGTCGAACCAGATGCAGCTGGATATCAGTATTTTACATGGAGCGACTGCCTGTCGGACCTCCACAACCCAGTAAGTGGGAAATACGATACCCCATGATAGGACTGGCCAACACTTAACGACTGTCAAAGACCTACAAATGACAGCCGGGACCAACGGCTTTACGTATACGTACTTTCCGAGGCACGGAGGAAACTCGCTATGACAGACGGTCACCCATCCACAGACCAACCTCGGCAAGCACGGTTTAACCCGGAAAATCGGCCTGTGCGGTTGTTATTATTTAGCCACGAGCTCCCAATTTTTAAATGTGGTAATTAATTGGATAGCCGTGGGCAGCAAATGCAGGTCGCTAGTACTAAATTCAAACTTATGCTGAAGAGGCGTACGTATGAACTAGGAAAACAGTGAAGTTCTGAAGGTCGATTATTGGTCGATGCCAATTAATTGGCTTTCACCCCAACTATCGGCATCGAAGCCATAGCAAAGATTTAATATCCTACCTAAGAAATTGATTTCAAGATCACGTGAGGTTTGAAAAGAGGGGGGGGGGGGGGGGGTTCTATATAAAATCACGAAATATCACATGTACGTGTATTTATTTTTTCGGGATACATAACCGAAAAGCGGCGTTACGCGTATACTTTTCTTGTTCACAAGCCACGGGGAAGATTTCTAACTATAATAAAATTAGGTTATACCCACCAAACCTGTATTTTATGAATATTTAAAAATTGTTACAAATATTTTTAGGTACTAATAATACACGTGATATAGGAAGGGGGTGGGGGGGGGGGGTAGTCTTAAGCCTTACCATGTATCGCTAAGGGGGTGGGGAGTACAAAAAGCCAAAAAAAACATCACATGATTAATGGACGGCCCCTTAGCTAAAAATAAGAAGCGGTGTGTCGTGGTCGAAGACACAAAAGTTTGGTCGCGAGACTTACGAATTACCGTGACCCCGGAATGTAAAACGGCTATTGAAGGATACCCTGGATTTTAGTCAGAACGACTCTGACAGTCCCTCGCGCTCTGCCCAGGGTGAGAGGACTCATTTGATTACTTTAAAAAAAGACGAAGGCTTGACCGAAAATGGTCGTTGACGAAGTTTAAACTGAAAGTGGTCGAAGCCGTAGGTTTGAATGTGGAACGGACACTAGAAATCAATTAACACAGTCGTTCTAGTGATTCCTACTAGTGCAGTAGGTATTGATTGGCTCCACAAATAGTTCTAATTGTTAAACTGTATTGATTGTCAAGGTTTTCTTTCTACGACCTTGTTTTGAAGTCGACCAGAAATGTTGAATGAACGGCTCGAATTGGATTTTTGTTTTTTGAAGATTCCTGTTCATGCGGTTTTTATTATTTAGCCATGAGCTCCTATAACGATGTGCTAGTGTGTACCTAAGGATGTTTTTAGGAAGCAGGTTGTCGATACAGACAGGAATTTCTTCCTCCTCCTTCTAGGAATGTCATCCTATATTGATTGTGGGAGCGTTACCCAGACCCGGAACAACTACTTGCAGATCTTGCAAATATTTGTTCCGTGCGGGGATAGAACCAGCGACACGGAGCGCAGTAGGTAGCAGTCCAATAGCTCAGCCACTGCGTCAACCGTGCCGTCAAGTCGCCGCTCATAGCGGCATGGTCGTAAACGGGCCGTATACCAGTAGATAATAGGACATTTTTGCATTTAACTTATTATTGATGGACTAACTGAATAGATCAGGTTTTATATATTTGAACAATTAGCTCCTAGACTGACGAATCAGACTTGACTATATAGTACCATAGACTGACTAAGTTTTTGACTTAAAAGAGTGACTAAATAGTTATGTGAGGTACGTAGAGTGACTAAATAGACTGACTGAATAGAATGACTGAATAGAATGACTGAATAGAATGACTGAATAGAATGACTGAATAGAATGACTGAATAGGCTGACTGAATAGGCTGACTGAATAGACTGACTAAATTGACTGACTGAATAGACACGTTTTTTTCTTCCTGATAGACTGACTCCCCTATCACACGTCAAAGTATCGATTGAATAGACTGACTTTCATAAAAAAATAGCCATCTTTTCTGGCTTTCCTCTCCATTTATTTACCTTCTTCAATAGATCCGGTCTCGACGGCAATGCATGCATCGCCAGGGTAGCTGCTTTCCTGATATACCAGGGGTGGAAGCTCGCCAGGGTTTCGTTATAAGAAGTCTGGCATGTTGTACATGTGTTCATATGCTCATCAGCTTCACTCAGACGTTTCAGGAACAGTCGTATGAAATCTGAAACAAATGCTTACGTTAAAAAGGATTTGAGGAAATCGACTACATAATTACAACAGCACAGCCCGACCTTCCAGGTTAAGCCGCGCTTGCCAAGGTTGATCTGGGGATGATTATCTGTCATAGCGAGTTTCCTCCGTGCCTCGGAAAGCACGTAAAGCCGTTGGTCCCGGCTGTCATTTGTAGATCTTTGACAGTCTTTACTGTTAGTTAAAAGCTCTAAAGTCTGACAACCAGTCTTACAAAAGGGTATCATAATTACACAGTTACTGGGTTGTGGAGGTCTGATAGGCAGTCGCTCCATGTAAAATACTGTTAACCAGCTGCATCTGGTTCGACTGGAAGCCGACCCCAATATAGTTGGGAAAAGGCTAGGCAGATGAGTTAGGAACATATATTTTTTCCTACTCCTCCACCATTCTTTTCTGATTAATTTCGTTGCAGGATCCAAGACAGGTCCAGTCATTCTCCACCACACGTCGAGCTTCAATCTGTCTGGTCGCTTTTCTGGCTGGTCTCGGCACTGTTGATTCTGGCTTCAGGAAGTTGCATGGTTGGGACCACCTCTTCCTGGATTTGTCCCATTTAAAAGATGAGTTAGGAAAGGAGGTATGTTTATGTAGGTGGAACTTGATATCGTCGAGATAGTAAAGACAGCTATATGAGAAAAATTTAAAGCAAAGTGTGGTCGCGGTATTATCCGGGGTCTCGGGTCAGTCTTATCAGGTAACCGTGATCCCGGAACGTAAAGGTCTATTGAAAAAATTTCGAAGCTTAGCCGCAGTGCAGACCAGAAAGAAGCTCTTTACAGTAGTTTTTTTATATCCGTGACAGCATGGTTGGCGCAGTGGCTGAGTGATTGACTGCTGCTTTGCGTTCGCGTCTTTGATTCCCTTACGGAACAACGATTTGTATGATCTACAAGTAGTTGTTTTGGATCTGGGCGTTTGTGAATTTAAAACATTTGTAAAAACATCCACGGTACAGGAGAAATTCCTAGTGTTGGTCAAAGATCGCGCTATCCAAGGTTACTGAGGTTCACGACGATTAAGGAAATCTGCCCCCATAGCGAGTTAAATAATCCGTAATATTCGGACAAGCTATCACACAACCCCATCTAGTCCCGGCTGCAGAGCTTGTAGTTCTGGGTTGACAACTCGATAAACATACTTTTATATTTGTAAATACTCTTAAACCTCTAATAGACTACATTACCAGATACTCAACAAATGATCGTGCTCATCATATTAACATTTGTTACTGGGTGGGAATGAGTTCCGATAGGCAGTCAGGGTCACTAACAACTGTAATCAGGCCAGACAAAATTTACGAGGTACCAGCTGCATTTGATTCGACTGTAAGCCGACCCCAAATGTTGATCACCATGCCATTGCAACATTGTGTCCAATTGAAACAATTGAAAAAATATCAATTGTCTCTTCATTGAATTTAATACTTATGTTGCCAGCTTCGTCTGACGATAAATATATGCGGTTATTGTAATATATACAACGTGTAACGTTAATAGCGCATAACCTCTCGTGGGGTAACTCAACCCATGTTACTGAACAATGCGCACCATTCCTGGAAGAAACGCGTAACTCGACAGGCGTCAATTTTTTTTTATTAATGCAAAAAATCGGCCGTAATCTAATACACCTTCTCACAAATTTTCATGAAGCTAGCGCCAAAAATAAGGTTACTGTCACAAAAAATTTGTATTTTTGCGATAAAAAATAAAATAATTTTCCATTCTTATAAAGATGTATACATACATACATTTCTTTATTTTAAAACTTTCCCTAGGTATAAAGCCGTAAACACACATACCCATATCTAACACGAAGATTTAAAATAACTTTATAAACGTATTTAAACATAGGCATTTGTTCTTGGATACTTTAGGCGAAGGCGTGTCTTGCAAGTTCACTTACTTACTTAATTCTTCGTGTAAAAACTACGTAAGTGGTACTTACACTTTCGGACTGGCCTAAAATTGGAGCATGAATAATGGAATAACTACACTTAACGCAGCCAATGCGGTACACCAAAGATGGCAACAAAGCAGTATCCATTTTTACACCGGCTTCTTTTGTAACAGTTTCGGGGATTATTTAAATAACCGTATAATTCAACCATATCTCCCAGTATACATAGCAAAATGAAAAATCGGAAACTCTATCATTTCGCCGCTGCAAAATGCCATCTTTTGCTATTTACAAGGTTTTCGTGGGATTTTTTTTACAATGTTGAACACGTTTTTTTTACCTCCTGTAAAGTTGTCCGAATTCATTTACCGCTTTCTTACAGGAAGGGTGCGAATGTTTGTTCTAAAAGTTTTGGAAAAAAAAATGATTTTTCATACTGATGAGCTCGATCAATTTCTCATTTTGTATGAGAAATCTATTTTTTTTCTATCAATGTTACACGTTGTATATTTTGCAATCCGTTAAATAGTTATAAGGGAGGTAATTTATAACAATGATCACATATTTGCAACTATTTCTATGCAGGTACCTACTTAATAGCTTCATGATAACTACTCGAACATATCTTGCATTTCTATACGGGGTTCTAAGAAATAATTTGTTTCTAAAATAGTTCTCTTACATCCGGCAGATTTCTAACATTTACCAATAACCGTCTATTCATATTTATATATGTGATAAAAAAAATAACAATTAAGTAAGTGAGAAGATCTCTAAATCATAAACATCCACCACACACAAAAGGCCGCGTGGTGGATTACAACCAGACATTCAAATATAGGCTACGGGCAAGGGGCCACTTCCTTTCACAGAGTCCGGGACATTGGCGTCCCCTCTATGAGAGGGACCTGTATTGTAATAAACTCTAATAGACAATGGATCGTTTAATAGCCATGTTGACATCATCAATATTTTTTTTTATCGTGGAAAAATCATCAAGTTATTCCTCTCACTCAGGGCAGGGCGGGAGGGACTGTCAGACTCGTCCTGACTAAAATGTTGTCCTTCAATAGACCTTTACGTTCCAGGGCCACGGTAATTCAACAAGTTCCGCGACTCCGGCAGGCTTTGGCCCTATAAAGGGGGGCCCCGATAGTATGCTGACACTCTTTGAGGCGCGCGTAGAACACAACGCGCTGTCGACCCGGGCATGGTTCATGGTCAGACAGCGAGTCGCCCTTTACTCGCCGCCCGCATGCCCCAGCATCAATAAATTACAAATATATTTAGTTCGTCAGCTAGAGTTTTAAAAATAATGAGATACATGTTTTTTTTCTTATGCAAAGTTAATGTACGAGAACATTTACAAAGATTTTTCTTTCTTGTGACTTGTGACTGAATGGTAATTTTAAGTGTCGTTATTTTGTCAATTTTGGTTAGTTTACGTAATGAAGAAAAAATACGTAAAAAATATTTTTTGATAATCTATCTTTCTGACGTTGTGCTAAATTTTTTGAGTAAATAGCCTATATGCGTGACGTCTTCCGAAATGATACAATTTTCGTATTAATTTATTATGCCATTTACGTGTAAGCCCAGGCCCTCCAATTAAGGATAATTAAATTAAACCACAAATTTTTGCGCACTCAACTTAATTAAATGAATTAAGTACGTAGTGTCCGTGATTCATACACACTTTTACTTTTATAAACTAAATTTATATAACTCAAAGGTGACTGACTGACATACTGATCTATCAACGCACAGCCGAAACCACTGGACGGATCGGACCGAAATTTGGCATGCAGGTAGATGTTATGTATGATGTAGGCATCCGCTAAGAAAGGTTTTTTATCAATTCCACCCCCAATGAAATATGGGATGAAAGTTTGTGTGAAACCTTTGTCAATTTTATAAAGAATACATTTGTTACATAAGTTCCGACATCCACGCAAACGAAGTCGCGGGCACAAGTATAATATAAGAATTGAGTATTTAAGGAGCGTGGAAAACAACGCGCCGTAACCGTGCTGTTTAACAAAAGATTGTCTCTTGTTTCTCTTTTTCAACCTTTAGCCATACAATACTAAGCAGAGAAGCAACTTATGCCAAATTCTTCTTTTTATATGCTTATATTGTAATAGAAAAAAGAAAATAAAAACAACTTCGTTTGTTATTCATTTAGTGTTACTTGATATCTGGGTCATCAACCTGACCTACTATCGAAAATTAAGTAATGTTTTAGAATTTTATCAATTTATACGTAAATAACAGACACAAAGTCAAGATTTGAGCCTGGTTTTTAGGATTATGGTCACCCTTATATGTGTGACTCCAGCATAAAAATCGCGATTGTGAGCAAAAAAGTCACTGGAATGCTGCGGTCCCTTTATCGGTTGAAGAATATTCTCCCATCTCATGTAAAGGTAATGCTCGTTCAATCCCTTATCTGCCCCATAATTGATTATGGTGATGTATGTTACTATGACCTGAATGCATACTATGTATGTGTGTGATGTACTAGTGTCTGTACAATATACAAGACTTAGCCTCTGTTCAGACACGGCGGGAACCGCGCGATTTCAGAATCGCATGGAAATCGCGTGAGTCTTATTTGTATGAGTTATTAAGTAATCGTTCAGACATAACCGCGCAATTCCCGCGTGGGAATCGCGCGGTTCCCGCCGTGTCTGAACAGAGGCTTAGTGGTGCACAGTTATAACTCAGTAAACATAATTTTATTATTTACACCACACTTGTTTAAGGAAGTTCAGTAATTGTAGTTTAATTCAAAGAGATAAGACATTGGTCATGGTGGTCAGAATAAAGCTGCTGCATGAATTCATACTTACAATAAATTTAACAGAAATCTATTATTTTTAGACATGATCAAAACAATGACTTAATTTATTTAATTATGGTTTTGCGACCCATTTTATTAAATTAATTTAAATATCATAAATCTATCAATGACGGCAAGTTTGAGCAATTGGACTGCTGCGCTGTGTCGCGGATTCGATTCCCGCACAGAACAAATGTTTGTATGATCTCCAAATAGTTGTTTCGGGTCTGGGTTTTTGTGTAAGTATGTATGTTTCTATGTTTGTAAACTCACCCACGATACAGGAAAAAATCCTAGTAAGAAGCAAGATATCATTTTTTTTTTTATAAAAACGTTGCCTATCTCTAGGAATTTTCTGTGTCTTGGTGCATTTACAAACATAAACTATAGCACAAAAAAGAAATTGAATACTTATTAGGCTAACTTTGTAATGATGTCATTTACTTATTCAATAGCCTCATTACATACAATACACCATGAAGAAACGGACAGAAAGACAAGGATAGGAAGACAAGTAAAAAGGACATACCCAATCCTCTATGCAAACGTAGCATTGTTCTTGAGCCAGACACAAATCCATTCTTCTCCGACAATGCGGTGTCTTTTTCATACTTCATCATTTTCTTAAAAGAATCATAATGTACTGCGTCTTCCCCTTCTTTAAGTTTCTCCATTACTTTAATTTTACTTTTTACGTCGCTGCTTACAAATGAGAATACTGATCCTATTAGGTTGAGGAATCTGAAAATTTTAAATCTTGTTATTTTTTAAGATGAGGCGGAAGGTGTATGTATGTGTCTTAGCAGTGCATGACTCAGTCCCTGTCGGTTGTGGAACTGTCTTTACAGGGCACCATGGTATTGGAACACAAGAGACAACCATACTAAGGGATAAATATTTAGTTAGTAAGAGTATTTAAGGTGATTGCTTCGATGTAGCCCGCGAAATTCAAATTTTTTTACGTTTTTTGCAATTTGCAGGCCAGTGACATGTTGTAACTTTATAAATATTTGTGTTGCGCAAATAACAAGTATAATTTTAAATATAAAAATTGTCAAAAAATTCGCTCCATCAGCTCTCACATAGAAAAGGTGCATCGTAGTTAGATTTCGGAGATTTTAACATGATGCACCTTTTCTATGTGAGAGCTGATGGAGCGAGTTTTTTGATATTTTTTATATTTAAAATTATACTTGTTATTTGCGCAACACAAATATTTACAAAGTTACAACATGTCACTGGCCTGCAAATTGCAAAAAACGTAAAAAAATTTGAATTTCGCGGGCTGGTTGGAGCATCCCCCTTAAGCAAAAGAGGCACATCTGCGCAAAAATTGCAAAGAAATATAAGCCTTACTAACTAAAAAAGGCATATTATATTCTAAGGCTTATTTTTCCCTAATATTCCCTTTTCTCCAGTTGTGCCTTTTTTATGTATAGTCCTCATAATGAGTTTTTCACACAAAAATGGAATCTTATACCCTTTTATTTGCTACCTATTTTGTTATCAACACCAAAATTACAATACTTTTCAGATGTAAATCTTAATAATTTTTGATCAAGAAATATGTATCTAACTCAGGTACAAAGTAATAATAAACTAATTGAATACTAACAAGACCTAAAGAGATGAATAATAATGAGTAGCAAGTTAATTGACCTTCATTAACATTTCTTTCGTAAAAAAGAATAGATAATAAATAAATACTGTGTAGGATAATAACAAAATATAGAAGCTAAACAGAAGTGAAAAAAAAAAATTGCAAAAAGTTTTAGATTTTGTTTTATTGTATGATTTTATTTTATTAAAATAAACTTGAAATAAATTATTTTAATCTGGTAACAGGTAAGGTTTTTAAATAAATTAATTTAGGGGATTGGCAAGCAAATATTGAAGTAATCGTTGAATACAAAAGGTAAGTTTGTCCATAACTATAATAACTTCTGTTAGAAAATAAGAATGCTGTACAAATTCTATATCTCAAGTAGCGAAATTCTAACTGAATCATAGCTTGTATTGTGCCTGTTATGGAACTTAGGATTGAAATAATTAAATATTATTTAATATTTATCATTTGAAACATGTAAACACAATTAATTTGAACTGATTATTCTGATTTATTTTTATTTACCTATCATATGTTTCAAACTATACCTGTAAGCAGAAAATGTGGTGGACTACGCTCTTACAAAGGAAATAAATCATAATATTGTGTTCATTGTTCTAAACAAAATTATTGATCCAGATTGAATGCAGCAACATACAGAATAGCGAAATCTTATTCTACAATTTCTTGCTAATTTACGCTACATGACCTCGCGGATCTACTGTCCAATCTTATCTAAGCACTAAGGATTTTAAAATCCATATGGAAACAATCTAGTTCTTCGCTTACTTTACTAATTCGTTGTAACCGTCTATGTAAGCCTCAATAACAACGTCGTCTTCTTCTTTAAGGCTCCTTTGAAAGCTTCGTTGGACATGGTGTAAATCCAAAACGTTTTCGTTCGACATTTCTTTCAAAATTATGAAAAATTATTGAATACTACACTGCACAAACGATACAACTTGCAAACTGAATGAAAATGAAACTGACAATTGACACATGACAGTGATTGTGACACTGACAACAAAATGACATTGACAGTTTTTTTTTTTAAACAGAGCAATGATGAACGAAAATAAGCATTTTAGCACCAAATCAATGGGCATCACCACTTATATGCACGGCCTTGCTTGTTATCCGGTTGGGTTTTGGCAAAAGTTAATGATATAAAAAAAGTAAATTTCCTAGTTTTCGCAGAGAATAAAGCCACAGCGCCAACTGGCCAACCTTGCCGTGTGGGATTTCGCCCATTTCGATAGCTATCAAGGAACTGCTGAAACCGTTTATCTACCCTCGGCGGTAAGCGATACGTAAAGCTGTCTAGGCTGGGCCAAGGCTGGGCGGCCTGATTTTGACGATCTTGCATTGTCCAGTCTCGCAACTTCTAGAGCCGCCAGGTTCGTGCTGTCACGGCGAGCTCGTTGTGTAGACAGTTTACAGCTTGTTTGGTATTACGCAGCTCGAGTGTTTTCAGAAAATCGCCACCGTACCACCTCCAGTAGTGAATTCAGCCGTGGTCTCATACCAATCTCATACCCATTACCTATGATATCGCTACCCCCGACCGTGGCGCGTACTAATAAATGGTATCAGAATATTCTCTGTCAAGATGCAAAATAATCAACTTTAGCGATTGCAGACATTTTCTAGAACATGTAGAATACGTTTTTGTCATGGACCTAAAAAAAAAGTCGGACGGAACTTCACGAAGAAACAAGTGAAGCACCCATAGTAAGTCAGTGCGCTTATATGTACACGCCAGAACACACACATTCATACCATAGTAAGTCAGCCGTCGGCCATTACGCTTCGAACGACACTCGCGGTTTTATACGGTGTTATTTTGTCTAATAAAAATCAAACTATGCCGTCATGTGTTGTGAAAAGTTGCCGAAGCCACAGTGGTTCAATCAAAAAAAGCCAGGGGATCACTTTTCATAGGTAAGCATGTCAATTTGAAGCTTATTTCTCGATTTTACGTCAATAAATTTAATAAATATCTCGAAATCAATCAGTGTTGCAACTATTTCAAGGTTCAAATTATTTTAAAATGGGGAGATTTATATTTTATGTTACTATTTATCGCTACCTATTGTATTCTTCTATATTTTTACAGATTTCCCTCAAATGATGATTGGAAAAATGATTGGATTAAAATAATAAGGGAGTGTAGACGTGAAAATAATTGGAATCCATCAAAATCTAGTGTAATCTGCAGTATACATTTTGAGAAGCATTGTTTGTACTCAACTAAAGGCGGACTTCTTCGCGTTGTTGCTTACGCCGTACCAACAAAGGTAATTAAAATTTCAATTAATTTAAGGTCTTCTTCTTACAACCTAACCTCTTAGTTATAAACTTTAAAACCGAAGAGGCCGTATGATTTAGATGCCTTTGCTTTTCCGACTAGGAATTTGCCGCGTTTTGTTTTCTTCAAATACATAAACGTTTAGTTTGTTTTAATTTATTTTTTTAAATAAGTTATTGTTAAATTTAAATGGTTAAATAATGCTTATCTCATATTATTATTATGTTAATTTTTTCGCAAGTGGTACGAAAAGTAGAGTATTTTCCTCAGTGATAAAGCTGTCTTAGTCTTGGGTGAACTTAAATCCCTCGCTACACTCAGGACGCGTGTTAAATCCCTCGCTTCGCTCGTGATTTAAGTTTCTAACACCCTCGCTACGCTCGGGAGTAAGCCTCGAGTCCTTCGTTATGCTCGCGATTTAAATCGTCACCCGCGACAGAAGACACTGCTTTATCCCCTTGGTTATTAATCTACTATTTCATTCCACCTATTCGAAAAGGACGACTTGGTTCGCCTTTAAGTGCGCCCAAAACTGGTGTTTTCTATAGGGAACTTTTAGCGGGCAGTAATGAGTTTTTAATCCTCTTTATAAGTGCGTCGCAAATAACTTTGCCGCGCACTTTTGATAGGAAGCTTTTAGCGGGCACTAATGAGTTTTTAATCCTCTTTATAAGAGCGCTACGCTCAGGATTCTACTGTAGAATCCCTCACTTCGCTCTGGATACAAAATAGCGCCCTCGCCGTAAAAATATTACTTTGTCATACAATCTACTATTATTTTAATCATGTTTTAATTATTTTACCTTTATTTTAACAATAGGTATACGTCACAAAAACTTGTAATTAAACCCATGGACCTTTTTTTTTAGGTCCATGATTAAAACTAAGTTCGAGGGGAGATCTTATTAAAATATTGTTTGAAAATGGGTAATTTTTTCCTTCATCTGGCAACCCTTTAGAAACCCACACATAGTAAAGCAGCGGCCATTTTGGTGCTTCACTTGTTTCTTAGTGAAGTTCCGTCCGGCTTTTTTTTTAGGTCCATGGTTTTTGTATTGTTTATCTGTATTTCGCGTTTTATTATTGCTGAACTGCAAATCATGTGATTTAGTGTCAATAATGTCAATTTTCTTTTCTTTCAAATTGTCAGTGTCACTGTCAAATTATTATCCCAAGGTCTTGTGAATGAATTTCGTCGTCCTCCGCTCGGCTATCAAAAAAATATCTACTTTCCGTTTCAGATAAATTAGTGTCTCTGATAACAAATAATCGGTGGTGCAATTTGCATGCCATGTAACAAAATCTTGTGTATCAGAAACAATTCTATTTTGTCACCACATCGAATAATCCGGTAAGTGTTATTTTTCTACCTACACGCGAAAATATGACAAGTTTCAATAATTTATTTTTAGTTACGGCGTCAAGTGGTTCTGTCTCGCAAGTATTCAGGTTAATCTACGATAGTTGGTGCTTTTGTTAAGTGATATTGAATTTTGTAAACAGATACTGTAAAGTTGCGTTTTCGGCATAATGACAAAGTGCGTCTCATCTTTCATTGTATTCGGGGACTTCCCATGGGGTAGAACAACTTCTCGTAACGGTTACAACTTTTATTATCCATCGTGAATTCTCTACTGACTTGCCAATTCATAAAGTAGGTGAAAAAGTGAGTAATTTCAATTGATTGTTGAGTAAATTTCGTAGTGATATCTCGTGAGTCATAGCATAGATACTGAGTGCTTTAAATTAGATTGTTTACATCTACTGAGGTTACTTTATGAGGCTGGATACTGGTAAGCAGTTTTATTTTACCAAACTGAATTTCACAAATTATAATTCATACAATACATTTATTTGTACCAGCAAGCTTTTTATGGTCTTCAAAACTATTTCAGTTTTTACCGTCCAACTATATTATCTTTGACATAATTCAGTAATTGTTTCTTTGATTTTCTCATTTCATTAATACCACATGCACATGTGGTCTTTAATTTGTTGTGGATGTCATGTGCACTGTGCAGCATTCTATGGAATACTCCACCTTAATATTTTAACTAACTTCAAAGAAAGGAGGATGTTATATGGATACTTAATTGTAACTTCACAATAATACAATATCATGGTAGAATCTCTAATTTTAGGCTTATTGTATTAAAACAATATTTAGCATGCTGTTATCATAATATTAAAAAAAAACAATCAATGTTTAGTCATTAGTTCCATATATGGTATTTTTGAGTTATTAGAGGCTTACGGCAAACTTGTACTCTATGTTGTATCAGCAATTAGTTTGCTATGATAGTCCCATGTATGTTATTTCAGCTACCAGATTGTTATCATAGTCCCACCCTTTTCATTGACTATTTCTTGTGTTCCATTGGGTAACTATCTTGCTCCATGTGTTATCATCTCATTCACACAATATTCTGACAGTTGCATCTATTGCATCATGTTTTCTTGTCCAATTTGGCACAGTAATAACTTACCAATAAAAAGTAAATCCAGGAATGAAATGAGACTCCTGGAAGGAGTTCTAACATTGAATGAATAAGACATTAAAGGTGTCTATATTGTCACACCAACATTTTCTAGGTCTCCTTGGGCAACATTGCCCATCCACCACCTACTGTGTAACTCATACTAAAATACTAGTATTTAATAGAATACTGAACCAAATGTATGTCATGCAATATGTTCCTTATCAAGGGCAACAGGATACTGTTATCATAATTAATTATTTGTTCATTTATTAAAGTTAGAAAGAGAGAATTTTAATCTATTCATTCAAACATGTTAATCTATTTTATCCAGCACTTTATCTTTTTTTTTGCGATTGGTTTATTCAACCACTTTCACTCGATGGTATTCATCATCAGCCTATAATGTTCCCACTGCTGGGACACAGGCCTCCTCTCTATGAGAGGGAGTGGGCCATAATCCACCACGCGAGCCCTGTGCGGATTGCTGGATGTCACATGTCTTCGAGTTTTTGGTTCTAGGACATGCCGGTTTCCTCACGATGTTTTCCTTCACCGTTTTGAGAGCAGTGGTGATGAAATAAATTACACAAAGTGATGCGCCTGGCGGGGTTCGAACCCACGACCTACAACTCGTAAGTCGGGACCGATACCACTGGGCCACCACTTGACTGTTCTCTCTACTCGATGGTATGCTGCACTGAAATTGAGAAATTCATAATTTGCAATCAATCTATCATTTGGTTGCCCGTAACTCTCACAATGTTATTGGTCCACCTTGTGGGAGGTGAAGTGGCTGTTACTTAAAAAACCTCAATAGTGAAGGAAAACATGAGAAAATGTGTTGTGTAATGGCTTAGACTAGAACTATCGTATTGGAAGACATGTGACATCTGTCAAACCGTACTGGGTCTGCGTGGTTGATTAAGGCGGTCTCTCTTTCACTGAGATAAAGCCTGTGACCCAGCAGTGGGAACATGAGGCTGATGATGATGAACATGTTAGGCAATAAACTTTTACCATTAAAACTTGTTTGTACACAATTCTACCATTTGCAATGTTATAATTTGTGTCGGTTCAAGCATTTGGAATGTTGCAACTGGTATTTTATCAGTGGCACTTTAATATTCTTTAAAATGTAGAAACGGTTGCAAGTTACAATGCAGAGCAAGATGTGATAACAATATGTTTTGTGTACCATTATTATTAGAATATTTTTGAAAGAGGATATTTCTCAAATACCTAGAACTTTTATTTTTATGTCATCTCAACTGCCTAGCCTTTTCCCAACTATATTGGGGTTGGCTTCCAGTCGAACCAGATGCAGCTGAATATCAGTATTTTACGTGGATCGACTGCCTATCGGACCTCCACAACACAGTAACTAAACTGGGTAATACAATACTTCATGGTACAGTCTTACCATGACGTCAGACTTTAGAGTTTCTGACTAACAGTAACTCCTGTCAAAGATCTACAAATGACAGCCGGGACCAACGGCTTTACGTGCTTTCCGAGGCACGGAGGATACTCGCTATGACAGATGGTCACCCATCCACAGACCAACTTCGGTAAGCGTGGCTCAACCCGGAATCTCTCCTATTTTTATGTAGTTAATTTAAAAGTAATAAGCATTTAAAAAAAATTGCTTAGTAATAATTATTAATTTTACAAATAAAATTACAGCTAAAACAGTGTTTATAGCAATTAGCAATAACATTTTAATTTGCACAGCTGTTTAGTTTGTCATGTTCAAATTATTAATTTTTGAATAAAAATGACGTAGGTAGGTAGTTATTGACACAGTAGGTTTGTCCTGTTTGTGTAAGTATAAATTAATATTATATACTTTTGACTTTTTGTTTGCGTTATCTACCTCATGCAGATAAATGTAAAAATAAATATGCATTTTAAGTTGTGGAGATCAAATAATGGTCAATTTTTTAGATGTAAAAATAATATGTATGCAAAATAATATATACTTTTTTATTAGCCTATTCAGTGTCCCTTTGCTGGGAAAAGGCCTCCCCTTTCTCCTTCTAAACCTCTCTATTTTGGGCAATTTCTGGCCATGTCTGCCCTGCGAACATGATCATATCGTCACATCGTTTTTTAATATAAGTAAAGTAAATTATGACTTATTCTGATCAAAAGTTTATTAGTGCCTAATATTTTATGTGGAACTTTCAATTAGATGCTATTTAACATTCTTTCTACCTGTTATTTGAAACTGGCAATCAACTTTCTCTTGTAAGACAGTTGACGCGCCTTAGGCTCAAGTCACACTGCCTCTGTGCATGGGTGACTATCTGTCCGACTGGTGGATGTCACATGTCTTCGAATTTTTGATTCTAGGACATGCCGGTTTCCTCACGATGTTTTCCTTCACCGTTTTGAGAGCAGTGGTGATGAAATAAATTACACAAAGTAATGCACCTGGCGGGGTTCGAACCGACGACCTTCATCTTGTAAGTCGGGACCAATACCACTAGGCCACCACTGCTCTCACATTTATTTAATGCGACACCGCTTTCAACGTAATAAAGGCATAAATATGACATCACTGAAGAGCTTAGGTCGACCTTGACAAATGAATTTGTGCAATATTCTTTACCTGTTGTATGACATTGCATTCTGGTTTTATAGTAAGCGTACCCACTAGTTCGGGTCGGCTTAAGGGCCTTCGCGCCTTTTAAGCCGTAAAAACGTTACATTCTAAAGCATACTCCTGATTAACGGCTGGGTGTAAAGATTGAAAAAAAATATATGTTGAATGTATATTCATGTACAACAATCTGAGTAAATTTTATTTTCGTATGACAAATAGTTGAACTGTAAAAAAATATTTAACAACACGCTATTTTGTTCAAATAAATGCTCACTCCTTCTAAACGGCTTCTTTTATTTAAAATGTTTTTGAATAGATCAATCGGTGTTAAAATTTACTACAATGTGAGTAGCGCTCATGTAAATCAGTCAATATTTTACAAAGAATATGTTGAAAATTGAGATTTCCACATATAAAAACCGGGCGAAGGCGGGTTTTTGCAGCTGTTTCTGCCTCGCTGCATAGTCTATGATATCATTTTGAGGTATCGCGGTATGCTCAGGACATATTAATATGTGCGATGAAGATATGAAAATGTGCGTTTAGCTCCGTCTGGATGTTCAAGGTCATTGAGGGTACTATGCGCCTTAACGATGAAGTATGAACAAAAAACCGTCCCCCAAACAATGATTATTACATAGGTAGGGCACGGTACTAACTTTGTCCGAGGTTTCCTTCGACCACCTTCTCCATTCTTCTCCTTCAAGCTTGTAAAAAAGAAGTGCCAGAAGCTTATAATCGTCTTCAATCCTGAAGATGATTACCTATAGGCTTCTGGCCTATCAAGCTTTGTAACAAAATACATCAAAATCGGAACAGTGATTTAGGCATGAAAGCATACCTATATCAAACAAGATTTGAATGTGCCGCTCTGCTTAGCCATTTTTTGCCGACCCGAATTTAGTGTGTAACGTGCCTAACTGTACTGACGCCAGTAATAATGTTAAAAATGAAAACAAATAAATAATATTAATTGAAACTTCAAATGAAAGCATTTAAATAATTACGATAACACTTATTAACAATTCAAGTTGCTCAATATGCTTGTAGGTCAATGAAACAATCTAACGATACGTAATTGTTGATATCATTCAGCATAATATTTTTATTTTTTGTTACGCTAAAGCGAAAACAACATATCACCATTACAGGCGTTTAATATGTAAACATGATAGGGGAATACGAAACAGCACAAGAATCCGTAAATGCTCGTTTACTCAGAGATCCGTTTTACAGGATCTCGATCGGTTTATCGTATACGTTTTTATTCGGCGATGACGTCTATGGTTGTATGATCAAGTTCACACACATGACAGTATAAATGGATCCAGTAAACAATACGGATCCGCCAAAATATACATCCTCTAGTACTAACAGATCCATCAAAAGGGTACTGTAAAATGTAAATGCGGTGTGAACATCCCGCAATAGATCCCTCAAAACGGTACTGTACAATGTAAATGCGGTGCGAGCATCTCGCAACAGATCCGTCAAAACGGTACTGTAAAATGAAAATGCGGTGCGAAGATCCGTCAAAATCGGTACTGTAAAATGTAAATGCGATGCGAACATCTCGCAACAGATACGTCAAAATCGGTACTGTAAAATGTAAATGCAGTACGGACATCTCGCAACAGATACGTCAAAATCGGTACTGTAAAATGTAAATGCGGTGCGAAGATCCGTCAAAATCGGTACTGTAAAATGTAAATGCGGTGCGAACATCTCGCAACAGATCCGTCAAAATCGGTACTGATAAATGTAAATGCGGTGTGAACATCTCGCAACAGATCCGTCAAACTCAAAACGGTACTGTAAAATGTAAATACGGTGCTAACATCTCGCAACAAATCCGTCAAAATTAGTCCTGTAAATACGGATGCTCTGTGGGAACGAGATCTTACAAGGTTGCTATCTTTAACCGAAGAATTTTGTATCATATTTCCTGTCTATTACTTCATTTGTTTAAAAACATTGTCGGCTCAGCAATATTATACAGTGTGTCCGGGCACGAGTTAGCGATATTTAAAGGGGATATTCTAGGCTCATTTTTATCGACAAAAATGCTTTAAAAAAATTCTTACTCTAAAACTTCGCGAATGGCAGCCATTTTAATTATTTGATCTGTGTGTACAATAAAATGCAAATATCTTTGAATCCAAGAGACCTACAGTCATGCAAATTACTTTATTGCAAAGTTAAACGTTGAGGCTTATTAAAAACTTACGAAAGTTTTTTTAAAAATATGTAAAAGTAACCAAAAAACATGGGCGAACACAAAATTGTACACAAAAATTACTGAATAATTTCACATTTTTAACTCTAGCTCGATAAGTACCCCTGAATTTTGCTAGGGTTTTTGCATTAAATTAAAAGTATTTGAGTCAGGCTATAAAATGATGTCAAAATTATTACTCTACATTAAGTATCTTAGGAGTTATTCTCACTTGAACATCACCCTTCCTCAGCGCATGTACCCCAATATTACAGGTGTCGCATTCTTTGGGTGAGCTAAATCGTCCCAACGAATATTTATGAGCTGGCATTATTGACCACCGCGTAAATGATCCCCAAGTAACCATCCTTAACGGAAACAGTACAGTTTCTTGGATTTTTTGCTGCGGGGCGAGACGGAAGGGTGATGTTCAATTGAAAATAACTACTAACTACTAACCTAAGATACTTAACGTGGAGCGATAATTTTGATATCATTTTATAGCCTAACTCAAATACTTTTAAATTAATGCATAAACCCTAGCACAATTCAGGGGTACTCATCGAGCTACAGTTAAAAATGTGAAATTATTCAGTAATTTTTGTGTACAATTTCATGTTTGCCCATGTTTTTTGGCTATTTTTACATATTATTTAGAAATCTTTCGTAAGTTTTTAATAAACCCCAACATTTAACTTTACAGTAAAGTCATTTGCATGAATCTAGGTCTCTTGGATTCAAAGATATTTGCATTTTGTTGTACACACCCCAGTTCGACAGATTAAAAATTTGAAATGGCTGCCATTCGCGAAGCTTTGGAGTAAGAATTTTTTTTAAAGCATTTTTGTCGATGAAAATGAGCCTAGAATATCCTCTTCAAATATCGCTAACTCGTGCCCGGACACACTGTATATAACGCAATGAATATTATTGAATGGATAAAATGAAAGGCTGTAAGTGTACTGAGCGTTTAGGTGCTGATTTCTTTTAATAGCTTCAATTGAAATCAATTTATGGGGCTCCGTGCTTTAAAAAAAAACTTTTTCTATCACTAGGAATTTCTACTGTATCGTGGAAGTGTTTATAAACAATTAAACTCTTGTACATAAACAAATATTTATTTAGTTCGGAAATCTTGGACACGCAGAGCCTACCGTTTATGGGAGATTTACAACGATCCGATTTTTCGGTCGATTTAGCCGTGCGACGAAAATGCGACTAGAATATTTTACTACTAATTTTTGCAAGGACTGGTAACTTGCCGCACGGTTAATTTTACCAGAATCCAACTGTGCTGCCGAAAAAAGGGTTTGTCTCCACGGATCCCGGTATCAGATTGAATTCGCCACGGCGAGTTGTTTCCACCGATACCGTGATCCGTTTCCAACAAAACAAAAAAAAAACTTTGTAGCCACCGAACTTTGTAACTGGCTATGGAAATACTGGTGAAGATCGGTTGATGCGGCAATAGATACTTGATTTAGGTCCTTAAGGCGGCGATAGTCGCGAGCTCGAACTCACTGGCCAAAAACCATGATATTTCACCGGAAATTGAGCCATATTGTTTATGTGTGCGCGAGCGTCATTCCCCCGTGGAGAAAACAGGGGAAAACTTATTCAGTGAGATGCACGATCATTCAGAGTAAAAGGCGCGCGTAAAAAAATACGAAAAAGCCTTTGGCTGTTGGGGTTTTGTGAAAAAACCACTGCACCAATTAATTTCAAATAAAATTTATTAAATTCTTCGATTTTGCTGTGTCGGTACGAACTTCGTTTTGGAAATTTGATGCTTGTTTAGCTTCTAATTTACACCTAAAGGTGTGTTAAAATTAGCAAAAAAACGAATATTTAGAAGCTCGTAACTTTTTAATAGCTTCATATTTTACAATTCTGCTTCCGTACATACAAAATTAATGATGAGACAAAACGATACCTATTAATTTTGGATGTACTTTGTCAAATAGTGGAGTAAAACCCCAAAGAAGTTTCTATGGAAAAAATGTTGACTTGTTTGACCTTAAGACCAGAATTCAACGTTTTTAAGTTAAAATGATGACTGATAGTCAATCAATGTATTTATTGCGAAACATGTTACTTGCTAAAATAACAGTCTATTAAAAGAATATGTTGACGCTAATGCTAGAAAGTAGCCCATTGACCTATTTGTAGTTGAATCACAGATTTAAAAACACTTTGTGTAAGTAATGGATGTTGTAGGGGAGCTAGATTTGAGAATCAGAACGGCAAGCGACAATCGTTAACGTTCAGCAGTCGCTAATACATTTTCAACTTTATACCCCATCGGATAAAGTTGAAAATCTAGTAAAGACTGGTGAGCGATAGCGAACGAAACAAACGAAAACGATCTGTAATCTTTGATAGATTTTCAACTTTATGCAATGTGGTATAAAGTTGAAAATGTATTACCGAGTGCTGAACGTTAACGATTTTCGCTTGCCGTTTGGCTACAGGCTCTGATCTGTCGACCGAAAAAGAACCTTATTGATGTGGTTTTGTATCGGGTCTAATGTCATAATGGAGTTCATGACCATTTCTTTGAGCCGGCTATATTTCTTAGGTTTTCTGTAAAAAAGTATCTATGTTTTTGAGAAACTCGACTCGTCTCTTATGGTTGACATACTTGGACTTGTTTGCTGGTGGTTTACAAGTCTGAATAACATGCCCGTTTACCTTTAGGGCGATAATCGTTCCACGTCCTTTAATTATACTGTATAGGCAGTTTGTCTTTGCTAATTGACTGAGATTTTTAGTAGCTTTTATTTACTCATTCGTGACCGTGCAATTAGCGTAAAGGAGTAACTCAAATTAGCCGCGAAGCATCAGTATATCTATGAGCAAATAGTAACTGCAACGGCCAAACAGCCTGTAATAGTCGTTGAGTGATTGCCTTGTTATAATTATTAGGGTTCCGTACGTACAAATGAAAATACGGAACCCTCGTGTCCGTCTGTCCCCTCTTCGTAGTCAATTTTCTCCGAACCTACTTGATCAAGGAGTCTCCTTATTTTAATTAGTATAGACGCTATGCCAAGCTTCTACAACCAACCTTGACGACACGATGGTCACAGTGGCTGAGTTTGACTGCTGCACAGCGTTTCGTGGGTTCGAAACCCGCACGAAACAAATCTGTACCTTTAGTGAAAAGTGGTACAAGTCAAAAAACCTAGTTTTGAGAAAAATCGATTTAAAGTTTTGCATTTTTTAAATGGCCATAACTTTTTTATTAATTGGTTTATTTCTGAACTTTTAACTGTTTTCGGTTGGAAATTGTTATTATCACGTCGTATATGCTTTGGTTGTATTAAAAAGTAATTAGAATCTGAGATAATAAAAAAAATTGACTTGTATCATTAGTCACATTTTTATTTCTAAGTGTAAAATGATATAACTCAAATAGTATCATTTAACACATTATAAAACTCATCAATATTGAATGATACAAATATTTTTAAAACATCTTTTTGGTATCAATTGACCTACAAATAGTAAAAACACTAGAACTAATTTTGTGTAGAAAACATTGAGGTTTTATCGTTACTATGTCTTTATTATGTGCAATGATAAAATCATCACTTGTATTACTTTGCACTTATTGAATACAACTAAAGTAGTGGTGTATAATGATGTAACTTTAATTATACTAGACAAAATGTAAAACTTTCTTGGTGTAAAGTGATATAAGTTGAATTCTATTTCTATAGTAGGGCATTAGTCACATATACTTGTTCAATCAGGGTCTAGTTTAATTTAAAAAGTGGGTGAATGAATGTGTAAATGAATGATAAATTTTATTTTTATATTTAACAGTATCTTAGTGAAGTCAATAATAGTCTCAATGAAAACAATCTATTTATTATTACTTTCTTAACCAATACAAGACTCCTTGATGAAATGGACCCACCCACTGCCCAATTTAAGTATAGTCAAGGAGTAGAACACAATCTTTTAGTTTTATGATCACAATAATCACAGTTCTTTATAGTAAACCGTGTTGAATAGCACTTGATTATATTTATACCAACCGTTGGTACTTTCAAATAATAGATTTCTTTCAAATTTTAATTAACCGCAAAAAATACAGAAATTAAATTATGTGGTTAAATGAACCCGCAGGACCAGAAGCGCACGGTCCCAGTTTACGAAACACTTTACATAAACAAAAACAACGAGTCGGGTCTAGAATAATAACACTAGTCCACAAAGGTCTTTGCATTTCGAAAATTTTATTATTCTTTTGATAATTTAGCTTTTAGAATTTATTTTGACACACTAAGTACGAAAATATCATGTGTAATTTCGATTTCCTCTTATATTCGGCTTCTGTAACATCTCTACAAGCAGTCCTGCAATAAGTCATAGACATTGAGAACTTCAAGTTGCTCTGAAATCATTTTCCATGTTAACGATGTACTGATAGAAACTCTCCCGTGATGTTCATTGCTAAAACTGCCTAGAAAGAGTCCAAAGGGAAACGTAAACAGTGGTTTTCTAAGGACAAGACAACTCAGCTTGTGAAATTATAATTCTATTCTAATTAAATTTATATCCGAAAATTTATATCCGATAAGTTTACCATAATGTTCACTAATTTTCCAAAAAAATATTTTTGTGTCCTGTACAAGTTCGTTTAATTCAGCTTATGTTACTATTTGTTGTTATAAGAATTTACCATACGACGATACTATTGCTTTATTTAAATTTTGATTTCGTTCTTAATTTTTTCAGAAACACCATGAAATTTTCTAAACATTGTGAGTTGTCAAGCAAAAGTAATAATCAGTTACTTGATTTGTCGATTCTTGCTACTTCATTGGCACTCCTTTTTTTTTTATTATCCTGGTAAAATATTCAAATGAGTCCTCCCACCCAGGGCAGGGCTAGAGGGACTGTCAGACTCGTACAAAAGAAATCACGTATTTTTACCAATTATTCAGCACATTTAGTACACGAATCTCAGCACAAAACGTTAAAGCAGTAAGAAAGCCGGCTTTACAAATGAAAAAAAAAAACTAAACAAGTGCCTTTAATATTGTGTTCAATGAGGGCAGAATTGTTAATTTGGAACGTTACAAAAATATTAAAAACTAAATCTTATTAATGGCTATTACTTATCAATTCGTATTTAGCGTAGCCTGTAAACATGTAAAAATTAGTTAAAACTGTACAGAATCTTTTTTCATGACTGTAGACTAATGAATCAATAAAAGAAAGTTACATTAAAATCTACTGTAACTGTAGACATTACTCGTTGATTATTTTTAGTTCAGATCACATTTAAAATTCATAAATGTGGCAACCAAAAAAAAATACATTAAATTGATAGAAAATAATTAGGTTTTTTCATTGCGCAAATCGAAATTGGACTGATGTATTGCTTATTCTTATAATTAGAATTATTTAAAGACCTACTTGATATTCTTGCGAATCAGACTTTGGTCAAGTTAAAACTAGCACAGACTTGAAATACCAAAAAACACAAGAGCTTCTACACAATCACATAATAAAATTCGTCTAAAAGTAACGTACAATTTGAAACATAATTTAGTGTTACTTATAGGTTTAAAACTCCATCAAAATGCTTGACCAACTCTCTGCAGCGGAAATTCGGCAAATACGGCAAATCGTCTTGCCTTTATACAGATGTGTATTTATAGAAAATGTACTACATAAACATTCATTATTTTATAATATATAGACATTTGCACTTTGATTTTTAAATTTTTTTCGAGTCGCAGGATGATTCGCCATTGCCACCGCGCTGTACTTTTGTACCTTTGAGACTTACGGTTAGGTATTCTATGCTTACGGTTCAAAAGTTATGACCACTTTTCGTCTCCATATTGGCAACAAATGCTTAGATAAAATTCAATTAAAGTGTCTAACTTTAAAACTAATTAGAATATCCGAATGATATCTTAATTTAGTACGTTTTTTATGGGCCGTTTGGTGTATGAGCGCTATTACCACTGCCTATCTCACTTGCTCATTGCGGCGACTGCCGTCACAGAAAGAGATAGAAGTGGCATGACGAAACATGACATGTATTGCTTTTCACAACGATCACTGGATTGATTGCTTCCTAAAAATCCCATACTAATACGATTTAAATTCATTTATATTATTATGAACCAAACGCATTACTAAGAATACTTAAGTATCATTTGATACATGTTCAGTTGTATCATTTGACACGTTGGTGTTATGTAGTGCTGCTTATTCTCAAGCGATATAATTTGATTTATATTATTTTTCACAATTGATAATTCTATGATATTTTTTGTGTCACTTAATTTAAATCGAATTGTATCAACAAGCACAAAGTTCATGTTACTATTATTAAATGTGTCAAGTATTATAAATCGAGATAGCCCAGTTTACACGTAATTGTAATAAGTTTAAGCTTTAGTTCAATTTAATATAACTAAAGAAATATCAATATACACAAAAAAATCATCAAAATCGTCCACAAACGCGACTTGTATCATTGCACACGAAACTTATTTCCCGTTCTATAATAGATAGAGAAACGCTGATTAGATAGAAAAATAGGAAAAAAATCAAACTTCAAGATTCTTTTAAGATTTAAAAACCGCTACAACTCGAGTTGTATCACTTTTCACTAAGGATACAGAAATATTGGTATGACCTACAAGTAGGTGTTCTGGGTCTGGGTGTTTGTGTTTGTGATTTTTCATGTTTGTAAACGCACCCACGATACAGGAGAAATTCTTAGTGTTCAACGATTTAAAAAAGAATATTTTACACTTGTCCGTTTTCGATAAAATTTTCATGGGACCGTTTGGGAAATTTACCCTTTCCAACAAAAATATTTTTTCAAAACGATTGTTAAATGACGGAGTTATGCACGAAAAAAATATTTTAAAAAAATACAAACAACCAAATTGAGAACCTCGTCCTTTTTGAAGTCGGTAAAAAAAGCCTTCATCAGATCAATTTCCTTGTTCCAGTTTGATGTGAGACCATGACGACAAGCCTACAGAACGGGGACGAGGACTCGTTCATCATCTTGGGAACTTCTCCTGGAACCAGCCTGGACATGAAGTGCAACGGCATTGAGAATGGAGAGGTCTCCCTGGACAAGGAGCAGATGGAAGAAGCTATGAAGGACCTCTCTGTTGAAGCTAACATGGCTTTTAAGGCGCATTTCAAACTTGGAGATTGTGTAAGTGATTTTATTTTAAAGTAGCTGACACGGCACACTTCGTACCGCCTCAAAATAACCTTTTAAACCTTCCCTGGACTTCCAGGAATAATTCAAAACTAAAAATTAGCCAAATCGGTCCCGCCTTTCTGTAGTTTTAGCAAGATTAACTAACAGCAATTGTTTTTTATCTAGAATCATTTTCATTATACCTACTAGTATTAATTAAAAGGTTTTTGTACCGATCTACAACTGGCCCTTAATACATAATTGCAACAGCGTTACTTATTGGGTCCAGCAATAACTAAGAATCATCTGTGTGAATGTATTAAAATCATTTAGGTATTAAAATTTGTGAAACGGTTTAAGGGCCACCTCTTCGATTGCGCCCCTATTCGATTTGATGTACCTACACTTTTATGGACACTCTGTATAAAGAGAAATTCATAATAATCCATCATGTAAAAATACGGTGGTATGCAAAGCTAGTTGTAATTAGACACTGAATTGATACTAAAGGAATTTGCTGACGATTTTTTTCTAATACTCGTAATTCGTCGCCGGAAATGACACTAACACCGTCTATTTATCATAAACAGGACGCGGTGACAAGTAAATTAATTAATTAATTTTAAAATAACCACTAAGTAGCTGGTAACTTAAAAATTCAAAACTATGTATCATATAAGTACAATTAATGGGTCCACATCCAAGATTAATTAATTTGTGACAGACAATGATATTATAAAGTCATAGATATGTTATCACGAACATAAGCAGCGGAAAAAAGTGTGCCGAGCACACATACACACTTTTTACCTATTTCACACATTACATTTCACGACAAGTAAAAAGGATAGCTTGATAAAACCTATAAGAAAAAAAGTGACAGCTAGATAAACAAACAGCGCCTCGCGTCATCAATCCCCCCGCACCGCCCGCACGTCGTTGTCATAGAATAGTGAATTAACTAGGCAGAAGGTACAAACCGTGATTTATGCCTAAAAATGCTATTCATTCATGAGTTCAAATAGTAAAAAGTAATGAGAAATGAAAATGCATTGAAAGTAGGAAAGTGAGAAATATAATCAAAAAATAAGGTAAAATAAAAACAAATATTAGTTATAACATAAAGTAACTAAGATGGCATCAGTGACCTTCAAACAAATTTAATTTGTTCCTTTTTTGTCTTTTCGACTTTTTGTTTAATTCGGGGTTATTTTTATGTTCAGAGTGAAGACGGACATTAACATACCCATTTCATTACTAATCAAAAGGATTTATCAAAATTATTACGAGAACGGGAAAAGATTAAGAGAATAAAGTTTGTGCGCGAACGAAGTCACGGGCAAAATCTAGTCATAACATAAATAAAAATCTACGTTTAAGTACCGTATGAAAATATAATAAAAGGGCACCATTTGCACTGTTAGTCAACTGACTCTCTGTTTAGTAGGTATAATCTTACTCTGTGGTCGGTAATGACAATCTATCTCTATTGCACTTGTTGTTAAAGAATTTGCTATCTCTCTCTCTTTTCTCTCACTCGCACTTTCACTCGCTCTCTTTCTTTTAACGACGCCATATTAAAGAAACGTAATGTTTTATTTGTGAAATTATTAAGATAAATAGTCTTCTTACGAATGATAAGTGATTCCTTGACTTTTAGAAGTCTTGCATGTATAATTTGTGCAATATCTCATCACACACGACGGCATTTCCGGAGGTTTTGAGTCAATTTTACTTTTGATTCACTCTGTAGTACGTGAAGTGCCGCTGGCAACGTCGCACTGAGGTCAAGTTGTGTGAATCAGCCCGATATGAGCGTGTGCGGTTGTGGGCGCTTATAACGTATCTACACCTTTTTTACTTATAATATCATTGGTGACAGATGCAAAACAAAATTTTTATTACAAACCAGTCTCCGCCTTCTAAATTCTTTTAATCGTTGCCTGGGACACCTTTGATGTGATAATCTTCAAAATCAATTTAATTGATATTATAATGTATACAAATTGTGTATTTGGCCCTCATTTTGATGTTAACCTTGCGCTTATGCGTATGCAAAAATCAATATTATGTATGAGATTATTGACTTATCTTTTTAATACATCAGCATCAAATTACATTGTATGTATTTTATCATAGAAAGATTACCATATTTTGATGACACATGTATTTCTTTACTTTGTGTGTATGGTATATGACGTATACCCTTTGTTGGGAAATAATTTTGACAAAGTTTTATTTGTATAATTCACAATTTAAAAGAAGCACAAATAAATTCTCAACCGCTTTGGGTCTTATTCGGTAAAGTTTCTCATTCTGAGGAGGACGATTGACAAAACGTCTTTCCTGAAAAATACCCGACTCAATCACAATAATAACTTCCGTCAAAACACAAATAGTGACGTCGTATTTTCGTGACGGATCTGGGGGTCTACTCTTATTCAACGAAAAACGAAGTTTCGATCGAATTTCGCGTGTTTCCTACCACTGTTCTATTCGTTTCGAAGTTTTAACGAAGTTTCGTTCGAACGAAAATTGTTTGACATTTAAATGCTCTAAACCCACTCTAATTCTTATAAGTTACGAACGAATATTTGAATTTGACAGACGATTGTTCTAAATTTTAACCTCAAATTGACGAAACCAAAAGTGTTACCTTTTGATTTTCGTTAGTCATTCGGTAGTGTGGATTTGGTTTATATTTGTTTGAAATGGCTACAAGAATGCTCTTAATCGATGCTGCTCTACGTGAAGAACGTTTAGAACGTCGATGGAACCGGCGTCGCCTGCGCAATCAATTTAATATTCGTGAAATTCCCGACTTGGAGTTTGTAGGAAATTACAGACTCAGTCGGCAATTATTCGAAGAGTTGTGCCAGGAAATAGTGCCGTTATTACCTCCAAAGGCAAGGCGTCATGGAATCGAACCTACAGTTAAGGTTTTGTATATTTTTTACTATCATTTTCTTCAATAGAATGAAGCATTTCACTGTTCACAATCCTCATCTTTTTCAGATCCTTACGGCCTTGAACTTTTATGCCCGAGGTAGTTACCAAGGATCTGTGGGGCAAAACATGGACGGGCCCATGGCACAACAGACTGTTTCTCGTTGTTTGCAGGACTGATTTCGTTCGTTGGCGAAGTTTCGTTTCAGAGAAAGAGAGTAGACCCCCAGGCTTCGAGCACAAGCTAACACTAGCACTAAAATTCGTTAAAACACACTATTCCGTTCCATGAGCAATGTGGTCAACTTGACGTACCTACTTATCGCCTTTTTTGACAAAACCTCAATGACGGGCTCCGTATGAATGAGAATATCTAATCTAAATTCTTCACATATTTTTTTTCCAAATTAATGTTTTTCCTATACTTATTTCTATCATAACCACTCCTCATCTCATAATTCAACAAAGGTGAACAGTAAGAAGGTTTTATGTATGACAAGCGTAGTCTTCAAATCATTTGCAGTAGTCAAAATTGAACTTTAGTCGCTGATATTGAAACCACATAATTGGGTGTATATTTGGCAATTAAATTAGAACTGCACGATAGCTATTTATATGGCGTTTATTTGCAACATGTGCTGGACACATGCAGTACCTATATTTATTTTTCTTGGTCGGTATTGAAGTTGTGACGAAATGGAATGCGTCGTCGGGTTAGTTTGAGAAAAATCGAAATACAATTTTTTTTTGGATTGAAGATAACGAATACTATATTTAATAAAAATATTATTAAATATAGTATATAATAATATTTTTATTTTTTAATCTCTAAAAATTTGTGACGTCAAAACGCACACCACGGCTTTGCGTATTGAATTTTGAAAGCGCCCATCCAAGCGCGGTCTCTGTCAATTATGATTAAGCCTCTTCATTTCACAGCTTCTATTTGGCTGCCCACCTCTTCAAGCAAACCTCAGCCACTACAAAAGGCAAAAACTACTAAAAAATAAACTTGAGAGGTGTCAAGGGACACCCGGATGGAACGAAGTTACTGTATACACTCAACAAAAATAATGGTCGCCGCTCCGCTCCACTCCACTCCACTCCGCTCCGCTCCACTCCACTCCACTCCACTTCACTCTTTGAGCTCTAGCACCCTTTCGCAAAGCGCGATAAGAAGATTTTTTTCCGTCTAGCCCCCTTTCACAAAGCGCGATAAGGAACTTCGTTGCAATAAACTGAATTTTAATTTCATTGTAAAAGTGAAATACTACGACTACAGTTTAATACATTGCAAACTTGTTCTGTCGACCTAGTTCAAGTTTTACATAACTACGTCTCAATAAGGTATCGAAAACCCATTCCTCTTAGTTGCTATGTTGACAAATCTATACTTGACATAAAAGACAAAAGATTTACTTGGAAATAACGAGAAGAGGGATACCCAAGTAACACAGTCTGGAAGTTTTAAAACCAATCTGTCTATAGACTGTCTATTCAGGGTTAATCTTTAGATACGGGCTTTCTAAAGATGGGTTTGATAAAGAACATTTAATCTTATAGAGTTTTTTATCTAAAGCTTTATTATTTTAAGAGCATTTGTTCTATAGAACACTTATTTTAAGTACGTTTATAGTTATAACGAATGTTTCTAGATAAAATGCTCTACATATAGTTAAAAAAGCCTAAAGGTACCTATTTTCAAGTAGTTTTATAGATAAAACGATATATTTGAAGACAAAACTTTCTACAGATATTCTATTTTAGCTAATGGTACTCTTATCTTTTTTTTCTATAGATATCTCACTCTAGATAAAATACTTTACTAGATATTTTTAAGTTTGTCTAGAAAACTGATAGAGAAGTCGTGTTTTTAGAGTTTTTATTCTTAAAAGTGGCTTAGTTAAGTGCATTTGCACTAGAAATTTAAATTGGATGAGTTTATGCAATGGAGAAGATGAAACAAATTAAAAGATCTGGTGGTTTTCGTCGAAAAATACGCAAGTAATTAAAAAGAAAGAAAAATGAAGAAGAATCGACCGAAGAAGAATCGAAACTTCCTAGTAACTTCCTCCAAAACGTAGAAAATTGTTGATGATATATGGGTATCAAACTAAAAAGGTTTGCTGTCAAGAGTACGAAAAAAAAATCACATTACTTAAATCCAATATGGCGGACAGGCTATTTAAAATACACCCCCATAATATGGGTATCAAATGAAAGGGTTTGTTGTCAGGGATACAAAAAAAAATGGTCACGTGACTTAAATCCAAGATGTCGGACTGGCTGTTTGAAATTCATCCCTATGATGTGGGTATGGGTATCAAATAAAAAGGTTTGCTGTCAGGAATACGAAAAAAATAGTCACGTGTCTTAAATCCAATATGGCGGACGTCCAAGATGGCGGACAGGCTATTTGGAATGCCCCCCCTTTCATTTGATATCCATATCACATGGGTATCAAATGAAAGGATTTGCTATCAGGAATACGAAAAAGTAGTCACGTGACTTAAATTCAAGATGGCGGACTGACTGTTTGAAATCCACCCCTATAATATGGGTATCAAATGAAAGGGTTTGCTGTCAGGAATACGAAAAAAATTGTCACGTGACTTAAATCCAAGATGGCGGACAGGCTATTTGAAATGCACCCAAATGATATATGGGTATCAAATAAAAGGGTTTGCTGTCAGAAATAGAAAAAAAAATCTCGTGACTTAAATTCAAGATGGCGGACTGGCTGTTTGAAATCCACCCCAATTTTGGGGGTTTCAAATGAAAGGGTTTGCTGTCAAGGATACGAAAAAAATTGTCACGTGACTTAAATCCAATATGACGGATAGGCTATTTAAAATCCACCCCCATGATATGCGTATCAAATGAAAAGGTTAGCTGTCAGGAATACGAAAAAAATAGTCAGGCGACTTAAATTCAAGATAGCGGGCTGGCTGTTTGCAATCCACCCCAATGATGTGGGTATCAAATGAAAGGGTATTCATTTAATTACAATTATAATTATTATTTCTCACATTGTTTATTCTTAAATAAATCAGAAATACTTTTTACTCGGGTACCCTCTTGTATTGATTAATTATATTGGTTTGTTACTGCATAAAATGGTCTTACGTTCACAACACATGAAATTACCTATTCACTGAAGAACGTCTAGAAATACTGTGACAAGATAAAAAGGAATACAGAGTGATAGTCACTAGATAATTTTAAACCACTCTTAAATCTGTTTATTCTCTCACTAGATAGTTTAGCATGTAGTAAGTAAAATTATTCTAGAGCCATACTACAAAAAAAATCTCTAGACTGTTTGTTCTACAGAAATCGGTTTTCTAGTAAATTTTATCTGGACGCCATTTTTGTTGCCTATTTTTTGCTTCAAATAATTTTTGTTACGTATTTTAATGTTTTTATCATTAAATTATGTCTTATTAGACATTTGATATGTTTTAAATAACTATATTTTAAATAAAATGAGTATTTCAGGCATTAAAATGTAAATTCAAAAATTTGTTCATACCAAATAATATTCATATTTCGAAAAAAATATGTTAAATCTTACATTTACAGCGGGCGCTCTTATTTTACAAGAGTTTTACATAATATTCAACGATAGAATTTCAATCGCATATTGATTTGCTTATTTACCCATTACTAAAACACAAATTAATAAAAAGTCATAAATTTGTTACGCCATGATGCAAATATTATTAAGTAAAATAACTCTTGTAAGTTCCACGCCATTATGCGTCACTAGTAAAATGTTACTTAAAGTTGTTAGTCTTAAGATAATTTGGTTTTAAAACGTGACGAGCAATGATTCCTATAAAGGTCTTAACTCTGTCTATAAACTATCTACTAGTACGCTACTAGATAAACGTGCGGTCTATAAACGGTTTAGAGAGACACTAGAAACGTCTCTTAAGTCAATTTGATCTGAACTCTATCTAGTCATGTTTTCTTAACTCATTCTTAAGAGAGGGTACAAGAATGTGCCCACTTTTACTAAACTCTGTCTATAAGCGTTCTAGAAGATTGCTTATAGATATTTTATTCTTATGGTAGACAATTTAATTTTATTCTATAAGCTATCTGGTATTACGTTTCTAGACAGGTTTGTGTTACTTGGGTATGTATACTGAACCAAGAATGTACGGGTAACTCGCTGCATTTGACTGGCTGCATTACTGGCTGTCATTTGGAGATCTTTGAAACTAGTTACAGTTACTCAGAAACTCATAAGTCTGACAACGGGTCTTATCAAGGGATATTGCCCAGTTACTGGATTGTGGAGGTCCAATAGGCAGTCGCTCCATGTAAAATACTGATATTCAGCTGTATCTGGTTCGACTGGAAGCCGACCCCCAACCAATATAGTTGGGAAAAGGCTAGGCGGCAGATGTGCGATTCAAAGAAGAAGAAAAGTGTCGTGCCAACTTTTCGTAAGAATTTTTTCCGCCTAGCCCCCTTTCACAACGCGCGATAAGGAACTTCGTTCCAACGGCCGTTTTATAGAGACTTTGGTGCATTAACAGCATACATTAAACTTATCACTATTAATACAAACATACCTACTTACTGTAAGTACTTCTTAAGCACAGTATCAACAGTTAATACAGTGTAAAGAAATACGATGACGCCGGCTAGTTATAAGCAACGATACGATGTTTTGTAAACATTAGTCTCATAATGTGTATGTCATCGATCTAAAAATGTGACACGTCTACCGATTATGGTTACTTTCAATCTCTTTAGTGCGTAGTTTGCAGAAAACGAGAGTTTGACTGTTTATTTAAGCATTATCAGCCGAGAATGTTCCCACTTTTAGGTCACAGGATTCCTTGCTATAAGAGGTAAATAATCTTAACATAACACGACCATTTTTTTAAAACTATAGCAAGATTCTCTTCAAGTAAAGAATAATATCTGGTTGACCAAGCTTCGCTCGGTTTTTAAAATGTCTATATCTTAGGAACCGAGCTTTTCTCGAACCTGGGACCTTGATAAATCGATTCCTTGAGCCGAAAAACCCTTAATCTGTAAAACTCATGAAAATCTTTGGAGTCGTTTCCGAGATCCTGATTATATATAAATAAATATACAATAATTTCTCGTCTAGATATAAGATTCTTTTCGCTGTGCAACATAGCAAGCTAGCGCGGTTAGTGCTAGTCCACCTCCGCTCGTTTGTGCTAGGGATATAAGTTGATGCTTGCGGATCGGAAAGCAAAACATGAAAAATATTAAAGATTTTTAAAAAGCCTCACTTAAACCGGACGCGGTCTTATTTGACCGGACATCATCATCATCTGCCTGCCTTTCCCCAACTATATTGGGGTCGGCTTCCAGTCAAACCAGTTTCAGCTGGATATCAGTATTTTACATGGAGCGACTGCCTGTCCACAACCCAGTAACTGGGTAATACGATACCCCATGGTAAGACTGGTTGTCAGGCTTTAGAGCTTCTGACTAACAGTAACGACTGTCAAAGATCTACAAATGACAACCGGGACCAACGGCATTACGTGCTTTCCGAGGCACGGAGGAAACTCGCAATGACAGATAGTCACCCATCCACAGAACAACCTCGGCAAGCGCGGCTTAACCCGGAAGATCGGCTATGCGGCTGTGATTATTAAGCCCCGAGTTCCTCATTTCTCTCTCCTTATTTGACCGGATACGCAACCAAAAAGTCCGACTGTATCCGGCTTTTTTAGCCGTCCATAGGCTACGGTGACCGCACACCATCAGGCGGCCCGTATACTTACTTGGCACAGTTGGCACCTTTATGGTATAAAAAATGGAAAGATGCGTAGGTAGGTAGCATTATATTATTGTACTTTACATAGTTCATTATCTTTCGCTCAATCGATACCTGTGCTACCGATAAACGGCTGATGCAATGATGGAACGACATACAACAATTTTTCATTGTTTTCCTTTAAAAAATAGAACATAAAGATAGAACTAAACAAGGCCAATAGGCGCAAAGGGACATTACAACTGGGAGAAGCCCAGTTGCCTAGCACCATCGGGTAAAAATTACTATTAACATTAATGGGTCATAAATTGTGAGTAGTTGCTGTTGACTTGGGGTACATATTTGAATATCGAAGATTAAAATATCTACGCTTAAAATATCGATGTTCAAAATATCGAAAATGAAAATGTCGAATGACCATAAAATCGAAAATTAAAATATCGAAAGTTTAAAATATCGAATGATTAAATGATCTACGTCCAATATATCTAAAATCTAAATATCTACAAAAGTTACATCGAAAGATCTAAAAATCGAAATACAGATTATTGAATGTCCGAAATATCGAACCTGACAAGGTAAGTCGACGGAGCCCCGCTTCGCGGAGCTCCTATTTCTGTTAGCAAGGTTTAAAGTAACCTAACACGAATAGGATGGCGGGGTCTTTCAGACCCCGCCATCCTCTTCGAACCTAACCTGTCCGAGTCGGGGTGCCCCAAACTCCGAGTTCGGTTCGCTCGCTCTTGCATCCGAAGTCCGTCCAGAAATCGGTACTTTGTTGGGTAGTAATCCCGCTAGTTTATGGTTTGACTAAGGACGCATTAGAGCGAGCGAAGCGACCGATAAACGGGACTTGATGGGCACCCCAACAGTTTTTCATTGGCCGACACCCCGACTTTTTTAAACTTTTATACAGACAAAAACACGAAATAGGAGCCCAGTTGTCGAAGCTTTTAAACAACCGTTGAAAACTTGTCTAAAAACGTCAACTCACTTTTTTTATACCGGTGGTTACTAGATGGTATTTACCGTTCAGTATTTTTCCGTGAAAGAGTAACAAATATCCTTCCATCCATCATCACAAACTTTCGCTTTTATAATAGGTACCTGGTAGTACTCGTAAGATTATTAAATAGTCGCAGTCTAGACGTGAACAAGGCCAGCGGGCCGGATGGCATATCAGGAAGTATTTATCTTACAAAAACGCCTTATAAGAATAATAACGAACATAGAACCAACAGATAGCTGTAAACCATATTTTAAAGAACATAAAATCCTCACCTTGATTGGCATTTACATTTTGGAACTGTGTAAATTGGTGCGCAAATATCCCGAAATATATAAGACACGAGGAGATATACAAACAAGCCATTCCCTTCGTCATCAGAACAGATTAAATTTACCCCAGTCCCATCTTAAAATGCACTCTTCTAGTCCATATTCAATGTCAATCAAAATATATACAATAAATTACCAGAGTATTTAAAACAAATAGAGAAAACAAATATATTTTTAAGGAAAGTAAAATAATTTTTTATTAACAAAAGCTATTATACTCATTAGACGATTTTTTAAATGATAAATAAAGCTTAACTAACTAATTTGACTGAAAATATACCAAACTATAAATACTTAAATAAATAAATGACAGATAATTAAAATACTTATTACTACAGAGACAATAAAATATAAATAAATAAATAAAATATAAATAAATAAAATGTAAATAAATTAAAAAAATATAACTGGAACACAATAAATATTTTTTATAAATTATAATTACATAAATACAATCAAACATGAAAAATATTACTTCATAAACTTAATGACTTCTAGTACGTTTTAGTGCAATGGACATAATTATCTATAAAAAACGCTCTTCCTCTCTCCAACCATATCCAAACTTTGCTGTGCCCGACAGGGTCCATAATTGTTTCTCTCTAATTGTATCTTTACCACCTGTATGTACATTATGGAATGCAATAAAACATTTGAATTGAATTGAATTGAATTGAAGGGTGTTGAGGGAGTGTGCGCTTGAACTGTCTCCTGTGTGGACTTGCCTGAACCGCCTCTCTCTTGAGAAAAGAATGGTGCCAAAATCCTGGATGCTTGCGAAAGTGCAACCTGTGCCGGAAAAGGGCGACCGTGCTGGAGCACCTCGGCATGGAGTTGACTTCTAGTCTCACTTTAGCGCCACCATTGAGTTCAAAGCCCAACTTGCGGCCGAAAAGCTGAGCATCCTAAATAGAGTCAAGCGGTACTTAACGCCTGGATAGCTTTTAACTCTTTGCAAATCACAAGTCCGATGCTGCATGGAGTAATGTAGCCACATTTGGGATGGCTCATCTAAATATCAACTTGCCGCTCTTGACTCAGTGGAACACAGTGCTAGGAGGCTCGTTGACGACGTAAAATTGGTGAATGCCAAGCTCCATAACTTGACTCATCGCCGCAAAGTTGCCTGCCTGTCGGTCTTCTACAGATGGTACTTCGGAGAGTGTGCCCAAGAACTCCACAACCTCATCCCACCAGCCCTCTTCTATCATCGCAAATCTAGACGCACGGCAAATTACCATCCTTACCTTATTGCTATACCAATAATGCGGACAGCGAAGGAGTGGAACTCTCTGCCTGCGTCTGTGTTTCCGAAAGCATTCAACCCTAATCTCTTCAAAGTTAGAGTAAACAGGTTTCTTCTGGGTAAGCTCGCTCCATCGTCGCCCTTACCTTGTCTTAGTCATTTCTGACCTAGACTAAGGTCAAGAGCAAACCCATATCACATGAAAAAAAGTCCTACGGAAGTTTTTACTAATGTTAACAATATTTTGAAACCAAATTAATGTCCTTTAAAATTTACTCGGAAATTGTAAATCCCCAATTTTATTTTAGCTACATTAGGTTGGAAAATAACTAATTTTCCTGTATTAAAATACCTTTAAATTAATATTTAGATCAGAATGTTACTTGGAATGCGCCGGCGCAGTTTGAATCACCCTGTATAAGGTAATAATGTTGCTCAGCCTTGCACTTATGTCACAAGCCATCAAGCAGGGACTTTACCTCGTTTAACACACACTCATAAAACTTAAAAGTGCATTTAGTCACTTCCTTTGGAAATCATGCCTTATTGCCTTGAATACAAGGTTCAGTTTAAAAGTTATCTGATTGGGTCATAATAATAGTGTTATTCTGCAATAAATTTTATTTGGCACGTGCTAAAGTTCATACTTGTGCAATTTTTTTGCGACAATTTTTCCCGGATTATCATTTATCTGTTAAGAATCAACTTGCTATCTACAACGTAGAAGCCAACTGCTCAGCCTACATGCTGAAAAAGTCTACCGTGTCTTGTTTATGGTCAAAATTATTCTTCAGCACGGTTGGCGCAGTGGTTGAGTGATCAAATGCTGGGCTGCGTGTCGCGGGTGCGATTCCCACACCGAACATATGTATAATTGACCACAAGTCTGTCTCTTTGAATCTGGGAATTAAAACGCACCCACGATACAGTAGAAATTTCTAGTGTGAGGCAACGATTCATAATAGGAAATCTATTAATGCAGTTTTCAATGAGACACATCTGTCTTTCCATCTTATCTACATTTCTCGATAAGGCGCCAATCTCTTATCTTACATACTCGTATATAATCAACTGATTGTCTATATAGATATATGTATTCCGTCTCTTATTACATGACTGCCAACTAGGGCATACAACCGGGAAATCCCGGTACCGAAAATACCGGGCAATCCCGGGAATTTTTAGAGCAATCCTGTACCGGTTCTTCGTCCCGTAGTCCCGGTACTTTCGATACTTTCGGTACTTTATTATTTTCCTTTTTTTTCAATAGAATGTTACAAATCATATCCAATAAACTATTATTTTACAATGTTGTTGATATAAAACATTTTATTTGAAAATAATGAGAATTTCATAAACAAAAACTAATCAGCAATGTAAGTAAAGGGGTCAGTTATGATGATGATTATGTTTCATTTATTGCATCACTTTCATTTTGAAGAGAATAACTTTAATCATGCTCAGATTTTGTGTATTTTACATTTATATGTATAGCGTTTGTTACATTCTTTTCTTGAGTTTTATATTTTTTTCATCTCAAAAAGCATTATACTAGTTTTGTTTTGCTACAGTTTGTTTAATGATATTTATAGTAGAAGGAAAAAAGTGACCAAGTATGTGCACGCAAAACACGCAGAATTTCTGCGCTGGAGCGCAAGGATTTGTTCAAAATTCGGACAAAATATCTTGTAGCGAGGTGAAAAGTTGTGTGTTGCATTCGGAAGCAATGTTTTTCTGCATCTCGTACCTTTGAAAAGTTCGCCACGCTCAGTTTTCAATCCTACTTGGATTGAAAACTGAGCGCAGCATTTTGCATAATGTATGTTACCAGAAACGAATGATATCTAGGAATTGTATAAAATTCCTAGGAACTGCCTAAAAGATTTTTTCGTTATCAGGTAGATGGAACCCCGCTGCGCGGGGTTTCTATCTCCGCGCACAATGTTTAAAGGAATGTAACCTAAAAATCTTAAATCAACCGAAATATGTGAAATCAAACCGAACCTCAGGGTGCCCTTGACGTTTGAGGCACCAACAATTCTTGGGCACCCCGAGGTTCGGTTTGATTTCACATATTTCGGTTGATTTCAGGAATTATAAATGTATAAGTCAACCCAGTAACTGGGTAATACGATACCCCTTGGTAAGATTGGTTATCAGACTTTATTTAGAGCTTTTGACTAACAGTAACGTCTATCAAAGATCTACAAATAACAGCCGGGACCAGCAGGTCGTGCTTTCCGAGGCACGGAGGAAACTTGCTATGATAAATGGTCACCCATCGACAAACCAACCCTGACAAGCGCTGCTTATCTTTATGGAATGACCTGTGCAACTGTTACTATATTTATACTAGACTAGCTGACCCGGCAAACTTCGTACCGCCTCAAAATCAATATTTACTCACCTTTTAAACCTTCCTTGGACTTTCAAAACGAAAATTAACCAAATCGGTCCAGTAGTTCTCGAGTTTTGGCGAGACTAACGAATAGCAATTGATTTTTACATATAAGAAGATGTATTTGAGTCATAGGTACTAGTGTACAAGATAAGATTAAAAAATATGATCTAATAATTTGATTTTCATGTCGTCACTAAATTATCCATTCATTTATTAATAGAACTGAATGGTGAAAAATTCCCGTTATCATAAAAGATACAGGGAGTTTTTTGTACGTAATCAATATAATCAGATTTGATCCTCTTATCGATCAATCAAATCATGAAATGTCACCGCTGCAGGTAGAAATGTTATTCAATGACGCTCAAAGAAATAAATAAACTTTTTTAGGGTGTGGACATATTGTCGGTTTGCAAAAGATACAAGGTTTTTTCTTTTCTTTTACATACTTTGTCCATTTAGTATCTTTTAGGGCTCCATTTTACTAGGACATCATGACCGCGCAGCCAGCTCGTGCTGTCAACAATTAGTATATCGTTAAGCAAGGGGTGAAAGTGACTTATTTAGTCCCGCAATGGGTTTGGTGCCCATGACAATGACATAGTGAGGGCGCTAATATTTCAAGTCAAGACTAAATACGTCTCCAACCCAAGGGAAACATGCTTTTCATTACGAATACAAATAATACATTCCCATCATTAAAAAAAAAATGTTTATGACTTTCCCAAATCAGTCAGTTGAAAGATATTCTCCTTAGAGCTGTAAAGCATAACTTTCAACCCGAGAGATAATTATTATGTTGTTATGAGAGATGAAATTCCTTATGGTAAATCCGATAACACTTTCATATATTGAACCCAATACTTCTTGCAAAGCAGCCGCACTTGCGACTTCTAGATCAACGAAGCAGTCATCATTTGCCTACATAAGGACAAACTGTTGATTAAATAGTTAAAGTAACGATTGTTAAAATCACATTTTTTATGTTAACTGTTTTACAAATAATAATTACTTTAACTAGCGACCAAACAACGCAACGTAAGCAAATAATCTCTAATTTCCAGTGCATTTGTAAGAGTTGTGTAAGTAAACACTCGTGTGTGCTCACCTTTACGATTGGCACTTGTTTCTGAAGGGGATTCACCTTTGATAATATTTAAGTGTGGAGGATATAATGTGCACTGTGTAGGTCGTGGTCGAGTGTTTATGATAGCAGTTTCCGTGGCATTAGTTCTCATTCCGTGGTAGACATTGTTGGTGGGAAGTTAGAAATGTACTGTGGTTATTTCTGAACTTTTTTTGTTGTTCTTTTTTTGAAATTGTTGTGTGGTTATAGAGTTATCTATGATTTTAAAGGAGGTTTGTTCTTTTTGGTTAATATAGTAAGGAGTTTGATGTGAATTTACTTTAGTTGCTGTATTTGATTACAATTGTGTTTGGTACGGTTTCCAAATTATGCAGCGGTGCCTTGGTGCACCGACTGACAGGCTCTTGTTGACCATTCCCCGGAACGTTTTTGCGTGGATCTAAGATTCTTTGAACAAGATAGTCTTATTAAACTGTCTTACAACCAAATATTATTCAAGTGTTTCGATTTGGTGATTTTTGCAACCGCGCATCATTTTCACCTGGTATCTAGCAGGTAGAATAGAATAGAATACAAAAAATATTAGACCTCAACATGAAGTGTATTTTTGTATAATAAGATTTAAAATACAGTGTTTGAGAGAACTAAAATTATTCAACGTAGGGCAGCAGTAAATTGAGGTACATCGTATGTCATCGACTTGATTTGCAACTCGCTATCACCGTAGACTTGAAAAGGAATGAAAATTCAATAGACAACGAGTCGAAAGACAAGTCAATGACATCCTCAGCGCCCTCATCGATTTTCATGTTTTTATAGACAGGCTGTAGTAGGATAATTGTATAATAGGAAAGTACTGAATCTTGATACTCAAGAATATAAATTCTAGTTATTATACTCGTACCTTTCATTTTGCTCGATTTGATTTCCAAGACAAAGTCACAATGATCTTTGTTTTCGTTGGAATAAGCTTAGGGTGCTTGTACACGGCGCATGTAAACCCGCGCAAGTAAACATGCGGGTTATCCGCGCGAGTAACATGCGCAAGTTACTTGATCAAGTTACCCGCGTGGTGCTTATACACGGCGCATGCTACTCGCGCAAGTAATGGTGCGGGTTTGCGGTTTACCCGCATGAGTAACATGCGCAAGCTACTTGATCAAGCTACCCACGGGGTGCTTGTACACGGTGCATGTAGCTTGAGCATGTTGAGGTACTAGTGCGAGTTACATGCGCCGTGTATAAGCACCCTAATTGTATACGTAATAGGAAAGTACTGAATCTCAATACTCAAGAATATAAATTCTAGTTATTATACCTTTCATTTGCTCGATTTGATTTCTGTGACAAAGTCACAATGATCTTTTTTTTCGTTGCAATAAGGTTCCTATTAGTTTTTAAATAAACTGATAAAGCAACTTAGTTACAAATTAACCAAACATAATATCAGTATTCCTTTTTTAAATTTTACTATTTTTTTCAGCCATCACCAGCTAGCATGATGGTGGCCAGTACCATAATATCCGATGACAGAAGCACAGAGGAGCTACAGAAGCGCTTCGGAGAACTGCTAGACGAGAATGTTATCTTGAAGGAGACGTTGAAACAGAACAATGAGTCTATGAAGGAGCAGTTCTTGCTGATCGCCTCCTGCCAGGAGGATATGATGAAGACACATGTACTACATAAGGAGAAGTTTGATGAGACCAAAGGATTGGTTGAGAAGGTATGTTTTATTTGTTTTACTGTCTTACAAGGCAAATCCACAGAAAAATCTAATAAATCCATTAGTTACTTAGATTATCAAAAAATACTTGACCCGCATTTATTCTTTTGTACAGCGTGAAATTGGGGATGATAAAATTGCTTTTAAATAGTGTCCGACCGAAACTGATTTTTCAGCCGAAACCGAAACCGAACCTTCGGCCTTGTTCTCAGTTTCGGCCGAAACCGAAACCGAAACCGAATCTTTTTAAAACATTTAAAATTTCGATTTTTTTCTGAAATTTATTGTTTTTTTTTTATATTATTAACACAATAAGAAAAAGTGTCAAATATACAGGGCGAATTTTTCAACGGCTATATTCTTGCCTAAGAGGAATATCGAAAAACGTTGAATGGAGTCTCGAGACCGATTTTGCCGAAAACTAAAACTGCGTCATTGGATTTTGGAAAAATCACAAACTGTATTATTACACCATTTGATAGTGTTACTAGTAAGGTTTCCAATGTTTCACTAGATTTGAAGTCTCAACAATGGCACTATATTAATTTAGCATTACGAAATTACTGAGTTGAAAAAAAAAATGCATTATTTCAAAGAAGAAACCGTTAACTTAATTATGTTTCGAATACCGCCTAATCCTAATTTCAATTAATAAGTTTTTAAATCATTAACGTACTTAACAAATACATTTTATTATGACATGAATAAACAAGACTTACTCTTGGCAGTAAACTCAAAAACATAACCTCAACTCACGATTAAATGGACGGTGGCAAATTGAGCCGGGGCCTCGGCCCCGGCCCTTCTGGCGAGTAAGCACGTGTTAGCTATGAATTTTACTGAACGAACACTTGAGTTTCGGCGGGGCCGAAAGTTTCGGCTACATTTTGGCCGAAACCGAAACTAAGGCCGAAACTAGATTTTTTGGCCGAAACCGGCCGAAACCGAAACCGAAACCGAAATTTCGGTCGGTCACTACTTTTAAAATTTACAATACGTTTCGCCGTGATATAATTTTCAGTGTGTTTTGACGACACGAGCCCCCCGAACATTGATAAAAAAAAAGAAATAGCTGTGATTTGCAATTTTTTTATTGGTTATTATCTTATTGTCTAGACCTTTTTTTTAGCGTGTTAAAGTCATCAAATGAGTGCTCCCACACAGGGAAGGGCGGGAGGGACTGTCAGACTTGTAGGTACTGACTAAAATCCAAGGAGTCCTTAATTAGCCCTTTACGTTCCAGGCTCACGATAATGGAATAAATTCCGCGACCCCGGCAGGCTTTGGCCCTCTAGGGATTGTCTAGAACTAGAGTTTTTTGAAAATTCTTGTTTGTCAAGCAAACGGTAACCAGTTCTGCGTAAGGTGCCAGGTGTTTCTTACTTTCCTTTGCATTCCTTGCTCTGAAAGTCTTTGACCAAAGTTTGTAACCGAAGGAACAGTGTAGACGTTTGGTCCGTAAGATTCAGACAGCCAGGATGGGAGGACTCATTTGATGATTTTAGCAGAAAAAAGTAAAGCCTTAGTTATTTCTAGCTAACGTGAACACTAAGAAACCCGATTCTATACGACATTTCACTTATCCAATATCTGGTTGACCGATAGCTTCGCTCGGTTTTTAAAATGTCTATATCATGGGAACCGAGCTTTTCTCGAACCTGGGACCTGATAAATCGATTCCTTGAGCCGAAAAACCCCTAATCTGTAACTTTCATGAAAATCCTTGTAGCCGTTTCCGAGATCCTGATTATATATGTATAAATAAATACGAGGAATTGCTCGTAAAGATATTAGATTTCTACACGGAAATTTCAAATAACCTATCCATTTTCCTCTCCACAGCTTCGCCAAGAAAATAAAAAACTCAAAGCAGACATAGCTCGTCTCGTCGACTCCGACGCACATTCAAACGTTAGTAGCGAGACGGGCGAGTCGGTTCGATCGACGAAGACCGTTCAGTCGAGCCAGTTGGGCCAGTCAAGCCAAGCTGGCCAGTTGAGCCAGTCGAGCCAGGAGGGCCAAGGGAGCCAGTCTGGTCCCTCATCTGCGCTGGAGTTTGTGACGTCACCTGATGATGATACCATCAACAAGCTGACAGCACAGTTGGAACTTGTTGAGAAGCAGAGGCGACAGGTAATTAAGGGTTTTTCTAGGTTTTTTTGTGATATTTTTTTTAAACCGGCCAAGTAAGAATTTGCGCATGAAGGGTTCGGCTGGGCTATTGGCTAACTTATCCACTGAACTTGAGTGGCTTGATACCTGTTATGAGGCTAAGTTGAATAATGGAGGTGGTGGGTGGTGATGGTCACCCATCTACAGACCAACCTAGGCAAGCACGGCTTAACCCAGAAGATTGGCCTGTGCGGCTGTTATTATTTAGCAACGAGCTCCTCCTTATTCATACTAGGTTATGAACTTTTTTAAAGTCAATAATCGAGACCGTCTGAAAATCAAGTGAAGCACCCGAAGTTGTGCTAATTCGAACCTTCCGAAGCACTTAAAGTTGACTTTCAGTTGTCATAACAATGTATTTTTCTTATCATTGCAGGTGATAGTAGATAATGAAAAATTGACTTGGCAGAAGGAGTCGTTGGAGCACATCGTTGACGCTACGTCTAAGGAGAGAGATGATCTCAGAGAAAAGCTTAAGAATGCTGAAGTAAGTTAATTTTATCATCATCATCATCAGCCTATAATGTTCCCACTGCTGGGACACAGGCCTCCTCTCAGTGAGTGGGAATGGCCCATAATCCATCAAGCCCAGTGCGGGTTGGTAGATGTCACATGTCTTCGAATTTTTGGTGGTCGGAGATCGTCTTATGTAGTCCGTCGCCGTGGGCGTCTTCCACTGAAAGTCGATTACCTACTGAAAGTTCCAGTTAATTTTTTTTTGCGTATCTGGCATTCCGCGTTCTTGACATTATGCGTATCTTACATAGGGCGTATAAATCGATTTATTTTTTCTGTTTGTGCAGTAATTAATCTGTTTTTTTTACAGCTACAACTATCGACTAAGGACACAGAGCACGCAGCCGAACTAAGCACCCTCAGGTTTACCATACAAGACCTACAAGCACAGTTGCAATCAACCAGTAACTTTGTAAGTTGATTCTATGTTTTAATTAAAACTTACATAATTAATATTGTAAATGTAGTTATTAATTAAGTTTGCCGTATATGATTACTTTCCAGAATTTGATCCTTATTAGCAACACTATCAAATGATGTAATAATATAGGGTGTTTTATTTTCGAACATCAGCGGATTCTTGACCAGGATTATTGATTTTTCTAAAATCGAATGCTGCAGTTTTTGTTTTCGTCAAAATCGGCTTCGAGACTCTTTTCAACGGTCTCACTACTCAGCCACCTCGGGAGACGGCCACGGCAACGGACGTCACAGGACGATCTCCGGCCACAGTAGTCGAGGGCATATGGGCGGCGAGTAATGGTAGTCTTTGCCCAACCATGGACCATGTCGACGGCGTGTTGTGTCCCACGCGCGCCCTTTAGAGCTGTCAGCAAAATGACAGAGCTCCCTTAGAGGGCCAAAGCCTGCCGGGGTCGCGAGACTAACGAGTAACCGTGACCCCGGAACGTAAAGAGAAATTGAAGGACACCTTAGATTTTAGTCCTGCTTTGCCCTGGGTGGGAGGGACTCATTCGATGATTTTACCACGTAATAAAAATGGGACATTTATCAACCCGCACTGGGCCCACGTAGTCGATTATGGCCCACTCCCTATCACAAGAGCAAGCCTGTCCTAGTAATGAGAACCTTTTAATTATAGGCTGTATATGAAACTATTTTGTTTATTTTTCAGACTAGTATATCGCCCGAGGAGGTGGCTAAACGCGACCAGCTGATAAGTCAACTGGAAGGCAAGGTGGCGACGCTACAGGCTGAACTGAAGGCTGCACAGCTCAAGATATTGGAACTAGAGACTGTTAAGGTATGGTTTCATGTCACCCACACTTTAGCAAGTGAACTTTCTTGATTAGAGGACTTGAAACTTGTTTGAAATTTTACGGAACGTAAAGGGCTGTTGAAAGACACCGTGGATTTTAGTCAGTACAAGTCTGACAGTTCCTCCCGCCCTGCCCTGGGTGGGAGGACCCATTTGATGTATTTACCACGATAGAAAAAAAAAAAAAACTTGAGAGGTGTCAAGGGACATCCGGATGGAACGAAGTTACTGTATACACTCAACAAAAATAATCGTGGCGACTCCACTCCAGTCCACTCCGCTCTTTGAGCTCTAGCACCCTTTCGCAACGCGCGATAAGAACTTCGTTCCAAAAAGTGTCGTGACAACTTTTCGTAAGAATTTTTTCCGACTAGCCCCCTTTCACAACGCGCGATTAGGAACTTCGTTCCAACAGTTAAATTATTGGTCTTATTAAATCGGATGTATTTTTTTTTCTTTTTCAGTTGGAGTTCACGAAACACAAGTCTGGTGTATCAGAAATAGTGAAAGCATACAAGGAACAGATTCAAGATCTACACATCAGGCTAAAGGAGGCTTCTACAACAGTGAGTCTGTCTAACATTATACTATTTTAACACTTTTATGGTGCACAAAGGTAAGGAGTGGAATTCCTTGCCGTCGTCTGTTATTTCCAACGACGATATAATACTAGACTCCTAATAACAGGCGACTGATGTCTGTCAACACATTAGACAAAAAAGTCTTATATTCGTCTCATTTCGACCAATCCTGTGAGCCGTAAACATCGTTGAAAAAGAACAGACCTTGAGTTAGCCAATCAAAACGCAGTACCCCGTCCCCCTCGCTTACGTAGTACCTCAGAGAGTTGACATAATAGTTTTTGTTCCTTAGATCGTGCATGCGGATTCTAGTATTATATCGTCGTTGTTTGGTGCTCACTAGAGATGCGCAAAATGTGTCAGTAAAAAGAAAATGAATGAAGTATATCTTTTCACTTGATGAAGTAGTTCATTCATTCATTCAGTACTTCTTTCGTCCAGCAAATCTGACTAGTTCACTGGACTAGTTCACTGAACTACTTCACTGAACTACTTCACTGAACTACTTCACTGAAGTACTTCACTGAACTTTTCACTGAACACTTCACTGAAGTACTTCACAAAATGAACTACTTCACTTAGAGGGCTACTTCACTGAACTAGTTCACTGGACTAGTTCACTGAACTGGTTTTAGTGAAGTGAAATCACTAGTTCAGGACTGAACTAGTGATTTATCAGAAATGGTGTATTTCAACAAATCACTAGTTCAGTTATATACGTATGTCGATTTTCCTTCATACTTTAAACAGAGCTTAGGACTGTCATAGAAATAGTTGTATTGGCTGGTAATAGTCGTTTTGGTTTACTTACACTTTATATTGTACGTGGCAAATAAGACTGTATTCCTTTCACTAAAAGTTCATATTACAGTGAAAAGACTAACACTGATAACATATTTTCTGGTCACTGTGGTGGCGAGGCGCCGTATTCGCTCGTTACTTTATCAGCGACGTTATCCGAAGCCGACGAAGTAACTGCGAACATGATGTGAGCGAGTGAGAGAGCGCCTTGGTTGAATGTGTGTGAGTAGAGCGGGTCTTCCTCGTCCGTCCATAGCCCCATTGTGTACTCAGCCAATAGCCATCAGCCCGGGTTATGCACGCGCGAAAAAAAATATCACAGACATGCTGTAAAGTGTAGATAGAAACACTGAATTACTAAAAAATGAACTAAAGACACATTTGATTGGCCAGTGAATGAATGAAAAGTTCAAAATTGGGAACATGAACTAGTTCATTAAGTTCATTCGTTCGGAACTCCCATGTCTAGTTCCACCTGTGTGCAACAAAAGGTCTACCGGGACTGTAGCAGCTTTTTTAGTGTCTAATTACATTTTTTAGTAGTCTATGGCAATTCAAAAGTGCCTGTAACTATACTTGAAATATTTTTCTTTATTTTGATAGTTTAAAAAGATATATTCGACGATCAGAAATAGCACGCTTGCTTAGAAGTAACCTGTTCACTCTTGACTTGAAGACCCCAAGGTTATAGCTGTCGGGAAATACAAAATAATATAAAAAACTTGGGAGAGTGTCAAGGGACACCCGGATGGAACGAAGTTACTTATACACTCACAAAAATAATCGTCGCGACTCCACTCCGACTACCTGCACTCCGCTCCGCTCCACTCTTTGATCTCTAGCACCTTTTACGCAACGCGCGATAAGGAACTCTTCCAAAAAGGTCGTGTCAACTTTTACGTAAGAATTTTTCTTAGCCCCCTTTCACAGTAGCGCGATCCCGCGAACTCGGCAGGAATATTTTCCTACAACAGTCATTCTTGAAAAATTTTTATTGTGAGTTTTGGAAAGAGCTATTTTTTATTTTCGTTTTTATTTCCCAGGTATTCCAACCAGTTCGTTTCTCGATCAGTTCGGAGTCAGACTCGTCCTCCTCAGAGTACGCCAGCCTCACCTCCAACGTCAAACTGTACGACAAGACACTCAAGCATTTGGCGGAGCTACTCAATATATTGACACATGGGTGAGTGAAATATCTATCTTACCGTCGTTGAAATAAAGTTGAAGATGGCTTACAAAACGTAACTTGTGAACTTAATCGACGAACAAACTATTGTGGATAGCGCAGACGGTACGTAGTGGCTGAGCAATTTTTCTTTTAATTTTTTTTAATGCCCCTCTCTAGAAATTTGTTCTGTGTCGTAGGTGCATTTACAAACATAGAAACTGACTTACACAATCACCTAGACCGGGAACAACTACTTGTAGGTCATACGTCATACAATATTTGTTCCGTGCTGGAATCGAACCCGCGACACGCTGCACAGCCGTCCAATCGCTCAGCCACTGCGCCGTGTCATCAAAATTGCAAAAATAGGATTCCATTTTGCCATTCAATAGCAACTATTACTATTATAATTATATAGGGTGACTGGTAATTTTAGTGTACGATACTTAAACACGTGATTGTGCTCATGATAACCAACAACTTTTACTATGGGAACAAACCTGAAAACTCGAAAAAAAAATCAGCTGTTCAGTACATTTATGTTTGCTTAATGTACTGAACAGCTGATATTTTTTTCACGATTTCGGCTTTGTCCCATAATAAAAAAAAAATTTATCATGATCACAATCACGTGTTTAAGTATCGTACACTAATTACCAGTCACCCCATATGTAATTTTTTATTTAATTGATAAATATTTTAATTGGTTTATATTTGTTCACAGCATGTCAGACAGTCTAGTCGAAACTTTCGGTCTTATAACGAGTCTTCACGACTATAAGCTAGAAAGGACGACAGTAGACCAGTTCAAAACGGGCCTGGCAGAGGTCAAGCAACAGATGGAGAAACAGCACAGTACGGCGCTCAATAACATGTAAGTAATTTAGAATTTTCTAGAATATTATTCATAGAAAATAGATGAAACATTAAAGGCGCATAACCAGAAAGTTGGCAACGTCGCTAATAGCTGTCAAATATTTACAAGTTTTAATTTAATTGGCTGTTACTGTATAAAAATAGTAAAAATGGCTCTGTAGTGCACTAGAAAATTGATATAGGAATGCAATAGTTGAATGTTATGTTTCAGGTTCATAAGGCATTTGAAAAGTTTCCAAATGGTTTTTTACGTCTAAAACTATAAATTCGGTGTAACGATATTAATTATTGTATTCCCTAATCAATTTTTAGTGCACTTCAAAGCCATATTTCTTATTTTCATAAAGTAATTTTGTAAAATTAATCAAAACTTGTTAATATTTGACAACAATTTGCGACGTTGCCAACTTTCAGTATAAGCGCTCTTAAATTCAGCTTTATTTATTAATAGGTATAGGAAAGTGTGAGAGAGACAAAGTGAAATTATGGTCAGTCAATTGTTGATTGACAAACATCCATCTTTCCATCGTCATCCAGTGCGCGTACAAAGTTGGTATCACGTTTAGCATCCGTGTCCACTGGCAAGGCCGTGAAGCACATTTATGCGCGAACATTTTCACTAAAGTAAAAATAATGTGCGCGTACAAATGTGCCGCACACTCAAGCAGACACACAAATTATACGCGAAAATTCTTAAAATGTTCGCGCACAGTGCAGCACATTTGTACGCGCACACCGATGGAATCGCGTTTTTTTACATTTATATATTTCATATTATTATTTGATAATTATTATTAGTTGATCATGACTTATTTACTATTTACTTTTTCTCAGTGGCCAAGTCCGAGGCACCCTCTCAATATTCGAGGGTATCTTCAAGGACTACAGCGAGGTCCTGAAGCGCTCGGTGGCGAAGCCCCGCGTGGAGCGCGGCGGGAACGTGGAGGCACTCACCGCGGCCCTGGTGGCACGAGGACAAGAACTCACTATGCTGAACGCTGAGCTCAACAAGCTGAAGGGAGAGAAAGATGATACGGAACTGCTGAAAGCGCAAATGGATTTGTATAAGTGAGTTTTTTTATAAATTCGTAACAGTGGAATACTGACCTTTGTCGCATCGCTGTTGACACTGCGACGACGCAACGCACTACTTAGAACGCTTTCGCTTAGAACTGCCATTTGCTAGACCGAGACAATGCGATAGCACGCGGCCGCCTCGAGGATTCCGCCGCGTGCTATCGCATTATGCTTTCTGTCTCGGTCTAGCAAATGGCAGTTCTAAGCGACAGAAAGAGAAAAGGCGACGGAAAAAGGCAATTCCGTGTTGGCAGATGTGGTTCAACCCTAAGTCGTGGCCCAATGGGGATGGCAACTGGGGAACTAATGGCGTTAGTATAGTTTGTTCTAACCATCGTCATTGGTTCAAATCAGTTCAAATCTTAAAAGTACTTCAAAATAGTACTACGTCAGGACTAAGCTATGGTGGCGCCATCTACAATTAGCTTTGACTTACCTTCCCCATTCTGGGCTGCGTTTAAGGGGGATGCTCAAGCCAGCCCGCGAAATTCAAATTTTTTTACGTTTTTTGCAATTTGCAGGCCAGTGACATGTTGAAACTTTATAAATATTTGTGTTGCGCAAATAACAAGTATAATTTTAAATATAAAAAATATCAAAAAAATTCGCTCCATCAGCTCTCACATAGAAAAGGTGCATCATGTTAAAATCTCCGAAATCTAACTACGATGCACCTTTTCTATGTGAGAGCTGATGGAGCGAATTTTTTGACAATTTTTATATTTAAAATTATACTTGTTATTTGCGCAACACAAATATTTATAAAGTTACAACATGTCACTGGCCTGCAAATTGCAAAAAACGTAAAAAAATTTGAATTTCGCGGGCTACATCGAAGCAATCACCTTAAATCCTTTATCCAGTTTAAATTTATACTGACTAAATATCAAACACCCCGTTTAAGTACACCGCGAGGAGAAAAATGAAGCTAACTAAAGTTTAGTCTACCCCGTTTACGGTCGTCTGCTGGTATAAGTTTTTACTAAATGGAATAAATTTTTGCGACCTTTTTACCACGCAAAATTTTATCCTGCTGTCAGATTGACATTAAGTTTTGTTGTTTTGCTCGATTCGCGCCGTAAAAACGAATATTATTTTTATTTTATAGAGTAAATATTATTTCTGGATTATGGATTTATATTTAAACCGGCAAATTGATTATTTGTTCAATAAACTGAGCTGTCAATTGAATTTGACAACTAACATTGACAGAAACTCATGACTCCGTTCAGGGAACCCTCGCTAGTTTAATTTTTTTCCGGCGAAATACCACCGAAGGATTTAAACGCACCCCTGGGCCGATTCAATATAGATTTTTATCGACACGATAAGAAGATTGCCCGTCTGTCCGTCTTTAAAGACCTTAATACTCAGGAACGCGTGGAGGTATAAAATTGAAATTAATATCAAATACTTGGGTCTATAATCCCTTGGTCTGCAATCCCTTGGAACAAACAGACAACGCGAATTAGAAAAATAATGACTGCTTCATTTATTCGCGGAATTTTGTTTTTTTTTTCTTCTCTTGTATCTATGCATAGCTGCCTCGTTTCAAACTTATAGTAAGTTTATGGAAACATGTTCTTAGACGTAGAGTATTTTTATAAAGGCTTATGTCAAGTTTTTCGTATCTAGTTTCTAAATATAATCTTTATTTTCAGGAGTGACTTCGAAGCGGAGCGCGAATCTCGCGAGAAAATGGCGAGTGAGAAAGACAACTTACTCACAGATCTCAGGAAAACACAGAAACGGAACCAGGAACTTACGCAACAGGTTAGTTTTCTTAATAACATTATTATTAAAGTTCTGTAAAAGTAATTTTGAGAATACGTACGGTGTAAACGAATGTGGAACAGAGCCTGTAGCCAAACGACAATCGTTAACGTTAAGCAGTCTCTAATACATTTTCAACTTTATACCCCATTGCATAAAGTTGAAAATCTATCAAAAATTACAGATACTTTTCGTTTGTTTCGTTCGCTATCGCTCAGCAGTCTTTATTAGATTTTCAACAAGCTCTGAGCCTGTAGGCAAGCGACAATCGTTAACGTTCAGCAGTCGCATAAAGTTGTAAATCTAGTAAAGACTGCTGAGCGATAGCGAACGAAAAGGATCTGTAATCTTTGATAGATTTTCAACTTTATGTAATGGGGTATAAAGTTGAAAATGTATTAGCGACTGCTGAACGTTAGCCATTGTCGCTTGCCGTTTGGCTATAGGGCCGGGATTGGTAAAATTATATTGTTCAAGGTATTTGATTTGACGAATAAGCGTGTGCGGTGATAGAATGAGTCGTATGATGGTAGCAACTCTTGCTGAGGTCTGCCTTTACAATGGTAAGCTATAAAAAAAGAGTAGAATTGTTATTTAGACGGTCGGTACTATGTTATGCAAGATTTTGTAAATGTACGTAATACCCTTAAAAACATTAAGTTAATGAAATTCTGACAGTGTAGGTACTAATCTAGTTATAATTTTCTCCACAGTTGGAAGAAGTCCGCAAGATAAACCCAGCAGTGTACCGCAGCGTCACCTCCTCCTCCTCCCGCGGCAGCACCTCCACCATCCGCCCCCCCGCCTCCCCCGCACGACCGCCCACCACGAGGGCGGCGCCTGCGAGCCCCGCCAGTACTGGGAACATGGTGAGTTATACCAACACATCGATATACAGGTACCGGGAATAAATATCACACTCCAAACGGGAGAGGAAGTCCTCCACCTCACACCCCAGCCACCGGAGGAGCCGCGCAGAACGTTAGACGCGAGGCGAATTCCAGCCACAGAAGGCGCGGGCATGCGGACGGCGAGTATTAAGACCAAACGCTTGCCAGGATCGCGGGACTTTCTTATAAGGGCATCGTGGTCTTGAAACGCAAAGGGCAGGAAAAGGCTCCATTTTTAGTCAATAACAGTCTTACATGTCCTTCTTTTCATTTCATTTCGCTGAACTGGACCCATTTGACGTAGCCGTGGGACACACAATGTTATAATTTTATGTAGATATATTTTGTTGTATGCGTAATGTTTTACACTTTTGTTTTTTTTTTTTTTTCTCTGTTTGTTCATTTATTTGTTTATATTGTGTGTACCACCGCGGTTACCCAAATAAACGTTTTTTCTTTCTTTCTTTCTTTTCTTTCTTCTGCTCCACTCAGGGACAAATTGTATTTAAAAAAGGTAGTGTGTAAAAGAGATAGCGCTTCGCGAAACCGAAACCAGCCGACAATCTCTTTCCGAAGATCGATATGGTATATTGTAATATTTATTGCCGGTACTATACCACTTTATTTTATAAGTACTTTAATGTATAGACAGCACATCGATCTACCCTAATCTATCAAACTTTATTAAAATTTCAACTTTATAACATAAAAAGGCTCTTTCTCTATTAAGAAAATTTTAAAGGTTGGTATAGCTTGACATGCTGTCCATCAATCTAGACACACGAGAGCGTAGCCAGCCAAGCAGGCGCGCTCACACTGTGTTCTAGCTTTTTATATTCACCAATCTTAAGCTCCCAATCCTATAATAAGGTTCGCAAAAAGAAGAAACTATCAGACGCATCAGAGGAAGGAGCGGCCGCGGTGAAGGAGAACACACCTCCACCGCTACGGTTCGACTGTCCCGTCTGCGACCAGACATTCAAAACACTCATACTGTTGCAACAACACGTTGATCACTGTTTAGGATGATGATGATGAATTATGATAGCCAGAAATTGTAGTTAGATCAACTAAGGCCAATTGACACTGAGGCTTGACGCTGAGACTTGGGTGCTTGTCCACGGCGCATGTAACCCGTGCAAGTGCCTCAACATGCTCAAGCTACATGCGCCGTGTACAAAAACCTCGCGGGTAACTTGATCAAGTAGCTTGCGCATGTTACTCGCGCGGGTAACCCGCACCTTGACTTCCGCGGGTGTTACATGCGCCGTGTACAAGCACCCTTAATAGAGCGACTCAAAATGTAACTTTATTTATTACACGAAAAGATAAACATTTCCAATAAACAGTCAGTAGTCTCGGTGTGAATTGATCTTTACAATAATTAGTAACAAAAATAATATTAAATTGGAATTAAGCATTTATTTAAACAGGTAATGATGTTTTTAACATAAACTCATTTAAATTAGAAACTTATAGGCACTTTTCAACGATCAAAAAGTGAAAGATGAAACAAATTCCCAGTCACAAGACCTAAGGAAATGTTAGAGAATTATTTATTAACTAGCACTACGCCCGCGACTTCGTCCGCGTGATTTCCGAACTTTGCCTTCGTGAATTTCTAGTCCCGGCCACCCTCTTTAAGTGATACTGTTGGAAAAACGAAATCAATATTCAACAAAAATTCTATCAACCCGCAAAATTGCGTCTAAGGTAACACCTAGGTCCTAAAAATTTAAGACTCCTAACTATCAACCGCAATATAAACTTTAAGGGGTTGAATTTCGTATCATCCTCTCTTAGTGAGAATCTGTCCTAAATAGAAACCCCCTGAAATGTTACAAAACCTGGTCCTCTAATTACAAACTCCAAAGACAACCCCTAATTCCGTCTTAGTGAGAACCTAGGTCCTAAAACAACCCCCATGCTGAGAAACTCCTAGCATTTGTAGAAACAAAGTTTCATACCAACTGTCAATCCCATAAACAGCCCCATAGGGGTCGAATTTCAGAAAACAGTGCCTTGGTGTATTTGTGTCATAAAAGAACAACCTTGCAAAATTTAATATTCCTAGCATTTGTAGAAACGGAAGATTTATACAAAAAATCAACCCCTTGGCGTCTATTTTCACAAAACACCCGCAACTACGCCCAAAAAAGAATGTCTATGCAAAATTTGAGTCTCTAAACTATCGACCCCGAAAAACCCTATAGGGGTCGAATTTCGCAAAACTATCTTAGTGAACATTTAGGTCTTAAAAAAAACCCCGCAAAATTCGAGACGCCTAGCACTTGTAGTAACAAAGTTTCATATAAACTATCAAACACAAAAACTAACACCTTGGGGGTCGAATTTCGCAAAATTCCGCTATGGTGTGCATGTAAGTCCTATAAAGGAACTCGGTGCAAAATTTAAGGATCCTCGCACTTGTAGTAACAGAGTTTCATACAAACTTTCAGCCCCAAAAACAACCTCTTAGGGATCTAATTTCGCAAAATCCCGTATTAGGTATGACTTACGTCCAAAAAAGAACCCATATGTAAAAATTTGAATCTCAATACTACCAACCCCAAAAACAGGGGTTAGGGGTTGAACTTCTCAAAATGTCCACCTTGGTGAGCATTTACATCTTAGAATGTACCACCATGCAAGATTTGAGACGCCTAGCACTTGTATTAAAAAAGTTTCATACAAACTATCAACCCCAAAAACAAACCCCTTAGGGGTCGAATTTCGCAAAATCCCGTCATGGTGACCATCTACGTCTTAAAAAGAAACCTCTTGCAAACCTTGAAATTCCTAGCACCTGTATTAACGAAGTTTCATACAAACTATCAACCCCAAAAACAACCCCTTAGGGGCCGAATTTCGCAAAATGCGTTCTTAGTGCTCACCTACGGGGTATAAGGAGGGCTTATGCCAAATTTCAAGTTTCTAGGCCCAGCGGTTTGGGCTGTGCGTTGTCAGATCAGTCAGTCAGTTTTGAATTTTATATATATAGATTTAAAACAAACTTAAGCTAAACCATAAAATTATAGGACAATGTCGGTTATTTATTTATTTAAATATGTATTACTAACGTGCATTTATTTTTTTACTCTCACTTAATACTTGTACTCGTTTTAGAAAATAATATAAATATTAACTACTACAATTTAGTTATTTCTAGTATCCAATCGACAAAAAATACCAACTAAATTATCTACAACTAGGTGAGACAGTGTTTTGAGTGTTGTGTGTTTTATTTTAGGTGTTAAAAATAATTTCTCCTTCGTAACAATTTAACAATTTTGTTTTTTTTTTTGTGTTTTCTAATGGTTATACGTTAGGCGCTGGGAATACTAAAAGCGGAAATATACGTGTCGTGACACGCCAACATCATATCAGTTCAGATATACAACGTGTAACGAGAAATGCGCAAAACCTCTCGTGCGGTAACTCAGCCCATGTTAGTGAACAATGTTTGTTCAAAGACTTTTGGAAATTGGCGAAAAAAAAAAATGGTTTTTCATACAAATGAGAAATTGATCGGGCTGACGTATGAAAAATAATTTTATTTTTTTGGGAATTTTTCCGTCGTTCTCGGACGTCGTCCCTGGCGTTTTTACGTCGTTCTCGGACTTAGTCAAAGCCATAAATGTATGAAAAATGATTCTGGCATGTCGTACGACACGTAAATATGTTTACCCCTTTAGCATGTCGTTTGATGCGCGCTTGAACAGTTCCCAAAACGAGTTTGGAAGCAGCCAATGTACTGTATTACTTTTTGATGTTTGTGCGTGATACTAATGCGTTAAAATGGATTTGTTTTCGTTATAATATTTATTGAATGAAATAGGAGAGAATGTCCCATAACATTTTGTTGTCTAACTTTTTCATAACATGTAGAAAAATGTTTGACGCTGTTATAAAATGGTGTTAATACAATTTGTCCGGTTTTGGTCTGTACAAATTTAAGGGGGGGGGGGGGTCGAAAACTAACCTCTACTGAATGGTAGCCATTTTTGTTTTAGAATCGAGTAAGGTTTAAGTTTGTACAGGTCGAAACCGGGCTCCTTGTGTAAGTGCTTTGTGGAAGCACCTTTATGACCTCTGTTATACTTATAAATATTACAATAATGTTCAGAACCAACCAGCACATCAACCTACCTCAATTTGTCAAATATTTTTAATAGATTTTCAACCTTATAACAATAGTGTAAGGTGCTAGATTGGTAATATTTGAAAGATTAGGGTAGATTGACTTGCTGGCGTCTCTACTATAATAATTAATTTTACTTGTCTACATGCATGCTCAAACTTAAAAACGCATGGATGTGTCCCAATAAAGATGACGTGAATATTTTTTAAAAATATTTTTCCATTTTCAGGTTTTCACCTGCCCGAAGTGCATGAGGTTCTCCTGCGACCAGTACAAAGTGATGGAAGACCACTTCGACTTCTGTCTGGACGACTTCTAGTGTTAGTATCATTATAAAGACTAGTCTGACTGTAGGAGAAACGTTTAGTTGTCGATCTAGACCAAAAACAAAAAAAAAAATGGATTTTCGAAACTTTAATTTTTTTATTTATTGATGGTGTCTTTAAATCGCACATATTCTGCCACTGACGAGTAATTGATAAGCTATCAACTATTCTCTACCTGAAGAAACATACAAAACATATACATAGATCCAGTATGGTACCCTGAGCACGAATTTTCAGTATTTGAGACGTAAAGTAAACTGGAACTTTGTCACTTTTCAAGGAAAAAAATAGTTCATTCTTCGCACACCAGAGGCGCTGTTCTATGTATTTTTTCATACAAGAAACGCTGTAAATATTGGAAAGTAAAACAGTGAAAATTCGTTCTAAGGGTTTACCCTTTAGGTGTCAAAGAAAGAGACACATATCTAATAGTAGCGAGATCTCTTAGGCTGCTTTTCCACCAGAGATGCGCTATGCTACGTTGCTAAGGATGCGTTTGATATCCACCAATCATATTCATTTGTTTTCATAACGCACACACACATAATGAGTATGATTGGTGGATATCAAACGCATCCTTAGCAACGTAGCATAGCGCATCTCTGTTGGAAAAGCAGCCTTACCGCTTGTTCGTCGCAGTGATAAAAGCTATCAAGGAAAATACTCGCTCAGCGATACTCGCTTGGCGAATAGATTTTGTGCGACAAAAATGCGACTGAATTTCCTTGTCTATAAAAAAGTTATGAAAATATCAGTGCCTTATTTAATTAAATAAAAAAATACTTCACAAAAGATCGACAGTTTGACGTTTCACCTTTTAATTTAAATATTATAATTATATTATATATTATATACATATTATATTATAGTGTTAACTGATTATTAGAAATATAGATAATATATTTTTTATAATTTAAATATAATTATTTCATCTTCTCATACTTTAATTTGGAGCATAATTAAATAATATGAACTTGTATTTTAATGTCGAATGTCAAATTGATTAGATTTACCCAACTACGGTCCAAAGGGAGGGTAATGTTTTGACTCTTGTTATTTTATTGCGATACAACCAAAAACAAGCTTAAATATGATAACTTAGGGTTTCAATTTAGCCCACTTGATCCATCTAAATCAAAATATCATTTGTGACCAATAACGACCTCTATTGTAGTATGATATCAGTAATATTTTTGCACAAACCATTCCATACTACATATTTGCTAGATAAATTGTATAAATGTTGTCATAGTTTTATCTGCCTAGCATAAACTATATCCCCCATAATAATAAAACGAGAAGTAAACTTACGCCAAGGTAACCGAAGATTATCCTGGTCGTAACTTTAGTCCACGTTTATTAATAAGGGGGTAGAATTGTATAATAATTAAAAAAAAAAGTAGGACTAAGAAATTACTATAAAAAGCCATTTTTCGAGAACAAATCAAAGCTTTAAGCCAGAAATGAAACAAAAAATAAAAATGTTTTTATTTTGCATTATTATTGAAATTCTAGAAAAAATGTGCATTTGTTTGATGGTCAGGCAATTTAGGCTGTTATCTTTAAAGAAAAACCTTAATGGATTTACAGCGAAACGGCGAAGTTCAGCGACAATTGCCGTAAGTTTTCCGTTTATGATTACTTCCCAGAATTTGATCCTTATTAACAAGACTATCGAATGGTGTAATAATACAGGGTGTGTTTCTATTATTGAATTTTCTAAAATTCAATGATGCAGTTTTAGTTTTTGTCAAAATCTGCCTCGACACTCCTTTCAACGTTTTTCGATATTGCTCATAGTTTCAGATATAGCCATCCACGCTCAGTTGAAAAACTCATTCTGTATATCATAATATTCAACAGCCTGATTATCAATTATTTTATCTGCCTAAACAAAGTCTTCCAATAAAAATATACTTTTTCAATATAACACCGCCCGCGATTCTGTCCGTGGCTTGTACGTAATTTTTAGCAGCGAAATGTAGTTATTAATTAGCAAAGCTAAATAAATACACACATCAACAGAATCTAGGGATATTTTATATTTCATCAAATATCTAAAAATCTATGAAGAATTTTCTGTTATAGTAAATGGAAGAATGGTAGGTTATTTTAAGGTCTATAATAAAAAATAAAAAAACATTTCGTGATTCTTTTGTTTTAAATACAAATGTTTATTTTTTTAATCGCCGTAGCAAATTTATGTGGTAAATAACTTCATTTCTTCTTATAAAACTAATAATTTTAATGAAAATTGAAAAATTCTTATAAAATCTTATTATGAATAATCAGTGTTGCCATCTCTTACATTAATTACACTTCGACATCGATTGTTCATGCTTAAAATTAGATTGTTAATGTCTTGCTGCGGTATGAGGTCCCATGTTCTTTGCAAGTGTTCGTAAAGTTGTTGTTCTGTCGTCTAATTTGGCGGGAAATCTCTCAAAGCTTTTCGTTGTAACATGTCCCAGGCATGCTCGATAGGATTTAAGTCGGGCGACTGTGCAGGCCAATCCAAAACTTAAATATCGTGGTCTCGGAGAGCGGCCGACACCATGCCGCGCCGTATTGGGAGGAGCATTATCGTGCATGAGTAGAAATTGCTGGCCCATTTGGATTCTGTGTGGGACAATAACAGGCTATACTACCTTCCGTGGTATTTTTGTGCAGTCAGGCTACCCTGGATCCAAATGAGCTGGGTTCGCCGCCAAGACGAATTCCTGCCCACACCATGATTGTCCCACCTTGGTATAAATGGACCTTCTGAGGGTGCCGTAGACGGCCAACTCTCCCTGGAGTTCTCCAAACGCGTGTTCTTCGTGAATCCAGATGAAACCCAAACCGGGACTCGCCGGTGAACAGCACCAAAGACCATTGTTCGTCACTCCATGCTAAATGCTCCCGAGCCCACGAAAGCCGCCGCCCGCGATTGCCACGTCGCAATGCTGGAACACGTAGCTGTCTTCGGGTATGAAGACCAACTTCATGCAACCTCCTTCGCACGGTATGGTCGCTTACCAGCAGCTGGTGGTCCTCCTGGAGCCTTTGTACTAGTTGCATCGCTGTGATATTGGGTTGTCTTCTAGCGGTCGTTTGGAGAAATCGATCCTGTCTCTGCGTCGTAACGCGATATCTACTCGTGTGCCGTTCAGCTACATCCCCAACGAAAAGCTTTGAGAGATTTCCCGCCAAATTAGACCACAGAACAACAACTTTACGAACACTTGCAAAGAACATGGGACCTCATACCGCAGCAAGACATTAACAATCTAATTTTAAGCATGAACAATCGATGTCGAAGTGTAATTAATGTAAGAGATGGCAACACTGATTATTCATAATAAGATTTTATAAGAATTTTTCAATTTTCATTAAAATTATTAGTTTTATAAGAAGAAATGAAGTTATTTACCACATAAATTTGCTACGGCGATTAATAAAATAAACATTTTTATTTAAAACAAAAGAATAACGAAATGTTTTTATATTTTTTATTATAGACCTTAAAATAACCTACCATTCTTCCATTTACTATATCAGAAAATTCTTCATAGATTTTTAGATATTTGATGAAATATAAAATATCCCTAGATTCTGTTGATGTGTGTATATAGTGAGAATAATGACAGAGTTTCGTTTTTCTTCATTTGTGTAATCAGAGAATTTAATAAATAAATCATCTTTATTTTTAAACGTTAGTGTGTAGTGCCATTGCATAAAAAAGAGTTGCCTACTTAGGAATAGTTTACACTGAAAAAAATATACTAAACTAAATGTTACAAGATAGTATAAAATTATAAGGTGCCATCTCCACGAGCGAGAGAATCGCGGCGATATTATCGTCGTGGCACGTATTTCCATACACTCTCTATGAACGCGTCTTCACACGGCGATATTATCGCGGCGATGCGACGAGTGGCAATAAATAATAATAATTATTATAAATTGTTTATTGAAATAAATGGATGGACAAAAATATTTCCAATTTGGGCCTTAGAACTATAGGTAATAATAAATTGAACTGTACCTGAACTAGGTACAAACCTGTATCTCAGGTAACTTCTGTAAAAAAATACTTTCTAAAATGAGCGGGCGCAGTACCAGTAGCGAAACAAACCACGGCGATTTCGTTGCGAGTCGTGACGACACGCGGAATAATCGCTCGTCGTGGAGATTGAAGGATGGACTCGCCGCGATTCTCACGCTCGTGGAGATGGTGCCTTAGAGCTTAAGATATGGAGAAGACAGGATAAGCACAGGTACCGCCTATAAAGAATGCAGATCGAACTTTATAAAGAGACTAACTTCTACCCGTGACTTCCCGCGACCACGGCATTCTGGAAAATTTGATGAGAAATTTTCCAAGAATGCCGTGGTCGCGGGACTGTCTCATCAGAGTGTCCTGGAACGAAAAAGGCTACTAAGGATTAACCGTGGATTTAAGACAGTACGAGTCTGACAGTCCCTCCCGTCTCGCCCTTGGTGGGGCACTCATTTAGCGATTTTAACACGAAATCAAAACTATGTGTATTCTATATAGCTGGTAGCTGGTTAGGATGATGAATTGACTAATGTCTAAAAATTCATATACCTGGGTGGGTATTATAACGTCTTAAAACCAGGCTTGTTCCGGCGAGTGAAAGTGACAGAGATATACAAGTCGTCTAGCGCCATCTCGTTCACTCACTTGAACAAGTTTTAAGACGTTGTAATACCCCCCTGATCTGTTAAAATAAAAGGTTACCCGAATGTCCGTATTCAATCATTTTAAGCTAATTGCCAGATTAAAAAAAATCGCCCTTTTAATAAAATTTATTATCGATTTAAATAATGGACAAGCAAACTGTCTCGCTGGTCTAGTTGAAAGCGCCACTGCTGAGTTTGTGGTCCTCTGTTCGATTCCCAGGTCAGGCATCAACTATATTAGATTTTACCATAGCGGTGCATCCACACCGCCGGTAACATTTGTGGAGCAACAAAAGGCAACTCGATAACATTCGGTAACTTTTGTGGCTCCTTGTTACTATTTGTTGATTGTTACTTACCCGTGCATCCACACCGCAGTAACATCCGACAACAAATTGTTGGCGTAACAAGGAACCACAAAAGTTACTGAATGTTACCGTGTTGTATTTTGTTACTGCGGTGTGGATGCAGGGGGTAACATTATTACCAATTGTCGAGCAACGTTACTCGACTTACAGTAACACGTCAACACTTAGTAACATTTTTTGTTGGCGGATGTTACCGAGTAACATTTGGAAACGTTGAGCTACAACCACCAGACTTTTTTTAGAAGCGGCCACGGAATCTGGATTCGTGATCTTTCATGAAGATCTGTCATTCGGGTATCCTCTGAAGTTCGACCTATATTTTTGAACGTGTGATTATGAGACTGGATTATATTTATTTAGAAACTTCTAAATTTAGTTTTGGCCGCCTGTATGTTTTTTTAACTATTGATTTTTCCAAAATATTCGTGTTACTTTCAGAATTGTTAATATTTTGGCATTTCTATTTTGTATAGAAAATGTTCATTTTGTGTAGATATCCATTCCATTTGTTGACTGTTAAGTCCGTTGGAGACAATTATTCTATTATTTGATTTTCACCTTTATGACGTTGTAATAAGGGTGATTTTCGTAGTTAGGGTGTCGGTCATAATTATTAATTTTTTTGTTAGAAAAAATTAAGTCTTCAATGGGCATAGCTTTTGTTACTGATTCATAAAATGTTTTCATGCAGTTATTTTTGTCTATTTTTATTTCAATAATGGGTCTATATCAGAATAAATATAACAAGCCTAGTCATCGTGCGAAATAAAAAAAAAGATAAAGTAGCCGAATTTGATTTAAAAAAGTAAATATCTTGAAAAAAGTTCTGATATAATCCCATTAAAAAAATAACTCGCGTGCTAATGTTGCCACTTACATTAAAATATATCGACTTTTGAAAATCGAAATTTCGTCACGCTATGGGATTTGCAACGTAATGCTGAGCAACTAAAGTTGAAAATCCAACAGCAAGTTACGACATTTCTGATTTTATACTGTCGAATTGTTAAAATAACATGAGGAATTAAATAACTAATGTAATTATGTATACTTATGTACTGTGATCCCCTGAAATACGTTGTCATATCTAATGTCAAAGATTTATTACGATAGAATAATTATTATATGAATTTAAAAAAAAATAATGTTGTATTAGTTACTGTTTCCTTGGTGTAAGTTAAATTGTGTCGTGTTTTGTGTACCGTTAAGTGTTAAATCGAACAGCAATATTACTAACATGATTCTATTTCAAATCTTTGTTTTACAGACTTCTGAGGTTGTAAGTTTCGTATTAAGAACTTTACTGTGTTTTGAATAAAATTCAAAATACAATAACAGATTTGGATTTGGTGAAAACGCAAGGGAAAAAGAAAATACAGTTGTGATTTTCAAATCAAATATATTTCATGGAACCCGTAGCGTTTCTTAGCTGTTTTTATAAAATTTATACAATTATTTATAATAATTTACTAATTCATTTTTACAAACGCGTCCTATAAATTGTTTATATATCCATTAGCTAATTTTTTAAACCTAGTGTCTTGCTGACAATAATTGGCACCATTTTCACCATTCTACGTCTCAGGACATACTCTTATGGGTCGAAATATTACGTCACTAACTGTGTCCATATCCAAGTTTGTCAATGAAACATAAGAAACGCTAATAAACTAAAAAAAAAGATGAGATTCGAACACAGACAAGAGTTACAGCGGAATTTACAAAAAGAAAACTTTTAAATAAGTATTAACCGCAACTTAAAGATAATAAAAAAAATCAGGAATATAATATGAGTACAGTTATTTTAAATATTTTTTTCCACACTGGTACACTATCGCTGCACGAAAAAGTTTCTATTAATATCTTATTATTAAAAAAATATAAATAAAAAGTAACAATAGGTAATAAATAGGTCGGAAGTATATAAAAATAAATCTTTTTTTAAATACTTACTAACTAGTGAAATTAACTAATAAAAATAATCGTTAAAAACTCGCTCGGCAATCGAAACTTAAACTGAAATGAGCACAATTTCGGTAATCCTGTGTTTAGAATATCATTTGTACAAATGGACTTACATAACTAAAAACGGCACAAAACCGCACTTTACATTCATTTGTACAAATGAAAAAATAACTTTAAATAAAAGCCCAGTTTCACTTATCAAGCTAACCTGAACTATGTTTTTTTAATACTTTTCTATTATTTTATGATGCGAAAGTTTTTTTATTATTAATAATTAGTGAAACTGGTCCTTACGTATATGAACATGAATAATAAATAAATAAACGCGAATGAAATTAAAACAATAACTCCCTGAGTTTTGTAGTGAATATATCTAAGTGATGTATAAGCCACATGCGTGATTTACATATTTATAAAACTAACTAGCAACAGATTGTGAATACTAAATTTCAATAAAAACTAAAATCAAAGTTCTTGGTAATTAAGTTCAAATTCGTATAGCAAAGAAGTGATATTGGTTCTGAACCTATCTATCATTATAAACTCAAATACTATTCGCATAAGAACTATATTAAGGCTCTTTAGAACATAATTAAAAGAAAATACAAAATTGTGATAAAAAAATGAATTGTAGATTGAAAAAGCGTAAGTATTCTTTTTTTAAATACTATGTTGGAATGCGTCGCATATCAGTTGTCGTTCTGAGACATTCGACGGGGTCGAGACAGTCGGGCGAAGCTATCGGTTGTTTAGAAGCGGTAGAAGCAACCAGAACTCTCCCAGACCCTCGTTCACCATCTCAGAACCACAACTAGACAAAAAGAATCGATAATCTCAGTCGGATCTCACGAGACAACAGATGACCAGCATCGACACCAAAGGCTGCCTCAAAATTTCCAATTTTCAATACTAGGAGGTGATCTATGTACTTTACACTTCCCTACATAAGAAGCTTACAACATTTAATAACATATAAACCATAAAATAGATAATAAATGTCCTTATTATTACTTAATACAAATTACAATAACATTATATTTAGTTGCGAACGTAATTAGTTGTTTTTTTATCTATTTACGTCGCTTAGGACTAGAATATGTTGAGGAAGAAAGCAGATGTCCATCCGGAACAATGTTTGTGGTCTGCTTATGGCAAAGCGGTTGTGTAACCGATGCGTTTGGAAGTTGGTACAAAACTGCGTTTAGTTTACACGGTAAGATGCGTCGGAACGTTTTGGTCGCGTGTGTTTGTGGTTTAGCGTTTACCGACGAAGTCGATCATCTGATCAATCTGTTCCTTTTCGTCGTATAGGTACAAAGACTCCATGCAACCCTTGAAGTAGGGCGATGTGAAGCATTTCTCCCTGGAAGGTAAAAAAATGAAAATTAGTTTCTTCATTATTTTTTATTTATTTTTTGCATAGAAGAATGCGATAGCAGGTAGCAAAGAGATTCATTACAGAAGAAATAATAATAAAACTACACTTCTCATCAAAAAACTCGAAACACTTTCGTTTTTATTGTTTTTGTCCTAATTTTTTACAAAAGAGAATTAATTCCATGAAAAAAAAACATTACTGTGTAGCTGGCAGTTTGGTCATTACAGTAAGAAGAAAAAAATCAAAATTCGAAATAATTTCATTTGTTTATCCTATAAATGAAATTAATCACTGTTTTGAGACAAATGTGTATTTAGGGTTGGAGTACGTTTCTCGTTTAAAAACTAAAAATTAGCGCTTGTCTTTAAACTTTCTGTTTCTTATTTCATTTACTGTGACTTTGGGACGTCTGAAAAAACTTTTTTTTCTAAAACATATGGATACTTCGCCCGCAGAAGCCGCCCAAGTGGTGGCATTGCTGGATTCTGGACTTAGTCAGCGTGTTGTGGCTGCAAGATTGCATCTAAGCTTATCATCTGTTCATAGAGTCTACAAACGCTATCGGGAGACTGGTTCGTTCACGCGCCGTTCAGGATCTGGCAGGAATCGGGTCACTTCTGAGCGAGATGATCGATTTATTGTAACAACTTCTTTACGAAATCGACGCCTTAACGCTTTTCAACTGCAGCAGCAGCTTCGCGTTGTACGAAGAGTAGCTGTAAGTGACTCTACAATAAGAAGAAGGTTGAAGGAACGCGGATTGGCACCGCATAAGCCAGCGAATGGGCCAAAATTAACTGCAGACCATCGAAGAGCGCGCCTTAACTTTGCACGCGAGCACCTAACTTGGTCATACCTTCAGTGGAGCAAAGTAGGTACTGTTTTCTGATGAGTGTAAAATTATGCTGTATGGTAACGACGGAAGGAACAAGGTCTACAGAAGAGATGGAGAACGCTTTGCACAATGCTGCATTGAAGAAAAGGTCAGCTATGGTGGCGGTTCGTGGACGGTTTGGGGAGGAATCAGCGCCGACGGTAAGACAGAACTTGCCTTTGTGTCTGGGCCACGGCTGCCTGCACTAAACTCTCATCGGTACATCGAACAGTGTCTTGAACCTCATGTGATGCCCTATGCACATTTTATTGGCAACGACTTCATATTCATGCACGACAATGCTAGAGCTCACACCGCGGGCGTCGTACGAGATTATCTTACCGAAGTCGGTATCTCCATTATGGTATGGCCAGCAAGAAGCCCGGACATGAATCCCATTGAACATCTATGGGATGAATTAAAGAGACGAATTCGAGCAAGAGATCCAGCCCCAGAAACACTTAGCCAGCTGCAAAATGCAATCCAAGAGGAATGGGATAATATACCACAACATGTGATCGTGACTCTCATCCGATCGATGAAGAACCGTATGGAAGCAGTAATAAGAGCTCGCGGAGGGAATACAAGTTATTAAATAAACGTTTCTTACATTTTTTTTTCATTTACGCGTGTTGTTTTACCCATTTCCTTCATATTCCATACAGGGTAAAAATTACTCATTATACAAAATACGAAACCTATGAAGACTTAATTTGAATTTAGAACATTAACATTAGGATTTAAAAACCTCATACTACTCACTATTAAATGACATTTTACATTTATTCCTAAATATACACATTTTTCTGATAATCCTTATCAAATCATAAACTGCGAGGTGTTTCGATTTTTTTGATGAGAAGTGTATTTTGTAATTTAACATAAAATGTAAACAAACAATTTTCTAAATAGAAAGTAAACTGCAGGCAAATAGTAACATTACTATCTACTTTTTTTTTCAAATTAATAATTCTGAATAATTCAAAATCCAAAGGGTGTTGTCCAAAAATGGACTGCAAAAGGCAGAGCTAATTTGTTGGCTAATAAAATACAGCAGTATTAGTAAGAAAATATATAAGTTTGTAATAAAAATACATTAATGAATAATAATTATTTTTCGTTTAAGATAAAATTTAAAGCAGATAAATCACTTGAAAACTTTTGGTGGCACATTTGTCCCATAGACAAATAAAATTGCAACCGGGTAAAGCTGATAATACTAGTGTGTTATCTGCCTTAGGATGAATTTCACCAAAAAAACTGACGGATCGTAACAAAGAAAAACTGCGTTTCAGGAGTCAACACCGCGTGCTGATCGTCATTCAGTTTCTTTGGTAAAATTCTGCAGTAGGTTATACTATAATAGTGCTTAGAAGGTTAAACATTATACAATAGTGCTTGAAGAAAGTCAAATAATGTAATAAAAGTGCTGAAAGAATGCGAAAAGGCATGCTGTTAATTCAGCTTCTAAAGTGCTAAAAAGATTAAGAAAATGCTGTGAAAAGAGGAAATATTAGACCTTTTACCATCTATTCATACTTACGTTCTTTTGTATATATTTTTTAATATTATTATTTTTACTTTTGTTTAGCTGCGTTAAAATATATAAAATAGTGCGATATACATAGCGTGCTGTTAATAACCCCAAAGCTGAAGGAATGCTTGACGCATTAGAAAGTGATAGATATAGGAAATATAAAATTGTGAGAAGAGGAGGCAAAATAAATTCGGTTGGTACCTAATTCCCAGCCGGGACAGCCCCGTGTAATATTCTTATATATTCCTTGAACTGTTCTAACTGGTCAGTTTCTTGTAGCACCTCCACGCAGCCTTTGAAGTAATCTGTCGTGAAACAGTCTTTCCTGTGCCCCAACAAGGAATAATGCACTTTAATACATGTTCTTTAAGGTTGGGATTGTATGAGTTGGTTTTGAAAAGTGAATTAATATTGTCATCGTTATTTTACTAAATATATCATCAAACTATTTATCTTATCAAGTCTATCTTGAAAATATGATTCAAAATTACAATTTCATCACGAATTCAAATTCAAAACCAACTGTCAAAAACTCCCGCCATAAACTGGCACAGATAACTAAAAAAAACTGTAAAACGTCACATTTGAAAAAGGAATCATAGACAAAACGCAACGAACCTGCATAGGGTGTAGAGCTGTGGTTCTCTGAAGAGGTTGTAGCAGTCGTCGCAGATTCTGTCGAGGCGAGCAAAGATGGCCGCGTCGTAGACTCCCTTGCACTCGAGGGTGAAGAAGGAACGCCGCGCGACGTGGTGCGACGACGAGGGCGGCGCTGCTGCGCCTAGGGCCACCGCCACCAGTGCCGCGCACGCCAACTGAATCGAACTTAGATGCATCTGAAACCAAGAAAACATGAAATTAGTTAAATTATGAATTAGCACATTGGGTTGACGTTTTCGTCATATATGATATTATTGATAAAATTTGGACGCACGCAGTTACAAATAATAGCAAGAGGGAAAAAGTATAAAGTAAAAAATATCATTAAAAAGAACCTAGTAATTTAAAATATTACTATGAATAATTTGCGGTATGAAACGTGTGTGTGGTTAACAGTAGATTGATGCAATTAACAATATATTCTTGTATTGCATCGTTTTAACTCATTGTTTATAAAAAAGGATTTCCCTTACAAACCAGGTCTAGGCTAATAATGTTTCATACGTCTTATATGTAAGTTGCATCGACTCATGATTTAACATTTAATTCAAACTCCTAGAATTAGGTTAAAAATAACCGCATAACGTATAAATAGATGGTTACCGTTGCGACTAAAATTATTCACACCAGGAAGGAGGTTCCATTAAACTTGCTTGTATATGTTTTACAGTTATTAAAATAAGTAGGTACTTTAACATTATCAATACGTAAAAGGCCGTTATTAAACGGTGTGGAGGATCAAAGAAGTGTGCGCCGATCTCGATGGCGCAATATTACGCAGACTGCGCCCGCGCATGGCGTGTTGTCACGCGGTTAAGGGAAATACGCGTATCATAGCCGCTATTTTATTAAACCACATATAACACGTATGCAGTGCCGGATTAGCCATATAGCAGGAGGCAGCAAATGCTACGGGCCCCGCGCCTTAGGGGCCCCGCGCTTGAGCCCAAAAAAAGAGTAAGAGGACAGCATTCCCCCTTCACCCCAGCTGCAATGACGGACGTCAGCAGACGGTCTCCGGCCACTGTGGGCGCGGGCACGTGGGTGGCGAGTAATGGGCGACTCGCTGTCCGACCATGGCCCAGGGGTCGAGGGCGTGTTATGTTCCGCGCGCGCGCGCGCCTCAAAGAGTGTCAGCATGATGACGGGGCCCCCCTCTAGAGGGCCATAGCGTGCGGGGGTCGCGAGACTTATCTCATTACCGTGACCCCGGAACGAAACGGACTATTGAAAAAAAGGCAATGTAGGTAACTCTAGGGCCCCATGGTTACATTTGCTACGGGCCCCGCACCGGCTTGATCCGGCACTGCACGTATGTGATGAGCTGTAATTTCCATATTTGATAACATTGTTATGGCGCACTCTACGTGTTAATATGCAAAAAAATATATGAACTTGTTGTTTGAGTAAAAGTTACGGTATAAGACTCGGTCATTATATTTATAAGTTACATGTTGTGGACCAATGTTTATGATGGAGGACCACACTCTACAGACTTGAAACTCGGCCCCTCTAGCCAAATCACAACTACTTTATTTTTGATCCTGTATTGTTCCACTGCTGGGCAAATGTCTCTCCCACTCTTCCCTTTCGCTTTCTCCGGCCAATCTGTCTTGAATACGTCTAGATCGTCACGCCAGTGTTTTCTGGATCTCCCTCGGCAACGACGCCCATCCGGCACCTACTACGTAGCGACTCTAGCCCATCGATTAATATTAATATTCCTCCTGAATTAATACATCGATTTACTAAATCGAAGTGAACGGGTGATTATCTCAAAGTGGACTCAAATCACTACACGGTGGCCCAGTATTAGTGTGCAAGCAACGTTCTGAATTTTACATCAATAGCTATCTTTTTCTAGTTACTGTCTTTTGGACCACTAAAAACTAAAAAGTAACCAGGCAACACAAAAAAGAAGAAACCTATACTTACAGCTTGGCCAGAACGGATTGAAACGAAACTAATCTTTTTGTTTTTGACAACGTTTTAAAATCTTTGATATTTGATGTAAAAAAAGACCGTAGGTTTGTTAGGTTTATTATTGTGCCATAAAACTAACGTAATAAGTGAAAAAAAATGAAACAAAATCATTCAAAGTGCTGGTAGCGAGAAGACAGTGGCGACTTCCGGTTTTCTACAGTTTTTTGCCAAGCTGTAAGTAGTTGAGAGTCCTAAAACTAGTTTCAATCGATCAAATGGCTTGAATATAGTTTTATAAGTACTTGATGCTTGAGTATTGAGCGACGACGTTCTGAAATCTTGATCTCTTATTGAGCAAGCGTTGATCAATGACAAGAGAGCTTTGTTTTACAGTGGAAGTGGCCCAGTTAGAGGCAGATGTTTGCATTTTATTTGAGGGCAACACTATCTGAGTATAATTACTTTTAGTTAAGTTATAATTCATTTGATTCATAGATAAAACAAACAATTACGGAGCACCACAATCTTCTAGTAACTTTAGAACGCTTTTCGAATCTATTTTGCCTTCTTATTTCTATTAGGGGATCTAACGAGGTCATAAATCGTATTCGATTTTAATAGGTTGATATTTATGTTTCAATTAACCAAGTCGAAGGCGAGACATGTAATTGCTACTAAATAAATGCCGATTATCGGCCATTACCTACATCTAAATTATGGTCCCAGGATCAGATCACGTCCGGTACCTATTGTTAATATTTAGCTGTAGTTAAAGTCAAATAGCTTTTGAAAATAATGAATAGGTAGGCAGGTATCTATTTATAGTATACCTAGTCTATCAATTGCGAGATCAATCTGTGCACAATATTCTATGCATCTATTTTTTTTAGGCGCGTAAACTTCAATGGAAATACGGCTGCCATCTTGTTATTTAATTTCCACAGACAATTTTAACAACAGCGCCATTGCTGTCAATGTCATCCAAGCGCCAAAACAACCATGTATCATTGTGAAATATCTAGATTCTAGATTAAATACTAGAATTCTAGATGTTTCTGTACCTGCAACGTCTATTGTAGACTAACTATTACTAATGCATGAAACAGGAAATTATCAACTTACAACATATTCCACGCTCCTTTCCCTAACTTTCCAATCAGCACGGATATTAAGAACTTGTGCAATTTCTATATTGAACATTTACGATATCTCATGTTTATTGATAAACTAGGTACCTTCATAAGGATCTATGTGTGGAGTTAGTCGCCTAGATTCATAATGCTATCTTTAGAATCGATTAGGTAGGTACAATCGAGCAAGTGGAATTATGACCCACCATAAGCTTATTTTCCTACAGACATTCAAATACAATTAGGTTCACATTCGCGTAAACATACTTAACCATGGTAACGACTTTGATCTTTGTCAATTTGACGGATTCAAACGATTTATTGTCAAAATGGGTCATGATTCCACTTTGTCGACTGTACATACTGACTCTTATATTTCCTATGAACTTAGGTATCTCATCTTATTAAAATTTTAAATTCCATTACTCATCATTTTTTCTTTATTTGATTTCCGCTAAATATGAATAGGTTGTAGTTATTATCAGTAGCTATTTAATTACAACGATTAGATGACCCATACTAGCGTTATAATCGTTGCAGGAAAACCGCAGGTGTCAATAATTAAAATCACACCATGCCATACTTTAAGGCGAAAGGCATTTTTAGTGAATGGACACTCGAAACTATCATTAATTTTGTGTTCATCTTAACCCTGCTTTTGATGACTCACAAGAGGTGATTGTCCTAAATTATGTTAATGGTTGATTTTGGCCTTGTTTTTTTTTGCAATTTGATGTGCGAAAGTACAATAATAATGGCTGTAGATCAGTTTTGAGGAGGAAAAGTGAAACTAAATTCACTTTTTAAGGTCTTTTAGTAGGAACCTTAATTTAAAGTCATTAATGTTAATTGTAATGTGGTTTACCTAAAGATAAACGTGGTAAACGGTAAAGGTAAACGTGGTGAAACCACCATAATAAACAACCGCAAAAAATCATAACCTCCAAATCAAGGGACCGAAAGTTTAAAAACAGTTTTCCCATTGTTTCATTTCAATAAAACCCAAAACTTGTCACTACTTAACCCTCCGCCGCGAACGCACTTAAATAAAGTGTTGCCCGTCTCAATAAACAAACATAATATATACGTAACGTTTCCTGATTGGGCCAAGTGGACCGGTTTCGACTTCGGTATCGGTATAAAGTAAGCCGACAGTCCCTCTGAATATGTACATCAGAAGTTTTAGGCAGAGTGCTCATTAAATACGAAACAAAACTAGACTATTTTAATAATGTTTTTCATCTATTGCCCCAGGTCTGTGAAAACAGATCTGTAAACCGCGTCAACTCATCAAAATGGACCATATATACAGAAATTCAGTACCAAAGACCAAAATGCTCTGCGGATGATGTCAATTTAAAAGCTTTTCACAAATGAAAAATACAACGCAACAGTCAATTTTCTTCCGTTCACTTTTAAGCTGGCCATTGACGATCAGTCCAAACATAAAACTGCGGCATAAAACTAGGGCGTCACTCCAAAATTTGACCGTCAATGGCGAATCGTCACTCCAGAGTTTTAACTGACGACTCGCCACGGAAATTTTCCGTGACTACCATAAATCCAAGCGGCGCGTCGCGCCAAACTGACCGTCAATGCGCGATCGTCATTCCAAGGCTTCAGTTACAAGTTTCAAAAGCTTGAAATATGTAGTTTCGTCCATCCTTAAGTAGTTTCTCCAGTCACTTGGTTCTAATGATAACTCATTCAACAAATTGACGTGAGTGAATTGATTCCTTTTTCTAAGCCATTCCTTCATCCATTGCTTTCTTTCACGTTTCTCGGTTATTATATGGCAACAAATAGTAGCCACAGTTAAAATTAATGTTTCTTCTTCAGAACCAGAATTCATTTTCTACACAAATATAAGTACCTAGTTCACTTTTCGTCAGCTTTGCCCCGCGGCCGATCGAAAAATGAAGAGCCGGAGTGACGCCAGTGAATGGGCAAATCTAAATGGAGTAAAACCATTTGGAGTGACGCCCTAGTTTTATGCCGCAGTTTTATGTTTGGACTGATCGTCAATGGCGGACTTTAGTACAACTTTGCCTTCTTTACTAAAACTTTGGTGTCGAAACAGTCGGCAGTCGGCATCGCTTTAACGATTCAGTAACGAGGGACGCCCCAGGCAATGGTGATTCATGGACGATTTTATGAAGTTATTATGCCATGGCGGGCTCTTTCAATGGGACCACCATTGAACCACCATGGTTGGCAGTTACTGTTGTCAACGCGCATTTGTATTGATATTGTAGTTTATAAATCGGTTACTTGCACTTGTAGATGCAATAAGTGATTCTGACATGATTCCATTTTTAATTTGGTTGTCAATATGGATGAGTCGTTTTAACAATATTTTGAAGAACTACAAGATTTTAAATAAATAAATTTAACGATTAATTGTTGTACCAAGACACTTACCTAAGTGTCTTGGTACAACAATTAATCGTTAAATTAGGCGAAAAGGCAATACAATATTATTACTAGGTAGTAATAATATTGTATTGCCTTTTCGCCTTCCAATGCAGTATCCAATTATTAAATACCAAACTTAAATATAACCTTAAACTTTCCGATACAACCCTTTCACTGCCTCAATACAATACAGATCAAAAAATCGCTCAGAACAGACATGCATTGTGCAATGCACTCAACTTTCTCAAAGAAACAATACAGCAGCTGTATTTTAAAGAGAAAAGAAGTGCACCGCCAAAGACAGAATGTCATTCCCAATAGAATTCAGGCTAAATGACAGTTACATTTTTTAAAATGACTTTGACAAGTCACTTTTGGTGGGAATTTCACAAGAGTTTGCAGGGTTGAAATAATTTCACTTGTGAATTACCTACGTGTAAAACTTTTATAATGCCAATTAGTAGATAACAGAAATTTCTAATAAAAAAAAAACGAATCTAATCTAATCAATAGAATACCTATTCCGCACATAAAATCGCTATTTTTTTTTAATTTATCTAAGAAGAGAGAACTTAGAACCGAAAAAGATATCGTGTAGTAAAACTAGGCTTCTAACTAGCGGTTAGTGAATGTAGGCTGAACAGGCATAGAATAATACATGAGAACATTATCGAACTAGTTATAACCAGTATCTACTGCATTTTAGAACTAGAATGTTGGTTAGACTACACGTAAGCGCGATTACTAATTGGAAGTGTTGCATTCATTCAGATAAACCATTTTGAAAGTCGTTAAAATGAAGTTAGTTTATCATGCGCTAGTTCTACCTATTATTTATATCTCTATTGTACCAAAAATCTGCGATCCAGCATTATAGGGCAAAGTTCTCCCTAGAAAAAAATAAGATTTTGCTCAAATTGTCTTCAAAAGCTGTGGCTATGGCTATGTGCTATGGCTACGGAGAACGCCCTTCCTATTTTAATTTCTATGCCAAAGTAATTCATAAAGCCGAAAGTATTACTGCTATTAATTGCGAAACAGATGTCATTCAGGAATTTAACCTGCACTACATATTCATTACCGGAGCATCCAATTCATTGAAAACTTAACTTTCTTCTGGCATGGGATTAGATACGTTTCACACATATTTTAACGAGGACATCAATAATGTAACAGCGGGCGCAAACTGTCACTTGTTACGCAAGTGTGCGACTGAAGTAGTGTGTTCACTGGCTGACAAAAGTTGGGAATACATTTCTCGAAATTTAAAAAAAAATTACCAATTTTCGGAGGAAATTTTGTCAGATACATGGGCAGCATGTTGGATATTTGGGTAAAATTGTTTTGCCCAAGTCACTTTACATCGACAAACACAGTCGATGACGAATTTCTAACCCAGATCTTATCATAACCTACTTTATTTAATTAAAAATGACCAAACTTCATAAATTACGCGGAGGCTTACCAAGTAAATTAATAAGTGACTCATTGATCTAATCAATTAATTACAATATGACATACCCTAGTTAGCCTTAACAGTAATTTTCTAATATTAGGTTTCAGTCAGCAACAGTTGCCCAACAGTCGCCTGCAAGTGTGTGCGCAGCTTTACAGTCCACGCACTCACGCGCAGGTCGCATAGCAATAGTGTAGATAGCAGACTGCTCGGCTGCCGCCCAACAAGACTGGCTCGGTCGGTGGGAGACAAGCCTAATAGATGTGGTGCATAGCTTTAATTGATCTGAAGTGGTGGGTCTACATTTGTATGATTTATACTGTTGTCATATTATGTACCTAGATTCGTTGAGATGGATTTTTAGAAGGAAATATATACAGAGACACCTAGTGCTTATAATTTTTGAGTGATGCACACGATTGTAAGAAATTTTGGATTTGCTTTCGATTGGTTGTATTTGTTTTCCCAATTTTTTGTTTATTGTAACAAATAATATCTACTTACTGAAATGGAAATCTGTAAGTAAAACTAAACGTTTAGGTGTACCCGTGACTGTGGTTACAGCTTTGAGACAAGTAAGTGTAATAACACGTAATTTTTAATTTGTTTTGAATACCTAAATTGAATACAGAATTTCGCTGGCTATAAGTATTAATTTGATAGAGACATAAAATGCCAAGTCCAAATTCCAGTTACCACTAAATTAAAAGCAAGTAATACATCAGTTTCAACTATGCATCCATTATGCACATAAATTCAGAACTAAGTTCCATTCCAGGCCGAGACAAGTTACGCAAACCTGCGCGAGTGTGCGTCGAGTTGCGTACACGCACGGCGCGCCACGCCCTCTGCATGGCAATTATAGAGACTGCTTGCCTAGCTAGACTTGTCGGCAGCGGCCCTGCCACCCAACGCGGGCCCTGTTTGCTATGCGTGCTGTGATCGCAACTTTGTAATTGAGAAAAACTGGTCGGATTTGTAGAAGAAGATATATTCCATGACCGGCAGAGTATTTTTAACAGTTATTTTGGTTTTTTGACTCTAGCCAGAGGTGATGGTCGTGGGACTAATGCACTTCCGAGATCCCGGACCGTAAACGGCTATTGAAGTACACGTGGATTTTAGTCAGTACAAGCCTGACAGTCCCTCCTGCCCTGCCCTGGGTGTGAGGAGTCCATTTGATGATTTTACCCACGCTTAAAAAGATGTCAGGGGTGACAGAGATAATACTATTTTTGTATCGGATGTATTCTTTATCTACACACGTTCTGCAAATATTCCAAGTGTCCACCTCTTACAGTTCAGAATATAAAGTCGTTGGCACCCTTTGAGACGGAATCCTAAATTCTGATGTAGATTCCCTTCAAGAGCGTAAACAAAGTGGGCGTAGAACTACTTTATATACTAAAATAGTTTGTAACAGCAATTTGCGAAGCTGGTTTAGTCTAGATTGGCTTAAAAGGAAGTTTGTGGGGAGGAAGAGGTCCTGTGAAAGACGAAGGTACAAATATCAGTTCCTAACTTTATCAGAATTGTATACAATTCTATTAAACAAGCAAAATAACAGTAGAATCTAGAAAACACAAAACTGCATATAAAACGTCCTCAAAACTGCATAAACTCTACAATTTTATATTGTTTACAAAATTTACAAATCCACCTAACCACTTTAAAAAGGCCTCAATTTTCCTGGTTTTCTTTTAAGCCAAGATGTCTTCCTCAACTGGACGTTCTATAGACGGTATGGCACCGGTTATTTTACGAGTATTTTGATCACAGACGCCCACAAAATGACCTGAGCGATAAGTGGGTAATATATTTATTATTTGCATCTTACGTGGTGGCTTTAATGTAAACAATGGCTTGTTTGTTTACTGGAAGGATGGGCACTCTACCTGGGCTGATGACGTCAGAGGCAGGCACACTGTAACTTTACTTAGAGAGGTGTTTATGGCAATATTATGGTTCACTGTTTACTTGAAACGTTAGGAGAGGGTATGCTCGTGTTTGTATACGTACTTTTACGTCATTATTGGCCAAAAGCATGTACCATAACGAAATAGTCAAAGACATATTTTGTGATAGCTATCAAGCAAGCACTGGGTCCCCGTGTGAAATCACTTAGTCCCAGAAATTAGGCCTGTATCCCAGTAGTATTATTGAAGCACAATATTGCAACTAAATCCTCCATTTGGCGAATTATGCAGCAGCTTTGCAATATCATGTAGAATTGTAGAGAGCCCTCGAATAAATTGTACCTGCCGTGCTTAAATTACTGTATAGAATGTATCTACATATCTTTGTCATTGTTTCATATCAAAAAATCAGCACAGCGATCCGTTAAATGAATTCACGAGTAGAGACAATAGCGTGTATGCAGGGCCCCCGCTACCATATGTGCAATGTGTGCAATGCACACGGGCGCCATCCTTTAGGGGCGCCAAAGCCATCCTTTATGGGCGCCAAAGCCAAGGGAACAGAAAAATAAACAAAAATATTTTTTAAATAAAAGTTGAGAACTTAAATAGGATTAAGTTTAAATAGCTACTAAAGACTTCAAATATTTGATCTCACTTTTAGATTAGAACTTGAAGTATGGAAACGTTAAACTTTTAGAGCTCACTGCGTTCTTCTATGAAAAATTGCCTTGTTCTATTCCAAAAAGCTAAAAAATTTCGCGCTCGCTTCGCTCGCGGTTCAAGTAAGGTTGGTTGTTCGCTTTTCTTGCCCTCGCTTTTGAAATTCATTCTCATTTTTCAATAGCAAATGCTTTTCATGTTAGTTACATTTTTATTATTGGTATACAAAAATTCTTAGATGGTATGGAACTCTGGGTGTGAAGTTTGAGTAGCACTTGATGTTTTTTTTTTTGTGTTTAAGTTCCGAAGCGGCAAGCTTTACATCCCCAGGGCGCCACTAACCGACCTACCATAAAAAAAAGATAATTCAAAATGCCATAAGGGGCGCCAAAATCCTTTTTTGCACACGGGCGCCAGTAGACCTTACGGGGGCCCTGCGTGTATGGCGCGCATCGTCCGCCATTGTGTCTGTGCGAGCGCAACCTTCGGGCCGGCCTCTCCGCGGCCTTACCGGACCAATTCGGACGCTCTCACTTCCTAGTTTCACTGGAAGGAGATTGATAGATGCTGCGTATGAACGGGGATCGCAGAGCAAAAAAATGTTGAGTCTTTTAATTTTATAGAGACTTTGGGTTGCCAAGAAAGTCAGCAAATTATGCATCACGCATCACGAAAAATGTTTATTACTTAAACTTCCAATGCTGCGCTTAGCGCCCCAAATAATGTAGTCAAAGTGACTCTACGTTGTCACATGTCAGCTAAACTTTGGTTGTATAACCCGGCGAACTCCGTTTCGCCACCAGTCTTTGCTATAAACCTCACGGAACCCGAAACTTTTCCAACGAATGCAAAACCGTGGATATCGGTTTGTGCATTCTGAAGTTTTAGCGTCAGGAAGGAAAACCCGACTTATTTTTTTAAAGTAGATAACGCCTGCGTTGCGTCTTCTCGAAAATATTTCTAAGGTAACGAAAAATTCAGCTGCGAGCACGGTTCGAACCTGCGTCTTCTGGATAGATACTCCAGACGCCTTAACCAATAAGGCCATCGCAACCACTACTCTCGAAGAAACTTGGGGTCTGTAAGTCAAGAGTGAAAAGGTTACTTCTAGAAAAGCGTGCTTCACCGTCGACATCATGTTCAGATGAGATAGTGGTCAAACGCAAAGTTATCATACAAAAAACTCCGAACTGCAAGCATGCAAAAACACGTGTTCAAACTAAAGAAGTATGTAACAAACATTCCAGTTTCTTTATACGAGCTGGCTAAACGATTCTGTATCTCGTAGGACAATTAGCAGGCTAGGTCGATATCGCGTGATCCTCCACCAATGAGCGGCAATTAGCCGCGTGCGCTGTTATGTAGGCCAACAAGGAATTAGAGAATATGGTACCGGCGTGATTATGGGACCCTGGTAAACTGGGTTGTAGAGATATGATGTAGTGAGGCGCTGTTTTGTGATTTTACAGTGATAAACGGTCTGTTGATGAAGATTTTGTACAACCGAAAGTAGTCTGTGAAAGATCAGTATAAAAAAAAAAAGCTCTGGTGAAAATGAAGAAAGATGCGAAGGAAACCAAAATTGTATTTTCAAGACCGAAGAAGGAAATATCTACACATGACATAAACAAGAGTCAAATGCAAGCAAATGCTCTACCTAAAATTGTTTCAGGTGGAAACATTTTTTAAACAAATGACAACAATTAAGTTAAGATCTTATTTTGATTTTAGTCTAGTAGAAAAGGTGTCTTCAGAAGCAAATTTCAAACCACTATTCATAACGAACAAGTCCATAATCTCATAAATCTATGTGCTCAAGATTATCCTAAATCAACATAAAGCAACTTTGTTTTACGATGACATAAAAGTGATAAAACAAGTAGGTACATTCTATTGTCTAGTGGCTATAATTAGAACTAACGCTCATTTATTATTATTCAATATAATTTTCAAAATAATTTCACAAATGTTCACCAACAGCGCTCTCCTGTCAATGTCAAACAAGCGTCAAAAGAGCCTTGTAGCTGTATTATTACGTCTATAGGTCACATCTAGTAAGTTCTATGTCTATGCTAGTGTCATTGGTAAGAAACTGGCGTCATCTATTGTCTTATGCCAATTGATTAAGCGACGCTATTTCTGTACCAAGTATTTTGGTACAACTGATTGTGGATTTGTGATTTTTAATGTAAATTATTAAAATACCGTTAGCTTTAGTACCGTTTGTCATCACAACGCGACATATTTTGTAGTTTGTAACTAAAGAGGATTTAAGTAATGACAGTTCATTTGTTATTTTTGGAACGCCTATTTGTTTTTTTTAGTACTGAAAAAAAGTTAAATTAGAAACTACTTGACAGCAGAATATTATTACTTTACATGGGAAAATTATTAAAATAAAGAGCGGAAAATTCAAACTTCTTTTAATTAAAGAAGTACAAAAAGTTCCAAGTTTTAATTAACACCTCGTTAAAATAATTATTAAAATGTTTACACAGTAACTTAATATCGTACGTGTTTATGAGATTGCAACTTTGTAAATGATTTGAAATGACATTAGAATAAGTATCATTTCAAGCGTCCTTACTTTTCCAAGTCATTGGCCTATAGAGTTCAAGAAAGAGATTAACAACCAACAAAAATGACAGTTAAAATTGATAAATTCCGTTTTCTTTCCGTCCTTTGGCACCTAAATTGATTCCACATTCATTCTTCGATGTCTCGAGTCACCGAACTCGGCACAAGTTCAATTCTGTCTAGTTGATGCAGAGTGGGCACTAGTTGGCAATGTTGCGTGTATTCACCGCGAGTACATGCGCCTTTGCTGCTCGCGCCTCGCTGTCTGCAACGAGAATCAGAGGCCGGTTATACGCACACGTACGCATTGCGTATCTACGTGCGTACAATTGATAGGGCTGACGATGTGACGAGTTTTTTTAAAGTGCGAGGAATATGTGGAGTTGCTTTCTGTGTTCAAGGTGGACCGAGCTTTAATTGAGTTTTTATTATAAAGATAGATGGGGCTTTTTTGTAAGAAACGAGCTTTCTGAAGGTTTTTTTTTTATGAAACAATCCATCTGTTTAGCTTTTAATATTCAGAGAAAAATATAAAATATACATTTAATGTTGGCAGAAATCCAGAATGTTTAAAGTTTGATCAGAATCTTTAACGAAAGTGCATTTTTAGACACTAGCAACCCTAACAAACTAGAAGTGGAAATTACATGAATTTTCCTTTTTCGCAATCGTTGCCCACTTAATACACGACCGCTCGCCAGCAGATAGGATGTAATCATTTACTGATTATGATTGACTTTTAGTAAGCCATGTAAATATATCATGTGCACCACTTACGAGTAATTTCATCAGAATTAATTTAGCTAAATTATTGGCTAGGGTTTAACGATAATCTAATGTTTTATTAGCTTGAACTATTAACGTCTTGCCACACCGGAGCTTGGCGAAATAGGTGAGTAGGCAATGGTTAAAGGTAGACCCATGGTCTAGAGGTTTCTTCGAATCAATTAATTAGCATTGCAGTTACTTAAATGAAAGCTTTACACTCTTGGGTTTTTTTCTTTCCAAGTTTCCTTGTAGGAGATAAGATATTGTAATTGATAAGGAGACTTGATCTAAATAAAGTAGTAGATGATCAAAACACGTGTGGCAACACAAACGATCCCTGAGTCACGTAGCACGAAGGGATATCGTTTTCATTCTAACAACTCTTGACATGCCACTTCGTGCGAAGGCCTACGTAAATACTACGGCAAATGAACATCAACATTGACTCAAATAGGTATATTGTGTCGGTGCAACAATGCACGCGTGAGCCGCATAGGCGAGTCTATCAGTAGGCACACATCTCACATGCGCAAACATTATAAATATTACAATCACATGACTAATGCGATAAATATGCCGTTTCTCTTTGAGGAAATTGTTGAACTTCATCCAGGATTAATTTACATTTCAATAAAATCGATTAAAAAAAATAGTTAAGGCAATTTCCGATCTGTCATATTTGACAGCTCTCTGACAAGAATATTGGCGCCAGTTTCAGAAAAAAAAACATACGTTCTCTTGCCAGTTAGAAAACCAGTTTACAATTCCGAATTCAAATGAAGTTATTTTCGCTTGTTCGTGTGCGGTATTCTCGGAAAGGGTTTAACCCGCCCGTAACAACTTTACCACGAGAATATCGTCTACATAATTCATCCGACAATCAAGAACGAGGCAAAGCTATTAATTATCGCTCCGCTCCCTGTAGTCCCTCCATTATGCTACATAACTAGACTAGATCAAGTTTATTTATGTAAAACTAGATCCCTAGTCACGCAACTAAAAAAAAACATGTATTGGAAAATTGTCGCGCGGCACAGCTTGGGCAGGAAAGTCGGAACGTTCTAGACTCCAGCATGTTTCAACGTAACAAGTTGAGCTCACGACTCGAAACGATCACATGTTATTTCACGACGTTTTATATTTACGATGTTAATAGAACTTTAGGTTTAAGTGTCCTATTTGAATTTTATTGAGTGTATTGGATAGTAGCGTTAGTGGTTGCTTTTTAAATAATAAGTAGGCGTTTACACTTTATGGCCTTTGCAATGTTTCTTAATGTTTTGCTTGTTGCTAGAGAAGATTTGAGCGTCTTCAATCACAATACTATGAATTTTAAGCAATAGAACCTTTTTGCATTTGAAGTAGCAATTCATGAATTTTGTTACCTAATGTTCGATTAACTTGCAATTTTCCTCTTAAACGAAATTTTGCTAAAACTTCCCTATTAAACAAAGTCAATTTACTCCTGTTTCCAATTACACAGAAAAATGCAACCCACACAAGTTTCCTTTGCCAATTAGTGTGAGAAAAGAAAGTGGCGGGCTCCAGAATGACGTCACTATACAGCTGATTACCGTACAGATAACACATGCGAAAATTTACTGCAGACGTCTCAAGTTTTTTTTTTCAAACGGGTACAAGATACCGGTTTTTGGTGAGAGACGGTTTTTTTTGACAGCGACACGTCATGGACGGAGGCTTCGGATTTTGAAACGGTAATTAATTTTGGTTGAAGTGATTTTTGTGGACCGAGTGTAATGTAAATTGAATTAAGTGTCAATCAGTGGAGTAGGTGTAAGTTTTTATAAACTTAAAGTTTTCAAGTATCAATACCTACATTATGCAGTCAGGCGGTCATAAATGTAATGAGATGAGTTATAATTTATTTAAAGCCATAAGATATTAAGAAAACTGCAAACTGTGTTCAACTACTAACACACAAACCATCAATTTCACATTATCAATCATAAAATGATTATTTGGCCCACCGTGGAAGTTTAAAAAAAGAAGCAACATTCGCGGGCACAGGCATTAATCGCGAACGTCCAGACCGAGATACAGATTAAAAAGAATAAATAAATATATACACAAACGGCGCTTTGGCGGCAAAACTTGTTTCTGATCGTTCATCCAGTTTGCCGCTTTTATAAGTACATGTGATAAAGTTGAATATCGTTTAAAATAACATTTGACAGGTGTAAATGATGCGGTTGTGTTAACCAGACCGACTGGTTCGCTCTAGTGCCGATGAACTGCACAGGTGGTCCTTGAATTACTAGAGATAAATTTAATACAGCATAATAATAGAGAGGCGATTGACGTGCAACGTCCCGACAGAAACCGAGAGTCGGGTGTTGAAGGAAACATGGGATAGTTACGGTTTTTTAACTGTACAGCACTATTCGTGGGAAAATTGTTGCGTTCTTTTAAAAGGCTGTATTTATAAATTGTTTATAAGCATTATTTTATCAATGAAATTATAAAATTAGGTATCTAGTTTTTAAACATCAAGGTATGAATTGGAACTTGTATTTTATTCTGAGTTAAAAAAAATGACATTGCGGAAAGTTGCGGTTTTCCTCGATGAGTATCGAAAACCGTACATAGCTATTAACATCAAGGTATTCATAGTATGATAATTATTGAACGACAATGTGTTTATCTTGCGTAGCTAAACTATTTAACCTCATTTTTTCAATGCGTTTTTTTCCAATCAGAAAATATATGTACTATGCTTACGTACTTTGTCACCTCACCTGATTTTAATTTCAATGCCTTTTTATCGATATCTTATTTTTATAGTAGAAATAAATACCTATGATACATGCTATAGGAAAAAAAAGCATAAATGACTACTAAGGCGTAGTTCTAAGATTTTCTCTTACAACAGATATCACACTTCGTAATATTTCTGACGAAGTTTTCTTGCGTCAAAAACTCTATAGCAATACCCAATACATGATTGCGAATAAAATTATGTAGAAAAATGAGTCAGACATCCGGATTTATGTAATAAATTTGTAGCTTATCTTAAATAAATATTTAGAACTGAATTTTAGTTAAGAACCTACCAGAAAGAAACGCGTAACTACACTTAGGTACCTACTTCACGTGCTGGTTGACACAAAATGTCAAGAGCTCCTTTTAGGGCTGATTTTTTAATAGTCAAATAACAGGAATAAAAATAGCGGTTTGACATATTTTCTATAGATAAGCTGTCAAACCGCCATTTTTATTCCTCAGATAAAAGTTATCTGACTATTGAAAATCAGCCTTTGATTGTTTAAAAAAAGTGCAGCAAGCGTCAAAAATCATAAATATTACGAACAGATCGAACATCACACAGCTTATCTTCATAAATTTCTAGTGGGTTCCTTCTTCGGCATGGAAAAGTTTAAACAATAGTCTCCATAGTCTAGGTGAGACTAGGTGCCATAGACAATTACCAAGTCTAGTGTGATCTATGATCATTTCCGCTTCCTGAAATGCGTTCCGCTTGTGTCACGTAATTGCTAATTACCTATACTTATTACATGTTATTACTTTTTATAAATAAAACCGCATTATTCTTAGGAATAAACATAATTATAGACTTTGCTGTGTTTCCCCGAAAGGGTTTCTACATTTTTTTTTCATAATTTTGGGTATACTTTTTCAGTTATTTTTAAAGAATTCTAGAAGCTTAATAATTATGTTGCTCAGTAGCCAATATATTTAATTGTCACTATTTTGAGTTAAAATGCAGAGGTTTCTTACAAATATAAAATATATAATGTAAAATGTTGTGTATTAATATTATTCATAGCAAAATTATTTCGTTTACTTCAGTCACATACAATATATATTTATATTTTCAGAAAATATTATGTTTTATATGACCAAATGTTATTAGGATGTAAACGGTAAATAAGGAGGATCTTATTTTATACATGACCTAATAGTGTTCATTATGAATACACCAAATTAGTTCTTTGCATATACTCATCTACATACTATTAGTTATTTATGTATTAATGAAAATTGAGTCATTGCGGTTTTGTACTTCACATCCATGCGATTATTTTGACATATGGTGAGTAAGGAAGAAATATTTATAATGTATTTATACATAATTATTTACCTTACCGTATAGGTAATACACTTGCTTGAATATTTTCTAAAATTCACGGGAATAACCTTGTAAACAAAGCGGTTGGTTAGTATTTGTGTTGCCAGTTAAATAAAATGATTTGGTACAAACAAACTGGGTAAAAATCGTCATAAATAACTTCGTGTTTATCTAAATGCGCAAGACACTACACTTTAAATATAACATAGCAACCACATCAAAGGAAATCAGCCATCTCAAATCCCAGAACATTTAAAACATGAATAAAATAAATTGAAACATGGCCATTGGTGAAAAAAGCAAAATAAACAAAGTTTAGAGGACACCCGTCTGGCTCGTATATACTCATACGTATACAAGACATGTCAACGTTGTCTGTGGGCCAAAATTAACCAATCATACATTAGCAACAGGACGACCAGACTGCGCGCGCGCCGTTTTATAAACCCGAAATTAAAAACGTATGAATAAAAAGCAAAGTGCTTGTCTTTTTTTTTAACCGGTAGTGGTCCATGAGGCCTTCCTTCCACTTGACACCACCAAAACGACACCACCGGTGGTGTCTTATGGAATCTCTAGTCCATATCACACCACCCTAGTGATGCCCAGAAACGCGTGTTTTTGACAAACAGCTCCCAATTCATTATTTTAAGTTATCTATAGTTAAACGATACCTAGTTAATAACCACCATTTGAGTGACAGATAAATATAAACTTTGTCAAATGATGTACCTCATTAATGAAACTACTTGAACTTAATTGGAATTTTCATATCAAGAACTTTGTATGTAACCTCACTAATAGCTGGTGGTGTCATATGGACTAGAGATATTTTGGTGGTGTCAAGTGGAAGGAAGGCCATGAGGAACCTCATGGACTTCCGACGACCCAGTTTTGGCGGAGAGGTCTGTCTGACTCGATAGACTAAAACCACACAGTGTCTTTTATTGACACAAGCCAAGGGTACGGCTTCGCTCGCGAATTCCCGCTTCTCCGGCAGGAAAATTTCCTGTCTTCCGCCTCTTAAAAATTGATTTGCTATTTTTGGTCAATTTCATCGCTAAGCAACAGCAGGTCGTAATTAATCTAGTGTTTATAATTTATCGATCTCATAATCTACTTAGCTTACAAGATTCCTGCGAGACGGTCCATTATGTCATTGTATAATATTAATAAATTACTTGTTAATGTAACACTCGTTACTATCATAACACGACCTGCGGTTTCTTTTTCATTGCACTTATTAATTATACAATATTTTTATATCAAAGTTATTCTATTAGATAAACTTTTCAAATGACTCACCGTCGCGTTGTCTCACTTGGTTTCAAACAATTCTTAAGCAATTTCTATCGTGTGACCTTTTACCTAAAGATCAGAGAACTGATGCTTGTAAATTGTGTTAATTCTTATTTATACTAAGTATTAAAGAGTCCAAACACCCATTTAAATAATTACGTAATTCTATAAAGTTATATAATAGCACTTATGAGGACTGGTTTCGAAATAGTGCCATTATATGCGAAGTCTATTTTGGGCATATATTTTAATAATAAGTTATATTTTCGCATATTAACGTTGTCGGAATAGGTAAATGATACCATTAATAAAATATATATAAATAAAAGATCTTTAAAATTAAGCTAAATAAGCGTGAGAATCTGTATACTTTGAAGATCATGTAATGGTTCCTATCATGGAAAAAACGGCATTCTTTTTTAACAAAAAGCGTATCACGAAAAATAACAATTATATATCATTAATTCATTATATATTTTCTAACTAAACACGTTAAAGAATCAAAACGTATCTACAACAGTATAAATACATAATTTTCGTCCATTAACCTTTCACGTAACTCGTAAATCTTTTAATACTACAGATGGATACTACACAAAATGTCAAACAGATTCAAATATTAAATAAAAAAAACATAAGTTTAGTTGTTTTATTCACCTCTTTTTAACAAACGTGTTTAGTAAAAGTGTCAACGATGTCTGGACGGTATACATTAAGGATATTTATTGAGTCTTCCCAAATATATAATGTCGTCTTTAGAATTGGACAAGTTCCAAGTTTGCTTATCTTTCTGAAGATGTTATAATTCTGCTCATTCACGTTTTTGAAGCGTGGGTTGCCATTCACAGCGGTTACAGTGAATTATAAAATAATATATCGTTCAAACATATAACTATAATGAACGAATGAACCTACTCAATAATTATTTAGTTACGTTAATGATAACAGTGTGAACTGAAAACGGAATAATTAATTTAAAGCTATAAAAAGGTTGTTTAACTGTTCTGCGAGTAGTTTTAATGCTTGCAAAGTATTGTTATTGCTGTGTTTATGGTCGTTAGCTCGTAAAGGAGTCGGGTAATGTGCTTTTAAAGTTCCATAATGAATTGCAGTTATTTTTAGTTATATATTTCTTATTTATGTAAGTATTTATATTTACAAATACCGGTTCCATACTGGTTTCAGTTTAAAAATTATAAAAAATTGACTTTTTCCGTAAAATCTAACTTCAAAAGTGTGCTCCACGTTTCAAGCGCCGCCATTATAGCTCCAATAAATTAGTTCTGTCGATCAAAGATAGTGTTAAACAAGAAACATTTTTATTGGTTCGTTTTTTTAGCAAGAGAAAGACCACCCAGCTCTAATGAAGAGACCTACGTTTAAATATAGTGGTTGTAAATTGCAAGATATGGATCTCTTGAGACGGCGCGGGTTCGAAGACGGTCATCTTTTACAGGGACGAAGCAGGACGGGTGAGGGTGCAATGTGAACGGGTATAATGATATTTAACAGAAATTATATGATTAAGCATCTTAAGTGAGATTGGTAAAATCTTTAAAAATAAGAAACTGTATATTCTGCAACATTGCTGCAAAATTTTAAGATCGCTCTAAATTTTAGGATTGTATTATAAATTTAATGCAAGCATTCAGATCTTGGAAGAGGCAATAAAATAAAAACTAGATGAGATCATTATGGCTTGCGTACGATGAACTAGTTAAGGGACTAGTAAGGATTTCAATCCCAAATAAGATAAAACTGATCGCAATGGACCCACATGTAGAGACCTGAGTACATCCCTGCTTGCACCGGCGTAAGCGCGTGTATTTCGTGTCGGGCCAACCGCAGGCGTGACGACCAGAGAGGAAGGTGAACCGTGCGGTTTCCGATTGATATAAAACTGTCAACGATATCGTATGCCATGGAATAATATGCTTTCATCCTCAATGACAATTTCAAGAAAAAGTAATGGACTTGGCAGACGCTGAGATTATTAATATAAGCAACGATGTTAAATGTAATGTAAGAGGGAAGGTGGAAAGACGGAAAATGACGTGTTTGGAAGCGGTACGGAGTTTATTAGTGGACTTTGCTTTAAGTTGTAGTCTGAAGACATCAAATCAAAGACAGGCGAAGAAATTGATAAGCAAGCACCAGTTGACAGAGAGATTGTATGAACTGTAGGTTTGTAAATGAAAGATAAGAGTAAACAACATCAAATGAAGTAACAATTGAAGATAATGACGTAAGTGAAAAGATAGTTGCTGAGTTACGTTCAGAGAGAGCTTTTAAGCATGATGTTGCAAAAATTTCCAAAGAGAAAAGATCTGAACGAATTATAGAAAAAAACAACATAACCGTCTTCAGTTAGATAGACAAAATGCAATTCATTAAGCCGAGCGACAATTGGCAAGAGACAAAAGCTAACTTTAGCTCTCAAGCCGGCTTGTTTAATTTTATTTATTTCATTAAAGCGTTGTAAATATGTCTTATTGGTGTCCAGACGGTGGCTTTAACTGTAAATTCGGTTTATTTTGAGGATAAACCCGATGTTACTCTCTTTGAGATTCATTTTGAGCTTTTACTTGGTGGTTTTGTAAGTTGCATTATAATCTTTTGCAAGTAATTATTATATCGGAAATTTTAAGAATTGCCAAAAATTTTTTTATATTTGGATTTGAAAAACAAATTGTTCTTTGAAAACAATTGTACGAAATGAAGACTTTAGAAATTGAATCAATTAATTTCAGTATTGAACTTTTACGACGTGCTGAATGTATCGCAAAAATAAATGATGAATCCATCACCAAACCACTACTATTATGTCCTAAAATAGCTCTCCCTCGACCAAACGATACAAGTAAGTCTTGTACATCAATGAGTCGACACCAAATATCCATATGGTCGTAATCTATGCGAATGTGCTACTATATTTAGAATCCAGTGTCAAGTTACTAGATACAACCACCGAGGGAATTCATTTGTGACCTACAAATCAACTGCTACATAAAACTGGCTTTGCCTGCGGCGTCACTCGCTTTATGGTCGTAAAACTATCTCACGGGAACGCCGTAAATATAACCTATGATATTTGAGGGATAATGTGGCTCCCATTACGAAAGAATTTTCGGAAACAGTTCACTTTTTCCGAAGATTAATCCCTACATTCAAACAGACATATTTCTGCCTCTTTATAATATTAGTAATCTAATGTGGTAAGATTAAAAATAGAAGTAAAATCTCAGAACTTTTTCATTCAGTTTTCATCTCCATTAAATCAGTTAATCGTTTGGTTCTTCATGCTTATTGCCTAAAAGATGCTGTTGAGTTAAAAACTACTTTCACATACATCGTTTTACGGTTTTGGATCCTAAAATGCTGTTAGAATGAGAATTGTGCCAGTATTTACTGTTTCATAATTGACTACATAACCTTAGTTAATGTTTTCCTCCTTTCTGTAAATGGTTAAAATATCAACTAACATGACGAGTATACTTGACAATAGTAGTAACTTTACTAATATTTGCCTGTCATTCAATGGTTTAAATATCCATATTATTGATGATTGTTAAAATATTCTCTGTGATTCACTTGTTACTTTCAAAATTCAAGTTTTCTTTCTGACATTATATCGAATCCTTTCATTATTTCTCTGTTATTCTTTAACGTGTTATCGATAAAATCTTTTTATTTTAAAATATCGACAGAATACTTTTATCTTCACATATAGTTTCTTGTAGACGGTCGTTCGCAGACGTATCGTCGCCGCGAAACTTGATATCCTTATTTGGGTCATCTTAACTTCTTAAGTATACGACACAAGATATTTCATTAATACACATTAAACTTTATATGCAATACATTTAGAGGTCATGGGTTTTCAAGTTTTTATGAACAATTCTTTGGTGGTTAAAAGATGTTATTTTTATGCTTGTGTTTATGGTCACGTGTTTTGTCGTGTGGATCTCGGATATGATTAAGACACGCCACCTCTTGTGTCTGAGCTGATTTATGAAGGATGGTATTAGCATGTGATCTCAACATAAATTCTTGCTTGTAATCATGAAGGCTTGAGTAGAGTTCACCTACATTTTCCCAGGTATGTTAAAGTCTTATATAATAGGAGGCAAGCATAGCCTGTTCTTAGAGATGACAACACCATTGTTATTGAAATTGAGGAATTAAATACAAGTGTCTACAAGGATTCTGAATATAAATGTTCAAGTATGGAAACGGAGAGAAACAAAAATAGATGGATGGATTGTGTGAGTGATAATATGGAGGTAAACAAAGTAAATGTTAGTATGATGGTCGATAAGGAAGAATGAAAGAAAGAAACTTGTTACCGATTAAGATTTTTTATTTCAGATGGGTTTGCATGTGACTCTAGTGCGGTCAAAGGTGACTGAGTCAAAGCCAACAATGGTAATAGCTTACCAAGGAGAAGCCTGATCATAACATTGAAGATAGGAAAGTAAAAAGAGACAAGGAATTTGATATTGTTGAAATTTCTAAAAGAAAACTACATGAAGAACCAACCGCTGATTTTCGGGTTTCTAAACATAGGAATTCCCGAAGACAGTTCTAATGGACAGAATTACTTGAAGCATTGTTAGAGGAAAACGAATGACCGCAGAACGGGGTCATGGTGGTTAAAATTACAACAATTAACATTATAGCTGTGAATGATGTAATAATTTATGTATTTAAATGCTAAGACTGTGTCAATTGTGACTAATTAACGTCAAATATAATGGACAATATGAATTATTTTAGCATGTTTGTTTATATTGAACTATTAGTGAAGACTTTTATGGAGTAATTGTTAACAAATGCAGAAGATAAATGATGAAGATGCAGATGATATAATGTAGTACAAGTATTAATCGGCTATTCCTTTTGTTCCCAATATATTGTCCCAGGACATAGATCTCTATGGGAGAAATCGGGCCAGTGTGGGTTAGCGTCGTAATTTTTTTTCGACGTCATTCCGTTTTCTATAAGGTTTTTTGTTGCGATTTTGAAAATCTTTTGAAAATTAAGGAATTATAATAACAAAAATAACCTACTAACGCTTGAAATTCATATCTTTGAAGTAAGTAAAAATACTATTTGCCTAAAGAAAAAAAAAGGTGTAAATAGATTCCGTGAATGAATAAATAAAATTTTAAAAAAAAAATACTTTCCGTTTGGTTAAAAAAAACTTAATGACGTTTAATTTTTACAAAAGATACAAATCAAAAACTGCATCCGTCAATTAAGCTAACATAGACAATAAAATCTATTTCGAGAACAATGACAACAGAGAAGAATCGTGTGAAATATCTAAACCCACGTTTATTTTCATTGCTTTAATAACAAGCATACGCCCGTGGATTTACCCGCAGCATTTGATCACTTGCGGGCGAGCGGACGGCGAGTAATGGGTGACTCGCCGTCTGATCATGGACCATACTCTGGAAGAGGGCGATTCGTTTCTAAAAGCTGTCAGTAATGTGACGGAACAACCTAAGGGCATTCCCTCACCGTGAGCGAGCATTCACCTGTAATCTAACGTGACAGATTATGACATCCGAAAACAATAGAGCATCAAATTGCGCACTTTTATGTTACATTACAGTTGAAGGCTCGCGGTGAGGAAGCACCTTTAGAGGGCCAAAATCTATCGAGGAGTAACAAACATACATTTAAACCTTAAAATATTCATGTGATTAAACGGAGAAGAATCATTTTATAGGTGCGTTGGCTCCAAAGAACACGTGGGGCATAACGTGTACACTTAACCATAGCATAGATGATAGCCAGTAAACTAATAATGTACGTTTTTGTTATGGCGATGTGGATTTTTGGGACAATCCCACAACACTATTCTTAAGTCACTGCAACTCCTGAAAGTCAGAATCAACAATGGTCATTGCTTCGGTCCTTTTCTAAATAAAAATATTCTCGAAAATAATATTAATAATTAAATAATTTGACTTCTTGGATCCTGCAAAGAAATCAATTTAAAGGAGTGAGAAAATAATATTTGAATTCTTATGTTTTTAACTGTTTTTAAGTCTTGATATCAGAGACACATCACAACTAATTATTTGATACTCGATGAATGCTTATAGTCGGCCTTTTTTCCACCTATCTATACACTAATATTTTACTACATCATTTGTCTAGATTGTGATAGTCCGATAGACTTCCACAATCTACTTTAAACTAGAAAATATGACACCCCATAGTACAAGCATCAGCTGCATCATCTTTTGTTCTTAATTGAAATACTGCATTAAGTGTTCTGTGGTCTTAACACCACTATTGTGAAAAGTAGGTATTGACAGGTTAAGATATATTACGTCATAAAGATGTATAGACTTATGAGCTACTGAATAGATCAATTGATTTATTGTGATACCTATGCTTAAACATTATGTAGATCCTAAGTTTTGTAGGCTGTTAATTTTATTGATGTATTTTTGTTTAGCTTGTTTATTAATGTTAGATAAATTTGTTGATGAGTAGGTAAGTATTAGGCTTGCAGTTTACATATTTTGTTATTTGGGATGTAAGTTCAAACGTTTTTATAATCTACAAGTAGAGTTTAATTGTTTTAAAATACAACTACGGTACAGGTGGACAAATTTTTATAGTGGCGCAAAATTTTATTTACCTACTTTAATGTTTCAAAACTATTCGTTTTTAGGTAACTTATTGATCATCACAAAAAACCCCATATCCTTAAATAAATTCTATAAAATAACCTCCTAAAATTGCTAGGTATAACTAAATCGTTGTCGTCACTTCATGTGGTTTTTATACAAGTTTTTCAATGGAGGAAGGACACAATATTGTTGTAAACTCCCTTTTAATCAGTGAGTAATATGTTATGTGCAAAAATTTTATTATTAGGTAGTTGTAATATTTCATTCATGTCCATATTATCGCGTTGGGAAACGCGTGACTACAAGAAATTTATGTATTTATTCTTTGTTTGAATCTACATAGCAAACCATTTGTTATGAAAATGTATCAATGCAGTTTCTACGCAGAATACATACCTATAAGCAGGCAAGACAAAAAGACTGTCAGACCGTTTCTTACTAAAAATCCCGTCTGTTCCTAAAGTGACCCTAAAATTGGTCTACTTTGCTCTTTGACGTACTAGGCACAAAGTCTGTAGGTAATTTTTCTTAGTTGCAAATGTTTTTAGGAAAAACCAAACAAATGGACTTAGTTAATAATTGGAAACTACGCCTACTGTGAGAGACTAAAGATGCATGTGACGTGAAGGAACTTTTATTACAAATGATTCAAGTGACGGAGAGGAAGTTTTAGATAGTTTTAAAAATTCAAGTAACGAAAAGGAAACTTTAAAGTGACGAAGTAGAACGTTTATGTTTAGGAAAATTCATTTTTGTGGTACTATTTTATTAAGTTTTCCGATTTGTTTGACGAATTTGATATTCCATATTATACCTATGTTAAAATTCATTCAAAGTGAATTTTTGAAAATAATTTTAGTAACAATTTACTTAATTCAATCACTGACCTTAAAATACCAGCTGTTTTCAAAATATATAAGAGGAAAATCGTTTAAATAATGTTTTGATTGTCTACAATATTTAACTCAGACGTAAAGTATAACACATAGGTACACATAAAGCAGGAAACACATTCTTGAATAAATGTATTGTTTTCAGTAAGACTGTATTTATAAATTCCCTATATGAAATTCACATATTGAACAGATGATGAAATTACTGAAACATGACAATAAAACTAAAAGCCCAATACACGCTTAAAATGCATGCGAGTAACAGAAAAGTTTGGCTAAATTGCGAACTATTGATGGACATTTTTAAATAGGACAAAACCACCACACTATTCCCACACAGCTGCAACTCCCGAGAGCCAGAATCAACAGTGGCAACCATCAGAAAAGCGCCGAGACAATGAAGCTCGACGTGTCCCGGAAAATGACTTTATCTGTCTTGGATTCTGAACGAAATGAATGAGAAAAGAATAATGGAGAAGTAGGAAAAATATGTTTCCACCTCCATGCAAGTAGAAGACGGAACAAAGCTATTGATGGACAATGAATTCAGTTGATCAAACAAATGCCAATTTAGTCAAACTGCATGCAACTTGCATGCAATTCTTGTACCGTTTAAATGAGGCTAAAACCTAATCAGCACATTCTAAATCAGCGTTTCCTCATCATCATCATCAGCCGGAAGACGTCCACTGCTGAACATATGCCTGCCCCTTAGACCGCTACGCCGAACGACAATTCGCCACTTGCATCCATCGGCTGCCCGCGTTTGGATCAAGGATAATATGCTGATTTTCTGATTACAAATAGTTTGTACTGCATGCGTAGGTAAAACGGATGAACTATTAGCATTCAATAAAAAACAATTAAACTTATTTTATCCAAATGAGGCTTCGAACGTCAAGTCAATGTATATGGATAGTACCCCCCAAAACACACCCCTTATACGGAGTAATCACAAATTAATGAGCCGATTGTTCCTATTAAGTAGTCCTTGGACGAAATGACTAATTAACCTTTTCACTAACCCTATGTGTTACCTAAAAAAATGTATAATAATAATGTTTCAAACTTTCGGTGGTGGTCTGAGCATCCAAAATAGCAACTTAGCAATATTCCTAATTTTTCATTTCATGAATGAAAATTTAGCAATATTCCTAATTTTTCATTTCTTTAATGAAAAATAAAGAATCATTAAGAATAGTGCTTAAAGTAAACGTTTAAGACCTTCTATCAGTTTTAAATCCTAAAACATGTTTTTGAAAGCATTCGTACAGATGAAACCAAAACTTTAAAAGAAATATTTTATAATAAAATCTGTAGATAAATAAGTAAAGCTAAAGTATACAACACTTTGTAAAGCAAGTCAGTTCTGTGCTCACTGCAGTTCGTTGATTTTCCCTGCGTGTTTGTGTGCGTGTGTGTTTGTGTGTGCGTATCGGGTTTCACACGCGTACGTGCGCGGTGTGCGTGTGTGAGTGACTGCGGCAGACTCGATGGCAACGCGCGCTTGCGCAGGTAAGGGCTTGGCCAGAGTGGTGGAGTAAAATTGACAAAATACTACTGACACTTTAATACAGGTTGATTAAAATCATCGGTTTTTTGTTACAAAGCTACTTTATCCTCTCATAAGTTTAATATTTATGGGTTGACAACTAAACAACACGCTCCATCATCTGCCTAGCCTTTTCCCAACTATTTTCTCGTTATCTTTCAGTTTAACCGTATACCAATCACTGATAGTCAGACTCTTAAGCTACTGACTGTCTGTAACTCATATCAATTATTAATAAATGACTGCCAGAGACCGCTAAAGGGCACAAGGCATTGTAAACAACAATGACATAAGCTTTTCATCATCAGCCCATATTGTTCCCACTGCTGGGACACAGGCCTCCTCTCTGTGAGAGGGAGTGGGCCATAAACCATCACGCGGGCCCAGTGCGGATTGGTAGATGTCACATGTCTTCGAATTTTTGGTCCTAGGACATGCCGGTTTCTTCACAATGTTTTCCTTCACCGTTTTAAGAGCAGTGGTGATGAAATAGATTATACAAAGTAATGTGCCTAGCGGGGTTCGAACCCACGACCTACAACTCGTAAGTCGGGATCGATACCACTGGGCCACCACTGCTCTCATTTGAAGCTCTTAAGCTTTTATTTGAAGATAATTCCCACAAACAGCAAAGACCTGAAGAAAAAATCTCAAAGACTATTACCTAAGTTGACAAACAAAATTCCAGCGACCTATTAACAATTACGAATAGCAAATACAATTGTAAGCTCATAAAACCTAAGTTATACAGTCTGGTCACACAATTAGATCCGTTTGCCATCATTTGCACAGACATAACTCGTGTTTACATTGAGCAAACTGTTATAGTGTAACGATTTGCAAACATTCCAATGTACGGTGAAAATAGTTTGAATATAGGATTTGTGCAGGATTTAGAGTTTCTACTTGTTATTGGCGAAAATGCAGGTTTTCCGTATTTGAAAGGAATTTTTAGGTAAGCCAGTTGTGATTTTTTCTTTTGTTAGAAAATTTTATAGGAGAAGATTGCGGGATGTATTGTATGGCTTCCTCTTGAATTGAGAAAAAAGCGCACCATCGAAGGAATGGGAGAAGGCCTCTGCCCAGGAGTGGAACAACAAAAGTAAGGAGTAATGAAGAAAATTGACCATTTTCTTTTCATCTTTTCTCTTAAGGCTTCCAACATGCGAGGATCGCCCGGAGGACACGGTGGAGCATACGGTGCAGGAATGCCCAGCTTGGGCGGAGCACCGCCGTGTCCTCACCGCGGCGATAGGCGGAGACCTCTCGCGCCCGGCATTGGTTGCGGCCATGCTGCGGGGCGAGACGGAGTGGGAGGCGGTCGCCTCCTTCTGCGAAGCAGTCATGCTCGCGAAGGAGGAGGCGGGCCGCTTGAGGGAGAGGATACCGTCCTCCCTCCGCCCGAGACGCAGTGGTAGACGCCCACGGCGACGGATGTCGCGGGACGATCTCCGGCCACCGTAGGCGCGGGCATGCGGGCGGCGAGTAAAGCGCTATATTCACGATCCAGCACGGCTGTACAGCAGCTCAAGGTCGCGTTGCTGGACGTAGCAAAAACACCGTGAATAGGATTGACGTACAGCCGTGCTGGATCAAGCCTTGACGTACGTCAAGCCTATTCACGGTGTTTTTGCTACGTCCAGCAACGCGACCTTGAGCTGCTGTACAGCCGTGCTGGATCGTGAATATAGCGCTTAAAGGGCAACTCGCTGCCCGACCAAGGACCATGCCCGGGTCGACGGCGCGTTGTGTCCCACGCGCGCCTCAAGGAGCGTCAGCATAGTGACGGGGCCCCCCTATAGAGGGCCACAGTCCTGCCGGGGTTGCGGGACATACGTATACCGCGACTCCGGCACACAAAGGGCTACCGAAGGACACCGTGGATTTTAGTCAGTACAAGTCTGACAGTCCCTCCCGCCCTGCCCGGGGTTGGAGGACTCATTTGATGATTTTACCACGTAAAAAAAAAAAAAAAAAGGCTTCCAACATGTTGCAATGTGTAAAAGTTTAGTATTACTTGATAACCTCTATGAAGCTATGTATAAAATTCATTTAAAAGACATATAGATATAGATATAGAACAACTCGGCCTACTCATATCTGGTTGAGAAATACTCGCTTTAAAATTAGAACTAGTAGAGGTCCATAATATTATAAAAGTCTACAATGATATTTAACTCCAGAATACTCCCAGTATAACATAGCCCTATACTCTTGCGTCAGTGTGCGTTGACAGCGCTAAGGCGAGGACACACGGAGACAACTTGACGCCTTCTACGGCGCATGCGCGCAATCCAATCTACATCGTTACTGCGCCGGCCAACGTGTTGCAACCGAACACCGATTGCATGTTGTGGCTTCGAAAACTGGCCCTGATCTTGTGGGAGAAGATCAAAGAGGTGATGAGATTTAGAGAGGGAAAGAATATGAGATAGAGGAAGATAATAATAGAAATAGATACTTGTAAAAGAATGCATCGGCAAAAAGATCTAGAGTTACAAATTACAGTCTCTTGAAAAGAGTATGAGATAGAGGAAGATTAGAATACAAATAGATACTTGAAATAGAATGCCGATAATCGGCAAAAAGATCGAGAGCTACAAATTGCAGTCTCTTAAAAGGACCTACATACTATCACATGTTATGTCGTGGAAAAGAAGATAATTGAAGAATAAATCATTAATTTAGAATTCAACTGGTTTCATTACAATAATCATGGAAGTCAAAGGGAAGGGTCTTTCACCACTTCTTAGTAATGTAGACAAAACTAATATTCTGTTGATTTTCCAACAAGACTGTGTGCATATGAAAAGAAATGGACATCAAAACAGAGATAATCAACTTCTTTATTGCGTTCCTAAATGTAATAATGACGCATCGAGATTTTGTAAAAGATAAAAATGATAAAGCAGTACCAGCAGACCTGAAACTAGATATCAATCCTGAACTAATAACTATAGACATCGACGAACCTAACCTACTGCGAATGTAATTCAAAACAAAACTTATAAGTAAAGACATTGAGTTTACCAGTATTAATAGAACACCATTCGCATGAATATACAAATGTAGCCGCATCTATTAATAGTATGTGAAAACAGTCATGCAGTTAGGAGACAATTGACTAACAAATACTTAGTCATACAGTTAGAATGTATTGAAAGCTTTAAATACTACAAAGATTTAACTAACTGTCAAATTCCAAGTTTCGTGAACTTTGACTTGACGTTAGCAGTAATTGTGAATTGTTAGTTGCAAGATAAGATGGAGACGAATAAATTTAGTATTGTTAAGTCTTTGAAGAAGATGCATAGTAAGTTTTGCTATCAGCACACGAAATACGAAACAATGATAATGATTTATGATTTCGGAACTTTAAACAGTGTACACATTTTTGGAGCTGTAGCAGATAAAAAATTTAGTTTTACTGACAAAATGATCTGTGACGTGATATTTTGTAGTAACATTACAACTACAGTACCTAATGAATTTCTTTTTTTTCTTAATTCCCTCACGATGGGCACCAATACTACATGTGACTACATACAGCCCAGTTAATACTTTTCCTTCTATTTCAATATGTTCAACCTGCTGAGCAAGAGGCTCGGCTGAATCGAGGTCTAGCATAAAAACATTTGAAGGCACAATAAGGTTGAGAAATAACCGCATATTTTAACGTTGCTCTCGAAATAAATAGCTTTACTCTCAAGCTGTTTGCAACTGTGATGTTTTGTTCGACAACTTAAGTTGTACTTGAGTAAGTAATGTTATTGCTGCTCATGACTTTACGACACTTGTCGTGTGTCTGTTGGACAACAACTCCGCTAGTGAGAATGAATACCGCAATGTCCTGCTTATTTAAACTGTGTTACTGTGATTTGTGGACGTACGTTTGCTTTTTAATACTTTCTTCTTTACTGGCATGCGATGGTAGGCCTCCAGTCGTCGCCAGTTATGTTTAAATAATAATTACATGGCATTAAAATTTAATTGAACTGGTACAATGTGAGAGCTTTCGGTGGTTATATGCATCGTGACGTTGTAAATTTCATCTATCACCTAGTTCTCCCAAATTGTATCTAGTTGATCCAATATAGCAATTCACTGGCATTCGTCCGTCACTGTCTATATTAAAATCAAGATCTGCAGTATCATGGTTTCTTACTCCTAACTCTCCTATCAATTTCACTTCACACACTTCATCAACGTTATCACTTACCACTTCCCTCCCCATATCCCAGGCTATGTGAAATTATTCATAACTCACTAAGATCAGATTGCCTTTTGACGGCACATTAATCGGTCTCAAGTTTTCAAGGAAAACAACATTGGAGATCTAATTACAGATATGTACCACCTTTCACTAAGCCTTCGTGATAATTACTGGCAATCAACGAGATTCTTTATCTGTTTAGTCCTCCTAAGATTATGCGTGAATATATGGGTAACTATTTGTGTAATGTTCTAGTTACTTTGTACTTCCGTAGTTGCTTCAGTTTTAATTGATTATTTTAATTTATTTGCTTTTTCATTCAGGTAATATTGGCTGGTCGTGTTGACTCTTTAAATCTGCCTTGAGAATGGTTTTCAAAAGATGCGCTTTTATTTTTAATATTCTGACTATCATCCAATAGAGAGATGACTAGTTGGTCACCTCTCACTCTCCAAATATTGCAGGTTACTGCCGCATTTGTCATCATTATAAAATTGGACCAAATCATCTTGTTGCTCACTTAGTTAAAAAATCTTGTACGAACGGTTGCAATAATTGAACCTCAAAGTCCTCTCTTCAGTTCCGAGAATAGAGTTTCACCTCATATTAACCAATATTATATGTGCTTATGAAGTTATGGTCATTCATAAACAAATTAGTAGTATTTCTCTTGTACTCTGAACTCTATTGAGATCCAGTCAGTGCGTCAGCTGCACCGTATTCAACATTTCAAACTCTGTTTCTTTCACCTTAAAGTGCTAAATTGCCAGTCTTGATTATTTCATTTTGATCTCGGAATAAGCCAGTTAATAAATTAACTCACTTTGCGCATCAGCGTACTTTTCTTTTGAACTAATATTATATGTACAGTAACCTCGTTTATAAAGACGTTCATTTGAGTCGCCGCAACATTGAAATCAGTGAAATATCACATGAAAGTTGGCAATGAACGCGATGAGAAAGTTATTATGTCAACTCACTTTGATAATTCTATTTTCATGGATTATATTTCTGGGGATATTAATGAACTTGGTGATTTGAGTGACGTGAAGAGTAAAGTTATAGAGATAATAGTCTGAGAAGAAGAAAAGTGACCTCTAAATTAACAAGACAACTCTCAGAAAGACGCATTCGGTAAGATTCTATTTACGTCAAAAACAAACGTCTACAAAAAGTAAATTGCGTCTGTGAAGACTATAATCAAATGTAATATATTCATGTAGCTACTTTTTTAGATCACTCCTAAAATAAACTAGTAGGTAATCCAAAAATAGATCAAAGGAAAAACGTATTACCATAACGCCATAAAAGAAATATCACACTAAAAGAAAATAACATTATAAAATAAAATGTAACTTAACAAGATCTGGTTTGTAGCATAAGTAGTGAGTTGAACGAGACTGGACGGCGACTCTTGCGCTGGTTCCGACTGCACCCGAGTTTGCCCGAGCCTAACCGAACCGGACCGAGGATTAAGATGATGAAAATCGCGGTTATCAACGAGTTTCTGAATTAAATTTACGTCTGGATAAAGAGTTTGAAAAAGTCAGTAAATTCAAAGATGACTGTGAGTTGCATGCAGATTTCAAAAGCTTTTAAGATATTTATCATTTGCAAAGTGAAGAATTTGTCAACTAAGCAAATGAATAAGTTAACAAAGACAATGATATAAATGAAAAGCCTAATCTTGATATAGATCAAGCTAAACACAACGCCAATGAAGAAGCTGAAGTTAAAACAGCTGGTAATTTAGATCTAGCCAAAGAATCTTCCAAAAATGGGATTGAAGATTTAACAGGAGAGAAAATCCCACAAACCCCATTGATTAACGATAGTAAAACAGTACGCTGGATAGGTCAAGTGTCAATGCTAACGTCTGCCGACATACCAGACGTTTCCGCGTAATCATATAGCCGTGGTGTTTGCTTACGGCATGGCGTGTGAAGCATAATACTGTCCGAGTACACACGGCTACACATCAAGCTATACAAAACCAGTTTGTCTTGGAATCGCTTTATATGATCTTTCCGCACATTGAACGATCAGCTTATACTAGTTTTGTATAGCTTGATGTGTAGCCGTGTGTACACTTAGTTTATTGAATGGGCCGCTCTCGGTACTATAAAGTACGTTTTGAAGTGTTTATGGTCTTACTGTATTGGTTATAGAATGTGATGGTCGTTATGTTTAAAAGGTGTATCATTACTGTCGAAGAAAGATGTTAAGGCAGAACGTAAACTTTTATTTTTTGTAAGAGAACTATTCAAAAAAGGTTTGTTAGATCAAATAGACTCTTTTGCAGCCAATTCTAAGTGAGCTTCGTTTTGGATGGCATTTTACATTTCGATCTAAACTGCACAGGTTATTCCAAAACTGAGTCGTCGATTCTTAATGATTAATTACCATCAGTATTAAATTATTCTTAGCAGATTTGAAGCCTTCATTCCTCCCAAATCATAATGAATCATCAATGAAACCTTCTTCGAACTCTACCTGAAGTAACCGTCCCAAAAGACATTCGATATTCGAAAAAAACGTTATTGTTTATGGTCAAATTAATGGTCAATTTATGGTCAGTCGGCGCCGACCGCCGTATCGGTTTACACACAGGTGTTCGGCCATATTCAAATATTGGAACAATAATACCTATAAATAATGTTTAACATCAAATTAATTTTAATTAATCGTTTATTTTAATTTAAATGGTGGCTTTAGATGGGTTCCGTTTATTTAAATGTGTTCGGTGAAAATGTACTTTGAAATTCGAAGACTTTTGGACTTTGATTGTTGTCTCTGGTTTACTCTGATGACAGAAGACGCATAGTCTGCCAGTTATACTGTTTAGCTAAATATGTTCTTGGTTTTTAAGAACGTTAGTATAATACTAATACTATTCTTTTGAATTTATTTGTCTCTTGCCAACAGTAATTGAGACGAGCTCCATTTAGTAGGTAATATACCTTGAAAAAGATTTACTGAGTTCACCAACCCGATTATAGAGGTCGAAAATCAATGGACAAAGTCCAAAGTTAAAAGATTTAAACCAACTTCTTACATGTTGGGAGGTTCTGCCGGACGGTAAGGTTGTATTGCTGTTCTCTTTTGAGCAATAGATGGCCAAATTGAACATATGAAAATTGTGTACGCCAGTTTACTTATCAATAAAAAAACATAGTTTTGGGGAGGCTTATGTCGTATTATCACCCTCTGATAACTTTGACATCGATGATGGAAAAAATCGTGAGGAAATCTGGGTTTATAAGTATTAAAAAGCAAGACAAACTCCATGTTAAAAGCTTTTGGGGTTCGCAGAGACGGCTTCCAGAAATTAACATTCCATCTCTATTCAAATCCTAATCCATTGTTTTTGACGGCTGCTTCTGCTTAGACATTTTTAATCCATGGAGCAAATTCGAAGATCGGTATCAAGATAGCAACCACGATAGATTATTATCAACTTTCAGTGTTCATTATCTCTAATGAAGATACAATATTACACCACCTTCTATAATTTACTTTAGTTCCTCTAGTTCCTCTTAGTTACAAGTTTAACTTCAAGCACTAAGTGCCTTTCAAATTATACAGAATTAGCTACTTAGTTTTCTCCTCATGACACAGTGACGAACGCGATAAATAAAAGCTTGAACTCGGCTTAGCATAAGTGAACTACCTGCCATGGAGTATAGAGTTACAGGACTACCTTTGTGTTTGAAGAGTTTCCGTACAGATGCGTTTATGTGGTGCTATAATCGTGTCAGGACATTTTCTGAACGACGAATTTTTGTCGCTACATAGATACTCTAGTTTTTTTTTCATCTTCAGACTTTTCAATCCGCCTACAAATGCTAAAGATTCCAAGATTTTACATTCATAACCTACAATCTTGGAATCTTAGTCAAAAGTGAATAAGTTACTTTCAGGAAAGTAACCCGATGGATGTAAGTGGCGAATTGTCGTTCGGCGTGGCGGTTTAAGAGGGAGGCCTATGTTCAGCAGTGGACGTCTTCCGGCTGATGATGATGATGATGAGGCAAGTAAAACATTGCAGCTACGATACTGCAATTTTTAACTGTTATTTACTGCTTCAGATGTAATTTTTGTCAAATTATTTCTTATATTAACTCCTCCATAACTCTATTCTCCAGGCTACCTCCTTGACTTTTGTTCAGCATACATTGTAAGGTTGGAACGAGAGTAACAATAACTTGGTTGTATAATAATAATATATTCGATGTATTCGCGACGACTGTATGTCGTTTGCATTTTGTTTCTTTACGAAGTGTATTTTCAAGCACTCCATTATTTTTAAGTAATCCTTGTATTTTTTCCAAAAGGTTTTTTAGATGTGACCACTTTCGTTTGCATACATTGATATAATTAAGGTGGGTATTTAAAAGATTTATCAATTTATTATTTCAGAAAAAAAAATATTGTATGGCAGGCTCATCCAATTTATTAAATAAATCAGTGAAATAAATCTGTAATCCATCCAAATATATCAATCAGTGTTGACTACCAAACATGTTATCAATCAGTGTTGACTACCAAACTTTTTCTGAAAAAGTTTTCATAATTTTCTTTCGAATAGGTTTTATAATAATACCGTAGGTACCTAGATTTAGTTGTCTTTGATTATTGAGCTCAGTATTATGTAAATTATACAATATTAACCATTATTAATAATAAGAAAACACCTGCGTGCAAGTCCGCGATATTTTTAATGAAAAAGCAAATTTTTAGCTTTAAAACTTCTTAATCGTTAGTTGAAATATGATATTGCGGAACTTGTAAAGATTTTCTTAATATTTGATCTTTTATATTCAATATTTTAAAGTTTTTTTCTAGATAATGATAATATTTCATAAGTGGTAGATGCTCTGGCACTAATTATAAAACCGCGCCGTTTTAAATCAATTAGAAACGTATTAGTTAACAATTAGGGCGGACGACTGCCACGAGCGGAAAACCACACATTAAAATAAATAGATTAATGATGACATTATGTTCGTTTCTATAATAAAACAAACTTTGCACAGGTCGTTCCTTCGTAACTACATATACAACATGTAACGTAATTAACGCACACCCTCAGATACCCCAATTAGAATATTATGTTATAATCATAATACATATTATATTAGAATTTTAATTTAACATGTTAATGCATTGTTATTAACTAAATAAGTTATTTTGCAGTAAGGTTTATTTTTCTTCATTTTGTGTGTATTATTACAAATTAAATTGCACTTTTAAGTCTTGTTGCCTTGATTTACGGCATAATTATCTTAGTTTGTTTTGACTGTACAGGGGTAATGTGACTATAATTTCCGTAGTTTTAATTATTTTAAAAAATCTCTATATTAAAAATAATAGAAATCGATTCAGTGAACGATTCTGAACAAACTAATTTCAGGATGTGCGTTAATTATGTTACATGTTGTATATATGATTTAGATTGAATATTAAATGAACAGATTGTTAAATAACTGTATTGGGTATCATATCGTAAAGTTTAATGTATTTAATTTATACTACGAGTCGCTTCCCTTCACTTATTAACGGTACTTCCTGTTTCAAACTGAATTATTTTGTAAAACATTCATATCACTCCATACGCTGTCTGTCTGTTCCTATGTAAGTATGATAATTATGCTTAAAAACGGATATTAGTGCGTTTTTTTTTTTTTTAAATAAAAAGGTAGATTCAAAAGGGTGCTTTATAATTTTATGGTTTATATATAATTCAGACAGCTTCAACTCAATAAAAAAAAAAACTGAAATTATATCATGAAATATACATAGGTTTTCTTTCTTTATGGGATTATAAAAATGGCTCGTTTTCTCATAAAGAGACCTATTAAATCTTCGTCCCAGCTATGGCAACGAGGCTGATTATACATGTATAAGCTATGTCATGGATCTAATAAGTACAATACTGGCTTAATTAATATTACCAATTTGTGTCGATTTTAATGACATCGATTGGAGCGCATAATTGGTAAACTTTTATGAAATTGTCTTTGACAACTAAAACGTAAAAAAATAATGGCGTTGCGTTGGTGCCGATTATGACCACACGCAAAAGTACCATTTTAATTAAGCAGAATTCTATTCTGCTCACTCATCACTTTATAACTTTTACTCTTTTTTCCTTTAGACAGCATTTTTTTTTAATTCCAGTTATTTTGCGCCGTTTATATTTTATAGTAAGAATAACACATTGCACAGAATCCAGGTACAAACAGGTAGATAATATAAGGCAGTATGTCCATTTACACTTGCCTGCTCACTAGGGGTCACCATGTTTTGACAGTTGAAGTTTTTCTTAGAAGGACTGAAGCCAAGGAAACAACGCGTGGGGTCTGTGCGTTGATGTCTTTTATAAGAACGCTAAAATATTAAGACTATTTACAATTATTTTTTTGAGGTGGCAACTTTTATTTTTCTTTGGTATTGGAATAGATTGATTATTTTGGTTATTTCATTTTTTTATATTATTAGTTGTCTCTGTACACTATTGTTGTATTTTCGAATCATCAATAAATTGTATTTAATACTAGGAAATTAAAAATAATTATCGAAAAGTATGCCTCTTGACTTGTTCCAAAAAGTATTTTTTATTTTTTTGTAAAAATACGTTATCGTTTGCAACTGATGACGTATTTTCTTGTTAATTTTTACAAATCCAAATAAAAGAAATAGTGTTGTGCTGATCAATTTTCAAAAGACTATATTTTCCGTCAAATTGTCACACTCTTCATCATCACTTGTAACTTAAAACCACTGTGCAGTAACAAACGACATATTAGCCATGGCAAACAGTTGATTTGAAAGGCCATAAATCTTTGACTTCTAGCCTCTTACGGCAGTTGTAATGTAACCTCTATTTATGTTCTTAGGTTATGGTTTTTGAAGTATTTGCTAAACATTTGAATCTTGTTCCATGTATACAAAATTCTTACGGCTATTTTGTTATTATGACTTATCTATTTATAATATTTAGTATTGGTTAAAACGTTGCCTGCTCTGATAATGATTTCTTGTGTATCGAAAATGCAAAATGCATTCAACCGTCCACAAACTTCAGAGGGCCAAAGCCTGCCGGGGTCGCGGGATTATTTCCTTACCGTGACCCCGGAACAGAAAGGACTATTGAAGGACACCGTGGATTTTAGTCAGTAAAAGTCTGACAGTAAGGGGTTGGAGGACTCATTTGATGATTTTACCACGTTAAAAAAAAAAAAAGAACTTTAATCATGGTTTTAGACCATCAATCTTTTATCTCTCTCTCTCTCTCTCTACCATCACTCTGAACAACAATAAGTATATAAAATAAAGGAATGAAAAATCATCTAATTTAAACGAATCTGTTGCGAATTTCAGTTTAAGCCAAGTAGATTTTTATCACTAAGCAAGTGCGATTTGTTTTCTTTTTTACATCGATTTGCACCGAATTCACATTTTTGCCCGGGCCAGCAATTGGCCTTTCCTATGTAGGTAGGCGATGGTTCAATCATACAGTCCGGCCGATACTGGGTCAAAATTGTGGTCATTTTCTTAATTTCCTTTTTCCAAAATTCTTACTTAGACCTTTGAGTTCAGAGATCAAGCTTTAAGCACCAGACGAAGTATTTCAAAGGTGGAAATCAGAAATGGCATAAGGGACATTGGCGTTTAGTTGGATTTTCAACTTTCTGTGCTGAACCGAGCGTTTATTGATTTCCCGGACTTCAACATTCTTACTTTTATTGACATTTGTTTGTTTTATTCCTTATTTACCTATGAGGTAAGTAGTTCTAGACGCAGAATCATTGACTTGTGATATGTGTCGATGGTTTACAATGCTAGGTTAGGAATGTGTGTCCTGGTTTTTAGCAAAATATCCTGTTTTGTAGGGATTACTGAAATAATCCATCAATTTAACTTTGACTTTCTAAAAAGATTTAAAATTTCGAAAAAAATTGCCGAACCAAGTAGTTAACATTTTCGTAACATTTAAAAAACGAATCAGTTAAGTAATACTACGGCTAGACTGTTTACAAATAAGAACAGATTACTAACACTAAAAATATGTGAAACAGATTTGTAACTACAAATTTTAAAACAGTCATATAGCACAAGAAGAAAAACTAAATACCAAAAGACAAAAAATTACCTAGATTAATCACTTCAAATCTACACCAACAAAAACTACCAAAATTAATAAAACACGATCAGTAGATGAAGCTAAGTCAAAGAAAGATGTCAAATTCAAAGAAATTACAAAACCAATAGAAAGGGTAGCAGGTATACAGCATCGTAGTGAAATAGTCACGGTTATTGCATCATTCGATGACGTTGCACAGAGAAAGGTGTCAACACACGGTCATGGCAAAATAGATCAGTCGAATACATCGGGGAAGACTGGAGAAACGATGAATGGACGATTTAAAAGAAGATAATATGGAAAGCAAGAAGGTGATGTATAATAAAACAGCAAAGAAACGATCTATAGAAGATTTAGAAGACGTTATGTATAAGGTGATGAATACTAGAGAAGAAATAAAGAAAAACGTGCAAGATGGGAATTGGGACCAGGGGATTATTTTATTGGTATCATAATAGGAGTGTCGATAAAATTAGTAATGATATGGTATATTATATAGAACGGGAAATAGATAGAGAGTGATTTTATCGCAATTCATATCAAAATACTGTGAAAGACCTAAGGCTTTTTTAGATCCCAAGGGCAGGAAAGTGATGATGAATATAATTCATATTAATAAATGCATACGGTAACTGAAACTACAAATAAAAGTATCCAGGAAGGATAAATAAACAGTGTCCTTAAAATATGATTTCAAGTTAGTAATGTTTATATTGGGTGTCATAGAGGAAAACATTGTGCATCACGAAGTTTTACATGCAACAAATACTGACAGAATTATAGACAATATTTGTAAATACTATAATTTAGCAGTGGATAGTTTCTGAATAGTAGAAACAAAGTAAGCCGCGTTTTTATGCACTCAAATCAATGATCTTTTATCTTGATAAATCAATATTTGTGCTAAACGTCAATGATGACGAATTAGAGTTGAATATCGTGCTTGTAATATTGATTGATAATAATCTTAAACTGAATTTTCAGTTGTCGTCCAAGTCTTGTCACGTTTTCAATCAAAAAGTTATGATTTGATTAACATAGGATTATTCAGATTTAAAACTGCGTTACAGATTAGAAATATGCCGTCTTTTTCATCCAATATTCTTCTGTGTCTTTCAAACTGCATTCTCTACTTTACCATCTCCAAGTGTATTTGTGGTTTAAAGTCTTAAGATAACTAAACACCAACTTTCGTTTTTTATTTACTCAAGTTTGGTATGTGCCTACATGAGCTCAGCCTCTTGCATGACTAAACCATGGATATCTCTGTTTATCCCACTTGCGGTATCAGCATGATGTTTACTTTTTGCACGTAATAGATAACGTGATAAAAAATGACACAATTTTATCAATGGCAACAAATTTTTTTTTATGATTATATCTCTGACTGTCCATGCGTAAGGAGGTTTTTGTTTATCTTTGTTATTTGCAATAGATTTTGCATTGTGTGCACTGTGCGGCTTTTGAAAGATTATGCGGGCGTGTAATTTTGAAATGTTACTGTAGATGGCTTACCTTGCCATGAAATTCAAAAAGACTGCTTTAAAAGTTTGATCTTTTTAAATATTGGAAACAACATTCAATGAGATTATCAATCAGATGAAGGATATAAATCTTCTGATAACATTTATGTAAGAGATAAAGTTTATCAATGATGACTTATCGTAAATAATAAGTATGGTTGACAAATATTTCGTAAGTAGGCAAAGAGCAAGTAGGTAGTAATGTTCAAGTAAGTATTACTTAAACGCTTAGAAGTTACCTGTAAAAGTTTGAGATCAAAATTTACAAAAACTTTAGAAGTTCAATGTTGACAAATTATGCAGACACGCCTCCAGCTCTTACTAATCTTAATGCAAACACTATCAAAAAAGATAATTAATACAGTTATTGCGACTTTGTCGTTACCTCCACCAACTTCCACGAATGTCCACTTGGAACCATATCGACAATTTTGTTTGCCAACATAACAAAAAAAAAAAACTGACAGCTTACTTGGAACTAAGTTAAAATCACTTGAACCAATCCAGCATCCAATTACACACCGGTTCCGAATGGACACCCACGGGGACAAAACTTAATAAAAATTGCAGAAAAATATATTTTTCTTTTTTACTCACTTTTAATATTCCAAAATGTGAACAACACTACACAGAACGTAAACGAACGTAATTTTTATTGAGCGAGCGAATGTAGCGCGATCGGTTTATTACCGGCGTGCGTTCAGCCTCACGTACGTTAAGCGTTTGGTCTTTCCGCTTCACGCTTGACGTTTTTATGCGTTGTGATTGGTCGAGCCGGCGAGCCCGTCTCTACGTCACGCCAAAGCCTTTAGGGCTCACCGCTCATGCAACTGATAGATTTTTACTACAGTTTGGCAATTTGATTGGAATAGTAGCACAGTGCGGTTGGTCGTGTGGAGACTGAAGAGCTTCCGTTCTACACTCTCGATAAAATTACCGTACAATTATCGGTCAGTTTGTTTGTTATACGATTAGGAAAAGAATAAGTGGTGTTAAAACTAAAAGTTAGCATGAATAAACTTTATTTATAAAATTGTGCAACATTTTTTTTACGTCAAATTTGAGTTATTCTCAGTTCCTAAACGGCAGACCTCGACAATAACTCCAATCAACACAAATTTAAAGAAAACCCACACTCCAAATCACACTTGAAAAGTTCAAGAGCAACAACATTAAAAATAAGAATTAAAAATCTAGAATGCGCGATAGAAAAAAAAAAACAATCAGAAAATTACCGCCTCTCTACTGGCCAGTGTCAATCACAAAAAAGGGACATAGACAAACTATTTTTTAGCAAAAACTTTTTGGAAAGACTTACCCAAGTGTTATAACAAAACTTTTATTCGGCAAATCCACACAGTTGCACGGACACTAACGTCTTTCTGATGCTCCTTGCTGTAAGCGACTGAGTTACGTCGAAGTGAGGCGTGTAACGTATATCTGAATTTGTATGAGTGTATCGTCCCTATTGTTTCACGACACATGTATTGTGGGCCGGGCTTACGTCTGTGTGTGTTGATGTTTTTGTGTGTTAATTAATTTGTTTTGATTTTTGTTTTGGAGGCAAAAAATATGTTTTAATTGAGAAGACGGGTTGAGATTTTTTATTTATTGGGTAATTTTGCAACATTGGATCGAATCAAAACTAATTTAATAAACGCAACTTTGTAACCACATAACTAGACCATGTAAAAATTAAATTGAAGTCCTTAAAAAGTTATTGCAATGCTGTTTCAAGATAATTTGACTTGGCTCTACCAAAGTTTAAATATCATGGCTATGCATATTTCAAAAAGATCAGTCAACCCAATTACGTGCCCAACCACAAGTAAAACCGCACACAAAAGCTAGTTGATGTTAACAATTAAGTAAGATGATGCACTAAGCGTCTGCATTCTCAGCCAATTAATTGAAAGTACCCTCTGTGACGTCAACGACTATGTCTGAGCGAAGCCATGTGTGAATGTCACCTCTAGCTGGCTGACTTGACGGTACGGACGTTGGACATCAGCAGTATATCGTTGTGGGCATGCGAGCAGCGAGTATTGGCCAACTCCTTGTCCAACCATGCCCGGGTTGACGGCGCGTTATGATCCAAGCGCGCCACAAAGAGTGTCAGCATAATGACGGCCAAAGCCAAAGAGGGCCAAAGTCTGCCGGAGTAAAGGTACTAACGGATTACCTTGACCCCGGAACGTCAGGCTACTGCAGGAGACCATGGATTTGAGTCCATACAAGTCTGACAGTCTCTCCTACCCTGCCCTGGGTGGGATGACTCATTTGATGATTTTACCACGCTAAAGAAAGACCGTCAGTTACACGCCACCAGCTATTCTATTCTGTATAAGAAATCTCATTACTAGACTCTACGAAGAGGCAGCTTTGGGATCGTTCGATTGTTTATCGTGAATCAAGGGAGAGTTCCTCTAGAGGGGGCCCCCATCATTATGCTGACGCTCTTTGAGGCAAGCGTGGAACACAACGCGCCGTCAATCCGGGCATGACTCGCTGTCTGACCATGGAGGTCGGACAGCGAGTTGCTCTTTACTCGCCGCGCATGCCCGCGTAACTGAGGGACTTATTGCACTTTTTCAGTGGACTATTATAATTGGGTGAATTCTAGTTTGTTCAACTTGATGAGGTCCAAGCATGGTCTCTTTTTTACGTGATTACCAGTAAATCCCCACTTGACGATCAGAATTCCCTAACTTGCTTGGCTGAGGAGAAACATTGAAATAAACTTAGATTAAAAAATAACCCAAATTTTACAGTAGGTGTGCAAATATCAAACACACTGATTAGATGCATTGACACAGAGATTACTATGAGAATTTTCTCGGAACCGATAAAGCAGCCTTGGTCGTGTCGTACGTAGCTAATCTTCTTTGTACTGTCATGCACAGTGTCAAAGTAATTTTGTATTTATGTTAAAGTGAGGTAGGTATTTTAAGTTTTTTTCCAGAGTGGTCGGAAATTTTGCCCTCTGGTTTTTTTAAAAGGATTTTTTCGATCTTTTTCATTTGATGTTGTCTAGACTCTAAAGTGGCCTTAGAGAGTGTCTTATTTTTCGTTTTTTTAGATAGATGTTATATATGCCGTTTTTCGATAGAAAAATTATCATTTTGGATTTTCCGACATCCTTATCGTCGAGCCTCTTTAAAATTGATTGATGTGGTCAAATGTGGACTAGTAATACTTATATTCTTTATAATTTTTAGTTCGTGGGAAGAAAACTAAATTATCGGAGGCGATCACTCAAAGTATTAGTTATCAGTCCAATGGAAAACCGATTACTTAAGATGAAGATAGATAAGTAGTGATAAATAAAATAAAGCCACTTTTTAAAGATATTGCTTAGTGGCGCCACTGAAAGATGACGTGATAAGGCGCCCCCTGCCTTTTTCAAAAAGCCTATAATTTCCTCAATGATGTGATTGACCTATAGTGTTGTGAGGAGCTCGTGGCTAAATAATCACAGCCGCACAGACCGATCTTCCGGGTTAAGCCGCGCTTGCTGAGGTTGGTCTGTGGATGGGTGACCATCTATCATAGCGAGTTTCCTCCGTGCCTCGGAAAGCACATAAAGCCGTTGGTCCCGGCTGTCATTTGTAGATCTTTGACAGTCGTTACTGTTAGCAGGCCTGGCTCACTCCGCAGTGTAGGTATAAAACTGCAAGCATTGGCGGCGACCACTTCGGAGTGGACATTTAGTCGGTTGCCGCGTGCCGCCCACTACGCACGCGCTTACTTATACATATAATATTTAAGTTTGGTGTTAATGGTTGAATTTACGCATGAGTTTAAAAAAAATATATAATTATGATGAAGAAAAAAAATACTACATAACGTTTGGTTGTTTAAATAATGACAGTGATAGGAGCCTCACGTTTCACACACTACCGCGTGATTTCGAAACGTAAGAAAAAAAGTGAATATTTATCTATGTAGTACCTACATATTTAATAATGATCAAAAAACTATCTACCTGCTTGTGGCGTGCTTATTAATGTCATTCAAGTACCGGCTAGTAATCATGATCAGTTAAGCATTAATATATAAGATAAGTAGGTTACAAATTTGGCCTACAAGACGACCAAGAAAAAACTTTTTCAAAAAAAATATAACCGCCTTCAAAAACAACCACAAAAAAAAAATAATTTAAAGGAAAACAAAAAACCCGACTGCGTTAAAAATACACTAAAAAGAAAGAAACAAGCCCAGTAGTTTACTCGTAGAATTCACTCATTCACACTCACAGTCGGGGCCCCTTGGGAAGATTTGATTGGTAGGTATAATTTGACTGGGCCCCGACTGTGAGTGTGAATGAGTGAATTCTACGAGTAAACTACTGGGCTTGTTTCTTTCTTTTTAGTGTATTTTTAACGCAGTCGGGTTTTTTGTTTTTCTTTAATTTTTTTTTTTTTTGTGGTTGTTTTTGAAGGCGGTTATATTTTTTTTGAAAAAGTTTTTATTTTACTCTTTTTAGTTTAAATATTCAACCCAAATTCTTGTTAAGAACATTATTCTCTTACATGTGCACTAGAATTTTGTAATCCTTCGCACCAGTACTTACATCACTCATGTACACATTAAGCTAATAAAATTCCATATCTCAAAAATTACTGAACCGATTTTGATGAAACTTGCAGTATTCTCTTAGTTAAATGATACCTAGTACAACAAAAAAAGAATTACTTAAATCGGACTTGTAGTTCCGGAGATATAAATCAATCTATGCCTACTCCTTACTATTAAGGAGTTGTACCTTCCATCATCAGGTCATCCACCTGAGATGATGATTATCAGATGCAGATACTTGAACAGCTTTAGAAAATATATGAAAATGGTACTATGTGCCTATAAAATTTGAAGGTTGCCCTCAATTTCCCTAGGATTCCATCATCAGATCCTGACCTGGTGATCATGGGACCAATTGGAAAGTATACCCTTTCAAACAAAAGAAAAAAATTCCAAATCGGTCCAGGCGTCTTCGAGAAATCGGGGAACATACATAAAAAAAAAAAAAAAAAAAAGATTCCGACGAATTGAGAACCTCCTCCTTTTTTTGAAGTCGGTTAATAAATAAAATAGACGATTATCAAACCTGACATCACTCTCACTCACCTAAGCTGAATACGTAGGTAGGTCGAATTATGATCGGTAGAAAGTAGGAAGATGTTTACGTTATTGTTTAGACACGTTCAAACTCAGAAAATGGCTACACTACGCATTCAAGGTCAGCGATCGTAATTCTCTTCGCGACTTTTTTACCTACTTACCTACAAAGACACGCAACACGGGGCCTGTGACAATGAAATGAAAATGGTAAGGACTAGTTACCTATTTTGCCGTAAACGATAACAATCGATCTTTAAAGTTATGACTACAGCTTGGCCAGAACGGATTGAAACGGAACTAATCTTTTTGTTTCTGACAACGTTTTAAAATTTTTGATATTTGATGTAAACAAAGACCGCAGGTTTGAGGTTTGTTAGATTTATTATTGTGCCGCAAAACTAACTTATTAAGAGAAAAAAAAAATCATTACAGCTTGGCCAGAACGGGTTGAAACGGAACAAAATTTTTTATTTCTGACAGCGTTTTAAAATCTTTGATATTTGATGTAAACAAAGACCGCAGGTTTGTTAGATTTATTATTGTGCCATAAAACTAACGTAATAAGTGAAAAAATAAATAAAATAAAATCATTCAAAGTGCTGGTAGTGCGAAGACAGTGGCGACTTCCGGTTTTCTACAGTTTTATGTCAAGCTGTATATATTATTCCTCACGTAAGGTGCCGTAGGTACCTACTGTTAACATTCTGTGCTACCAATCGATATGAATATGATGTAATCGATGACGAAACAGAAAAAGATATAGGCTGATGATAAAAACAAAATTCCTTGAGGGACTTAAGGAGGAGGTAATGAGGAGTGATATATATTTATGTTAATATTAATTAACATAAATATATATGTAATTAAACAATGCATAAAATACGTATTCCTACCTAACTGTGCCCAAACTCGCGAGTCGCAACCCTATTGAGCTTGACCGACAGTAACCTTTTAATGTCGTTGGCGTCAGATAAACTAAAATGAACTCTCGCGCGTCACTATTCAGTTCATTTTTGCTTGCGCACGGGAAGTTTAGGCTATTATAAAAGTAGGTGGGTGATGTGGGTGCAAGTAAAAATGGACTCTATTCTTTCGTGCATAGATTTTACATTTGTTTGTTTTCTTTTTGGGAGTTATCCTTCTGTGCCTTTAGGTACTATTATATATTCTGTGCTGTTAGTCAGAAGCTCTAAAGTCTGACAACCAGTCTTACATGGGGTATCGTATTACCCAGTTACTGGGTTGTGGAAGTCCGACAGGCAGTCGCTCCATGTAAAATAATGATATCCAGCTGAATCTGGTTTGACTGGAAGCCGACCACAATATAGTTGGGAAAAGGCTAGGTAGATGATGATGTGATTGACCTATAATTTGATAGTGTGTTTTTTTTAGCAGCTTCGAGACACAATTTATGGTAAAAAAAAGCTTTCTCCATATTAAATGGGATTTAAACTTAACTGGCAAAACGGAGGCGTGGAATAAAAAGTACAGACGCCAGATCAATCCTACCGTGGACATTTTGCGAAAGGAACATTTTGCGTCTGAATTTGTTCAGGTTATATAAGAAATTTGACAGATTTGTCTGTCAAATTTCTTATATAGATATTTAATCTTATCGCAATAGTAGAAGGTTAATGTTCAATTGGTAAAATTTTACAGATTGGCGTAGTTTGACCTGCTGGCGTCTGCACGTCTGCGTAATTCTATGTAAATTGCCTACGTTTAATTGTTATTTTGAGGACTTTGAATGGCGAAATCCTATTCTCGTGTAAATCATGTAAAGATGAACTAAAACCTCTAATCTTGTCATGTCACCGAATTACCGGTGATAAAGGAATAATCTTCAGATGAAGTAAATTCCACTTCAAGTACTGCATGATTAGATGACGTAGGTGATACGTGGGCGGGGCGTGAAAGATGGTTTGGAATAGAACTTTGCGATGACTGCTAATAGAAGTTGCACAATAGTCCGGTCAATTTAGACATTCGAGGTTACATAAAGTCCCAGCAAGCTGAATTTCTGTGCAGTTGTTCAAAACATAATTATAAACAATGTCTAGAAGTTCCCCATCATTCCCCTGTAAGGAAAAAAAAATATTCAAGGTCAAAGGTAAAAAAAAATAGTTTTTCGCGATTTTAAGCAAAACGGTAAGTTTTATCATACAAGTACCTCAGACAAAAATTGTAGATCATAAAATTATCTATAAAAATGTGTTAATACTTTTTTTCTTACGAGCCACCGTTTCAGAGATTATAACGATTCAAAAAGTTATAAAAGTTGTTATCGTCATATGCATCTAATGAGGTAGTGTACTTAGCGCGTTTTTTTTTACGTGGTTTCCCCAGTAGGCCTACTCCACGGGTCAGTTGTGATCCTGTTTATTGTAAAACTATTGCAAAATAACGGAAATTTTCAAAGATTGGGAAAGATAAAAGCGTGCCTGTCCCTGTGTTCAATTTACTTGCATCCAAAATGAAGATGAAGAAGAAGCAGGAGAAGAAGATCAAGAAGAAGAACAAGAATTTGAAACTTACGAATGAGACGAATAAACTTCAACACTTTTTTTTCATTTACATCGCTTTTATCTTTCCCAATCTTTGAAAATTTCCGTTATTTTGCAATAGTTTTACAATAAACAGGATCACAACTGACCCGTGGAGTAGGCCTACTGGGGAAACCACGTTAAAAAAAACGCGCTAAGTACACTACCTCATTAGATGCATATGAAATAACAACTTTTATAACTTTTTGAATCGTTATAATCTCTGAAACGGTGGCTCGTAAGAAAAAAAGTATTAACACATTTTTATAGATAATTTTATGATCTACAATTTTTGTCTAAGGTACTTGTATGATAAAACTTGCCGTTTTGCTGAAAATCGCGAAAAACTATTTTTTTTTACCTTTGACCTTGAATTTTTTTTTCCTTACAGGGGAATGATGGGGAACTTCTAGACATTGTTTATAATTATGTTTTGAACAACTTCACAAAAAATCAGCTTGCTGGGACTTTATGTAATTTCACTCACATTTTTTTGTCTAAATTGACCGGACTACAAAAGGACATGTGTTGAATTAGGATTAAAGTAGAATATTGTTTAACAAAAATCACAGAGAATAAATTAATTTAATGTGCTCTACTAACAACAACGAAAAACAATTTATAACTGATTCCAAAGCCATTGTATCGAAATGTTGATATGTTTTAAATTAATTTGTAAAAAATTTACAAGCGGAGTTGAATCCCTAGTATCAAATAATCAGCTATCAGAAGTAGAAACAAAATTCCCAGTTCTTCTAACAACGAAAAAGCAACCAAGTCCAAAATACGTCATTTTGATCATGTTTAACATTGCTGGTCAGAGTACATTCATAGAAGATCTCCATCTTAGTTCACTACACGGAATCGGAACCCAAACATCCAAAATATTTATGTTTAATAAACAACATTTGTACCTTTATCTGATAGGGCGTCGTTACGTAGATTACATGTGTTGATATAATATGACGTGAAACACATACATGTGACTAATTTGTTCAAGTAAATAGCGGGGAACTTACGAATGTTGAAGGTAAAATATTCATCAACAAAAAATTTCATATAATCGGCGTCTTTGAAAATCTACTACCCTTGTAAGCAACAAAAACGGATCTATGCGGGCAACTTCACGAGGTATCCATTATTGTTACATACTAAAACCTTCTCCAAAATGTAACAAACAGTTTTCTGAAAACCGCATGAAAATCGGTTCAGCCAAACGCGAGATAATCGCGGTCAAACATGCAATCGTCTCTGAAAATCTACAAACCAAGTAAGCAAAAACGGGTCCACGCGGGCAACGTCACGGGATATCTATTAGTGTTATATACTAAAACCTTTCTCAGAATGTAAAGAACACTTTCCTGAAAACTGCATCAAAATCCGTTCAGCCAAACGCGAGATAATCGCGGACAAACATACATACATACATACATACAGGTCGAACTGAGAACCTACTTTTTTTTTTGAAGTCGGTTAAAAAGAATCGTGGTTGTAAAAGAAGAGGTTTCTAGAGTTAATTGTGAAATAGATATGAACAAGAATTAAGGGCAAAGAGTCTTACAACCTATTTGTATAGGTTAGATACGCAGTCGCTCCATGTTACATTATGTTGGAAAAAAGGATAGCTAGACTAATGATAGAAATGTTTGGGAAATAATAGTATTTCAAAAGAAAAAAGAAAGTAAAACTACTGTAATGCAGTCAAATTCAATCATTGCATAGACCAAATTAGTGATCATGACGTTACCATCATTATCATAATGATGAAGAAAACGTAAGAAACCAGTTTCATAAAATAAATAAAAAATACCGAAATGTACAAAAAAACCGACTAACCAAAATAGAAAATCCAACACCATATTAGTCAGAAGCACTTACAACCATTAAACTAATATTAGAACATAGCAAAGAAACGTTAGAAAAAAAACACTCCGTAAACCGCAAATTTTAATAATTTTGGTTTGTCTGGTGAATCATCGAAAAGCGGCGACCGTGACATTGCCCGAAGCCGTGACGCTGACACGGAAGCTAACAGGGTTGTCAACACGTCATCTTTTCTTTCCACCTTCGTTTTTTTTAATGAAATGTAATCTCAATGGGTCGATTTTACTAAGCTGTTTTCCTATGGTGTTCTCGCCCGCATATTGCGCCGAGTTATCCACTACTGTTCCTACTCCGTGTAAACTGGACCGCGGACCAGAGGCAAGTATTTATAGTTACTCGTACTTATCCCCCTAAGTAGTCATTTCTTGGTCGCGGGACTTACGAATTACCGTGACCCCGTTACGTAAAGGGCTATTGAAGAACACCGCGGATTTTTTTAGCCAGTACAGTCCGTTCCACTCAGTTTCTCTGCCCTGTGGAGGACTCATTTTTGATGATTACAAAACGATAAACAATACCGTAATTTCTTGTGTCTAGGCCAGTTATTCTTACTTTTGCTTAATAAACGTCTGAAGATCTGCCATCTGTACTACAGCTTTAGTTTCATTCAACGTCGCTTGGACATCAAATGAGCAAGGAAAATTTCAAATCCTCACCAAATCTAATATTATAAATGCAAAATTTGTCTGTACCTTTTTCCGTTGAACAATGTAGTACTAGGAAAATACCTGGTGAAGGAAATAGAAGCGGAAAGAATGGCAGAAGAAAGGGGTTTCCGAGACGAAATTATGATGATAGCCATATGAATAGATAACGTGGGTTTTCTTATAAGCCGGTGAGGTACAGTGGGGTGATTTCCTACTGTTTATATTTATTATTATTATCATCATCTTCCTGCCCTTATGATAATTTACTTTGGGTCGACGCAACACGTTCTTTTCTTCCATTCTCCCCGATCAGACGTCACAGTATCATTTACTCCTTTTTCGTTCATATCATTTCTTAGACAATCCATCCATCTTTTCTTTTGCCTTCCTCTTCCTTTCCATCCATCAACATTCATACTCATCACTCTCTTAGTCACATGAGTCTCATCCCTCCTCATCAAATGTCCATACCAAGACAGACGCTTAATTTCAAAATTCAAAGGAACTAGTATAAATTTTACCAAATCACCAAAGGTAAATCCCATTGAAATGGTATTTACGTATTCAACTCAGTCAACGTTCATCGAATCTAAGAAATGAGGCTTTGATAAAAACATTACCATTTTGACGGTGAAGGCACTATCTCGAACCTAAAACCCAGACTGTTTAAATTATTTTTGACATCATTAGTATGTTTCAAGCGTTTTAACCCGGCCATGTAGACGAAAAATATTACAGTAGCATAGTTTATTGACCACAAACGGAACTCATTTTCATTCATGGAGTTTTAATTTATTGAAAGTGAGATAGTGGACAAGAGAGGAGTTCTGTTACATATCTCTTGCTTTCTCACACATAAATGGAATCATTACTTGAAGAGCTATTGATGGACGGGGGTCGGGGGGCGCTAGCAATATTAATCTTGAATTTAGATTACAGCGGATAGATCAATGAATCATTTTTCCTTGATAATGCAAGTGTTTGAGGAAAATATTGAGTTTTTCTATATCTTGATATAAAATGCAGTTGCATTAAGTTTGTGACACTTTAAATTCATTGTTTGTTTTTGTTTTCTAGAGGACTTACCTATTTGAATTTCTTTTTCATATTAAAATATTTTAATTATGACATAATAAAGGCTTTTGACATGTTTCTGAAGGCGAAATAGAAATAAAAATCTCTCAAGAACGCATACTTTATAATATAAACTGTTGTTTTATCAAATAAAATAAAAATCATCTTAACTTATTTCCTGTTAATACATTTTTGAAAGTTATGTGTAGGTAATTTAAAAGAATACTGCAGGGAACAATCATAGGCCAACATCTTTTTGCAATGAACTGTTGCTATAATCCTGTCAATATTATGTAATAATAATTCGTAATCACAATGAAAAAACAAATAAAGTAATATCATTATATCGCGTGATCTAGATATAAGTGTTTGTCAATAAGTATATCACATAGAGCATGTTAATCTATTGAAAACCGCTAATTCTATCTATAATTATCATAGTTAAATGAATAATTTCCTTATTCTCATCAAAATAAAACAAGGAAACACGGACCCGGTTATTTTTATCAGCATCTAGATAAGAACGTGTAACAAATTAATTTTGTAACACACTATAATAGTTGTTGATTTCCGGAAAAAGTCTTTGAACTATGGAAATTTTTAGTAGTTTATTTATTAACTGTATCTATTAAGGATATTTGGAAGACCTTTGTTAAAACTGTAGGAAGCGGTAACTGTTGTCTAGTTTCATGAGCAAAGAATTTTTAACGAGAAAGAAACGGCCATGAATTCACATATGAACGCTAAATTAAAAATACATGAAGCTAGTACAGTAAGTAACGAAAATGATGACGAAAAAGTTACCTAAGCTGTTAAAAGAACTAGCGTCTTCTATTTACATTGAAATCACACGAATATGGAATTCGTCTTTACCAACGAGATAAATAAAAGGTAAATAATGGACACCAATGAATGGCGACTCATTGATATAACATTTGAAAAATGTCGATTTGCAATTCATGTTCGATCATGAGGTTTTTCAAGAATCATCCCTGTGAGTAATGTTTTAGAGCCCCATAAGAATCATGACGCTGTATGCAAAATATTAATATCGCATTTCTTTTGAGATGAATCTTCTAAATTATTCTTGATAATATTTAAATATGATTTCGGGCCAGCTTAGATTTAAACAATAATAATTTATGGATTATCAGTATTAATATCTACATCCAGTTTCATTTCACGTGTATCGCCATGTTTGATTTGATAAAATATACAATTGACCAAGTTTATTATAATCAAATTAGTATGTTTGATTTTTTCATTCGTATTATTTGCTTCTGAATTTATAACACATTCATGATTTCTCAATAATATTTATTGATCATTCAAATCAGTCAAAAATGTGATAATTTTGTGGTATTATATAAGCTTTTTATTGTATCTGGTGATGCTGTTGTAATTTCTTTAACCAATAGTTTTTTTGTGATGTCACTTTAATACAGTCTTCTGAGAAAAACCTTTTTCTTCTTCTTCCACAAAACATTGCAAAATTTGGTGCATTATCACCACTTTTATTTAAAACAGCTTCTTTCCTACTGTCTTTATGACAAAACTGAGCCATTTCTTTGATTTTTCCTTTTCATACATTCATGGTTCTCGCAAAAGTTTACTGACGTCAAAAGCGTCAGAAAATCTACCGGATCAGCATTAATCCACCAACGTCATCAAGATTAAATCTTATCTTGTATACCTAATCGGAGTAACAGTAAACTAGTTAAATCTTTTGACTAACCTGGTACATACCGCATTATATGACGTCGAATATATACCAAGAAACATACCCAAGATTGTAAGTATTTGCTCAACTAGTTTTGCAAAAATAAAATGAAAAAACCATTCTGACCTTTCGCTTTTGAATGCTCAAAAGATAAGCCAAATCATCATACGATTGGCATATTGGCGATCACAATTTTGTGTCACAAAGGTTAATTCAGCGAATGACAATGATGGCATTTTTGGTGACGATGACGTGGGGATGGGAGGTGATGAGAGTGGCATTATCACCCAACTACATTGGGTTACCCGAAGCCACAATAAATACACGCCATTGTAAACCCGTGCAACATTAAGTTTCAACAACATGACTTTCAGTTTGGGATAACAGTGCTGTTATTTTCAGAAATTAATTCTGATTGATTCTGCTCAATTTCTTGTATCCATGCATTTTTAGTCGAAAGCTAATCTCACTGTAAGGTTATACAATTTGTGACAAATGAAGCTCAACTAGAGTTTTAGTAGATCGAATCATACGCACTTTTGAAATATGAACTCTATAAAATCTGCAATCAATTTAAAAAAAAAAGTGATTTTAAGTTTAAGGACCCATAAAAAAGTGTGATTTAAGTACAAACCTATATCAACCCATTAGGGCGGAAACCCAAGTTTGCAACTCTAAGAAAGCCGCGGAAAAGTGTTTCTTTCTGAAAGATCTAACCGAAGATAATAACCAAGATAGATTATTAATTTCCAGCAAAAAAAGGTATTAGAAATACTGCAGTTACACCATATTTTTTAAGATGTTTAGGATTATAACATTGTGGCTCATCTCGTTCAAGTTGCTGCATGAAATTATAATGGTTTGACCACAAATGACTCAAAGTCAAAGATCGACACAGCAGCCATTAGCTTCATTCTAAATGACGTCTACAGTACAATTTCTTCCCGTTTACCATGTTGAGCATGTAAACAAGTATTGTCATGTATGTTACATAACTCGGCCATTCTCCAAATAGGTGTTATTTGCCTAATTACCGTGCCGTTTTTGAATTTCACTGATATGACGTTAAACACATTAGAATATGAAACACATCAAAGTTAGGAATTCAATAGTTATGTTGGCATTCTACTATTACTGATGGTTTTCTAGATATTGAGATTTAAAAAAAAGTTGGGTATGGTAATTAGACAAGTTGAATATTTGATGCTACGGTAATTAGAAAATATTTTGTATCTCCATACATGTTTTTTTTTTTACTTTCATTTGCTCAAAATTGCTTAATAATGACAAAGTACTTGTAGAAGAAGATGAGAGAGCACTAGTTGGACGCGGAGTTGATGTTATTAAGGTAAGTATGGAAGTGTTGGCATCACCTCCGAACTCTTAAAAACTACGGGCCAACCTATGCTCGGCGAGCTTAAGAGGCTGTTCAACTTCGTCATAGCCAGTGACATGGTGACAGGTGACATTTTTTTTCAAGAAAGGAGACAAAAATCTCCTCATAAACTATATAGACCAACCCCGTTCCTGTGTCACGTCCACAAGCTGTTTTCGAGGGTCGTCGGCTTTCCGCTAGATTTGACGTTTTCCAGCCACCGGAGCAGGCTGGGTTTCGCAAAGGCTATAGCACCTTAGACCACATATATGTATACAGTGCGGCAGGTTATACAGAAGACAGAGCAGTATAACCGGCCGCTCGCGCTGTGTCTAGCCTTTGTGGACTACAAAAAAGCCTTCGATTCCGTCGAAACCTGGGCTGTTCTGGAATCCTTGCAGCGATGCCAAGTCAATTGGCGGTACATAAAGGTGCTAAGGAAACGATATTATAGCATGGCGTCGATGTCGGTCCAAGTACAAAACCACCATCCAGCTGCTAAGAGGTGTGAGACAGGGAGTTGTAATATTATCCCCTAACTAAACTGTTTACCAACGCGCTGGAGGATTTGTTCAAGAAGCTCCACTGGAACGGACTGGGTATCAATGTCAACGGTGAATACATTTTGCCTACGACATAGTTATTATGGCGAAATCGATGCAAGACCTGCAAAAAATGCTGAACAGTCTCATGCTGTCTCGAGACGTGTGGGTCTTGGGATGAAACAAGAGCAAGGTCGTGTTCAATGACCATGTCATCCCAGAACCAATTTCCGTCGAAGGTATAACACTCAAAGTTGTCCAAGAATACATCTACCTCGGGCAGGTATTACAGCTAAGTAGAGATAAATTCAAGCGGAAAATCGCCAGAAGAGTGCAGCTTGGCATTTGGAAAAAGGCGTCATATCCTCACGTCGCCACTGCCACAATGTCTGAAAAGCCGGGTGTTCAATTAGTGCGTCCTTCCAGTCCTAACCTACGGAGCCTAAACGTGGAACATGTCAGTCAAGCTGGCCCACCAACTTCATGTCACTCAGCGTGCTATGGAAAGGTCTATGCTTAGGGTTTCACTAAGGGATAAAATCCGGAATGAGGTACGGCACAAGACCAAAGTTATAGATATTTTCAAATCTGTAGCAAGCTGAAGTAGCAGTGGGCTGGCCACGTCTGCCTCAGAACCGACGAAAGTTGGAGTAGGATGGTTCTTGAATGGAGACCGCGTGTAGGTAAGTGTAGGGTGGGACGCCCCCCAGCAAGATGGACCGATGACCTGAAGAAGGTGGCTGGCAGTGGCTGGATAAAAAAGCAGGAGATCGTGCTCTGGGGCGCTCCCTGGGAGAGGCCTATGTCCAGCAGTGGACTGCAATAGGATGAGTTGATAAATGGTCTTGACAGAGTTTCAAGGGGATCTGATATGCTGTTATCAAGCACGTCTAGATCTATGACTACTTCTTCCTCGATTCTTTCCAGGTTTCCCTTTTCCTTTTGTCTTTTATTACTCTCTAGTCTGATTTTTTCTGTATAACTTTTTCATACAACGGTAATTATTAACACATGGTAATTAATATATGGTAATTAGAAAACGATAGACTTTCTTCAAAATTTCGAAAACCAACAATATCTGCAAATACTGGCTTATCATAACATACGTAAGCCAAAGTACTGTTTCATTTACATTATCAATTAGGGTCTAACTTCAAAAATCAAGTATTTAAATGAGTATAACGGTAATTAGAAAAGTTTTGAACCAAGGGCTACGGAAATTATATACTCAAGTGCTTCTTTGGCGCTACAGTAACGTTTGAAACGTACGACTGCTAATGGGCTGCAGCACACCCTAAGAACATTCGCCGCGTGCGGTACTGATGTGCCAAATACCGATAGTTAATGTGCACACGAGAACAGATACTGTTACGGTATTATAACATTTATCGGACACGCGGTATTTAGTATTATTATTTACTAGGCTGGTTCTATTAGTCCATATTTTAGTAGGTGATACATTGCTTAGTATTGTTTAAAACGTTGACTGGATCAAAGTAAATCTGCAGTTTGAGAAATTACGCAAGTATCAAGTTGGAGTGCGGACCACGGTAATTAGAAAAAAGAGCTTTTTCGAACAGAGATTCAATTAATTTAGGCTTACTAGTTAAGAACAGAACTCAATATGTTTACGGCTAGATTTCGTAATTTACCTATAAAAAAAAAACCACGCTTGAATATGATCATGTTACAACTGCGTCGGACAAATAAAAACTTGCAACCGGAGAATGGCCGAACTCAGTGACGTTTGATCCCGGGAATTCTGTGACGAGTAATTGTGAGTACACTGGAGTATTCTGCATTTATGTATTTAGTACTAATTACTCTGTGTCTTTATGAACGTTTTTCATTTGTTTGTTTAGGTACTGGGTGCCTGGTTGATCGCTGGGTGCAATTACAATGGCGCGGGGCGGGCAGCGGGAGCGGATGGCGTGTCATGAAACAGACTAGATTTCCGGTCAAACCGCCCCACCCGCACGTGGTGCACCTTAGTCAAAAACTATGTGTTTGCGTTACCCGCCAGCGGATTCCGCTGCCCGCCCCGCTGCCACTGTAATTGCACACTAAGAGTAGCTCTGTCAAGATAGCATTTATGAGTACTTTAATTCGTTAAAGCTGAATCTTAGTTGGTTATTTCAATAATGTAAATTATTGTCAAAAATCCCCGTGGATGTTGTGTTAAAAAAGTTAATCAAGGTTAAAGTTCGCAAAAATGGACTGTTTGCATTATTCGGCCAAACGGTAAGTTAAATATGTAGGTATCATGAAATTGTAGGAGAGAGATTTCTAACATTTAATTTCTAAAGAATCGCTTGGCAAATGATTAGAATGTTCTTCGATGAATGTTGCATTTATTTTACGTTTCCCAGACTCAACAACCTATCAATCAACAAACTAGAATTGTTACTACAATATATGCACACACAGGTTTTTCCTCAACCTAAGTTAAATATGGAAATATTCTATTTACATTTTTATTTATAATCACTATGCTCTAATAGCATAAGAAGAAAAACTAGCCAAGTGCGTATCGAACGGGGTGCTAAGACAGGAAACCTCCACGTGCGCCCGTGTACTGGAGTTCCCTCTCGGATACGTCCGGGGGGAAGACCAGTTTTTCGGGCCGGTGCACCCTTCTCTTTGCCCGTATTGTCGTGTGGACGCCAAAATCAGCAACTTAAGCGGGCTTGCGGACAGTGAGTAATGGGTAGCTCGCCGTCTGACCAAGGACCAAGCTCGGGTAAAAAAAAACTTAACTTTCAAAATTGGGGTCGCGGGACAGCCCTTTACGTTCCAGGGCCAGGACAGTCCCACGACCCATTTGAATTTGACATAAAGGTATAGTTTAACAGTTACACGTTTTTCAGACAATTGTTTAACAGCTGTTTAATTTTTTGTAGTAAGACTGTTAAACTCTATTATTGCGGTAATTAACGTCATTTCTCATTAGTGCGTGGCACCCTCATAAGGGTTACCGTTTACTTTCGATGTACGGAACTCTAAAAAATGCTGCAAATTGCAACGGGAGCTAAGAGTGAAAATTTCCATCTTAGATATTATTACGAGAAATTATATGAAGTGACTCAGATTTTATATTCGCTGGAAGTTTTGATCCAAACTTTTCCGTAATACCTGTATACTAGGAAGTGGGATATTTCTGATTGTTTCGTGTTAAATTGGTTGAAATTATACAGGTGTATTGCACGGTACAATTAGTTCTAGGTATTGTGAATGGAAGGTTGCCCTTGATAAAACTTTTGTATCTGTATTCCGGTTCATTTTATTGTTGAACTTTTATTTGAATTAAAATGCTACTGTGATGAATGATACTTTTAGTTCGTAGTAGTAGTAGTTATGTGACGCAAAATTCGTTTTAGTTTCTACCTACCTCGTTTTAGTTTCTAAATTAATTTTAAATTACTTGTCTTTATTTAAAACTGTGTAATATTATTATTCAACACGTTAGCTCTTATTCAAATTAAAAATAAGATTTTGTATTTTTTTAATATGTTATTATTATTTCTTATTAATATGTTTTACGGTATTAACATTAGGTATATACCAACATTATAAATAAAAACTTACTGGTAATATGTACAAAAATAAAAAAAAATGACAATAAAAGGGCGTCAAAGAATACGTCCACATCGTTGTCAACGAGAAAACTGCCCGTTATATTTATTTATATTTTCTTGTATATTAAATACTTGATATATTATATGTTTTAAAATGTGTGTTCCTTCCTATTCATAACTATTACAACAAAGCGCCTTAACATTGTCTTACGTTATGACAAAGTAAAAGTAAATATTTCGTACCGCTACGAAAACCGCTACTGAGACGAAACTTGAAACTTTAAGCTAATCATAGTATAAAGCAAAGTCGTTTGTTACCTAATTCTCTGTATACTTTAAAAATCTTTCAAACTGCACAACGGATTTGCATGAGTATTTCATTAATCGGATTGTAATTAAGTTTTATTTTCATCCAAAAAAAAAGAAGTTCGTTATCTAGCCTTCCTCCTAACTTTATTGGGGTCGGTTTAAAGTCGAACCATATGCAGCGGAATATCAGTATTTTACAATTTTTACATGAAGCGATTGCCTGTCGGCCCTCGGGAAACTCCATGGTAAGACTGGTTGTCATGACAGACTTTAAAGCTTTGACTAACAGTGACGACTGTCAACGATCTACAAATAACAGGACCAACGGCTTTACGAGCTTTCCGAGGCACGGAGGAAACTCTCTATGTCAGATGATCACTCATCCACAGACCAATCACGGCAAGCGCGGCATAACCTGGAAGATCAGCTTGTGCTGATGTAATTATTTAGCCACGAGCTCCAGAGGAAATTTAAAATAAAAAAAACATCTGCGAAAAAAAAAAGTGCAGTGAGTTAAATTGGTCCCCACCCAAGCCGCTCGTCTATAAATAAATAAATCAAATAACCTACAAGTGACTCGTGAACAAGCCTTTCTTTAAAGTGACCGCAATAGTATATTTTCTGAGAATTCCTACTGGTAATGTCGCCACTGTACTACGCCGACGAATGAGTCATGTTTGCCTTACCTTGAGAAATCAATCATGGCTTATAGAGTTAGAGCTTACAGTTTGTACGTACAAATTATGCTCGCGGCACCGTCTGTAAAGTACACCGTGTCACGCAAAAGGCAATTGAAGGATCAGGGTGGACGTTTAGTCAGTAGCCGTCTTTCCACAAGATATCTGTCTTGTTAGACAAGTGTTTAACATCTTTTAAACACTTTTCTAAAAAAAACTGTCAACGTCAAAATGACATGTTACTTTGATATAAGAGTCGTTTTGCAGTGACACTTTTTTTAAACAAGCGCTTAATAGATGTTTATCTTTTTGTACTAAGGCGGTAAGAGTCCTTTCCGCTCCACGCAAGATTAATTTGATAATTTTACTTGCTCTTTAAATAAATAATATGGTACCAGCAAGTATGCAGGGAGTATATTGGGCCCGCGTGATGGATTAAAGAACATTTCAATAGTATTGGGTTATTGGGTGATATGTTGTGCTTATTATACACAGGAACTTAAAAAATGTTAGACAGGAGACCTATCCCGACATGGTAGTAACAGATGGAGTGGTGTTTGCGGAGTGGACAAGAATGGTAAAGTGGGTGAATTTGTGGATGGGTGACCATCTGTCATAGCAAGTTTTCTCCGTGACTCGGAAAACACGTAAAGCCGTTGGTGCCGGCTATCATTTCTAGATCTTTGACTGTCGTTACTAATAAGAAGCTCTAAAAGTCTGTCTCATGGGGTACTTATCGTAGGTCTCAGTTACTGGGTTGTGGAGGTCCGACAGGCACTCGCTCCATGTAAAATACTGATATGTAGCTACATCTGGTTCGACTGGAAGCCTACCTCAATCACATATTACTTAATAGTACAATACAGTTGGGAAAAGGCTAAGCAGATGATGATATTGTTAATCGTATTACTGCCACTAAAGAGTATCATAGCTCGGCCAACCGAACTAGCCCAACTACACCACTACAGTTTTCCGTCATAAGAATTGTTTTATTTAGGTTTTGTACCGTTTTTCCTTCACAACAGTTTATCTTCCTGTTCCTTTATACGTGTATATCACATGTTCATTGAATTTCCATAAAAATAATGGGAATAAGTATGCAAAGATCTGACGACATTTTTATTATGTGACGTATTAGTGGAGGTATTAGCGAGCGTTTGCAGTTTCATTTTAATTTTCCTTTTCGCCCAATTAGGGTAAGTACTGACTTTTTAATTTCCTGTATTGATTGAACAAATTTTGAAACGGTATATTAAAGTTGGATCCCTGCTAATTTAATTGTGTTTGTTACCCATTCACGAAATTACAAATCACGTAATATGTGACGTGTGTAACGAGCAAACCGGAATTAAGCGGTACGTATTATTTTCCCTTTTACCCTAATGGTAACTATTGACCGATAATTCCAAAACATAATTTAGAAAAATTATATCAGACCTCGTAGAAGATGGCGGGACGAGCTTGATAAAACCTATGACCAGTGGTCCACTTTGGCCCTGGATCGTGAAAACTTGAAGTCATGGGGAGATTCCTTTGCCCAGCAGTGGGATGATGTAGGCTAGCAGTAGCAGTATCAGTAAATAACTATTTATAGTCTTCGTTTTATTGCTGTGGCTGAGTAATTGACTGCTACATCGCATGTTACTGATTCGATTCCCGAAAGGAACAAAAAAATTTGTATGTGAATTTAAATGTTTATTAACACACCCACGATTCAGGAGCTAGTGTGGGGTGATGTTACCAAAAAGTTTTGGTTTTTCCGACTTTTTATACTAAGTTAGACTTATGATTCATGGTTCATTTACATAATGAAAGGGGCGTTTCTGTACGGTAGTTTTCCGAAGAATTGCTTTTTGACACACTTTCTGAATTTCTGCGGTTTATGGACTAGACCCCTTTACTCGCCTTAGTTTTTTTTAATTTAATCTTTGACGGGAGGGACTGTCGGACTCGTACTAACTTTACGTTCCAGGGTCACGTTCCTGATGTGACCAGTCCCGCGACCCCGGGAGGCTTTGGCGCTCTAAGGGGGTTCCCGTTAGATTGCTGACAGACTGACCCGGGCATGATCAATGGTCAGGTTGCGAGTTACCCATTACTCTCCGTTCGCATGCCCACTTGCCATAGTTACAGCTTGGCCAGAACGTCATGAAAGAAAACTTATCTTTTTTTTTGCTGAAAACGATTTAAAATCTTTGTATTTGATGTAAACAAAGAACAGGTTTGTTAGATTTATTATTGTGCCATAAAACTAACGTAATAAGTTAAAAACAAACATTCAAAGTGCTGGTAGCGAGAGCACATTGGCGACTTCCGGTTTTCTATTCTAATTTGCCAAGCTGTAAGTTCTCTTTTATCGGTCACTACACAGCCTCCTTCAAGATGTATCCGGTTCACTTTTAGTCTACAATGATCAGGTCAGGGATCTCTTCGGTTTCAGGGGTGCCCCATAATTATTGACCAAAACTTTTTCCTCGAACCCGCTTAGTCACTTAAATTAGAAAAATTACACCACAATTTATTGATCTACCGAGTAGGAGCATATCGCATCTCGATTCACGGTAACTGGCAACCCCAGAAGTATTTTTAAACTAAAAAAGAACAAAGAAAAGCGTGAATGTTGCCAGATCTGAGTCATTAGCAGGAAATTCGTAGTTATAAGGTATAATTTAAAATTTTAACCTTCGTACTGTCTTTTTTTTTTTGAAAAATGATTCATAGATTATTTCCCGACAGATCTAAGAACTATTACTTGTTGAAAAGGTCTGGTCGTACACTTGAGGTTCTAAAATAATATGATGCAATTTTACTGACGGCAAGTATTTTGATCAATAGTTAAAATTGGCAACTTTTATGAAATTGCCATATTATTTTTTCTTAATAAAATGTATAGTATTTAACAAGTAGTTAGCTTAACTGCTGATTAAACTAATCAATTTTATCGTTTGAATTCTTTTTGACTCAAAAGCTTGACTGGGAAACACCGAATGCATGAATTCTTTTTTTTTATCAGAAAATATAATGTAACTAGTGTTTGCCCGCGGCTTCGCTTGCGTTATTTTAGAATTTGAGAAACAATACGGATCGTGTGACGCCATCTGGAATATGAACGTAATTGTTTTCTCGGAAACAGCTCTCTTTTGTTATTCGGGATGTAAGATCCCCTAAATCCGTGTCTATATTCCTGACAACGTATATGCTAAATTTTGGGACGATCGATTCAGTAGGTAGTAATGCGTGAAAAGGTAAAAAACAAACATACTTGCATTTTTATTATTAGTTTAGATCAATAATGTTATATCTAGGTACATAGTTTGCATAGGAAACGTCCTTGAGCGACATTAATTTCAAAGAACCGTGTTTATTTTAAACTTAGACTATCATTTTTGGGTCGTAGGAAACGTCCTTGAGCGACATTAATTTCAAAGAACCGTGTTTATTTTAAACTTAGACTATCATTTTTGGGTCGATTTACAGGCAAATTGAACGTACCATAGCATTGCTCTTCTCCCTTTAGCATATCGCGTGATACCTAAAAAATAACTTATTATCTGACTCGATGAGTACAACTTGTCGTCGTTTAAAACAGAATCTATGCACTGGTTTGAGCACCAATTCAAAACATAAATAAACACAAAATAGAAACCCTGATTTTTTTCTAATCTTTAAAATTCCACACCTCGAAACAATTAGGTACAATCGACAAAGCGGAATCATGACCCATTTTGACAATAAATCGTTTGAATCCGTCAAACTGACAAAGAACAAAGTCGTTACCACGGATATGTATGTTTACGCGAATGTGGACCTAATTGTATTTGAACGTCTGTAGGAAAATAAGCTTATAGTGGGTCATAATTCCACTTTGTCGATTGTACAATTAAAAAAAATATCCAACTTACTACCTACAATTTAAATCGGTGTAGATTTATATCCTAAAGAAGTATTGAAAAAAATATAATTATTTAAAACCGCGAATAATATTGAAACAAAAGTATGCACATTTTTTTTAATTATTTAAAACTCTAAGGACAAATAAAAAAAAACTCAAAAAGAGAAAATAGAAAACTGCGAGATTCGATCCAGAGACCCCTTGCACGAAAGTCAAGCAGGTTACCGACCGGACTGGCTAGTACGCTGACAATGACTTTCAAATAGCGGTTCTTGTACAAATGTCAACAATGACTGAAAATCAACATATTATAAAATTGCTAATCCCCCAAGGGGAATAGCGTAATTATACATATCCTATTAAGAGAACAGCAGTTTAAGGAATATTTGAGGAAAAATTGACTAAATAATATCCAGTGGTTTAGCTTCCAATAATCAACAAACATCTAAAAACAACAAAATTCAAAATTGCTCATCTCCCAGGAAAAATAGCGTAATAATACATAGCATATTAAGAGAAGCATATTATTAGGAATATTTGAGGAAAATTTGATCGACAACTTTACAGTAGTTTCGGAGATAGATCAAATCAAAAAAACATAAAAAATTTCGAAAAAAAATAAAAGTTGATCTGGCATCAGAATCGATCCCTTATCTCGAAAAAAATACAAAAAGAAAAAAATATTCAATGTACAGGAATGACAGCTCTACGATTTTATTATATGTAAAGATAAAGATAAGTATACCTAGCAATTTGATAGTTGACAGTTAGAATACCGCGATGGCTCGGCTGGCATAAGGTTGCAAGTTCAAATTCTGCTCGAGGTCGGATTTTTATTTCCACAGAAAACCTTCGCAATTCGCGATGCAGGCGCAGGTGTGTTAAAATAAAAAAAAAGATAATTCATACTACTGCACTGGCCTGTCAGTGATCTTTTCCTATGTGCACGAATTTTCAGTATTTGAGACGTAAAGTAAACTGGAACTTTGACAATTTCAAATTGACAATTTTCAAGGAAAAAATTAGTTCTTTCTTCACACACCAGAGGCGCTGTTCCATTTTTTCGTACAAGAAACGCTGTAAATACTGGAAAGTAAAAGAGTGAAAATTCGTGCTAAGGGTACAGTTCACACCATCTTCAACCAAGACATAATTAATATCATCTGCCAACCCGCACTGAGAGTAACCATGGAGTTTCCTGCCGGTTTTCCTCCATGGAAACGGCCAACCCGAACAGTACCATTTTTTGACGTTTTAAAAGGGCCCATTGAGGCCCATGTGAAATAAAATATTTTGATTTTGACTGGGCCTGTGTGGTGGGTTATACCACGCTCCCTGTCACACAGTGGGAACTATGCCCCAGCAGTGGAAACCATTATACTTGTTAAAGACAGAAAGGGAATCGCAACATAAAATCAAATTACCTGAAAGTGAACAAATGGCTTATCTTACAATCTTGAACTGGTTATTTCAGCCAAAATTATCTAGTATTTAATATTTACATGAAATATAAATACCGGCGTCTGACTCATGTATCTGGGGTGAATATTCTACTGAAATGCCTTTGAACTAACTAATAAACCGCTAAGTAAATAGAATTACACTTTATAAACAGTACTAGGAATGCATCTATTGAAAGTCTTGATTTACGATATTTAGATTCAGTACTTCAATTGCAACAAGGATTCTGTATTTATTTCACGCGATTATAGACTTTATAGCTATTAAAATAAACTGGTAATCTAATTAAAATGTTTTAATAAAGGTATACGTGCGGACAGTCACATCAGATATAGTCGCGTACAGTCACTCACATTGCAAAATTAGGTACTTACCTAATCATTTTTATTTTTGACATTTTTTTAATGACAATATTTTAAAACGTATATTTTTATAAAAAAAAATAATGATAAAAGGATTTTTAAAAGTATCCTTTAACAAATAAATAATCAATATTATAACCTCAAAATAGTATAAATAAAAAATAAAAACTAATACTTTCCTTTAGATAAGTTAGAGGAAAATATTTTTACGCACTTTTTTATTTTTTGGCAGATATGCTGACTTGTGACAGGAAAGAACATCTCTAGAAGACGAACGTGAGATCTATGTACCCGTGTACCGTTTCTCTATGGACTTCCCATAATCAAAGTTTGAAATTTGTTAATGCATGGCTTTAGAGAAAAGGGGAAAAACGATGGATAGGTCTCAACTATCTGTATCTACACTAATATTTTTAAGAGAAAAGATTTGTACTTTTGTGTGTGTAATGAATTAACTCAAAAACTACTCATCATCTGCCTAGCCTTTTCCCAACTATATCGGGGTCGGCTTCCAATGGAAACAGATTCAGCTAATATCAGTATTCTACATGGAGCGACTACCTGTCGGACCTCCACAACCCTGTAACGGGGTAACGCGATACCCCATGGTAAGACTCTTTGTCAGACTTTAGAGCTTCTGACTAACCAGTAACGACTGTCAAAGATCTACAAATGACAGGCGGGACCAACTGCTTTACGTGCTTTCCGAGCCACGGAGGAAACTCGCTGTGACAGATGGTCCACACCCATCCACAGACCAATGTCGGGGCTTAACCCGGAAGATCGGTCTGTGCGGCTGTAATTATTTAGCCACGAGCTCCTCAATAAACTCGAAAACTACTGGACCGATTTGAAACTGTCACCATCTGAAAGCTGGTTTGATCCTGAGTGACATAGACTATATGTGGTTTAATAATATGTCATATATTTTGTAAATATGTCGTTGGTGTGCCTTAATAAATAAATAAATAAATAAATTTAGTTCAGTTCCCTTAGCACGAATTTTCACTCTTTTACTTTACAGCGTATTTCCAGTATTTACAACGTTTTTGTATGAAAAAATGGAAGAGCGCCTCTGGTGTGCGAAGAAAGAACTAATTTTATCCTTGAAAATTGTCAAAGTCCAGTTTACTTTACGTGTCAAATGCTGAAAATTCGTGCTAATGGTACAGGATTTACAGAGTGGGAAGCGGTCGCCTCCTTCTGCGAAGCAGTAATGCTCGTCCCGCGAGCGAGAGAGGACAGAGTCCTCCCTCCGCCCCACCCGCAGTGGTAGACGCCCACGGCGACGGACGTCGCTTGATGATCTCCGGCCACCGTAGGCGCGGGCATGCGGGCAGCGAGTAAAGGGCAACTCGCTGCCCGGCCAAGGACCATGCCCGGGTCGACGGCGCGTTGTGTCCCACGCGCGCCTCAAAGAGCGTCAGCATAATGACAGGCCCCCCTTCTCAGAGGGCCAAAGCCTGCCGGGGTCGCGGGATTATTCCCTTACCGTGACCCCGGAACATAACAGGCTATGAAGGACACCGTGGATTTTAGTCCGTAGAAGTCTGACAGTCCCTCCCGCCCTGCCCGGGGTTGGAGGACTCATTTGATGATTTTACCAGGCTAAAAAAAAAACAAGTGCGTGTCGGGCTACGCACAGTTTAGGGTTCCGTAGTTGCCCATCAGAATACTTATGCGAAGTAACTAAACTGATTCGCTGAATTTAATTTCAAAAAGAAGAATTTTCAAAATCGGTCCAGGAGTCTTTGAGAAATCGGGGATAATACATAAAAAAAAGAATTACAACGAATTTAGAACCTCCTCCTTTTTTTTTAAATTAGTTAAAAATAGTTGACGATAAAAAATACCTATCCCCAAAAAACATACTTAAAAAAGCTGTAAAAATAAAGTTGACAAACTTACATTTGCAGTTGTCTCCGATACATTTTGTTTAAGAAAATATGAAATCCAAGTACATTTTATAAGTTGGTCGACTATTACTCGTAAAGTTGTAAAACCTACTTAGTCATGATAATTTTCTTTTAAATTTCGTTATATATACTACTATTGTGAATTTTTTAACACTCCCAAACATAACCGTTTAGCTGGTAGAGGGGGGGGACACTCGAGTCGAGCAAAATTTAGCACTTTAAAGCTTAATACTTCACGAACGAATTTTTTTATCAAAAAACTGTTAATGGAAACTATCATTATTTTTAAAGGCCTATTTAATGATACCCCACAATAAGGGGTACGCGAAAAAAAAAAATACCTCACTTTACGTGTAAGTACTGGAGGTACCCTAAAAAAAAAAATTTTAAGAGATTTTATTTTACCACTTTTTCGGCACACCAAATCCGTATATTTACACCAAATTACAGCTCTCTAGTACTGTGCGTCTCTGAGCTAAACTGCGGACAGACGGACGGACGGACATGGCGAAACTATAAGGGTTCCTTGTTGACCACGGAACCCTAAAAAAAGGGTACAGGATTTGAGTAAGTTAGTTAGTCATTTCATTTCCTATGAAGATATAGGTACTGCAGTCAAATTGACCTTTACAATTAAATCATGTCTGAAATCTAATGATAATTACATGTTTATAAATAGAATAATTTTCAGATTGACGTCACAATACTCACAACAATGTTTTCGTCAACGAAAAGCGATCAAAATCATATGACTTGCTGCTATTATTTCAAGGATTTTCAGGGATTAGAACAATATTTAATTTATTCCACATGTTTTTAACAAATATTTACTGAGAGACATAGTAATGAAATCAAATATTAATGTTTTCGGGTTTGGTTGCGTATAAAAATTTGTTGCGTATGAATTAATTATTGCAAACCTAATTAGATTAGTTAGGAAAAATCTAAATAAAACCGTTTATTTCAAGTAAGCCAGTTACAGGCACTTTTGAATTGTCAAAAGACAAAAGTAAACTAAAATAATTTAAAAATAGTTACGGTGCTACAGTCCCAGTCATTTTCATTTGATGAAAAACTGAAAATGAAGTCCAGTTTTTCATCAAATGAATATTGCCGAAGACTCAGAACGGGGAAGCTCATCACGTCAGAATGCAATAAATTACGCATAATAGATTTAAAAATTAAAAAGCCAACGTTTCTAAATTTCCTAAAAATAAGAAAATAACCCTACGGGGCTGACACTTGAGAGAGGGGCCACTCAAAACGTGGGGGCGAATTACTCGAATTTTTAACGTATCTGGAAAAATTATAATTATCTGTCTCAAATAGAAAAAAAAAATACGAATTGTATGAAAAATAGTATTGCAAACGGTTTTTGTGTTCTACACGACTTGGCTCTTGGCTAGTTTTTTCACTGATGCAAAATGCCTATGAATGAATGAAGAAGGGTACATTCTGCGAAAGTGGCATTTTGCGAAAGGGGCATTTTGCTACCTGTGGACATTTTGCGAAAGGGACATTTTGCTGCCTGTGGACATTTTGCGAAAGGGACATTTTGCTACCTGTGGACATTTTGCGAAGGAGACATTTTGCACCTGAGCCACCAAATAGAAAAAAAAGCCACAAAAATCGAAACTCCTTACAGTCAGACAAACAGATATTTTCAAACATATATACCTAGCGTTTTACCGCAGAATACACGTGCTTATTTCGTGCTTATTAACATTAGCACCACGTGTGTCAGTCGTGACGCTGCGCAGGTATATAGGTAAGCGCCGGCGCATCTATTACTCACGTCCATTGGACTGCCGGAATAGTCTGAGATGAAACAGCCGAAGTTTATTATCGGTGGTTATGGGAATTGGATTTATTGCTGCGAGATTGGAAGATGCAAGCTGTAGTGGATCAGATGGTTTTGGTGTCCTATTTTAATTAAGTAAATGATTAAATCTAGCTATCTATCCTACCAGTCTTCTAAGCAGTTTTTGCGTAATCCAACTAACTAATAAAGCATTTGACGATAACTGTCAAATGCTTGCACGGACTGGACAGGTCCACTCAAATGTGCAGTCTTTCTTCAAAAGACCATCTTTGAAACTAATCTTCATGACTCGTCGTATTACCTGACATAATTTAATAATGTGTGGACTTTAAAAGAGAGAGAAGCGCTTATAAGTAAATCAATCTTCTGTGAAATATGGGTTTTTTTTAATTATACATGCACACAGCAGGTGAGAGAGACGAGTTCCAAAACGCAATGTTATCTTATGTTACAAACAATTATCGAATTCCCAAAACCTCATTGCTCTTCTAATTAAGATTATTAAAGTATCTTTGAAACTTCCCGTGAAAACCCAAACACAGTTATTTTTAACTTTAAAGAAATAAAAATATTTTAACCAACATGAAGGTGATAAGGACTCTTTATAAAATCTATATTTAGATTCGGACTTTCCCAAATGACTAAAATAAAGGTAAATTAAAATACGGACGACATTTTGATAATCGTTTAACCGGTGGCCACATGGATGTTTAAAGAATGATCAATGATTTTGAAGCAGTCAAAACGATCAATATAAAATGATATTTTAAAATAACAATATTGGGCATTATTCCACAAAATTGGAATCGGTAACATGTAGATTTCGTGTAAGCAATAGTAGATTCACCAAGAGTATAAAATATTAAGTTATGTTCATCATCATCAGCCTATAATAATGTTCCCACTGCGGGGGCACAGGCCTCGTCTCTGTGAGAGGGATTGAGCCATAATCCACCACGCGGGCCCAGTGCGGATTGGTAGAATGTCACATGTCTTCGAATTTTTGGTTCTAAGACATGCCGGTTTCCTCACGGTGTTTTCCTTCACCGTTTTGAGAGCAGTGGCGATGGAATTAATTACACAAAGTAATGCCGCGAGAATTTTGAGTGTTTCTTATCCTTTATTTACCCGCTTGATTTTAGGTGTCATCAACGTCTGTCAAGCCACGTCTCACCATAGGTATCGGCTTTTACATGGCAGCATTTCACATGGAGAAAGCATATTTTATGGATATATATATAGAGATTTTCTTAAAAAAATATGTCGTGTGTATAAAGCTCAAGTTCAGGCTAACCACAAAATGATTGCGTGTTGTGGTCACACTAACATTTTTACTTCTGCAGGGCTGTGCCTTGTGGCTCCTGATGTCTGTGTTTTGGCGTCAAAATTATATAGGCATACTATGAATAACGAGTGATTCATTGTCTTAAAATAACTGTGGTAAGCGATAGATACCTACCTAGCTAATACTTTTTTAATGACTGAAAAATGTGAGCTCTCGTGGCAAGTGAAATCCGCATATATTTGACTCACCGATGTACGATAAAAAACATACCTACTATACATTAATTTTGAATAGCTTTTTATAAAAAATCTGAAAAATAAGTCAGTTATTCTACTCAAGTATCAAATTCTAAAGTTGAGGATTAATGTTAGGTCTTATGTTTGGTGAAAACATGATTCCATAAAATTTTCTCAATAGAAAAAAAACCCCAAAGTTAGTTTCTAAATTGAACAATAAACCGCTGGCAATCATAAAATACTTAAAATTAGATCATGAAACTATTTATACTAACTGAACTAACTATAAAGCAGGTCTAATGTAATTTAATTTTTTGAATTTCCTTTTTTTTTCGCCGTAAAATAAATACATTTGCGTTTAAGCAGCTAAAAGAAAGAGCAAGCAATAATACGTGCTACGTGCAACTGCGAGCGAGTAAGATTATACTGAAGTACTAATGGACCCTTAAGAGACGAAGAGGCGGCCTTCATTCAAAAATTTCCTTTTGCTTTCAAACGGGAACTTTGAAAGGCAACCCTAGTCGAGTTTATCGACAACCTCTTTGTCGACAACAGAGGCGCCACCAACCCTTTAAAAATATTGCAGTGTACTCTTGGGAACACCCCTCGACGAATATTAGCAATTAATTTTGCCTTAAACTGATTCATTTTGTCATTAAAATAAGTGCTAAATATTTAGGTGCTTTTTAGGGTGCCGTTCACGAAGTGTAACTAACGGGACCCTGTTAATATGCTGTCCGTCTATCTTTCAGCGGGACTGCATCGTGATTCGTAAAGGCTTGGCCAAGCATGGAGTTCGCGGCGCGACGTTAGTGAGGCGTGCTTTATGAAAATAAGTGTAAGTCGCCACACAAAACACGCTATGCTGCACGCATGCATGGCGTGTCACGTCACGCCAGCATTGGTACGATAAGGCTGCGTTATCATAAAGCGTTTCTATGACAACCGATACACAGGACGCGATTCAGACGGAGTGCAAAAGTAGCGTGTTTCCAACAGTACGCGACACGTCTACGACTCGCCAGACACGCGCTACGCTACCGTCAAGCTCGCTGTTTGTCAAAGCCTTAAAGGTAGACAGATAAATAGTATTTTTACAGAATGTGTATTACTTTTGCTTGAATGGTACGGAACTCTACATGTCCGAGTCCAACTTGTACATGACCGGTTTTACGTGTTTCTGAATTTATCATTGATCTTCCTTCAACCGTGTGACTAAAGTTGGACTTCACTGAGGTAACTTCTTAGAGGGAAAATAGATATCTGATTGTAACTGTTTCCTTTTAGCCTCGTGTATTGTCTATCTATTCATCTACTTAGCCTCCCCTTTTCCTAACTACGATTAGATTGGCTATGCCTATTCATCTACCTGGCTAAATTGAAGTTGTTTGAAGATTTTACATGGAGTGGCTGGCTTATCTCACCTCCACAACCCAGTTTGTACTGGGCTTGTACCTCCTTTTTATGACCAGTTGACATTCGGACTACTATACGACCACCATGACGATTGTCAATCATTTACAAATAATAGCTGGAGCAACGGGACATCGTACTTTCCAAGGCATGAAGGAAAATTCGCGTGTAATGAACATCTATTTCTAAACTGTATTTGGTAATTTTTGAATAGTTTACCTACACGCATTATCGCCTTTTTTTGTTTGAAAATGGGTGGAAATGAAAATATTGTCAGACTATTTCAAAAATTCACCCTTACTTCAGTTGCCCTTTATGTTCTAGGATCACGACTAACTTTACAAACGACGAATGATCATAATATCAGCTCAGTTACTCACTGTATGATTTTACCCGTTATTGTCCCAAGTTTCCTTACCATTTCCCTTTGCTTTTATTTATAACATTTTATTGGACATACCAGAATTGTATTTTTACCTGTTCTAATGTTCTATTAAAAATCATGTGTCTTTAAACTCAGGTGACTCAGCAGTAGCTTCGTGTGTTTCCTTCTTTCAATCGTCTTTGATCTTTGCATGGACCTATTCTACATACTCTTTTCTAACCGCGCCAGCCTTCATAAAACCCATTCATAGTTTCTTAAATCCAAACCACTGCGGGTCTAATCTAGAGTGTCGGCTTTAGTTACGGACGTTTTCTACGCTCCGTAATATCAAGCTGACTCCAACATAGTTGGGAGAAGGTTTGGCAGATGATGACTACCCATGTATTGCAAAACAGGAGGCATAACAAAGATTTCAGCTAAAACAAAATTTCTGTAGACAGCGTTACAAATTATTTGTCCTGATTTATTCCCGTTGGATCCCACTTTTACTATTGCATGCACTTTTATAAAATTATGCAATAGTAATAGTGGGATTCAAAAGGGGGAACCAACGAGAATGCCAATGCCATGCCAATTTCGTACCAACATTTTTAAGCGTAAAATTTTAAACGTCATCATAAGTAAACATGCGTAAGATATTTGCGTCTGATACGTCGCAATATACATATATATCGTCTTGTAAAAGATTGAGTTCATATTTAGTGACTTAGTGATAATGAGAAGTTTACCAAAAATAGTACAGACATTTTTAGATGTTTTATTTTTAGCACGAAATCTCTAATTTGGGGGTCTCGTCTGTAAAAACTTCGCCTTTATGCATACAGACAGATGTGAGGAACACCTACATTTTCATCAACTCCCTGGGCTCAATAAAAACGTAGTTCAAGTTATTTTACCAGGAATTTCCAAAAGCACATTTCAGCTGCGCGTTTCATGAAATTCGTTCGATTTTCCTTATAATTTTGGATATAGCCATTCAAGCCTAGTTGGAAAATTGCCCTGTTTTGAATGAAGTTTCTCAGAGGAAGTTTGTTAGAATCGGTGGTGAGGTGTTACCTAAAATGTGGTTTATATTTACTTTTCTTCTAAAATGTCACATCTTATACCTTGGAATATAGTTATTGACTATAATATTATAGTCTCTGTCGTGAAACACGACAGAGTTTTTTCTCACATGTTTAATAACTTTTCCTAAAATATACATAATTATAATATTATACTTTTGCACATGATTACTGCAAAAATTCAATCCAAGCATTTTGTTTTGGGCGCCTATTATGATAGCCCATATGTATATATTTGCCAGTAATCCCGCATTTTAAGTTTTTTTTCTTCCATCCTCTTTAATTTATGGTCATTCAAGACTGTCAAAGGATGATGCAACAAGTTCCGACGTCGAATCATGTGGTGTTGGGTGCAGCCGCCAAATTCGCGGGTTTCGTAACTGCATTGAGGTTACTACCATTGTCTGTCTGATGTAAGGTGGACTGACAGTTACATGGCTGAAGAGAGGGGAGTAATGAATGTAGGAGTGGTAGACAGCAGATTAAATCATTAGACTCCCTTTTAAAAGCTGTACTCTCTGCCTAAAACGTTTTTTTTTTCTTCCATCCTCTTTAAGGTCATTCAAGATCTTCATTATCGCCTGTCAAAAGATGACGCAACAAATTCGGACGTCGAATCATGTGGTGTTGGGTGCAGCCGCCAATTTCGCGGGTTTCGTAACTGCATTGAGGTTACTACCATTGTCTGTCTGATGTAAGGTGGACAGACAGTTGCATGGCTGAAGAGAGGGGAGTCAATGAATGGGAGGAGTGGTAGACAGCAGTTTTAAATCATTAGACTGCGATTTATTCAGCGTCTCTCTGAACAAATTTTGAAGATTAATCTCGGAGATACGGGAACGCATTAATCCACCTACTTAGTAATTTCTTTGTGAATTTCTTTCTTTTTGTTTTTTTTTTTTTGTTTTTCTTTTCTGTTTTCATTTAGTTTAAGAAAAAATAAATTATAATTTAACCAATGATCATAATTTTAAATGGTAAATGTTGCGTATGCCTGTAATAGGCTTGCATACCAGCACATAAGTTTATATTTTTTGTTTTCAATTACTGCATTGTATGTTTTGCTGTTGGTGTACCTTTTAAATAAATAAATAGACAATATTTGATGAGTTTTTGGTGAGTTGCGAGGAGACAGGGGTATTGTGGAATGATGACATTTTAGCAAACGCAGCGACCAGTTCAATTTAAATATTAGGTAGGTGCACTAATTTTTTATGGTAAAAGCTCAGATCAAAGAAATAGGCAGATAAAACGCTCAGAACACGCGAGTGTCTCAACCAAAGTTAATACAAAATCAAATAGAATTACATTCCATAATGTTTTCTTTGTTTTTGAGAACAACTTTTACGATGGTTAAAGACACAAGACGGCATATTTTGGCAAAAAACAACAACTAAGCGCAGCTTGGTACGATGCGTAGCTTGGTACTGTCGCGAGTCGCGACTTTGTATTCGATTTTGATTTTGTATTAACTTTGGTGGACCCACTAACGTGTTCCGAGCGCTCTATCTGCCTATTTCTTTGATCTGAGGGAAAAAGCATCAGTTTCAACCGAGTCCTCCTGCCCTGAGTGAAGGCGGTAAGGACTATCAGATTTTTTCTGACTAAAATCCACCCTGTCCCTCCAATTGCAACTTACGTTCAAGAGCCCCGAAACCCAGTCTATGTATAATATTGAAATGGTCGATTGAGTATCAATCATTTAGACTAGCGAACCGCGCTCTGCAATGCATCAAAAACAATGTACCTAGGTTTCTACTGGTGAAAGGATTTTTAAAGTCAGTTCTGTAGTTTCTGAGATTAGTTCGTATAAACAAACTTACGAATTAACCAGGGACAAATTAGATATGCAACGCAGAGGAAAAGACTTTTTTGGCCAAGACCAGTGACCAGACCACAGACCAGACCACAGACCAGACCGAGTCCTTAATTGTATTAAAATATTGTTAAAAAACAAGTGTTGATGGCAAATTGAGGTGAAAAAAATATGAGAGTAAATAATGACAACTTTGAGTGTTCCACTTGAGAAATTATTCGTCGGTGCAAAGTGTTTTTTTTTTCGAAAATTAAGAGTGGATTAAAATTTTAAAAAAACCTTGTCATTTGATAGTTTAGAAATAAAATGATTGCACTAGTTTAGATAGTAAATGTTAAAGAATGGATGTCAATATCAGCTGATGCAAAACTATTCGTTGATAACTCAGCAGTTATGCCTGACATACGACCGTTAAAAATACTATGCGACATTTACAAATGCATACAAATTGAAATAATAACCTTGTAAGTTTGCAACTGATAGATTGTAGGTACTGTGATTGAGATAATATATTTTTGATTGAAGGATTTCTCATTATTAACTCCGGTCAATCGACAATTTGCAAGTTATTATTAGAATTATTGTTTACATTTGGGCTACTGGCCAGTTGCTATAACAGATTCTAAGTAAAGAAAAATTAAAGCCGAACTTTTTAAGTTATATTATAATGGCGTTTGCTTCCAAATATTATTAGGGTAACCAAAATATGTAGTTTATCTATAATGATAACCTCCTTGTTTTGAAGTAAATTAAGTAAACCACATATTTAAAAAAACAAAATACATTTTATGAGGTGACTGAAACTCTCCATCCACTCTTAAAGGACAATATCCTGTATTGTGGGTGCGTTTACAAACATTTAATTCACAGACTTACACAAACTGCCAGACCCGGAACAAGAACTTGTAGATCATACAATATTTTTTCTGTGCGCAAGTCGAATCGCTCAACTACTATTCAATGAAATAGAATCACGACAAAGAGAGTATTTCATGTTTTTAAACTTAATTATTTTTATATTAACATTGCACATAGCAACAAAAACAACTTCATAAAACATACAATACAAGACTAACGAACCGTCAATTCGATTTTAAAAACGATTAATTACAATCAGAATCGACGTCCAATCGTACATGCAAACATAGTTAATCGATATAGCTGTATACCAATACTATCAGATCAGACCATGTGTCGGGGCGCGGTGCCAAACTGATTGATGTCAAAATAACTACAGGTGTTTAACCTGTAGTTAGTTTAATTGCTTGACTTAATTATAGACGTGGTGACGAAGCAGGTGTCATTGTAGAGCTATACGCTATGTGCGAAATCGATGGTGATACGATTGCAGCGCGCGATGTTACGGAGATGTGAATCAATGGACACACACATTGGTTAAAGTACGTGTCAAGTTTAATAAGCACTACAATCTTTTCAAGAGCTTTTTGTTTTAGTTTGATTTAATTTTGGATGAAAAATAAACCGAAAATGTTTATTAAAGTATCTAGTTGGGTAGAATAATAATTGAATTGAGGAATTTGTATGATCTGCAAGTAGCTAGTTTTGTTCGGTGTCTGGGTGTTTGTTTATGTGAGTTTCTATGTTTGGAAATGCACCCATGAGACTGGAGAAAGTCCTAGTGTGGGGGTGCTAATAAAAAAAAAAAAATGGAGATTTCATGGCGCCCGATTATTTGGTTACAAGAAGGCGCTGTCATCTTGAATACAGAGTTTGGGATCGTCCGGAATTTTTCAGGAGTTCTACAGCGTGGACGAAAAGAACAGCCGAGTAAAGAAGCAGGTTGGTCTGATAGTCCCTTAAATTGCGCTTTACCCAAGTTATCCTTTAGTCCAAGTCCTCCTCAGTCCGGGGTCGCGGGACATATCTTAGTACCATACATAGTTGGGCCATTGAAGGACGCCGTGGATTTTTGTCAGTACGAGTCTGACAGTGCCTCCTGCCCTGCCAGGGGTGGGATGACTCATTTGATGATTTAATATTACGTAAAAAAAAGTCCTCCTCAGTAGCTACCGGTTCGAGGAGTACAAAATAATAGCTCCTGAAAAGTATTAAAAAGTCCCCCCGCGACTTTGCATAGGCTAATGAAAATAAAATACTGCACTATTATATTTTATAGTGGGTATTTAACTAACTTGACAGATGATTCTAATACTCAATTAGCAATAGGATCAGCAATAATATTCTTATGAATTAAGACCACTCATCACGACAAAGTCTACAGAATTTCCGCCATTTTTTAAACGAGATCAAAGACTGTGAAACCCACTAGAAAAAAACCTACACTTGACAATAATTAAGATTAGAATCTAGGTCTAATTAATCTCGTATCCGTCATAGAAATGACAGTTTCTTTGGAATTCTATGTGTACATTAGTTATATTAAATCCCATCGAAATACGAGGAACCCGAGCAATTCACCATAAGATCTGAATTCCTGAAAATTAAAACTGGTTTCCTTTATGACTTCATAACTCAAACCTTCCAATCATGGCCGATAAACGATGCCAACTTATGTTTTACACTGCTAATTGCAGCTATAGACTCTTTTCTTAAGCTAATAAAGTGGAAATTTGAATGTTGATTTGTTTAGTAGTCGCAAATACAATGGTCTAGCAATGATCATCATCGTTCAAAGAAGACTTGTGGTTTTTTTTTTGTATTTTTTGGTTAAATCGCTGCAAGGGCTTTACGTCATCGTCTGTGAACGTTAGCGATGCGATATTATAAGCGTTTAGAAATGTGCTTATTAAAACTAGCTTTTGCAAGTGGCGTTACCCGCAAGAGAGTCTAACATATTTTATCAAATCAAAGCATTTATTTCAAGAAGGCCATTTTGAATTGTCAATGACAAAAAAATATAATGAAATACTACAAAATGATGGTGCTACAGTCACAAGACATAATAACTGTATATCTGAATATAAGTGTCTACAAATGTGTTCTAAAAGTAAATACTCAAGTACATAAAAATGTGACATATTGGTGTTCCAGATAGCTTACAAATGATTTTAACACTTACGCGTAATAAAGATAAGGATGATATTTAATTGTTGGAAAGTTAGTAGGCTCGTCGTCAAGCTGTCTACTGGGTGACAATTATCTTTCGTTGATTGGTTCATTATCTTTTAAACGATTATGGTTGTACCGACACCATAATTTAGAAGAGTCTTAAAAGGCCGAGAGGTTGAGTTCAATTGTGGTTAAGTACCAATGTTTCTTTTAACTTAATGCGTATTTTCCTACTTTCGCACTTTCATAGCTGGTTCAAGAATAACAAAAAAATTGATTCTAAGTTTGTACGGAAAATTGAACTTCGAAAATCAACTAAGTCTAGGCCTAGTCTAGACTAATTAATTCTGATATCATGAGGTAGCCACATCCACCTTAAAAATTATATCGAAATGAAAAACTTTTAACTAGTAAATTAGTAAGTAAGTAAGCATAGTACATCATTTAATATTTTTTGTAGAAATCTGCAACTATTAAGTAACCCTTAATTTTTTGAATAATTTAATTTGTTGGCTTGTTTTTTTTAATTATGTTTTTTGCTTTCAATCGCGTATTGCATTCGTCGGCTGCAGCTGAAAAACACCATTAGGTGACTCTGCAGCACCAGCGATGTTAAACTTAGCTAAGATCCTTTTTGGCATTGATACTTTTGCTTTTTAGGGTTCCGTAGTCAACCTTTTATGTTTCGCCAAGTGATCCTTTTCCGTCCGTCTGTCCGCAGTACCTCAGAGACGCACAGTACTAGAGAGCTGTAATTTGGTGTAAATATACGAATTTTTGTGCCAAAAAAGTGGTAAAATAAAATTTCGTAAATATGTTTTTTTTAGGGTATATTCCTGTACTTACACGTAAAGTGAGGATTTTTTTTTTCACGCGTACCCCTTAGTGTGGGGTATCATTAAATAGGCCTTTAAAAATAATGGCCATTAACAATTTTTTGATAAAAAAAATCGTTTGTGAAATATTAACTTGAAAGTGCTAAATTTTGCTCAATTCGGTGTCCCCCCCCTCTACCAGCTAAACGGTTGTGTTTGGGGGTGTGAAAAAATGGCCAAGTGTGAGTCGAACTCGCGTGCAAAGTGTTCCGAAATTAAAATATTTTTTTAAATCTCTCACATTCTATCAAGTGGGGGATCAAAATAAAGGATTTTAAAAGTGGTTTACCAAAATATATAAAACTTATACGTTTCAATTGAATTTGGACTCATAAATGCTAACAAAAACTAAAAATAGTCAAATAAAAATTAAATTAAAAAAAAACCCGACTGCGTAAAAAGTTAAAGGGTTTTTTGTTTTTTTTTTTATTTCATTTTGTCCAGTTAAAAGATGTTTGTAATAATGATAAGGGCACTTCTCTTTCATTATTTGTAGTAAAAATATTACTTACTTATGTTTCGTAACAAAAAATGGCAGATTAAGTTCAGACTATGGCCTGGGGGGGTATTACAACGTCTTAAAACCAGGCTTATTCCGGCGAGTGAAAGTGACAGAGCTATACAAGTCGTCTAGCGCCATCTCGTTCACTCACTGGAACAAGCCTGGTTTTAAGACGTTGTAATACCCCCCCAGTACACGCCAAAAAAACTGCTTGTTAAATACAATTATATTTTGTTTTATTTCTGATTAAACCTTGGATTAAATAACATAAGGAATAACCCAGTTTGCACGTGGTAAAATAATTATAAGATTTTTAAGTTTATAGGTTACGTCAAACTTTGCACAAAAAATGGATTACAATAACAAATAATACTTTAGATGAAAAACATTGATTTTCCAACTGTTTTTTCCATATTATTTGCATTTCGTAGGTCCATATTATTTATATTACATAGTATTAGACGAGTATGTCCAGCTAGGTTGAATTTTCCAAGTAGTAAAAATTTGAAAATAAATAATACATTTTCAATTTTTTTATGGGAATTACTCTTTTTCACAAAAACTACTGAACAGATTTGGATTAAGATTGGTACACAGATAGTTTATAAACCGAATTAACACATGGGGGGTAGTTTTTATCCCGGTATGAACGTTTCTTGGGATAAATACCATTTACCGAACTTAATGAAAGCGACGCTGTGGGCATTTACTTATACATTATATTAGTTAGTTATCTCCATTATATATCCTCCTACTAGTAGATCTAGTTTATAAATGCAAAAATGGCGCCTAAAAGTAAATAATCGAATTTTCGCGTATCAAGAAACAAGTTCTTTTAATCCAACGTAATAAATTCGTGTTTGCAAATATCACCTTTGAAAAACTCCGAAAGACTGTTTTATTAGGTACAGTCAGGAACAGTTGTATGGCCTGTATCAAACCTTGTTATTAAAAAAAATCCTACTTTGGGTAAAAGCCCGGATCATTTATTTTTTTAATAAAAAAAAAAAAAACAGAAAATCCGGGGTGCGATATATAGCACCAAACTGAACTACATAGGAAGAATAAATCAATTACTATGGCTGATCAGGACCCGATAAATCAGTTCCAAGTTTTTTCAGTTAAATTGTCGAAAATATTAAATTTAATCTGGGTGAGTTAAATGAGACTACTTATATCCTTCTTTCTGAAGGGTTTTTATATTTGAAAGGGTGTACTCCCACTGACCCTACTTTTAAATTAGTCCTGATGGCGACATGACAGCGGAACTGGAATAAATTAATCCATAATTATTCCTTATGTCCCCATTGATCACTGGTGATGACTGTACACGTATCTACAATATATTACCATAATTAATCATAAGAATAAAACTAACAAATCGGTTTCCAATAAGGCATTAATTAACGTACATTTATGATAAAAAGTTGGCGCCACTGGCTGACTACAAACGGAAGTGGACGGCCTTCAACCTTACAACAAACTGCCACAGTCTGCGAGCTCAGAAAAATAAAAATAAAATACGCGTCTATGGTTTTTTGTTTCTTTTTTATTCTGTGGCAGAAGTGACGTTTTGGTTTGCGCGGGAAAAACGTTAGTGTGACGTTTGTTTTAAATTGGAGGGCATGAGACACGCCTCTTTTTAAAAGAATTTTATCATTATTCCTCGAAAATATAGTGCGTCATTTTAAAGATATCTTTTCTGATATTTTAAGTTCCAATTAAAATACTGATTCGTATTAAACTGACAAACGGCAATACAAAGTACTCATGAAAGCACGTCAATCCATCTCAACCTGTCAAATATCTTTAATAGATTCTAATCTTTATGACAAAAGTAGAAGGTTAATTTTCGATTGAAAAATAAAATGACAGATTTAGGAAGTAATTAGATGTGCTCTCTCTGTACGACCAGCAAAAAAAAAGTAAAACCAACTTAATTAACACGTCTGAGCGACAACTTAACACGAATTCACACCCAATAACTTTTTAAATTCTCTTCAAGAAGTCCCGTACGTAATCCCGTAATGTTGGTAACATTATATTTTAGCTTAGTGTCAATACAGACAGTCTAAGCCGATTGATTTGGCAACAAAAAATCATGGTAATACAGTCCTCCCACAGTTATTTCACCTCTGATTGCTACAATATTCGTAAAAATAAGATCGGTGATAAACCCAGAGAGGTTTCCGTTGTGAGGCCAGACTTGATGTAAGAATAAATGAATGTAAGTTTTTTAGATATAAGTAAATAAATAAAAACCGGCCAAGTGCGTGTCGGGCCACGCACAGTGTAGGGTTCCGTAGTTGCCCATCAAAATACTTATGCGAACTAACTAAACTGATTCGCTGAATTTAATTTTAAAAAGAAGAATTTTCAAATCGATCCAGGAGTCTGAGAAATCGGGGATAATACAACGAAAGAGAAAAAAAAAATGATTACGACGAATTTAGAAACTCCTCCTTTTTTTGAAGTTAGTTAAAAATAGTTGACGATTGAAACCTACCTATCCCCAAAAAACATACCTATAAAAGCTGTAAAAATAAAGTTGACAAACTTACATTTGCAGTTGCCTCCGATACATTTTGTTTAAGAAAATATGATATCAAGTACATTTATAAGTTGGTCGACTATTACTCGTAAAGTTGTAAAGCCTACTTAGTCATGATAATTTTCTTTTAAATTTCGTTATATATGCTACTATTGTGAATTTTTTCACACCCCTAAACATAACCGTTTAGCTGGCAGAGGGGGGGGACACTCGAGTCGAGCAAAATTTAGCACTTTAAAGCTTAATATTTCACAAACGATTTTTTTTATCAAAAAATTGTTAATGGAAACTCACATTATTTTTAAAGACCTATTTAATGATACCCCACAATTAGGGGTACGCGAGAAAAAAAAAATCCTCACTTTACGTGTAAGTACAGGAGGTACCCTAAAAAAAAATATTTTACGAGATTTTATTTTACCACTTTTTCGGCACAGCAAATCCGTATATTTACACCAAATTACAGCTCTCTAGTACTGTGCGTCTCTGAGCTAAACTGCGGACAGACGGACGGACGGACGGACGGACGGACATAGCGAAACTATAAGGGTTCCTTGTTGACTACGGAACCCTAAAAAAAGCAAATTTTGATTTAAAAGAGTTTAATGCCCATTTTCCTTCAATAGTAAATTACTATCCAACTACTGTATTTTTTTAAATATTTTATTATGCTTTTTGACTTTGGCTGTAGCTTCATTTTTTGTTAATAAGACATGTAAAAAGCTTATGCTTTTAATTTTTTGATACAATGAGACTCATAATGATTAAAAATCCACCCTGTTCCTTCACGTTCTAGCACCCCGGTATCGCTTAGATAGACAGTTGAGTTTGTGACATGCTGCAATGTAAAAGGTAAAATAACTTTGACAGAACTGCATGTCGATCGATTTGGCCACAAAAAATTGAGTCATACAAACTTATACGATCTGACATTGAAGTATAGGCAAGACATAAAGAAAAAAATGTAGGTATTGAAGTATTTATTACATAGAGTAATGAACTGGCGTCTATGGTCTGAGTTAATAATTAATTGTCTATTAGTTTAGAAGTCAACGAGGTGAAGGAGTTTAACCGTTTGCTTTTTTTAAATCGTTTTCAAATTGTTAACGTCGAGAGGTGCTAAATGCTAAATTAATTAACATTTAAAACTTTCAGATTTATAGTATTAGTTACAATAAAGGCATGCTAATATTGGTCTTCTTCAATTATTAGAAGAGCGTCAAAACATTAAAAAAGATAAAAAAAAATGTTGATCGCTTGTCTAAAAAAGTGTAAATGTAAAACGACCCTTAAGTCAAGTGAAATATCGTTTTGACGTTAGGATGTTTATAATATACGTACGTAACGTAGTTAAAGCGCTTCAGCACTGACTCACTGAGACTGGTGTCGGGTCTGAAAGAAGTAACTTTCACCTTTCGGATAACAAATGTACTATCTATCTTGAAAAATGTGCAGGCTGTTAGGGAACTATCTCAGTACCTTTAAATTAAAGCAGTCGACTGTAGATTTACTTAATTTATGATATCCAAATAGGTACAAAATGAACTCGTAGTTGGTAATCTTAGTTTTATTTTTCTACGTTTCTGAAAAAAAATCACGTATTTTATTATATTTTATATAATCTTGTTTTCGTACTTCTCACTACATACTGGATTCTCCCATCTATTTTTAACCTAATCTTTGATCTAAATGAAACTTAACTAACTAGTTTTTGCCAAAATCCCCACAAAAATACATCTATAAAATTAACCACAAGATCATTTTATTTAATGACAAACGGACGGAACACTTCCTAAAATTAAATGTTTTAATTATTATAATGACTACCGTTATCTACGCAGTGGTAGGAAATACCATATGCCTACGCTGTATTAATTAAAATTTTATATTTAGCCAAGTTCTTTTCCAAAGACCTTTCTCCATGCTACAGGTAGTTATACTATTACCATGTAGGTTGACTAAAAAAACCTAATCAATGTGTTTACATTTCCATAATGGCAACTGACTGTTAACTGTCAATATGCAACGAATATTAAAAAAAAAACAATTAAAGGCGGGTCCAGACATGTATCATTTGCCCGATCCGATCACCGTATCCGTATCGAAGTTATATAGTTAGCGAATTGTGAAGTAAAAGATGGATGGTTAGAATGTTGTGAATGATAATAAAACAGGCACATGAAATTGCTAAATTCTCGTGCATTTCAACCAACTGCGATGACATGTTTGATCGAGAGCAGAAACTGAACTGGGGAATTTGATACGCGATCATGACGCAGATACGGATATGGTGATAGGATCGGTCAAATGATCATGTCTGGACCCGGCTTTAGGAGCCACTGAAATAAGAAGAAAAACATACAAGAATGCACAAAATGTTTTTAAAATTCCAGAGAAAAAAAAAACAAAATATAGCAACAGAGTAGGCATTTTTTTTCTACTTTTTAAACTTTGATATATACTTCATAAATAGTAAACATACACGAAAAGTGACTTTACAAAATATACGAGTTTAGACCACCAAGTTAAGCACATAACTTTGTCATAATTTCTGCAACAGAATCAGGATAAACATCAATGCCTACCGGAAAAAGCCACGTCAAAGATTGCACCACATTTTTCAACGATGACCTACCTATACAAGACCTTTAATCCTGAATTATTATATTAATCCAAGGGATAATTACTATCTACGTATAGAATTAAGATGCGATTCCACCAAAGTGCAGCACTGTTTTTTGTTTTAAGATGTTGTCCCACACTAAGAAATTTCTTATGTGTCGCGGGTTCGTTTACAAACTCACGTACACAAACTCTCAGACCCGGAACAACTACATATAAGTCATATAAATTTTATTCCGTATGGAAATCGAACCGGCGGCGACACGCTGCGCAGCAGTCCTATCGCTCAGCCACTGTGTTAACTGTGTAGCACAAATGTTCGTGGATACTTTTGTGCGCGCACATGTGCACATTGGTAAACTTCCTTCAGTAAAAAGTTCGCGCACAAATATGCTGAACTGCGCGAACAAAAGTTACACACAGCTTTTTCAGTAGACACAGAGGCTAAACGAGATACCAGTTTATTTAGTACGCGCACTGTAAAAGTGCGCGTACAAAAGTGCCTCACATTATCTTGGTGGAATCTTACCTTAAGATTACTTAATAGATCTCGTCTCTTGGAAGCGTGGAAACGACATTTAACATACAATGATGAATTTATATTTTCCGAGAAAATTTAAGATCTATTAACGTTGACATCATAAATCAATGTCTATGTATGTGGACCATGAATTTATGATTTGTGGACAGAAATAAAACTTTATTTATGGCCATGGATTTAGGGCCTAACTGATATTTTTCATGTGCGTAATATATTTATCGAGTTATTAGAACGAGCGATTTCTGTCGCATTACCTGTAAGTGTGTGCCCTATTGAATTTTATAATTTAACAAATTTTAATATGTCTTTTTTTATAATTTAACTAAACAGCCATTAGTTAATAATTTAATTAAATAGTAATTTAACAATAATTTAACTTAATAATACATTTGACTAAATAGTCAAATGTATTTTATTTCCTAAACTTAAAAATACCTTTACGCAAATTCCACATAAAGAAAAACCTGGGGTCTACGAAAATCACCCTCTACGAAAAAGTTCGTAGACCGTCTACGAGTGGAGGGTTCGTAGCTAGCACGTGCATTATCTGCGTAGCCTTTTACCAACGTTGTTGGGGTCAGATTTCAGTCTAACTGGATATGCAAACTTTATCTTAAACGTTGTCTCTCCGGGGTCGCGGGACTGTCTGACCCTGGAACGTAAAGGGCTATTGAAGAATCACCGTTGATTTTAGTCAGTACAAGTATCCCCATTAGACTGCTCCGCATTTGATGGTCTTACCACGATAAATAAAAAAAGACTTTGCCTTTATCACCTCAGTCTAAAGTAGATGGAACAAACCTACTATTCTCTAATAAAAAGAAGGGTGTACCGCACAAAGTTAAAAATCGGCATCATTTGTCTAAAAAAAGTGTAAAACGACCCTTATTTCAGCGCCAAATGCCGATTTACAGTTGACAGATTTTTTAACACAAATGTTCAACAGACGTTTAACCATTTTTTTGTTAGACGGACATAATTTTAAGTATATAAAGCGAGTTACTGGACAGCCATCTCTTCTACCTTGTCAATTGCAACAATATAATCATTATGACAAGATGACACATCTTAAATATTTATCTAAATCATTAGAACATGAGGTGTCAGTTTACCCACTTTTTACTATGTTTTTTGTTGTATGTTGCAAAGATCTTGCATGACTCAGTTTTGATTGGGCGCCGCGCCGCGCCGATATAACCGGAATTAATACCTACTTAGTCTCGTAATGTCTTTTTTATTAGCAAATCAAATCAAAGTATTTATTTCAAGTAAGCCAGTTACAGGCGCTTTTGAATTTTCAAAGTCAAATCGGTGCTACAGTCCCAGTCACAAGACATTTATTAACTGTGAAAGTACCGTAGATGCCTATTCCAAGGAGTGGATCTCCATGGAGAGGCTGGTTGGTATACCTAAGCAGTTACCTAGTTGAACTGTTAGGTAACACCACACCATGCGGTGTCCTTACACCGTTGATTGTAGTCAGTTCAAGTCTGCAGTTTGTTACCGAAGTATTTTTCATTTACACGCGTAGTTAAGTTTGGGAAAAAATATAAAAGATATAAGTAGTTTTTATTGTGCAATAACTATTGCTTCTTTTGTTTAATCTTTTTGCGTCTTTATTAACCCCACACCATGAATTATTATAAATTGGCAAGAACTGAAAAAAATCTAGACTGATAGAAAGAACTTTGCTTTGTGGGTGTCATCAAAAGACCCTCCCACCCCGGGCAGGGCAGGACTGTCAGACTTGTACTGACTAAAATCCACGGTGTCCTTTAATAGCCCTTTACGTTCCAGGGTCACGGTAGCTGTTTAGTCTCGCGACCCCGGCAGGTTTTGACCCTCTAGGGTCCCGTTAGGCTTTGGCCCTCCGTCATTGTGCTGACACTCTTTGAGGCGCGCGTAGAACACAACGCGCCGTCGACATGGGCATGGTCGTTTTCGGTTGCCTGGATCAAGGGCCTTTTTTCAGAAAGCCGTTCTTTTGGACACAGCGCGCCTTCTTTGGATGTTGCTTTCTTTGGAGCCCTGACCGCCGGGTACCTTGAATTCTGTTCCCGATATCACAAGGCCACTTTTATTTATTAAATATTTGTTTTGAGTCATTAGATGATTTTACCACAATTATCCTGTACCTATTATTCTACCGTTTCGATAGCAACTCCAAAAACCGGCCAAGTGCGTGTAGGGTTCCGTAGTTGCCCATCAAAATACTTATGCGAACTAACTAAACTGATTCGCTGAATTTAATTTTAAAAAGAAGAATTTTCAAAATCGGTCCAGGAGTCTTTGAGAAATCGGGGAAAATACATACGCTCGTGATTACAATCGAATTTAGAACCTCCTCGCTTTTTTTGTTGAAAATAGTTGACGATAAAAACGACCTATCCCCAAAAAACATACCTATAAAAGCTGTAAAAAGGCTAAAGTTGACAAACTAACATTTGCAGTTGTTATCCGATACATTTTGTTTAAGAAAATATGATATCAACGTACATTTTATAAGTTGGTCGACTATTACTCGTAAAGTTGTAAAGCCTACTTAGTCATGATAATTTTCTTTTAAACTTCGTTATATGTACTACTATTGTGAATTTTTTCACACCCCCAAACATAACAGTTTTTGGTAGAGGGGGGGACACCCGAATCGTGCAAAATTTAGCACTTTAAGGCCTGTTTAACATTCGCTAAGTAAAGCTATGAGTTAGCTACTTTGAACATAACTGCTCAGTATGGTAGTAAATTGCGAGTTACCGGACAGCCATCTCTTCTACCTTGTCAATTGCAACAATATAATCATTATGACAAGATGACACATCTTAAATATTTATCTAAATCATTAGAACATGAGGTGTCAGTTTACCCACTTTTTGCTATGTTTTTTGTTGTATGTTGCAAAGATCTTGCATGACTCAGTTTTAATTGGGCGCCGATATAACCGGAATTAATACCTACTTAGTCTCGTAATGTCTTTTTTATAAGCAAAGCAAATCAAATCAAAGCATTTATTTCAAGTGAGCCAGTTACAGGCGCTTTTGAATTTTCAAAGTCAAATCGGTGTTGCAATCCCAGTCACAAGACATATTAACTGTGAAAGTACCGTAGATGCCTATTCCAAGGAGTGCATCTCTATGGAGAGGCTGGTTGGTATACCTAAGCAGTTAGTTAATCTGATAAGTAACACCACACCAAGCGGTGTTTGCCCAAAACTCTTAAAATAAATACGTAAATAAAAGTAAATATGGGACACGTAAGATAGTAGGTATTGATTAAGTTTTTGAAAATTCTAATTAAAGTTAATTTATTTGCCAACACTAAAAATACAGAAAATTAAGTAGCAGGTAAATAGAGCGTCTGGGGCCGCGGGACTATAACGTAGCTGTGGCCCCGGAACGTAAAGGGCTATTGAAGGACACCGTTGATTCTAGTCAGTTCAAGTCTGACAACAATGGGTAGGAGGATTCATAGATGATTTTACTACAATTATCTTGTACCTATTATATTATTGTACCGTTTCGATAGCAACTCCAAAAAAGGCCAAAATGATCCTAAAAACAAACAAAATGTACGTCACCCCATCGTTTTTCCCATAACGCAACTAGGTAACGAATGTAATAATGTGTATCAAGTGGTTTTCCGATTCCCATTATAATTTTCTACCATGTGATTAATGATTGATAGTAGTATTTAGTACTATGTAGTAGTAATTATGTGCTAAAAGCGGTGCCGCCTCAGGCCATTGTTTTTTCCATGGTGCATGTTTTACCGTAGGTAATTGTTTCACAAGAATCAGGGGAATTAGATATTGAGTCATTGTTTTAGGTGGAAAATATTTCACAAGTCATGTAATCTTGAAAGGAGGAGACGCCTGGGTGCCACCACTGCGAAGATCGCCCGGAGGACACGGTGGAGCATACGGTGCAAGACTGCCCAGCTTGGGCGGAGCACCGACGTGTCCTCACGGCTGCGATAGGCGGAGACCTCTCGCGCCCGGCATTGGTTGCGGCCATGCTGCGGGGCGAGACGGAGTGGGAAGCGGTCAGCTCCTTCTGCGAGGCAGTAATGCTCGTAAAGGAGGAGGCAGGCCGCGAGCGAGAGAGGACAGCGTCCTCCCTCCGCCCCAGCCGCAGTGGTAGGCGCCCACGGCGACGGACGTCGCAAGATGATCTCCGGCCACCGTAGGCGCGGGCATGCGGGCAGCGAGTAAAGGGCAACTCGCTGCCCGACCAAGGACCATGCCCGGGTCGACGGCGCGTTGTGTCCCACGCGCGCCTCAAAGAGCGTCAGCATAATGACGGGGCCCCCCTCTCAGAGGGCCAAAGCCTGCCGGGGTCGCGGGATTATTCCCTAACCGTAACCCCGGAACTTAACAGGCTATGAAGGACACCGTGGATTTTAGTCAGTAGAAGTCTGACAGTCCCTCCCGCCCTGCCCGGGGTTGGAGGACTCATTTGATGATTTTACCACGCTAAAAAAAAAAAAAAAAAAAAAAAAGTCATGTAATCTTTGAAGGTAAAAGTTTATAATAGGTACCTACCCAATAGTACAGTCACGAGCAATAGTTTGTACACACTAAGCAGTTTTCTAAAGCGATTTTCTGCTTCAAAATAAATTAAACTTTTGCCTTTTCATTAAACTTCTATTTTGGAAGCCATACTTTTACCAAATAGGTCTTATTTCAAAGTGGAAACCAGTATTTAACGAGTAATTTGTGTTTGAATTTTGTTAAGTGTATACATGTTATTGCTTGTGACTGTACAATCGACAGTAAGTAAAACTATGACCCACCAAAAGCTTATTTTCTTACAGACATTCAAATACAATGATTCAAACGATTTATTGTCAAAATGGGACATGATTCTACATTGTCGATTGTACTACATTACCCCTTATTTCGTTAGTGATGTCAAAGTCTCAAGTTATAAGGGCAAGCCTACAGCCATTGACCGGGCAATACAGATTCTGGGATGCTACTGACAAATCCTGATAGAAAACTGGATAAAAATTTGTTCGACACAAGGATCAAATCCAGAATTCCAGCCTCAGAAACAATCCTGACGCCCACTTGAGCTAAGAAGCAGTAGGTGGAAAAGTTCAAGTAAGTATATAATTTGGTAGCTCTCCTGAAATGTTACGAGTTTACGTGTTTGGTATTGAATAAGTTTATTGATTGTATAATAAAAAATATTGATATTCGATTAGCAACCATATTTTGGTAAGGCTAGAAGACGGTTCCAACTCTCAACAATGAGGAAAAACTCGATATAGGGTAAAGTACCCAACTGCTGACCTCCCACCAACTATTGACCGCATAACAGTTTTTATCAAAAATAATAATAAATCTTCTTGCAGTGCTGCATAAAGAATACAGAAAATGAAATATAATTTATCTTGTAATATATTGGCGTCGCAAAAAATTTAAATAAAGCAATAATGCGTCCGTAAACCTATGATAACAAAATACACTCCTAAAATCATCAAGAAATTTAACAATTTGCTAAGCTGACGGTTGTTTTCAATGTCATTTTATTTCAGTTTTACACGATACATTACTTTGAGTTTGGTATTTTTTGGTTATTTAAGACATACACAATGCTTTTCCACATGATTTTCAAGTTTTAATGACCGGTAACTTGTTAAAATGATGAGGTCAATATCTGGTACACTCAAATGTATGAATAACCATTTTTTAACATGGCATGTCAATAGCTGGTAATTTACCAAATGTACGAGAATACCAGTTACTGACACCACGGTGTGTACGTATAGTTCATTTTTAATGGTGAGGTAGTTAACTTTAATGCATCTGTATTAAGCCTATGGGCGTTGGCACCCCTAAAGGTGTGTATCTGCATAATCACAAACATAAAAAATACCTTATGTAGTAACCTGACTACCTAGCATAATTTGAGTGAGGTACTTAAATTTTCGGTCTACTGTCACATTCTGGATCCTCCTGAATATTTAAGACTTTTAGACTTACTAATATTATAGGAAAAGTGAACGGCTGAATGGATTTTGACACAATTTGGCAAGCAGATTATTTTAAAACCTGGTTAAGTGGGTGTACCTGGACGCAGGATACTTTTTATGTCGGTATATGGTCCCGTGGGACAATTAAAGAATATAACACGAGCAATGCCTCAGCCACAGGTTGGTTTAATGCATAAAATGACAAAATATACCCTAACCTGCATGTTTAGGCAAAGTGTGAGCTAGTTTTTTATTTGTATCTATGTTCTCTTCATTTGTGAGGTCTTTTACATAAGTTTAAAAAGTTAAAACCGTCTTATGTAATTAGGAAAATATTAATTCAAAGGTTTTGAAACTCACTTTGTAGAACTAAAGCCGTGTTCTTTCAATTTGTATTTTGCCGGCGAGTATTTTTATATCTGCTGCATAATACAGAACAGTGAAATTAATAACTACTATTAAAGAAGAAAAATTGGACAAAAAGTGATAAAAACTACAACAAAAAGTGATAAAAACTACAAAATTTCAAAACTAAGTGCAAAAATATTATTGACGGCGTTTGAAGACTGAAGACCTAAATAGTGTGAAAAAAGAAAATGAGAAGGGCTATAAGACTAGCTTTGTTTGTTTTTTTGTCAAATAAAACCTCGTATCACATTCATAATAAAAATTATTTGAGTTTATGCTTATACTACAGGAGGTCAAAAATTGGTCATTTGCATGATGAAAATTTGGTACAAGCATGTTAATAACTGGTCAAATGGCCTGTTCCTGCTAAACTCGAGAAAAAAAACACTTTTTACCTTTGTATGACTGGAAACAATGTTTTAGTTACATTCTCCAATGTTTATTTTATCTTCCAAAAACATTAATTTCCACTTGCAACTCGTACATTAGTTTATTTTGCGAAAGAAGCAAGGAAAACCGCTTAAGGGGTCAATAGTTGGGTGTTTTACCCTATTTTGTAAAAGAAAATTATGACCAAGTTTAACTTAGAAAAATACTAGCTGTGCCGATGGCTTTGTCCGCGTGTAATCAAAACTTATGCCACGGAAACGTTATAACGGAATAACAAATTATGTCCTTACTGTTTTAATCCAGATTATAAACCATCTGTGTACAAAATTTCATCCAAATTCGGTCAGTAGTTTTTGCGGGAAAGAGTAACAAACATATAACATCCTTACAAGCTTTCACTTTATACAATTACTTATTTTAGTTAGATTAACATTCGCAGTAAGCTTAACACACTTTTAGGTACCTATTGGCGACATCCGATAAGTAATAAATCAAATAAAAGTGATTTCATTATAAGTAACGTAACTTAGTGACTAATACCTGTGCTAATACTTCAAATAATCGTAAAGTGAAGTGTAAGGATCCGGTACAGTACTATTATCGACCTATAATGCTATTGTATTAGGTGTAAGTATCAGTTTGGTTTATTTTTATTACGTTGATATTTAGATATTGTCCGAAGTTCCATTATTTCATATTTTGCCATTTGTTTGATATCCAAGTTTCATGTAAAAGGACTCTTGTGAATCAGATCATTTTGCTATCAACAGAGCACAAATCCAGGGTTTTTTCTCAAATATTTCTGACAGGAAATCCAACTCAGGACGTCGGCGTCGAACGCAAATGCTCATAATATTTACCCTAAGGTCAACTGTTGCTGGGGTCGCGGGATTATTTCCTTACCGTGACCCCGGAACATAACAGGCTACTGAAGGACACCGTGGATTTTAGTCAGTAGAAGTCTGACAGTCCCGGGGCCGGGGCCCGGGGCCGGAGGACTCATTTGATGATTTTACCACGCTAAAAAAAAAAGGTCAACTGTTAGAAAATATGCTGTCCCTACGGTGTTTTTTACTTAGGTATGGGCTTGATGCTATCATAAAAAAAATATTTCGCATTTAAAACACTTAAAGTAGGGACTTTTTCTTGAACAAATCTTCTGTACTATAAGAAATCAAAACTAGTTTAGTAAATAAAACAACACCGATTTCAAACGTGGCTCTCTACCAACTTGAGAAAACTTATAATAAGTCTATTAAAAGTTTGATAAGGTTACCTGATGTTGTCTTGCAGAATATTAAGTTCTAAGTTGTGGGTTTAAACCGATTTAACTAAGTTTAAAAGAACTGTAATTATACAGAAGTATATAAGAACGTTCGTTACCCTCATGTGTGTTTTGCAGACAATTTTATTTAAGTTGTAAGATAGCTTTTGATGACCTGAAACACAGGTTATAATTAAACCTACATCAGGTTGAACTAACACTACCTTAAGAAAAATTGTACCTCTATTGTCAATTCTATTGTAATAGTAAACCTTTATTTTGACTTAATTTTTGAATATTTATATATAATTAGCAAGATGCCGCGGCTGCAAGTGGAACGCAAAGGGCAAGTGAAGGAAGTAGTTTATTTAGTAAGTCTGACTGTCCCTTCTGCGCCGCATAAGGCGGGGTTTTTTTGTTTATGAAAATCATCAACGACTTTTGATTTTACAAATACACTTTTCAAAAATAAAAAGAAGAAAATCACTTCTAAAAATAAAAGTAACGAAGTAGAGATTAACATTGTTAGTAAATCTACCTAAGTATTTAAATCATAAACTATTACATATTTATAAACACTAAAGTAGGAAAATAAAATAAAGAATACGTCTAGAAAAACCAGATTTTCTTCCCTATGTAATCATTCTATTAATATAAAAAGAATACATTTTAGAAAAAAATAACTTGTTACATCAGCTTTATTTAGATTGTATGTATTGTGCACAACAGGTAAAGTAAATTCTAGATTTTATTCACGGTTATTCAAAAGAGGCATACAGCTTGGCCAGAACGGGTTGAAACGGAACTAAAATTTTTATTTCTGAAAGCGTTTTAAAAATCTTTGATAATTGATGTAAACAAAGACCGCAGGTTTGTTAGATTTATTATTGTGCCATAAAACTAACGTAATAAGTGAAAAAATAATAATATTCAAAGTGCTGGTAGCGCGAAGACAGTGGCGACTTCCGGTTTTCTACATTTTTATGTCAAGCTGTAGATATTATATTGTCATGAGCGTAGCGAGACTTATTTGAAGAGGGAAAACACATCAGCAAGGCCCTTTTCTTTCAAGACCTATCTTTTACCCGGCTTGGGGCCCCCTTATTGCAAGATGTCTTGGCTTCCTCCCACAGTTTCCCCAGCCATCTAAAGCCTCGCTGATGAATTTTGCCCTCTTCAAGATTAACAGATTCGTTTCGGATGGCACGTTTCAGTGTCATCACTTTCTTTTGCGTGTGGCGTTAGGCACGGATGTGTGTCATTTTAAAATCGACGGTTACTCCTTATTTTTGTTCGACGCCACAGGTAGAAGTTAGCGAAATTAGACACCGCAACGAATCGGATAAGTCTCGCTACGCTCCTTATTACAAATACCTCTTCTGAATAACCATGTCCTTTGGAGCTGGCGGCAAAGGCTATAGACCAAAACCGGCCAAGTGCGTGTCGGGCCACGCACAGTGTAGGGTTCCGTAGTTGCCCATGAAAATACTTATGCGAACTAACTAAACTGATTCGCTGAATTTAATTTTAAAAAGAAGAGTTTTCAAAATCGGTCCAGGAGTCTTTGAGAAATCGGGGAAAATACATAAGAAAAAAGATTACAACGAATTTAGAACCTCCTCCTTTTTTTGAATTTAGTTAAAAATGGTTGACGATAAAAACCTACCTATCCCCAAAAAACATACCTATAAAAGCTGTAAAAATAAAGTTAACAAACTTACATTTGCAGTTGTCTCCGATACATTTTGTTTAAGAAAATATGATATCAAGTACATTTTATAAGTTGGTCGACTATTACTCGTAAAGTTGTAAAGCCTACTTAGTCATGATAATTTTCTTTTAAACTTCGTTATATGTACTACTATTGTGAATTTTTTCACACCCCCAAACATAACCGTTTAGCTGGTAGAGGGGGGGGACACTCGAATCGAGCAAAATTTAGCACTTTAAAGCTTAATATTTCACAAACGAATTTTTTTATCAAAAAATTGTTAATGGAAACTATCATTATTTTTTAAAGGCCTATTTAATGATACCCCACACTAAGGGGTACGCAAGAAAAAAAAAATCCTCACTTTACGTGTAAGTACTGGAGGTACCCTAAAAAAAAATATTTTACGAGATTTTATTTTACCACTTTTTCGGCACAACAAATCCGTATATTTACACCAAATTACAGCTCTCTAGTACTGTGCGTCTCTGAGCTAAACTGCGGACAGACGGACGGACGGACGGACGGACGGACGGACGGACGGACGGACGGACATGGCGAAACTATAAGGGTTCCTTGTTGACTACGGAACCCTAAAAATATGATGATAAAGAAATCTCATCGCTGGACTCTCCGACGAGGTGTCTTTGAGATCGTACGATCGTACAGCGCAAGCGGTGAGCCCTAGTGTCGCTGTCAGTGGCCTAGCTAGTGAATAGCAAACATAAGACCGCGGTTCGACTGAGGCGGAGCGGAGCAGAGCGGTGCGGTGCCGCGATTCACCAATCACATGGCTTGAAAACAGATATGTCACGTGGCCAGCCATGTGATTGGATCTGCGCTCCGCCAGCTCGCTCCTCATTAACGGACGCCTGCCTTAGTCCTGTCACTCCTGTCCCAGCACAGCATGGTGGAAGCGCTGCGGCTGCGTCGTCTCGTCACAAAGCTGTGTCAGAGAATAGCACTTCTGATCTATGAGACTCTTTGGTTTCTTTACCGCAGGGTCGCGGAACCGCTTATAAACGACTCTATAGGAATATTCTTAACTTATTAAAACTTTTTGAGGTAGACCTTTCAGGCCACGTCATGCCTATTTTTCACAAGAAATCAATAAAATATTATTTGCTAACCATTGATAAATTAAATGAAGTGCCACACAATAGTTTTATAAGGCTTCGTCTATGAAATTAATTGGAATAACCAATTACAATTTTCAATTATTTTCTTGACAATAAAAGGTTGGGTTTTGAAAAACATTTCATCCGAAACTCCTACACGTTATTTTATGGCAATTTGGTGAAAGAATAACTTTGTATTTTCCTGTATAATTGCGAAAAACTTTTCCAGAAAAATACAAAAGTAACGCGTTTGATTACATACCTGTGATAAGGTTAAAGTAAGCAAAACTACAATTGGAAATACACTTTTTGTAGTTAAATGTTAATGAAAAAAAAAACATAATCTACATTAATGTAGATTAATTGTATTTTAGATAACAAATAAAGAAAATACATTATTTTGGACGTTTCAATAATTTTATATTAACGCCATCTCGCGATATCACAAAGAACTACAACGCAGAAATCTCAATCATGAATGAATGTAGTAATGAATGAGTCCGCGAGAGATCGTTCTGTACAACCAATAAGAATCCGTGGAGATAATTAAATTGCAACAAATTAAATACAAAACAGTCAGCTCAACTCATCAGCTGATAACTAGTGGAGAAATACTATTTATTGTAGACATAATATGTGAAAACATTCATTATTCAAGAACATTGTAATGGACAACAGTGTGTTCTGTGTCAGTGATGTGATAAGAAAAAGTTAACTTTGAAAATAGAATTCCAAAGTTTGGTGGCCAATGTTAAACATAACCTCAAAAAAAGTAAACAAACGGTACTAAGGTCAAAGGTAAATAATCTGTTTCTTTGTTTTGATTACACTATTTGTGTGACGTTTTATTAGTTGGTAATCTTCCAGTGTGTTAGAATTTGGTTATAATTTGTTCAATTTTGTTCAACCTTTTTGTTTTTGTGTTGTTGTAACTTTTATTTGTGTTGAAGATTTATAAACTGTGTTTTTAAATCTCCGTGCATTAATCCGGTTATTTATCTAAGGGTTGAGGTAGGTACCTAAATAAAGGCTAACACTAGGAACTTTCTTCAAGTTTATTTTGTTTATTTTTTTATATCTGTCAAGCCAAGTCAACTGTCAAGTCACCTCATAAATTATGAAGTTAGGCAAATGAAATCATGCATGGAGCCTACTTGTCCAATACTACAGCCAAGGTACTATAAAAAATGTTTTTTGTAACCCGAGGTAGGTACTCACAGTATTTTACAGTTTTGTTTCTTCGCTGAGCTGCACGGAAAAATACTAAATCCCACCTTGTAACAAACACTGATAACTAAAAATGGTAAAAATTAACATTTTTACGGACAAAGATAATGCTTTTGAAACACACACCTGTCCACGATAGCTAAGTGGTCATTAATGTAAGGGATACACCACTTTACACTAATGACAGACTCACCTAAAACGTTATCGCATCAAGTAAATAGAACTGTTTGAGTGACTCAACCGCTGAGTCAGCGAAAGTGGCTTCTTTTTTTTAACACTGGCTGCCAGGCGTCGAAACTCAGGCATGTCCGTCACTATACACTGCACAGGTAAAATTCTCTCATAAAATGCACTTTTCCATCCTCAACACTGCATCCATGGCACAATAAAGATAAAGACAGATAACCGTGGCTTTGAGTCGTCGAAATTCGTTTTATCGTTTTCGAGATCGCAACAGGCACATCGTCCGTCGTCGCCGACGTCCGTCGATTGGCCGCGCGAAGCTCACCAGAGCTGCGACACTTGAAACCCACACGAATGTCTACAATGACTCGAAACGTGATCACACACACGATTAGGGAAACATGAACAATGAAATTTAGTTTCTGGAAACGAACATGTGCCGCGGAGGAGCGAACTCTTAGCATTGACTGGACTGCGCTTGGGCCGTGCAGGATGCGACCCATTAGGCGAAGAGCGTCCATTATTGTATTGTCGTGGGCTTATCGTAGTGCTAGTGTCTCCTTAAATTGTCGACCCGGACTGAGTATACGTGTGGACCCAGAAATTTGGGAGCATTGCCATTAGTTATTTGAGATATGAATGCACTTTTTGACTCTGACGGCGATGAGAGTTCAAACAGAAGGTACGTTGATCAAAATTAGCTAATAAACCATTAATCCGCTCAACCACGGCCTAGATATCATGTCTGGGACGCCATAAACATCCTTTCATGATCCTATCGTGACGTGAATCAGTCATCATCAGTAATGACTGCATTTAGGTACATTAAGAGGCCACAACGATCAAGTCACGGGACCGGATCCAGGGTTATCACGCTCGTTTGTTCAATTGGACGCTTAAGTACCGGCGAAGCTCTGAAGCCGGCCGTTTCCGTTCATATTTCACACAGGAACCTGCGGAGGGAAACGTGGACATGGCGCAACTTGACGACCCTTTGGACGGGGCAAAGTAGGTCATATAAGCATATGACCTACTTTGCCCCGTAAGATCTTAAAATACCTAACAGTAAGATCTAGTAATTATGCCGTATCCATGCCATAAGCTACGTAGGTGACTCTGTTACTCATCTCACAGCTATTAATGCGAAGACACGTCTCAATTTGTTCTCAGTTTGACCATGATGTAAAGCGACACCACAATGACAAATCCGAGACTATCTTTAGCTTATAACTACTCCTATTTCTCGTAAGACCTCTGAAGAACTGCTAAACTCCGGTTCAAACAGGCAATGAGAATAGGGATATCAAATAACACACTTATAAATGCATGCAGCCAAACAAAGAACTAATATGAAACGTACTAGATTTGACAATTCTCTGACATATTTCCGTAGCAAGTGGCGCTGCCAATGGATGTTTTTTAATTAGCCGGCCCGGTACCGGCACCGGCGCCGACCCGTAGAAATGGAAGCAAAAATGTATGAGCAGGAGTCAACGCCAGGCCGAAGCCGGCGCCGGTAAGTGCAAATGCGAGATATACATTTTTGCTACCATGCACCGGCACGGTGCCGTCGCCGTTGCCGTATGCCGGTGCCTTGCCGGGTAATGGAAAAACGCCCATTATTTGCAAATAATATGTTTGTCAGTCTATATGTTTTTTATAGCGGTGTCGTTGGCATTTGGTCCTCACAGTGAGGGCAAACCGCTCCCGACTCCAACGAATTCGATCGAGGATGTGCACAATGAGTTTATAAGGTCGAACGATTCAACTGCTATTTGTGGTTTATTGTAAACATATTTTGATGCTGATTTTTCATACAACTGTAACGATCGTTTGGGTAGGTCACCAGGGTTTCTAGGTGGGTCAAGGAACTGACGATACAATATCCTAGCGTAAACCATATTATGGTAGATATACGATGCATCGTATAAGTTAGTACAAAGTACTATAATAAAATTGTCGCAAAAACGCCTTTTTAAAGACAAATTCTATGAGTCTTCAACTGCTCAGTACCCATACTACCCATTAATTTTAACTGTTTCACAATCTTTTCAGTAAATTCAAAGATATTTTCTTCATATTCAAACAATGTTTTGTACTCTGGCCGAAAGCAATACAACTACTTCTTGATTGCTTTTACTCAAAAAACACACGCTATAATCTCTTACTGTGCTTTTAAATTCTTCAATTGTACCTTCAGGAAGTCATTTACAGTGTAGACAAAGAGTATCTTCCTTAATGTCTAGTCCTAATACAAAATTGTCTGCAAGGATGTCATTAATTAAATGAATTACAAGCTTGACGTCATTCATTGTCCTTGCGTTAAATAATCTCTAAAGTTTAGATATCAAGTCATCACTAATTGTCTCGTATTGAACATCTTTTTGCCTTTATCCTTTTATACTTGGGGTTACACCATCATCTTCTATCATCATCATCAGCCTATATTCGTCCACTGCTAGATATGTGCCACTCCAAATGTGCGCTATCATCTTTTGTGGCTTATTAAATTCAAGAGAAAATCTATCAGAAGCAGAATTAGACAGCGTGTTCTATATGAGTGGCTGTAATTCTGTAATTCACTGCTCAGACCAAGGCTGGTTGATGACATTGCGTCATCTTCTTTCCTTCACTGATTAAATAATAACAGAAACTAACGCGTCTGCGTGAATTCGAACTGAAGCTTTTTACTTTTAGATCATTACTGTAATCACTACTCTATTCCTGTATAGGTACAAATGACAAAGAAATTAACACCGTACTGATTTGTAGATTTTAGTATTTTCAATGATTTGTCGGTGGTAAAGAGGTAAAGATTGTGGTAAGAGCGCCGATCACACCGCTGATATCAACCAATCATGGATCAGCGAATAAATTTACGTAGGATTTCTAATAAATACCTTAATGTTTAGTAAACTTTTGAACTGGCTTGAGCATTTGTTAGATAAACTTCGAAGTTATCTACTGCTAAAGTTATTGCCCTTAAAGTCTTTCAATTATCAGACTTTCGGGGAGAAATAGGTATTTCTCATGTTGTTTTGTCTTGTGAATCTATGCACATTTTAAAGGCAATTAATGTAAACAAACTGATAACACTGCAATAGTCTAGGCAAAGTTCAAATCGTATTATTATTTTTATAAGATTTTGCGTCACAGCGAAAAAAACCGACCTCCATCACAAATTGGTTAGATAGATAACGCAGATTATTTTGTTTCTAATGTCTCTTGTCTTCGACTTTACGAAACGATAGATAAAATTATAATTTCTTTTATCTCCTCTTATCTTCAAAATTTTTATTTATGTTTCTCTGATAAATTGACACTCATTAATATTAATAAATTCATATTTTTAGACTTTTTATCTTTTCTTGAGACAAAAAGAATCTAATCAATAGAAGGTTAGGTGAAATCTCATAAGTGAACGTCATAAAACCCTGTTGATTAAAGAATTGGCTTACCGCTTCCATTAGTCCTTCTTGGAAATTCATGACAACCACAAAGCATCCAACGTGGAAAGTCACATTTCAAGTTTAACAGCAAATAAATTGAGACAAAACCGAGGAAATTTTATCACGTAACCTTTTCCAAGGGAAAATTTATTGTGAAGGGGTATTTGAAGCCTTATAAGGCGTATACCTCACCTCCTCCGGTTACGTAGGGTACTAATAGGTAATTAATAAAACTAAAGGAACCCAGACTTGTTTGGACGTTGCCCGTGTAAATGTTGGTAGACTTATTAACTTATATAAAATTTTCTAGGTCACTGAAATGCCTTGTACTGGGATCTAGGTACGATCAACTTCATTGAAACCTTTGCAATTATTGCTTTAACAATCGCTTATTTTCTTAGACATTGTCATCATTTAGCACCAAAGTCGTTTTATATGTAGACGAATCTGCAGTTCCTGATTTTTGAAGACACAGATTAAAGAAACAGAGTTTGTGCCATTTGTATGATGGAATATTAGCTTCCAAAACACAGGATTTTGATCCAGTTAAGACTACAATACTACGTATGCTACACTTTGGTGCATTCATTCTTTCGTAGATTGATCAAAAGTCAACAAGACACGTAGGGAATGATACGAGTATTAGGCTATTAGGTTAATTTTTGGAACAACATGACATTTTACACTTGAAAGTTATCCAGAAATCTCCAGCTGATCATGTATTTTCTTGGTATGCCTAATAAAAAGCAAATAAGTATAGTATAGGTAACTAATAAAGGAAAAAATTATACATGAAGTTGTGAAAAATTCGTTGGATGGCAATGCTGCCAGCATTTTAGCCAGTACTCGTATTCCCTTTGACCTCTACGTAGATGAATTACTTGGTGTCTTGAAATTCATTTCCTCATTTGATTAATTTGATATTTACTTGTTATTTGTTTTTAGAGTTTGTAAATAAAGTAAGACTGCTCTTTTATCCGATTGTTAACATGAGGTAACTTATTCAAATATTGCGTTCTATGTGAAAGGTTATAGTTTCTCTAACCAATCTGAATAGCGAACTGATGTTAGTTAGATTATAAACTAGTTTAGAACTTCGATTAGGTCACTTCATAGAGATAGTCTAACTTTAATCGACTTAGGTTTCGTGACTTTGATTGAGTGTAGGTATCATACATGTTACATTACACTAGTCATGAAATAAGAAGTTGGTCATAAACTAAATCCTATTAATTAATGACAGTTACTTTTTTTCGCTCATCTAAATGTATTTTTACCCGACTGCGCGACGCAAAGGAGGGTAATGTGTTTATCAGTCTATGTATGTATGTATGTATGTATGTATGTATGTATGTATGTATGTATGTATGTATGTTTGTTTCTATGTGGCGTTCTAGAGACCCAATGCGTAGGCCGATTTTGATAATTTTTACGTCAATCGATTCGTCTTAACCTTGCGAGTGTCACTAAAGACATGACAGTAATCAAAATTCACCACAGCGACAACCAGACGCCATATTGTCAAAATGAAAAAAAAAAAATTTCGATGAACCATGTCATGTGGGGTATCGTTGAATAGGTATTTTAAAATCATCTTTAGGTTCCCTTTATCATTTTTCATTTTAAATAATAGTTTAGGATATATAACGATTTAAAAGTTGTTTAGCAAAACAATAATTCTCTGAATAGTAACTAAAAAGTATGAAATAAAAAAAAATATTTAACGAAAAACAAAAAACCCGACTGCGTTAAATAAAACTAAAAAGAAAGAAACAAGCCCAGTAGTTAAGAATTCACTCATTCACACTCACAGTCGGGGCCCGTTGGGAAGATTTGATTGGTATAATATGAATGGGCCCCGACTGTGAGTGTGAATGAGTGAATTCTTAACTACTGGGCTTGTTTCTTTCTTTTTAGTTTTATTTAACGCAGTCGGGTTTTTTGTTTTTCGTTAAATATTTTTTTTTTTGAAGTAACTACATATATCCATAAGTTATTCATGACAAAAATATAGTACCTAGGTAGGCACGTATAAGTATGGGACTGCCAAACAATTTGTCAGTGGCCAACCAAGTTGTTTTCTTGGTTTATCTGCAGTAAATGTTTGAAATTCATCTTCAGCCGTGCTAAACCAGGATGAATCGTAAAAAAAAACACAAGTAGCAGGCAGAAGCTACTTGCTGCTATAACTGCTAGCAGATAGATAAAACTGTCAACACTGACAGAGAACATAATGGTTTTAAATAATAATAATAATAAGCTTTATTTGTTCTCACAGTATAAAACCTTAAGATTACATTACATGATTACGATAATTAACAGTGATCGTGGCTTTATAGGTACTTAAGTCACAGTACGGGTCGCAACTGGCAACTTAGCTAGGTTACAGAGTAACCTGTGTTAAAGAAACCAGTCCCATTCCCCTACAAATATTACAACAATGTGAGAAAACAAAAATAACAAAATAATATAGAAATTAAAAACTAAAAGAAAATTTTCTTTGTTTGCATGTTCGTGTAGGTGAGAGATTTGAGGTAATTATGTAAGTGTGGGTGTAATTGGATATGTGTATGTGTGTGTGTCTCTGTGTGTATTTGTGTATGGAATTTAAACTATATCGTTTATAAGAGGTTTTCCGTCTCTTGGTAGGTCAGCCCCTGAAGCCATTTAGTTATTCGATTTTTGCAATCGCAGCTAGATAGTTGGTAGATAGGGAGTATTTTATTCAATTTATTATACAGTGCTGGTGCAAGAAAATAATTGAACCTACTGGAATGGGTAAGGTTACTCTTCCTAGTTACACACACTATGTCTTTACGCCTTTTTGAGATTTTTTTGTATGGGGTCGCAGAATGCTGAATTAGGACAGTTTTTTTTATGAAAAGTTGCCTTACCGTCAACACTTGACAAATTTTGTAAAGTTCGGTAGTAGAAAACATATAATGTTTGAAGGTGCTCACTTTTAAGATTGCTCTCTGAGCTCTTTCTAATTTTAACAACTTAGTTTTTGGCGCACCTCCCCAGGTCGATATGCAATAACTCAGTAGTGATTGACAAAGTGCAAAATAGACCTGTTTTAACAATCGTGCATTAGCTACGTGACGTAGGGTTTTAAAAATATAAATTAGTTTTCTAACTCTATTTTGTAATAACTCAATGTGGAGTGAGAAAGAAAGACCATTGTCAAGAGTTACGCCAAGATATTTGGTATTGGTCACTTGAGTTAATATGGGACAGTTAAAATGAATAAATTATGCTAGCGATAGCGAGAAAAAGACTTGGTAAGAAAAGGACCAATTACCCATTACAACCCTTTTAAAACCGACTTACCCTATACCTTTATGTAATTTGTGAGTACAACTACTGATCTAAACGCACAAAGTAATACAATCAACGGAAACATCGAGGAAAGAACAAAATGATCCATTGTCCACATTGCCACACATTCTCTTGACACTATTCCAGTTATTTCTGGTAAATTGTTGACAGCACGTGTCCATTGTGTCATTATGTCGCAGGAAAGATGGTTTAACTTGTAACGCGATAGATAAAACCAAGTTCATTACAACTGGGTCATACGATAGGCTAATCTAATCTGATAAACGGGACAAATGGGACTATTTTTCGTAACGTAAAACCGGATTGATAATGACAGCTGCTGTGTGCCGCCATGTTTTTTTCTACGCGCCAATTTTTTTTTTTAATTTTGAATTATTTTGTGGTTTACAAAGCATTAGATCTAAGATTAATTGTTATCTATTAGTACTATTTAATTAACAACTGTAGTTAGTTTAATCAATCGAGTGACTAACCTAGATTTCCACTTATTTTATTTATTAAAATTATTTGAAGTTGATAAAAGTATGACTAAACACTGAACACTGTTTCTAAGTGCAATTTATATTTAAATGGCCAACTTTAGAATGACTATTAGAGGATTATCGGTGCATTAGTACATGCATAAAGTTTCCTTTGCCTTTTAGAAACTATAATTATGATTCGTAAGGTGGCCGCTACACGTTCAATAACTTAAGTGTTGTAACCAAAAAAAATTAAGAACATCTAAGTATTTGAATTTCACTGATCAATCTTCAATACAAACCCTAAAAAAAAGTCAAAAAAACATTGCTCATTTTGTAAATTAGTTCAATATTTTAACATACAACAGAATAATCTCAAATATTACAAAACAGAGGGCGCTAGGTAACTGGTTTGTAATTTCGCCCGAGATTCTCAACCTTCGATAGCTCAGTTGGTAGAGCGGTGGACTGTAGTTGTGTCTGAAGTTGTAATCCATAGGTCGCTGGTTCAAATCCGGCTCGAAGGAATCTTTTTGTAGCATTTTGAGGATTCGCTTTTTAAAAGAATAGTGTGAAACCGACGCGACGTCTAATAAAAAAATACAAAAGTAAAAAATAAAACGTAAAAGTATAAAGTTAGTATTGTGATATTTTACAGCATGTTTTGTATTTTGATATTTTCTTACGATTTATTTAGAAGATTCGTTTCGAAAAAAAAAATGTGTTTCAACTTGCTATAACATCCTATTATAAAAATAAAATTTAAAAAAAATAGACCAAAGCTTTTTAATGTGAAATGAAAAATAAAAAAAAAACGTCAAAAGAAACTGTTTCCGCCCGGGATCGAACCGGGGACCTTGTGCGTGTGAAGCACACGTGATAACCGCTACACTACGGAAACGATGTCCAGAAGTTCGAAATTACAGTTCAGTTTGAACAGAGAGTGAATTACCTTCCCTCTTTATGTATTATTGTTTTTTTTTTTCACAAACACTGGAAATTGATATTACTCAGTAGGTACTCTTGCCGGAGCCAATCGCTCGGCTAATTAATCAAATATTCACTGTTTTGTAGTCTATGGTAGGTAAACAAATTGGTACAGTATCAGTAAACTGCAATTAATTAATTCGTGTATTTATTTAAACGCCTCAATGAAATATATTTAAAAAAAAGTTCAAAATGTTGCAGTTGTCAATCTATAAAAAAGACTGTTACTTTCGAATTTATCATTACAAAAAAAAAAACTAAACTTACCTTTGAAAATTCAAAAAGCACAGGCTGCTCAGAAAAAAAAGAAAACTGAATTCGAAATTCGAACACAAGTCACAAGCGCCCTCTGGAAGACGCTTGACACAAGTTGGAAGAAAATGGACGTTCCTAAGGTTTTTATACCATCACAAATTGCATGGCGTATTGACCACCCGCTTGAATATAGCTCGTTACATCTATTTCATGGGTGTGTTGATGTCTAATTTGTAATTACGTTGGCACCCTGTCTTCATCTCATCTTTTACTCGTAACAATACATTCATAAAACGTCACCGGTCTGTTGAAATATCGCTAACTTCTATATACATTGCCTGTTAAACAAGCCCGCTTAATGCCAGCTTTAGATTCAAACAAGCAATGTATTACAAACTGTCGTTTGTTTTTTGAGTCGTATTTTTCGCATGTGTTGTCCTACGTCATGCAATGATTACACATTCGCTGCTAAAAGAAAATGTTACTGAATTAGTTTTTCATCTATTTTTATTCAATGTCTGTGTTATAAATAATGGAATTGAAAGATTTAGTGCTGTATAAGCTTGGATAGTAGTAATTACTTAAGATGATAATATAATAAAAATTAACATGTACAGATCCCAGCACATCAACCCACCAAAAACTGCTTTTATAGTTTTCAACCTTATCGCAATAAACGGAAGGTTAATTTAATGTTCGATTGGTAAAATTTGACCTTCGGGTACCTTCGGGTAAGTTGACCTGCTGACGTCTGTACTTATGATTTTATTCTAGTTACGATTACGTCATAAAAATGGTTTTATAAAGATAGTAATGTAACATCAGCAGTGTATGCAAATTCATTCTTGATACTTTATACACTTTATGTATGGTAAATTCCCACTGTCCCTTATGTATTTTAAAATGGGGAAAATGAATCCTGTACCCTTAGCACGAATTTTCACTCTTTTACTTTCTAGTATTTACAGCGTTTCTTGTATGAAAAAATGGAACAGCGCCTCTGGTGTGCGAAGAAGGAACTAATTTTTTCATTGAAAAATTGTCAATTTGGTATTGTCAAAGTTCCAGTTTACTTTACGTCTCAAGTACTGAAAATTCGTGCTAAGGGTACTGAATAAAATAAGTAAAATAAAATCCCATCGTCCCCATTTGCTACGGCAAATTAATAAAACGATTTAATAACTTTCCCGATGTCCGCATTGATTTATACATTGAAAATAAGAAATAACATTTTAAAATAATTGGAAATAATTAAAATTATGCGTAATTAAAACGGCACAGTAAATAGGTAGGTTTTTAATTGGTATATGCTGGTCCTTTGACACTAGTGACATCTATCGGGTAATAAAAGAACTAGGTAAGAATTGCGAACTAAAGAAAAAACCCGATAGCACTCTAGGATATAAGAAGCCTACGTGACACTAGCTAGGCCAATTATATCTATTTATTTATTTTTTTCAATTAAATCTATTGTACCCAGGTTGGGACGAGAGGGACTGTCAGTCTTGTACTGACCAAAACACGGGGGTCACGGTTATCTGACACAGTCACGAGACCCCGGCAGTTTTTGGCCCCCTATGCATGTGGGACTGGATGCGGTGTCGACCTCGGCATGGTCCTTAATCGGACGGCGAGTCACCCATTATTCGCCATCTTCATATATATCGTAATCAAGACTTAATGAATCATGATAATGATTTGAATACATTGTTAGAACTAAACAGAGGTCAGGATTTTAATTGGCGTATCATTACCCCGCACCGCACGCTTCACGAAGTAAATGTTTGTTATAAAGTGACGCTTACACACTTATGTTATAACTATAGGGCCATCCTATGATATAACTGAGTAATACGTTATAATTCGTATTTATACGTTTGTAATACATCATATGGGTCCATCCATTCCCATAATGGGCGAAAAGACTGAAAAAACTTGAGAGGTGTCAAGGGACACCCGGATGGAACGAAATTACTGTATACAGTGTATACACTCAACAAAAATAATCGTCGCGACTCCACTCCACTCCACTCCGCTCCACCCTGCTCCGCTCCGCTCCACTCCACTCTTTGAGCTCTAGCACCCTTTCGCAACCCGCGATAAGGAACTTCGTTCCAAAATCTAATAAGATTATCAAAAAATATTGATGAAGAAGAAGATACGGAGTTTGCGAAGGTTGACAAAATATAAATACCATCATGCCACCTAAGCGTAGTGTTGCCATCTTTAAAATTTGGAAACCAGGACAAGATGCATGAAAGCCCCCGATTTTTTGCGTTGCGAGGGGTGGGGGGACTTTAAATTTTAAACCCCGAGTACGAATGAAGTCTCGCCCCCCGGACGCTCCCCGGATGCCCTCTAAACTAGGACAAATCCGGGGAAACCCGGACGGATAGCAACCCTTACCTAAGTGGCAAGGCGGTCTTGCGACCTATTTTTAAGGAGCTCTATAAAAATAGGACCGTAGCCCTGGAACGCAAAGGGAAACTAGAAACAGAGTGGATTTTTTTTAGTCAGTGAGAGTCTAACAGTCCTTTTCACTCAAGGCGGGAAGACTCAATTGATAAAGAAAATAAAGAGACAAACAAATAATTAGCTGTCAAGTATGCATTAAACCTTTAAGGAATCATGCGCATAATGTTATCTAGCTGTCCCTGTATCATCGCCGGCAGACCATTCCAGTTTCCTCCAGATTGTTCTATTCATAGTAAATGGCGATCTTCAATTTAGATTGTTTTCTTACCTACATTATGATTGAAGTAAGTACGTCGATAAAATGTATAAATAACTAGCCGGCTCAGCAAAGTTCGTACCGCCTCAGAATTATTTTTTTTTTACCCGACCCGGGAATCGAAATCAGGATACGCTCATCAGGCGCGCTTGCAACCACGAGACCAAAGAAAGTCTAATAAGGAACATAAAAGTAAATAACATTCTGAACAAATTCTGAAGCATTTAGACTTAGGTATCTAGGTATGTGTGGTGGATTATGGCCCATTCCCTCTCACATATAGGAGGCCTATGTCCCAGCAGTGGGAACATTATAGGCTGATGATGATGATGATCTAGGAATATTAGTCATGATATTTTTATAGTTCCCCCTTTAATAGTTAAAGACTTAAGAAATATATTCAGGGATCCTCTTTGCCACATTTTTAATTTAGCTTTACAGACTGGTACATATCCCTCTGAGTGGAAAACCTCTAGAGTCACACCCATCCCTAAAACCCAGAATAAAAGTTCCGTTGAAGAATACCGCCCTATCGCAATCCTATCTTCCCCGGCTAAGGTATTCGAGAACATCCTCCATGATGCTATCTACGCGCAAATAAACAAATTTCTTTGTAATGAGCAGCATGGTTTCAGAAGCAAAAGGTCAGTTGACACGAATCTCTTGACGCTAGTAGATTATATCTCGTCTAGTTTGGACCGCGGGCGTCAGGTAGATGTACTTTACTTCGACTTCCGGAAGGCATTTGATAGGGTTAATAACGACACGCTGCTAATGAAGCTTAGCAAAATAGGGTTTTCACCATCTCTCCTCCGCCTCTTTGCAGATTACCTACGTGATCGACGCCAGTTTGTTAGGCTTGGTATGTACGAGTCGGATACCTATCGCACGCGTTCCGGCGTGAGTCAGGGCTCAATTTTGGGACCTTTATTATTTCTCATCATGGTCAACGATCTTCCACAAGTTCTGCTTCACGCAAGATGTCTCCTGTACGCTGATGACTTGAAACTGTACCTAGAAATAAACTCAGAGCGTGACAGTTCAGCACTGCAGCAAGACATCAATGCGATATACAAGTGGAGCGTTGACAATGGGATGGAATTTAATTCGTCTAAGTGTTTTGCTATGACATTCGGTCGAATGCGGCATCCAATTAATTACCAATACACCTTAAATAATAACATCATTGCAAAGTCAACATCCAATGAAAGATCTGGGTGTCACATTCGACCGAAAGCTCACCTTTCACGACCATATGGTCTCGGTAGCCAAACAGTCCTACCAAAGGTTGGGCTTTGTTCTACGCAATTGCCGTGATTTTCGTACAGCTCATGCTATCAAAATAGTTTTTAATGCACTCGTACGTAGCAAGCTAGAAACTAGCTCATGTGTGTGGAATCCATATGAAAGTACCTACGCACTTTTATTAGAAAAAGTCCAAAAGGCTTTCCTTAGGTACCTATATAAACAGAAACACGGCTACTATCCTTACCTCTATCCGACTAAATTCCTACTGGGTTGCCTCGGATACAACTCGCTAGAGGTAAGGCGAGCACGAGATCAGCTCACAATAGCCTGTAAGACGCTCCGTGGTGCTATCGACGCTCCTGATCTGCTTCATGTGCTGGCGCGCTTTCATGTCCCAGAAAACTACTGCCGGGGCAGAAAGCACAGGCTGTTTGCCGTGCCTGCATGTCGTACGGTTGCACGTGCTAAGTCGCCAATCCCTCGCATGCTTGCCGCACTTAATGATCTCTTGGATGCCAATCCAACAGAAGATCTGTTTGAGGATGGATGGTCGAAGATTTTATTGGTATGCCAGAAGTACTGTGAGGTGATTTTATGAAAGTGTTTTAGAGTTTTTATTTTTATGAAAATTGTTTTATTTACGTTTCTCATATTTTAATTAATAATGTGTATATTGTTTGCATAATTGTGTTTATATTACTGTAATTGGCTGTTCACACAGCCGTTGTAATTGATAAATAAATAAATGATTCATAACGCGCCAAATTATTATTATTGTACGTATGTGTTATGGGCAAAGTGATTAATGCGGTCAGTATTCATAATGGCCAGCCATATCGGGCCATGTGAATAATAAACTAGTTCTTCGAAAGTTCGACGGAGCCCTGCTTCGCGGGGCTCCTACTTGTGGGTGGTTTAGAAAAAATAACCACGAAGAGGATGTCGGGGTCTGAACGATCCCGCCATCCTCTTCTAACCTGAATTGTCCGAGTCGGGGTGCCACTTAGCCCGATATGGCTTGGCATTATTCATACCGCCCGCATTAATCACTTGGCCCATGACATAATACCTACCTATGTGAATTGTATCGGAATCCAAATCCTGATCCATATTCTTCGACGGCTGCTTCTAATTGGACATCTTTAGGACTCGGCACAATTGCTGATTGGTTACAAATATCAGGATCTAGATTGCGACAAAGAGAGATTTTATTATTATTTAACTAACTGTTGCCCGCGGTTTCACCCACTTTAAATAGATCTGGGGCCTGACCACGAGCTCTTAACGCGATCCAGTTTAAGCTGTCGGAAAGAGACAGAACTTCATAAATCGTCTAGCGCCATCTTTTTCCCATAGCTTAAACTGGATCGCGTTGGGGTGCTCACACATCTATCGACGCGGAATCGGATTTTTCCGACGCCCTTTCTCTTTCTGTCGCTTAGAACTGCCATTTGCTAGACCGAGACAATGCGATAGCACGCGGCCGCGTCGAGGATTCTGACGCGTGTGATCGCATTATGCTTTCTGTCTCGGTCTAGCAAATGGCAGTTCTAAGCGACAGAAAGAGAATGGGCGACGCAAAAAGCCGATTCCGCGTCGATAGATGTAGGAGCACCCTTAACGGTTCATGGGCTACCATGAACCATTAACGCAATCCAGTACCGTGTATTAGTTTTTGTGTGAAATAGTAACAAACAACACCCATCTTCACAAACTATCGCAATAAAGAATAACTGTTAGACTTCTAGCGTAAGTCTTCACCTCTTATTGTCTCTTTTTCCAGAACCATGGCAGTGGAAGGTGTAATGGTGACCTACAACTACTCAGATGACGGTGAATACGCTAATATAATGACAGTTTCCGCATCAGGAATCAGATTCTCCAAACGATGGGTCCTCACACACGGTTCCATCCTCTCTCCCTTAAAAGAAGCTAAGATCATCAAGAAAGCGAGAGGCAAACCCATATTAAGTGATGAATTCTACGCCAACTTACCAGAAATCCACGTCACCTGTGAAAAGAAGCAGTCGAAGAATCCTAATTTGTATGAAAGTGTTGAGAAATTAAGCAGAGAAAGGAATATGCATAAGGGGGATTTGGACCATAGCAGTTATTTGATAAGAGTACTCACTGGAAGGTAGGCTCATTTGTTATTATCAAAGCTCTTGATAAGGGGAAAAGTAATTCATCATCTGCCATCTGCCTAGCCTTTTCCCAACTATATTGGGGTCGGCTTTCAGTCGAACCAGATGCAGCTGGATATCAGTATTTTACATGGAGCGACTACCTATCGGACCTCCACAACCTAGTAATCGGGTAACACGATACTCCATAGTAAGACTGGTTAATGTCCGACTTTAGAGCTGCTGACTAATAGTAACGACTGTCAATGATCTACAAATGACAGCCGGGACCAACGGCTTTACGTGCTTTCCGTGGCACGGAGGAAAATTGCTATGACAGATGGTCACCCATCCACAAACAAACCTCGGCAAGCGTGGCTTAACCCGGAAGATCGGCCTGTGTGGCTGTAATTATTTAGCCACGAGCTCCTCAAAAAGGGGAAAAGTATTTAAGTTTCATTTAAAATGTTGTAAGCATGTTTTTTCGATCCATAGAGGACTGAGGACTTTTACTGGACTGAAGAAAAAATCGAATCACAAAATTACTAACTGAGCCACGAATATTCTAATTCGGCAACGTTTTAGTTTTGGGGGCACCCCGAAATTCGGTTTGGTGACAGAAATAGGAGCCCCGCGCACCGACGTTCCGTCGACTACGCCTTGGCTTGGCTAATCTTGTATACTTACATTTTGCTGATTAATCAATTTACGGGACTCGTGGCTGACTTAATAATTTTGAGGCCAATGTAAATAACAAAAGAAGGTACTTGGTACTTTCTCTTTTAAAATGTGTCCCGAAAACCCGTCAAGTACCTCCTGACTTCAAGAGGCGGGCGTGGAACACGATAATACCGTCGACCTATATATTTTCCCTCTCCAAAAGACCTCATTCTTTTCCAGGATATGCCACGTATGGCAGTGTCCTATCCTGGACAGATGTGCAGACGACATCCTCTACAGCTGGACCATCGGCCACAAAGACGGCGATATCGACAGCCAGATGAAACTTGGCAACGCACTTTTCTCCGTCTTCGTACTTATCGACTTGGAAAGCGATAAAAGAGGTTGGTTTCTTTTGCCTGAATATTCTATAAAGGTAGTCGCATTTATCAGCATCATTCCCGCCGTAAGCATCGCATTTCTGACGGTAGTACGCGCCGGACGCAAAACTTTAGATATTGCCAAATTGTTCCTAACCTGAGTTTCAATGCACGCTGATTGCGCTGAAAGGGGACCGGACCCACGACACAGCGCCAACCATGCTGTCAAAACGGTGTGGTTACATTCATTTAAAAGTATAGTTCAGACCAATAACTGAACCAAGATGTCCATTGGGACCTACATCATCAGAATGCTTCTGAAGGAACATTCTAATGCCGACAGCATGTTGCAAAATGTGGCGCGTATCGTGTTGGATAATAAATGAGGTAAAATGAGGCTCACTGTGGCGGCATGGTCTTAAGGCTGTTTTTACATAGTACTGCTCTGCTGAAAAATGTGTGAACGTCATTAGAGAGCGCCTGAAACTGTTAATGAGGGTGCTTGTAAACGGCGCATGTAACCCACGCTAGTGCCTCAACATGCTCAAGCTACATGCGCCGTGAACACGCACCCCGCGGGTAGCTTGATCAAGTAGCTTACGCATGTTACTGGCGAGGGTAAACCGCAAACGCACACCTTTACTTGCGCGAGTTACATGCGCCGTGTACAAGCACCCCGCGGGTAACTTGATCAAGTAGCTTGCGCATGTTACTCGCGCGGGTAATCGGCATCTTTACTTGCGCGGGTAACATGCGCCGTATACAAGCACCCTTAAGTAATGTGTGGTTCCCCACTCTCTCCGTTTTAATCTGCATTTGCCTTGCCACTTGACGAATTATAGGTAGGTACTAAAAGAAACATAAATTAAAACAAATATTAATCGAAAAAATATGTTTAATTTAAACAATAATATTTCGTTTTTCATCTTAATGATAGCCGTAATATATGTATTGCCAACCACAGAACATAATTATACGAGTTCAAAAGAAATAGCAAAACTTTACAGACGTCTCATCTCTGCAAGGGCCGCTTGATAATTTATTTTGACGCTGTATTACTTATCACAAGGGCCCTTATTTGGATACTTCTTCTTCTTCTCTTTCTTCTTTTGTGCAGCGGTCTCCTCATCCTCGCAAGTGTGAACCATTGCTGCGGAATCACAAGATTTTTTTAAATATAGGACTTCTTACTTATTTTTTTTCGCGTGGGCGACATTTTGTCTGAACTAATACTGTCACCCTTTTTTGCAGCATTGCCCCACACCGAAATCCTTACCTACATAGCGTTCTAGTACGCACACATTTTCTTTCATACAGACCTTGCCCCGAACATTTTTCGAGCCTTTTTATGCATTTTAGCCAAACTAACGAGCAATATTTGAAGTTTATAAATACGAGGTTTTTCAAATAAACATAAAATAATAAATTTCCAGTAAGTATTGCTAAGTTCTACAGTTTAAAGTAAGTTTTGGCAGAGTAAACAAAACCGTATATATAACTCCCACTTTCAAAGTTATTGTAGTGCTTAGTTTTGTCTTGAGTATATATTTTCTCTCTACATCAAAAATGTGCCGAAGGTTTCCTGTTCTAGTAAAGATACCTCAAAAAAATATTACAATCACGAGGATCCGGGATCAGCGAAGTGTTCCGCTTCCAGCCTGTGATGGTGTTCATATGACCGGGGAATTTATGCAGGAGTTCGTAATTCCTGTCGACCGCCTCCTTCTTCACAACTCCCACGAGGCCAAGCGCGATCCCGCCAGCGACAACCCCGTGGCCGGAGCGAAGGTACAAGGCAGCGAGGGGGCCGCATGCCAAACCACCTACCCAACAAAATTCATTAAAGCGAGTTTGCTCATAACGCGCTTCGTGCGATATGCTATTTCTACTTACTAAGGCCGAGACTCCACCAAAGCTGTACGAGTCGAGATGTGCCTCGAACAACCAATAGAATTGCGTTGCCGGAGTGGAGCTGTGTCAATAACGCAATTCTATTGGTCGCTCAAAACACGTCTCGACTCGCACAGCTTTGGTGGAGTGTCGGCCTTTCTCAAACAACTTTAACATTAGCTACATTGTCAGAGGCCGGGATCATTCATGGGAGGGCGATTTCCCGTACAATATTACAAGTTACTTTGTGCCATCCGGCGAACGTTCAGAAGCGGACGATCCGACAGAATTTTTCATACAGTATACGGATCTATTACAAAAAGTGCCTTCCGCCGAGCATCAAGTCTTTCTGATAGAAAGATCTTACTATAAGCGATTGCACTATAAATACTTCAACCAAAAGAGTTTCATACCAATAAAATAATTGAGTGAATCATCGGCCCACCTAACGCGCAGAGCTAAGGTCGAGACTGCAGCGAACGTCGCCCCCATAAGACCAAGGGGCACAACATGGCGGGCGTATCTGTGAGAGAAAATGAGGCATCAGAAAAAAAAAACCTAGAAATCATGAAGAAAAAAACTTGAGAGGTTTCAAGGGACACCCGGATGGAACGAAGTTACTGTATACACTCAACAAAAATAATCGTCGCGACTCCACTCCACTCCACTCCACTCCGCTCCGCTCCGCTCCACTCCACTCCACTCCACTCTTTGAGCTCTAGCACCCTTTTGCAACGCGCGATAAGGAACTTCGTTCCAAAAAGTGTCGTGACAACTTTTCGTAATTTTTTTTCCGTCTAGCCCCCTTTCACAACGCGCGATAAGGAACTTCGTTCCAATAAAAGAAGTAAATACGACACAGGCCCGGAATGAATGTAATTATGTTTTCCTGCGCACCCGGTGTTGTAGAACATTTTCCCACTCACTAGGAGAATTTTATCATTATTATCATCACCGAGCGTACCCTTGTGTCGGGGTCTACATTCCTGCCAAAGGTTGAAGTCTGTAGAAATCTTACATGACCCTCCATTCTTCCCTTATCCATCCGTGAAACTATATGCTTGATTCTAACTTGAGAAAAACTATCCTTTGCGGAGCGCTGTGAGTCGCTATTAATCGTCATCATCAGCCGGAAGACGTCCACTGCTGAACATAAGTCTCCCCCTTAGACCGCCACGCCGAACGACAATTCGCCACTTTCATACATCGGTTGCCCGCGACCTTCAAGATGTCGTCGGTCCACCTAGTGGGAGACCTGCCTACGCTGCGTGTCCCAGTCCGTGGTCACCACTCGAGAACTTCTTCCCCATCGGTTGTCAGTTCTACGAGTCGCTATTATGTAATTTTTTTTTCCCCAAACCACTGCACCTCCTGGAAGCCAGAATCAACAGTGGCAACCACCAGAAAAGCGCCGAGACAATGAAGCTCGACGTGTCCCGGAGAATGAATTTACCTGTCTTGGATCCTGCACGAAATTAATCAGAAAAGAATAGTGGAGGAGTAGGAAAAATATATTATGTTTCCACTTCCCTCCATACAAGCAGGAGACAGAACAAAACAAGGCCAATAGGCACAAAGGGACATTACAACTGGGAGAAGCCCAGTTGCCTAGCACCACGGGTAAAATGACTACTAATATTAATGGGTCCTAAGTTGTGAGCTGCTATATTTGATTCCAATAATATGTATGGCAAAAACGCTTGAAAGCACGGAAGTTTGCTCGAGTTTCGACAAGGTCCGTATAATAAATGACTCCAGGTGTAGTCTGAGCAGCATCCAACATAATATTGCGTTCGTTTTGCCAAAGAATACACTCCCAAAGAATATGATGCTATTATGTAATATAAATGTAGCTAGAAGAATACGTTACCGCCTCAACATAGGCCCCACTCCCACGACATGGGAGTACATCAGCACGTCGTAGGTGCCCGCCACAAGACCTGCGACCACACCGTAGCGGCTGGCAACCATCATCTAATGGGCAATCATACAGAATCGTTATATGCATCAGGATTTACAATTTTCAATTTCGAATAACTTGAGGATAATCATGGAGTGTCTTGCCGTTTCTTCTCCATGGAAACGACTAACCCGAACCGAGCCAACATATTATTTTTTCTTCTCTACGTTTTATAAGTGCTCATTAAGGTCCAAGTAAAATAAAGTATATTGATTTTGATAAAATAATAGTCCTCCTGACCGATTTCAACGGAGATTAGCCATCCGCGCGGGACATAATTATATGCACAAGTGTGTGCGCAGGCGCAGATGCACTCTCTGTTCCTTTACTCTCATAGTTCCGATGGACAGGCAAACCGAAACGACCGGACAGAGATCAGGCACAGGACCACCTGCTTTCCGAGGTATGGGGTTGTCATACCACCAACTTTCAAAGTCCGGGCTGCTAGCGAGCTAACATATCGATGAGGGCAAGAAAGTGATGGTCTTTCTGACAAAGTGTTTCACATACCTTCTTATCCATGTCGCATCCATCAGGACTGTCATAATATCTGGCATAATTCCTCGGATCACATGGTGGTTGACATTGTTTCTCGTCCGCCTTTTTGGACATGACCGATAAAATTTACAAAAATAGCCAAAATTTCGAATGATTTTATGACAGCCATGTACGACAGTGGTCTGTCAAAATCATGTTGGCATATTTTTGTTGTCCAGTTATCATCAAAAAGTTTGTATAAACATGGAAAAGAGGTTTTATTCACAGATTTAATAAAGCTGTATGCTCATGTTTCAATATTGTTGTTTTTTTGGAATTCCAAAGACTGTTGAAAAGACAAAAGTATGACTATTAACAAAACCAGCTAAGTGCGTGTTCATAATATAGTCGATATTGCGAAAGTTGTTAGAATCCGCGTCATGACTGAAGTACTGCGAAAAATTCGTGGCACTACAATCATTTTTAATGCAATTTCTTTTTTTTTGTCAATAGGACTTCAGTCAATTGGCTTTTCGACTCAACGCCAAATCTTGCTGGATCGTATTAGGCAAAATCCATCTGTTTCTTGTAGAAGGAACTTTAAAAAGTATTAATAGCTTTGGTTACGTTATTCCTTTGTCTCTTTATGAATCTCATTTCTTGAAATATGCTAATTAAGCGAGCTGTTTAGGAGTTATATAAAAGTAGTCAGATACATAATGATTTAATTTTCCAGGTGTTGAAAGTTTAAGGCCGCTGTCTTATTTGTTGGATGTGGTGCGACCTCCGACAGGAAGAGGCTCCACACTTGAGGTCCACTCGACGCCTTTCGGCTGCGAGGTAAAGTATTTTTTTTTTCTAGCATGGCGATTCTTTCTCTATTCTACCAAGAAAACACAAAGTATTTCATCGTTATTTTTACACAAATCGACTGTTTTTTCGCACCAATAGGACACCATCCTTACACTATTGAAGAAAATAATGTTTTTTTTCCATATTTTTTACTGAAACATTCTTAAAACTTGCTTAAAACGCTAAAATTATTTCTACGTTCTGTCATTTTGTCTATTTTTGCGTCGACAAAACTCCTTTCTACAGCGCCATGCTACGCCTGCTGCTTTGCTGTGTTACTTTTTCTCCGGCGCACCAACGGAACACAGAAAAAACAGATTGATGCCTGAATCCAACAGGAAGGTGGTTATCAAGCGGCCCTAGAGACTACCACCGCCAGTTGGATCGCTCAGCCATAACTGCAGGTTACTGGAAGCATATTGTGCCGCTGACTGAGGTGGACCGCTAGGAGATAGATCTCATCATCAGCCTATAATATTCTCACTGTTGGGACAAATAACTCCTGTGAGAGGGAGTGGGTCATAATCCAGCGGGCCCAGTGCTATTATGTAAATAACATGTCTTCGAATTTTTTGGTTCTAGAACATGCCGTGTTTCGCTCGATGTTTTCCTTTACCGTTTTGAGAGCAGTGGTAATGAAGTAAATTACATAAAGTAATGCGCCTGCCTGGGATCGAAGCTACGACCTCCAACCATCCCTTATTTTCATTATTTTTTTAAATGAAAAACGATGCCCCATACTAGGAATTTCTCCTATCGTGGGTGCGTTTACAAACATAGAAACTCACATACATACCCGCAGAGACCCGGAACAACTACTCGTATAACATACAATTATTTGTGTTCTGAATCGGGAATCGAACCCACGACACGTACCGCAGCAGTCCAATCTCTCAACCACTGCGGCCATCAATCTTCTTCTTCTTAGCGTGTCGATGGCAAATGATTTTATATATTTTGTTTAGCCTAAAATTCAGCTACGCGAACCCCGCTCACTGTTGCAGTCATAAGGTCGTCCAGTGTACAGGTGACAGGACTTGCGGTGCAGGAGAGAAGGTGAGCCATTGTCTGTGGGGACACGTCGCATATACATTTGAGGTCTGAGCCGTCAATGAATCCCCATCGTGAAGATTGTCTTTGCTGCGGCCGACCTGGGTTCGCAGTCTATTAAGCGACTTCCAAGTCGACCACGGCAACGTGTGGCCAGGTGGAAGGCTTTCAGAAAGCTCGATAAAACCCTCAGGAGGTCGGAGCTGTTCTCGCCAAACCTCACACCTTGTTGTAGACGCGTTGACGCGATGACGGCCATCAATGCATAATTTACAATGATGTTAATTAATTACAGGTATTCCTAAATGCAGTGACACGTGGGTCAGTGTGTGGCGTGGTGGGCAAGAGGCCGTCCTTACTGCTGACCGACGCGGCCACTGCTCTGGGTTCTGAAGGTGGACCCGTCTTCACGGAGGGACCTACGTAAGTACTCCCCTTCTTCTACTTATTTAGCGTGGCGATGATCTAAATTGAGTCAGTCCAGAACTAGGCCTCGAGTTAAGCTTTCAGAAGCGTCCATAAGCTCCTGTAACAAACAATTAATAAAAAGGCATATTGCACAATCTCAAGTGTTTCATCATTTTTCGACTGGCCTGTTGGTCTAGTGGTTAGTGACCCTGACTGCTATGCCGGAGGTCGTGGGTTTAATTCCCACCCAGGACAAATGTTTGTGTGAAGAGCACGATCATTTGTTCTGTGTCTGGGTGTAATTTATTTATAATATGTATGTATTTAGAAATATATAAGTATGTTGTCTAGTACCCATAACACAAGCTCTGCTTAGCTTGGGACTAGATGGCGTTGTGTGATAGTTGTGGAATATTATTATTTGTGGAGCTGCACCACATTTATACTGCAAAGCAGAGTCTTTAATGAAACCAGGTGACCTACCATTACGTCTAAAGCGTGAGTCTTGAGCTGTGGGAAGGAGACAGAGCTATACAAGTCGTCTAGCGCCATCTCGTTCACTCACTCCACCTGGTTTTATGACGTAATACCCTCCCTGAGCTGATTCTTTTGCTTGGCTTTACCTGGTTACTGTCAGTTTGAAGACGTCCAGGTCGGCCGACTTTTTGCAGCGATGCTGTAGCGCGAGTTAGTCGCATTTGCAACGCGCTACTGCATCGCGATTGTATCGATACAAACGCGCGACCGCGTGGGACGACTCCGGTAGAGAGGTCTGAGGGGGGAGGGAGTGTCGCGATTAGAGTGGCGCGTTTGCATCGCGACTGAATCTGGTCCCGTGGGCGAGGGCACACAGCTAGCGACAGCATCGTGTCTGTATCGATGCTACGCGCGACGCCATCGCGACTGCATCGCTACAAAAAGTCGCCCGTGGGCGAGGGGCCTTAGCGTGCACCCTCGTAAATATTACAGTCTTCTGTTTTTTAAACGTTGCCTTACATTAGGAATTTCTCGTGAGTCGTGTTTACTCAAGAAAACACAACCTAAGCCTCTACCATGAGTTGTCATTACGAATTTACGATACTCGATTATACGCATCGACCGCGTTTGGCGCTCTCATTCGTTGAAAGTTCATACAACCTTGGAGCGGGCCAATGAGAGCGACAAACGCGGTCGATATCGATGATCGAGTATCGTAATGACAACTCATGGTATGGGTACTGGTCCGAAACCAACTACTCACCTACTGCGTCAACTTTACCCTTCAGGGTTGACATGTCCGGTTACTTTCCAGCAAGGAGCTGATCGGCACGGTGGTGTGTGCCGTGTCGTGGTGCCGCGGCGAGTGGGTGGGGCTGACGCTGGTGGCGCCGCTCACGTCGGTGCTGGCCGCCAAGCTGCGGGTGGCGCCACAGCAGCCTTCACGACCCATATATAAGCATCCCTTGCACGATGTACTCAGTAAGTTTTATTTATCACACACTATCTATTAACAAAAATACACCATAGACTTTGTTCTTTCGGGCACGCCGCAATCGTGACGGTATGACCCCTCTTTGAGTGTCTGGAGAGGCGCCTCGGCATCCTCACCCTCCGCTTGACGCAGATCCTCTGTGAACACGACTACTCCGGGAGATGCCTGTGTCTGATTAGACAGGAAGAAACGCATAGATGTCACCACTGCTCAGATCGCCCGGAGGACACGGTGGAGCATGCGGTGCAGGACTGCCCCGCGCGCAGCAGAGCACCGCCGTGTCCTCACGACGGATATAGGCGGAACAGAAAGCGGTCGCCTTCTGCGAAGCAGCAGCCATGCTAGCGAAGGAGGAGGTAGCCGATGTGAGAGACAGGACAGCATCAACTTCACGACCCAAACGCCGTTGTCTAAGCAAGATACCGCGGCCATAGACCAAGACTCATGTACGCAATATCTGAATGGACTAATAGTTTATTATGGCTTGCTATGATGTTCGATTCTGCAAACACCAACTTTGAACAGGCTTTTTCCCGCTGTTTGCTCCCTGGTGAAACTTGGGTTAACCTCTTTTTAATTCCGTATTTCAGGTCAAATAGACGAGTGCACAGTGCTGGTCCGATGTGGCCACGCGTGGGGCGCGGGCGTGTGGCTGGGAGGGGGATACGTCGTCACCTGCGCACACGTCGTCAAATCTGTGAGCTATGATTCAAACAGGGAAGTTTCCTTAGCGAAAGTTCCTTTTTACTTTTGATTTTATTGTAACTTCACTATTGTAATCCCAAACGATTATGTGTAATGGTACAGATAACTTCCTCTAGATTCTGCCTATAAAACAAGCAAGCCACTTTGAGGAGTGGCTGGAGAGAAGTCATGGCGTCCTGACCTACCGCTTGACGCAGGTCCTCACCGGACACGGAAGTTTCGGGAGGTACCTGTGGCTGATGCGAAAGGAGGAGACGCCTGGGTGTCACCACTGCGAAGATCGCCCGGAGGACACGGTGGAGCATACGGTGCAAGACTGCCCAGCTTGGGCGGAGCACCGACGTGTCCTCACGGCTGCGATAGGCGGAGACCTCTCGCGCCCGGCATTGGTTGCGACCATGCTGCGGGGCGAGACGGAGTGGGAAGCGGTCAGCTCCTTCTGCGAGGCAGTAATGCTCGTAAAGGAGTAGGCAGGCCGCGAGCGAGAGAGGACAGCGTCCTCCCTCCGCCCCAGCCGCAGTGGTAGGCGCCCACGGCGACGGACGTCGCTCGATGATATCCGGCCACCGTAGGCGCGGGCATGCGGGCAGCGAGTAAAGGGCAACTCGCTGCCCGACCAAGGACCATGCCCGGGTCGACGGCGCGTTGTGTCCCACGCGCGCCTCAAAGAGCGTCAGCATAATGACGGGGCCCCCCTCTCAGAGGGCCAAAGCCTGCCGGGGTCGCGGGATTATTCCCTTACCGTAACCCCGGAACTTAACAGGCTATGAAGGACACCGTGGATTTTAGTCAGTAGAAGTCTGACAGTCCCTCCCGCCCTGCCCGGGGTTGGAGGACTCATTTGAAGATTTTACCACGCTAAAAAAAAAAAAAAGCCACACGTCTTTGCATTTAATGTTGGTGAGCCCCTCATTGTCGCCTGAGTGTAAAACCGTGGTGACTCTAAAAGTTTCTAAAACATACTCTGAACTTTAACTCGACTTAAGAATAAAATCAATTCGTGTGGCACAGATAGCTTACAATGTTGTATGCGGAATCTAGAATCGCTTCCACACAATCATGCGTACGTAGACAATAACAACCGTGATGGCTTTTCTTTTTTTTGTGGTGTAAATAGAATCAAAAAGTCTTGCCGCCCAGATGGAACAGATGGGACTGTCAGACTCGTAAAAACCAATAAAATTTGCGTTACATCTGTTTTGGAAGATGAGACGTAATACCTTATGTATAAAGATCATTTTCCAACACAACTTTTCTTATATTATTTTTTATTTTAATTTCTGCCGCCTCTAAAACACATCATTTTTCCAGTACCAAACACACAAGTTATCAGTATACTGCCGCGGAGTGAGCGAGACAGCGATAGTCCGATACAAGACGCCAGACAAGAAGGCATATGACCTGGCTCTGTTGTTCACGAACCCAGAGAGAATGAGCCATATGAAACCAGCTGTACTGTCTAGTATACCTGCTGAAAAAGGTATGATTTTTGCAGTTAAAATATGTACCTTGATTTTTTCTAGAAACCTGTTGTAACATCAAAGCGATTACAATAACTTTTACACTGATAACGATTACATAAAAATTCTCTTAACGATTACCATAAAAGCTTTTACACAACAAAAAAAAAATAGGTAGGTAGGTACGTATTTTAATATTTTTGTAATTTTTTTTTCGAGGGTAAACTCGTAACAGGAAATGCGAAATTTTTGCTATAATAGACTTTAATGTTCGTATAAAAGTTCATCATCTCGATGAATAACGGCATTTTCCGTTAGGGTCAATTTACACGGAGACGCGAGGTGACGAGACGCGACGCAACGCGCTAGGAAAGATAGCGTCGCATCTTGGTGTGTATTGACCCTTAGTGTGACTCTAAAATTAGAAATGATTATTTTAAATATTATTTGTTTACATTATTTTCTTTCAATTTGTCGTCTACTAAAACCAAATGAAAATAATACTCCACTAATTATTTTCCACATACACATTTATTTCATTGACATTCCACTAACTACCTACACTAAACACTATTTTGAAATATTTTTTTTACGTATTCGTCGTTCCACTGCTGGGCAATATAGGTTAATAAAAATAAAAAAAATTCGTCGTGCGAAAGTTTTATATTTCGTACTAAACAAGCCAAATAAGGCACATGTTAAACTAAAAAAATATATTCCAGGTGAATCAGTCCTCGCAGCGGGCTTCCCATATTACAACGAGTATGACTTGACTAACTTAATACCAACGATCACTTCGGGCCACGTCAACACAGTGTCGCCCTCTATGATACAGACGTCTTGTTGCGTGCAGTCCGGCTTCAGCGGTGGACCTATATTCAGGGTTACCAGGTACAATAAAAGGGAAAAGTGTATAAGACTCGGGGGGGGGGGTGGAGTCAATCTTCAATTTTGAGACTTCCGTTAAGGATAATGACGCCTACTATATACGAGTATATACGAGAGATACTTTTACTGCTAGTACAACCATCCACTGACAAAACACAAAAATTTCATTGAAATTAAACGTAATTAAAATAATTATATTTTTGTATGTCTTTTAGATTATTCTTATTCTTTTATTATATTTGTAAATTAGACCAAAAATGACAAAGATCTATCCTATTAAAGTTACGTGTGACGTCACGATGCGTGGCATTTTTCGCGCAGAGTGACGTCACAGGTAACTTAAATAGGCTATTATCTTTGTTTTTTTTTGTTTTATCGAAAAAGAAAAAATACGTGTCCAATATTTTTTAATAATCTAAAATACGGACTAAATAGAATGTAATTATTTTGACCCTGCAAACTACCCTATTGTAATTATTTGGCTATAAGATTCAATTAATATAAAATCGATTCAGTTACTGATTTTGAACAAACTATATTCAGGTTGCGTTTATACTAAAAAATAATGTTGTATATTTAATGCCTAATAGTATATTCGCTATTTTCATCTAGTCTCATGCCTTGGTGCAGGATATCATTTATTAATCTAAAGCTATACTCATTACCTTCCAGCCCTAAGAACCGTGTGGAAGTCTTGGGCATCATCGCCATCAACGTGACGTCAGACGGTGGCGCGTGCTTCCCGTACGTCAACATGGCCGTGCCGGTCACTGTGTTTAGCGACGCACTCGCCAACTACATACTTGATAAAGGTCAGCCTACATACTTTGATTCCATCTCTTTTTTTTCTGTCTCTTCATCTGACTCTTTCCATCATTCGATTCTGGTTAACGACCGCTCCTTTAATTTAAGACACCATTAGCACGAGCGCTTTTTTGCCGGCGTTAAAAAAGCGCTCATGTGTCTGTTCACACGATAGCGCTTTTAAAGCGGGCGCTTTTTTCGAACTGTACCTATTTGATTTTAAGTTCTGGGCTATATAAGTTCAATTAACCTTTTTATTCCAACTCAGCGCTATTTGACGCCCGAAATAAAGTGATCGTGCGAATAAGTCTTAACCCCAACTTATTTCTGTCTAAAATTGCTGTTTTTTTTCGCTTACATGCTTAATTAAACAATGTTAACAATACTTATATCTTTTAATTTCAGACGAAACCAAGCTGGCGATGATTGAGAACAACAAGGAGATGATTCAGTCACAGTGGCGGCTTATGCCTTACCGATCAAAAATATGATCTTTACAACTTAGCATTTATTTAGGTTAACATAGAGTTCCTAATTCGGTGTAGGCGAAATCTGAATATTTATTTTCATACGTGGTAAATTGGTACCTACATGCTACCTATACCTGGCGTCTTAATAAGCGATCGTTGTGTCATTTTCGGTTGTACAAGGCCTGAATTCTCTTACAGCCTATGAACACCACGTTTTTTAAACGCGCCGGTGCAGCGCGTTTGACGCGATACCGACGCAATACGCTCGCAAGTCAGGCGCAGCCTAAAGGTGCGTACTGACCATGTAACAAAGCTATGTAACATTGTTATATAGTCTGTACGCACCTTAAAACAAACGACAACAAACTGCTCTGATGAAAACGCGCCGTCAACACGCCACAGAACAACACGCATAAAATGGAGTTTTGCACTCAGATTTTGAATGAGAAATAGAATCTTTCCGAGGGTGTGAGGTGAAAAGTAAATATTAGAATAGTAGTTGAAACTGGTCGAATCGCGTCGCGTCGATATGCCTAAAAATATTTGTCACGTGTGTCTGCCAGTAGGGTGAAACTTTTGCGGTGCGGCGCCGCAACGCGCCGTGTGCTCCAGCACTTACGCTCATAGCGCGTACGGTTGATCGCATATTTCATTACAGAAATATCAGTATCGCAGTATATGTGGTACTATACAAAACACAATATAATATGTATATGTATAGGTGGTAGGTATGTATAGTCCGACGTACCCACCGACATCGGCGTAACAGGAATTCAGGTGGCCTACCATAACGTCTTAAAGCGAGGGTAGTTCCACTGTAGAAATGAGATGGCGCTAGACGACTTGTATAGTTCTGTCTCTTTCCCACAGTGGAACTACTCCCCATTTAAGACGTGGTAGGGCACTCCCCAGGCCTACACAACTGAGTGGAGTATGAATATGATCATCGCGTATTTGCGCGATCTATCGCTTAACGGAAAAAAAAATTACGGTCCAAGATTTTTTAAATACCTGATTTGTTTTTACTTACCAAAATTAATTTGATGGAGATAAACAGATAATTTTATTATAATATTATTAAGAAAAACTTGTGTTTTGCGCTATTTCTGTTATGAATTGCTCAACAATAGACTAACAATTTTTACATACGGATGAAGTTATTAATAGTCTTATTTACTTTTAAGTAAACTTTTATATATTTTAATTACCATTATAAATAAAATATCTAATAATTAAGACTGATTGTTTATTGGTCACATCCATTGTTTGAAACTATGAATGTTGTTGATATTATTTATTTTTTGTAATGTTGATGACTATGGAATATTTATTTAAAATATTAATTTAAGAATAATATTATAAATTTTGTATATTAAAAACAAAAAATACGTGTTCATTATTTTTCAATACTGTAATTGACGTATTGAACAGATTTTAAATTATTTATGAAGTACAGCTTGGCCAGAACGGGTTGAAACGGAACTAAAAATTTTATTTCTGACAGCGTTTCAAAATCTTTGATATTTGATGTAAACAAAGACCGAAGGTTTGTTAGATTTATTATTGTGCCATAAAACTAACGTAATAAGTGAAAAAAAAAAAAAACATTCAAAGTGCTGGTAGCGCGAAGACAGTGGCGACTTCCAGTTTTCTACATTTTTTTGTCGAGCTGTAAACTACCCTATTGTAACGTTATACTACAGTGCTACAAGTATGACGTTATACGAATAATGCAAGACTTTGATAATGGAGACGCGCCTTAGGGTGCTCCCACATCTATCGACGCGGAATCGGCTTTTTCCGTCGCCCTTTCTCTTTCTGTCGCTTAGAACTGCCATTTGCTAGACCTAGAGCCTCGACCAACACCTTAAAAGGCTCTCATTGTGCGGCTGGCTCGAGGGCAATACAGAAAGCAGTTCTCTTGCTCACGGCGCGCAGTGTTTGGAAGTTCCTCTCTCAAGAGCCCTGACCACTGGCAGCCTGGTGAGCTATTATTTCTATTTTTTTAATCTTTTTTATGTTGTGAGAAACATTTAAAAATGTAACAAATAAATTATAATGTATTTTTTTTAGAAGCAAACCGTAAGTTTAAAAAAAAGTGTTTATGTAACAAATATGTGTAATAAATGAAAAAACGAAATAATTAACATAAATTTAATTTCGTCCGAATAGATTCTTATACTTCTTATCTGGAACACCAGAATCAGCTGAACAAGTCTTTGGCGGGTCACGACCACAAACCGCTTCACATTTTTTCTTTGTAGTAAATTTATTTCGGGTGCCGCCACATCCGCTCCATACATATGATTGGCACTCGTTTATGTAAGGATTGAAGCCATATCTGTAAAATTTGTGTGTAAAAGTGAGTGTATTTTGTAAAATGAGTGGGTGTATCATGTAAATGGGTAGGTGTATATATTTTAAAAATCGATGAGTGTGTTTTGTAAAAAGAAAAACACTATTTTTTCAAATGGCCCTGTATACTTACCTAATAGCATTAGATGTACACTTCCCTTTAACCGGTGGTAGATAACATATGATTGGCTTCCCGATGTTTTTGGGGACATATGCCCAAGGCGGAATAGGTTCGCCTGAATTACCCGCGTTAAGATCTGTTTAGAAAAAAAATGTGGGTATAACTTTAACACACTAATTCACACTCACAGTACACACATTTACACGCATGACACCTATGCACACTCAAACACAAAATAAGAGAGTGTGTGAGGTTTTTCACTACTTTTTTAGGGTTCCGTAGCCAAAAGGCAAAAAACGGAAGCTTTACAGATTCGTCAAGTCGGTCTGTCCCTCCGTATGTCACAGCCACTTTTCTCATTTGGTAAGCAGACGTATTAGAACCGCATTAGGATTTTCACACAAAAATAAAACAAAATCAAATTTTGGGGGAACCCCCCATACTTAGAACTTTTTTTTCGTCCGACCCATACGTGTGGGGTATCTATGGATAGGTCTTTAAAAATGATGTTAAATTTTTTTTTTTCTAAACTCAACAGTTTGCCCGAAAAACACTTCCAAAGTGGTAAAATGTCCCCCCCCCCTGTAACTTCTAAATTAAGAGAATGATAAAACTAAAAAAAAAATATGATGTAAGTAACATTAAATTACCATGCAAACATCCATAGAAAATTGGTTTGAACGAGATCAAGTGATTAGTTTTTTTTTAAACGTAATAAATCGTAAACCACAATAATTTACCCTTCAAAGTTACAACCAACCACAAGAACTTTTATATTATGTTACTTGCTGCTACGGAACCCTTTATGGGCGAGTCCAACTCGCACTTTGCCGGTTTTTGTTTTTTAGTATTAATTTAACCACACTGCCTTTTTCTCAGCCATTGCTGAGATAAACCAATGTATTTGCAACTCCTAATTCGATTAAGTACAGTCACGAGCAATAACATGAAATTCAAACGCAAATTCCCCGTGAAATACTGATTTCCACTTAGAAATAAGACCTAGTTTGTAATAGTATGGCTTCCAAAATAGAAGTCTAATTAAAAGAAAAACGTTTAATCAATATGGTAGCAGAACATCGCTTTTGAATGCTGCTTAGTGTATACATACTATTGCTTGTGACTGTACACGTTTTTGAAAATATTTGAAGAGAGAACCCTGGCACCCATACATAACACAAGTTGGGTGCCAGACGTTTAATCTTCGAGCGCGTCGCACTCGTAGGGCAAGACCCTTCTTTGAGGAGTGGCTGGAGAGGCGTCACGGCGACCTCACCTTTCGCCTGATACAGGTCCTCACCGAACACGGATGTTTCGGGAGGTTCCTGTGTCTGATTGGGAAAGAAGAAACCTGGGTGTTACCACTGCGAGTATCGCCTGAAGGCCATGGTAGAGCAAACGGTGCAGGTCTAACCCACTTGGGCAGAGTACCGCCGTGAACTCATGGAGGCGACCTCATGCGCCTGTAATTTTCGTAGCTAATTGTTTTAAATGATGGGCTGTAAGGAGTTTGAAAGTATACCAAATTTTTATTTACTGTAGGACGTGGGTTAATTTTGTATGGAGCTGGGAGCTGGCTCCTTCTTCAACAATTTATTGATGCTGAAAACCTCAGATCAAAGAAATAGGCAGACAGAGCGCTCAGAACACGCGAGTGACAAAATAAAAAACGAATATCAACTCGGAACAGTACCAAGCTACGCATCGTACCAAGCTACTAGACGTTGTTGTTGTTTGCTAAAATATGCCGTCTCGTGTCCTTAAACATTGTAAAAGTTCTTCTCAAAAACAAAGAAAACAATATAGAATGTAATTCGATTTCATTTGTATTTACTTTGGTGGACACACTCGCGTGTTCGCAGCGTTCTATCTGCCTATTAAAGATGCGTTAAAATTTGTCTTAAGACTATCGTCTACCGAGCGCTCGTCCATACAAAAAGAGAAAACGTTTTTCTCCCCCTAGATGTTATCCTATCTCAATGATTTTTTAGAATGCATCTGACACAGTAAAAAACTAGGTTTATAGGTTTACTTCTTTTCAAAATTTATAATAGTTTGAAAGTTACAGGCGCCTAAAAGTTACTATTTTTATGACATAATCTTCATTGAAGTAAAACCTTTGTATTTAAAAAACAAAGAAGTTTAAGAAAAAAAGCAAAACCTACAAACCTAGAATATAATATGCTGAAACGATTGACACCAGAATCACAACCAGAATCTAAGAGATTGGTCGTGATTTAGTATGTGAAAAACGTTTTCTCCCGAGAGACAAATTTCATATAAAAAATACTTACATTCAGTCGCGAGCTGCAACGCTCTCTATCGCACGATCGGGGTTTTTTCAAAGCGTGAGAGAGACAGTAGGAGTTTTTCTAAATACCTATTTTTTGAAATGGCTGCAGCTATTTTATCGTCTTAAAATAAGGAAGTTTCGATACCATTATCTCTTATTAAATGTTTTTTCTTACGTTTTTGTTTCCATATAGGGCTAGATAATGATGTGATGAATGTGGATCATTGTTTATTCTGAATGTATACCGTCAAATATTTTAATAATCGCCAAACTACGTTTGTATGGAAGAATGACCGACTAGCGTAACCTTAATTATTAGCTATACCTATCCAAAGCTTTCTGAAGTAGTAAGTAGTATTAGCCTCTTCGTAGACAACACGACGCAAGACTCCAATACCTCACGACTTTGTTAACCGGGCGACTATCACAATATAAATCCATAGAGGTTAACACACGTCAATGGATACTACACTCGTAAGGTATCAGACTTGCGACGCCTTGTGTATGAAGCGGCTTGATAATGCTTGGAATTATTACTTGCCCATCCGGGTAATTTAGGCCAGCCACTGCCTGGCCCGCGATCAAACTTTGCGCCTGTTCCAGAGGTTCCACCTTCTGTCTCAAACTCTGGATCGTTCTTTTTCTTATTTTCTTCTTTCCAATTCTCATACCATGTTTTCCATTCTTGACGAGTTTTGTTAGAAGGTTGCCAACCACCCATTGCGGTTTTAATGTTTCGCTCCAAGGTGTTCTTGATACCGGTCAAGTTTATGAATTGGGGTTCATCTATATCTGTCCGTTGGGTTTCATTTTGCGTTTCATTGTTGTATTTTTCAAGTTGGTCCAGAATACCACCACCACCACCACCACCACCACCTCCTCCTCCAAAACATGCCAGTACGCTGTCAGGCATCAGATGGAACAATATGCTGATTTCTACTATTAACCAAAAGCGAAGGTATTGATTTTTCAGATTTACAATAACTCCGGGCAAGTTCTTCATAGCAGTTCTAGAAAAACCAATAGCTCTTGTAACTTCAATTTGCTTTCCATGCAACTAAATTTCAAAAAAATTACTCTATATACAGTTTGCCTGTTTTGATATGGCGAACTAAAATCCAATTAATTTTTCATTTGTTACCATAAATGAACACGTTACTTAATTAGTATGATTTGATGACTTATTTTATGTCAGGCCACACTGATTTTTATATTTTTATACTTACTGTATTTACTAAACATATGGTGCGTACTGGATGTTCTTTATATTGCCAACCCTGACCCAATGGGATTGGCAATGACAATATGTACATTTTAACGAAATGATTTTGCTTCTAGCTCAGCTTCTAGTAAATATGTCTTACATAGTCCCTTTTATCTGACTAGATAAGTGATATCATTTAACAATATTACCTACCATAAAAGTTTCGGTATCTTATTCTGCCAATACAATATAAAAAAAATACGGTAATATAGAAACATTTATTATGTACATTCTAATCATGATCATAGTAAGGACGATCTTATGACATCTTCCTACATTCTATCATTTTATGAATTCTTCGGTCAACCAAATCCGTTTCTAAGGGAAACCCCAGTTATTCAAATTGGGATCGCTCACGCAGTGGCGAAGCTAAGCGGCGGCTAAGCGGACCCATAGCTCCCAGCCGCGCATCTGAAGGGGCCTATCGCGCCCAAGTAAATTAAAACACTCGACGACGGCGTTCACGAGTTTGCCTACATTATTACAATGTATACTTGTGGTACTTGTGGTGTCCGTATGAGTGGGAACTGAAAGTGCCCAAGAGGCCTCTCAAAGCTACTCGTAATGGCACCGACGATTCACATTTAGGTTTAGCGCTGCTCACGCGAGGCTCTCCTGCTGTGGGATCACTTGGTTACGTTTTATTTAACTGGAAACTGAAAGAGGCCTCAAATAGCGGATGTCGCTGACAGTCACAAGTCATCTTACAACAAGCAGCTACTCGCGAGCAGCAGAGGTAAGTCATATCTTTCGCTCTGAAAGAAAAGAGCCCCCTCTGATGCGTCTTGCCCGCTCCTAGATACGGTCTCACTGCGCCACTGCTCAGGTGCCTAAGGCCGAGACTCCACCAAAGCTGTGCGAGTCGAGACAAAGACGTGTTTTGAACAAGGTTGGTTGTTCAAAACACGTCTCGACTCCGCACAGCTCGACACAGCTTTGGTGAAGTCTCGTCCTAATTCTGTACATCTTTAGACTTCTTTTTCTATAACTTGGGACAGGTTCTAAGGTTCCTCAGTCTCAATCTTCTTCTTCTTCCTCATGCTCTTTCTTCTCTTCGACAACTTCTTCAACCTGGAGGCAAAGTTTAGTTAGGTACCTATTTGAAAAAACGTAGTTATATTTATTAGCACCGCGGGTAATCTCTGGCTGAGAGTAGTGCTGCAGTGGTGGTCCAGAAGCCTTACCACGAGCTCTTAACGCGATTCAGTTAAGACTGTGGGAACGAGACAGAACTATACAAATCGTCTCCTGTGATGGAAGGATACATTTAAGTTTAACCGCATGTGGTTGGCTGCACCTAGTTTCGGCCGGTTAAAATAGATGCAACCGCACTTCGCCTATTAGGGTGCTCCTACATCTATCGCCGCGGAATCGGCTTTTTCCGTCGCCCTTTCTCTTTCTGTCGCTTAGAACTGCCCATTGGTAGACCGAGACAGAAAGCATAATGCGATAGCACGCGGCGGAATCCTCGCGGCGGCCGTGTGCTATCGCAATGTAACAAATATGATATATGTTATATAAAATTAAATATGAATTTTTGACACCCATCAACAAAAACATTGCTTTTCGTCATACCTGTTCAACCGATTCCTTTGGCGCCTCCACTACCTGCTAAAATAAAAATATATTTATTAGATCTTGTACAAATTGATTTCTAGCTAGGTACAATCGACCAAGCGGAATTATGACCCACCATAAGCTTATTTTCCCAGAGACATTCAAATACAATTAGGTCCACATTCGCGTAAACATACATATCCATGGTAACAACTTTGATCTTTGTCAATTTGACAGATTCAAACGATTTATTGTCAAAATGGGTCATGATTCCACTTTGTCGACTGTACAAGTGGTATCGGCCCCGATTTACGAGTTGTAGGTCTTTGATTTAAATCCAGCTAGGCGCATCACTTTGTGTTATTTATTTCATCATCACTTTTCTCGAATCAAATTCGTTGACATGTATGACAGATGCACTGAGCCCGCGTTTTTATATCGTTGTCCACACTTTGAATTTCTCCTGTGTCCTGAGTGTGTTTACAAACATATAGATAGGTACACATAACTACAAAATACTGAGACTTGGAAAAGCTACTTGCAGGACATAGAAATATTTCTTGTTTCCATGCGTGGATCCAACCTGCGACATTTGCACAGCAGTCAATCGCTCACAGGCACTGCGCCAAACGGGACGCGTATTTACAAAGGCTATACTATTTTAGTCACGATTCAGACTCTATTTGATAAGCTTTCTCGTGACTGAAATAGTATAGGCTTTGTAAATAAAAATAAGCAACCAGAACATTACAGCGTATTGTGTTAGTGTATTAGGCCAGGTTCACACGGCGACCATTCGATTCAATTTTTTTACGTATACGGTTTTACCGTATACGATGCCGTCATTCACACGGCAACCATTCGATTCGTTTTTTTCGGGCCACGCATGGAAGTGCGTACGATTCTCGAATGGGCGACTCGTATGAACGAGACAACATGAACATAAGCGCCACTGCGTATCGTATTCGATAAAATCGTTTCGAGACGCGGCGTTCCTGTGACAACTTCGCACGGTATACGGTAAAATATATTTCTCGAACACAGGATTTTCCCGTATGAACGCTGTGTAAACAATTTTTAAGTATTCATATACCTATATTCTGTTGTCACTACTCTATTCGATAAAATCTCGAATACGGTATACGTGAAAATAATCGCCGTGTGTGCCTTAGAGTTGTTTTATTGCCCTCTCAGACCTGTCCCAGCAGTGGGAACATTATAAAAATTATAAAAATTTAATTCTTACTACAACTTCCTCTTCCACTACACTCTCTTCATCTTCGTAATCGTCTCCGTAGCCCACGGGGAACAAAGCCAGGCAGTCTCTCTCGCCACTAGCGGTGTCAGAACTGATGTACACGGGGTTCAGTCCCGCCAGCTGGAGAAGAGCCAAGCTTCTCTTGCGGGACACCATGACCGCGAGACGGTCGAAACTGGAGAGAAGAAGCTTTATGACTTACCAACGCATGTAGCGTGACTATGTTATCTCTGATCTTCTTCCAAGAAATGACAAAGGTGTTTTTTTTACTAGCCTTTATGTGAACAGTGTTGACGGGGACGTGGGGTATCATCGGAAATCACACCCTTAAGGGTGCTCCCACATCTATCGACGCGGTTTCGGCTTTTTCCGTCGCCCTTTCTCTTTCTGTCGCTTAGAACTACCATTTGCTAGACCGAGACAAAGCGATAGCACGCGGCCGCCTCGCGGATTCCGCCGCGTGGTATCCCATTATGCTTTCTGTCTGACAGAAAGAGAAAGGGCGACGGAAAAAGCCGATTCCGCGTCGATAGATGTGGGAGCACCCTAAGGCAAACTTAACTCAATACTAACGTAGCGCAAGCGCCAACAGGACGCCATTTGCTCGTGGGCGCTTGCAAATGACGTCCTACTCCTGATGGCGCTTGCGCTACGTTAATGTTGTGTTAAGTATGCCTAAACAGTGTATCCCCGTCTTATACACTGTTCCACTACTCTACTACTTCTAGGAAAGCCTTCTTCCATTCCTTGCAACGATTGTGCGCTATTTCCTTCCAATTTTCAAGAGAGGCATCTCGTTCTTCCCGCCATCTCTTCCGTGATCTACCTCAACTCCGGGGTCGCCGTTTCATGGCACCAGTCCTGAGCTTAACGGGCCTACAGCTCGTTCGGCATGCGACGGACAAATTGAAATAAGTACATAGTTTTTTTTTTCTACATTTTAAACATCAACATGCTTATGATGATTTAAATACGTAAGAAAAGGTACATTTTGTCTATTCTCTCATCGACAAAGATTATTCTAACAAATTATGCTACTCAGTGAAGTAGTTTATGCGATATGACACTGCGGTATTATTTATATTTCTAGAAGTGTACTTATGAGCGCATATTCTGAAAGTTGCGGACAGCGGCGGAGCGGGCTTGCGGACGGTGAGTGATGGGTAGCTCGCCGTCCGACTAAGGACCAAGCCCGGGTCGGTGGCGCGTCGTGTTTCGCGCCAAATGCCTGCTGGGGTCGCGGGTTTTTTCTTAATCCAGGATAACGTGGCCCCAGAACGTAAAACGTATAGGAAGGAACACGGGTGGATTTTAGTCAGTAAGAGTCTGACAGTTACTTCCGCCCCACCCAGGGCGGGAGGACTCATTTGATGATTTTACCACCAAAAAAAAGAAAAAAAATTTGTATACGTACTATCTCCTGGGTCGTACAATCTTGTCATATTGTTTGATGGTGTAAGCTACATGTTCTGCCTTGTACGGATCGTCACCCACGAAGACACCAATCTGCAACACCAAATTCTTGAACAATGCACTAAATTTTTTCTTTGCTCCCACCAATTTCTCTAGTATGGTAGATGCGTTTAAAAACATTTTAAACTCACATATACACAAACACCCACACCAGAAACTACTACTTACAGTTATTACTAATAAATCTAACAAACCTGCGTCTTTGTTTACATCAAACAAATATCAAAGATTTTAAAACGTTGTCAGCAAACAAAAATATTAGTTCCGTTTCAAGACGTTCTGGCCAAGCTATACTTGTGTGTAATGGCTTCCCCATTACACACAAGTACAGCTTGGCCAGTCAAAGCTAATTATTGTAGATGGCGCCACCACAGCTAAGTCCCAATCGCACCAATGAGATAGTACTATTTTGAAGTACCTATAAGATTTGAACCAATGACGAGGCTTGGAACAAGCTATACTAGCGCCATTATTTTCCATTTAATTGCCATCCCCATTGTGGTACCCCTTTTGGGTTTATAACCACATCGTGTCTCTGACGGTAAGGGTGCTCCCACATCTATCGACGCGGACTCGGCTTTTTCCGTCGCCCTTTCGCTTTCTGTCGCTTCGAACTGCCATTTGCTAGACCGAGACAGAAAGCATTATGCGATAGCACGCGGCGGAATCCTCGACGCGGCGGCGTGCTATCGCATTGTTTGGGTCTAGCAAATGGCAGTTCTAAGCGACAGAAAGAGAAAGGGCGACGGAAAAAGCCGATTCCGTGTCGATAGATGTGGGAGCACCCAAAGTATCGCAAAAACTCACATTTAGGATCTCAGAAGCATAGTTGTTGATAACTTCTTGTACGTCGTATCGTTTGTCTATGGGGAACATGACGAGCACATGCGGCGGTAGGAACTCAGTCTCTAATTTTTCGCAAAATTCTTTCACTTGCTACAAAAAGAAAAGGTTATCGATAAAGTATTTAATTGGGTGGAGTGTCAATGTATTGCTGAAGAGCAACACTACACATAAAACTTTTAAAACCGTCGCTCTATAAATGAAAAAGAAAACAGTAGGTATTATATTATAGTATTTAAAGTGATCTCAGAAAATAATACTAAAAAAACTCTCCATAATTAGAAAAAAAAACAGTATTTAAAGTGATCTCAGAAATCAGAGGGGAAGTCAGAAGCTTATTAAATCTGACAACCAGTCTTGCAATGCTGTATCGTATTGCCCAGTTACTGGGTTGTGGAAGTCCGGTAGGCACTCGCTCCATGTAAAATACTGATTATATTCAGCTGCATCTGGTTCGACTGGAAGCCGACCCCAATATAGTTGGGAAAAGGTAGGCAGCTCTGATGAAGACTCATTTTCAACCTATTTTGAATAAATTACAACTGTTGATTTTAAGATACCTAGCTTTACTTTACCTTTGGGAAGAAGAAAGCAAGTCCATTAGCCTTGCTGATCTCGTTGGCTGGCGTGTATAACCCGGGCACAAACAACCCCCCAGCAGGTATAAACGGTTCACCTTCAATCTCCACGTCTGAATCAAACACTTCTTCTTTCTCAGCTTCCGGCACCACCTCTTCAGGTGGTATTTCTGTAACCTGTGTTTTTTATCACTAAAGCTGGGTACTCACTTAGCAGTGTTGCATGTAAAGGCGCTCCCTCACCGGGAGCATTCGCGTGTAATCTAATGGTACTGATACACATGCTTTCAACTGGCATGCTAAAAGAGCATGCTTCATTCGAAAGAATAGTTAACATTTAAATTAGCATATTATTAGCAAATGGTTTTGATACATGGCATGCTACTAAGTAGCATTTGCTTAAAAGTAGGTATGTAGCAATATATAATATAATAATAATATTTCCACAACTATCACACAACGCCATCTAGTCCCAAGCTAAGCAGAGCTTGTGTTATGGGTACTAGACAACTGATAAACATACTTATATATTTCTAAATACATACATATTATAGATAAATTACACCCAGACACAGAACAAATGATCGTGCTCATCACACAAACATTTGTCCTGGGTGGGAATCGAACCCACGACCTCCGGCATAGCAGTCAGGGTCACTAACCACTAAACCAACAGGCCAGTCAAATATATGCTCTTGTGCTATAGCATGCTAGTTTAAAGCATGTATATAGTCTGTACCTTAACATTATGGATTCGACTTTGAGCATTATATTACAACACTACCTCCCTGACTGACGAGCATTCGCGTACATTTAGTTTAGGTTTGATACAAGGTGCGCATTGTGATGCTCGATTGTCTTCCCTCACTGATGAAATGTTCGAATCTGGGAGAATGCTCGCGATGAGAGAGCGCCTTATAGTATCAGATACGGTATGAATTAAGTGAGTAGGCACTAAGGCACGAGCCCGCTGCGAACTAAGATTTCCGAGCGTCAGCGACAGGAAAGATCGAAAACGATAAGCAATCTTCATTAGTTGTAGTAGTAACGTTGAAGATTCAACGTTTTACTCAAGCACATGAAGTTGAATATCTATTAAAGCCACCCCAGTTACATGGCTACAGGGCCAGATAGGGTACCTACGCACCTCTGAGGGCTGACCTTCAGTAGCAGCAGTGGCGGTGGTGGTCATTTCCGAGACCTCTGTACCTCCCGCTTCAGTGACATCTCCTTCCTCGCCAACCATTTCTTCTCCTTCCACTTTTTCTGGTTCTGGAGGCGGTGCTGGGTCTGCCGGTAGCTAAAATACTTATTAAAAATATTATTTTGGACTGGCCATGACTGCCAAATGCCCAATGAGCTGTGGGTCAATAACCACTTTGTGGAACCCTGACATAGACAGAAGGCGTCGCGGCAGCGGGCAGACCTGGTAGTAAACTAGTTTGAGTAACCAATCAGATGCCCACCGAAGCTAAGCGGAGAGATGTGGACATCTGATGATCCGCTTTGGTGAAATCTGGGCCTAAGACAAGTTACTCACGGCACTTACATACCTACACAAACAGTCAGACCCAGAATTGTAGATCATTCAAATATTTGACCCAGTCGACAACATTTTCTCTGAACGGTCTTCGCAACACAGGCGTTTCATCCCGCTCAATCTGACACAGGAACCTCCCGAAACATTCGCGTCCGTTATGCAGGCAATATAACTTACAATGTCATCAATGGTGTTCTCACATGTCCACTTTGTGCTCAGAGTTTTACGGCAAAAGTTGGATACGCGAGTCACTGGAGAGCACATGAAAGGACATATCAAAGCTCTCAACCACTCTAAAAGTCTTCGATTGCAGTCGCTGTGGCCGAAATCGGCTAGATGGCATCATGAATGAAGACTCCATGACGATCTGTGCCCGACCCAATAGACCCATTGTACGAAGCTCAACTACCACTGCGCCAACCCTGTTATTATGAAGAGTCTTACTCCTGCAGCGATCCTGGCCATCCTCTCTTCCTCTTGGCGCTGTTTCTCGATCCTTGCTTCTTCTTCTGCTGCTTCCCGCGCCAGACGTGCTTGCTCAGATGCTAAACGTTCCGCTTCTTCTTTTTCGTCTTGCTGTTGACATTTTTTAGATTAACAATATTGTTTATGTAGATGAGTGGATGGATAGATGGATGGTTGTGTCAGGAAAGCTTGAACAGCTGAACGGTTTTGGATGAATTACTTTATACAGTAGCTGAATTACTACTTTCCTGGACATGTTTTTGTTGGTGTGGTAAAATCATCAAATGAATCCGCTTACTGCGTCAATTCTTATGAAGCTTATTTAAAGACGTACAATGAGGAGAAAGGGACCGAAGAGTTTCAGGAAGATGAAGAGTAGTTCCAAAGTCACGATATCCTGCTTAAACAGTCTCGTGATCCATTTATTTTTTGCTCTGGTGTGTAAATGTGATATCGGAAAATCTCTACTTGACTGGGGGCCGCATCAGTCTACTTTAATTTAATAATCACTCAAACACGATTTCAGTAAAATCTCTACTTGACCAGGGGCCGCATCAGACTACCTACTTAAATTAATAATTCCAACACGATTTTATTGTCATTGTACTTGTTTACGCCAACATGTTGTTGTCTCTTTCTGGCAAAAGGGATCGGCTATTGGTTAAACAGAAGACGCGTCCTTCAATCGATACAAGGACAGTATAACCGTTTTTTCTCATTGCGCGTGAGCTCTCCAACATTCAGTATACTACTTAGCGCCAACCGCACCGCACCGCTCGCTATAATAAAAATTAGATCGGCTCCGGGCCCCGGTAGTTCACGTTCGGTCGCCAGAAACCAGCTCCAGGCTAGACTCCAAGACCAGCGCAGAGAAGACCAAAGGTTAGTGCCAATCCTATTAGCCTTTCCGGGACTCAACAGGCGATCCACCCGCATCCCATAAAAAATTTAAAATCATTTCCACTTAAACGCTTCACCATATTTAATGGTCACTTCGGACCGGATAGAACCAGAATCCTATATAATCCTATAATCCTATAATTTCTTATAATCCTATAATTTCATATAATCCTATTATATTCATTAATATAGAATAATACCTACCTATCTATTAGTACATTCCAGAACAGTCGTTACGACTTACCCACTAATTATCTAATAGCGAGATAGTTGAATATTATATAAAATTTACTTGTTCAGTGCTATATTCAAAGTACCTACATACTTACTTACGACAAAATGTCGGCGCAAATTAAAATAAAAATGGTCATTGCTAAGAAACAAGCTACCTTTGCAAAATTAAATGAATATTTTGAATCCTCTAAAAAACTTATAACGTCTTCGAAAATTAATACAAGAAGCGTAGGGGAATTCTTAGCAGAGACATCAAACATAGGGAAGTTATATGAGGATTTCGTAAAGTTGTGTGACGAACATAATGAGTGGTTATTGAAGGCTGACCCCGACTGTGAAATCAGTTTCAGTGACTGGAGCTCATTTGAAACACTTTATTCGCAAGTTAAATATAAACGAGATGAATTAATTCATTCGCAAAGTGCGCAAGTTGTAAATGTACCCACATCTGCCAATTATTCGTGCAGGCTCCCGCCTTTGGAACTTTTAAGCTTTGCGGGTCAGCCTGAATCTTGGCCGTTGTTCTATCAATGTTTTAAGACGAACGTGCACGATAATAAAACCTTGACCGACGGCCAGCGAGTACAATATCTGGTAGGAAAATTAAGTGGAGTCGCACTTAATGTGTTCGCGGGAATATTGCCCAATGAGGACAATTATTCCACTATTTGGGACTCATTAGTAACAAAATATCAAGACAAGAGGTTACTTGGGTCAACATATATAAATAATATAATGGATATAAAACCGGCGTCGGGTTCATCAACATCACAATTAAATAATTTCATTGAACGAGTAAATTCCTCCTGGTCTGCACTTAAGCAGCTGGATATAAAAGACTTATCCGATTTTATTTTTACGCATATCGTTTTAAAAAAGCTAGATCCGCAGTTGGTTCAAAGTTTCGAGTTATCGATTAAAGATAACGATCTACCCACGAGTGAACAGTTAGTGAAATACCTACGTCATCATATAAAAATTATGGAGAGGTCGGCAGTGATCCATCAGACTGCTGCCACCAATAATAATAAGGCTGTGGATGCGAAATCAAAACCTCGCCCGAATAACAATAAAAACTTTCATAGTTTTGCTATTACCGAGAATAGTCATAACGGTGAAAGCGCTTGTTTATTTTGCAATAAGCCGCAGCATAGCCACCTTTACGAATGCATAGAATTTAAAAAACTTGCAGTGAAGGAACGCTTTAATTTCGTGAAGGATAAGAAACTTTGCATCAATTGTTTTAGTAACAAACATGCCACTTCTAGTTGTGGTTCGTCAAATACGTGTAAGCAGTGTCATAAAAAACACCATTCATTGCTACATTTTGAACGGAATCCACCGTTAACGCAAGCTGAGTCGGGGGCTCCCGCTGTATGTATGCATGCGCGTATTGACACGCCGCCGCCGGCGCCCACTGCGCGCAGGTGTTCGTTATCTAAGGAATGTGGTCGTTCTGAGAATTCAATTACGCTAATGACCTGTGACGAATCCAAACATTGTAATTTATTAAATAAGTTAATTGTGTTACCAACGGCACAGGTATATGTTCCGGTGAATGGAAACCGCTTGTTAATGAGATGTTTAATAGACAGTGGTTCTCAGAATAACATCATTAGCCTCGCTTGTTGTAAGAAATTGAAATTAAATATTCATCCGCTAGTTAATTCATCTTTGAAATCAGTGGGGTCAATCTCAGCCCCAATTAAAGGTTATGTATCTCTCACAATTCAATCGCGAGTGAGTGATGCGCATTATAAACTGAACATGTTGGTTATTGACCATATTACTGAGTCATTACCGACGCGCGGAATCCAAGCATCGTTTATGGATCAGTTTAAGGACTTACCACTGGCAGACGACTGTTGGAACGTGTCTGGAGATATAGAAGCGATTCTAGGTGCTCAACTATTCGCGTTCATTCTGTTAGGGGGTAAGGTTATTCCGCGTCCACTCGCGCCGTCAGCTGATTTAATGGACACCGCTAATTGCATACCTCATGCTATAGAAACCACGCTTGGCTATATTGTCATGGGTGAGATACCTGCTGTCAACCAAGGCAGTATAGCCTGGTCCTTCGGCCCGCTAGTAGATAATTTAAACCATTCAATCTTAAAATTCTGGGAAATAGAAGAGGTGCCTACTGCGAAAATAATAAGTCCAGAAAATCAGGTTTGCGAGGAACTTTATAAATCAACCGTTACTAGAAACTCAGGCGGTAGGTACATTGTGTCCTTGCCATTCAAGGGTGAACCTAAGTCGTTAGGTAACTCATTCATTCACGCTCAGCGTAGATTGTCTGCGTTAGAGCGTAAATTTCATTCGCTTCCCGCTTTACGTCAAGCTTACAATGACGTCATCGCTGATTATATAGATAAGGGTTACTTATCGGAAATCCCTTATTCTTTTCCCGCTATTCATGATGGTTATTTCATACCTCATCACGCTGTCGTCCGGCCTGAAAAGTCGACGACAAAAACCCGCATAGTTTTGGACGCAAGTGCTAAAACTGACAGCGGCAAGTCGCTCAATGACTTGTTGCACACTGGGCCTAATTTGCAGGCCGATTTATTTTCGCTTTTACTCAACTTTAGATATTTTGAAGTTGCAATAACCGCTGATATACGTCAAATGTATCTTAGAATTTTACTTTCCGTAGATGATCGCAAATATCAAAAGATATTATACCGCTTCAACGATACTGAGCGTATTCGTATTTTTCAATTTAATTCCGTAGCTTTCGGATTGCGACCGAGCCCATTCTTGGCAATGCGTACTGTCCGCCAGTTAGCTGAGGACTATCAAGAACGTTTTCCTCTCGCCGCAGAGGTTGCTTCTAACGAACTGTATATGGATGATTTAACCACCTCTGTGTCCACTGTAGAAGATGGAACTCGTCTGGCGGACGAACTGCTCGCGTTGTTCAAGAAGGGCGGATTTGACCTCGTCAAGTGGGCGAGTAACTCTAAAGAGCTTCTTGCGCATTTGCCTGAGTCATACCGCGCGGCGATTGAGTTCACAGATGATGACGAAACATTAAAGGTCTTGGGTTTGAAATGGATACCTACTTCTGATGTGTTCTCGTTCGCCGCATCCGCTGCGACTATGGGTAATACCAAGCGCGCCATACTGTCTACGGTTGCTCGCTTATTTGACGTGTTGGGATTCGTCGCACCTGTTGTCCTTTATGCAAAGCTTCTAATACAGGACCTTTGGCTCGCTAAGGTGGGATGGGATGAGGAGCCCCCAGCAGTCATTACTGAACGCTTCGTTAGGTTCAAAACTGAATTACCGTTATTATCTAGTTTACAAATACCGCGCCATCTGGGTGTCGCGGCCGGTTGCGTGGTCAATTTGCTCGCCTTTGGCGACGCTAGTATGAAGGCTTACGGCTGCGTCATTTACCTACATATAACACACCCTAATAGGGATATATCCGTACATTTAGTATGCGCTAAGTCTAAAGTGGCTCCACTGAAGACGATCTCTCTGGCGAGGCTAGAATTGTGTGCCTCACTAATGCTCGCTAAACTTGTAAAACAAGTTCATACTCTTTTCCATAAGCGATATCCTATTAAAGAGATATTCGCTTTCAGTGATTCCACTGTCGCTCTATCATGGATTCACTCTTCCCCGCATCGCTGGCAGACATTCGTTGCCAACCGCGTGACTGAAATACAGTCAAATTTATCTCCAGACCGCTTTTTTCATATTAATGGAATAGAAAACCCTAGTGACTGTTTATCAAGAGGCTTACTACCGTCTGAAATCATCCATCACTCGCTGTGGTGGCAAGGTCCACCATGGACTAGTCATCCAATCACTGAGTGGCCAATAGTGGCATTCGACCCGTCGAATGTCGACGGGTCTATACCTGAAGCAAAGGGTTCCGTAACTTTAACAGTAGTCTCCCATCAATCTCCTTCAATACTTCTGGAGCTCTCTTATCGAGTCTCATCTTGGAAAAAGCTACTACGCATCATAGTGTATGTTCTGCGATTTGTTCGCAAGTTACCTCGAGCTTCTTCAATTGAGGTCTCGGACCTTGAAGTCGCTGAGTTTGCGATTATTCGCGAGTTACAGAACAAATACTTTGCCTCTGAATTAAACAACATTAAAAAGGGTAACTTGCCCTCACCTTCATTGAGAAAACTTAGTCCGTTCATAGATAAAAACGGTTTGCTTCGAGTTGGTGGTCGACTGACAAACGCTCAGATACCATTTGCAAATCGGCATCCATTGCTGCTTCCACGTCGAGATCACCTGGTGGACCTGTTGATAGATGACTGTCATCGATTCAATTGCCATACAGGTTCCCACCTTCTCATGTCATTGTTAAGGCAACGCTATTGGATTATTTCCGCTCGAAATATTATTCGACAACGCATACGTCAATGTAATTTTTGTTTCAAGGTTGCTCCCTCTCATCCCACGCCTATGATGTCAAGTTTACCTCCAGCGCGTGTACAAGAAGCCAAGGCCTTTACTCACACAGGGGTAGATTACGCTGGGCCGATAGCTATCACTATGACACGCAAGCGGGGCGTTAGAAGTCAAAAGGCTTATATCTGCATTTTTGTGTGTCTGACTACCAAAGCCATACACATTGAAATTGCATCGGACTTGAGTTCGGAGACGTTCTTGGACGCTTTAAAGCGTTTTCTGTCGCGACGAGGGCCAATATCTGTCCTATATTCCGATAACGGAACAAATTTCATTGGGGCAAAGCGTCAACTAGACGAGTTATACACGTTTCTAGCTTCTAAAGATACGTCTACTGCATTCAAAACGGAACTAAACAACCGTAAAATTACATGGCGGAATATTCCCGCGCGCGCCCCCCACTGGGGAGGAATTTGGGAAAGCAATATAAAGTGCATAAAAACTCATTTATATCGTTGCATCGGGCAACAATTACTGTGCTACGAAGAGTTATTAACAGTGTTGACTCAAATAGAGTGTATTCTAAATTCGCGTCCATTGTGTTTGCTGTCTGATCAGCCGCACACCATTTTAACTCCCGCTCACTTCCTCAACACTACCCCTCTGCAGTCGTTGCCAGCTTGCGAGGTGGACGCATCCGTGGGCCTTCATAGTAGAAAAAAATTATTAGATAGCTTGGTCCAAAGTTACTGGAAAAGGTGGCACTTAGATTATCTGCACACTCTCCAGTTAAGACAAAAATGGAATACTCCTGAGGTAACCATTCAGCCAGGTACACTTGTTCTCGTTCACCAAGATGACGCGCCACCACTTCGCTGGCCTACGGGTATCATTGAGCAGGTATATCCTGGCAGGGACGGAGTCGCGCGTGTTGCGTTGGTACGCACGACAAATGGAACTTTCAAACGTCCTGTCGTTAAACTGTGCCCACTTCCGTCCCAATAACTTAACATAATTATAACTTAATTTAACATAGCTTATATTATCTTTGTTCGTCTTAATTCATTGATAGCACAGTTACAATCGCTCTGCATGCTCGTATCCTTATATGTACATATATATATATTCAACTTGTGAGCTATCACATTGCTAATATTCCCCATAAATACTTCCTTGTATCCATCCTGCTCCTGTTATCGCATCCTATTTTTTGTTTTTCGTAAATCCTAAGGATTTCCAAAGGGGGGAGGATGTTTACGCCAACATGTTGTTGTCTCTTTCTGGCAAAAGGGATCGGCTATTGGTTAAACAGAAGACGCGTCCTTCAATCGATACAAGGACAGTATAACCGTTTTTTCTCATTGCGCGTGAGCTCTCCAACATTCAGTATACTACTTAGCGCCAACCGCACCGCACCGCTCGCTATAATAAAAATTAGATCGGCTCCGGGCCCCGGTAGTTCACGTTCGGTCGCCAGAAACCAGCTCCAGGCTAGACTCCAAGACCAGCGCAGAGAAGACCAAAGGTTAGTGCCAATCCTATTAGCCTTTCCGGGACTCAACAGGCGATCCACCCGCATCCCATAAAAAATTTAAAATCATTTCCACTTAAACGCTTCACCAGTACTAATGTTCGTAATCTGTTAAATTCTTATTGGTCAATAATTAGTCGGTCAATGGTGTAGTAATTAAATCGTGATAACAGTAATTGTAGTATTTTCATTATTAAAAAACCAAAATTACCGCCTGTATCAGTCATTCTTTTGTCATTATGTTTTTAGTATTCTATGCCATTTCTTTCAATGGAGTATGTGGTTGACCTTTGGAAAGTCAAAATGACGCCATTATAAGATCGGAACTTATCGAAATGAACAATGATGAAATCAATAAAGGACCATTAAATTCTGACACTATTGTAGTAGATTAGAGGCTAAAGTTGGATGGCAAAAAGTACATAAAGGTTATCTAACCAATTTCTTCAGCATAGCATTGTATCGGTCGCGTCGGATCTGCCTTGCAGTCTTGCTGATGCTGGCGTAATGTTCATACGCAGGTATTGGAGGCAACTGCTTCTCAGGAGGAACGTCGTCCTTCGGTACCGGGATCTCCTCGTATAAGGCGTAGCGCATCAGTTCTGATTTGGAGCAGAAAGTCATGAATACATCTGATAAATACCTAAGGGTGCTCCCACATCTATCGACGCGGAATCGGCTTTTTCCGTCGCCCTTTCTCTTTCTATCGCTTAGAACTGCAAAGGGCGACGGAAAAATCGGATTCCGCGTCGGTAGATGTGGGAGCACCCTAAAAGGCTTATTTTCGCTTAAAATGGAAATTTAAGTCCCTTATTAGGTACAAATCGTCAATCAACACTCCATACTGATACTGCTAGCCTACTTCATCCCACTGCTGGGCAAAGTCCTCTCCCCATGACTTAAAGTTTTCACGATCCAGCTGATCGATCGTTGGTTTTATCAAGGTCATCCCACCATCTTTTACGAGGTCTGCCGCGACGAATTCTGTCTGTGTCAAGGCTCCACAAAGAGGGTATTTTGGCTCACAGATCATTGGGCATGCGGCAGACGTGGTAAGACCGCATTACTTAAAACTAGATTCGTGGCATTTGATTGGTTGAAACTAGCTTTTAGTAATGCTCTAGTCTTGAGGGACTAATGGATTATCCAGTATCCAAATCTACTAATATTACAACTCAGCTATCCTGCTCACGACCACTAGAATAACAAGGAGTACTCACTAACAAAATCCCGGCCATCGGTTTCCAACATTTTGAAGAGCACGATCATCGCCTCCCCGTCGAACAGCGCGTGAAGACAGGCCTCGTTGGGATCCACGTCACTCATGTAGAGCGCTTCTTTGGCCGCCACCTCGTCCAACTGCATGGTCTCCTTGGCTGCTACTGTTAGATCTAAGATAAGGAAAACAGGAGATAGGGAATCAGGCATTATATTAAAAGAATGTTTTTATCATGTCAGTTTATTAATCACAGAATAAATCAATTATTACGACGAACTTGTTAAAGGTATCGTTTAACCCCAGTTACTGGGTTGTGGAGGTCCGATAGGCAGTCGCTCCATGTACAATACTGATAAGTCAGCTGCATCCGGTTTGACTGGAAGCAGTCGGCTTCCAGTCAAACCGGATGCAGCTGACTTATATAATATATTATGTATAGTTGGAAAAAGGCCGGCAGATGATGACGAACTTAAAAATAGTAGTGCTGTGTGTGACTCACAGCTGCGCAAAAAAAACGCGTGTTTCAAGATATTTAGAAAAATTTTGAAACACGCCAACCCTAAAAGGGGAATATTATAGGGGAAATTCAAGATCCTCGAGGATATAATCGTGTGTGGGAACCAGAGATATCTGATATTGACTCACTGAGCCTGTCCCACTTCTCATACAAGTCGTAGTGCGCCTGATGACAATGTGGCCAGAACATGATGTAGTTCAGATTCCTGATCTTCGTCGCCAGGCGCTCGTTCACCCTCCTCTTGCGCGCAGCTAGCGTCAGTACTCGAAGCCTCTCTGTAGCTTCCTTGTATTCCTCTTCCATTTTAATCTCTACTTCCAATTTTATCTGTGAAAAATGCCTTTTTGTCAATAGAAGCAAAAATAAGTAAGTACAGGTTTTCTAAACATCGTCGCGACATCTGACTAGGTCACTAACAATTAACATTAGCAAGTTAAAATTAGTTAAAATGGATTATGTATTATGTTAATTATTTGATTTGTTTTCGATCAATCAAAAACACAAAATGAGCATAAAAAAGAGTGTAGGTAAATATATTTAAAATTCTAAAGGATAGTAGATCTAAGAAAATAGTTCCCGTGTTCGTCGTTGATCGATAGCAATAAAATAATACAAAATTGCTCCCCCTAAGGGTGCTCCCACATCTATCGACGCGGAATCGGATTATTCCGTCGCCCTTTCTCTTTCTGTCGCTTAGAACTGCCATTTGCTAGACCCAGACAATGCGATAGCACGCGGCCGCGTCGAGGATTCCGCCGCGTGCTATCGCATTATGCTTTCTGTAAGCAGATTCCGCGTCAATAGATGTGGGAGCACCCTAAGTGCCCATTGATGCAGTGGATAGAATGTTTTTAGAAGAATTTCGCTGTCTTTTTTGTGAATCCCACACGTAAAGGGGGCAGCGGGAATTCACCTACAAATGAAAGAAGAATGTTACCTTTTCTTCAGGCAGCATCTCATTTATTTCATAACGTTGCCTGTCAGTTGCTATGCCCTCCGCTTCATTTGCTGAATTCTTAAGCTCCTCTTCCATGATACGACAAAGATCTATTGCTTTGGGCCCGAAGACTGCTCGGATCAATTTTTTTTTCTGCAGAAAAAGTTTATATGATTTTTTACCGGCTTTGAGGAAAGGAGAAAGTTCGCTATTCATCGGAATCTTTTTTTGATGCGCTTTCTCGATGACAATGAAAATTCTTGTTTTGGTTGAAAGAGCATCGCATAGTAGCCATTTTATCAAGGGAGACCGCGTTGAACTCCTGAGGACATGGTGGAGCATACCTACGGCTCCACCTTATTTACCCCGAGTGGGCAGAGCACCGCCGTGTCCTCACGGAGGCGATAGGAGAAAGCTGCTCTCACTAGGAAAAAAAATCTTTGAATGTGGATAAGGCAAAAGAGTATGTAAGGATTGTAGCAGGTTGTGCTCTGTAATTTCTGCCCACCCCACCCCCATTGGAAGAATTAGGCCTCAGTTTATGTAAAAGTATCTGGACACTTAAAAAAGAAATACAATTACCACAATAAATAAGAACGCAGGTTCACTGTGGTGCTTGAATCTTGACAATGCATCTATATTATCGGCGGGACACTGGAACAAGAGGAGGAAATGGCGCCTTACTTGTAAAATCTACTGTAAAAAAAATGCGAAAAAAGCTCATATTTCAATGTTTTATTTACATACCCTGACCATAGCAATAGCATCTTGTCCGATCTCCAGCTTACCCTTTCTAATAGCTTGAGCAGTTGCTAGGCAAGGACCGCAGAAATCCGAGTAGACCTCCATACCTGCCAAAAGCCCACAGCTTTAAGAAAAAGACAATGGACACGGGACCGTCCCATTAGGTAACCGATCTCCTCGTACGTAAAGGGGTATTGAAGGGATACCGTGGATTTTAGTCAGTACGAGTCTGACAGTCCCTCCCATCCTGCCCTGGGCGGGAGGAGACATTTTTGATGATTTTACCATATGAAAAAAATAAGAAAGATGACACAGATTTTCCTTGTTTTGGTGAAATCACTGAACAACTTTGGTTAAAGAAGAATTTTGATTATTTTCTTCTCTTATACTTTTATAAAAAATAATTGCTGTCCATTAGTCTCGCTAAAACTCGAGAACTAGATCTACTAAACCGACTTGGCTTATTTTGGTTTCAATTTATTTGTGTAAGACCAGGGAAGGTGAAAAGGTGATTTTGAGGCGGTGCAATAAGTTTTCCGGGTCAGCTAGTAATATTATAAAAAACTACTGACCCGATTTTGATGAAACTTGCAGTGTACCCTAAGTTGAACAATACCTAGTACAGCAAAAAAAGAATTACTTAAATCGGACTTGTAGTTCCGGAGATATGCGTGCACAAACATAAAAACATACATACATACACTTATGAAATTTGGTACATAATTATGTTCAGACACTGATATAGACTAACATAATTATGCGAAAACTGGGCAGTTCTGATAATATTACATACATACGGGTCGAATTGATAACCTCCTTTTTTTTGAAGTCGGTAAAAATAGTGACTATAGTCTAGGTGAAAGGTGACAGAGACAAAGTCTACGATGGAGCGAGCATACGAACGGTAACCACAACGGAGGAGCAGTTCTATTCTCTATTTAACACAGCCTTATGACCGCGCGGCCGCAGCGATTAAGCCATGCTGGGACTTTAAGTTTGCACTGGTTGCTGCTGGTTACTGGAGACACTGCAGCGCTCCCGTTTCGCGATTGGACGATCTCGAATTCTCGAAGCAATCTAAGGGCACATCATATAGTCCAGCGATGTGATTTCTTATTGAGAAATAGCAGTAGATGAAGCAATCCTCTTGGCGAAAATCGTTCGGATCACATCATCATCATCATCAGCCTATAATGATCCCACTGCTGGGACACAGGCCTCCTCTCTGTGAGAGGGAGTGAGCCATAATCCACCACGCGGACCCAGTGCGGGTTGGTAGATGTCACATGTCTTCGAATTTTTGATTCTAGGTCATGCCGGTTTCCTCAAGATGTTTTCCTTCACCGTTTTTGAGAGCAGTGGTGATGAAATAAATTAACAAAGTAATGCGCCTGGCGGGGTTCGAACCCACGACCTACAACTCGTAAGTCGGGACCGATACCACTGGGCCACCACTGCTCTACACGTTTTGACACGTCATCAGGTACTCACAGATTAGTACATTCTTATGGGTTTCGAGATAGTGCTCAAAATCTTCATTAGTTTCAATGGTTTCTTGAATCGCTACTGCTGGTTTGCGCGCCATTTTCAATTCTTCAAAACTCTAGAACTAAAAATTTTTGACAACTTTCTGACTTGTTTCTGACACCTTTTTTAAAGTGTCAAAATCAAGTTCTTTTTTCTTTAATATGCCTACCTCTTAGTTAGTTATGTACTAACTTCTTTGATTTCCTTTTTGAATCATTTCCGTGCTCAGACCCACTAAAGTTGTTGCAAAATACGTGCACATGACTTATTATGTATTTTGCATAATATCGTTGATTTCGCCGTCTAACAATGCTGCTCGGCAAAATCTATCGTATTTAAGCGCTACCGCATGCTACAGTTTCTGTGAGAAACTCCGTCACACACCTGAGACTTGAGTCAAAGGGCAAACACGTATCAGAAAGTCAATCAAAAGATTAACTGCGCCTCCCCTAACCAACTCACAGATTTTAGCCATAATCTAGAAGGAAAGCCACTAGCTATTTAATTCCTGTATCAGAAAATAGAACGTCTTCAATTTCGCTCTCATTTCTACTCTAGTTAAGTGGGGTCCAGACTCTAGTCCATACTTTAAATCTATGGTATGTATGGTACGGTCAGTACGGTATTCTAATACAGCGTACACACCTTGACAATCGCAACAGTCGCAACGCGCTCACCGCCATCGTCTGTCTATGGCAACGGTCTATGGTCACACGTCAGTCAGTGTCAGTGCCAGTGTTGCCAACTCAGCACTTTGAGTGCTAGATTTAGCACTATTGTCACTGAAATTTAAGAAACAACACCTAGCACTAAATCTAGCACTAATTTTGATGTTGCCTTCGCTCACAAAATGTAGTTGTGGTTGAAGTAACAAAACGCAAACTAGTGTAGTCTGTAATCTGCGCCACTTCGTTAGGGGATTCCCGTGAACGTGAAAATAAAGGCGTGTATGGCAGACGAGGCAAACAGTGCTATGTTTGTCTTTTTCTCTAAAATAACTCCTTTTTTGTCTAACCTTGCTTGTTTTTCGTTCATTTTTGTTTTTAATTCATCGTATTTTAATTTAGTATTTCCAATTTGTATTTAATGGTCACATTTTCCAATTTTACTATATCTTTGTTTTTTTTTTTAATAAAACTTTTAGATATTAATGTACTTAACAATAATTCAAAAATTAAAACATATTCTTTTATGTGTTCTTTTTTATTAAATTCATATATTTGGCACTATTTTTGAAACTTTCTAGCAATTTAGCACTATTTGAGATGTTACTTAGCACCCAACCGTGGCATTGAGTTGGCAACCCTGGTCAGTGCCCGTCAGTGTTGCCAACTTAGTGCTTTCGGCACTAGATCTAGTGCATTTTTTGATGTTTTCGTGCTCAAAATTCCACAACAGTGCCTAGTGCCTTAACTAGTGCATTTTTAAAAGTCTGCAATTTATCACGGAATTTCGTAAAAACAAAACCAATCAATGGCGCGTTCTGAAACACAGTTAAATTCCAGAACGCACCTCTAATTTTATTAGTTATTCATGAAAATCATGCATATCTCCATGGTCGTATAGCTGGGCTACGAGCAGCAAATAAAACTTGGTACATTTACGATATTCCGAAGGAAGTTCTTGAAAAAGTCGGTTCGAAAGATACGTTTAAACTCCAACAATCAACTCCTGGTCCCTCAACTTTTCAAACAGCCATCTCAGCAACGGTGAATTCAGACCATGAATCCGACTCTGATTCGGGCGACGATATATTTTTGTAATTACAATATTCTCAAAATAAACTGATTTTTAGGGTTCCGAGTCAACAAGGAACCCTTATAGTTTCGCCATGTCCGTCCGTCCGTCCGTCCGTCCGTCCGTCCGTCTGTCAAAAGTTTAGCTCAGAGACGCTAGTACTAGAGAGCTGTAATTTGGTGTAAATATACGGATTTGTTGTGCCGAAAAAGTGGTAAAATAAAATCTCGTAAAATATTTTTTTTTAAGGTACCTCCAGTACTTACACGTAAAGTGAGGATTTTTTTTTTTCTCGCGTACCCCTTAGTCATTAAATAGGCCTTTAAAAAATAATGATATTTCCATGGCAACATTTTTTTGAAAAAAAAATCTTTGTGAAATATTAAGCTTTAAAGTCAAAATTTTGCTCGAAGTGTCCCCCCCCTCTACCAGCTAAACGGTTATGTTTGGGGGTGTGAAAAAATACAATAGTAGTACATATAACGAAGTTTAAAAGAAAATTATCATGACTAAGTGGCTTTATTTACGAGTAATAGTCGACCAACTTTAAAATGTACTTGATATCATATTTTCTTAAACAAAATGTATCGGAGGCAACTGCAAATGTAAGTTTGTCAACTTTATGTTTACAGCTTTTATAGGTATGTTTTTGAAGTAGGTTTTTATCAATCAACTTTGATTTTCTCTATTAATTAAAGTCAAAAAAAGGAGGAGTGTTCTAAATTCGTTGTAATCTTTTTTCTTATGTATTTTCCCCGATTTCTCAAAGATCCTGGACCGATTTTGTTCTTCTTTTTAAAATTCATTCAGCGAATCAGTTTAGTTAGTTCGCATAAGTATTTTGATGGGCAACTACGGAACCCTACACTGTGCGTGGCCCGACACGCACTTGGCCGGTTTTTTTAAATATTTTAGATTTTATTTTTTGGTGCCCTTTTATCAAAATTCACAAACTAGTGCATTTTAGGTTTTATTTAGCGCATTTCTTACAATATTGGCAACACTTGCCCGTCACTATTTGCCAGACCGTACCAAAAGTACGGTTTTCCGTACTATTCTATACAATTAACCACAACCGTACCTTGAGACCGTACCTTTTTCGTACCTTTTTCATACTTGTGGCATTATAATGGTGGCAACCTAGCCGCACCGCACTCCGCAGTGTTTTCTTACCGATTCTGCGGCTACCGATGCGGGTAAGTGTGCGATTTCATGAACTTCATCAAAATTCGTAATGCGGGGACTGCGGAGACTGCGGTGCGGCTAGATGTGCAGTTCACCATAACATCGAAAACAACGAATAAAACTAAAACTAATAGAAAATAATGAGACTCGTACTTTTTTCAACTTTCTGACACATTTGATACTAAAATATGAAAATTACATACTTAAATGGGGTTTTCTTAGTATATAAAATTTCATTTTTTTTGACAAGCACCTTGTCTTGTTCTGTAGAATATGAGTAGACTATAGCATTTTTCAAAATTCTAGCGAAACCGTACTGTCGGAATCAAGAACTAATCAGCTCTTCGAGGTTATTCTTTAATTGATTTACAAATGAATTTATATTGGACGGTGATAGTTTAGGTAAGTTCTACTTTACCAATTGAAATTCTATTCGATATCGCTTTTTTTTCCAACCTTGATCACAGGCCAACTCGAAGAAGAAAAACAACTGATTAGTTCTTGCAGAAGTAGTCCTGAAACCGTAGGTTGAAGTTAAAAACCGTACCTTTTCAGCAAAGCCAACCGTACCTTTTTGGGAAATCATTGGCAACACTGGTCACTACGTCAGTCAAATCGTGAATGTCAGTGGCACTGTTTTGCTTTGGGAATATTTTTTTCAAAACAATGTTCATAAACTTATTACTGTTATAAACTTGATCTGTTTGCCATGTTTATATTGCCAATTTAAAACAACTATCCGTGCGAATATAACAATACTCAAATGTTTAACTTCAGGTGAAGCTCTACAATCAGCTGTGATCTCTCATAATTAAAATTAGTGGTGTTTAAGTGTGGTGCACTTAAATTAATTCGTTGTCAGATCGATATTTTGTTGTTAGGTTCATCATGTTTAGGCAATTAACTATCTTGATGTGGAAACATATGGTGGTCAGAAGACGGAAACCTATCCACACAGTAGTAGATTTTTTGATTCCCTTGGTATTTTTCATACTTTTATTTAGCATAAAATCTAAATTAAAACCTGAGAAGCTCCACGATCGGCCGATGAAGGAGGAAGTGGGCCCAACACCCACCACGGTGAGTACATAATATTGATTGTGAATCATCAAAATCAATTAAGAAATCTTAGGGTCAGTTCTCATCGAAACGCGACGCTTTGGTACTAAAAAAGTGTATCTTTTCGTGTAGAAAATAAAGCTAGATTTTGGGCGCTGTAGTGAAATTTGCGCACAGTGTCTCGTTTCCATGTGAATTGACCTTTACCCTTTCAAAATTAGTCCTAATCAATTCATAGTCAATACTTTTGGATATTTGTATTTGGACTTAGCTTAGAACTTTAGAAGAAAGGCGACCCACATGGTGGACAAGTACAATTGTACAATACACACAGCAAAAACATAGATCTATTCCACTTTGTCCAACTGGGTGTAATCATTCTGGTAAAACAATCAGCCCGTCATGGTCAACGAAGTGGCAAGAAAAAAAGAAATCCTTATTTTAATTGTTCCATACCCTTTTTTTTATCGTGATAAAATCATCAGCGGGAGGGACTGTCAGACTTGTACTGACTAAAATCCACGGTGTCCTTCAATAGCCCTTTATGTTGCGGGGTCATGGTGATGGAATAAGTCCCACGACCAGGGTTCCATACCCTAAGAGTAAAATAGAACCCAATAGCTAAGGCTTTGCTTAATAAACACATTACCCTCCTTTGCGTCGCGCAGTCGGGAAAAAAATACGAATCTTTTCTCTTTATAATATTAGTGTACATTCACTTTAAGCATACAAAGTGGTGGCAGGGTCTTTCAAACTTCTATGTGCCTTTCTACTACAGTCTACTACTACAGCATGCCTAGAATTCTATGAAAGATATTTTGTAACTGTGATTAACTATTATTCATTTTGTGCATTAATATTCAAACTCCATATAGTAAGGAACATGTACAAAAACCAAGGACTTCTCTTCCTTCCACAGGATATCATAGAGCTAACAGATATCATGCCACCGCCACATTGGATTGTGTACTACCCTGAAACAATTCTCACCAATTTGCTGATGGATGAAGTGGGCACCAAACTAGGACTGAAGAGGCTTGACTCTTTCCCGGGTAAGTGCAGATATTCCCTCAGATGATTTCGCTCATTCTCGGATAAAGACCAGTTTCTTAGAGCAAAGTGTCTATTTTCATCCTCTCTTAAGTGTTTCTTGTGATACAAGAATGCCTAGTATAAGAGCCAGGGCTACTCTGCATTGTATCTTTGAAATGCCAATTAATACAAAGTCAATCATTCATATTTAAAACTTACAAAATGCGACGTTGTTATATTTCATCAATGGATTGGTGTTTTGTTTATTCCGGACACGCCGCAATTGCAGGGCGGTGTGACCCATCTTTGAGGCACTCCTTTGGGAAGAAGGAGTTCCTCCTCAAACAACTAGTGCGTCTAAGAAGACTCTTACTGCCTCAATCTTACTGCAGAAGAGGCGCCATGGCGTCCTCACCTTCCGCTTGACGTAGGTCCGCACCAGACACGGTTGTTACGGAAGGTTCCTGTGTTTGATTGGGAAGGATGAAACTCCTGGGTGTCGCCACTGCCAGGTCGCGGTGGAGCAAACGGTGCAGGTTTGCCCTGCTGGGGCAGAGCACCGCTTTGTCCTTACGGAGGCGATAGTTGGCGATCTTTCGCGCCAGGCATTGGTCGAAGCCATGTCGCGGAGCGAGACGGAATGGGAAGCGGTCGCCTCCTTCTGCAAAGCAGTTATGCTAGCGAAGAGCGCCGTGAGTTAGAGGAGGACAGCTTCCAACTCCAACCCAGCTTGGGCGGAAGACACTCATGGCATCTGACGTCGCTAGGCAATTTCCGGCCGCCATAGGCGCGGGCACGCGGATGACGACTATAATGAGTGACACGCCACTCGCCGTCCGATTATAGGCCATGCCCGGGTTGACGAGTCCTCAAACAGCTGTCAGCAATATAAAAGGCCCTTAGAGGGCTAAAGCCTGCCTGCCGGAAGTATAGGGCTATTGAACACACCTTAGAGTTTAGTCAGTACGAGTCTGTCAGTCCCTCTCGTCATCATTATTTGATTACTTTACCTCGTATGCATGTCCTACCATTCTAAGGGCCGATTACACTATACGATTCATCGTGCCCTAAGTCCCTAATTTCCGATGGATTGGGTGGTGTGATCGCTGTTAGGCTGAGGAAACTAACAGCTTAGGGCACGATGAATCGTTTAGTGTAATCGGCCCTTTAATATATGGCGTTCAAATATTTCTGATATATTTAAAAAAAAACGAAGCTGAACTAGGTTTGTTTAAAACCTAGTAAACCTACAGAAATGCACGGCTGAAGGCAATTATATCAAGGACAGGGTTCGAGTCACAATACCATGATACCATCATATAATTATACTGTGACGCCGATTTCCGTCCACGCTGTATTGTTTGGCGTCCGTCCATAGTTTTATCCATTGAATGTCCAAAGGCCATTTGTATGTATGTGTACAGTAGTTATGTAAACCATTAGTTAAATGTAATGTCACTGTTATTTATATGTTGTTACTACTTCATCACTGAACTTACTAATATAATGTCGTTTATTAATTTCTTACACATATATGCTACATTTTACTTCTTTACATTATACTTCATACAAAATGATAAGTACAACACTAATATTACTCATAAAAATGTAAAAGTTAGAGAAGATGGATGTATGAACGTTTGTTAGTCTTTTACGAAAAAACTACCGAACGGATTGGGATGAAATTTGGTACATAAATAGTTTATAACCTGGATTAACACGTAGGATAGTTTTCGTTCCCGTTTTATTGTTCCAATGGGATCATTTTCGAGATGTAGAGGGCGTAGATTTCCGAGTTGCTAATTAAAGAGTTATTATTGAATCAGTTAAGTATGAATGTGTTATTTATTTGAAATTGTAATTACATTATCTTAATCAACCTATAATATTAAATTGCCCGATACTGGGCAACACGCCTCAACACGGGGCCCCAGTGCGTGTTGGTCTTGGTAGACGTCACGTCATGTCTTCCAATTTTTGGTTCTAAGACATGCCAGTTCCTCACGATGTTTTCTTTCACCGTTTTTAAGGACCACTGCTCTCTTGTAATTAAATAGTTTTACCTAATTGGCATATTTTAATTTGTTTTTTTACCGTAATCTGTTATCATGCCCCTTTTTGTAAACCATATATTGGCAATACAATGTGCACATGATTTAAACAATACATGTCATGTACTATACTACGTGTTATCAATATCATACTTGTGTTAAAAACAATAAATGATTGTTTGATTGCAACAAATGTAAAACATTTTTATAATGAATTGTTAAAAAATGATAACAATTTTCTAATTTATTTTTAACTTGCTGTTGCCAGCGGCTTCACCCGCTACAACTCAAAAATTGTCCCACGGGAACATAAAATTGGGATAAAAAATATCCTATGTGTTAATCTAGGTTATAAACTATTTGTGTACCAAATTTTAGCCAAATCCGTTCAGTGGTTTTTTCGTGAAAGAGTAACAAACATGCTTAAATACGCATTCATACATCCTCACAAACTTTCGCATTTATAATATTAGTAGGATTTTGTAATTATCGACAAATGACTCCACCTGACTGTCAGACTCGTAAGCTGATTAAAATCTACAGTGTTACTTCAATAACCTTTACGTTCCAGGGTCATGATTACTTGTCTAGACAGTTCCGCAACCCTGGCACTTGGCAGGCACATTTTACTGGCCTTGGCCCAGTACGTTGATAAAATTAGTTAAGTAAAGTATTGCTTAAAATTCTATAGTGTTGTAATAACAAGTGGATACAGAATGCTGATCAATAATTCGCCAATAAGAAGTTAAGGCGAGGTTAAAAATTTATTTATTAACAAAGGTACACCAACAGCTTCTGTATGCAACTTGTAACGTTATATGCGCAAAACCTCTCGTGGTATCAGCCCATGTTACTGAACAATGTTTCTATTATTATTTTTTTGCGAATTTCCAGAAGTCTTAGAACAAACAGTAAGATAGGCTGAGGGACCCCTCGAGAGGTTTTGCGCATTTAACGTTACACATTGTATAAAATATAGTGTCGATATTTATGACTACAAGGCTTATACAGTTGCCAATAATAGGTGAACCAACATTCACAAACATAGGTGGTAACTTAAGCTAAAATCTAAATTAATTTATACTAAATAATAAGTGAAAATAAACTATAAATTTAAAATATAGAGTAAAACAAATATGAGAACAAAATTACAGCAGCGAAATTAAAAATTAGAGTTATGCTAACATAATTAAAAAGTGATAGCAAGATATATACTTATCAAGGCACAAAGAAACACATTCAATAAAATTAATCCTTTGGAGCTTAAAGGACTTCACACACAGCAGGTATTATGTAAATATGTACATTATAGTATGATTCATCTCAGGTTAAGCCGTGCTTGCCGAGGTTGAAATCTTCAGGATGGATGACACATGACAGACAGCTATAATGCGAGTTTCCTCCGTGCCTCGGAAAGCACGTAAAGCCGTTGGTCCGGCTGTCATTTGTAGATCTTTGACAGTCGTTACTGTTAGTCAGAAACTCTAAAGTCTGACAACCAGTCTTACCATGGGGTATGGTATTGCCCAGTTACGGGAATGTGGATTTCCGATTTGAATGTCTATAAGAAAATAACCTTATGGTGGGTCATAATTCCACTAGGTCAATTGTATATCTATACATTATAGCTGCTGTGTGTGAAGCCCTTAATTATTTAACCGACTTCTAAAAAAGGAGGGTACTCAATTGGAATAATACTAATTTTAATTCTATTGTTCACAGGTCACTCAAAAAGGGGTTACTATCCTCTACGGAATTCATCTAGACTTTCTAAAATAGCAGCTGATATACAAATCATGGAAGTTATACTAATTTTTCATGTAAGTATAGATATTTTACGCTATTAATTATAGGATATCGATACCCTATAATTTATAACGTACCGACCCTTAAATACGTAAGAGAAATTGAAGCCTAAGATTTCCTTAGTTTTATATTGAGATCCATAGTCAATAACAGCCACTCTTCCACTAATAAAAACAATGAAACCAACCTAATTGTAATTAACATAAAGCAGATGTTGGCGACACACTCTCAAAAACTAACGATTTCTTACCGATCTACACTCGCGAGCAAATGATATGGAATCGTTTATTCTCTCTCCGATTTTGCACGATTTTGAATACTTAATAACTGGTTAAGAATAATAACAATGATACCATTTTAAAGGTTAAATTGTTAACTTTAAATTGATACCAAAATCATTTAAATCACGCAATTATTTATAGAGTTATGCTGGATCACGCGAAAAATGCCACGCATCGTGACGTCACACATAACTTTAATAGGCTTATGTCTTATTGTCATTTTTGGTCTAATTTACAAATAAAAAAAATACGTGTCCCTTATTTTTGAATAATCTAAAAGATGGACTAATTACATTTTTTTAGGCAACTAGCCTATTATTATTATGTTTGCTTGTTATTTTAGTAGTAATATTTTACTTTTTATCATCAGAATATGTTGGATGAATCGTGGCCAGATCATCTGAACTACACCATTCGTATGAAAGGCGACTTCGGAACTGAATCCTACCGCTCTCGATCCCACAAAATGGAACCTCACAGGATGTATGGTAAGACACACTTCAATTCAAATATTTTACAGTCACGAGCAATAACATGTATACACTTAACAAAATTGAAACGCAAATTATTCTTTAAATACTGGTTTTCACTTTGAAATAAAACCTATTTCGTAATAGTATGGCTTTCAAAGCAGAAATCTAATAGGTTGAGCTCCTTATGTTATGAGTTGAGCTACACGGTAACTGACACATGCTTGCACTGACTGGACAGGTCCACTCAAATCTGAGTGGTTCTTTCTTCTAAAGACCACTTCAGACACCTGAATAGTTCTCATATAACTTTACCAATACACATTTGTCTGGACATTCGCATGAAAGACTGTGACCTCTGAGTCCTGTTTCGGATCCCACTTCCTCAGAGCAGTAGGTACGAAACACCGGCCTCATCTAGTTTTAAAAATAGTGTCTTTTTAACGTGTAAAAGAGTTTGCCAAAACCAATTTGCTAAATAAAGATCATTCATCATTCAATAAAAAATATGGCAGCTGAAAATCGCTTTTGAATACTGCTTAGTGTATACATACTATTGCTCGTGACTTTACCGTGTCGGCCTCTTGAGGCCTTAAGGGTACCGTGCCGTCAAAATTACACAGTTGCTGCCTTGCTGCAAACCAAATGGAAAAAAAGAAAAAAAAACTGGCCACATGATCTTCTGGTTGCTATTTTATGAATATTTTTTTCTTACAGGTATAAAATATGGAACATTCATGCGCGTACAATGGGCAATCGACACAAGCTACATCAAATTGCTGACGGGCAACGATATACCTCAGGTGAGACTTTATTGGATAGAGGGACACCTTGGCCCTGGAACACAAAAAGCGACTTTGTTTTTGAAGTTGGTTTCTTTTTTTTAATCGCGCTCTCTCTGTTGTGGGCACTCCGTGTTTAACCACAATAAACTAACCGCCTTCAAAAACCATCAGAAAAAAGTTTAAATTAAGAAAGATATTTAACACTTCTGGTGGCTTTTCAAAACGGTGCCCCGCATCGCGCGGCTCCTACTTTTGGTTGTTTTAAAAAACTAAGAGAATGGCGAGGTCTTAAACGCAATGGGAGCTTGTACACAGTACGTTTCTTCGGCCGTGGAAATCTACGGTAATATGCCACCTGTATATAGGCACGGTCGCGTCTATAATACTCCAGATTGATTTTTTTTTTTTACGCTGACGCCCTACACACGGCAAATGAACCGTAGATTTTCACGGCCGAAAAACGTACTGTGTAGACTGTGTACAAGAGGCCTTAAGGGTACCGTGCCGTCAAAATTGTTTGTTCATCAGCCTATTAATGTTCCCACTGCTGGGACACAGGCCTCCTCTCTGTGAGAGGGGGTGGGCCATAATCCACCACGCGGGCCCAGTGTCGGATTGGTTGTCACATGTCTTCGAATCTCGCGTTCTAGCGACACCGGTTTATCACGATTTTTTTAATCACTGTTTTGAGAGCTAGTGGTGAATGAAATAAATTTTCGAGATCCTAAAGTAATGCGCATGCCGGGATTCGAACCCACGACCTACAACTCGTAAGTCGGGGCAGATACCACTGCTCCAAAATTACACAGTTGCTGCAAAACTAATGCAAAAAAAAACTGGCCACATAATCTTCTGGTTGCTATTTTATGAATATTTTTTTCTTACAGGTATAAAATATGGAACATTCATGCGCGTACAATGGGCAATCGACACAAGCTACCAAATTGTTGACGGGCAACGATATACCTCAGGTGAGACTTTATTGGATAGAGGAATATCGATATTCGTATAAAACTGAACTAGTGATTTAGTGAAATGCATCATTTCTCTAAATCACTAGTTCAGTGAACTAGTCCAATGAACTAGTCCAGCGAACTAGTCCAATGAACTAGTTCAATGAATCATCTCATTCAGGAACTCGTTCTGATTTGTTGGACTAAATGAAGTACTGAATGAATGAATGAACTACTTCATCAAGTGAAAAGATATACTTCATTCATTTTCTTTTTACTGACACATTTTGCGCATCTCTACAAGATTGCTTTCTTGCGTCGAAACGTATTAACCCAAAATCTCTCTGTTCGCAGTCGGTATCCCTTCAAGAGTTCCCGCTAGACGCTGACACCTCCTCAGATAGAGAACAGACCATGTTCTTAATTTTCGGATTCTTGAAGTCGATCTATATGGTGTCGTTGTCTTTGACCTTCACGTTTCTAATGAGTCGTTTGCTTCAAGACAGGAGCTCCGGTGTACAGGCAAGTTTATTCATATTTTGAGCCCAAAGCAACGACATTAAATGAAAATTATAATATACTAGCGGCCCGATACGTGCTTCTCTACTTTAACAGCAAAATCCCCATTAACAAAAAAATGGCGAATCATTCCGCCATTTTTTCATTAAAGGTGATATCAGACGGTTCACTCGAATGATTGTTCACTCGAGTGAATGATACCGGATGCCAATATCCAACACTGTTGGATCGGTTCACTAATGAATTCATTCGGCACTCGTGTTTCATTTTTTGTTCAGACATTTCATTTCGAGTGAAATGTACCGAATGAAAGGTGAAAATGAACAAAATGAACCGTCTGAAAGTGCCTTAAGTACAATTGAGATAAATCCAGAACCGCTCGACCGATTTTGTGTAAACTTCACATAAACCATCTACTAAATAGTCCGAACAGAGCCTAAACATTTGGTTTGGATAGATGAGCCCATTCTTGAGTTATAAAATTACAACGAAAAGTGACACAACGCCATCTAGTCCCAAGCTAAGCAGAGCTTGTGTTATGGGTATGGACAACTGATAAACAAACTTATATATTTCTAAATACATAAATATTATGGATGAATAACTTAGAAAGAAAGAAAATAAGTTTATTTGGCACACAGTTTTGACAAAAGAATAATATAGATATAAAAAATAAACACAAAAAGTAGGTACCGTGTGCCTCACGGCTATGCCAAATAGGCTTCAGCCAAGCCAGGCCCAATTACACCCAGACACAGAACAAATGATCGTGCTCATTACACAAACATTTGTCCTGGGTGGAAATAGGCAGATAGAGCGCTCAGAACACGAGAGTGTGTCCACCAAAGTTAATAAAAAATCAAAAGTTAATACAAACTCGTGACAGTACCAAGCTACGCGTCGTTGTTGTTGTTTGCCAAAATATGCCGTCTCGTGTCTTTAAATATAGTAAAAGTTGTTCTCAAAAACAAAGAAAACAATATGGAATGTAATTCGTTTGATTTTGTATTTGCTTTGGTGGACACACTCGCGTGTTCTGACCGTTCTATCTGCCTATTTCTTTGATTTGAGCGCAATTCATAAACAATTTTTGTCTTTGACTTGACTGGCCTGTTGGTCTAGTGGTTAGTGACCCTGACTGCTATGCCGGAGGTCGTGGGTTCGATTCCCACCCAGGACAAAATGTTTGTGTGATGAGCATGATCATTTCTTCTGTGTCTGGGTGTAATTTATTTATAATATTATGTATGTTTTTAGAAATATATAAGTATGTTTATCAGTTGTCTAGTACCCATAAAACAAGCTCTGCTTAGCTTGGGACTAGATGGCGTTGTGTGATAGTTGTGGAATATTATTACTATGTGAAATATTAATATTAATTTTCTTTTTACAGGAGCTATTGTCGATGGCGGGTGTGTCCTTAAACAAACAAAGGCTTTCCCACGTCTTAAACGTGTTACCAATTGGTGTGGTGTATTCCATCGTAGTCACCTTACTTCTGAAGTTACCACCAAACGCATTGATTGAGTACTCAGCGTGGTATCTCATTCTGATTTTCAATTTTCTGTACTTCAACTTTATCATCTCCTACGCTTTTGCTTGCAATTTTTTTCTGACGGACAGTAAGTACAATTTTATTTGCTGACGGACAGTAAATATTAACAAGTTTTAATTAATTTAGCTTGTTATTGTATGAAAATAAGAAATATGGCTGTAGTACTTTTTTTATTTGTTTTTAGAGTTTTTTTAAAGGTAAAAATCATCAAATGTGTCCACCAACTCAAGGCGATATGGGAGGGACTGTAAGTCTTGTACTGTCAAAAATCCACGGTGATCCTTCAATAGCCCTTTACGTTCCGGGTCATGGTTACCTGATGAGACAGTCCCGCGAACCCGCCACGTATTTTTTCTTTTGTTACTTCAACCAAAATTGTCGAAGATACGACTGTCCTGCTTGGGCAGAGCACCGCCGTGTCCTCACGACGTCGATAGGCGGAGACCTCTCGCGCCCGGCATTGGTCGAGGCCATCGTAAGGGGCGAGACGGAGTGGGAAGTGGTCGCCTCCTCCTGCGAAGCAGTTATGCTCGTGAAGGAGGAGGCGGGCCGTGAGAGAGGGAGGACAGCGTCCTCCCTCCGCCCCAGCCGCAGTGGTACACGCCCACGGCGACAGACGTCGCAAGACAATCTCCGGCCACCGTAGGCGCGGGCATGCGGGCGGCGAGTAATAGGCAACTCGCCGCCTGGCCATGGACCAAGCCCAGGTCGAGCGACAGCGCGTTGTGTTCCACACGCGCCTCAAAGAGCGTCAGCAAGATGACGGGAGCCTCATAGAGGGCCAAAGCCTGCCGGGGTCGCGGACTTATTCGATTACCGTGACCCCGGAACATAAAGAGCTGTTGAAGGACACCGTGGATTTTAGTCAGTACGAGTCTGACAGTCCCTCTCGCCCTGCCCTGGGACTCATTTGATGATTTCACCACGCTAAAAAAGTAATCCAATAACGGAATAATTAGATGTTTTCAGTAAACTTACTTATTTTTCCGTTTTTACAGGTCAATATGCGTCAAGCGTGTCTGTTCTAATTTACGTGTTGACATGGATACCAGCGAACTATATTGCTTCAGAGGAACCAAGTGGCTTATTAATATACGTCTTCGGCATTTTGCCCCACATGCCTATGTTCTGGTTTACGGATGAACTTGCCGCACTTGAGACATATCGTAAGTGTAATATGAATTTGTACCTTATGAGGTAATAGTTATTTTCAACACATTTGCTCGAAAAATGCGTTTACGAAGCCTGTATACGTTGTTCGAAAGTTAAAAATTACGCACGATACAACGGAGCGTGCGGTAAAATAGGTACTCTCACCTAAGTACCTATTTTACCGCACACCCCGTTGTATAGCAGCGTGCGTTTTCTTTACGGTTTTTTTTTTTTATTTCCATAATAGTTATTTATGATACTAGTGCGGTAAGTTGGTTTTTACAAACGAGTAGACGAATGTAAGCCCGAGCGAAGCCGAGGGCTTACCAAAGTCACGAGTTTGTAAATACCAATTTCTGCACGTGTGTCATACAACGTTTTTCAACACATTTTCGAGAAAACAGTACAATATGTAATTTAAAAAAAATATTGTAAGTCATTGTAAAGCGCTCTCGCGATTTTGGAGCAAGAGACCGTTTTCTGCAATTTCCGCCTCATTCAAAATATCAGGTGGAGTAGATTTCATATTAATATCAGATTGCCTCGTTTGAACTATGTTATTATTTTGTCTATTTATCAGTGGGACAGGCGCAACAATTTTTGAAGTTTCTATAATATTAAAATGGCGCGTATTCGCAAATGGCGCCACATGCACGTGGTGGAAATTAGAACTACATCTTTCGTCTCATTTACTCATAAATAATAAAGTGAGACAACGTATTGAGCAAAAGCGCTTCCAAGGAGGTTCGATCAGTCAGGCTGTATAATCTCATAATGTGAAACTCTTTGGTGGAATTCTTTTTTTTTTTAATGGAAATTAAAAAAAAACCGTAAAGAAAACGCACGCTGCTATACAACGGAGCGTGCGGTAAAGTAGGTACTTATGTGAGAGTACCTATTTTACCGCACGCTCCGTTGTATGGTGCGTAATTTTTAACTTTCGAACAATGTATACAGGCTTCGTAAATGCATTTTTCGAGCAAATGTGTTGAAAAAAATAAAATAAGAATTCCACCAAAGAGTTTCACGTTCCGAGAATAAACAGCCTGACTGATCGAACCTCCTTGGAAGCGCTTTTGCTCAATACGTTGTCTCACTTTAATACCTACGAGTAAATGAGACGAAAGATGTAGTTCTAATTTCCACCACGTGCGTGTGGCGCCATTTGCAAATTCGCGCCATTTTCATATTAGGAACTTCAAATATTGTTGCGACTTTTCTACTGTTAAATATTTATTTTTAAATTACAAATTGTACTGTTTTTTCGCAAATGTGTTGAAAAACATTGTATGACACACGTGCATAGTTTAGTTACTTCCCAAAATTTGATCCTTAGTAGCAACACTATCTAATAGTGTTGTAATAATACAGGGTGTATTTTTTTTTTCAAAATCAGCGGTTTCGATTCTTGGTCCGGTTTATTGATTTTTCTAAAATCCAATGATGTAAAACTGCATCATTGGATTTTATTTTGTTTTCGTCAAAATCGGCCTCAAAACTTCTTTTAGCATTTTTAGAAATTCGGATGTCTACGCTCAATTGAAAAATTTACCCTGTAATTATACATTATCTATATCGAGGTAGGCTATACAACGTGTAACGTTAATAGCGCAAAACCTCTCGTGGGGTAACTCAGCCCATGTTACTGATCAATGCTTGTTCTAAAACTTTTGGAAAAAATAAATGATTTTTCGTACAAAATGAGAAATTGATCGGACCCATCAGTACGAAAAATCTTTTTTTTTGCGAATTTCCAACAGTCTTAGAATAGACATTGTTCAGTAACGTGGGCTGAGTTACCCCACGAGAGGTTTTGCGCATTTAAGGCGGCGGCGGCGCTACTCGCGAGCAGGGTGTATAGGGTGTTAAAAAATTACTACAAGAATTTCCTGCACGTACTCGGTATCAAAAACCTAATATAATTTAAAAAAAAAACTTAAAAAGTACTGTTTTTCCCGTTACAGAAAAGGGTTCCGATATTAGCAACATGGGTAAAGTGTACTCATCGCACAGCGCATCCATCCTCTGTAGTTATATCTACCTCATTATACAAACCGCCATCTGTTACGTCATATCCTGGTATTTGTCATACGTCAGGCCGGGGAAATATGGACAGGCGCTACCCTGGAATTTTCCTTTCCAGGTATGTGATTCTTTCTCGATTGTACAGACGCTAGCAGGTCAACCTACCTCAATCTTTCATTTTTTATTTATTCATTTTATTTGGCTCTTCAACAATGAGTACACTAATACATTTTTGCATACAGTACAACCTTAAGTCTAAGTGCCCCATCACTTAAAGAAGAGCACCACTTGCTCTATATTTTTGCGTATACACCTAAAAAATAACAATGAGAAAAAGAATCAAAAGAAAAAATAACTTACTGACACTTAGATTCAAAAGTACAATAAAAATAGTTACACATTACAACTGAAAAACATATCCCCAATTATAAATAATAATGTAAGTATGAACTCAATTGGAATCAGAATTTAATACATTTTAAACCTTATCACATTAGTGGAAGGTTCATTTACGAATGGTAAACTATGACAGATTCAGGTTGACTTGCTGGCGTCTATACACATGACTGTATTGAAAAAGTCACATTGCAAGTACTAATGTCAGTTTTCAATGGGGATGGCAACTGGGGAACTAATGGCGCTAGTACAGCTTGTTCCAAGCATCGTCATTGGTTCAAATCATTTCGAATCTTAAATGTGCTTCAAAATAGTACTACGTCATTGGTCGGATTAGGACTTAGCTATGGTGGCGCCATCTACAATATCTTTGCGTTGCCAACCCCATTCATAAGTAAAACAAGGATAATAAATAAATAATAAATAAAATAATTAATAAGTATAATAAATAAATATTATTTATTTTTACAAAGGCCCAGTATTGGACGGGGAAAAACAACGCGGTGATACCTACTACAGCGTACGACGAAACGACGATCTCTGTAAATCCAAAGTACTTCGAACCGGCACCCATGAATTCCGTGGTCGGGATTAAGATCGTCGATGTGTCCAAGGTAAGATTTAAAAAAGAACTTTTTAGAAAAAAAAAAGTGGTAGAAATAGATAACCACTTAAAGGTAAGCGTCCACAGGTCGGCATCGTACGTATCGGACGCATCGCATCAAACGGATTTCTGTGTCGGCAGCGATCGGATTGCCGACGCGAGTATCAGCATTCGGATTGCCGATGCCACCTTCATCGCTTCCACTGATCGGCATTCCGTATGACGTCATCGGTACGCATCGCATGTAGGCATTGCGGATGAGCCGTCCGTACGATGCGGATCAGTGGACGCAGTTGTATGAGTTTTAATACAAGGCAAACTAAAATCCGTTACATACGATACGTCCGGTACGTGTGATGCGGACCTGTGGGCGCTTACCATAAGAGGAAACACTAAGGGTTAGAGAATTGAAAAATAGGTATTTGTAAAATCTATTGCTGTCGCGCACTGCTCACAACAGAGTTACAGTGCGCGATAGAGACAACAGCAGCTCGGACCGAAAATACCTATTAAATGAGCACAAAATCAACGATTCTAAGTTCCCTGATTACTACTCCAAAACTTAACCGTGTTCCTGTGTTTTCTTTTTGTAAAAAAATTATTACTCTACTGGCATTATCCAGGGAGCAAACAGGGTACTACGTTTGTATGGAAAAACGGCCCTTGTGTTTCCTCTTAAACGTCCGAACTGGCAAACGTTCCGCCAGTTTCAAGTAAAGTCAAACGTGCAAGCCGGGAGTTGCAGAACGTACAGCCAGTGATTATAATTTTTTTGGGCTTTTGTATTTAGCAAGTTTCAGAACATTTCTAGTCTGTATCGACCAAAGAGATTTAAAAGAACCTATAGAGCGGGCATTGAGAAAATTGTCATACAAAATTGTTGATGCCATGCGTCAGTAGCAATATCTAAGCGTTGCATAGCAAAGCGACTAGTAGACTGAGGACTTTTTACCTATTGGTAAAAAATGTTGGATCACAAATTTCTTCGTGATGTCCCATCTACTGCTCGTATAATAGTTTAATGTCTTTGGTATCGACTAAAGAAAAATCTAGCTATAACAGTTAGCCAGCTATAAGCTCATTTGTACTGGGACAACGACATTACAATTTCCATCACAATTTCCCGCATAACGCGCGCCGTCCGACATTTGAGCGTTTTTGAGGTAGCTCTATGGATTTTTGGGACGTCTGTATGGATAAGTAACCTTTCGTATGGTAGTTTTAGTGTCCCGTACCAAAAGCATAAAACGGGATTCTATTACCAAGACTCCACTGTCTGTCTGTCCGTCCGTCCGTTCCCAGGATGTCGCTAAACTGCGGTAATTAGACAGTTGAAATGTTAAAAAGATTTTTCATACAAAATGAGAAATTGATCGAGCGATCCATCAGTATGAAAAATCATTTTTAGGGTTCCGTAGTCAACAAGGAACCCTTATAGTTTCGCCATGTCCGTCCGTCCGTCCGTCCATCCGTCCGTCCGTCCGTCTGTCCGCAGTTTAGCTCAGAGACGCACAGTACTAGAGAGCTTTAATTTGGTGTAAATATACGGATTTGTTGTGCCGAAAAAGTGGTAAAATAAAATCTCGTAAAATATTTTTTTTTAGGGTACCTCCAGTACTTACACGTAAAATGAGGATTTTTTTTTTCTCGCGTACCCCTTAGTGTGAGGTATCATTAAATAGGCCTTTAAAAAATAATTATAGTTTCCATTAACAATTTTTTTATAAAAAAATTCGTTTGTGAAATATTAAGCTTTAAAGTGCTAAATTTTGCTCGATTCGAGTGTCCCCGCCCTCTACCAGCTAAACGGTTATGTTCGGGGGTGTGAAAAAATTCACAATAGTAGTACATATATCGAAGTTTAAAAGAAAATTATCATGACTAAGTAGGCTTTACAACTTTACGAGTAATAGTCGACCAACTTATGAAATGTACTTGATATCATATTTTCTTAAACAAAATGTATCGGAGACAACTGCAAATGTAAGTTTGTCAACTTTATTTTTACAGCTTTTATAGGTATGTTTTTTGGGGATAGGTAGGTTTTTATCGTCAACTATTTTTAACTAAATTCAAAAAAAGGAGGAGGTTCTAAATTCGTTGTAATCTTTTTTCTTATGTTTCTCAAAGACTCCTGGACCGATTTTTTATTTTATTTTCCAAAAGTTTTAGAACAAACATTGTTCAGTAACATGGCCTGAGTGGTAACTCAGGCCATGTTACTGAACAATGTTTGTTATGCATATAATGTTTTTATAGACAACTCTTCGTCCGCGATTCTGAGTCGCAATACCATGCTTTTTTTTTCTCCAAATAAGTGGATTCCTAAAGCCGTATTGAAACCGCCAACTACAACCTTTCAAAGTCATTGAAAAGTTAATTTATTCAAATATATTTGTGTCAGGTGTACCCCAAACATCGAGCGCTGAAGAATATAAACCTGGATGTGTTCAAAGGAGAGATAACAGTGTTGTTGGGACACAACGGAGCTGGCAAGACTACCCTCATGTCTATCATTACAGGTAACGGCTTTTATGGTAAATTACATAATTATATTATGTATAAATGTTATAAATGTTGTCGGCTGGGCAGCGTTCGGGAAACTGCGTAACGTTTTCTCGTCCAAAATACCTCAGTGACTCAAGTCGAAAGTTTTCGACCAATGTGTGTTACCAGTGATGACCTATGGCGCCGAAACGTGGTCCTTTACTATGGGCCTCATTAGTAAGCTCAGTATAGTCCAACGAGCTATGGAGAGGGCTATGCTCGGAGTCTCTCTGCGCGATCGACATAGCCCAACGAATTAGCAAGTTGAAATGTCAGTGGGCAGGCCATATAGCTCGCAGAACTGATGGCCGATGGGGCCGTAAGGTTCTCGAATGGAGACCACGCACCGGCAAGCGCAGCGTAGGACGTCCACCCACTAGGTGGGCAGACGATCTCATGAAGGCCACAGGATCACGCTGGATGCAGGCCGCTTAAAACCGGTCCTACTGGAAGTCCAAAGGGGAGGCCTATGTTCAGCAGTGGACGTCTTACGGCTGATATGATGATGATGATGATTAATGTTGGTATAATTATGTAATTATCACGCTAAAAAAATGTATAAATGTTGGTTGAACATCTGTTGAACACTTGTCTAAAATAACTCAACTGCAAAACGTCATTTGATGTTGATTTGAGGTCCGTTTTTCAGTTAGACTTTTGGATTGTTTATCAGATGCTAAACTTTTGAAGTAAGGCTGTTTGAGTCTACGACTGCTTATTTTAGTGATTAGTTCATTTTTTTGATTTACAAAATATATTTATGACGTATTTTTTATTTTGTTGTGTGATCCAAATTTGACGAAGATACGAAACTTTTAAATTTCACAAAAAAAAACGTGACAAGTACAGTAAAGAGGAGACTCGTTACGACAGAACTCAAAAGCTAGTAGCTTTTGAGTTCTGTCGTAACGAGTCTCCTCTTCTCTCGAATTTTGATGCGTTATATCTTTGTAAATATGCATTGATCGAAAGAAAAAACACGTATGGCATTATTTTTCAAAAATGTAGCTGACGGATAGATTTGCAAATTATTATCAATATTGGCTTTCTTTGATAGCCATTTAACAAAAATAAAATTGAATAAATAAACCACTTCACCGTCCACAGGAATGACAAGCGCCACGACAGGAAAAGTGTACGTGAACGGTAAAGATACATTGTTACAACAAAATGAAATTCGTAAGCAGATGGGCCTGTGTGCACAACACGATATATTCTTTGGAGACCTCACGGTGGAGGAGCACCTCATGCTATTTACACTGGTAAGTCGAAAATCGAAGGTATTTTAAACTTATGAAGCTAAGGTAAGTTTTGTCTTTAGTCAGTTTCACCTTAAATAAATAAACTTTATCTTCTTCTTCTTCTATTATTATATAAAAATCAATTCCTGTTCGTTAGTGTCGCTTAAACTCGAGAACGGCTGGACCGATTTGGCTGATTTTGGTTTTGAATTATTTGGGAAGTCCAGGGAAGGTTTAAAAGGTTTTATTTTTTATTATTTCTGAGGCGGTACGAAGTTTGCCGGGTCAGCTAGTATTATACTCTATATAAAGTTTATTTAAGATGAGCGCCCACTTATCCGAGCCGAACGCGTCGAACGAATCGAAGCCAAGAAGCAGCCTCGCACAAAATGAAGGGGAAGTGTACGAGGTATCATGAGATTTCATAGAATTCTAAAATTCGTTTCGTTCGACTCTTGCGACGCGTTCAGCTCGCATAAGTGTGCGTTCGCCTTTATACTTCATGTACCTACAATTTAATGCTACACAGGCGTACTTAATACAAGGCATTCTCAAAATAAAATAAATAAAAATAAAATCTATATAAACGAAAAATGTATATTATTACATTAAAAAAAAACAACGGTAGACAGTAAAAAAAAATATAAGAAAACTGTACAATTTATTAAATAAAAATCATCCACAGCTTAGAGGTGACAATATATCCTTTGCTGAAGCACGGAAATCTTCAAGAGAACTAGCTGCCAAACTCGGTTTAGAGCCAAAACTGAAGTCGTTAACATCACATTTATCAGGCGGGATGAAAAGGAGGACTCAGTTGGGGATGGCCTTAGCTGGTGGGGCTGATACCTTGGTGCTGGATGAACCCACGTCAGGCCTGGACGTTGAGACTCGCAGGGAACTCTGGGACTTACTCTTGGTGAGTGTTAGGTATAGGAGCAGTGGACACAAGTGAAACGACCGGTGGCTTATTGTACACTGATTTACTCGTTACGAGGCCAACTCACACATGGACGCAGCCATGCACACATACTACATATACAACAACTCCTCCCCCATAGTATGAGATTTACAAGAAGTTCTTATAATCAACTCTAGGGATTTTACGTAACAACATCCTAGACAAGGGGTTATCCCTCTGTATCTGGTCATTCATCAGTGGTGAGAGGTTGTTTTCCGACAAAGCCTCATGAAACTCTTCAGAATCGCCGTTCTCAGACGATGTGGACTGCTCGGCTGTTTCAACTACTGCAGATGATGAAGGTCGGTTCGATTCTGCCACTATATCACCTTCCCCACCACTGGTAAATCGGACCTCAGCGAGTCCGGTGTCGAACTGGTGTTGTTCCGTTGTAGCGACTCCTGTACATCACTGTCGCAATCCCAGAACGTTTCTTTATTTACATCGATACCTTTATATAAAACTAATTGATTTTTATGCTTCCGAACTTCTAAAAGTGAGTGAATGTCTTTAACAAGATACATGACTTTACCTATTCGTTTTACAATTGTTCCCCTGTTCCAAACACAGTTTTTATTCATAACATTGTTCTTATACAAAACGTTATCACCTACAGAATAGGTTTCTTTGTTTTTACCACCGTGTGACTCAATCTGCGAACACTGTTTATTTTTTACCACCTTAGGTACGTTCGATGAAGATGATGAGGTGTTAAATTTTGGATTCAATAGATCTAGGCGTGATCTAAGACTTTTTCCAAAAACTAACCGAGCCGGTGACAATCCTGTAGTACTGTGAATCGAGTTTCTGTAATCGAATAGGTACTTTAATAGATTTAACCTACTTTCTCTTACATTACTATTAGATAAAATACACGATTTGATGCCCTTTTTTACGATTTTAACGTAACTTTCGGCTTAACCATTACTAGCCGGATGATAGCTAGGTGACGTAACGTGTACTATGCCGTTCGAGCTGCAAAATTTTTTGAACTCTTGAGATACAAAAGCGGTGCCATTGTCACTAACTATAGTTTGCGGTATCCCAAACCTAGACATGAAATCATACAATTTATCGGTCACGGCTAATGAGGTTGATGTGTTTATCATGTCGTAAACTTCTACCCATTTAGAGTAGGCGTCCACAACAACCAAAAACGTGTGTCCTTGAATAGGGCCCAGAAAATCTATATGTATCCTTACAAAAGGACTTGGAGGGTATTTCCACGGTGATAACGGTGCGCGGGGAGGCGAAGGGCGGAGTTGAGTGCAAACATAGCACGAACTTATCATTTTTTCCAAGGCAATGTCTATACCTGGAAACCAAAGCCGCGCCCTTGCTGATGCTTTTGTTTTTACGATACCCAAATGAGATTTATGTAATTCTAACAGAACTCTGTGCCTCAGACTTTTTGGCAAAACAACTTTGTGGCCCCTCATCAGACAACCGTCTTCGAAGGAAAGTTGCGACTTACAACACCAGTATGGCTTTAACTTTAAATCTTTATTTCTTTTTGGCCACCCGTTTATTACGTGCTTAATTACGGCCTTTAAAATTTCGTCCTTACTAGTTTGTTCGCGTAATTCTGAAAGTGTCACAGGTAAACTCCCGTCAACCACAAAATTAATATAAGCGGCGCGCTCGGTGGACGGTGGCAACGCGAATGAGTCACCTTCTAACGTACCGATGGCGGCGCCCGCGCTACAGCACGCGCCGCCGCGCCCCGCTCCGCCGCCGGCGCCTTCATGTGGTCCTGTACTATTTTTTACATCGCTCTTATCAACCTCAGGTAGACTCGCCCGCGATAAAAAATCTGCACAATTTTTATTACTACGTATATACTCTATTTTATAATTGTACCCGCTGAGAAATAAAGCGTATCTCTGGAGCCTATTTGCAGATACTTCTGGAATACCTTTATAAGGTCCGAATATTGATATCAGTGGCTTATGATCCGTTCTCAAAACAAAAGGTTCAGATTTGCCATATAGATATTGGTGGAACCGCCGTATTCCAAAAATAATTGCTGTGGCTTCTTTCTGTATTTGAGCGTAATTTTTTTCCGCCGCGTTAAGCGTACGGGACGCGAATGAGATTGGCCGTTCGGATCCATCACTTTCTAGTTGTGATAACACGGCTCCCAACCCGGTTGGCGATGCATCGACAGTTAAGATGAGTTTCGCATTATGATTGAAATGCGTAAGAACTTGGTCAGACGCTAATATTTCTTTTATTTTGTTAAACGATTTATTATGTAATTCGCTCCAATTCCATTTTACCCCTTTCTTTAGTAGGTCATATAATGGACTCAAAATACTTGAAGCATTTTTTACAAAATTCCTATAGTAGTTTACCAGTCCCAAGAAAGATTGCAATTTACCTGCATTTGTGGGCACCGGTGCTTCAACTATAGCCTTAACTTTCTCGGGAGACTTCTTAAGGCCGTGCCTATCTATTTTATATCCTAGGTAATCTATCTCATCTTTAAAAAACTCACATTTTTCTTTTTGTAAAACTAAACCTGCATTTTGTAGTCTTTCGAGGACCGCTTTTAGTCTTTGCAGGTGTACGTCTCTTGTGGGCCCTGTGATGAGGACATCGTCAAGTAAACACAGAACTCCATCCATACCAGATAAGACACATTCCATCGCTCTTTGGAATATGGACGGTGCACTAGCCAATCCGAACACCATGCGGGTGTATTTGTACAAACCACGATGTGTATTAATACAAGTTAATTTCTGGGAGTCCTCATCCAGTAAAAACTGATTGTACGCCATTGACAAATCAAGTTTCGAAAATTGTTGTCCGCCATACAATCTACTAAACAGTTCGTGAACCGTCGGCAGAGGGTACTGTTCCACAATCAGCTGTTTATTTATACTAACTGAGTAGTCTACACACAGTCTAACTGTACCGTTGCGCTTTAATACAGGGACAATGGGTGACGCATACTCGGCATTCTCAACCGGTTTTAATATCCCCAACTCAACTAATCGATCGATCTCATTATTAATTTTGTCTTTTAAGGCGAAAGCGATTGGCCGCGCTTTAAAAAACACTGGATGGGAACCGGGCTTAATTTTCAGTTTTACTTTGTACTTATTAAATGCACCTAATTTATCAGAAAAAACCTTTGGAAACTGTGACTGTAGTAATTTAAACATGCTATCTGTATTATTTAAATACATACAAGGTAGCAGTTCTAATTTAAAACTCGTTATGAAATCTCGACCAAGTAGCGGAGGACCGGTGCCATTATTAACTATGTAAACATTAAGTTCATGTGTTTGTCCCGCGTACGTAACAGGCAGTCGAGTTACTCCCGCGCACGTTATTTTATTACCGACATATGTATACAGCTGTTCCTAGTCGGTGACAATGGCACAGTTGAAAAATAATTATTGAACATAGTACGAGACATTACAGTGACCGCTGATCCGCTGTCGATTTCAAATTCCACGTCTACCCCCAGGATTGTCACAGTTTCGGTCATTGGTTCACCATTTTTACAGCTTATTTTAAAAAGCTTACCGTCATCATCTTCATCCACGTCACTTGTGGCGGCAATATAATTGGTTTTTTTACACATTCTTTGAAGGTGACCGGTTAAATTGCACTTTTTACACTTATATTTTGCGAAACGACACTTAGCCGACGTATGGTTTGAACGACCGCACACAGAACACTTATCCACTGATGCCGCACTTTTCTTTGTCGCCTGGTCGATCTTGAACAGCTGCTGCTCCTGCTGCCCCGCGAGTTGCGCGGTGGCTGCCGCTCCGGCTCGTGCGCTTCTAAGCGTTTCCGCTAACTCGATCGCCTTCGCGAGCGTCAATTCTGTCAAGTCTTGAGCAAATAGTTTATCCCGCTCACGTCCAGGCAACATTGCCATTACGAATCGGTCACGTAGGGCTTCTTCCACATTGCTGAACCCGCAGTGAGCGGTCAGCCCACGAAGTCTCGCCGCCCATTGTGTCGGTGTTTCATCAGCTTGCTGCGATGCTGCATAAAAATTGCATCGCTCGCCAAACCCGCAGCGTTTAGGTGTAAAATGGTTGTCTAACAGCAACAAAATATCCTCATATGGCACTTCTTGAAGCTCCTTCGGTAAGGCGAGGTCCGAAGCGAGTTTGTAAGTGCCATCGGTGAGTGCACTAAGCAGTATGGCACGTCTTTTCGACCCTGTCACGTCGCTGACTGCAGTAACATCGTTGGCTATAAACCATTGTGCCAACCGACTCTTGTATGTCTTCCAAGAGTGGACTGTATGGTCAAACGTTGACAAAATTCCGAACTGCTGAGCCGCCATCTCGATTTTTTTCTTTTTGTGGGTACTCGTCGCCAATGTTAGGTATAGGAGCAGTGGACACAAGTGAAACGACCGGTGGCTTATTGTACACTGATTTACTCGTTACGAGGCCAACTCACACATGGACGCAGCCATGCACACATACTACATATACAACAGTGAGTATTCATCAAACTAGCTTCTGTCCGTGGAGGTTGGAAATTGCCCCACGGGAAGATAGAATTGGGATAAAAACTATCCTGTGTGTTAAGGTTATAAACTGCCTGTGTAATCTCATCCAAATCCGTTCTGTAGTTTTTGCGTGAAAGAGTAACAAACATCCATCTGTAGATCCTCATAAACTTTCAGACTTATTTATAATATTAGTTGTAACGGATTATAATATGCCTTATAGAAAATCTATAATATCATATTTAAAATAATATTTTATAATCAAAGTTATATTGTATTTATTTTTCACCCGACTACACCAAAAGGAGGGTTATTATTTTATTCATATTTTTTTCATTTTCTTCCGCTTTATTTATTTATATTTATTTATTTATGTACAAAGAGAACACATACACAGGAACTGACATACACATAAAAGAGCACTAAGGTAGGTTATTATTTGAAAGTCTAATATCTAAAATGGGCTATTTCACTCAAATTAGTTTGAAAAATACATTATTAGAAAAGATTAGCCCCATATTTTTTCATTCTGTCAATAAAACCAAAATTGACAAAGATTCAGTGCTTCTAAAAATCACAAAATGTCATTTGATCAGTATAATTTCACAGGCGTTATGTGACGTTACAAGCCCCCCACTCCCGAATTTCGAAGCGTTTTATCACGTCAATATTCAATTTAATAAACAAAAAATACGAGAAAATACGTACGTTACTGATGGACTAAACAGATAATTTCAATTTATTTATTTAGTAAACTACCATAATTGGACATTTATGGAACTATTAATTTCTTTACAGTCTCTACGAGGGGATAGAACAGTGCTAATATCGACTCATTACATGGAAGAAGCAGATGCCTTAGGTGATCGTGTGGCAGCCATCCAAGATGGTGTCCTGAAATGTTTCGCTACCCCGATGTATCTCAAGAACGCAGTAGGTGAGTAGCACAAAATTGATTGACATTATACGCAGTGTGAGATGACTTTTACACAAGTGTTAAACATCCGTTGAACAATTGTCTAAAAGAACTGTTAACTGTAAAACGGCATTTAAAGTTGATATAAAAAGTCGTTTTGAAGTTACACCATTTTAGACAAGTGTTCAACAGCTGTTTAACTTGTTGTGTTACGACGGGTAATGCTTATTTTTTACAGTTTTAAACATTGTTTTAAGCTGTCACGGTTTGCTACAATTAAACAGTCACGTCCGAGATATCTTCTATGTTTGTTTATTCGATCATGTCGCGAAATATCGGGAGTTAAAAATAATAAATGATCACGGAAAGATATCTCTTAAATGACAATTTAAATAAAACTTTTACGTATATTTAACTGCTGTAGCAAATCAATACAATACTTACAAAATAATAATAAAAAAAACCTTTCTAATTTCAGGCACCGGCTACCGTCTATCTTTTATAACAGTCGGTGTCCCTCAAGAGGAAGCAATAACTAATGCATTGACGTCTATAATTCCCGGCGCGAATCTCAAGGAAAAAACGATCAACTCGTTAACGTACTACCTTCCTACGACGGACACCAGCAAGTTCCCCGATATGTTCGCGGCCCTGGAGGCCAAGCGAGCTGAGTTGGGGATAGCCTCTATAGGAGTCGGCGTTGCTACGCTTGAAGAGGTGTTCATTACGTAAGTATTACATTTTCTGTTGCCTGTTGCTGTGGCCTGTTGGTCTAGTGGTTAGTGACCCTGACTGCTATGCCGGAGTTCGTGGGTTCGATTCCCACCCAGGACAAATGTTGGTGTGATGAGCACGATCATTTGTTCTGTGTCTGGGTGTAATTTATCTATAATATGTATGTATTTAGAAATATATAAGTATGTTTATTAATTATCTAGTACCCATAACACAAGCTCTGCTTACCTAGGGACTAGATGGCGTTGTGTGATAGTTGTGGAATATTATTTATTATTTTCTGAGTCCGATGTTGGTCAAAGGCCTCCCAAAAAACATTCCAGGGGGGTATTACAACGTCTTAAAACCAGGCTTATTCCGGTGAGTAAAAGTGACAGCTATACAAGTCGTCTAGCGCCATCTCGTTCACTCACTGGAACAAGCCTGGTTTTAAGACGTTGTAATACCCCCCAGGTGGCCTACCATGGTTGCGGGACTGTCTCACCTGGAAACCGCGACCCTGGAACATAAAGGGCTATTGAAGGATCACCGTGGATTTTAGCCAGTACAGTAGAAATTGAAAGGAGGTGTTAATTTTTCGGCCCAACCATGTACCGAGGTACAAATTATTATTAAAATCCCTTCCAATAATTAGTATTTTTAGCAGTATTTAAAATCCTTCAATGCTAGATAGAAAAAGAAATAAAAGTATATGAAAAAACACTATCTTCGCAACGGAACTGCGTTCAAAGAAACGTTTATGACAGCTTCAATCTGTTTCATCTGTCAAAATCACGTCAAAATATGACATCGATGTTTCATTATTTGACAGCTTTTTGACAGTAATGAATATCAACAACAATAGAAAAAAACTATCGAACTGGGTCGGGAACCCTGGCTTTTGGCCGGCAGATAACCAAACGCAAAAAGATAATACGAAATGTGAAATAAATGCATTTTTTAAAGTTCTTATTCCCATGTTATTCACAAAATATGTGTACTAGTAATTATAACTTATTTGAAATACATAAATAAATTCTGTAAAGTACATTTTTGGGTTTTCACACGTTTATAAATGAAGTAACGAAACGCATCATGTCGGAGACGTATGACATTGCTAGATTGAAAATCAATTCTTGGGTTGCAAGTTTTAACATTTTGGATCGACAATTTCATATGGTACAAATGCCCAAATAAATACAACATATTTTTTTTCAAAATCTACGATTTTTTTCCTATAATTTCGTATTTTTGTCCTTGAGGTACACGGCTTGGCCTTAAATGTAGGGAACAAATTAACACCTCCTTTGACAACATTTGTTTTTTCCTTTAGATTATGCAGTAACATCGACACATCACTAACCGAAGAAGAAGTGGATGCTACGATGTACCAGCCAGGTAAGTGTTGCATCATAAAGTGTTAACCACCGAACCGTTTTCGAGATAGAGGACGGAGAGCGCGCGGTCACAGCATCACGTCAAGTCAACGATGATATAATACTAGACTCCGCATGCACGATCTAAGGAGCAAAAACTATTCTGTCAACTCGCTGAGGTACTACGTAAGCGAGGTGGACGGAGTACTGCGTTGTGATTGGCTAACTCAAGGTCTGTGCTGTCTCAACGTATGTTTACGGCTCACAGGAGTGGTCAAAATGAAACGAATATAAGACTTTTTTGCCAAATGTGTTGACAGACATCGGTCGCCTGTTATTAGGAGTCTAGTAATATATCGTCGTTGCGTCAAGTCAACCGGTGCCTCCGGTCAAAAACGCGCCATATAATGTACCTTTCCCTAGAAACAGCTGCATCTTGTACTACTTCATATATGCTTGTTTCAGCGGCAGTGACGGAGAAGCTAACAGGTTTAAGTCTGTACGCGCAACAATTTTATATACTGTTGATGAGACAAGTTAAATATACTATGTTCAGGAAAACGATGTTCATGATAACGGTATGTAAAAAAATCTATGTTGCCGATAATAAAATAATCTATCTATACATAATTATAATAAAACAGTAAAAAAACTGTGTCTGTACATTGACTATATTAAAAAAATAATAACTGACGGAGGTTTAGAAACAGTAATAGAGTACGAATTCAAAAAAAAAATCTGTCTGTATGTCTGTTTGTTTGTACACGCTAATCTTCGGAACTACTGGACAGATTTGAATGATTTTTTGTTTGTTGTATAGGTATAAAGTCTGGCCAAAACATAGGCTATAATTTATCTTGGAAACTTGAAGGCCTGTTGCAGAACCGCAACAGACCAGCTAAACTATAAAAGATACAAAAATGGTACCGTAGAAAAAATTGTTCGACGTGATAAGCATTTTCTGTTGAGAAAATAATTTTTGAAGATCTGGAATACCTGATGTGGAACTTCAAGAGCCCAGCTACACTATAACATATTAGGAATGATGTCTTAGCAAGGGGTACATATTTGAATATCGAAGATTAAATATCTACGCTTAAAATATCGATGTTCAAAATATCGAATGACCATAAAATCGAAAATTAAAATATCGAAAGTTTAAAATATCGAATGATTAAATGATCTACGTCCAATATATCTAAAATCTAAATATCTACAAAAGTTACATCGAAAGATCTAAATATCGAAATACAGATTATCGAATGTCCGAAATATCGAACCTAACAAGGTAAGTCGACGGAGCCCCGCTTCGCGGGGCTCCTATTTCTGTTTGCAAGGCTTAAAGTAACCTAACACGAAGAGGATGGCGGGGTCTTTCAGACCCCGCCACCCTCTTCGAACCTAATCTGTCCGAGTCGGGGTGCCCCAAGTTCCGAGCTCGTTTCGGTCGCTCTTGCATCCGAAGTCCGTCCAGCTACCTTGTTGAGTAGTAATCAGTAATTTGACTGAACGCAAGAGCGAGCGAAGCGAGCTCGGCATTTGGGGCACCCCGACTCGGACAGGTTAGGTTCGAAGAGGGTGGCGGGGTCTGAAAGACCCCGTCATTCTCTTCGTGTTAGGTTACTTTAAACCTTGCAAACAGAAATAGGAGCCCGTCGACTTACCTTGGTAGGTGGTTAACAGCAATAGCAGTATTTTTAACGTAGATATTATGAAATTAGATATTATGAACTGCGATGTATTAAACGTTGATATTTTGAATTTCGACATAACGTCTTTCGATATTTTGAATCATTCGACATTTAAATCAGTCGACATTTTAATCTTCGACGTTTTAAGCGTAGATGTAACATTTTTCGATATTTTGTTACAATCGATATTTTAATTTTCGATATTCTGAACATCGATATTTTAAGCGTAGATATTTTAATCTTCGATATTCAAATATGTACCCCTTAGCAAGAGTTGTTCAACCTGATCAGCACTCTCTGTTGACGTATATAAATTGAAGATCTGGAACACCTGATGTGGAAATCCAAGAGCCCAGCTGAACTATAACATATAAAGGAATGACGTCGTAACAAGAGTTATACAGCCTGATGAGCACTCTCTGTGGTCGTGTAAAATTTGAAGATCTGGAACAGCTGATGTGGAACTCCAAGGGCCCAGCTAAACTATAACATATAAGTGAATGACGTCTTAGCAAGCGTTATTCAGCCTGATGAGTACTCTCTGTTGACGTATGAAAATTGAGATCTGGAACACCTGATGTGGAACTCCAAGAGCAGATACACTATAACATATATAGGAATGACGTCTTAGCAAGAATTGTTCAGCTTGATAAGCACTATCTATTGACGTATAAAAATTGAAGATCTGGAACACCTGATGTGGAACTCCAAGAGCCCGTGAGGAATGACTTAATTCCTATATTAGCAAGAGTTGTTTAGTCTGATGGTCATTTCCTGTTGACTTACAAAAATGAAAGATCTGGAATCGTCTCGCTCATCTCGTTGTTTTCCCGTTCCCGGGCTCTTAGAATTCGACGTTTCTGATCTTCGATTTTGACGGCCCCGTCGTCGCTGGCATAAGCAACAAGATCCGCGTACAAAGTCGCGGGCAGAAGCTAGTTTATATATAAAAACTAGGTAAAATACGCCCTAGTTTACAAAACCCTCCGTCATTCTAGCGCACGTTACTAATAATTGTACCCAAAATGGAATTAAACATGGTCCGTCTGGTCAGCCACAAGAATGATAAACATATGTGCAGCCACACTTTTTTTAGACAAGTGTCCAACAGACAAGTTTTTGTAGTAAGGCTGCTATTATATAGGGTGACTGGTAATTAGTGTACGATACTTAAACACGTGATTGTGCTCATGATAACAAACAACTGTTACTATGGGAACAAACCTGAAAACGCGGAAAAAAAATCAGCTGTTCAGTACATTTATGTTTGTTTAATGTACTGAACAGCTGATATTTTTTTCACGATTTCGGCTTTGCTCCCATAATAAAAGTTGTTTGTTATCATGAGCACAATCACGTGTTTAAGTATCGTGCACTAATTAACAGTCATCCTATATATATAATTAAAAGTATTTAGGCTAAATATAGGCTGCATTCACACTTCAACAAAGACTGCTAATCTTTTTGTCCCCAGCAAATTATTCTGCCGATATTAGTATTCACCAACTTCACAATGAGTGTAAACAACGAAGATGAGGACAAAAAATCGAACCAAACTAGTTTGAATATGAACCTGGACATTTACGGGGACAGGCCGAGTAGTCGGGTGTTGTATAATGTGGACGGACCTGACGTCACCCCACAAGACGTGTTCAATGTGCAGAAGACGTACCCCAAAGTCGAATTTGAGAATACCAAGGATGTTGCCTCAGGTTAGACTTACTATTCTTATGTATGGCGGAACGCGTGAGGGGGAGGACAGCCTCTTCCTCACCACTATACCGCGAGAAGCCTTCGGTAAAGGACATCAATAGCCCTTTACGTTCTAGGGTCACAGTAACCCTGTACAAGTCTCACAGTCCCTACTGGGATTTGATGATTTTATTAACATAAGAATACTTCGGCACGGTTAGCGCAGTGGCTAAGCGATTGGATCGCTGCGCTGCGTGTCGCGGGTTCGATTTCCGCACGGAGCAAGTATTTGTATGATCTACAATAATTAGTAGTTGTTCCGGGCGTTTGTGTGTGTGTGTGCTTGAGTTTATTGTATGTAAACGCACCCACGATATAGGAGAAATTCCTAGTGTTTCTCCTGTTATTTTTTTGCAACCTTTTTTAAGTTTATTTTAAGGTTTTTAATGTTTTACAAATAAATAGTACCTATACAACGTGTAACGTTAAATGCGCAAAACCTCTCGTAGCGTAACTCAGCCCATGTTACTGAACAATGTTTGTTCTAACACTTTGAAATTCACAAAAAAATCATACTGATGGGCCTGATCAATTTCTCATTTTGTATGAAAAACCATTTTTAGGGTTCCGTAGTCAACAAGGAACCCTTATAGTTTCGCCATGTCCGTCCGTCCGTCCGTCCGTCCGTCCGTCCGTCTGTCCGCAGTTTAGCTCAGAGACGCACAGTACTAGAGAGCTGTAATTTGGTGTAAATCTACGGATTTGTTGTGCCGACAAAGTGGTAAAATAAAATCTCGTAAAATATTTTTTTTTAGGGTACCTCCAGTACTTACACGTAAAGTGAGGAAATTTTTTTTCTCGCGTACCCCTTAGTGTGGGGTATCATTAATAGGCCTTTAAAAATAATGATAGTTTCCATCAACAATTTTTTGATAAAAAAATTCGTTTGTGAAATATTGAGCTTTAACACGCATAACGTTTTGCTCGATTCGAGTGGCCCCGGGTGTCTAAGCTAAACGGTTATGTTTCCGGCTTAAAAAATCTCTTCAGTAGTAGTACCCTATAACGAAGTGGTAAAAGAAAATTATCATGACGAAGAAGGCTTTACAACTTTACGAGTAGATTAGTCGACCAACTTATAAAATGTACTTGATATCATATTTTCAAACAAAATGTATCGGAGACAACTGCAAATGTAAGTTTGTCAACTTTATTTTTACAGATTTTATAGGTATGTTTTCACCGGATAGGTAGCCTCAACTATTTTTACTAAATTCAAAAAAAGGAGGAGATTCTAAATTCGTTGTAATCTTTTTTCTTATGTATTTTCCCGATTTCTCAAAGACTCCTGTACCGATTTGTGAAAGAAATTAAATTCAGCGGCCAAGGCCGTGCCGGCCAAGTGCGTGTCGGGCCACACACAGTGTGTGGCCCGACACGCACTTGGCCGGTTTTTTTTTTGCGAATTTCAAAAAGTCTTAGAACAAACATTGTTCAGTAAATGGGCTGAGTAAACCCGCGAGATGTTTTGCGCATTTAACGTTACATGTTGTTTAAGTAAATAAATAGTATGTAAATAAGTAATATGTACAAATATAATGTAGGTATAGCTTATCAAACCAGTATTTTGCATGAATTCCCTATAATACATTTATTTATCTACTATTATATTTTAATCTATTTACAGCGTTGCTTAGAACCAGCCGGAAAGACATGTTCAAGTTTAACAACTATATAGTTGGACTGGAGATCAACGACACGGATGCTAAGGTAAGGGAACAATAAAGCCGGAAACACATTATTTAACACGCCACGTGACGCAACGTGTCAACACCCGCTGTGCAGTGAGCGCGTGTCGTCGCGTCGGGTGTTCATAGTGTGATTCTGGTCATAGAAAACAATACATTTGATTTGACCCAACACGCATCACGTTTCATCGGGTGGCGTCGGGTGTTAATAATGTGTTTCCGGCTTAATCTCTTCGAGTGTACCCTAAGGCAGTGGTCCGACCGCCGACGATGAACGAGTAACGAGTAGAACTAGAAATTATAAAAGAGTTGACGATCAGTGGGAAGCGAGTGTAGTTTCGATAGTATTGTCGCCGGTGTGCAAGAGCGACTAGCGATTACTTGCGCCACTCGCCCGCGGTCGCTCAATCCTCTGTAAAGAAATGATCAAGCGAGCCGAGCATCGCTGAGAGTGTTTATTTTTGAAAGCTCGTCGCTCAGCGACAAAACTAATAAAACGAGTCGTCGCCGGCAGTGTGAACAGTCAGAGAGCAACTAATAATATATGCATCTCTTTCGTTTACACGGAATGTACGTCTATTGTGCGTTTCTTGAGAGAGAAAATCGCGATAGTTACTCGTTTATTCGCCGCCGGTCGGACCACTGCCTAAGGGTAACGCTAACCTGTCATTCTTCCATACAAACGTATTGTGGCGATTACTCCAATATTTGACGGTATACATTCAAAATAAACAATGGTCCACATCCACAGTCTAGCTCTATATGATATGCCTTTTTTACACCTGATACAGTTACAACATCAAATTCAGTGTTTTATTTGTATCCCTATACTATAATTTTGAGTGCACTACAAAGCTTTAAATCTATACAGTAACCAAAGTAATTAAAACTTGTAAATATTTGGCAGCTATTTGCGACGTTGCCAACTTTCAGAATACCCGCTCTTAAATCCCTCCGCACCCTTTAAATTCAAGGCAGGGGCCCTAGGATACTTACGCAATATGTGGTTAGCCGGAACGTTTAATACCCATGGTACTACCGGTATTGGTACCAGTAACAAAATTACCCGTAGTACCACGGGAAGTTTTTTTTACCCATTATGGGTAGCGGTGTACATACTCAAGCGGATTTAAAGGCATAACTATAAGCCACGAATTGCAAGTGCGATTCTAACAACAAAATTTTCGCGAGACTATCTAAAGGTGTGCGTCCAAAGGTCGGCATCGCACGTATTGTACGTACGGATTTTAGTTTGCCTTGCATGAAAACTCAAACAACTGCGTTCACTAATCCGCATCGTACGGACGGCTCATCGGCAATGCCTTAATGCGATGCGTACCGATGACGTCATACGGAATGCCGATCAGTAGAAGCGATGAAGGTGGCATCGGCAATCCGATTGCAGATACTCGCGTCGGCAATCCGATCGCTGCCGACACAGAAATCCGTTTGATTCGATGCGTCCGATACGTACGATGCGGACCTGTGGACGCTTACCATAATAAGGTAGTCCTTTGACCCAGGATTGTAAAGAGCTATTGAAGGAACACGTTGGATTTAGTCAGTACGAGTCTGTCAGTCCACCCAGGAGCGGAAGGACTCATGATGCAACTGTTTCAGGTCCTATACACCACAACGATCCGCCACGCGGCTCCAGTTGGGCTGAACTTGCTATCCAACATGTTGGCGTCCCACTACATATCATGGTCGGACGGCAAGACCATTACCACTTTAAACGAGCCCATCACTCGCACCACATTACACCAGCCTCTAGATGCAAAAAAATCGGAAATAATTTTCCCCAAGAATACATTGAAAGCAGGGATGTGGGTCTACACGATTCAATTCAGTAAGTAGAAAATATTATATACTAGCTTTTGCCAGCGGCTTCGGCCGCTAACCATTTTGTTGACACATAATTTTATCCGTCAAACTGACAGACACTGCGCTCCAAAACATAAAAGCCTTTCTTCAAAATTTAAACATCTATTGAACACTTGTCTAAAAAAACTGTGACTGCAAAACAGACCTTATTTCAACGTCATAATATGAAATTTTTTAGACGAGTGTTCAACAGAAGTTTAAAAGTTTTTGTGGTACCACGGAAACGGTTTTTTCTTCATTTCTCGTCGTCTTAACAGCAACAGGAGCAGGATACGTCTTTCGCGGTACATATCAAACCAATTCTGTAATTTTACTTTTGGATACGCAAGCTGAGTGGGGTACGAACACGACGCCGTAGCGCGGCCTAGGTCGGGGGGTGTCGGGGGGTCTGGGCCGTACTGGGTTGTGGAGGTCCAGCTACATCTGGTTTCACTGGAAGCCGACCCCAATATAGTTGGGAAAAGGCTAGGCAGATGATGATGTTTATGTTGATTTACTTATAGTATGTGTCAATAAACTTTTTTTCATTCTTTCTTTCTTTCTTGTCCGCAGTCGCACTGCTCATAAGTGGTAGTAGCATCTCTCTGCCGTGCAGGGAGCGTATGACGGGCACGAGGCACATCCACCTCATGTCGGGCTGCCCGGCCTTGTTACACTGGATGGTTGCTATTTTATACCACGCGATGCTATGCATTCTGACGATCATACTACCAGTAGTGGTCATTGTACTACTGTTTGAAGCTGATAAAACCATCGACCAGCCCGGCTTTCTTGGTGAGTTATAGTTATATAATAGTCCACTCAATAAATCACCCTTATGGAAAAACTGAAAAATAGAAACTTTAAACTCTTTTCTTGCCCATTCTTCTCCATAGAACTCCTTGGAATGGGCATCTACGGTACTTTCACAGTTATTATTCCTTGTGACTGGGACTGTAGCACCATGACTACTTTAGAAGTGTTTTCTAGTTTTTGTCTTTTAAAACTTCAAAAGTGTCTAAGTGCCCATTCAAAATAGAGCAAATGCATTCCCATGTATCACACATCAACGCTTATAAAACGAGACTTTTTTTTTGAATTTCGTGTATTTTAATTTGAGTACTGGGCGGGTGACATTTAGGTTAAATTTACCTTTTTGTTAAAACTCGGCGTTTTTTTAACCCCGGTTAAAAAAGCGCTCCTGCGAATGGCCTCTATCTAAATGGCCTACTTGAAATGATTTCTTCTCTCCATGACTCACGGTATCTTTGTGTTTTTCCAGGGACGTTCGCTTTGCTCATGTTTTTTGGTAACGTAGCATACGTCGCGTTCAGTTACATTGTAAGCTTCGGCTTCAGAGAGCGAAGCACCAACGTTATACACTTCTCCGTCGTTTTCATATTTGGTAAGTATGACACTTTTGTTTTTTCTACGTGGTAAAATCATCAAATGAGTCGTCCCACCCAGGACAGGGCAGGACGGACTGTCAGGCTTGTACTGACTAAAATTCACGGTGTCCTTCAATAGCCCTTTACATTCCGGGGTCACGTTAATTCGTCCCGCGAACAGGGCTTTGGCCCTCTAAAGGGGGTCCTTCATTGTGCTGACGCTCTTTGAGGCGCGCGTGGAAAAAAACGCGCCGTCGACCCGGACATGGTCCATGGTTGGGCAGCGAGTTGCGGTTTACTCTCCGCTTGGGATGACTGTCTTAGGGTAGTTTAGTAGTAGTCAGGCAGTTAGAGCGTAGCGAGATCCACCATAGCTAAAAAACTTAGTAAATAAAATCTTTATATTTTACAGGTATACTAACCAGCCTTAATAAGATAGGTGATAAGGCGTTTTCGGCACCAGGCCAAAGGAGCCTCACGTACTATTTTTCATGGCTGTGCAATATTTTCGCGGTCCCCCACACGCTAATGGTCGCGTCCAGTACTTGTGTCAACGATGCGATCGTTAACGCAAACTGTAAAGCCTTCAAGCAGTTCTGTCCAGTTGTTAAAATTGGTGAAGCTAGCGATACGGAAAAATGTTGCAGTAAGTTTTGTTTCTATATTAAAAAAGCAGTGTGAGCAGTGGTGGCCCAGTGGTATCGGTCCCGACTTACGAGTGTAGGTCGTGGGTTCGAACCCCGCCGGGCGCATTACTTTGTGTAATTTATTTCATCACCACTGCTCTCAAGGAAAACATCGTGAGGAAACCTACATGTCCTAGAACTAAAAATTCAAAGACATGTGACATCCACCAATCCGCACTGGGTCCGCGTGGTGGATTATGGCCCACTCCCTCTTACAGAGAAAAGGCCTGTGTCCCAGCAGTGGGAACATCAAAGGCTAGATTATGGCCCACTGTCTCTTACAGAGAGGCACTCCTCTCTTTAAGAGACAGTGGGCCATAATCCACCACGCGGGCCCAGTGCGGGTTGGTTCTTAGTGTGGGGCAACGTTTTTTAAAGAAAAGTGACACTTTGTCTTTGTTAACTATTTATTTACACCTGTTATTATAGCATTATATTTCCACTCAAAATCGATTAGGTATTTTATTTCTATATCATCATTTACTTATATAGATTTTAGGTTTTTCTATTTATATAAGTACTTATATATTATTTATAATTTATTTATATGTGTACTAACTTTTTTTTTAAGTTGAGACATTCATTTTTATGTCATTATTATTTTCTTGTTCTCACACACTACTGTCTACATTTTCTTTTTTCACTCTTCCTGTCGCAGGTCTGCTGGTAGAAATTCTTTTGAAATAAGCAGTGCCTTTGTACTATTAATTTTAAGTATTTCCTTATATTTTGTATTGTGTGTACATAAATGGTTAAATAAATAAATATATGTGTTTTAGATGGACAGCAACCTCGGAAATACTTAGATCTTCGAGAAGACGGTGCCGGACAAGGCCTGCTTATACTCATGGCACAGGGTGTCGTTTTTATGGTAAGGTTGCATATCTTTTATTATCTAAATAATGAGACGCCCAGCTCCGCCCGGGTGCAATCACTATATGCATGTTATTAGATCATATAAACTATCTTCTTGAATCACTGTAACTATTAAAAAAAACTCATCAAAATCCTTTGCATAATTTTAAAGATCTAAGCATACAGGGTGACTTCTTACCACCGTATTTTTTCTAGGCATAAGGTATCAATCACTAACCACATTTTTGAAAATAACACGTATTCAATGAGTTTCGCCAAAGATTAATATATTAAAATTTGGATTGTGACTAAAAAATCACCGGAAGCGACTATATCTATGTAACTACTCGTATGGACTACTCGTATGTAATGATAAGAAGCCAGTGTGCTTAGTGCGAGTCTTTTTACGTTGACGCGATAGTAACGTTTAACCGCGTTTGGCGCTCTCATTGGTTGAGAGTTCTCACGACCTTGCAGCGGGCCAATAGGAGCGCCAAACGCGGTTAAACGTTACTATCGCGTCAACGTAAAAAAACTCGCACTAAGCACACTGGCCATAAAAACCATGTGATTGGTGAATCGTGGCCCTGCTTTTCTCCGCACCACTCCAACCCGCCTCAGTGGAACCGCAGCCTATACAGAGGGTGGAAGAGAATTCCAACTCCTCTGACTTTCAACTTTCTCTCAAAAAGCTGGTCCACACTAATGGAATTTCCCGTTAATTTTCGCGATAGTCTCTAAATGTTCGTATAAACGTCCATTAATATGATAATTAACGACATTTCCCGTTAGTGCGGCGGCCCTACTGCAAGGGCTTATTGTGCTTTTTGGAACATCAAGACGCACGGCAAATTATCATCCTTACCTCATTGCTATATGACCAATTAGCGTTTCCAAACGTCTTCTATAATGCGGACAGCGAAGGAGTGGAACTCTCTGTCTGCGTCTGTGTATCCGAACGCATACAACCCTAATCTATTCCAAGTTAGAGTGAACAGGCTTCTTTCTGGGTAAGCTCGCTCCATCGTCGACCTTGTCTTAGTCACTCCTGACTTAGACTAAGGTCTATAGAGCAAACCCATTACGCAGAAAATAAGTTATTTTTTCTTTCCATAGACTATAGTCATACTATTGGAGAAAGGGTTCTTCAACGGGCTATGGGACAAAATTCGCAACTCTGGTTACCAACCAGTGCCGGGTCCGGAACCGAGCAGTGCGGTGCGCGCCGAAGAAGAATACATTAAGAGAACTATTAAGTTGCGTAAGTACTCACATGCATTAGCGCGTATTCTGAAATTTGGCAACGTCGCAAATGGCTGTCAAACATTTACAAGTCTTAATTCATGATCATCAGCTTATAATGTTCCCACTGCTGGGACTCAGGCCTCCTCTCTGTGAGAGGGAGTGGACCATAATCCACCCATGATGATGATGTCACATGTCTTCCAATTTTTGATTCTAGGACATGCCGGTTTCCTCACGATGTTTTCCTTCACCGTTTTGATAGCAGTGGTGATGAAATAAATTACACAAAGTAATGCGCCTAGCGAGGTTCGAACTCACGACCTACAATTCGTAAGTCGGGACCGATACCACTGGGTGGTTTTAATTAAATTTGCAAATGTACTTTATGAAAATAAGAAATATGGCTTGTAGTGCACTAAAAAAATTATTAGAGAATGCAATAATTAATTAATATCGTTACACCAAATATACATTTTTAGACGTAAAAAAGAATATGGGAAGTTTCCAAATACCTTTTATACACTTTTTTTTTATTAATGATAGGTTCGCGTTTGACCACTATCTCGAAATGGTTACAACATCAAATTCAGTGTTTTACATGGGTCCATATACATTTATCTTTGTATCTTTGTTTTTTTTATTTACCATATTTGTAACATTTGGTATGTTACAAATATTTATTTATCTATAATGTAACATTCATTATAGATACCTGAATAAATATTATATACATATATTATGTAGTATACATTGAATGTGAACGCTTACTTTTGTTTTATAGTACAAAGGTATATAGGTATATCAACTTCTGCCTAAACCGGTTATGTTGTGTTTATTTGTAGCTGCCAATCAGATCCCCGACTCTGCGTTGATTCACAATCTACACAAGGTCTACACGCCGTGCTGCCGTAATAAAGTGTACGCCTGTGAGGGTATCAACTTCTCTGTTAAGAAAGGTAAGTTTTTATTAATTCTCGCATCTCGCCTCTATCCTACAATCAATCGCCATATATTAGAATTTATTTATTTATTCAAACCATGCTGCATTTTGTTAGTAACTATATTCAAATAGATTAGTGTAAGTAATACTTAAAACTACCCACAACAAAACGTAGGTACAAAAAGAAAAAACACAACAATTATTGCTGCGCATTCATACCCCTTAAGTGTTAAGGGTTATCCACCTCTTTTTTTTTTAATTTTTGACATTTTGTTTATAATGTGGCACTAAAAATAAATATGGCAAAACAACGTTTGCGGGGTCAGCTAGTAAAATATAAAACATCAATACGTAAACTCCAGCCTTCTTGAGATATAACTCGTTTCTGCCAGAACTGGTTTTTTTTTTTCTATGAAGAGTGAGCATTCTCCTTTGTACGACCACGATCATAGATTTTATTTTTTTATTAACTTTTTTATTTTTATTTGTGCTAGGCGAGTGTTTCGGTCTACTGGGTGTGAATGGCGCGGGCAAGTCCACTGTATTTAAAATAATAACTGCTGAAGAGAGCGCCACGAGAGGAAACATGTTCATTAATGGTTACCACCACACCAGAGGAATGTCGCAGGTAATGTAACTACATAACACTAAACTCTTCGACATGTTTAAAGAGATTCCAAATTGTGTTTCTGTTGATTCCGCAGCATGATAATAGATGGCGTTATTCTAAAATATTGTGCTTCTGTGTTCACTCTCCGACATATAATAATAATAATAATTGTTTATTGAAATAAATGGATGGACAAAAATATTTACAATTTGGGCCTTAGAATTATGTGTATAGGTAACAATAAATTTAACTGTACCTGAACTAGGTATGAACCGGTATCTGAGGTAACTTATTAAGTCTGTAAAAAAATACTTTCTAAAATTCCTTAAGCAAATAATTATCATACTAATAAACTATAATTAATATAGTTTTAATACTAGAAAGATACAGTCGATGCATAACACTAAAACTAGGTCACATTTTTAACACAACAGAAACACAAAAAAATATATGTTACTGTAAAAGCCCGAAGTACGTTAACTCATAAGATTTCCCAGTAAATCCTAAGATTTACCGGCATGAGATTATAAATGTCCGAAATTTGTAAAAGAGAGACAGTTACAAATCAGACCAACCGGCCGGGCCGGGCGACATTTTACAATGCGGTAAAGAACATTGAAATCTATCAACAGTAAATACAGTTCATATTTGCTTGCAAAGTTATCTCCGTCCGCATCCCGCGACACGTAGTGACGTGTCCCGTAAGTTGCATGCAAATATGAACTGTATTTACTGTTGATAGATTTCAATGTTTTTTACCGCATTGTAAAATGCCACCCGGCCCGGCCGGTTGGTCTGAATCGTACCTATTTCGGGCTTTTACCAGCAGAGTTTGCGAAATGCTAAGCTATTACAAGTTGTTAAGAGGAAACAGCACGGTCGTTTTTCCATACAAACGTAGTCCCCTGTTTTCTCCCTAGATAATGCCAGTAGAGCAATATTTTTTTTACAAAAAATCTATGACCACTATTGGCATGTCTCTATGTTTTCCTTTTTTCCATAAATTAATTATTAAAAGAGATATGAACATTCAAAATCCTAAAAAAATGGCCAGATTTTCCGCTGTGTTCAAATACACAGAAAAAAAAATTGACGTAATTATATAAAAAAAGGAAAACATAGGAACACGGCCAATGCCTTTCTTTATTTTTTAAAGAAAAAAGTAGTGGAATCGGTTAAGTTTTGGAGGAGTAACCAGGGGACTACGAATCGTTGATTTTGTGCCATTTAATAAGGTATTTTCGGTCCAAGCTGCTGTTGTCTCTATCGCGCTCTGTAACTCTGTTGTGGGCACTGCGCGACAGTAGATTTTACAAATACCTATTTTTCAATTCTCCAGCCCTTGGTGTTTCCTCTTAATATGTTTTTCCCACACTTTCCAGTACCTCAAAACCCTGGGCTATTGTCCTCAATTCTTCGGGCTGGATATGTTCCTGACTGGGGCAATGAACCTGAAAGTCATACTTACGTTGCGAGGATACCCCAGTAAATATATGGACCAGGAAATCAAGAACTGGATACAAGTTGTTGGTGAGTGTAATATTATCCCGACTTTGAAAAACGTGGTTATCGTATAAATGATACACGCAGAGAAAGAAAGAAAGAAAGAAAACTGTGTTTATTGGCATTAAAACTTAAAACTAATGAAATGTCTAGCTACCTAGGTATAGCAGAATTTCTGGTTGCAACCGTGACAGCAAGACTGACTTTTTTATCGTGGTAAAATCGTCAAATGAGTCCTCCCACCCCGGGCAGGACGGGAGGGACTGTCATACAAGTCCCGCGACTAGCAAGACTCACTAGTTGACTTTACAAAATTTCTCGTTATAAAAACTAAGTCCTTGTTATATCTACTACTTAGTATTTATTACTAGAAAATGTTGTAAAGTCAACTAGTGAGTGTTGCTACCACGGTTGCAACCAGAAGTTCTCGAATAAATTTCTCTGCGTGTAAGGATTGACGACCTTCGACGATGAAGTGGTTGACGACCTTCCTGCTGTGAGCGTAACTCACGGGACGGCGAACTGTAAGATAAAAATGAAATTTTTGAAACACGTCACGAGGCACCGCCCGTGGCGAATTCGCGTACTTAATGTACTGATTAATGGCGCGACCATAGCTACTCGTAGGTCCTAATCCGACCAATGAGGTAGTACTATTTTGAAGTACTGTGGGGATCGTGTGTGTGTTTTTCTTGAATTAAAGATTATTTTCCAATTAAAATTGTGTTTATTGACGCACGTAACATAAACTTGTTTTCTTCTAGCACGTACTAGACAGTTCTACTCTTTATTTTTAATATTTAAAAATCATTGAGCGGCTTGATCTTGCCAGCGCTTACAAAACTATCTGAGGTTAGGTCTCAGAGTAAAACCTCTACAGTACCTATAAGATTTGAACCAATGACGATGCTTGGAACAAGCTATACTAGCGCCATTCGTTTCCTAGTTGCCATCCCCATTCATACAGTTTTATGTAACTTATAGGTCTGGAACAGTACGCTAATCAAGTAACGAACGGCTACAGCGGCGGCTGCCTGCGCCGCATGGGCGCTGCCGCAGCGCTGTGCGGCGACGCCGACCTCACGCTGCTGGACGAGCCCAGCGCGGGCGTCGACGTGGTGGCGCGGCGGCGGCTGTGGACCGCCATGAGGAAGGCACTGCGACGCGGACGATCTATACTTATCACCTCGCATAGGTACACTTTTATATCATCAAATTAAATCATCTATTTCAAGTAGGCCAGTTATAGGCACTTTTGAATTGTCAACTAAAATATAAATTAAATTAAAATTGTTACGGTGGTACAGTCCCAGTCACAACACATACAAACTGTGAAAGTATAGACTACAGTAGTAACACATACAAACTGTGAAAGTGCAGTAGGTGCCCGTTCCAAGTAGATCTCTATGGAGAGGAACTAGCTAGAAACTCCATGGACACTCTTTTTCAATTACCAAAACCTTTGTTACATCATTCAATTTGAAATAGAGTTTATAATACAACAATAACTAATATCCGTAACGTTTTCCGCGTGGTTTCAAAAGTAACCGACTTCAAAACGTGTTTAAAAAAAGTCTTTCCGAAATCGGTAGCAAAACTCAATAAAATAAAACATAGCCATTAACTTACGAAAGAAAAGATATTTTACAATTTTTATTTGTAATTTATTGAAGCTGGAAATTATATTGTACCTATGTATTTCCTTCCCAGCATGGACGAGATGGAGGCGCTGTGCAACCGGATAGCGATCATGGCCAACGGTCACGTGCGCGCGCTGGGCTCGGCCTCGGCGCTGAGGTCGGAACATGCGAAGGGATTCGCGGTCATGTTCAAGTTGGCCAACATCAATAGGTTGGACGGTACGTACACTCAGGGATCGGTAGTTGTGAATTTAAACTTAAAAACGGATGCCTGTGAAGTCGGTTTACTGACGATAGTTAATAATAATAATATTCCACAACTATCACACAACGCCATCTCATCATCATCATCATCATCAGCCTATTAATGTTCTCACTGCTGAGACACAGGCCTCCTCTCTGTGAGAGGGGGTATCCACCACGCGGGCCCAGTGGGAGTTGGCAGATGTCACATGTCTTCGAATTTCTAGTTCTAGGACATGCCGGTTTCCTTCACCGTTTTGAGAACAGTGGTGGGAAATAAATTACACAAAGTAATGCGCATGGCTGGGTTCGAACCTACGACCTACGACTCGTAAGTCGGGGCCGATACCACTCGGCCACTACTGCTCTGTCAGGGATCGGTAGTGCGAATTTAAACTAAAAAACAGTAGTCTGTAAAGTCTGCTGTGTGCAGTCTGTTTAACTACTAAGGTTTACTGACGATACTTAATAATAATATTCCACAACTATCACACAACGCCATCTAATCCCAAACAAAGCAGAGAATAATGTATGGCCATTTTTTACAAGGTTTGCCGCGACGCCTCCTGTCTGTGTCAGGGCTCCACAAAGTGGTTGTTTTGGCTCACAGCTCATTAGACATGCGGCAGACGAGGCAGTCTCCCGTACATATCAGTGCAGCGGAAGCAATAAAAAAATTTTTTTTTTATCCAAAGAAGTTGGTATTATTGTTTCAGCTGAAAGCATGGAGACGCTGGCGAATTTTAAAGGCCGCCTGCATGAAGTTTTCAACTGTACACTAAAGGATGAACACGTGGTATGTTTTATTTATGGACTATTTTACTCAAAAAAAAATTGTCTGAAAGATAGATTATTTTATTATCAAATAATATTTGACCCGTAAATTTTGTTACGTTACGTAAACAAAATTGATGAAGATACAATGTTTCTAAAAATCACAAAACTCGGTTGGTATCATTTAACTGGAGTTATGACGTCACAAGCCCCCACTCCCGAATTTCGAAGCGTTTTAACTTTGTCAATATTCATTGATTTAAAAAAAATAACGTTATTTTCAACACTGACGGATTAATAAGATTTTCAATGTATTTAGAATATTTAACAATACGTCAAAACGACTGTAAAATTATACCGATCGAGTCACATTTTGTTAAAATCAAAAATCAAAACGTCACTCGGTCGTTATAATTTTATTACTTTAGATTTACGTAACAATAGAAGAAAAAAAATACGGTTGAAATATATTTTTTCATGAGTCACATGTCTGAAAGGGACTTCGAAACGAGTGTAAATCAACCTTACCACTACGACATAATTATGACATAAAACAAATTGTTATCTACGAGTAAATGAAAAACAAGAAACAATCGCCACGACGACGTCAAGTCAATCGAATTGCATCATTATTTCTTAGTAGCAAGGTTGACTTTCACTTGCAGTTGGAATCAGTCGAATCGCGTTGCATGGTAATGTTCCTAAGAAAATAAGCTTATGGTGGGTCATCATGGGCATGCGGGCATTGAGTAAAGGGCAACTCGCTGCCCGACCATGGACCATGCCCGGGTCGACGACGCGTTGTGTCCCACGCGCGCCTCAAAGAGCGTCAGCATAATGACGGGACCAAAGCCTGCCGGGGTCGCGGGATTTATTTCATTGCCGTGACCATGGAACATAAGGGCTATTGAAGGACACCGTGGATTTTAGTCAGTACAAGTCTGACAGTCCCTCCCGCCCTGCCCGGGGTGGGAGAACTAATTTGATGATTTTGCCACGATAAAAAAAAATGGTGGGTCAACATTCAAGTTTGTCGATTATACATCCGCCTAACCTCACTTGAATTTGTCCCCAGACAATGCTACACTACCACATAAACGAGGTCATGCCTCTCAGTCAGCTCTTCAACACCTTGGAAGGCATTCGCAGAGATTTCCCCACCATCATTGAAGATTACGCAGTCTCCGAGACTACTCTCGAAGAGGTGTTCCTGTCTTACGCCACAGAAAAGAGAAAAGCGCGTGATCCACGCAATGCTTCCTAGAGAAAGAGACGGAAAAAACCAATGTACTTATGATAGAGGGAGATAACACTATCGCCAGTTAGGCGCTTAGTCGGTACAAATATTACAGCCTGTTGACGAGTTTTAGTCGAAGCGGTGCGACGAGCGGCGCCAATAAGTCATTAATATCTGGTTGACCGAGATTCGCTCGGTTTTTAAAATGTCAATATCTTGATAAATCTATTCCTTGAACCGAAAAACCCCTAATCTGTAACTTTCATGAAAATCCTTTAAGCCGTTTCCGAGATCCTGATTATATATAAATATACAAGAATTGCTCGTTTAAAGATATTAGATAGATTTACTTTGTACTCGAATCCGCTAGAGACGGCACCTCGTAGCGTGTTTCAAACAATTCTATATTAATTTTATTGCTCGCCGCTCTAAGTCACCGCTTACAGCGTCAATATCGTGAACAGTGGATCACTACAATCTCTTCACATAAATTTCCAATCAAAAATTGATCTCTTTACTTTGTTTATTAAATTAAATAAGCATATACATACTTAAATATCCTTTTTTTTTTCTTAAAAATATTTTAGTGAGTAGGCATCAAAAATTCAATTTATTTAAAAACGGCTAAAATTTAAATGCGCATCAATAATTATTTTTGTATACCAAAATGGATAAATGGTCACCAAATCTAAAACTCGCTTTAGCATGATTTCAGGGACACCCCGAAGTTCGGTTTGGTTAGGTTGCTTTACACCTTGTACACAGAAATAGAAGCCCCGCGAAACGGGGCTTCGTCGACATTTTTTTATTACACATATTAGGTTTATTTCTTTATTACTTAGGAAACGTTATTTGGTGACCATTTATCCATTTTGGTAACCGTTTAGAATTTTTTTGGTAGTAAAATAGGTAGGTACTTTTTTGGGTGGTGCTTAAACACAAGCCTTTAAAAACTAACAATACTACGACGATTGTGTAGTCACATTTTAAAATATTTGCGATTTAGTAGTCCATTGAAATATTACAGCCTTACTACACAAACTTAAACTTCTGTTGAACACTGTTGACTTTTTTCAGATTTCAATGTCATAATCTGTCATTTTATTAGACAAGTGTTCAACAGACGTTTAACAGTTGTGGTCGCCACGGTTAATTTTTAGGCGTTTATAACTTTTCTAGTTTTAGTTCGACAAGAAAAGATATAGGGCCATTGTAAAAAAAAACGTCGTTAACAAGTTGCAAAACTAACTAGATGAGGCCGGTGTGTCGTACCTGACAGGCCAGGGCCGGGGTTCCCTGAGAAGAAACATCCGAAGCAAACTCAGAGGTCATTGTCTCTTTTAAACTTCTGACATACTGTTCTTTCAAGTCATACGAAGACCATGCTGTCTGAAATAAGTAAAGAAACAGTTGTTCGATTGTCAGATAAATTGTTTATACCATCTACTCTCCTTCTTTCAAAGTCAAGGAACAAGGGTTGCGACCCCACAAACATGGATATTTCTGGACACTATTTTTAGGAATTACATCTTTGAAATGATAGTCCTGAGTCAAATGCCAACTAGATATATTGATAAAGATTTTCGGCTGGTGCATTAAAAAAAAAAATCTTAAAAAGACTGTGGTGCTAATTAAACTTGACACATACATCACAGAAGGATCTTAAGAACTCTTTTCGAACACTTTTACCGAGTATTATTTTGTAACAAAACATTTATGACCGGTAACGTTGTAGAATTTTCAATATAAAATTAGTAATAGTGTGTAAATTAGTAAAACTTAATATCTGGCCCTACAAAATTTTGTGGCAGAAGAGAAATACTGCAAAGCCGACTTCACACAGTCTTATCTAGTGTAATTTAACAAAGCGTAAACGCGGAGGGGTGAGGTGGCTGGAAGCTAACTGATGAGCGTTAAAACGCGATAAGCTCCCGGGTGACTGACCACCCAAATCCCGCAGCGCCGGAGCCGTGACTAAAACAATGCTTGTTGCATGCTTGCTGCTTGCTTGCATGTTTCATTGTGCGTGCTTGCTTTCATGCTTGCTTGCATACTGCACGCTTGCTTGCATGCATGTTTTATGCTGCCTGCTTGCTTAAAGTCTGCATGCCTTTTTGCATGTTAAAGTTTGTGTGGGGTTGGCTTGCTTGCATGCTGCACGCTTGCTTACATGCATGTTTTAATGCTGCCTGCTTGCTTAAAGTCTATATGCCTACTTGCATGTTAAAATTTGTGTGGTGTTGGCTTGCTTGCATGCATCTCTGCTTAATGTTGCATGCCTGCAAATATGCAATAAAACAAGCTTTCTTGTTTACATACTACCTCCATTTGAAGGGCGCCTACTTTCTAAACGTTACTATGTTGAAATAAAATTATGGTAATTAAAACAGTGGTATAATGAATGTTGAGAAACATAAATTCAAACAAACGACGATAACATAATGAACGTATCAATACGTGTTAAACTTTATAGGAGTTTGAATTATAGAAAGTCCCTCTAGCCCTTATAACCGTCATAGCACATCAATGCACAAAGCATAATACTGCTTGAAACATTAACTAAACCGTCAAAATCAAAACCCACCACTACACAGAGCAAAGTGCTTGAAACATAAAACGCTGGCTGGGTTCCGTAGTGTATTATTGAAAAAAAACGCAACCCTGATAGATTCATGTGTCTGTCTGTCTGTCCGTCCGTATGTCAACTAACTAAACTAACATTTGAAAGATGGTGGTATTCTGTGACAATATGCCTAGGAAGCAAAGACTCGGGCAAGGAATTCCACTTCTTAGCTGTACGCATAATGAAAGTATTGGCGAAACGCTTTGTACGTAAGGGTATAAGTTAGACTATTTCCAAAACTTAGTTCAGAGAGCAAAATCAAATTACGATTAATGATTTTATTTTAAAATCGACTTTTAAAGGCTTTTCTTTTAAAGTCGACTTTTTAACAGCCTTACTACAAAAACTTAAACATCTGTTGAACACTTGTCTAAAAAAAGTGTGACTGCAAAACGGACCTTATTTAAACGTCATAATCTGACATTTTATTAGACAAGTGTTCAACAGACGTTTAAAAGTTTAATTTCGATCTGAAAGCCGAGAATGTGATCTAATTTATAGTGAAAAAATACCAAATAAATGATGTGATTATAATCGATATTTTTACAAGACTCAGATGCCTTAACTGTAGGCTAAGTATGTTTATAATTGTATATTTTTTTAATTGTTTATTTTAATATAAAAACCTCATATAGACATTCCCTAAAATAAACTTAATTTCCAGTGTTGTAAGGCCACGTCTACATTATACAAGTTACTTGTATACAAGTTACAAATTATATGGAACTTGAACCAAACTGCATACAAGTTACAAGTTGCCAGTAGGTAATTTGAACCTTGACGTCTTAAAGCCAGAATAGATCCAGTGTGGGAAAGAGACACGGAAAGAAAAGCGCCACCTCGCACCCTCACTGGAACTTCTCTGGCTTTTAGACGTCATGGTAGACCATCTTTATGATCCACTCGCTTGCCGTGTTTTCCAAACAGAAGGGAACGGCGCTATACCAGAAAGCAAGAAGCAAATAATTCTATCTCGTTTCTTAGTATAGCGCCGTCTCCTTCTGTTTGGCAAGCTTGTGGATCCGGCATCACAGTGTACATTGTGTTTTTTATTTCAATTCAAGCATCTTGTAAACCAATGTAATGTGACGTAATACTTGTATGCAAGACTTGCTTGATGGAGACGCGCCTTAGAGAACAAAGTGCTCAAGTTATTTTTTTGATATTTCATAACTGTACTGGCTTAGACCGCTTTCAGCTTAAAAATCATGAAAATAAGGATTAATGTTGGCTGCTCTCTAAATTTTACGCTTAATAGGCAACTGTTCGTGTATTACTAGTAAAAATATTTATACTTTTTATATTTGGGCATAAAATGTGTACATTAATTTCTTGATAATTATTATCTAAGAACATTACCAAATAAATTGTTTGTTTCAATTTAAGTATAAAATTATTTATGAGACATGACTCGTAAAACTATTGCCATGAAATCATTTTTATTCTCAGACCATAGAGAATAGAGATAAGGGGGGACTATCTACCTTAAATATACATAATTATACTAATATTATAAAGTTGAAGGTATTAAATTGTTTGTTTGTTTCATTGAATCTCAGGACCTACTTGTGCGAATTGAAAAAATATGTTCGTGTTGGATAGTCCATTTTCCGACGAATGGCAGGCAGAGTAGTAAGTGTTTTGGCACTTAAATAATTATAAATTAATTATATCGTGTCCTCATTAAATGTTAGCAGTTTATGAGTCAATGTCTCATTTTTCATAAATTATTTATAATTATAGGCACTGTGTTACGATTTAGGTTTTATCACACAAAAAGAGGCTTTATAAAAAAGACTTTAGTTTATAATGTTATTCTGTCAAATTATGTAGTTTAAGTATTTAAATAAGACATTTATTGCGCGCACGCTAGTTGTATACTAAATTATAATAAATATGAATAAATAAAGCAATTTATTAATTGAATAACTACTATTTTTATACCCTACTACTGACTTGAGGAAACTGTAGTCCATTACTGCCGCTTGGTGAATAAACAAGAAAAAAAGTATTACTTTCAAATAAATATTGCTCGATTATCATAACTCTTACATTTAGATATGTACTACTGAAAACAGGATGAAAATATAATCGCCGACCTCAGGTAGCTCGGATCCTGTTCCCGATACGGATGGGCTACCATAAATCTTAAATATTTTGAGATGTTTTTTTAACACTAAGAAAGTATTTTAAAAGTTATTACATGTAGGTAAGTATAGAAAATGAATAAAGAACGAAAATTATAACCATGTGAAAAAATGCGATGCTGGAAAAAAAATCGATTACTTAACGTATAGAAATTTAAATGTACGATATACGTTTATCCATGTTGTAAATATTTTATATAAAAGTAAAAAAAATATTTCTTCGTAAAATATAGAAATAAAATGGTAACATAGAGATTCGTCTATACCATCACGATCACGAAAACATCAATTTGAGGGTAGTTCTGTACGCGAAGCGTTCAGTTGCCAACGAGGCGCATGTCGGATCGGATCGGATAAAGTGCGCTCCGAGAAAAAAAAAATGCTGTGAGTGTTAAAAAGTTATATTAACTAAGTGACGTGATTCCCACACCAGGCTGTAGTTCAAAGTAAGTACATAAAATATTCTCTAACTATCAAATCCATCTACACTTATAATATTATAAAGAGGAAAGATTTGTATTTTTGTGTGTTTTCTGACTGACTGTATGATTTCAAAAGTTTTTTCACCATACGAAAGCTATTCACCCTGTATAAATAAATCCTGAATAATTATGTTCAGCCCTCAGATCAAAGAAATAGGCAGATAGAGCGCTCAGAACACGCGAGTGGTTCCACCAAAGTTAATACAAAATCAAAATCTAGTACAAAGTCGCGACAGTACCAAGCTACGCGTCGTACCAAACTGCGCGTCGTTGTTGTTATTTGCCAAAATATACACGCGCAAAATATATATGCGTGTAAAATGTGTGCTCAAAAACAAAGAAATCCTTATGAAATGTAATTCGATTTGATTTTGTATTAACTTTGGTGGAACCACTCGCGTGTTCTGAGCGCTCTATCTGCCTATTTCTTTGATCTGAGGTTCAGCCATTCAAAGCCCGGACGGACGTAGGTATATTTGTCGGGATATCAGGTAGATTACATTTCTGTCTCATTAAGTAACCGTGACCTCCCTTTGGAAGATCAATGCCTGCCAAGGTAGCGGCACTGTTTTATCAGTAACCGTAAACCTGGAACATAAAGAGCTATTGAAGGATAACCGTTGATTTTAGCCGGTACAAGCCTGACAGTCGCTCACGCCCCTTGATGATTCACGCACGTTGATGTTACGTACCACGCAAGAAAAGTGGGTATTTTAACATTTTGTTAGCTTAGTTGTTAATCACTTGGAGCACATTCTGTAAGCTTATACAGTTGGTAATAATTATAGTATCTACGTATCCAGGGCCTGATTAACCCTTAGGCAAATAAGGCTGCCGCCTAGGGCGTGAGGTTCGGGGGGGCGCTGAAATCGTGTCTATGATGATGCGTCCTTTTTTTTCCATGTATTAGATTTACGACATAGATTTGCTTTTGTACTTGATAGCCTGCAGTCACTTGTCATGATTTTAGTCTTACTTATAATGCATGAGGTAGGTACTTAATCCTTATGTACTTTCCGTGACCCCGGAACGTAAAGAGCTATTGAAGGATACCGTGGATTTTAGTCGGTACAAGTCTGAGTCTCTCCTGCAGGTAAAAAAAAGGTACCTATGTAAGAGTTGTTTATTCAGGCGCTGCAGCTCCTACTGTTATGTTGTATGTAGTGATAAAAGGCATTTTATCTGTGCAGTGTTCAGTGATAAAAAGTGCTCATTTACTTTAAAAATAATACTTTAATTCATGTACTTGTTTCCTCTGTGTTGAGCACTATATTTTGTTGAATCAGCATTACAATTCATTCTAAGTAATTAAACCTTCTCATCCACTTATCAATATCAGTTAGAAAACTTCATCTAAATCATAATAAATAAACAGGCAATTTTTTTTAGACCTGAAATGTAAAATACAAAAAAAACGTCTCCTTGAAATCTTTGCTTCATTTTCTCCATTGGAATAGGAAAAGTTCTGAAAAGGATATAAATAAAGAAACAAATTCCAACAATAAATATTGTATTACTTTCACATTATCTACTTACTCAACAATCTATGTCACACATACTTTTACATTGGGCTAGCTATACATAAGAAACTTGAGGAATGTGTCTTTGACAATGCACATTTTGAACATACTGGTATTTTCTTCAAAGTTTACAGCACTATATAAATACTAGATCACAAAGAAATGCTATTATTTATTCAGCTTTGAAAGAGATGAAAATAGTAATAATTTGCAGTTAAATAAAAAATGAGCTTGTATGATGCAAGTATAGATCATTATTTAATAAATAAGAATTGAAGACAAGATGATAAGATGTATAAATACATATAAATTCAATTTCATTAATACAAACTACCAACACTCAAAACCAATGTTATAGGTATGTTATTAGGGTTGCCATCCATCCCAGTTTCCCCGGATTTGTCCTAGTTTAGAGAGCATCCAGGGAGGACTTCATTTGTAGTCTGCATTTAAAAATTTAAAATCTTGGCCCTCCTGATGCAGTTGCCACAGTGCCTGCGTCTACTTATGGCCGGGTTCTGGACTTTAAATCCAGGGTTTTCACATGTCTTGTCTCGGTTTCCAAATTTTAGAGATGGCAACCCTAGTGACTTGTACTCTGTTCATCAAAACAGAACTACAACTCTTGTTGTTAATGTACAAAGTGTGTCAGTAGATTATGATTCTTTATCAACCACTTATCAAGACAATCTTGATCTAATTGGAAAATTAAAATTACGAAGTATAGTGATTTAAAACAAATATAAGTTATATTTAATTGAAAGTACATGTGTAGATTATGTAAACCGAATGTTATAAAATTAAATTTTAAACATAATTTAAATATAGGAATACAATGGCTCAGTTCAATTTAAATTTTATAATTTATTTTAGCTTATTGTATAATAATGAGCTACTAATTGAAGGAAAAATCTATGAGAATATATCTGTTATGTGTGATGAATTAATTGCTGAATCAACAATGAATTCATCAAATCTACCAAGTAGTTTTCAATCCAAATTACAATTTTATTGTAAAGGTCAAGTTTATGTCATTGTGGCAAACCTACTCAATACAAGGAAATGCTGCGCAAAAACCTCAATATTTAGGCAGTATTTGTATTTTAGTACAATAGCTTTATCCTGGTGTGATAATTTACTCAGCATTTAAAGTTAACTAGATTATTAAATAACATCAATATTACTAGAAAAGACTGCAATGTACACAGCTCAAGATTGACCTACTAAACTTAAATTAATTAGTTAGCTAAACTATGCAAGCCAATGTTATTGAATGCAACTTTGACATCTTCAAACACTTTGAGTGGAGGCACCTCGGCATTAATCCTGCGCACCAGACCCAGAGAATCGTAGTGGTCGATGATGGGCATGGTGTCGTTTAAATATGTATTGAATCTCTTCTGGAGGCTCTCCAGGTTGTCATCCGATCGACCGCTGCCGGCAGCGCCGCGTCCCAAACACCGCTCTGTGCAAAGATCCCGCGAGCACTCGAAGAATAATACAAATAGCAGCTTCGTTTTGTCAGACATGACGCGCTCCCAGCCGTCTAAATTGTCCTTGTTGCGCGGGAAGCCGTCAATGAGGAAACGCGTCTTACCGGACTTCTGCATGGCCTTGTGTAAGAGGGAGCATGTAACCTCTACAGGCACAATCTCGCCGTTCCGGATTTTCTCCTCGATCATCTCTCCATACTCAGAGCCTGGTCGCTGTCGCTCTTCACGCAGCAAATCACCAGCGGATAAATGTACGAAATCATATTCTTTTGAAATGAATGAACACTGCGTTCCTTTACCGGAGCCAGGTGCACCCAACACGAATACGACTTCAGGAACAACCATTTTGTTGAGATACTTCGAACACTGCCGCAACGCGCTATTCAGCATTAAGTGAGACTAATTTAGTAGCGAATAGCAATTATTTTTTATCATGCGCACAGCTGCAACCTTGAGACAGTCAAGTTTTGACGTAACATAAAGACATCAAAATCACCATCCAATGAATGACGGACTAAGGTGGGGCATACTTAACGTAACAGAAATAAAATAACAGTTATTTTAACATAACAGTTTTAAACATAACATAATTTAAACATAAAAGCAAACTGCATTCAAGGATTTTCGAAAATTCTCTTCTCGCATACCCGGGAATCGAACCGACTAAAATCTGAAAAAAAATATACCCTGTACTTTTATTGCATCAATCGTTAGGGTCTATATTAAGGATGAAATCTCTCTAACAAACATGACATGAAAGGAAAACCAGAAAATCTGCAGTTACAAATTCAATAAGTCAAAGTGGAAGTGGAACTAGTGGAAGTAATGATTTCCGGGTGTGGGAGAAGAGACGTTTCGAAAATCTTTGAATGCAGTATTATTACAAAAATCATTATTTCAGGCATTACAAAATTCCACCCTGTTTAATATCACAATAAAAATAGAAGAACACAGTTGCAAAAACTGGGCATTTCTGGAAATATTACATACATGCCGGTCGAATTGATAACCACCTTTTTGAAGTCTGTAAAAACTTATTTTACATGGTTTGGCAATTTAGGAGAAAGGATAAATGCCTTCAACTTTATAGAATTCCTTCGGATAGGTAGGTAAAGAGTAATGGTTCCGTTTTTCTTAGTTAGGACTGTAATAAATGCTTAAATTAGGTATATATTAGACGTACACCTACACCCCTCATTCCACGTCTAATAATTCATGCATAAAATGAATTAGACGCAGGGTGAGGATGTGTGTACTGTGTACGTCTGGGAAAAAAATTACGTTCTTCGAGTTGAACAAGATTCCTAGACGGTAATATTGTAACGGAGGGGTCTTTACAAGCGGGAACGACCCGCTTTTACAGTTTAATTTTGTGATAGGAAACTGGCAGTGCTCAGCCCAGTTTTTGTACTTGTACATGTCCATTTTTTCAAAAAAAAATATGAAATAACTGGTTTTAACTGTTATTTATTTGTAATAGGAACAGGTGGAACAGATATGCGGTATTAGTTATGTTGGGGTTGCTCAATGAACTTAGGGTTGCTAGATTATTATATAGGTCTATGGCTAGGTCTGATTTGGTCTGATGATTGTTCCCCATATTTTTTTCCTAAAAATGTAAGTGTGCAACATCAACAGAAAATAATGTTTTTTGCATTTTTATTTTGTGTGTAACACACTTCATCAGAGTTTCCGATAGAGCGGAAGGGACTGTCAGACTCGTACTAAAACCACAAGATGTGTTCCTTCATTATGGTTCTTACGTTCCAGGGCCACGGTTAAGTACTTGTTTAGACACACGCGACTCCGGCAGGCTCCCTTCATAACATTGTTTTTATATGATGATCGATGGGGGGGGGACTTTTTTCAATGATTTTATTATTATTTCTCAACATCAAACTACAATTCAGCAGCTTCATGCGTATGAATTTTATGTTTTTTGCCGTGCTGTAGAAGTCAAGCATTTTTATCCGATACTTTCTTTTGTCTATAGTTCTATTTCAGTACCTAATCAATTACTTGTGTTGCCAACACAGCTGTTTCGCCTGCTACTACTCTAAAATTATCCCACAAAGATAAAATTGATGTGTGAATCTGAATGTGTGTGTTTACAATCGACAAAGTTGAATCATGACCCACCATAAGCTTATTTTCTTGCAGACTTTCAAATACAATTAGATACACATTCTCGTAAACATACATAATCCAATGGTAACGATTTTTATCTTTGTATAGACGGATTCAAACGATTTATCGCCAAATGGGTCATGATTCTACGTCGATTGTTCATTCCCGATTTCATACAAAACAGTTCAGCAGTTTTTGCGTGAAATAGTGACAAACATCGATACATCCTTTCACGTTTTAGTAGGAAAGATAGGATAGGGAGTAAGATATTCTGAGACGAATTATTATTGAAAAGACACGTATTGTTCAAATAATTATTTATTGATGTAAACATTTTGTACATCACAACATGTATTTTCGTTATTTCACCAGCACAAAGTACCTGTAAAAGAGATATTAAAATTAGTGGACAACTTCCAAGTAAAAACAAATTAGAAGTATCAATTATTATAATCAGAAGTAAATAGTTTGACCTCAAAATTATTCAGAACAGGTCTGTGAATGATCATCATTTTAAAACTACAATGAAATAAGACTAGTATACATCAGATCTGTTGAACGCTTTCAAAAAAAATTTACTTCAAAAGGACCCTTTTATCAACTTCAAAAGCAGTTTTGCAGTTGTTTTAAATTTTTTTTAGTAAGATTGTAACTGTCTAATTTTTGCCTATGATTCTCACCTTTTGTACTTAGCTTCCACCTTTCGACTGGCTCCTACATCAGCTGCATCTGTAATTAAAAGTAAGCAGTCAATATCGGTGTCCTAAAATTGCTGAGCATTTTGCAGTGAAATCACTTTAATCTCAGGCCTGTTGAGCTTGTTAAACCATCATGGGGCATTTGGAACAGTTTCGTCATCATTTTAAAATTTTATTGAAAGTTCTAAGCAAGGGATTGTATCATAGAAATTTATCGTTGTATAAATAAATGTTCTGTTTATCTAAACAGTGTGCTTAGTGCGAGTTTTTTTACATTGACGCGATAGTAACGTTTAACCGCGTTTGGCGGTCTCATTGGTTGAGAGTTCTCACGACCTTGCAGCGGGCCAATGGAGCGCCAAACGCGGTTAAACGTTACTTTCGCGTCAACGTGAAAAAACTCGCACTAAGCACAGTTTTATCAAATGATTAATTACCTGATATGAAACGAATCCGCATTCACCGGTACTACGCGAAATTATACAATTTTACAGGAGAGCCAAAATTAGAAAAAAGTGACCATTTTTTGTCAATAAAATCTAAATGCAGGGTTCTATATGACTTTTAATACGGTGTTATTATAGATCTCTGTTTACGTTATAACACGTGATTTTGAAAAGTTTTTATTTTAGTTTATTGTATTATTTATTTTAATTTATATTATTATAGTAACACTTTACCATTAATAATTTTAGTCAATAACACAGAAGACTGTGTTTAAAAAAATTGAAACACTTTTCCTATAAAAAAAAATTAACATCTTCATTCATTTTTGCGACATTCAGCGCCGTGTTTATCCAAATAATAACAGTTTAACTTTAAACTTCCGATAATCAGTCTTCCATGACACGTTCTTATTGGTATAGACACTATATTGTATTTCGTGAGCCGATCATAATTCTGTTTAGTAACGCTTTGATTTACCGCCAGATGGCGTAAAATACGTTATTTTGAAAAAATAACAAGTTTATGTTGAAGTTTACGTATATTTTACATAGATGGCATTGATAACTCAATTCACGAAAATTTTCGTTTAGTAACGGTTTTACTTTAAAGGTGCGATATGTGCTATCATGAAATGACGTATTTGATATAGCATGACTTGTATCTATTTAATTACGATGACTGTATCTTATGATATTCGGTTTGATAAGATTTTAGAACAAGTTTATCACATTAACTATTGAATACTCTATTCCCAATCATGACATGAATCTTTTGTGATAAAGTTGAAAAAAGGTTAAAAAAATTGAGATTCGGGTAGATGGATGTGTATAACATTATTTTGCAATGAAACTGATAATATATTTACCTTTCGTTCAACATCATTCGACTCCTCTCAACGGTTAAAACCTGTAACAAATAACTTGAAATAAGTAATGATACACATTAACAAACATAAATAATTCTTCTGATTTAATATAAATTTCAGCGTGATATAATTTTTTTCCTCATTACTCAGTACAGGTCTGTGATAATCATCATTAAAGTTTAAATATTTTATTAATATTTATGTCAAGAATTTGACAATTTGTTTACCAATTAAAATGTTTTTTTGGTTATAAAAATAATAATGTCAAAGAATTATAGTTTCTGAATAACATGCTTACCAATTTCGCCGTATCTGGTTTTCATCATTGATACTGATAACCTGGGAACCAAAAAGTTTGTAGTTATTATTTATGCTCAAACTTCAAAACAAAATAAGCATTAGAACAGTCATAACATTGCTTATTATTTAATGATAAAATTTGATCTAATAGTAATGTTATCCACGTTATAATGCTTGTTGAAAAGGAGGTAAATTCTGGTAAATAATTTTAAGATACATAACAAAAGACCAGAATTTATCTCGTAAGAGTAATAAATCAAACTCACCTTTTCCAAAAATGACTATTTCAGCCAAATAAAAACACTAGGGTTGTTTACAATAGAAAAATTATAATTTAAAAATTAATTACAGTACAAGTAATGAATCATGGTTCCAGACATAGCGATTCATATCAAACAGACTGTGGTGTTTTCAATAGTTTATTTAGTATCTCGTGGTGGCAGGCACGCTGCCACTCAGTAACAAACGGTCCGACCAGCGTCGTCAGCTTAACACTTAACTTAATTGAGGCGATACATTCCGTTTTATGTTCAAAATAATATTAATCATAATGTTAAAACGTAAAATTGTATAGTGCGTGAGGCGCTCTCAATAATGTTACATATATTACAGTATGGATTGCATTAGCTACGACGTTTACAATTTGTCCAGGTATTGAGCTAGGTCAGGCAGACCTTCCTTGAGTCCTTTCCTTTTCCTTGTCTCCTGCAAAGATGAAAAAAACCCATTACATTTTGCCCTAAATAAGATCTTATTAGTTGTTACAGATACAAAAAAAATAATGTATCGCCCGCGCCGTAGCATGCAGTCCCGGGACATAAGGATAGAGGTCCTATGCAGCGTTTAGACGCGGGCTCGCTTCACTCTGCTTCGTTCGCACGCCGCACCGTCTCTGCGAAGCGGCCGACAAGCAACCGACTCGCTACGGCGCGACACGGTGTGCCGGAAGGTATGTTTCCAAATATATTTTTTGATTTTTATGATTTTGTTTACTGTTTTCTGGGCCAACTCCAATATAATCCGACTCTTTTGTTGGATAAAATGAATGGTGTTTTTTTTTCGCCTCCGTGTATTTGAGGAAATTGGCAAAGATTTTGACCATAATGTTTCAAGTTCCTTGAAGTCTCCAATTTATAATATGTACAGCAGAAAGAAAAGTACGAACCTGCACAACAATGTAGGGCTTTGTGTTGGGCTCGCACGGGTCTCCGGGCAGGATCTGCCAGTGGTCGAACACGCACTGCGGGAAGGCTTGTCCGCCGGTGTTGGAACGCAGATCGGCCGTGAAGCCGAATGACTCGTTGACGGGCAGGTACGCCTTAACCACGAACATGGGTGTTCCGGCCACTTGAGACTCCTCGAATACGTGACCACGACGCCTGTTCAACACGCCGTAGATTCCTCCCACAGCTACCTCGGGACACTGTGGTGGGATTATTAAAATAGGATGTTAACATATTAGTGTTTCTGAAATTTTGTGCAGAAAACGGGAATTTGAACATGATATGGAATGAAATGGAACATTTTGTGGTTTTAATTCCTCCTTCACTAACATTGTCGGCTTACAACGGTAGAATGCACGCGATACACGAACACACTTACGGTCAACGATTGAATCTTTATTTTCTATACTTATGCCGTTAGCGTAGGAATAATTAAAGCCCAAAACATGCAATTTTTTTAACAACGTCATAATTCGTCGTCAAGTTTTCAAAATGGGTAATATCAAACCACCCATCTTATTTCAGGATATTCCAATAATCAAGGGTTGTTATAATTTTGTTTCAGTGTTAGTTCCCCTATTCAGGCAAGGTGTATGTGGGGTGACGATGCCAAAACAAAGAACTGTTGATCTACCACGTCTCGGAAAGGCGGAACTATCTTTGCATGCTAGCCCGCTCAGGAAAAACGTGGGGGTCATGCTGGAAACATTCACAGCCGGACATAATATACTAGAAGCTGATGCTATCACATTTATGATTGGATGAAATATACATAATACACCATGTCTCGCAATCCAGTCTTGTTAGTAAGTCCACTTTCACAAATAGTAATCTTTCTAGAATATTTAGAATTTGAACTGCATAATAAAATCTTTTAGAGTTGAAATTGCATTACAGGACATTTACAAGAATTGAATTTGCCTGGTGATTAATAAAAATAAAATAAAAATAAAAATCTTTTATTATCAGGCGTCGACGGCCCATAGCGTGATTAGATGTGCAGCCTGCAGTAAAAAAACTAGTGCAATTATTATTTAGCTGGTTGATTTCTGCTGCATAATAAATCACAATGCAAATCAACCGAAAGATCAAATCGTGTTGGCCCAGTTTCCGCCAAAACTGAGAGGACCGGAGTAGTGTATTGAATAACGAACCTCATCTGGTGGAAACTGGGCCTAAATGCCATTTCGCGGACACAGACATATTCAGACTTATGATATTGTATTGGTGAATTCTTCAATCATCTAATCAGGCGACTATGATACTTGTAAAGACTGGATGCGCGGTTCTATGGGCACACACTTCATGCAGGTTAGTAGCTGAACATACCTGAATCTCGCACAGGTACACAGGCTCCATGAGTCTGGGCTGCGCGGTCAGCAGACACGCGTACAGACATCTTCTCGTCGTTGGAATGATTTGACCGCCACCCCTGTACGACAGATTTAAATAAGAATTTGGATGTGAACAACTAAAACTAGAGTTTGCAAGACCTGATAATCTTCATATTACTTTTTGCTTGGGGTCGGCGCATCTCGTTTTCACCTTCTATTCTCTCTTGTAGGACATCACGACATTCTTTACTCTCTTTTCTTTCATTAAATTCCTTTCACAATCCATCCAGCTTTTCTTTGGCCTTCCTCTCTAGCTGTCCATAAATATTCAGAGTTCGCAAGTGTAGTCTCACAATAAAGTGAAATGTTTGATGTGTATCTATATACCAAACTGCTGTTACACTTGACTTAAATCTAGACAACTAAGAAGAGAACCACCACCATCGTCTTGATGGCAGCAGTACCGAGTCTAGCCTTATTTCTTACCTGTGGATAGCATCAGTGTGTAGTGTGACATCATAGATGTTGAACCTCACACCACGCAAGTTCTCCTCAGCCATGACTCCCTCTTTGGCGGCCCACTGGAAGCCAGCTACCACGGAGTCCTTGATCTCGTTGAGGTACTGCACTCCCTTGGAGCAGTCCACCATGATGTTGGGGCCGGTACCCTCGGGACCGAAGCACCAGATCTTACGCGCCTCAGTGACGTCGTACTCGTACTTGTCGGTCAAGTAACGTGCACGGGTCTTGAAGTCGTCACGGGGGTTCACTTTACCCTAAACAAAAGTAATATTTATTTTAGAATCCTGCTATTTTTGGATGGATGTTTGTTAACATTTCCTGCAAAAACCACTGAATGGATTTGGATGAAATTTTGGTACTTGGATTTCTATCCATCTATGTTTCTATGGGATAATTTTCGAGTTGTAGCGGGCGAAACCGCTAGCAACAGCTAGTAATTTATAATTTTAATACTGTAATAAATAAATTGAAATGTTTAGTAGACATGTATCGCCCGCGCCGTAGCATGCAGTCCCGGGACATAAGGATAGAGGTCCTATGCAGCGTTTAGACGCGGGCTCGCTTCACTCTGCTTCGTTCGCACGCCGCACCGTCTCTGCGAAGCGGCCGACAAGCAACCGACTCGCTACGGCGCGACACGGTGTGCCGGAAGGTAAATGTGGTAATGTAGATTGGAAATATGCACATTACTAATTAACAGCAATGTGGTCCACTTACATATTGCTATGAATAGCATTAAATAACAAGAAAATTCTTAGAAGCTTTCTACAAATAGACTTGTCACTTGCAAGTTAGCAGCTTCGCGCATTATGCGGCCAGGATGCGCACTATCAATTTTATTGCAACTAGTCGGCCGACCATTTTCGTCTTTTGAAAGAAAAAAAAACAGGGCAACAAGTGCACACTGAGCTATTTCGTGTAAAATGGCGTATTTCGTTATTCGCGGGCGGTGGTCACTGCACTTATCACGGAAGAAGTAGTTTCCAGTCCTGGCCGCCTAATGCGCGGCTCTTAGGTTCAAATATATAAGCTAGTCAATAAAGTTAGTATCCTTACGTCATCGATATCCTCGGGCAGACCTTCAGGCATGGGTTGCGCCTTCATGAACAGACGGTTGTGCTTGTTGGGCGACTTGGACAGACACATCTGGTCGGACTCCTCCGCCACGGTCTCACGGTACGACACCACGGGGTCGGATTTCTTGATTGGAATGCAAGCGTGGTCTTCCTCCAAGTCCTAGGTGAACAGAAAAATGTCAAGATATGTTTAAAAACCGTAACAATGGCACTTGAGAGTGGCGCTCTTGGGACACTTACAATCAGCTGTGGATGGCATTAGGCTGACAAAATTTTGTAACTTGAGAACAATACTAAAAATAAAGTACCTACAATTAGTTCGTCGTCACCAATTAGACTACTAATTACCCATCCAATGCATACATCTCCCCACAAGTGACAAATCTGCCATGACACACTAGAAAACTTGGGTTTTGAATGCATTGAAAGAGTGTAGATAGCTAAAACACAACAGTTTCTATAATTTTCATAATAATATTGTTTAATTTTTTGACTCTTGTTTGATTGTCATAAAGTAAATGTCTCATACATTTATGGGGTCGCAGGCTATGTAACTTACAACCAATTCCGGTATGAAGTATACTGTTAGTCCTCTTTGACACCCAGATGCTTATTGTAAGTAACTGGCAACACTTGGGACTCATATTTCTTCTGCCAGTTAATCAAGACTTTAAAACAGCTTGCAAGAGGCATGACAAATAATTTAAAAAAAAATACTACACAACATTATTTCTCAGCAACAATGGGCTGGGCTTTGCTTGTTGCACAGAAACGAATTGTTTTCAATTCAAAACATATACATTTTAAAAAGCTTGTTCTGATTCCCTCAATGTTGCAGATGACTGAAATTGATTCAAACATGTTTATCTTGCAGTATTTTGGAATATAGGCAGGCCTCCCACTAGGTGGACCGACGACATCGTGAGAGTCGCGGGCAACCGATGCAAGTGGCGAATTGTCGTTCGTCGTAGCGGTCTAAGGGGGAGGCCTATGTTCAGCAGAGGACGTCTTCTGGCTGATGACGATGATTTAAATATAATCTTCACAAACCTTCAGACAGATCTCAAGATGCAGCTCTCCGGCACCAGCAACAATGTGTTCTCCAGATTCCTCGTTGATGCACTGCACCATAGGGTCGGACTTGGCCAGACGCTTCAGACCCTCCACCAGCTTGGGCAGGTCAGCGGGGTTCTTGGGCTCGACGGCCACACGCACGACAGGAGACACACTGAACTTCATGACCTGCGGGCATGGAGACGAGTAATTGTTGAATTTTTGATGAACTTCAAAAAAGGTTATCAATTAGATGCTTTTTTTTCTTTCTCTCAAATATTCTGGCTTGATAAATGAGTTTTTTTAAATTATCTTTTTAATTCATCAAATAAGTCTTCCAAGAGTGGAACCATGGGGACTGTCAGACTCATATTGACTAAAATCTACGGTGTTACTTCCCTTTATATTGCAGGGTCACTGTTACTTGTTAAAAGACGGTCCCAAGACCCTACCATAGACATTTTCGAGACAAACTTGATGTCAAACGAAATGAATCTAAAGAGCTTATCTACATATTACTATAATTAATAAGTCTTACCTTCATGTTGTGTGCGTTCTTAAAGGTGGTGATGGTTCCAGTCTTGACGAGGAACTGGTCAACACCCACCAGACCACAGATGTTACCGCAAGGCACATCTTCAATGGCCTCAACGTAACGTCCCATCATGAGGATGGTACGCTGGATGGTCTTCTCGTACATGTCCTATGGAAGGATTTTTTGAGGTTAGTAGTTGCTTCAATCATTCTTTAGAGAATTTTCATGGCAGGAGGTCACAGTAGCCATTTTAAAGTTACCGTAATAGCTGGGCCACACTGATAGCATTTCCCATTGATTTTAGAATGTTTATTAACGCGACTATTAACGGCATTTCCCGTGAGTGTGGCCCTAATGTATGATTGAATAATTGGACGCTAGTAGTTGGAATACCTATCTACATATGTGTAAAAGCGTCGGATGTATTGGATCTAGGGGTCATAGGTTTAAATCTATCTTTCTTTTTACAAAAAAGGTTTCTTATACAATTTTTTACTATTTACAGGTCCTGCTAAACTTGGAATATGTGGAAACGGCCTTACCTCTTTCTTGCCGGGAGTGAAGTTGGGTCCCATGATGCGGGCCTTCTGTCCGGTGATGACCTTGCCGGAGAACACACGTCCGAAGGCGTAGAAACGACCCTTGTCGGAGGTCGGCACCATCTTGCTCACGTACATCATGAGGGGCGCTTCGGGGTCACAGGTCTAAATGGAAGAAATGGATTTTATGAAAGTAAAGAAATAAACTGAGTTTTAGTGTCGCTTTATTCTGGACTACTATTTCTAGACAAAGAAATTCGAGTATAGAATAAGAGTATTATTTTAACAGTGATACAAGTGAATTTTGTTGAAATTAAACTTGGATTAATTAAGTTAAATGTTTTATTGCTTCTCGAGCCTCCGAGGAAAATGTTTTTCCACTAAATACTGATCGATTTTAAGACTTATTTTTCCAAAAAAAAGGATTAATATCGGTTTTTGGTTTGATGGCACAAAAACGTGCCACTGGGGATCGGGCGGTTAACTAGTGAACAATACAGCGATGAGCAAAAATAAAATCAACACTGCAACTGGCACATAAAGGAACTAATTATGACTTTATCGTCCAGAAACCTATCAAAACAACATTCATTTAGAAATGATAGTACTTTTACTCTTCTGAGCAGACTCAATTGTAGAGACATCAGACGTCAATGACGCACTAAAAAAAAAAATACTTCTAAAATCTGAAAAAATAAAGATGTTTCTATTTACCTTGATACCAATGGCGGCCTCATCGTCGTGAGGTCCCTCGTACAACATCTCCATACGGTACTTCTGCGCGACCACTGGGGACGGCAGGTGGATGGCTATCATCTGGAGGAGAGCCTCGCCGGCTGGCAGCCAGCTACGCATCACCACCTGGACAATGGAGATAGGTTTTGTTGATAGTGAACTTAGTAACTAAAAGTATACAGTACAAGAACGCCTCTAGGTATCGTTCGTACTGTTATGTTGGGGCTAACAGGCGAATATTCGTGATTACGCGACGTATTTGGCCGGGTAGATCGTATTCGAGCGAAGACGATGTGCGGTTCGAAGGGATTTGTCGCGACGATATTCGCTTAGGTGGCTACACTTGCATCAATCCAACGTCGTCCACTTTAAAGTTTTGACCACAAATATACTCGGATCTTCGGCCGCCTAATGTAGACAATAACATCGCGTATGCCCGAACACACTGTTTTCGTTGCGACCCGAATATTCCCCCGCTTATGTAGCCCCAGCATATTACACCATATTATGAAGCGAGAACCAAAGTTAAAAGTTTCTTAGAAATTCATTGTATTCTAGATAGTAAAATGTCTCATACATTTATGGGGTCGCAGGCTATGGAACTTACAACCAATTCCGGTATGAAGTATACTGTTAGTCCTCGTTGACACCCAGATGCTTATTTTAAGTAACTGGCAACACTTGGGACTCAATCAGACAAAATCAGATAAAATTGTAGTCAAATCATATTTTAGATGTTTGTTAAAAACTTATACAAACATTGTCAAGATTCTAACATAAAAACATCACAGTTGTGGTAGTGCAGATGTCCATAATAATGAACAAAAAAAAAAAACCTTGAGCTAGACTTCAAGACCCACATTATAAGAAAAGAAGAAATACATTTTCAGACCAACTCCCAAGGGATTTATGGTAAACAAATTTTTGGAAAATCCTCTAGGAAATTAAAATATCTGAATCGCCAAATCTTGTGCTAACCCTAATTTAGGGCAAGGTAATACAGATTAAGTAATAAATTCGATATTGGTAACAGAGTTATGGAACTAAAATGGAGTTGGGCAGGACACCTGGGCGTCAATTCTGCTAATTTTATTTAACTCACATGCTATTGATATTCAATTGAAACTCAATCACGACTCCATTACGATTAGAACAAATTTGGCATTCTGCAAAAACTTGTGTAAGCTCAATAGAGTCGTAATGGAATCGTAGTGTAATTGTAATTGACTCTCAGTTGAACAGTTACAAGTATTGCCATTAGAGAGTAGAATACCGATAAAGTGGACAATCGATTTACAATTGTAACACGATTGAAGAGCAGACTAGCAAATATTCTGATAGCAGTTCAATGGAATGTCACTGGAAAACCATTGGTCTTAAATTAGTAGCAGAATACCAAATGTAGTTAAAACTGCTACTGAGATCCAATTGATATTCAATCGAGTCATTACTAAATTAGCAGACTTGGGGCCCTGGCAAGGCGCGGTGACGGCAGGTGGAGTAAAGCTGTGACGGAGTGGCGTCAAAGAAATGGAAAGAGAAGTGTTGGTTGTCCGGCGGCGAGATGGGCAGACGACATTGTTGCCATTGCGGGAGTGTCCTGGATGAGGCTGGCGCAAGATCGTGGAGTTTGGCATAAACAGAGAGAGGCCTATGCCCAGCAGTGGGTGAAGACGGGCTGTGGATGATGATAATGATGAATAAATTCCTTACCTTAAGGAGGGCCTTGCCGTCCTTGTCAGCATCTTCGTGCTTGATGGTGACTCCAATCTTGGTGAGCAGACCATCGATCTCCTCTTTCTTGAAGTTCATGATGGCGTCGAACACCTTGTAGATGGGGTCCAACACGTACATGCAGAAGGAACGCTTGTTCTCATTGTCCTTCTGTTTTGCCCACTTCTTGGTCTTGGCGTTGAAGAAGTTCTCTCCCCAAAGCCTGGAGGAAAGCTTGCGAGTAAGTATTTTGGACATACGTCGACACATACATCTTGACATAAATTTCACTTATTACGTTAGTTTTATGGCACAATAATAAATCTAACAAACCTGCGGTCTTTGTTTACATCAAATATCAAATAATTTAAAACGATGTCAGAAATAAAAAATTTAGTTTCGTTTCAACCCGTTCTAGCCAAGCTGTAATTTCTTTTTTCAAATTGGATTTTCAAGTTAGTGAAAGTCTGACAGTCTCTTCTGCTCCATTCAGGACATTAGGAGTCATTTGAAGACTTAACAACCTAAGTATCGGAGTAGGCAAACTTAAACGAGGTTAAGTGATGTAGCGCCGCGCGTTCTAATGAGCTAAAAACGGTAATCCAACAGCAAGTTACCGTCACTACAAGCTAGTCCGACAATTTGTCAAAGTGAAAATTTGTCTAAAAATTGAAGAGAATATGAAAGTGACTTTTTATTAGATGATTGTCATCATCAAATTTCTCTCGCACTGTGTCGAGCGGAAGGAACTTCCAAAGTCATACTGATCACAAAAACACCCTGTTTTTTCAGTAGCCCTTTGCGTTTCAGGGTGACGGTTAGAGACGGGCGCAACCCACAATGTGGGGCCTTGTGTTATGTTTAGATATTTCAACAATGAAGTTAAGCTTTAGATACATTTTGTCAGAGTTATTGCTATTATTTTGTAGCCCACAAAGTTTTTCATTCACTATGAATGAAATCCTATAAATATAAACTAATTTTGCTACATACATAATCTTCTACCTGCGATTATTATCACTGTACAAATTGCAGAAACATCTAGAAATCACGTTACTAGTTTTTTCGAGTTCTGACGATTACATCACCGCCTTAATTGTTGTTTCCTAGCAACGAGATGTATCTCAACAACCTATGTGAAGAGTCAACAGTGATCAATCCACCAATCCAAGTTGAGAGTTAATGTTCGTCCCGGTCTGCCGCTGGTGTATAGCATTAAATGCTTAACCCAGTATCAATGGGACGAATTAATTAGCTGATCGAAAAACTTTTAATTACTTAGTTCATCAATAAATATTTTACCCGTATTTTTTATCCTAACATAAAGCGAAATTGACATAAAGCCTTTCAAAATTGGCAATACGTCAACAACTTAGTATTTTTTTTACTAATTTCTACGTCACTCGTCCCGACAATCGAGTTTTGATGCCTAATATCTTTGTAAATATTCGTGTTTATCATTTTACAATGATAGACTAGTTAGATTTGCAATTTAATGATACTAATTTGCCTTGAAAACATCGCAAGTTCAAACACAAATTAGTTAAACTTTTCAAGCTAAAGTACGGCTAACTAATAATTAAAGTTGAATCTTCGATACGAAATATGTTTTATCTGAAAGACGTAAGGTTTATTTCAGCAAGGCAATGCTGTAACCCATTGTAGCCGAGGTCGCTATACGAATCAATGCGAGCGACACGACATTGTATGCATCTGCAATGCTGCAGTCGAGACCTTGCTGGCAGTAAACAGAATAGAAAATTCGCGAAAAAAATACAAGTCGAAAGAATATACTTTCTGAAGCACGTTGAGATACGCTTCGTTTACGGAATTGAGTTTCCCTCAACGTAAGCTATTTTGGGATTAGCTCCACATTTTTCGTGAAACATGTAGACACGTGTTCAATCATAACCTCAAAAACATTCTTACAAACATTTGAAATAAAGCTCATTGTTGGCTTCGATCGACACCGAAGAGAAAGGCGAGCTCGTTTGTCAAATATCGTCATCGATAGAATGAACTATCGATTACTTTCGGCTTCTTTTAGCGCTACCTCTATTCGAAATGTGGTGATTATCAAAAAGTTTTTATTGCACATAAGCCTCAATGGGCACCTGTAAATCGTCGAAAAATAGTCATTTTTTATGTCCTTTCTCTTTGGAAGCAATATTTATCGCTGTTCTAGAGAAAATTCGTTAAAAACTATAACTTGGTGTTTTAGGGTGCTCCCACATCTATCGACGCGGAATCGACTTTTCCGTCGCCCTTTCTTTTTCTGTCGCTTAGAACTGCCATTTGCTAGACCGAGACAGAAAGCATAATGCGATAGCACGCGGCCGAATCCTCGAGGCGGCCGCGTGCTATCGCATTGTCTCGGTCCAGCAAATGGCAACTCGCTGTCCGACCATGCTTTCTGCACCATGCAGAATGCTTTCTGTCTCGGTCTAGCAAATGGCAGTTCTAAGCGACAGAAAAAGAAAGGGCGACGGAAAAGTCGATTCCGCGTCGATAGATGTGGGAGCACCCTTACCGTAGAAGTGTTCACCAATGACGTTGCTAGAAAGCATGAAGTGAATCGTTTAGAATCGTCGGACGTCGGCAGACGATCTCCGGCCACCGTAGTAAAGGGCAACTCGCTGTCCGACCATGGACCATGTCCGGGTCGACGACGGTGCGTTGTGTTCTACGCGCGCCTCAAAGGGCGTCATCATGATGACGGGCAACACATACCTGTTCATAAGCTTCACAAGGTCAATCTTGAACTTGTCGGCGTACATCTCGGCGAACTGCTTGAGGGTGAAGGCCCAGCCGTGGAGGCCGGAACCGAAACCGACGGAACCCTTGCTGGGGTCCACACGGACCTCACCTGGTTGGAACAAACAAGATATTGGTTATATGGGGTATTTTACTGCATAAATTGAAATTCTGTTTAGACGTCTATTGAAAAATAAAGGATACGTAATTTTTGATTTTCATTAATCACGATGAATATTGGCAAAATCAGAAGTGGGGGCTCGTGACGACATAAACGCATGTAAAATTGCACAGACCGCTTGACGTTTTGTAATTATTAGAAGCGTTGTATCTGCGTTAATTTTGGTTTACGTAACAAAAGAAAAAATAGGGCTAAGAAAATAATGTTTTTTCTAATTTAGCGGACTAATTATTTTTCCTCAGTAAAATAGTCTTTTACCAATCTTGCTGATTCTGATGTTTTCTTTTTACATGTTGCATTTTTTTTTTTCATTTATGTTAGAATAATATCGTTTTACCACTATCTTGCCAGGCCCTGCAGTCTTTTTTTATTTTTATAAAGGAAATTGACAACGATACGACTTAGCGACCGATTTTTTCGCTATCTTATGTCGAGACTGCAGGGGCTGGTAAGTAATAACGAGTGAATCACACTTGCCTAGAACTCCTAGAAGTAATCTATTTACTCTTGACCCCATGGTTTTCTATTACCAAAATGTGGATGAGCAAAACATAACATTAGGTATTGAACAATAGAACGTGTTTGGGCGTGTGAAGACAGACAGAGTTGAATGGAATCACACGTAAAAATACCCTCCTTTCGGCACAGTCGGGTAATAACGGTGTTCCAATGATGATTTTACTGAATGTAATGTATCTCAACAACCGTTGTGAAGAGTCAACAGTGATCAATCCACCAATCCAAGTTGAGAGTTAATGTTCGTCCCGGTCTGCCGCTGGTGTATAGCATTAAATGCTTAACCCAGTATCAATGGGACGAAAAAAGTGACCTTTACAGTGCGGCAGGTCTAGAAAGACCTCTTTAGTAACATTGCATATACCCAAGGATTGCGATGAAATTCATAAAATAAAATAGAATAGTCTATTCTATTTCTCAAGCAATAAAGTAAATCATTGATGAACAATTTAATCGCAATATTGATAGTGCCGTTTTTATATACCCATCCTAAACTTTTAAATCAGTGTCCAGAAATGAGAATTGACATTAACTAAGTCGTCTTCCTCGGAATCATCGGCTAGGATCCCTCGAAAAGCCCATCGTCTCATACATGCAATAGTTTAAAAATTATTTCATTTAACTTTCTAGAATCGGAATTATTAGAAACGCTATCGCAAATTTTATCGAAACGAAAGTAATGAAGTTATCAGTTCTTCTAAAACGTTCTGTAAAGTGTAAATAACAAAATATTATTACAAGTCTAAGGCGACCTTGACGTGTTTATCAACCGCAATCGTGCGATTTACACGTGCCCAAACTCGCCGGCATCGTGTCATTTGTATTGAAACAAGCTAATTCTATTGTTCCATTAATTTTATTCCGCAAATCGGTCGTTTGAGCTCAGGGTTTTGGTGCAGGACTCCTTCCCATGAAGCCCATTTGATTTCTTCCTTTTTTATTATGATCACATATTTATTGTTATTTATTTTCTTTCAGACAATTTCGGTACATATTCTAACAAAAATACGCATTAATTTATAATCTATTTTAAAATATAAATTTAGAATTATTGCATAGACGGGGTGTTTGCTTGAGCCTGTAATCATAGTGTACTTGGCTGGCTACGCTCTCGGGTGTCTAGATAATTTAATTATCCATAGTCTTTAGCCATTGTTTGCATTGCCATTGCTTTTTAACTGACTTCGATACCCAATTATTTATTGCATTTTTTATGTTACAAAGATTGTAAAAAAATCATCTCCATCTGACCGTCTTGATCCAATATGTGCTGTGTCAATTTTTGATTTTATATTTACAACTGCTAAGGAATGACTCATTTCGTAAGTTTATTATTTCAGAGAAAAAGTATGATTTTGAACTTACTAAGTTTTCCGTCACGTTGAGCTCGTAAAATATCTGAACAATGTCGCAAATTGTACAAAGGGCTGTTACGTCATGAAGTTAGGGGAACATTGCGTGGGCAGGTGGTAGGGGAATAATTGTGTGGGTGGGTTGTGTTGTGGGAGAAACACGTGAGCCAATTTGATCCCACGCACTGAGAAAGGCGGAGACAAACTGAGTTTTAAAAAAATGATAGACTAAAGGAAATTATACCTATTTATGAGACCATGGAAAATATGCTCAATCTACCAACATTGCCGTAGAGCCGACGTGTTCGTATTGTTATCTAGATCAACAACACACATCTTAAATAATCTATAAATAAATATATAAATTAAACAAACAAGACAAAAAAAAAATAACTAAAATATTACACTTCAGGACATCAAAGTGTCAAATCAAATCTTCAGTGAAACATGTTTGCATGATAAAAAATACATTATCATCTGCCTAGCCAACTTTTCCCAACTTTATTGGGGTTGCCTTCTAGTTGATCCAGATGCAGCTGAATATCAATATTTTATGGACTGCCTATCAGACCTCCAAAACTCAGTAACTGAGTAATACAACATCCCATGGTAAGACTGGTTGTCGGACATAAGAGCTTCTGACTATCTAGTATCTAAGCTTATAATATCATGTTTTCTTTCATTTCTAGCCTCGTGTTATGAGCATGATTTACTAATGCCTTAGTAGTGGCGTAAAAAACCAGTCAGCAAGATTGCTACATTTACATCTAATCTGAACAAAAATGTTTGTCATTATCTGCTATGCTTTTATCTGTGAGACCACAGCAAGCTTGTAATCCAAATTAATAACGGTTTCTTTACTTGGTGCTTTGATAATCCACTGAAGATAAACAATAGCTTCAAAGCAGCAGTCAGCAACCTTTTAGTAGGCAAGGGGCAAGCTGCAATTTTTATATAAAAAACAGGAAAACTTTAGTTTACAAAACAGTTCGCTAGGAGGTAGGATCACACGATCGCTAGGAGGTAGGGTTGCTTACTGCTGGTTTGGAAAATAAGACTATAGCTATAACTCACCCATGGGACCACCATCGTCGTTGTAGGTAGCAATGATGACGTTAACATTTTCAACAATACGCTGGAAGGTCTGGTAGAGCTCCTCAGCTTCCAACTGCAGCTCCAGAAGAGCACGGTCCATCTTGTTCATGAACAGAATGGGCTTGATGCGCTCGGCAATAGCCTGACGCAGTACTGTCTCCGTTTGTACACACACACCTAGGAAAATAGCACATGTTTAGTCAACCTTATCGTGGTTTTTTGGTTAAAAACAGGATTTGTTACATGTAAAGAATACATCAGATGGCCGTTCTGAAAGATCTTCAATGATTTTCAGTTGTAAATGGTAAGAACATTCATCATGTGGATTTGGAATTAGTAGGTATTGTCTAAATTATTACACACTAGCCAACAAATCATATTGATCTATTAGCATCATTTATGGAGTTCATTAAATAGTGGAAACAACATGTGTTTCGTTTATAATGCTGTGTTGGCATTTCCGAAAATTTCACCACATGTTATCTAGAAATTGTTATTCAAACTTTATCAATAAAACATGTAGTATTATCTAGTACAAGTCAGTAATGTCAAGTCATTCAATGACAATATGCAGTACTTTGTTACAACTAGAAACATCCAGTCATTGTAGCCTCTGCATCCTGGTTTGCTTGCTGTTTTCAATTGTTAGGCAATAGCAAAAGTGCTCCATCATTCACCATTTATTGACCAAGTTGTGCAATATTGCTACAAATCGAAATCGAATACTAGTCAGGTAAATGCCAGGATATGTGGAAAGCTATAATAAGGGCATTTTAAGGCGACAGTATTACCAAAATTTTCCTAAAAATAAAAAAAATTACATTTAAAACATTTTAAGGGTTTAATGATGACGAAATGATGTTAAAACAATAACTTACCAGAGACACAGTCAACGACGACGAGGGCACCATCGGTTACACGGAGCGCAGCAGTCACTTCAGACGAGAAGTCAACGTGTCCAGGTGAGTCGATAAGGTTTATCAAGAAACCCTTCTCACTCTTCTCACGCTGGTCAGCATTGGTGATGAATACCAAGTCTTTCTCTTCGAGTTCGAAGTACATAGAAATAGCACTGTGAAAGATTTTTCAACCTTAGTCAGCTGTCATTGTTGCAAAAACTATTGTGCAATATTTTAAGAATACATCAGATGGCCGTTCTGAAAGATCTTCAATGATTCTCAGTTTTAAATGGTAAGAACATTCATCATACAGATATGAATTGCACTAGGAACAGATACAAGATTTTCAAATGTGTCATGAAAATGAAATAATTTAGTCAATTGATATTTTTGTGTGTACCTATGATGTAGTAGAAAAGCTTTTTCATTTGTAAGAATATTTAAAGAACAGCTGATTTTGTTGACAAAGTGCTGTCATAAAATCCCATGCTGTCACAACAATTAAGTTGACAAAGGAATTTTGAGAATATCATTAGAACTGAAGCTACAAGTGGTTTTTTTATATCAAGTAATGAATGACAATATTAGCAACATTTGCACAAGATTTCACAACAGAAAAAACTTTTTCCTTCAAAAGCAACCACAAAAATCCTGGTAAAATAACCTACAATTTTCAATTGTTAGGAAGTCGGTGACTTTTTTTATTATTTCATTGTGCTTATTGCCAAATCGACTTCCGAAAGACTAGTCAGGTAAAGGCCAGTACATATGGAAAGCTATAATAAGGGCGTTTTAAAGGCGACAGTATTACCAATTTTCCTAAAAATAAAGAATTACATTAAACGATGTTAAAACAATAACTTACCAGAGACACAGTCAACGACGACGAGGGCACCATCGGTTACACGGAGCGCAGCAGTCACTTCAGACGAGAAGTCAACGTGTCCAGGTGAGTCGATAAGGTTTATCAAGAAACCCTTCTCACTCTTCTCACGCTGGTCAGCATTGGTGATGAATACCAAGTCTTTCTCTTCGAGTTCGAAGTACATAGAAATAGCACTGCGAAAGATTTTTCATGGTTAGTCAGCTGTCATTGTTGCAACTATTGTGCAATATTTTGAGAAATATGTCAGATGGCCGTTCTGAAAGATCTTCAATGATTCTCAGTTTTAAATGGTAAGAACATTCATCATACAGATATAAATTGCGCTAGGAACAGACACAAGATTTTCAAATGTGTCATGAGAATCTCATTTTTTAGTAATTTGATATTTTCGTGTGTACCTAATAGGTAGTAGAAAAGCTTGTTGTTCATTTGTAAGAATATTTAAAGAACAGCTGATTTTGTTGACAAAGTACTGTCATAAAATCCCATGCTGTCACAACAATTATTTGACAAAGGAATCTTGAGAATATCATTAGAACTGAAGCTACAAGTGGTTTTTTTTAAATCAAGTAGTGAAATGACAAAATTAGCAACATTTGCACAAGATTTCACAACAGAAAACAGACAAGACTACTGTGAGAATAACCTTAGATTGCTAAACATACAATAATTCAACAACCAAGTTCAAGGATGCATAATTGCTGGCTCAGTAGTTTTTATGTAGGACAACAAAAGGTTGTCAGTTATTACCATGTGGTGACAAAGTACTCACGTTGACTTGATGGTGATGCATCTGTCCTGCTCGTCCTTGCGCGTGTCCGTGAACCGCGTCTCGCCGGCGCGGGCGCCAGCGATGATACCGGCCTTTGAGACCAGGGAGTCCGTCAGAGTGGACTTGCCGTGGTCGACGTGAGCGATGACGGACATGTTGCGGATATTCCGCTTCTTGTCCATCATCTGCCGGATCTCGTCTACGGTGAAATTCACCTGCGCAAACCAGAAAACAGCTCGTCAACTTGTTCGACATCACAACACAGAGGGAACACTTCATACACGCACGTTTCATTTTCGGACGATATAATTGTTTTCGGTTTCATGTACGACAACGATTTCTGCTATTTCAGTTGATTTTCCGCGAATCTAGATCTACACCGAACAATCACCGCAACACTTGGAAACGTCATCCGATTACAAAGACGACAGTCGTGAAGAATGTTATATTTTATTTCCATTTTAAACCCGAAAGCCGTAAAATATGAACGCGAAACGTTAGCACGAATACACAGAAACACTTTTCAGCACATAATTATGATGTTAGATACTCACCATATTGGATGGTTTTAGATTTTTCGTTCAATAAAATAAACTACCATACGCCAGCAATGGCGTACGCTTGAAAAAGGACCCTTTCGTTCGAGGGCCGGATGTGGCAGGCAGACGTCAAAATGAAAGGCAGTCCATAGACAATTAATATTGCCACCACTAAATAATATCCACAATTCCACAAACTATTTCTAAGAGACTTGAATGTTTTAAAAAACACTAGTTTGCACTTTAGTTATAATAAAATAGTAAATTATTACTTTCACAATTTTACGTTTGTGCACTTTGGTAGCTTATAGGGAAATGAAGACTTGGAACAATTTCGATATTTATATTCTATACTACTAACAGTTGGCACCACTGATAAGCAATGTTTATTTTTGATTTTTGCACAACTTGTTCAATGATTAGGCAATATTTTTGGGCAACACATTTTGACCAATGGGGATGGCAACTCAAAGCTAATCGTAGATGGCGCTGCGATAGTTGGTCCCCACGTCTACCTTGTACAAAAAAACAAACAAGATTATTTGTTATAAAAATTGAGTATAAATACAAAACAAATATGGAAAATTATTCGTCCATGCAAGTACTATATACTAAAAGAAGAATTAAGACGCCGCGGCGCATCTACAAGAGGAAAAAAGTGATTTAATTAATTGAGTGGTTATACATTTGATTTTACCGTAATAAATCCACAATTACTTGTAGTTGAGGTTTCAATTTTTGAGTTTAGGTATGTTTTACCTGTCCTCTCCTTTATCAAGAATATAATGCTGGTTTTGACTTTCTATTTTGATAAAATATCATAATGTTTTAAGTCAGTAATTTTAACCTTTTTTTCTATTTAGATTCGAGAAATATCACAATATATTTAATTTCTTAACACCACAACTATTACAAAACCCGTTCCAGGTGATAATTCTTCGATTTTCGAGCGATGCAATACTGGTACATAACCTCCAAAAGAAAAGTAGATATTATTTTGAAAAGTGTATTCCATCATTTTTACAGCTTATTAAACAACATCTAGTCATTTTACATCAATAAATGGTTTTTTTTCTGAAAATTCCTTTGATTTTACAGTTCTTTGGGGACCAAACTGTCATTTTCACTTTGACACTTGCCTTCGTTGACTCGAGAATTACAGTATTAAAATTAAAGGTCCTAATGTGTTTTACATATTATCATCATTAGTTTAGGTATCACATCCCCAGTTAATTTCACCAATCACCCATTTGATATTGGCTGTGGCCACCAATACCAATATTGCCATCTGTTGAATAGATAATGCTGTGATTCGCATCGTTTCTCCAACAGATGGCGATATTAGTCCTATGAAAAGAAATCATTTTGCTACTCGACACTAGATGGCAGTGTCATCGTTATGTAAAAGAGACGGGCATTCTGTCGTTCCACAGGTCGTTCTTTAATTTTTAACCTAGCTGGCTAGCTCCAGAAAACTTCAGATCAATGTTATCTTTAGCAGCAGCAACCTCTTAATTTCACTTACACTTTTTTATTAGGCCATAGTCACATTTAGAAAATTAACATAAATCAACCGCAAATGCTTTTTGTGTCTTTTGTCAGCCTTTAAGTTCCCACTGCTGGGACACAGGTCTCTTTTCTGTCCGAGCAAGTGCTCTGACATCTATTCCATCCACCACGTGGGCTAATGCGGGTTGGTCAAAAACCACGTTTTGTAATAACGTTTTTGTGTAAACCATAGTTTTATGAGATTTAAACCTTGGTTTTTAGATAAGACGAAATGTCTACAAATTTTTGGTTGTACGTCTTGTAGGACATGCCCGTTTCTTCACGATTCTTTGGTTGATTTGCCAGACATTATTTTAATTTGGTATATTCACTCAGAATATACCAAATTAAAATAATGTCTGGCTAAATAAAGTTTATCTGATCTGTAGGTAGTTATAATTAAGTTCAGTAATGCAGGGGCAAGGGCAGTAGGATTAGGGTGAACATTTTATTATTACGAGGGTGGGAATAGGGCTGACAGTAAAAGAAAAAGGAAGATTTCTTTTTTCTTCTATTGAGCATAAGGCTAGGCAAATGATGAGTATTAACAGCAGCAAAAGCTTCTTAAAGCTTAAAGCTTTAAAAGCGGTCTTTGTTTACATCAAATATTAAAGATATTAAAACGATGTCAAAAAAAAAAAGATTAGTTCCGTTTCAATCCGTTCTGGCCAAGCTGTAAACTCATGGATTTTTTATTTTTTCCGACTTGTTAGATAGTTCATCTGTTACGCATGATATAAACATAATTTAAAGCATTTCTTTATAACTGGACCCTGTACAACTATTTGTAGGTCATTGAAATATTTGTTTAGCGCGGGAATCGAACCCGCGATACGCTGTACAGCAAAGCAACCCAATCGATCAGCCACTTGGCCAACCGTGCTGTCCGAACAAAGAATAAGTGAGTTTAAAAGAAAAGTGAGTTTATAAAAACGTGGGAAATACATAGTTAGGCCGAGTTGATGGCAACTAGTGCCGAGTAGGCTCAATGTAGGAACTGTATATATAATATGCGACAGGATGTGACACGGTAAGCCGGGGACCAAGTTTCACGAGAACGCAGACTGAACCGGGCAGAAAGAACCTAGTCAAATATATTTTAAAGCTGTAGATGAACCTGTCGAATCGAAACCCAATCATGTGTGATACCTAAGTATTTTTTTTTATCAAATAAACAGTATCACACGTGTTTCTTTAATCTGAGACCACACCTTCAAAACTAAAGTTTAAGTCATTACGAAAATGACTTTAATAAAAAAAAGGTTAATTGCTTTTTTACATCAGGCAACCCTGGTTCGCCGGTCCGTAGGGGAGACGCCAAGGTCGCGAGATTACGTTTTGGACACAAAATTGCTCGTCTGTTACAATGGGTGCGTGGCCGAATAAATTACACCTTTGTTATTGCATTTTTTTTTATGAAAATTAAAGTTACAAACATGAATGCTTTGCGGGCGTTTGTATATGTATTTATAAGTTTGTAAACGCACCCACGATACAGGAGAAATTCCTAGAAAATTCCTTGAGAAATGATGGACGGTTTTACGACCGCAGTTTTTACATAAAACTGGGTTTGGATGTAGTTTTCCCCAAGGAGTTCTAAGCCTCTTTCTCTCGCCTAGCTTCCTGCTTCGTAGTAGGCGGTGGCTGCTTCCCATACCTTCTTGTTCCGAAGCATGGCCTATACCAAAGCCTGGACGCGAAAGATCGTTTTCTACACACATATAATAATAATTATACTCCACAATGCGGTTAAGTTAAAATAATATTATGGCACCTATCACAAATCAAATCAAAAGCATTTATTTCAAGTAGACCAATTACATTACAGGCAATTTAAAAAAAATATAATTATATATATAGGTGCTACAGTCCCAGTCACAAGACATAAAAACTGTGAAACTTAGGTGAAAGTACCGTAGATGGCATTCCAAGAAGTAGATCTCTATGGAGAAGAACGGGCAAGAAACTCTATGGACACTCTCTGAACGGGCAAGAAACTCCATGGGCGCTCTTCACACACAAGTGACCTAAGTACTTAATTAAATAAAATACCTAAAAATTCATCATGTAGAGTCTGGAAAATTCGTGATGCAACAATAAATTAACTATCAACATCATCACCATCATATCAGCCCGGAATCACCCACTGCTGGATATAGGCACCTTTTATGCTTGTTTGCCATATCTATTGGTTCTGTGCGTCTCATCCAGTTATTCCTCGCAATCCTGATAATCAACCGACTTCAAAAAGGAGTAGCTATACAATTTGATGTAATGACATAGACACAAGCGCCGCGTCAAAGTCAGTCGTGTACCCCTATACAACGTGTAACGTTAATAGCGCAAAACCTCGTGGGGTAACTCAGCCCATGTTACTGAACAATGTTTGTACAAAAACTTTTGAAAAAAAAAAAAAATTAAAGAGAAATGATTTTTCATACTGATGGGCTCGATCAATTTCTCATTTTATACGAAAATTATTTTTTTTTCAATAGTTTTAGAAGATAAATTGTTCAGTAACATGGGCTGAGTTACCCTACGAGAGGTTTTGCGCTATTAACGTTACACGTTGTATACAAAATGTACTCTATGGTCGTGGCGCGGAGATTGAATTCACACGAAAATCCTGTAATTTGCAACAATTTTCGACTTGCTTTTCACCTTTAGCAGTTACTAGATGTCGTAAATCCGCTACTACGACTTGTAATTAGCTCGGCAGAGGCACATTAATAGATCGGTGTTAAATATAAGGCTGCTATTTCGGACCACCGTACATCCACGAACAGATGTAGTACGCGAATAGGCACAGCGATTGTACCGATGGAAATTATATCTACTACAGTGTTTTAATCTACTGTCGTGTTATGTCAATTTTTTTTCATTATCCTTCTTAGAAAATTTGATCTTATGACACTACGGTTAGTTCAGCATGCAGAGTATTTTCGTACCGATTTTTTTTTTCCTTTATCACGTGCAAATTATACGTGAGCGGAAACAAAAACTTCCATGCTCGCCTGGCGGCTTGGGTGAATATTCCGCCTCGAATGCAATGACTTTACTTTTAATTTTTCCTGTTCCACTTGTTTTGAAATGTATTTATAGGTACTATTGAAAATACAGGTTACCCTTCCCTGAAAAATCCCTGAAAATTTGGTGCAGAAGGGACTGTTAGACGCTAACTAAAATCAACCTGTTTATTAAATGACTTTCTTTATCTTACAAAGCAAATAAAACAAGTCGTTAATGAACTAAGACAGAATAATTATGTAAAACTACCTAATGAATTTACACATTATCTAGTCGGTGCTTCGCGATGTTTTTTCGTCGTACTTTTCATTTATCATATTGGCAAGGTCAAAAATGTCAGACCTCAAGATATGACTGTACAGACCAAACAACCAGAATCTTGATACTGATTTGTAAAAGTAAATTGAAAAAAAAAATTAATAAGAAGTACACTATCACTTATTATTCATACAACCTAACAAGTCCTTTTTTTTAAAGACTTAAATATCCATAGCTAAGCAAGATACCTACATAGATAGAAAAGTTAGTCGAAAACATTACCGAAAAATTGTGTAAGTAACTGTTATACTGAGGTTACATAAAAATCGGTTAATTCATTTCAAAAAATAAGAACTTGAAATACTGTATAGTTGTACATTTTTAAAGAAAAGCGAAAGGAGCTGCAAGTTACAGCGTCACCTTTGACAACCAGACTCCACAACTTATGATAGGCAGGGAAGAAAAGAAATGATCACAAACGCCTTCAAATCAAGCACTAGTAACGAATAAGCAAAAGCAACATTAAATAGTTCGACCTTCAAGCAAGCAACTGCTCCTATGAGTCACTGACTCAACGCACTCGCGCTAGCAGCTAGCAACAGCGGCTGGACGTATTGAACGAGGCTTGGAGCCGTGCCAGCGAGGTACAGACTCCCTGTCGCTTCATGTTGATGCTCAGAAGATTGGAAGCAGGTATAAACATAGACTTTGTATGTTGTGGTATCCTTTGTTTACTCGTTTTCATCTCAATTTCACTGGCTCAACTCCACCAAGCATCGGTCAAGATAGATAAACCGATAAACTATTATGTCCCACTTTCGCGCTATTTGTGATGATTGACAGTTGACATTAGTGACAGTTAACAAGCTATAGTCCGCGACACGACTCAAAGTCTTTTTGAGTCGGAGCTATATTGCCTATGTCATTACTTCAAATTGCATAAATAAGTGTATTACTTCGAATTTTCTGCAGGTGGTGGCGCGGACTCTACTAGAATGAGATAGTGTTTCCAATATACACTTTCTTATCGTGGTAAAATCAACTAATGAGTCATCCCACCCAGGGCAGTACGAGAGGGTCTGTAAAAATGTACCTACTGACAAAAATCCTCGGCGTCCTTCAATAGCCCTTTACGTTCCGGGATCACGGTAATTCGTTAGTCCCGTGCCCTTTCAATATACACTAACTTAAAAGTAGTAGGGGAAAGAAATATTGCCGGCACGGTTGGAGCAGTTGTTGAGCGATAGACTGCTGAGCTGAGTGACGTGAGTACGATTCATGCCAGAACAATATAATTAATTTGTACAGCATACAAAGTTGTGTTGTTCCAAAAGTGGCAGTTTGTGTTTATGAGTTCCAATGTTTCTTTACCTACTAAGTACGCACCCACGCTAAGGAAAAAAAAATCTACTGCGGGGCAAGGTTCTAAAAAAACCTGTGAAGAGTGAGTCAACTTGCACACCGAATTTTCCGTAACAACTTGTATGTCCTAAATACTCGTAGTTCGTTCATCAAACTGAAATCTAAGGGTGTATGCAAAGAGATATAAAAGAACCTACAGAACGGGCATTGGGAAAATTGACATACAAAATTGTTGATGCCGTCAGTAGCACTATCTAGCGTTGCATAGCAACGCGACTACTAGACTGAGCAACTTTTTACCTATTGGTAAAAAGTTTTGGATCACAACTTTCTTCGTGATGTCCCGTCTATTGCTCGTAGGTTGGGTGTATGCCTTCATTTTGTTTCCAACCTTAACTAAGTATTACTTATAAGTTCTTAATAGTTTTCTGAGAACAATTGATTCTAGCGCCACTGAGACGGCCGCATTCATCTACTCGCATCGCATCAAAAACTGCACTTCTTTCAATATGTACCTATCTATTATTTGTCGCGATTCCATTATCTTCGTACTAGTCTTTTGATAAGAAAATTGTATTTCCCAGAAAACGATCGGACACCGTAAATTTAATATTTCAGTGACGTTATTCACGATCGATTTTGGCAAACTTACAAAATTGCCAGCCTTGAAAATTTTATGGGACGCATTTTCATGGAAACAAGTAGGTAAATAACAATTAACTAATAAAATATTGTTGTTTATTCCATCATTTCAAGGACAATGCGTGGGTTGGTACATCGTAAAGTATTTTTCCGCAATGTCGGAACTAAATGTATGCCAATGACCGTCTTCCGATACTCATAATAAAAGTAGGTAGATATAAATCTAACTAATCTGAGAAGTCGTTTCATTTTATTTCTTACGGTTTAATGGAAATGGCGTAAACATGCCAGCGAAGTGAGTGTTCCTCACTTCCTGGAAAAATATTTGTATTTTCATTTCATTTAAAAATGTGAAACGTTGACGGTGAAGAACGCTTGCCTATAAGTATGAAGGGCTTCACAAACAGCAGCTATTAATGTAAAGATGTACATTATAGCACGATACATCTCATTACATCTTTCCATAGAGATTCGAAGATGTAAAAATATACATTATAGCTGCAGCGTGTGGTCTCCTGACGATCTCTATGGAAAGATGTAATGAGATGTATCGTGCTATAATGTACATCTTTACATTATAGCTGCTGTGTGTGAAGCCCTTGAAAGAACCTAACCTACATAAAACAAAAAACACAAGTAGTTGCCATTTTGCTAGTAAGTACCTACCAATTTTTCTTTACGAAAACAAAATAATTAATTTTGTCATCTTTCTTGATATTCTTTATCTTTATCTTCTTTATCTTTACATATAATAAAATCGTAGAGCTGTCATTCCTGTACATTGAATATTTTTTTCTTTTTGTATTTTTTTCGAGATAAGGGATCGATTCTGATGCCAAATCAACTTTTTTTTTCTTTCGAAATTTTTTATGTTTTTTTGATTTGATCTATCTCTTAAACTACTGTAAAGTTGTCGATCAAATTTTCCTCAAATATTCCTAATAATATGCTTCTGTTGATAGGCTATGTATCATTACGCTATTTTTCTTGGGAGATAAGCAATTTTAAATTTTGTTGTTTTTATCTGTTTGTTTTTAGTTGGAAGCTAAACCACTGGATATTATTTAGTCAATTTTTCCCCAAATATTCCTTAAACTGCTCTTCTATTAATAGGATATGTATAATCACGCTATTCCCTTTGGGGGATTAGCAATTTTATAATATGTTGATTTTCAGTCATTGTTGACATTTGCATAAGAACCGCTGTTTGAAAACACTGTCAGCGTACTAGCCAGTCTGGTTGGTATCCTGCTTGACTTTCGTGCAAGGGGTCTCTGGATCAAATCTCGCTGTTTCTTTTTTTCACTTTTTGAGTTTTCTTATATTTGTCCTGAGAGTTTCAAATAATTAAAAAAAATGTGTATACTTTTATTTCAATATTATTAGCGATTTTAAATTATTACTATTTTTTTTTCAATAGTTTTCTTGGATATAAATCTACACTGATTTAAATTGTAGGTAGTAAGTTGGATATTTTTTTAAATTGTAATTGTTTCGAGGTGTAGAATTTTAAAGATTAGAAAAAATTGTGTTTATTTATGTTTTGAATTGGTGTTCAAACCAGTGCATAGATTCTGTTTTAAACGACGACAAGTTGTACTCATCGAGTCAGATAATTAGTTATTTTTTAGGTGTCACGCGGAATGCAAGGGAGAAGAGCAATGCTACCGTACGTTCAATTTGCAGCAATACTGTAAATCAACCCAAAATGATAGTCTAATGTTTAAAATAAACACGGTTCTTTGAAATTAATGTCGCTCAAATAAGGACGTTTCCTATGCAAACTATGTACGTGGATATAACATTATTGATCTAAACTAATAATAAAAATGCAAGTATGTTTGTTTTTTACCTTTTCACGCATTACTACCTACTGAATCGATCGTCCCAAAATTTAGCTTATACGTTGTCAGGAGTATAGACACGGATATAAGGTATCTTACATCCCGAATAACAGAAGAGAGCTGTTGCCGAGAAAACAATTACGTTTATATTCCAGATGGCGCCACACGATCCGTATTGTTTCTCAAATTCTAAAATAACGCAAGCGAAGCCGCGGGCAAACACTAGTTTGATAATATTTTCACCTAGTCACGTTAACCATGCTGCATTCTACGTCATTTGCGGCAATAATCGAATATTTCTAAATTATTTATTGGTGATTCATATTTTTTATCAAGTCTATGCACTAATAGGCACAGACGCAATCATTGTACGAATGGTGCAATCCCTGTGATAATATAATATTCTTGCCGGAACATGTCAACGTTTGCATCTGATCTATGCTTGAAATGCATCTGATGAGGTGACTAATATGCGCATATATTTAGTACCTAAAAATACACGGATGTTGCTATGTAGGTATGAAAAAACAGTGCAAGCTGATTGTTGCTTATGTGGGAAAAAGTATATTAAGTCCACAGTAAAATGGTTTTGTGGTAGCTTGATTTATAGCCGCGTGTAGCTTTTTTTTTAACGTGGTAAAATCATCGAATGAGTCTTCTTACCCAGGGCAGGGTGGGAGCGACTGTAAGACTTGTTCAACTGGTTAAATCCACGGTGTCCTTCAATAGCCCTTTACGTTCCAGGGTCACGGTATTCGCAAGTCCCGTGACGAAATCTATCTTGGTAGGTATAGTGTCGAACAACAATCTGAAAATAAATTCATTACCTACATACCCACCTATATTATACTATATGAAGCTTTTATGTATATGTATATATGTCCCAAAGTCATCAAAATTCATTCAGGGTTTTGGCGTGCAAGATTAAAAAAGATCATCCATCCGTACTTTCCGCAGTTTTCGCATTCATTTATACCTAATTTTTTTTTTAAATAAGCTATTTCAGCTGGGAAGCCGAAGAAGTTCCGCCATGAGATTTTTTATTTCTTATTTAAATTCTATTTATTTTGGGTAAGAGGACGACTCACCCGATGATATGAGGCAAAAGAAATAAAAAACGTTATACAACAGCTGTAACCATGCCGAAAATAGATCCCATCAACGTAGACATCAACATTGTGGATATTCCTCACCTCCGCCATATCCTTGGCTCTCAGGTGCTGTTTTCTAGTGCAACTTTGGGTCAGCCATCAAGGTGCGCGTACTTATAGATCGCCCTGTCACCTCTTTTTGGGCTTGCCCCGGCCGTGTCGACCATACTCAGGTAACCATTGGTTCTAAAAAATTAAAACTTCTTAAAAATGGCAGAATAATAACAATGCTTCCAAATTATCACTTACTTCTTTAAAATCAAATGTTAGAAAGCTATTCCTTTTCCTTTAGCGATAGCTGTTCCATTTGAAAACTGATTGATTGAAATTGGGTACGAATCAATATTTTCATGATTTCAGTGAATGAGAGTACAAACTCATAACTGGCTCTTCTTTGGAGTGCGTAGTCGAATCGACCGCGCTGAATACATTCTTCGTTCATATTATTATTTCATTAATTATTTCATTCTAGTTGCCTTTCGCTATTTCATTGAAAATTTAGAATACAGTTTATACAATTTAGATAACAGTCAAATAATTAAATAAAATATCATCGCGGGCCGCTCGGTGTGTTCTCCCCACACCACAGGTCATATCGCCTTCGTCATTGTACCTATTTAGTTTCGGCGCGGTCGTCGAAAAGACTACACGCGCCTGTCGTCGAAAAGGTTACGCTGATTCCGCGCTCGCTTCGGGTATCGCTCAACATTATCGAAAAAACCTTGGAATTCTATTTTTTTGTAAAATGAGTCATGGACGGTTTACACAAAGTGCAGTACTAGAGGAATTATTACAAGAAGACGAAGAAGAGAGTGAATCAGAGCTCAGCGACCAAGGCTCTGAAACTTCCGACCACATCGTTTCAGAGGAACCTCAATCTGCTGAAGAATCAGACTGCTCGGACTCAGATGAGGAGAAATTTGTTTTTTCAGAAAGAAATAGCTATTTTACAGGGCGCGATAAAGTAACGAAGTGGCAAAAAACTAAAAAGAACAGGTTGGGGCGTCAAAATATACTCACAGAAGAAACGGGGATCCGTGGAAATGGTGTGGGGGTGACAACATTTATGGAAGCCTGGAGTTTATTCATTTCAGAAAATATTATTGAAAAAGTTGTACGACATACAAACGAATTTATTGAAAGGAAAGCGCCATCGTACAACAGAATCCGTGACTGCAAACCGACAGATGCGGTGGAAATTCGAGGACTTTTCGGATTATTGTACATAGCAGGTTCCTTGAAGACTTCTCACGCCAAATTAGAAGATCTATATGCTAATGATGGGACAAGTATGCCTATTTTTCCTACTAGTTTGTCAGTAAAAAGATTAAAATTTCTACTGAATGCAATGAGGTTTGATGATGCTACTACGCGACCAGCTCGTCGTTCTCTAGACAAAGCTGCGCCAATAAGAGAAATTTTAGATATGTTTACACAAAACTGTCTTTTACCATATTCTGTGGGAGAGAACGTTGTAATCGATGAGATGATGGTAGAGTTTCGAGGAAAATGTCCTTTCCAACAGTGCATGAAATCAGAGCCCGACAAATACGGAATAAAACTTTATCCAATGGTAGATGTTGCTACGTTTTACGTTCTTAATATTGAACTTTATGCGGGCAAGCCTGAACGTCCATACGAGTTCAGTAATGCTGCGGCAGATGTCGTGAAGAGGCTAATCACACCAATTTCTGGCACTGGAAGAAACCTAACAATCGCCAACTGGTACACCAGTGTGGCGCTGGTGAACGAATTGGCCAAGAATTATAAGATTTCTGTTGTAGGTACTATGCGTAAAAACAAAAAGAAATACCTCCTTGCTTTATAGATAAAAATCGACCTGAATATTCAAGTCAATTTGGATTTTCTGATACAGCTACACTCGTATCTTATGTACCTAAAAAGAAAAAAACTATAGTTCTAATAACATCACTTCATTGTGCTGCAGAAATTGATGAAAGTACAAATGAAAAGCGCAAACCTAGCATCATTACTTTTTACAACAACACAAAGGGGATTGTTGATGAAGTCGATAAAAAAGTGAAAATGTATTCGGTTTCAAGAAAGAATAATAGATGGCCATTGACTCTCTTCTTTCGTCTTTTGGACATAGCAGGAATAAATGCTATGGTGATATTGAGGGCAAATAATGTGACTCTACGGAAAAGGCGAATGTTTTTACGAGCATTAGGCATTGAATTGACAAAAGAGTATGTCCAAAGAAGAGCAAAGATAGCAGGCCTTCCAAGAAAATTAAAAATGAACATAAGGGAGCATTTAAATAGGCAGGTTGGTGATGCTGATGCAGAAGCAGGTAGTTCTGGCACTAGCAGAGGAACCTGTAAGATATGTCCATCCAAAAAACGGAGGCAATCAAAGACGCAATGTAAGTTATGTTTGAAAAATATTTGCCGAAGTCACACAGCATTTATTTGCAGTCAATGTTATGACGTGGAAGAAGAAACTGATTCTGATGAAAATTGAGACAAAGTGATATAATTGTTGTTACATAATACAATTTTTTATTTAATTAATAATTGATATTTTGATTATATTCCCGATATTCCCGATAAATCGCAGAATTCTCACACTGTGCGTCTTCCACGTGATGGGTTCCAAACGCTCCCCAAGGGAACTGACGGGGCCTGCCCGGCCTTTATAGAGTCAAACGCCTAACATGAGGCAGGTGAGACAGCGCGAGAAGCTAACGAGTATAAAAATGGGGCCAAAGTTATATACAAACTTTCGTCCTCAAGTTCAAAAAGAGATGATTGAAAATCATGGGGGAAGATACGAAATATTTGCTAACGAAAACACGTGTGGAGTGCGAGTTGAAAATAAAATTTGTGAATAGTATGGTAGAGGGCCACACTAATGGAAAATGCCGTTAGTGGACATTTATACGTACATTTAGGCTGAAGCTACACTAAGCTAAGACATGCCACCTGTAGCCTTCCCCTATAGACAAACAGCAGACGACAATTTTTATCGCTCAGCCAGCAGTCACTAATACATTTTTATTGTCAACTTTATACACAAGCTCATAACTGAGCGATAACGATGGGCCTGTTTCGTTCTTTCAGTCGCATCCCAAATCACTGTCTAATGTAGCCTCAGTCTTAAAGACTATTATCGCGAAAATCGACGGAAAATGCCGTTAGTGTGGCCCGGCTATAAAATATCTTACGAATCTATACAACAGCATCATCTTTCGCGCGCGACGAAATTATCTGAATGGAGCCAAAAGAGTGATGAATGAAGTGTTCCTGAAATCAGTTCCCGGTAAAATGTTGCGTAAGATCCGTTTCAGTAGTAGATTACGAGCAGAATTATTGGCACACTGTTTCATGTAAATAGTGACTATGGTGAGTCAGTATTTATTTTCAGAGATTATGAAACGACTTCAGCAGTATAACTTGATGATCAGCACGAATTATTTTATTCCTGTAAATACCTGGTTATGATATTCAGTGACTAACTGGATTTTAGAGATCAGTACCCTTAGCACGAATTTTCACTCTTTTACTTTACAGTATTTACAGTACAGCGTTTCTTGTATGAAAAATGGAACAGCGCCTCTGGTGTGCGAAGAACGAACTAAAAAATTAGTTCGTTCTAGTTTCTTTGAAAATTATCAATTTGAAATTGTCAAAATTCCAGTTTACGTCTCAAATACTAAAAACTCGTGCTAAGGGTACAGACAAATATCGCTCTATTAAAAAAAAAAAACGTAGGTACTGCTGAATGCAAACATTTTGTCTTCTTTTTTTAACCCGTTTCCAAAAATTCTTGCTTCTCTGGTTTTGTTATGCATTTTTCTTATTTAATTTTAGTGATTGATGTTTTTAATTTAAATGTGACAGTGTCAATTAATTTGGTCTGCAGTGTAATGGGACAAGTGCCAGTACATGTTTAAAACAGATGAAAACAAAATAAATAAATGTGACGCAACGGCTAATAGAAACATCTAGAAAAAAAAATTACACTACAAAATACAAAACAGGTACATTTTAGAAATTCGTCATCATTTATTTTGAATGATAACGACAGACGAAAAGCGTATTCAAACTTTTCCAAGTCTTAAAGAACAGATCATTATCATTATTCTTATGGAATATTAACAATCATAATAGATTTTTAGGAATTAAACAATCTTTTTTTTTTAACGTGGCAAAATCATCAAATGACTTTTCCCACCCCGAGCAGGGCGGGAGGGACTGTCAGACTTGTACTGACTAAAATCCACGGTGTCCTTCAATAGCCCTTTATGTTCCGGAGTCACGGTGATGGATTAAGTCCCGGTCAGTTTACCAGTCCATACGTATGTCAGAACTTCACAATCATTTGCGTCCGAGACTGTTTGTGTTGGTTAGCGCCACAATTGATATTTGGATATTTGACTCGTAGCTAATTACAGCCGCACCGTGCGACCTTCCGGGTTAAGCCGCGTTTGCCGCGGTCGGTCTGTGGAAAAGTGACCATCGGTCATAGCGAGTTTCCACCGTGCCAAAATGCAGGACAAGACAAAACATTTACTACTTCACTATTCCTATGAAGACTGGGCCATTGTGTACAGAGCCATCACTCCATCAGAGATGCATGGGAATAAACAAACGATTACACATTCCTACTAAATAAATATCATCGTTTATAGATATTTATCTATTAAATGCTTCTTGCCTTGGCCTTGTTTAGATACTCAACGACCTCAAAGACTCGTAGACAGCACAACTTACTAAGAGTTATCTCTTTTGTATAAATAATTCAATAACTTTATCTTCATTTGATCTGTGAGTAATGAATTTATCATAAATCGTGTATTAATTAGTAGTAATACATAGCTTAATAATAATAACACAACATACTTAATAATAAAACATTCCGTTTTTCTTTTCACTTTGCCAAATAAGCAAAAGACGTGCAAAACAAATGAAATTGAGTGCCATTTCGCCACTATTTTGGGGGTATTCGACATTGCGCACCCGCTGTAATGGCACCTGCACTAATGGCACCTTAAGGGGATAGGTCAGTAAAAATACGGTTTTTGTTTTTTACTTTTCTTCGTACATATCTGGACTACAGATCTTACAACTTGGAATATAGTTATTGACTATATGATCTAAATTCTCATAAAGTTGAAAACACGATTCAATTAAATTTTCTCGATACAAAAAAAATGCAAAGTTCGGTCTATCTAATTTATTTTTTGGACTTTATGGAATAACTACTATGAGTTATTGAAAGGATGTTGTTTTAAATTGTATAAAATACTAGTATCTAAATTCTGTAAAGACATTTTTTCAATTAATAACAATTTTAATTCATAAAAAGACGTCAATATGTTTGGGCACATACGCCGTTTTATTCTGAGCACACATTCACTATCGTCCTCTCATCTTTTGCCTTTTAAAAGTAGTGTCATCACTTTCGTTCCTTGACGAATCAGTCAGCCAGCGTGGCTCTTACAGGCTAGACCTGCGACACATTTTTTCAGATCGCGGCTGTCAGATTTTCGTAATAATAAAATTGGAATGGATAAAAAGATCGTGAAAATAAAAACGAATGATACGTAGGCTTATAGATTATTCAAAACTATGTTCCGCTGTGTTCAATGGGACGTGATTAAACGGACATGACTGTAAATAAGTCACGTAAACTTTCTATTTTAAATAACACATTATTTTGATGAATAAATAAAGAATAAAATAAACCAAACTTACTGAAAATCATCGCAGGAAATTCCTGACGACCCCTACTGAGCAAACAAGGGAAATGTTAGAATACGTATGATTCTATACATTACGAATTGTTCCTATCAATATAATAAATTACTCACAGTGATATTATATCAATGCTATCGTGATATCGTACTATTGTTGTCGGATGGTTCCTCTGTGTCCATCCTCCTCCCATCTAATCTTTATGCATCTAAATACCATTTCACATAAACTAATGATAAATTCACTGATTTGCAGTCAACATTTTGAGATAATATGTAACTGAAAACAACTTATAATCGTATCAAATTGCGATATAGGATAAGAAGCACTTCACTTTTATTATTATTTATTTAGTTTCGTCACAGATTTATAACAATTTCTAAGAAACAGGATTAAAATAAATTAAATGAAAACTGCTGTTGTCATTTTGAATACTTCAAAATTACTTGTCAACTACAAATAAGGCATAGCTCCCATCACCCTGTTAAATATCGCCTATGATGAAAAATCGGTGGTCATTGCTGTCTCACCGCGTATTCGGTACAAGTTGCTTCTCGCTCTATTTATTGCTTTGGAGTAAAAAAGATCAGTACTGGGTTCATGCTTTTGGAGTCGATAGATAATATCTCTTTTAAGGGTTTCATTTATCCGGGCACGCCGCTATTGCGGCGGTAAAACCCCTCTTTGAGGAGTGGCTGGAGAGAAGTCATGGCGTCCTGACCTACCGCTTGACGCAGGTCCTCACCGGACACGGAAGTTTCGACGGCGCGTTGTGTCCCACGCGCGCCTCAAAAAGCGTCAGCATACTGACGGGGCCCCCCTCTTAGAGGGCCAAAGCCTGCCGGGGTCGCGGGATTATTTCCTTACCGTGACCCCGGAACAGAAAGGGCTATTGAAGGACACCGTCGATTTATCAGAAAAGTGATTATTACAACCTTGTCCCAACAAAAAAACTGTGGATAAGATATTATAGAATGAAGATTTAATTATAAAGAGCTTACTGACATTAAATTGTTCTAGTGTCTGTCATTACATCAAAATGCAACAAAAATTAGTACCAACACCAGATGGTGGAGGACAGGGTGTCAAGCACCCTTAGCTTTCCACTCTCGAACATATATAGATATCACGCAACCAGCTTTGTGACAGCACGTTAACAAAAGGAGCGTGTGTTTGGGGCTTTTTTTAGCGTGCTAAAATAATCGAATGAGTCCTCCTACCCAGGGCAGGGCGGGAGGGACTGTCAGACTCGGAATACTTACTAAAATCTACGATGTCTTTCAATAGCCCTTTACGTTCTGGGGTCATGGTATTCGTTAGCCCGCGATCCAGGTAGGCCCTCTAAAAGGGAGCCCCGTCATTGCCATTGTGCTGACACTCTTTCAGGCGCGCGTGGAACGCAAAGCACATGCCCTTCCCCGTGCGCGCGTGTGTTTGAAGCTTAACGATAATGGGTATTGTCACTTTCGTAAGGTATGCCAATTATCATTAATTTTCTACCAAAATAGTAGTTTTGTTCGTAATCTCGGGACATCAAAATGTTATAAAATAAATTTAAGACTGTGAATGATAAAAATATTTACAAAATATTTATCCACATCAATAAGTATTTCTATCATTTTGTTTTAGTAAATGTTTCGATATCCTTATATCAAAATATTTCTACTAGAGTAGTACATGTATTTTGCGTAAAGGGAACACTTTATGAAATGTCGAAGTTGACGAAATGAAATTCATAAAACTTTGGATTGCGTTAATTTCGCGATACCGGCGCCTACTGGTGGCGGTGCGTGGCAACTTTTCCGACTCATCAAACGACGCTTTCGCTTGACCATACGCCGCGCCGTTAACTATTCTACATACGGGTCCAGGATCCAGGTGCCCAATGTGGGATACCTACCTCTCCCGTTAGAGCAACGATCGTAAGTGCAACGATTGTCTTCCCGTTATGACACCTAAGGGCGCTCCCTCACAGCGAGCATTCACCTGTAATGTAACATAAAAGTGCAATTTGATGCTCAGTTAGAGCATCCAATTGCGCACTTATAAGATACAAGAAAATAGAGTCTACTGTCTTCGAATGTTCAAATCTGTAACGTTACATCTGTGAATCTCGCGGTGAGGTAACTTCTATTAATGGATAGGGTGCATAAAAATTTTACAAATTAAATTCAGCAGTTTATGATAGTATCCTATAATGAAGGATAGGATCTTCATAATTCAGTACCGTTTTGACCTCTACCTACTTCAATTCAACAGTTTTTTGACGAGTACAGTCGGCTCCCAAAGTAAAAAGGACCTATCACATTCATCTCCCGAAACTACAGATTTAACAGATGCGAACAGAGCACCCACACACACTCACATTTTGCCGAAACTAACTGGGGGGAATCCTAATTGCCATCAACTGAGTTCAATATACTTCTACAGAGAAACAGGCCGGGATAAACCCGGTAACACTTTAGTCGATTTTTTTTTTGTTTTCTGGGAAGAACTTCTTAGAAAAACGATTTTAAAACTCCCTTTTATGAAGATACATTCTAATTTTGGGAAACATTCTGCATTCTGGCGATTTATTAGCTTAAAACCAGAATTAACAATAAATAACAGTGAATTTGGCAAGAGATGACCAAGTGCAAAATCATGAAACAAAAAATTCTATTTTGGTGAAAATTAAAAAAATATGTATACATAATTATACGCACCATTCGATAGTATCCATAAAGATAGTAAAATTCTTCTACGAGTATGTGAAATGAGACTGAAATTACAACTTTTTTTGTCACAAACAGCGCGCCAGATCAGACAGATCTACACTTTTTGTAGCTACTTCAGCTTTAATCGAATAAAACACTACAATTGAGCAATAAACAATCAGGCATCATTCAAGCCCAAATTACCAGTCTAAAAACGGTGCTGCATCTGGCATCAACTGTCACCATCCTTCTTATTGGCCCAATTTATTTTCGGATACGCACGATTCGTCGAAGAGCTAAGGCGAGCTAGAATTGGCTGAGCGACCTTAAAACTAAAAACAGGACTCTGAATCATTCTGTTTCGTTATTCATGGCATCAATTATGGGGCCTCGGTGTTCAAGCTGCCAATTTTCTATTGTTTCTATAGGAATTGTATCTTTGAGATGTATTTTTTCATCATCACTTGTACGCGCTGGCGTTTGATATCATCCTTTGAAACCTTCTAAAAGTATGAAGCCGAAGAAAGTGGTTAACCTGAAGCATATTGCGATCGACTCAGAAATGAGGAGATTCGTAGACGAACCAAAGTAACCGACATAGCCCAACGAATCAGCAAGTTGAAATGGCAGTGGGCAGGCCATATAGCTCGCAGAACTGATGGCCGATGGGGCCGTAAGGTTCTCGAATGGAGACCACGCACCGGCAAGCGCAGCGTAGGACGTCCACCCACTAGGTGGGCAGACGATCTTATGAAGGCCACAGGATCACGCTGGATGCAGGCCGCTTACAACCGGTCCTACTGGAAGTCCAAAGGGGAGGCCTATGTTCAGCAGTGGACGTCTTACGGCTGATATGATGATGATGATATTGGGTAAGAGCAGACAGCCTTTTTCAACTCCCATCATACTGAATGGCTTTCTATAAGGACTATTTTATAGGCAGCTTGTGCCGAAGCCAGAGCGGAATTTAACAACACGTTTGGTGTAGTAGTAAAACGGGGTCGTGATTTATAGATGCCACTATGAGACTCGTGTGAGTAAGAGAGAGATGAGTTTGAATGTTGATGGATACAGAGGAAGAGGAGGCCAAAGAAAATATGGATTTATTGTCTAAGATGATAATAAACGAAAAAGAAGTAAATGATACTGTGACGTCTGATAGGGGAGAGTGGAAGATAAAAACGTGTTGCGCCAACCCCAAGTAAAATGGTATAAAGGCAGGAAAATGATGATGCGGGTGACCACTGAAAACGAAAACCAGCGCTGTGCTGTGGGTCTCTCACAGCACAGCATTATGCTGAGTGGTCACCTTTCTTCTTACAGTCATGGCATGCAGCTGTCGAATTTTGTTTTTGCTAATAATGTCTATTTTTTTTTTTTGTGTTTAGTTTAAGTTAACTTTTAATTTCTCTAATCTGCATGCATTGCTGTAAAAGAATAAAATAATTTTCTTTCTTCTTTCTTTCTTTCATGATTAAGTTTGCACCCTATTATATCAGCAAAAAAGCTTATAGCACTTACCAGGAAATAATTTGTAGGAGAAAGAGTCATTGTGATGGAAACCATGATTTTTCGGGCAGGCGGGGTCCACCTCTTTGCTGTACACAGCAGGCAACGAAACTACAGGCTCCTTGTTACCTGCGGGTGATGGATGATGATGTTACTGGTGATAGGCCTCACCAAGGCCTCCTGGCTAGTGTGTTACATTGGTGCGCAGGAGTTCCAGTTTCTTCGGGGTGAGTTCTCTCCATCTTAGGCCTTATCTTTGCTTCAGAGCTGGATTGAAGTCTTTTGACTGCAAACACTTGAAAATAAAAATGTTGTGATAAGGATTGAATATTCTCTGGGCTTTTTCTTTTTTTTTACAATTTTTGAAACTACTTCTGCATGTTCTTTTAAGTGTGGCAGGACCATAAAAAATATCTATTAACATCCTAATTGTGACCTGTGTACACAAATAAAAAAAATGAAGACTAAAAGTAACCAAAACTTATAATTTGCATGGCTGTCAGGGATGGAAATGGACCAGGGTCATTTCAAGGTGTTCCCGATGCAAGTAACAGGTGCAGTGTGACTTTGTAACACAAGGTGCCCTGTTCTGACTGAATACAAATAAAATACTAATGACCTGTTATTATTATGAAAACACATAAATTAAAATAATGGCGATGTAGGTAGGTAATGGATGTTGACGAAGGCCAATAATGGTGTTTGGTAGCAAATTATGAGAAGACTAGCTGTTGCCAGCGGCTCCACCCGCTACAAATCGAAAAATATTATCCCACGGGAACATACAATCGGCATAAAAGCCCATGTGTTAATCCAGGTTATAAACTATGTGTATATTTTTCGTCCTAATTCGTTCAGTGGTTTTTGCGTAAAAGAGTAACAAATTACCATCCATTCAAACTTTCGTTTACAGTATTACATACGTTTATAGTATTACCTACTAGGATAGGATTACCTACGTTCTAGGACCTACTGTATCTATTCCCACTTTAGTATTTATTCAGATTGCACTCTGCTTGTAGAAACGCGGCACCATCTATCGTAAAATCGTTATTGCTGTTTTCCTCGGCAAGTTCGGCAACGGTTTCTTATTTTTTCATATTTTATAGTTTCTACTTCGACAGCGGGAAATGCCGTTAGAGTGACCCTTTTTTATCGTGGTAAAATCAAAATGAGTCGTCCTACCCAAGGCGGGGCGAGAGGGACTGTCGGACTTGTACTGCCTATAATCCACGATGATCCTTCAAGGCGGGACTATCAGACTTGTACTGACTAAAATCCATGATAATCCTTCAATAGCCCTTTTTCCAGGTTCCATGGGCTACCTGATGCGTCAGTCCCTCGTATGTTAAAAATATTTCGTTTCATAATACCTACTCATAACTTAGGTACAATTTGTGTTACGGTATCAGCGTCCATCTCTTTCACGTTAATTTTGTCAATTTCTCACAGTATAATTATTGTCTAGAATTCGATTGATAGTTTCCTGTCTGTAGTAATGAGCAGTTTTTTGTTGTGTACAATGTAAACTTTAAAAGCTTAGTATTAAACTGTCATCATAAAGAAAAGTCTAGTAGATATATACTGACTGAGGCCGAAAGCTTAATAAATGGATGTTTTAGAATGGAGGAAGTGGGTTTTTTGGGGAAGGAAGAATTATTTCCCCGAACGGCACTATCTAGAATTCTTCTAATCACTCAATTTTAAGAAGAAGATGAAATAGACCATAAAAATAAATACAGAAAAAATCTAGCAAACCCGGCGAACTCCGTTTCGCCACCAGATGTCTTTCTTTGCTATAAACCTCACGGAGCCCGAGACCTTTCCAACGAGAACTGGAGTTATATCGTCAGGATGGAAAACCCGACTTATTTTTATTTAGTAGATTATAGAAATACATACGTGAATGAAAAACAAAAGCATTTGTTGCTAATGTTCAAGAAAATATGGACCGATTGTGTAAAACGGAGAATGGAAGAAAACACAACGATGCGTGGATCTCTTACAGATGCTGGTCTTGTTTTTTTTGAGATGGGTTCGCTCTTAGCACTAGTCTTGGTAAGGATGACAGTGGCGAAGTCTCCGATGCAGCAAGCTTACCAGAAGAAACCAGCCCCCCTAGATAAGTCGCAAACGATAATCGTTAACGCTCGGTTCTCCCCAATAGATTTTCAACCTTATTCCTTCGAGTCTTTAGTTGAAAATCTATTTAGGATTTCTAGGCGTTAGCGACTGGAACGAACGACAACGCCATGAAATCTTCAAAAGACTTTCAACTAAAGACTCGAAGGAATAAGGTTGAAAATCTATTGGGGAGAACCGAGCGTTAACGATTATCGTTTGCGACTTGTCTAGGGGGCTGTTGACCCTAACTTTAGAATAATCTAAATCAATATTAACCCAAAGGTTGACTGGTAGAGATTGCCTTGTGGCATTAAGTCCGCCTATGTACCACTGTTTGTACATGAAGTTTAAATAAATAAATAATTTTATTAAACAGGAGTCAAAGGCGAAGCTCGAATATGAAACAAGTCAAATGAAAAGCAAGGTACTGTTTTCACTATAGGTAGCTACATCGAATCATATTATTGGTATTTTGTAAACGTGACCTGACTATGTACTACTCGGTTCTTAAGGAATACACACAAATATTGTTGTTATTTCCTTGTTTTAAGTTTTCCTGGAGGAAAACCACAGCATAGTGTTGTTGGGACTGATGATCATTTTTGTTTATTGTCATAAATCTATCAAAATGGAGGCAGTTTGCGGACAGCCTCAGCTCTGTGATGTGTTCTGCCTTTTTTTTAAACATTTTAGAAGATTTACGATCATGACAAAATGATGCCACTCATATTTAGTTGATTCGGTACTTATCATAGCAGTTCTGTTAATAGCTGATAATCCCCATGGGGAAAAGGAGTAGGAAGGTTCTCGAATGAACACCACGTAGGTAAGGGTAGGGTGGGACGGCCTCCTGCAAGATGGACCGATGATGACCTGAAGAAGGTGGCTGGCAGTGTCTGGATAAAAAAAAAGTAGGATGTCGTGCGCTGTGGGGCTCCTTGGGAGAAGCCTATGTCCAGCAGTGGACTGCAATAGGCTGATATAGTGATGATGATGATAGAGAACCAACCTTAAATAAAAGAGTCTTAATAAATCTGGGGATTCATATCTTTGTGACTCTTGTCCATCGTCGCCTATTTATAAATAAAATCGAAAAGTAAGAAAACGTTTTGGTCCAAGTGACAAATAAGTAATTATTATTTAAGTTAATGATCTTCTAAATCCCTTAGTTCTGCAAGTGTCCGCAATAAATCACGCGGCGCCAGTGGGTCGTGAGTCACGGACGTCGGCGCGGCGCGGGCGCTACTTTGTACCTACTATTTTTCAGCTAATTCTATTTACAGACACAATATTAATTGCTCACTTAGTTCGGCCAGTGGCAATTGAATTGTGCGAAGTTGAAGTATTTCCTTACCGTGACCCCGGAACAGAAAGGGCTATTGAAGGACACAAAAAAAACCGGCCGTGTCGGGCCACGCACAGTGTAGGGTTCCGTAGTTGCCCATCAAAATACTTACGCGAACTAACTAAACTGATTCGCTGAATTTAATTTTAAAAAGAAGAATTTTCAAAATCGGTCCAGGAGTCTTTGAGAAATCGGGGAAAATACATAAGAAAAAAGATTAAAACGAATTTAGAACCTCCTTCTTTTTTTGAATTTAGTTAAAAATAGTTGACGATAAAAACCTACCTATCCCCAAAAAACATACCTATAAAAGCTGTAAAATTAAAGTTGACAAACTTACATTTGCAGTTGTCTCCGATACATTTTGTATAAGAAAATATGATATCCAAGTACATTTTATAAGTTGGTCGACTATTACTCGTAAAGTTGTAAAGCCTACTTAGTCATGATAATTTTCTTTTAAACTTCGTTATATATACTACTATTGTGAATTTTTTCACACCCCCAAACATAACCGTTTAGCTGGTAGAGGGGGGGACACTCGAATCGAGCAAAATTTAGCATTTTAAACCTTAATATTTCACAAACGAATTTTTTTATCAAAAAATTGTTAATGGAAACTCACATTATTTTTTAAAGACCTATTTAATGATACCCTACACTAAGGGGTACGCGAGAAAAAAAAATCCTCACTTTACGTGTAAGTACTGGAGGTACCCTAAAAAAAAATATTTTTGAGATTTTATTTTACCACTTTTTCGGCACAACAAATCCGTATATTTACACCAAATTACAGCTCTCTAGTACTGTGCGTCTCTGAGCTAAACTGCGGACAGACGGACGGACGGACGGACGGACGGACGGACGGACAGACGGACGGACGGACGGACGGACGGACGGACATGGCGAAACTATAAGGGTTCCTTGTTGACTACGGAACCCTAAAAAGGGCGAGACGGGAGGAACAATACTTGTAGTTTCTAAAATCCGCGGTCTGTGTCTCAGTAGTGGGGATTCGCGGGTTCTGGCGCACGTTCCAGAGCCCCGCGCCAGAGCCCCACGATCTGTTCCACCCATCCTAAAAAAAAAAAAAAAAAAAAAAAAAAAAAGGTTTTGCCATGCTCTGATCACGTTTCTGCAGTCCGTTTTAGCGTAGGATGCGTGGTTCTGGAGTTATACAAATCAATTAACTGTTATCTCATTGATTTCCGGTGGTCCTGCACCCTCATTAGCGCACCATTGTTCGCCTAATTCTTTTATCTATTGTACTTCGAACACCCTAATTACGGTTGGTTTGGTGTTCTTATCTATTACTCATTGTTAACCCTCATTATGTCTGCATTTCTATGTCATCAATAAAGCACGTTCCTTCATTTTTACTTCGACATTTTATTACTTTTTTTCCTACAAATGTTCGTAAAACTATGCATTGAACATCCCTGAAACTATCGCGGGTTCTGGCGCAAATATCATTGTACAGTGTGTTGGTTTGGTAATTCGGAACAAATGTGAGCGCAATCATATTGTTGATGGTTATCGCAGCCGATTGATCAATTTTTTGAAGTGGCACCAAAAATAAAAAAGGAAGAGCTGCTATCGTCGACTGTGGCACGAGCTGCTAGAGATGGCGTATCATACATCTCTACAAATTCTGACGACGGAGACCAAGCGACGCATCTCATAAAAATTGAAATGTATGATATGAAGAAACTATCCAAGATTCCAACTAGTGATCACTGGAAGCACGCTCCCACGAGGATTAAATATTACGTAAAGAATAATAAGGATAGCATCTACGACAACACAAACGGCCTCGTATACAATATTACAAAGCAAATAGCAGAAAGTGAAAAAATTAAAAAATACTTTTTTAACAATGACACTCATTAGTGGATTAGTGAATGTGATTCTGTTTACTTAAAGTACTTCTGTGTACTCATTAGATCCAAGGAGCTGTCGTCTTGTGATGCTGAGAGAAAAACAAGAGCAGAAGGAAGAGATGAGTGTGGTATACGTGTACAGAACACTTCATGGAAAAGCAAAACTACAAAATTGATTGGAGAAGAAAAAGTGAAGAATATGCAGTACCCAAGAGCTGAATATCCATTTTTCAGTTCAAAATCTAGACGGCTGATCAGTTTCGAAAACTGGCCTCTCGTTATGCAACAGAAGCCTGAAGATCTTGCAGAAGCCGGTTTCTTTTATACTGGCCATGGAGACAGGACCAAGTGTTTCCATTGTGGTGGTGGTTTAAAAGATTGGGAAGATGACGATGATCCTTGGCAGCAGCATGTTCAGTGGTTTAGTCAGTGTGCTTATGTAAAGCTTAAACTCGAACAGTGTTTTGTATAAGATTAAATAGGGAGTTTATAAAGAAATAAAAAATAATACATTGCATACAATTTGTTTTATTTAATTTTATAATGTTTCTTTTAGTTACATATACACAAAATGCATTAAGCATAACACATAAATCTAAAACACAGCACACTTTATAACCCTAACTACTATAGTCTACAGTAACATTTCTATTTTTATCTATTTCAATAATATTATCAAACTCAGCATAAACAATACAGTTAATTGTTTGTATTAGTGAGGATTCAAATCGTACTTCCAATCTTACACTACCATGCTTTATGAGATTCCAATGAGCTGATGAGTTAGCTGATAAATCAGGAGTTAAATCAAATGCTAAAAGACAGTAGCCTTTGGCATACTGTTCACGAGAGATTGCATTTCCTTCATTAAGAAAGTGAATACCAGTCCCCGAGAATAGAGTATGATATGCCGATGTAAATATATTATTATTAAAAGATGGTTGCAAAGCTTTGAAGGTATTTGTTGACCATCAATGTATAAGCTGAAAGAGTTAATACCATAGTTTTCAAAGTTAAATGGATTTTTAGTAAGTGAGCCATTAAATGCGGAATTGTTCACAAATCCAATAATACATCTTTTGGGTACCTGTCCTAAGAATATATTATCAAGAGTTTTTCCTTGAACACCTGATGGAATTGTTAAAACTTTAACTTCAGCACGAGTAATAGGATATTTAGCAGTGGTAGAAGCTAAAACTTTCTGATGTGCGAGTAATACACTTGGATTAATTCGTGCTCTTCGAACAATAAGAGTTGCGTCCGTAATGCAAACTTTAAACTTTACATCATTTGAGCCAGCAATTAAATTAAAACTCTCTCTTGACCGAACTAATTTTACACTCATTTCAACGCCATTAATTAAAAATTTATCTTGATTGAAAATGTCACCATGAAGATGACCAATCATTTCTATTTCCCTGCTTTCATTAACTAATTCCTGTCTTTTAACAAATCCTATGTTTTTACCATCTGTGGAATCCATTTTTCCTGCTGTATCATCATACCAAAGACTACAAGTAAGATGAGATTGTTTAGCAGCAGGAGCATAGTTTAAAAGTGATAATTTTACAATCAGTACAAATTTTGTATATTCACACAGAAATAAAAGTAAAAAGTATTACACTTAGCGTAATTTATAATGTCCCCAAGCCAATGTATCAATGTTGTTGTTCATAATACATCGTTTGGTATCATTATATGATAAAGATGATTTATTTATTTTTTGTGTAAAAATAGTGTGTTTGATTGACTTAAATCGAAGCATACTACAATATAATACATTTTTATTAAACAAACACGATTTGTATTTTCCCATATTCATTTTTTGGTAACACTTTTGTTAACCCCTTTTGCCTTTGCTATAAATTTATCTTCTATTTCTAAGGCATACATTTTTGATCGCAACCCTACAAATTCCTTCAATACTTTACCATTGTTCTCATCTTTAAAAAAACCTAACTTTTTTTTATTTATTTTTGGATATCCGTAAATATTATTTTCCAGGTAATCTGATGTATCGAAATACTGAAGTAGATCTGGTTTTATATCCTCATAAAAATTGTCTGTAAAAATTTGATATATCAAACTATCGGTATCGGTGTACAATAACTTAATTTTATTATGAAACTTTTTAATCATGTAGTTATAATGAAATTCATACATAAGGGTCTTAGATATATCTAAAATACAAAATCCTAAATAAATCGGCTTATCATAAATTAATTTTGTTTTCCGTAATTGTATTGCGACTAAATGTTCTGAAAATATTGATAAACTATGGAATTCTGGTTTTGCAATCCAATCCTGAGCACCTAAAACTTTACCACGATTATCCCAGTGAGTTAGTAGTTTAACGTTTACTCTTTTTTCAATATTTTCCATAGTCTTACCGAAGACAGAATTGTTCATTAATTTAAAAAAGTCTTTTTCAAAGTTTGATGTAGCTAACGAAACTAGTATTTAAGTCTATGTATTTCTTTAACCAAGAACTCTGTTTAAATTTTAAAATTCTATGTACTTTAATTAATTTAATCCCCATTTCAATGCATTGTTTTAAATTCCTGTAGTGAATGATGTATTTATTTTTATTATTTAAATTAGGAACTAATTTAGTTTCTTTAGTATTACCCACGGTTCTCTATTGTGTTACCTAACTTTTTTATACATAATCTAATGCGACATATTTTTTTTTTGTCCTAATCATCATTTGTCCGAATGATAACTTGCCCGAACTTAATACCACATAATTTCGAATGCCATAACATTGAAATTCCTAAATACTGTATGTCCTAAATTCGTTTGTCATAAATATAACAATCTATAATATACAAAATACATAAAACCGATTGCCATAAAATACATAAGTCCTAAAGTTTGTTTTGTTACTGATTACCACCCAATAAGGAATATCGACGGAGCCCCGCTTCGCGGGGCTCCTATTTCTGCGTGCAAGGTTTAAAGTAACCTAACACGAAGGGGATGGCGGGGTCTTTCAGACCCCGCCATCCCCTTCGAACCTAACCTGTCCGTGTCGGGGTGCCCACAAGTCCCGAGCTCGCTTCGCTCGCTCTTGGATCCCAAGATCTTCGGTTTCTAAACGATTTAATGAAATATCAGTTTTACTATACCTAATTGAACATTCGGAATAATACACATTATGTAATACAATGATTAGGACATATGACTTTATTTCATACAAAATTAGGAGATTCAATTATTATGGTACTCGATATTATGCCAGAACAGCTTTAGAAGTTAAAATAATTATGTAAAACAATATTTAGAACTTTTGATCATTATGGTTACTGAATTTTATAGCAAACGTGTTATGGATAATGATTTTCGGACAAACAATTTTAGGTGACGAAAAGGGATACCATTACCCACACATATGTTTTCAGGACATAACGGAAAGTCAGAATGCAAATTATGAAGTTCATCAGGATTATTCCAAATCAACTTCTAAAACATAACCGAAATCAGAGTTATCGCGACACATTATAATCTGTATTAGAATCTATCCATTCGAAACCACCAACAGGAAGAGATTGAGACATTGCCCAACCATATAAATTATTCGCATCCAAATATGTTAGATATGAATTAGGTTTTTCACTATCATAATCTTCCATGAATTTATTATTTGCTCTAGCAAAACGATTGCTACACTGAGATACACCCCCTCTAATACCGGCTTTAAAAAAAGCAATTTTGTCATAGTCCGTTAACAATTCTAATTCTATTTTGGTAAATTTTAACATTGCATCCCAAAAACTTAAACCTGGGGCAGTATAGTAATGAGCAGGATCTAATCCATAAGTTTTTATACAAAGCTTTCTAAAGTTTTCGAATACATCAGTCAAAAGTAAAACATCAGTTTTTAAATATAAATTGGAATAATCAGACATACTACTACACATAAAATGTTGCCAAATATCTTTTGCGTGATTATAATCATCATTTGAAATATTTGAATCTGTGAGTGAACTATAAAATTGGTGTTGATCAGGAAGTGATGGATGTTTCAAGCAATCACTATTACACATAAATTGGATAAGGATATATACCTTTCCGTCTTAAACGTGACTAGTCTTCATTTTAGGATAGTTCCTTTTTAGCTCTGTGAACTGATCATCATTAAGATTTTTAGCTAGTTGATCTAAACTACACGATAAAAATTTCAATGAATCTACGAATCTTAAACTTACTGGTTGATTATTTATTGTTAACTGTTTTGAAAATGATATGTATCGTTCTTTATTTTGTGGAATAACTTCAACTTACCATCATCGAGGTTTAATGCATGGACAATGAAATGAGCATCGTAGTGACTGAGGTTATGTAAAAATATTGGAATATGACGAGGGGTTCTGTACTTAGAACTACACACTTGATGTGCAACACCCCTAAAACTGCCAGTGTGCCAATCAAAATCGTAAAAAAGATCTTCATTTAACTCAGTTTCACAAATATGACATATGTTTGAATTTGAAATTTTTATTTTATCTTCATCTGATAATGGAACGGGACATTTTTGGAAACTATTTTGTTGCTTATCTCATTGATATCACGTAGGTCACGGCTTTAAAAACTTAGTTTCGCAAAAATGTCCCTGACCCCCCTCCATTATCAGATAGTAAGATAAAATAAAAATTTCAAATTCAAACGGTATGTCATATTTGGAAATGTGAGTTAAATGAAGATCTTTTTTCACGATTTTGATTGGCCACTGGCAGTTTTAGGGGTGTTGCACATCAAGTGTGTATTCTAAGTACAGAACCCCTCGAAATATTCCAATATTTTTACATAACCTCAGTCACTACGATGCTCATTTCATTGTCCATGCATTAAACCTCGATGATGGTAAAGTTGAAGTTATTCCACAAAAATAAAGAACGATACATATCATTTTCAAAACAGTTAACAATAAATAATCAACCAGTAAGTTTAAGATTCGTAGATTCATTGAAATTTTTATCGTGTAGTTTAGATCAACTAGCTAAAAATCTTAATGATGATCAGTTCACAGAGCTAAAAAGGAACTATCCTAATAATGAAGACTTTTCACGTTTAAGACGGAAAGGTATTTATCCTTATGAATTTATGTGTAATAGTGATTGCTTGAAACGTCCATCACTTCCTGATCAACACCAATTTTATAGTTCACTCACAGATTCAAATATTTCAAATGATGATTATAATCACGCAAAAGATATTTGGCAACATTTTATGTGTAGTAGTATGTCTGATTATTCCAATTTATATTTAAAAACTGATGTTTTACTTTTGACTGATGTATTCGGAACTTTAGAAAGCTTTGTATAAAAACTTATGGATTAGATCCTGCTCATTACTATACTGCCCCAGGTTTAAGTTGGGATGCAATGTTAAAATTTACCAAAATAGAATTAGAATTGTTAACGGACTATGACAAAATTGCTTTTTTAAAGCCGGTATTAGAGGGGGTGTATCTCAGTGTAGCAATCGTTTTGCTAGAGCAAATAATAAATTCATGGAAGATTATGATAGTGAAAAACCTAATTCATATCTAACATATTTGGATGCGAATAATTTATATGGTTGGGCAAAGTCTCAATCTCTTCCTGTTGGTGGTTTCGAATGGATAGATTCTAATACAGATTATAATGTGTCGGATAACTCTGATTTCGGTTATGTTTTAGAAGTTGATTTGGAATATCCTGATGAACTTCATAATCTGCATTCTGACTTTCCGTTATGTCCTGAAAACATATGTGTGGGTAATGGTATCCCTTTTCGTCACCTAAAATTGTTTGTCCGAAAATCATTATCCATAACACGTTTGCTATAAAATTCAGTAACCATAATGATCAAAAGTTCTAAATATTGTTTCACATAATTATTTTAACTTCTAAAGCTGTTCTGGCATAATATCGAGTACCATAATAATTGAATCTCCTAATTTTGTATGAAATAAAGTCATATGTCCTAATCATTGTATTACATAATGTGTATTATTCCGAATGTTCAATTAGGTATAGTAAAACTGATATTTCATTAAATCGTTTAGAAACCGAAGATCTTGGGATCCAAGAGCGAGCGAAGCGAGCTCGGGACTTGTGGGCACCCCGACACGGACAGGTTAGGTTCGAAGGGGATGGCGGGGTCTGAAAGACCCCGCCATCCCCTTCGTGTTAGGTTACTTTAAACCTTGCACGCAGAAATAGGAGCCCCGCGAAGCGGGGCTCCGTCGATATTCCTTATTGGGTGGTAATCAGTAACAAAACAAACTTTAGGACTTATGTATTTTATGGCAATCGGTTTTATGTATTTTGTATATTATAGATTGTTATATTTATGACAAACGAATTTAGGACATACAGTATTTAGGAATTTCAATGTTATGGCATTCGAAATTATGTGGTATTAAGTTCGGGCAAGTTATCATTCGGACAAATGATGATTAGGACAAAAAAAAAAATATGTCGCATTAGATTATGTATAAAAAAGTTAGGTAACACAATAGAGAACCGTGGGTAATACTAAAGAAACTAAATTAGTTCCTAATTTAAATAATAAAAATAAATACATCATTCACTACAGGAATTTAAAACAATGCATTGAAATGGGGATTAAATTAATTAAAGTACATAGAATTTTAAAATTTAAACAGAGTTCTTGGTTAAAGAAATACATAGACTTAAATACTAGTTTCGTTAGCTACATCAAACTTTAAAAAGACTTTTTTAAATTAATGAACAATTCTGTCTTCGGTAAGACTATGGAAAATATTGAAAAAAGAGTAAACGTTAAACTACTAACTCACTGGGATAATCGTGGTAAAGTTTTAGATGCTCAGGATTGGATTGCAAAACCAGAATTCCATAGTTTATCAATATTTTCAGAACATTTAGTCGCAATACAATTACGGAAAACAAAATTAATTTATGATAAGCCGATTTATTTAGGATTTTGTATTTTAGATATATCTAAGACCCTTATGTATGAATTTCATTATAACTACATGATTAAAAAGTTTCATAATAAAATTAAGTTATTGTACACCGATACCGATAGTTTGATATATCAAATTTTTACAGACAATTTTTATGAGGATATAAAACCAGATCTACTTCAGTATTTCGATACATCAGATTACCTGGAAAATAATATTTACATATATCCAAAAATAAATAAAAAAAAGTTAGGTTTTTTTAAAGATGAGAACAATGGTAAAGTATTGAAGGAATTTGTAGGGTTGCGATCAAAAATGTATGCCTTAGAAATAGAAGATAAATTTATAGCAAAGGCAAAAGGGGTTAACAAAAGTGTTACCAAAAAATGAATATGGGAAAATACAAATCGTGTTTGTTTAATAAAAATGTATTATATTGTAGTATGCTTCGATTTAAGTCAATCAAACACACTATTTTTACACAAAAAATAAATAAATCATCTTTATCATATAATGATACCAAACGATGTATTATGAACAACAACATAGATACATTGGCTTGGGGACATTATAAATTACGCTAAGTGTAATACTTTTTACTTTTATTTCTGTGTGAATATACAAAATTTGTACTGATTGTAAAATTATCACTTTTAAACTATGCTCCTGCTGCTAAACAATCTCATCTTACTTGTAGTCTTTGGTATGATGATACAGCAGGAAAAATGGATTCCACAGATGGTAAAAACATAGGATTTGTTAAAAGACAGGAATTAGTTAATGAAAGCAGGGAAATAGAAATGATTGGTCATCTTCATGGTGACATTTTCAATCAAGATAAATTTTTAATTAATGGCGTTGAAATGAGTGTAAAATTAGTTCGGTCAAGAGAGAGTTTTAATTTAATTGCTGGCTCAAATGATGTAAAGTTTAAAGTTTGCATTACGGACGCAACTCTTATTGTTCGAAGAGCACGAATTAATCCAAGTGTATTACTCGCACATCAGAAAGTTTTAGCTTCTACCACTGCTAAATATCCTATTACTCGTGCTGAAGTTAAAGTTTTAACAATTCCATCAGGTGTTCAAGGAAAAACTCTTGATAATATACTCTTAGGACACGTACCCAAAAGATGTATTATTGGATTTGTGAACAATTCCGCATTTAATGGCTCACTTACTAAAAATCCATTTAACTTTGAAAACTATGGTATTAACTCTTTCAGCTTATACATTGATGGTCAACAAATACCTTCAAAGCTTTGCAACCATCTTTTAATAATAATATATTTACATCGGCATATCATACTCTATTCTCGGGGACTGGTATTCACTTTCTTAATGAAGGAAATGCAATCTCTCGTGAACAGTATGCCAAAGGCTACTGTCTTTTAGCATTTGATTTAACTCCTGATTTATCAGCTAACTCATCAGCTCATTGGAATCTCATAAAGCATGGTAGTGTAAGATTGGAAGTACGATTTGAATCCTTACTAATACAAACAATTAACTGTATTGTTTATGCTGAGTTTGATAATATTATTGAAATAGATAAAAATAGAAATGTTACTGTAGACTATAGTAGTTAGGGTTATAAAGTGTGCTGTGTTTTAGATTTATGTGTTATGCTTAATGCATTTTGTGTATATGTAACTAAAAGAAACATTATAAAATTAAATAAAACAAATTGTATGCAATGTATTATTTTTTATTTCTTTATAAACTCCCTATTTAATCTTATACAAAACACTGTTCGAGTTTAAGCTTTACATAAGCACACTGACTAAACCACTGAACATGCTGCTGCCAAGGATCATCGTCATCTTCCCAATCTTTTAAACCACCACCACAATGGAAACACTTGGTCCTGTCTCCATGGCCAGTATAAAAGAAACCGGCTTCTGCAAGATCTTCAGGCTTCTGTTGCAAAACGAGAGGCCAGTTTTCGAAACTGATCAGCCGTCTAGATTTTGAACTGAAAAATGGATATTCAGCTCTTGGGTACTGCATATTCTTCACTTTTTCTTCTCCAATCAATTTTGTAGTTTTGCTTTTCCATGAAGTGTTCTGTACACGTATACCACACTCATCTCTTCCTTCTGCTCTTGTTTTTCTCTCAGCATCACAAGACGACAGCTCCTTGGATCTAATGAGTACACAGAAGTACTTTAAGTAAACAGAATCACATTCACTAATCCACTAATGAGTGTCATTGTTAAAAAAGTATTTTTAAATTTTTTTCATTTTCTGCTATTTGCTTTGTAATATTGTATACGAGGCCGTTTGTGTTGTCGTAGATGCTATCCTTATTATTCTTTACGTAATATTTAATCCTCGTGGGAGCGTGCTTCCAGTGATCACTAGTTGGAATCTTGGATAGTTTCTTCATAACATACATTTCAATTTTTATGAGATGCGTCGCTTGGTCTCCGTCGTCAGAATTTGTAGAGATGTATGATACGCCATCTCTAGCAGCTCGTGCCACAGTCGACGATAGCAGCTTCTTCCTTTTTTATTTTTGGTGCCACTTCAAAAAATTGATCAATCGACTGCGATAACCATCAACAATATGATTGCGCTCACATTTGTTCCGAATTACCAAACCAACACACTGTACAATGATATTTGCGCCAGAACCCGCGATAGTTTCAGGGATGTTCAATGCATAGTTTTACGAACATTTGTAGGAAAAAAAGTAATAAAATTTCGAAGTAAAAATGAAGGAACGTGCTTTATTGATGACATAGAAATGCAGACATAATGAGGGTTAACAATGAGTAATAGATAAGAACACCAAACCAACCGTAATTAGGGTGTTCGAAGTACAATAGATAAAAGAATTAGGCGAACAATGGTGCGCTAATGAGGGTGCAGGACCACCGGAAATCAATGAGATAACAGTTAATTGATTTGTATAACTCCAGAACCACGCATCCTACGCTAAAACGGACTGCAGAAACGTGATCAGAGCATGGCAAAACCTTTTTTTTTTTTTTTTTTTTTTTTAGGATGGGTGGAACAGATGGGTCTGGCGCGGGGCTCTGGAACGTGCGCCAGAACCCGCGAATCCCCACTACTGAGACACAGACCGCGGATTTTAGAAACTACAAGTATTGTTCCTCCCGTCTCGCCCTTTTTAGGGTTCCGTAGTCAACAAGGAACCCTTATAGTTTCGCCATGTCCGTCCGTCCGTCCGTCCGTCCGTCCGTCCGTCCGTCTGTCCGCAGTTTAGCTCAGAGACGCACAGTACTAGAGAGCTGTAATTTGGTGTAAATATACGGATTTGTTGTGCGCCAGAACCCGCGAATCCCCACTACTTGTCTCGGTGATCCTTCAATAGCCCTTTCGTTCCAGGGTCAGGGTTCCCCGTTAGGCCGGCAGGCTTCTAGTAGCCCTAGTATATACCCTAGGCCCTGGTAGGTAGGTAAGGTATAAAAGTTTCTGAGTTTGGCCAGACAAACCATGGTAAAACTGTAAGAGTTTCCTGTAGAATATAGATAGAGCCTAAAAACCGCAGTACCCTTAGCACGAATTTTCACTCTTTTACTTTACAGCTTCTTTCCAGTATTTACAGCGTTTCTTGTATGAAAAAATTGAACAGCGCCTCTGGTGTGCAAAGAATGAACTAGGTACTATTTTCCTTGAAAATTGTCAAATTGAAATTGTCAAAGTTCCAGTTTACTTTACGTTTCAAATACTGAAAACTCGTGCTAAGGGTAAGTACTGAATTGATTATGATATCTAATATCTTTAAACGAGCAATTCTTGTATATTTATATATAATCAGGATCTCGGAAACGGCTGCAAGGATTTTCATGAAAGTTACAGATTAGGGGTTTTTCGGCTCAAGGAATTGATTTATTAAGGTCCCAAGTTCGAGAAAAACTCGGTTCCCAAGATATAGACATTTAAAAACCGAGCAAAGCTCGGTCAACCAGATATTATGTATAAAGTATAACATGACTGTGTATAATACTAGCTGTCCATTTTACCCGGTTAACCTCAGTTGTCGCGTCTAATGAAACGCTAAGCTAAAATCCATTGCGTACCGACCCCTGTACGTAACAATATAAAATACGTCGCACGTCTGTATATAGGGTAACTTTTCCCCTACCATTTGTTTGGCACAGATTTATTTATTTATTTGTCATCACGCAACGAGCGACGGTCCATAGATAAAATACACAAACATATTAATTCATTTTAAACAAATGGTAATGTTCAGCAGTGGACGTATCATGGCTGATATGATGATGAGCATGAGTGACAAAAATTAGGAAAATTTGTCAATTGTCTTAAAAGGGCACAGCAGCCGTGGATGGCAATTACCTACTTACATTTCTTCGCTGTAGTAAGGTGAAAAGTTTTGTTGCATATCTCGTACACGTTTGAAAACTTCGCTACGCTCAGGATTCTATATTTGACCCCCGTGACCCCCCTCCTGTATCCGCACTAGTATTCAGAGAGAGTATCTATTCTCTATAATAAAACGGTAAAGTCATAATATTCCAGGAAGATGTCGAGTTACAATAGTAATTCCCGTCGCGTCAGGGGCGAAGGCGCAGGGCGCCACGACGGCGCGCCGCTCCCGCCGCCGGGGCGCCGCCCCGCCAAATAAACGTCGTATATTATAGTCTGAGCTACTTCGAAAACTTCCCTACTCTTTGTTACTAATTTATTTATCGGTTTTTGAACTGTTATTTGTGGAACCGTTCCTGGTATTGAGGTTACTTGAAAGTACAAGTCTTTTGAAATTTTCTCTTTTTAAAAATAGAATGTTGCTAGTTTAGAATATTGATAAAAATAATTGTTTCTTTTGTTAATTTGATCCTGTTGTTTATTTTAAGTATTCTTGTCTATTATTATTTAAAACAATTGATACAATACCGTAGAGTGGTATTTCTATGGTTATTGAGGTTTCAACAATGCTTACAGGGCAAGACCACTTACAAAGGTCTTTAGAGGCCTAGCCATTACTTTATAAAAAAGAGGTTTATCTACAATACCTACATTATTTTGACAGCGAAGGTTTCAATAACACGATTCAAAATACGGGCTGATTTTACTCGAAAAAACAAAGCAAAGCCTTTCCTCACTCATAAAAAAGAAAAATTAAAAAGAAAACTCTAATGGCATTAAAATGTTTCGACCTTTTCTGGCCAGTATGTTATTGCACATGATTATAAGAACACAGGAAGGTTTATATACAATGTAAAAAATATCGTTTCTAAAGAAACGATTGAGTGTAAAAGTATATTTAAGATAAGATTTAGTTATCATAGAGAATGAAGAGTGCCTGAGTGCAAGATATCGTAGGTGCTAATTGCTTTTGAAAACCCACTTGAAACAATGACAACAACGCAACGTTCTTCACTCTTTTTCTTTGCTGAAGAGGGTTTTTAAATTTTTCTTGTTGTCGTAAAAGGCCAATTTAACTAAATCAAAATACAAATTGCTCTATTGCTTTAGGCTGAGCGCAGACTTGAGTCACAACTGATTTGTCTACGACACGCCGCTCACCTAAAACAAAACTGTTCAGTGTCAGACTTGTCGCTGTGCAGTTCTTGTGTCTATTAGACAATACTGTCTATGAGACGTTTTGTTTTAAGTGTGTGCATCTTCATGGTTTTTGTAAAGCAATAGTCTGTCTTAAAACTGTTTTGACTCAAGTCTGCGGTCAGCTTTAGAAGAAGGACAAAGTGACAATGCAACTGAAAGTAAAACCGCGGGGCGTCGCGCGTCGATGAAGGGGTCTAGAAAGGCCACTTAATCATCTGAATTGCGTTAAAATTGAAAATTGTGTTGTATTTGCTTATATTTTGTCTAGAATTAGAATAGGTACGTTACTTTATAGTTGGATAGAACACTTGATTATTTTATTTATTTTTTCCGGCAGAGATAATAATGAGAGGTTTTCTTTTTGGAGTTAAAAAAAAAAGTAGTTTCCAAGGACTCTATAGATGGCGTTGAACTGACGATGTTACTCTAGGAAAAAGATGTATGCCTTCATTTTTGCACAAATCCACGAGGCACAGACTTCTCTTCTTTTTCTCTTGGGACATTTTCTATCTGGCGTGGAAAACTCATAAATTAAAAAGACTGGTAAATGAATATTTTTTTCTTTTTCCTTATTTTCAAAATGCCATTTGAGTGATGTGATGTGACTGACAATGACATGACATGTACTTTTTGTTTTACGATCTCAAAATTACATCCAAGTGAAAAAAATAAAAAAATGACGTGACGTTCGTTCATTGCAGTAACATATCAAGTTCAGCGCCATCTATCCATTGACTAGGGAAACCATAAAAAGAAAATCCCTCATTATACGAGTATTTCCACTTTAGTAGCACTCAATGCAACATGCATATTAGGATTCTGAATGATATAATATAACTTATCTTTATACGAAATCAAACAATAAAATAACCCCGTAAAGTATAACAATCGCTTTTTCGCAGTTACATACTGCACTATATCAAACATGTATTATTGTATGTACGCATTCGATCACCCTTCAGATATTATCAGTAGAACATAAATCTATAAATAAATGCTAAAGTTTTCATGTCGCAGGTCGCAGTCAATTATGAAAATCAGTCAGAACTACAAACTTTTGACCGCAAAATGCATTAAAATTTGCCTTCTTTTAAGACCGGAGTCACTTATATCTACAATCTTTTGATCGCAAAATGCATTTTTGTATGACATTATGACCGGTTACAAAAACTATACTACATTTCTTGTTAGTGATAGACCTCTTCCCTTCCTTAGAAAAATCTGTAAGCTTTCAGAAATATTATACTCGACGGTATCATTAGAGACACACTGGTCGATTTTCAAGGTTTAGCCGCCTTTAAATTTTATCAATCAAGTATCAATTATCATCTATCATAGCCAGTTTCTTCCTTAACTACCTCAGAAAGAACGTAAAGCCGTTGGTTCCGGCTGTCATTAGTAGATCTTTAACATTCGTTACTGTAAGTCAGAAGCCCGATAGTTTGACGAATGCTATATACAACATGTAACGTTAATAGTGCAAAACCTCTCGTGGGGTAACTCAGCCCATGTTACTGAACAATTTTTGATCAAAAACATTTGAAAAAACAAACATTGTTCAGTAACATGGGCTGAGTTTCCCCATGAGAGGTTTTGCGCTATTAACGTTACACATTGTATTATGATAGTTACCTAAAGGTTACCTATATGTTATAATTATGATAGTTTGGTAACGAGATAACCAGTTACTGGGTTGTGGAGGTAAAATACTGAAATTCATCAGCACCCGGTTCGACTGAAACCTATTTGCTTGCTATCCCGCAAAAACAGTCATAGGTACTTAAATGTTTTAGAATTATACGTTTTTGACCGCAACTAGGGAAATTTGCTATTGACCGATTACCAGTTTCGATTGTAACATGGCACACCCATAAAACAGCTGTTATGGGACCAAGATATACATTATGGCAGTATGCATAATAAGTGCCGACAGTAAATAAATACGTGAGATACATTTAGATACTCGTATTATCGATCGCGACAAAAGGTGTGATTGCTTCTAAAAGATTGTAATGGGGCGTTGTTAATTGTCTTGCGATCTGAATCAATCTTTGCTTTGGTACTGGCTAGTATGATCGCGTGATTATTTAGACAGTATACCGTGGCCCTGGAATTCCAAGGGTAACCAAAGAAACAGCGTGGACTTTTTGACAGTCCCTTCCGCTCTAATCAGCGTAGGGAAACTCATTTGATGATTTTTACCGAGTCAGTCTATATCAGCGTCTGAAGAAATGTGCAAAATTTCATAAGTGTATGTAGTTATGTATGTATGTTTGTGTAAAAAGTGAAGTAGGTACTTAATTCTTTTTTTTTGTACGAGGTATTGTTCAACTCAGGAAATACTGCAAATTTCATCAAAGTCGGTTCAGTAGTTTTTGAGATAGGGACTTTTTTACCTACTTGGATCGCAATCCAAGTTAGATTTAGATTTTCAAAGTCGATTGTATATTTGTTCACGATTATCTCGCGTTTGGCTGAACCAATTTTCATGCGGTTTTCGGAAAAAAGTTTGTTACATTCTAGTAACGTTGCCCGCATAGATCCGTATTTGCTGCTCGCTTGGATATATGTAGATTTCTAAAGACGACGATTATACGAAGATTTTTATTGATTATTTGATTACAAAGGGTGATTATAAAAACTTAAAAAAAGTACCTACCAACTTCAAGTCGGTCCATTTTTTGAAAGTTACCATTTATTTAAATGACATGACATGACTAAAGTCCCTTGCACTTAAAGTTACGTCGATATGTATGTGTATCATTTATCTCCCAGACATGGCGACATCGACAGTAAGAAATGGTAAACTTAATGAAGTTTACGTAATGCACACTAAGCGTCACGTACGACAGGCCTATCTGCCTGTTCGATGCACACACATACTTACTCTTCAAGCCAAGGTATTTATTATCCTACAAGAAGTGACTTGTAGACCTATAATGTTCCCTTCCCTGGGACACAGGCCTCTTCCCTATGAGAGGGAGTGGAGTAGAGTCCAAAATCAACCACGCGGGTCGAGTCCGGGATGGTAGATGCCACATGTCTTGGAATTTTTGGTTCTAGGATTTCGTCACGATGTTTTCCTTCACCGTTTTGGGAGCAGTAGTGATGAAATACATTACACTAAGTAATACACCTGGTTGGTTTCAAACCCACGAACACTACTGGGCCACAACTGTGCAGTAATTATAGAAAGTGTGAACTGTTCAACAGGTTTGAGACATCAAATAATTGATTAAGTAGTTCCATTAACATACTTGCGGAATGGAATTGTCTATTTGAAAGACATTTTGATCTTAAATAATATTTTTAACATACATGGAAGCGACGGGGACTGTGGCACGTTATTTCTACTAATACATAATTATGCAACCCAAGGTCTCTACCAAAATTCAGCTGTGTCGGAGTTTTTGTAATTCGATCACATTTTCGTGTCTAAGACAGGACTAACTATATCCAATATTTTTTGGTAATCTTACTGACGGAATACTTAATTAGGTTTGCAATTTATTGTCTTAGCTTACTTCAGACGTGAGTACTACGTTTTAGCTGGGAACAAGCAAGAAGAAACGGAATACAAAAAAACTTGAGAGGTGTCAAGGGACACCCGGATGGAACGAAGTTACTGTATACACTCAACAAAAATAATCGTCGCGGCTCCACTCCAATCCACTCCGCTTCGCTCCACTCCACTCCACTCTTTGAGCTCTAGCACCCTTTCGCAACGCGCGATAAGGAACTTCGTTCCAAAAAGTGTCGTGACAACTTTTCGTAAGAATTTTTTCCGTCTAGCCCCCTTTCACAACGCACGATAAGGAACTTCTTTCCAAAACTCCGTATGTCCGACTTTTAACGCCAATGGCGGTGTCTGATACATCAGATAATAAAATTATTATGGCTTTGATAATTCAGAATGAAGTACTTAATATCTCTCATAATTACATAGAGGCGGGACCACGTGTGGTTGTGACTAGGTACCTACAATTTGAGTAGAAGCTGGACTGAGATCATAGCGATAGGGTGACCCTGGTTTTTCCGATTTTAGTATAGATACCTAAATCTTTAGGTACTATTATATATTCTGTGCCTAAATCAACTACTTACAGGAAAACTTGCAAAAATACCAAATCATGAATTTATAGCACGTAACAGTAGGTGCCTAGTATTTGAGAATATTGAATTACGTTTGTGTTAGGGACTTTACTCAGTGCGCGATGCGATATCGAGATAAATCAATTGACGATATCGGTCAGATATCACACAAGCGTCCGGCCGAAGAAATGTATGGACGATCGCTAGTGTTTGCTAATGGAGTCGCACGGATTGACGATATCGCTCACAGATATCTTCGATATCGAATTGGATGTTCTAATAACATGCGCAACTACTCGTCACGTGCGACATTTTTGGCTTTGGTTTGCAGCGCCTTTATGTTGTAGTAGTAAGGTGGATTTGGGAAAGAGTAATTATTATGTTCTAGTAATCTACTCATTAGAGTTAATGTGTATTAAAGAATAGGAGGGACCTACACATTGTATGTCCAGCAGTGGATGGTGATCAAACCTAAAATTTGACGGTTAAGAGCTATTGAAGGAATATCATGGATTTTAGTTAGAAGGTACAAGTTTGACAGTCCTTTCCGCTTCTCAGGGCGTGCCTTAGTAGGCACGCCCTGAGTGAAAAGGTGACAATAAATACTTTAACTTTAAAGGACATAATTGCTTTAAAAATGGCATTTGTAGCAAAGCCCGTCAACTCCATGGTCACCATGCAATCATAAAAAGTTTACTATGGTAACGTCCTCGACGCTGTCGTAAAATTGTAGTGAAGTGCGAAATATGCGATCTATGTCACGTTGGATCTGATGCAAGGCTGAGATAGTTCGACAAGGAAACACATTAAAAAAACTTAGGTTGTAAAACAATGATGTGGCTAGAACTTGGAGCATGAGCAAATACCGTAATAAAATAGAAACTGTACCCTTAGCTCGAGTTTTCAATCTTTTACTTTACAGCGTCTTTCCAATATTTACAGCGTTTTTGTATGATAAAATGGAACAGCGCCTCTGGTGTGCGAAGAAGGAATTACTAATTTTTTCCTTGAAAATTTTCAATTTGAAATTGTCAAAGTTCCAGTTTACTTTACGTCTCAAATACTGAAAATTCGTGCTAAGGGTAATGAGCAGCTAATGTTACTGTTTACAGTTTACCGTCATAACATTGTGTGCTAACCTGCCATTAGTATGAACTTCATATACGTCCCTGAATAATGAATAATTGCCAATATTTCCCCAATGGAATCATTTTACATTTATCCTAATTATTTTTGCCATGCCATAGTTCATAAACCACAATAAAGGTGGACATTAATTAAAACTAAAATTATACACGATACTAGACTGACCCAAAGAGGAAAATTTTGTATGAAATTGAATTGTTTTGACAAATAATAAAGATTTTTTGTCCATTTGCCTTAATGTTTTGCCTTGTAATGTTATGTTATCCGTGACTACCCATGTATTTACCTAAAAAGGTATTTATTCGTACAAAATACACGGCTACACATCAAACTATACAAAGCCACTTTATCGTGGTCGTATGATTTCTCCGTACATTCAACGGTCAGCTAATACTGGTTCTGCATAGCTTGGTATAGTAGCAGGGTGTACCCGGTACTTACCTTTTTTTTCAATATTTTTTTTACTTCTCAGGTTTTACAAATATGAACGTTTTAACCCTCGACCCGTCGCGTGGGGTCTTTCAAAGCCCAGGGTTTAGAAAATTGGAAAATAAATAGACTTAGAATACGTTTTCGGATCTCTTACTTTAGGTACCCTCCTAAAAAGGATTACACTTCACCCTCCCACCATAAAAATTAAGCATGCGCGTGCGCCCTTCGAGGTATGGACGTGTATTTCTACACAAGGCTCTCAGGGACCCCACGCGACGACTGGCGTAAGTAAATTTTTACTAGTGACTTAATAGTTTTTTTTTGTGATAATTTTTATTTTGATATATTTTGGTTCCAGGATATTTGTTATATGAGTGAAAATGGATAATAGACAAATTTATCGTATTTTAAGTTGGTTGGAAGAAGATGTGGAGGTTGTTGGTGTTGAACAGTGTGATGAAGAAAATGTTGATTATCTGGATGAAGTTAGTGAAAAAGACGTGGAGTCAAAACTGGAATATAAAGAAAATGATCATTGTGAATAAATAACTCCATTAGTTTCGTCCATAACATCCCATGAAACTCATACCAGAGCTATGTGCACTGATAGTGTCCAAAGAAATGGTTAGGGTTACTTCGACATGAAAAGTATATATATTTTTTCATGATTTTTAGCTGATATATGGTTGATTATCATCTTTAGTTCATTGATCACAAATAATTGTATAAAAGGAAGAAGTTGTCCCCTATTTTTTATTTTTAAGTTAATTTTAAGATGACTCAGTAAAAATGTAAGAAAAAAATGTTATTTCTAATACTTTGATGTTTTTTTAATAGAAACAAATGTCTGATTTGCAATATCTTTTGTTTTTTGTTTCAATAAAGTCCTATCCAAATGCGAAACGCCAAAATAATGTCAATAATTAATGTTACAATACTAATTGGTTGATATTTATTTTTGGGGTCTCTGAAGACCCCACGCGACGGATCACGTAATAAAAAAGGCGCGACGGGTGGAGGGTTAAGTGAACCTATATCACCCTGTCAGAGTCCAGCTCAAAATGTAAATTTAAATAAAATATGTAATTTTTCGGTACTGTATTCTGTTGGTGCGCTGGAGTTCCAATACTTTCAGTGCCTCGCTCCGTCTTAGGCTTCATCTTTGGGCCCCCTTTAGAGGGCCCAGGTCGCGGGACTGACCGTTAACCTTAAATGTGAAGGGCTATTGAAGAATCACCGTAGATTTTAGCCAGTACGAGTCTCACAGTCCCCCCATACTGCACTGGTTGGGAGGAATCATTTGATGATTATACCACGATAAAAAAGGCCTCATCCTTGGCTTATGTTTATCTAGAAAGTGCTGTAAATGATTTCTGGGTCCAAGTCAGTTGATAACTGTACGATATTTGGGTAGTTTTGGATACCTCTTAGTTTTGGGTATCTGTCTCTTGATAAAGGTACCTACTCAAATTCTAACATAAATTCTTTTATTAAAATAACATCATTGCCATAATAGACTACTAACTTTATGCTATTTTAAAATCATTATGCAACAGAGCATCTGTTATTTAGGTACGAAGACAATAGGCATTGTTATAGTTAGGACCATCTGCGCAATTCTCCACAAAATTATCAGCTCAAGAAAACATTTAGGTATTCCACACAATAACTAACCACAAAGATTAACGTCGTCAATAACAAATAAAATACATTTTATTGCAACGATCGGAAAAACCCATTGCATCCGCCATCTTTGTTTAAAGCCAGTATAACTTGATCCCGGTGTTGGAGGGAAGGAGAAAGATTGTTGAATATTCGGTAGCATGTTAGAGGTCATCTTATGTTGGATATGTGAAGTTTACTCAACAGTGTTGCGTGGTAGGTGAAAGTAACGAATGCGTTTGCATTTGGTCGTCAATTGTGAATATTGTTAAGGATATTAGGTTAGGGTGAATGACCTCTTTACTGAGAACTGTTGCAGTTTTTCAGAGGTTGATAAGTTGGATACCTAGGGTTTTCCTGTAGGTATAGGTAATGGGCAATGAACCTGAATAAAAAGAAATACATAAGGTGAAAATAATAGAAAAATATTAGGCATGCAAAAAGAAAACAAATGTTTCTATTCTTCAATGGTACTTAATATGAATTGAGCTCGTGACTATAGTTATTTGTGCAACAAGAAAAGTCGTTTTTTGCTGCGAATGCTGATTTTGAATCTTGAGCAAGCGAAGGATTCAAGGATTGAATCACGAGCGTAGCGAGTGATTCTAAAGTTGAATCCTGAGTGTAGCGAGAGATTCAAAGGCACGAGATGCAAAAAACTTTGCTCTCGTGTAACACACATAACTTTTCACTTCAGCAGCGAGAACACTTTAGGAGATAAAATAATAAATAGGAATAGATTAAAATAACTTTTTTTTTAAAGCAGCTTTTATCAATAAGCAAATACTCCGCACTGTAGATAATCGTCTCGTCTGTGATAAATCTAAAAAATAAGATAGCAACCCCGTCTCCGAAAAACTGCTTGCGCCCTTTGTTAAGTCTCCATTCATTGAAGACATGGTATGGTTTCAGATATTTAGTTAGAGTTAGGAAATTTAATTCTGGTCTGCATTAATAATTTGTTGTTTTAAATGGTTATGTTAAAATAAGTACTGTTCTCGTCGCTAGTTTTACGCATATTTTTTTTTTTTAACTTATTCAACTCTTTACGCCAGCCATGAAATTTTATTCCCGCTCTTTTATTTTTAAATTAAGGCGTGTTCGGAAATAGCACCCATAATATTTTATTATTCAAAATATTTATTAACATAAATTGAAACTAGAAATAAATATTAACAGTAAATGCTTATTTTCATTTCAATACAGCAATAAGTTAAAAATTCAATAAAATACATTCGAAGACATTATTATCTTTTTGCATTTCTTTGGTCCGAACGTGTTTGTCTTTGAGACCAAATTCAAAATCGGAACTTCGAAAGGGCTGGTGTTTGTTTCTCTCTCTTTCTATTGGCGGGAAAGAGATAGAGTGTTAATGTTTCGAATTGTATGATTAACTCAAGGCTGAATATGATATTCGCGGCTTTTTTTAAAACAAAAATTAAAAAGCTACTTTGTCTCACTAGTGAGCAAAATCGCATTTTGCTCACTGATTTCAGGCAGCAAAACCTACATGTTTGAGCTACTGAAGTGAAAAATAATTTCAGCCGCACAGGCCGATTCTCTGGGTTAAGCCGCGCTTGCCAAGGTTGGTCGGTGAATGGGTGATAGACTGGAAGCCGACCCCAATATAGTTGGGAAAAGGCTAAGCAGATGATGAATGGTATATGAATTGTGTCATATTTATTGTTCAAAAGAATAGTCAAATTGTACATGCAGAATATCCATGAAATAACTTTGTCTAAGTATTCTTGGTAGAACAGAGATAGAAATGGTCATGCTACGCAAGCAGGAACACAATTTTTCTACACTTCGAAAAGTTCAAAAGTAAAGTACTTATACCAATACAATATTCTGGGAAGATATACGAGTAAGTAAACCATTAAATAATGTCAAGGGCGCGTTATAATATTGGAAACAAATAAAATAAACACGTGTTTATCTGGGTCAATTTGTGTTAGAGCCAGCCAAGACTTCTAGAAACTACGATTCCGAGGAACCGCCAAAGAATTATAAAATTAATGTTGCTTTTCCCGGTAAAACAAAATTAAATCAATTTTATTAGGTACGTTTTTAGGGTTCGTTTTCCAATGACTACGGTGCCCTATGTGTTACTTGGTCCGCTGTCTGTCTGTATACTCTCTAATAGAATTACGTAATCATACTTAATTATGTAGAATGAAGTTTCCAAATGCGCATCTATGGCTAAATCCGAATTTACCTATGAAAAATAGCGAAAAAACGTAACTGTAATTAGTACTATTAAGATATATTCTGTGGTTTAAGGCAAATCGTTTTTTTTATTTTCGAAAATTAGAAAGACGTTTTTTTATTTTCGATAATTAGAAAGAACGATCATCTTATTTTTAACCGACTTCAAAAAAAGGAGGAGGTTCTCAATTCGGTCGGTATGTTTTTTTTTATGTATGTACATCGATTACTCCGAGGTTTCTAGTCCGATTAGTGTCATTATTTTTTTGTTCGATGCAGTATACTTGCAGTGTGGTCCCATTAAAATTTCATCCAATTTGGTTCAGTACTTTTTATTTTGTAAGCATTTTTATTGATTTCGGCTACTTGGATGACATTACTTTTTGCGTGTTTGTTACGCAATTACTCCGCCAATTGTGGACCGATTTTCAAAATTCTTTTGTTGTACTAGGGATCGTTCACCTTACGGAATACTGCAAGTTTCATCAAAATCTGTTCAGCAGTTTTTGAGATAGGGAATTTTATAAGCATGTGTACATGAGCGATGTTAATACCGGTGCCACGGATTACAAATTCTAGTGCACTTGTAAGGAAATGATGTATTTGACAAGAATTTGGGTTGAATATTTAAACTAAAAAGAGTAAAATAAAAAAACTTTAAAAGAAATAAATTTAACCGACTTCAAAAACAACCACAAAAAGGTAAAATAACCAACAAAATAACTTTTCTTTCGGAAGTCGGTGGCAAAAAGACAACGAAATAAAAAATAAAGCCAGCGACTTCCGAAAGAAAAGTTATTTTGTAGGTTATTCTACCCTTTTTTGTGGTTGTTTTTGAAGTCGGTTAATTTTTTTTTTTTAAAGTTTTTTGTTTTTCAAAAAATTACCTAGAGTTAGTTTTGGCTATTCCTCTTTGTTTCAGATTTGGCCATCCACAAGCAATTGGAAAATTCACAAGCCTTCCGTATATTTCTATGTAGGTATTTCTTTTTTACCATGAAGATTTTATCACTTTGAATATATGGATGGAGTGGAAAAGAAAGGCCAATTAATAAAATATAGATGGATTTTCTAAGGATATGAAAGAAAAAGTAGTGAATGAAACTGTGACAACCATGCATGTGACGACTGATACTTTTGGAATGAAAGAAAAAACGTGTTGCCCCGACCCCAATTAAAATGGAATAAGGGCAGGAAGATGATGAGTGATGAAGACTTTGTCACTTTGAACCCTGGCCTTATATGTAAGTGTTATTTTGCGGTAGATCATAAGCCTTCGTAGGTGTATAATGACGGGCCCCCCTATAGAGGGCCACAGTCCTGCCGGGGTTGCGGGACATACGTATACCGCGACTCCGGTACACGAAGGGTTACCAAAGGACAATGTGGATTTTAGTCAGTACAAGCAGTACAAGTCTGACAGTCGCTCCATTAATAAAAGTACTCTGTGGCTCCCGCCCTGCCCAGGTTGGGAGGACTCATTTGACAATTTTACGACGAAAAAAAAAGCCTTCGTAGGTGTGCCACGCTACTGGCCAGTTTTATTTTTAAAGTTCTTAATTTAAAACCGTCAAAGCTCAATGCTAAGCTCTGTTTACACGCACTCGCATGTGCGAAGTGCCTACTCACCTTGACCCGAGGCAACTTTACATCATGTTCCATTGATCACTGGAACGGGTATTGAAACCTCTTTGGTTTAATGCTCAATTTGCAAATTAGTAAGTAAAGGGTGTCTTGTGATGGGCGGCTCTATAATTTACGATAGTTATCTGCTGATAATATCGCCACAGGGGCTCTCGAGGTTCATTGAGTAGGTACCTACTAAACATTGATTGACTCTGATATAATTATTTGTACATATTAAAATGGCTACACATTTAACTACGAAAAACGTGTATACGTTGACCGTTGATAGTTTGAAAAGATCATCTAAAGCGAGGCCAAGATAAACTGGTATTGTATAGCTTATTTATGTAGCCTTGTGTGCAAATAATGTTTAAGAATAATAAATAATCAAATGTCATTTACCTATATTTAAATGTTTCACAAAATGTATAAATAAAGAAATACAAAACTGTTTTTACGAAACCATCTTCATTTCTCAGTATCGTTTCAGCTCGAGCGTGAAATTAACAATGAACTTTTTAATGAACCTTATTCACTAAAATCATTATGACCTTAAAAACCGTAAAATATGTAACTCTTACGTCCACTCTGCTTGTAAAGGAACGCGACTTTTTTTTTTTCAAAGTGATTTATGAGCAAAGGAAAGGAATGCATCACGCCTCTTTGGAATGCAACCGTACGCGCGCTACTTAAAAAATTAGAATACTTTATCGTATTTTAAATCCTATTGTAAAGCGTTACAGTCTACTTTTCTTAATCCAATAAGTGCTTTTAGTTGGGGAGCCCAGGAAGGGATTTTTGCTGTTACTCCAGCGCGTCAGATTATTATAAGGGAGAATCCTTGCACCCTTTAATGTACCTGTACCAAATATCAACCCTTTATCTGGTGGGGTTTGTCTGGGAGAACCCGTCAGATTAGTAAAAAAAAATCGATCCGCAGAAATACTCGAGCGCGTCAGATTAAGAAAAGGTAGATTAATTACGTTCAGAAGAGTGTATATTTCAATAATCTGACAATTTGAGCGTGGCATTAGGAAATGAGCGAGTACTGAAGTTGTAAAAAAAAAACGTCATTTTGAAATACTCGAGCGCGTTTCATTTTTTTTTTTACTGAAGGTTACACTGTAAAAATCATACTCACTAATAATCTGACGTTTTCCATGGGGCGAAGTCGGTAGAATCGTGAAGAAAAGGTGAAGTACCAGTTAGTTCGCTACTATCGGTCGTGATTTAATGTATGTGGCGTTCCGAGCAATAATATGGCATGCCAGGCATGGAAAGAGGCCATTGTTATTGGTCATCAGTCAGGCAAGACCAAGTCTGAGTCCATGAGTTACCGTCCTATCAGTTTCCTGAATGTTCGCGGTAAAATCTAAAAGAGACTTATTTATAAGCGACTCAAAGATTACGCTGTTGTAAAGAGCCTCATTCCTGACGAGCAATATGGCTTCAGGTTTCGGTTCCAACAGATCCAGCGTATAGTCGAGCATTATCAGTGCTGGGTTCCAGCGCGGCGCAATGGCTGGTGCACTGGTTTTAACCGACTTTCAAAATGTCTCATGGTAAGGAAATCAAGGTCTGATGATGGAAGACCAGAAAAATCGAGGGAAACTTTCAAAAATCGTAGGGGTGACTAGTGCGTTTATAAGTTTTTTCATAATGAATTTTTAAGCATTTCAATTTGATAAAGGTCTGGAGTTGATCTGATGGAGCCGAGAGACAGTCGGGGGAACTCCTCAACGATTCACAGCAGCTATTTTGTGTTTGAGCTTGATTAATTTGAATTGATAAGTACACCTAGATGGGTTGTAACTGTCATTAAGGGTCTGATGATGAAGGCGAAGGGCAGTTCAGGGAACTCCTCAACCGTTTACAAAAGCTACCTTGATTTGGACTTATTTCATTTACATTGATGAGCACTTTACACCAAGATGGGTTGTAACTGTCATTAGGGGTCTGATGATGAAGACAAAGTACTGTTCAGAGAACTCCTCAACGGTTTACAGCAGCTACCATGTATTTGGAATTCATTTATTTAAATTGAACTTGGCTCTCATTTGACATTTATGTTTTTGATAGGATTTTAATGATGTAGACGAGTTTCTATTTGTAATTACTACATTTAATTTAATTTTATACTTTTTTATGCGTGAATGCAGTTATCTTCTTTATAAATTTATTTTAAGATGCTCAGAATAGCGATATCCCTCCGTATAATTGTCAGATTATTATTCAGGAGGACTATGATATCAATTTGAACCTCCTGCATAAAAATCTGACGCGCTCGAGTATCTCGAGATTACGTTTTTTTTTTACAAATAGAAATATGAATTATTACTTTGCGCCACATCCAAATCGTCAGACATTTTAATACGACACTTTTTAGGGTTTACTTTACATACACTTTGAATATCTGACGCGCTCGAGTAACTTATTTTTTTTTGGATTTTCAACCGCTTGCCACGGACAGCTGCTATTATTTTTATTGCAGAGTAGCGAGGTAAACACAGTTGGAAATAAGTGAAATATTTAATATATTATTATAAAAATCACACATGACATGTTTACATAGGAAAAAATAGTTGCCGAGTGACTTAAGGAACGAACACCAGCTATTACATTTGAATCCGCTGTCATGTTCTAGATGGCCAGCGTTACACTTCCAACACCCCCCCATAACGTGGGCATCATGTGGCTTCATGCCACACCAAGCTGACGAGTGAACACATCGTGCTTGACACAGCCCAGGGGCTTAGTGAATATATCTGCTAACATCTCATCCGTAGGGATGTATACAATTTCTACGTTAAACCTATCTATCATATCTCTAACGTAATGAAATCTTATTTCTATATGCTTGCTCCGTCTGTGATGAGTATGATTGATAGCAAGCTGTATAGCAGATTGATTGTCACAATACATTACTATTTTACAACTAGTCATCATTAGCAATTCCTTAATTAAAGCTTGTAGGAACACCGCTTCTCTACTCGCTTCGCTCAAGCTGCAATACTCCGCCTCGGTGGACGAAAGCGATATGCAGGACTGTTTGTAGGTAGCCCAAGATACCGAATTACCGCCATATTTAAACACATACCCCGTGTACGACTTACGGTCAGGATCTGCCGCCCAATCTGCGTCAGAATAACCCTCAAGAACGTGATCTACATTCGACTTCTTAAATACCAAGGCCTTTTGCTTAGTACCTTTAAGATATCGCAGTACACGCTTAGCTAGATTCCAATGGAATTCCGTATAACAATTGTTAAATTTACTTAAATATGACACGGCAAACGAAATGTCAGGTCGTGTAGTTACACATAAATACATAAGACTACCAATCAACTCTTGATACGGAAACTTCGTTATAACGTTATTTGTAGCATTATTAGAACTCTCAATTACCGAACTAACATTAGTAATCATGGGAGACTTTACAGGCTTACAGTCTGTCATGCCAAAACGATCTAACATATTATCAATCCGCTTTTCTTGACTAAGTTTGATGGAAGTTGCATCACGTTCTACCTTTATACCTAACATGTTTCGTACCGGGCCTAAGTCTTTGAGTTTAAAAACATTTGACAAAGAACTTTTTAATGTCTCAGCCAGGTGTTTGTCATTATAGAACACGAAAAAATCGTCGACATACAGAGCGATAAAAACAATCAACTGACCTGATCTCTTAGTGAAGATGCAGTCCTCTTGTTTACACTGTCTGTATCCCAAAGATAATAAAACATCTTTTACCTTTTGGTACCACGATCGTGATGCTTGCTTCAACCCATAAACAGCCTTTCGTAATCTATAGACTTTGTTCTCACTCCCAGGGCATATGAAACCTTCTGGTTGTTGCATAAAGATCTCCTCCTGTAAATTTCCATTCAGGAATGCTGTTTGCACGTCTAAATGATCAATCTTAAGGTTCATTTCTACTGCCAGAGATAGCAACAATTGTATAGAACAATGACGAACGACCGGTGAAAAAGTTTCTTGGAAATCTTCACCATATCTTTGAGTATAGCCCTTAGCTACCAATCTTGCCTTATAACGTGTAATGTTCCCCTCCGAGTCTCGTTTAAGGGTAAAAATCCACTTATTTTTAACGATGTTCTTGTCAACCGGTTTATCAGTAAGCTCCCAAGCTCCGTGTAAGATAAAAGAATCAATTTCCTCTTTCATGGCCTTCTGCCATAACTCTTTATCTTCACATTTCAAAGCTTCTTTGACAGTACGTGGCTCTATGGGCTCTGTCACATTACACACATTAGTTATGTTACAAGTTGTCTTAGGCATACGTGGACGTAGGTTATATCGTCTACTAGTAGAGTCTTGCGCCAATTCAGGTGACGTTACCGAATCTTTACTAGCCTCGCGTTCACACTCCAACTCAACAGGATGATTTGGTGATTCTGCAGGAACTGCATCTGGCTCCGCCTCAAGTGGATAATCTGACGACTCAGGCAACAGGTACTCTGACTCCGCCTCAACCGACGTAGTCTCCAGCATCTCCCTCTCATCATCACCTCCTGTAAGATAAATAGGTTCAAACAAACGTTTTGGCCCTATTTTAGAATTTCTCCCCGGAAACACAGATTCATTGAACACCACATCACGTGATATAACGATCTTATTGTCATCAGGGTTGAACAAACGATATCCTTTGACGTTATCACAGTAACCTAAAAAAATTACCCTTCTACTTTTGGGGTCTAACTTTTTACGTTTACAGTCATCTACATGAGCAAATGCCTCGCAACCAAAGACACGCAGATTTTTAAGGCTCACTTTCTTACCACTCCACACTTCCTCTGGTAATTTACCAGAAAGTCTCAAGCTTGGCGATCTGTTGATCAGAAATGCCGCAGTGTTTACAGCCTCTGCCCACATCTTGTCATCGAGATTTGCATTATACAGTAGACATCTGACCTTATCAAGTAAAGAACGATTCACACGCTCCGCGGATCCATTCTGCTGACTAGAATAGGGTACCGTCAGCTGATGTACAATGCCTTTCTTTTTAAGAAAATCCGTCAACTCAGTATTAACGTACTCAGAGCCATTATCTGTTCTCATTACCTTGACTTTAGCACTACACTGATTTTCTACCAGTCTAATAAAATCTTTAGTGTACTTACACACTTCACTCTTCTTTGCAATGGGATAGACGAACACCTTCCTGGAGTAGTCGTCTAGAAACGTGAGGACGTAGTTCTTGCCTCCGAGAGAAGTAGTCGGCATCGGCCCCATGACGTCACTGTGAATGAGTGCCAGCCGCGCCTCGGCTACTTTTTTGTTATGATTGGTCACAAAAGGAGCACGGGATTGCTTACCCTTAAGACACACATCACATTTTCTTCTGCGAATTAACCTGAAAGTCAATGTCATTAGCTACCTTCCTAAGTGATGCTAAGCTGTCAAAATTCAGATGAGCTAAACGTTGATGCCATAACATCATATCCTTAGACGTAGATGACGTTGTCAGATTGACTTTACCCACAGAATGAAGCATGTAAACTCTCCCAACTTTACTAGCATGTAAAACTACTTTACCAGCTTTAAGTATGTCACATCCATTTTTATCAAATAAAAATTTAAATCCCTTTTCAGCTAGGGTAGACACCGATATTAAATTAACAGTAAGCTCAGGTACCAGCATTACATCTTTTAAAGTAGTATCTATTGTATGTCCACAAGAGTTAACCGTAAAATGCACTTCACCTTTCCCATTCACACCTAACTTCTTTCCGTTAGCAACACAAACCTCCTTTGTCGTCGACTCATCAAGAGCTTGAAACCATTCTTGGCGTCCTGACATATTATCTGTCGCTCCAGAATCAATAATCCACGAACTGTTAGTGTTAAGTGCAGACAACACCATGGAAGTCGATGTTGCTCCATTACGATCCAATTGAGGACAATCCTTCTTGACATGTCCTTTAGATCGACACTTCCAACACCACAACTTGTTCGTACTTGACGAGGTACTAGCGTGTTTTGATGTACTTGAGGCATTCTTCTTCTCGCCTCGAGAGCTAGCCTTTTCATTACTACGATTCCGTGTAAATAAGCAGCCATCGCCATTATCAGTGGCGCTCCCTTTCCATCTCTTATCTTGGAGAAGTTTCGTTTTTACCATATCTGTAGTTATGTCTATCCTAGAATGCTCCAGAGCCATTATCATTGGGTCATAATCTTGAGGTAACCCTTGGAGCATAATAGTAGCCACAAACTCATCATCAAGTGGTTTCTTCATGTTATTGAGTTGTTCAGCAAGTGTCAAGATCTCGTTGACATAAATCTCCATGCTATCGAACTGTTCTAGCTTAATCGAGCATAAAGTTCGCAGACACGACAATCTCCTTTGCAACCCAGTATCATCGTAAGCCTTCTGCAAGGCATCCCATACATCCTTCGCAGTTTTCGCCTGCAGAATGTGAGAATAGCACGATTTTTCAACACTCAAACATAGCCTCGCTCGAGCTTTCTCCTCTCTACGAGCTAATTTGTCAGTCTTCTCACCTGAGGTTTCGCATTTTCCAGTAATACATTGCCACAAATCCTCGAATACTAGTATATTTTGCATTTGAAATGCCCAATCGCGATAGTTGATGGTACCTTTTAGCTTTTCCATCGTAACTTTCGAATTAGTATACTCATCCATATTTCGAGTAAAATAATAATATTTTCACAAAATATTTACACTTCACACATGTAGCACATAACCTGCTATTTTTATTGCAGAGTAGCGAGGTAAACACAGTTGGAAATAAGTGAAATATTTAATATATTATTATAAAAATCACACATGACATGTTTACATAGGAAAAAATAGTTGCCGAGTGACTTAAGGAACGAACACCAGCTATTACATTTGAATCCGCTGTCATGTTCTAGATGGCCAGCGTTACACTTCCAACAACAGCCCCCTCGAGTTAATCGTCAGATTAATATGTATTGGTTATCAGAAATGTAAAGCGCGTTTACACTATAAATATCTGACGCGCTCGAGTACTTCTGTACAACTGTTTTTTTTTACAGTTTCAAAGCTCTTTACAAGCTCTCCCCCTCACTAAAATAGAAAACTTGTCAGAAACTTTTTTTCTTTATAGAACATAATCTTTCAAATCCAATAGGTCTACACGACGCTCGAGTAACTGCAAATTTAGCATCCTCGGCTCCCCTACTATTTCTTTTTTTAATTTAAAGGGGTGTTCATTATTGTTAAGAATTTACGACAAGACATACCAAAGCAAACATTTCTGTCACAGTTTCACTAACGACATACCAGGTTTCATTTTGGTGATGGATTTACATTTTTGTCGGTTTATCTACGAAAAATAACACCCCCATGGGCCACGTCTTAATTTAGAAAACTTGTCCTATAACTTGTCATAGATTCTTGCTTGAAAATTATAGCAGGATTGTAAATAAAGTAGGTGTCAAATTTCACCAATCCTCGAATTCGTGATGTGTCGTTTTTGACTTGTAACACATCTTTCATATTATCTCTTCTGTGGCAGTTATTTCGTTAAAACGGAAGTGGTACAGGATTGATCAAATCAAAGAGCGGTGTTTGATAGGCAGTACGAGTAACAACGCTAAATTAGCAGGCTGATTCTGAAAAGCACCGAGTAACTAAAGGTACTGATTACACATGCTTTAAACTAGCATGCTCGAGAGCATGCTAGTTTTAAGCAAAGCTACTTAGTAGCATGTGTATCGAAACCATAATTTACTAATAATGAGCATGCTAATTTAAATTAAAAAAAAACATGCTCTTTAGCATGCTAGTTTAAAGGATGTGTATTAGTACCTTAAGCATGCTCATAAGCATGCTCTTTTACCATGCTAGTTTAAAACATGTGTATCAGTACCTTATTCTTATGCATACTCGAATGAAGCATGCTCATAAGCATGCTCTTTTAGCATGCTAGTTGAAAGCATGTGTATCTATGCCTTAACAAAGCCAAAACCAAACCACAGATTACCTAAACAAAGGTTTTGTCACGAGGTAGGAAGTATGTACGTATGTAGGTACGCTAGTTTATTGTAAAGCCAACGTTGAGTCACTCTGGTGATACGGTGTTCACTATAAACATGTTTACTTAATTACTTGCTCTAGCATTTATTAAGAGAAGCAGCAAATATTGTTTTGTTGTTCACGTGTTTATTTTTAGATCAGTGTCATGGTCTAATGGTTGGAAGAAGTTTAAGCGTGGGAGCGTAGGTTCGAGGTTTGAGTAGACCCGGAGTATATTTACCGAAGGTATATTTTATATACCTTCCTATTTGTTGGGGTCAAACATAGTAACTTAACCTTTTAAAAAATACATTCAATATTTAAAACACCTATTCATAGCGATTCTGAACCGTGACAGAATCGTGAACGTGAACCGTGACTTAATAAATAGGTATTTTATTTAAGATGCGTTTTCTCTTAACTTTAGTGATGTCAAAAGTGACAGAGACAAAGCCCTAAGCCCCAAAGTTCCGGGGTGCTAAGACAGGAAACCTCCACGTGCGCCTGTGGACTGGAGTTCCCTCTCGGATACGTCCGGGGGGAAGACCAGTTTTCCGGGCCGGTGCACTTTGGGATGCGGGCAAAAACTCTTCCTTAGGCACTGTGTGCCTAAGTGGTCTCTTTGCCCGTATGCGAATAGCCTGTCGTGTGGACGCTAAAAAAATGTCCCTCTGATTAGCATGTTTACAGCGGCGGGGAGGGCTTGCGTACGGTGAGTGATGGGTAGCACCCGTCCGACTAAGGACCATAGCCCAGAATCGGTCGTTTTCGCGTCAAATGTTTAAATCGCGGGTTTTTCTTAACCCAGGATACCGTGGCCCCGGAACGTAAAGGGCATAGGAAGGAACACGGGTGGATTTTAGTCAGTAAGAGTCTGACAGTCCCACCCAGGGCGGGAGGACTCATTTGATGATTTTACCACCTAAAAAAAAAACCCCCAAAGTTCCCCAGAAGAAGCGTGAACACACTGAACAAACTGTTTACTCTGAAACCAACACAATGCACGCTAAACCCAAACTTGACATTGACTTCAAGTCAATAATTTTATCTATTAAAGTACTCTATCGACCTCGACACCAATGCCAGACAAATCCAAGTAAATGTGATAGCCGTTTCATGTTTTCAGCAACATAAACCTTAAACACGTAGAATATAAACTCGAATCTAGCTTGGCAAAGTATTTTTATTAAAGTTCTTTCGTTATGAACACGTTTCGCCTTTAATTTGTAGTCATAAGACTCAAAATCGTTTAACGTAATTGGGGAACGAAAGACAAAGTTAACAGAACCACTTGATTTTGACGTTTTTGACCTTACTGCTATGAAAATAAGGTTTCTGAGACTTAAAACTAGTTTTGTAAATGAAGAGTGGGTGTGACTGTGACTGCGTTGTCTGAAAAACGTTTATTAAGTGTTTTTTTGGCTAACTTTATTGAATTCGAAGTGGCTTTATATCTTGGGAGGTTTTTAGGATGCTTGTAATGGCAAATTATCACATAATACAACTTGCATTTAGTTCTCTACTTTGCCGCGAGTCGAAATATACCAGGCACACCGCGACGTGCGTGTCGCTATCGTAAACCGATTTTTTTTTGGGTAATTTTATGCTTAGTTACTGTAACTGTAAGCTTCTGTCATACCACTGCTGGGCAAAGGCTTCTTCCGATGATTTCCAACTATTTCGATCTAGGTCAATATCTAATTCGTCCCAGCATCTTCTACGAGGTCTGCCGCGACGACTAGCTGTGTTAGTGCTTTGGATAAATAATATTAACTATTATAAACGTTCACACGAGTTACATGAATATTCATTATTATTAGTTACTAAAGTATGAATCATAACTTCATATGGAGTATTGCTCAGTATCGCGGCGTAAAAAAACAGGTTACATTATTATGTCGTTTAATTAATTCACTATCAATTCATGTTGTGACAGTGAATGGCTTTTTCTAAGTAAATGACGTATTTTTCTCTGAATGAAGCTATTGTATTTGTGATTATTATGTCATATTACTTGGCAATTTAGTAATTTACATTATTATCTGGTTTAACACCATTGAAAACTTACATAATGTGATTGCATGAGTATCATATACATTATGCGTTTGCCATAAATTTTTAAATATTTAGTTTAGTTGTCGATGTACATAGCTTGGAAAGTAAGGGGCTTTTGAAGGAACACCTTGGATTTTAGTGTGATTTTAGACAGTTCGAGCCGCATGGAAGACCGGGAGGACTCCTTTGGTGACTTTCTCGCTTGCACGATCAAAGAAGGTGTTTAGTGTAAAGATAAATACAAGTTTAGGGGTTGTCACTTTGCAGAGTCGCTTAGTCTCAAATAAAAATGTAACTGAAAAAATTCAATATACAATATACTTTGATTTTATTTTGATTCTACGTTGAGTACTTTTGTCACGGGCATATTGCAGAAGATTTGGGAAACTACGTGATATCTTCTCATCGAGAATCCCACAATGTCTCAAGACAAGGGTGTTTAACCAGTGTGTGTTGCCAGTGATGGTAAATCTCTGAAACGTGGTCCTTGACTGCTGTCCTTTTAGAGAGACTAAGAGTCACTCAACGAGCAATAGAAAGAGCTATGCTCGGAGTTTCTTTGCGGGATAAAATCCGGAACATGGATATTCGGCGAAGAAGCAGAGTCACCGACATAGCTCATCATAATTTGCAAGTTGCAGTGGCCACATCACTCGTAGAACTGACAACCGATGCGGAAGAAAAGTTCTCGAGTGGCGACCACGGACCGGAAGACGCAGCGTAGGCAGGCCTCACACTAGGTGGACCGACGACATCGTGAGAGTCGATAAGCAACCGATGGATGCAAGTGGCGACTTGTCGTTCGGCGTGGCAGTATAAGGGGGAAGCCTATGTTCAGCAGTGGATGTCTTCCGGCTGATGATGATGATGACATTGAAGAAGCGTCACTAAGAAATCAGGGGGTTCAAAGTCAATTTCCGCGCAAAGTGAGGTAATCAAGGTAAGAAAACCTTAGTGTAGCGATCAGAGAGGCCTTGGTACAGCCGGAAAAATTGTGGCTCCAGCGAGGCGCATAATAAACTGTCTATACTTTGTTATGTTTTCAACTGAAGAATTTCAAAGATATTCGTTATCATCACTTATCACACTCGCCGCCGTCCGTCGGCACGAAGAACAAAGAATATTATCTCGGTCGCACAAACAGACATGTTCTTCCAATCTTATCAAATCTCGCGAATTCCGGGAAATTGGCCTGCTCGGGTTTAAACGTTTACTTTATAAGCTAAGTTAATATTAACTGGTGCTCATTACTGGAATTGCAGGCTTAGAAATTTAGTTTTCTTCGAAAACAAGTCCTGGGTTTAGGGGATTTCATTTTTATATAGACTCACATCGGTATCGCATTAAACCTCAAATATTTTGTTTCGTGTAAGGCCTGGTATTCACCAAAGCGGAGAGGAGATGTGGACCAATTGTTTATTCAAACACATCTACTCTCCTCTCCGCTTTGGTGGGGCCTAACCATCTGCTCTTCAATCGTGTTACAATTGTAAATTGATTGTGGACTTTATCGGTATTCTACTCTCTAATGGCAACACCTATTACTGTTCAACTGAGCTACGATTCCATTACGACTCTATCGAGCTTACATACAAGTTTCTACAGATTACTAAATTTGTTCTAATCGTAATGGAGTCGTGATTGACTCTCAATTGAATATCAATAGCATGTGAGTTAAATAAAATTAGCAGACTTGAGGCCCAGAGCTCGTGGCCACATAATAATAGCCACATAGGTTGTTCTTGCCGAGGTTGGTCTATGGATGAGTGATGTCCATAGCCAGTTTCGTCGCTGCTTAGAAACTTCTGCGTTCACAGTTGTAACTGTTATGCCCTTCGCACACATTGCGACAGAAGTCTCCGATACCTTACGACTTTGGTATACCATTAAAGCGAACTTGTGTAAGCTATATAGATTTACAATAGTCGCCTGGATACCAACATCGTAAGTTATCGGAGATAAGTGTCGCGTTGTGTAAAAAGGACTTAGAAGCTCCAAAGCCGGACAACCATTACTACCCAGGGGTACCTACTTATATTATCCCTTATTAGTAGTAACTATTCCTAAAGCTGGGTACTCACTTATCAGTGTTGCATGTAACGTATCAGATACGGTATCAAGTCAGTACTTAGGCTAGAGCCCGCTGCTCGCTGCTTGCTCGCAGTATCACTGCGAACAGGCGAACACAAAGGTGGCTCGCAGTGTGCTCGGACAAGCCATACTCACTTGCAGGTTGATACAGTAACTGATATGTTACATGCAACACTGCTAAGTGAGTACGAAGCTTAAGAAATACCACGTTCTTCATTTAAACATCATTTATTCATTTACCAACATATTCTACAATACCGTTTTTACCTGATTACAATCATTTCTCACGATTGTTCTAGGATATGAATAAGGACAACTTACAGCTTAGTGTGCAGTGAAGGTAAACGCGAGTGGAGTCACGGGGCGGAACGATATTCAATTCACTGTATGTCATTTATTACTTGTGTACATGAATAAGAAAATGCACGATAGAGGAACGAATTCATTGCAATTTAGGTCATATTTTCGGTGACCTCTGTTTTGCTGCTCAAATGAAAATGCGGCTTCAATGATAATAATTTTATGTCGCAGGATAATTTGATGGCTATGATATTTCTCAATGTTACTGAAAAGGAATAGGGTTTTTATAAAACCGTCATACTTTAGGTTGGGGACACCCCGAAGTTCTATTTGGTCCAGGTTCCTGCAAACAGAAAAAGAAGCCCCGCTAAGCGGGTATTCATTGGCCCTGCTTAGTTCGATATTTTACTGAGTCACACTCGTTGTCTATTTATCCTTAGAATGTTTGAACAATCACCTACGACATCTAAGTATATCCTTTTTCTATTTGTAGGTAGTAAAATCATCTTATAAGTCCTCCCGCCTTGGGTGGAGCAACTGGGACTCACAGACATGTACTGACTAGAATCCACCGTGTTTTTTCGATTGCCCTTTACATTCTTGACTCACAATAACCAGTTTAGACAGACCCACGACCATTATTGTATCCGTTATTTGTGATCTGCTATCTGTTATAATGACCCATAATCGACTACTAATGAAACCAAAATAATGATGTATCCATATATAACGTGTAACGTTAAATGTGCAAAACTACTTGACGTTAAATGTTTGTTCTAAGACTTTTAAAATTCGCAACAAAAAAAAAATGGCTTTTCATACAAAATGAGAAATTGATCGGGCCCAAAGAGATTTAAAAGAAACTATTGTCATACAAAATTGTTGATGCCGTGCGTCAGTAGCACTATCTAAGCGTTGCATAGCAACGCGACTACTAAACTGAGGGATTTTTTACCTGTTGGTAAAAAGTTTTGGATCACAAATTTCTTCGTGATGTCCCGTCTATTGCTCGTAGGTATATACTATATAGTTTAATGTCTTTGATCGGGCCAATCAGTAAGAAAAGAAGATTGTTCAGTAACATGGGCTGAGTTACCCCACGAGAGGTTTTTCGCATTAAAGCGTTACACATTGTACCTATATGGATAAATAATTATCTTGGTTTCAGTAGTAGTCGATTATGGGCCACTATGATGAAGAACATCATCATAAACAATACTATTGGGAGTTGCGACACATAACAACTTTAGCCACATACAGTCGAGCCCATCTTTATATGACACCTATCTTAAACCACAGTAAATAATGCTGGCCACCGACTGCACCAAGCTGGACTAATCAGTGTTGTCCACACAAGGCAAGTTGTTGCTCCGCATGAATGGAATACGCAGGTGTTGTTCAGTGTTTTAATAAGCATTTGTATTGTAAATGTCAATATGTTGTTATAATTATGTCCTTATTTTACAAACTGTACCAGGAAGTGAGGAAAATAATTAGTTGTGAGAACTGTGCTTTTTGCAGCTTGAATACCAACTGAACGCAGAACACGACCGAATGATGGCTGCTGCATTGCGATTCTAGCGGGCAGCTTAGCGGTGATTAAAGGAATAATTCTCACTAGTTCCACCATCAAATAGTTCCATGGAACTAGTGAGACTTTTTTTTCTCAGTAGTTCCATTGACTTTGATAATGGAACAAATGATAGAAAACTTAATCGAACTCGTCTCACTAGTTCCACCGAGTTGTTCCATGGAACTAGTGAGATTGTTTTTTCCCAGTAGCACAGAATATATAATAGTACCTAAAGGCACAGAAGGCTTACTCCCAAAAAGAAAACAAACAAATGTAAAATCTATGCACGAAAGAATAGAGTCCATTTTTACTTGCACCCGCATCACCCACCTACTTTTATAATAGCCTAAACTTCCCGTGCGCAAGCAAAAATGAACTGAATAGTGACGCGCGAGAGTTCATTTTAGTTTATCTGACGCCAACGACATTAAAAGGTTACTGTCGGTCAAGCTCAATAGGGTTGCGACTCGCGAGTTTGGGCACAGTTAGGTAGGAATACGTTTTAATTATTATAATTTTATGCATTGTTTAATTACATATATATTTATGTTAATTAATATTAACATAAATATAAATCACTCCTCATTACCTCCTTATAAAATTAACTTATAAATCTAACAAACCTGCGGTCTTTGTTTACATCAAATATCAAAAATTTTAAAACGTTGTCAGAAACAAAAAGATTAGTTCCGTTTCAATCCGTTCTGGCCAAGCTGTAGTCATAACTTTAAAGATCGATTGTTATCGTTTACGGCAAAATAGGTAACTAGTCCTTATCATTTTCATTTCATTGTCACAGGCCCCGTGTTGCGTGTCTTTGTAGGTAAGTAGGTAAAAAAGTCGCGAAGAGAATTACGATCGCTGACCTTGAATGCGTAGTGTAGCCATTTTCTGAGTTTGAACGTGTCTAAACAATAACGTAAACATCTTCCTTCTTTCTACCGATCATAATTCGACCTACTCGTATTCAGCTTAGTTGAGTGAGAGTGATGTCAGGTTTGATAATCGTCTATTTTATTTATCTTGGTCGTCTTCACAGAGTACTTTTATTATATATGGGATAGAGGTACAACTCTGCGTCGAAACTGAGAAACGTCAAATGTCGCCCTCTGGACGCAGGTTTTGGAACTAATGCCAACACACAAGCATACTACATACGTACATAAATACACACATACATACTTACATTCGTACCTACTCCACTACTTGAATATTGGTTTAGGCGGTTTAGGGTACTTATATGTGAATTACTTAATCGCTTGCAGTATGTGAAAAGCGAAAAAGTAATTCACAACTATTAAATAAAACAATGATCTTAGACTTTTTGTTTATTTCTTTCTTTTAAAACACTTCTTACTTAGTTTTCTTGGTTTAACTTTATACAAAGCCGTATCATCATCATCCGGGGACGCAACACTGTCTGTTAGACATGATAATAGGAAGATATAATGTCACAAACACAAAAGTTGCGGCACCAAACGGTTCGTCAGAGTCCTGTCTCAAAATTTGATTTTAACAACAACACAAGCACAAAATCTACACGGCCGGAGGAGCCGAGACTCGACGACAACGGACTTAGGTGGAAAAAGCACTTTAGGACGGTTAAAATCTGTAAAAACAAACAAGACGCGCGCGCAAATCGGCGGCCAAGTTTGTTCATAGATTAATTCACAGACTACATAGTAATTATTGTTTGTTTGACATTTGTTGTAGTGTTGCTGTTGCTTATAATATAGGTAAATAAATTCAGTTACTAAATCTTGATTTTTTTTTATTACTTTATATTTTAATGAACTTCCAAATAATATTTTATTGTTTTCTCGTTGTATTGTTTATAATAAATAAGTTTATCGAGATTATACTACTCATAAAAATTGAGCGAAGGCTGGTCATACCAAAGAGTCAAATGAATGACTGTTTGCACGCCATCTTGCGTACATAATAGAACTACGTAGTCACAAATCTTGTAATACTGCCATCTATAAGCGGGTTTTGTAAAAGTAGCACAATATAATGTAACCAAATTAAAATGTCAGTTTCATGTGCAAGCCGGCAGTACTTCTGGTGTTCAATCTTATTTTGCATACTTATACGAGAACGATTACCCGTTTCCAAGTACTAAGATTGTCAACCCTGGTCGTCTTGTAGGCCAAATTTGTAACCTACCTAATCATGCTTAACTGATCATGATTACTAGCCTGTACTTGAATGACATTAATAAGCACGCCACAAGCAGGTAGATAGTTTTTTGATCATTATTAAATGTGTACTACATAGATAAATATTCACTTTTTTTCTTACCTTTCGAAATCACGCGGTAGTGTGTGAAACGTGAGGCTCCTATCACTGTCATTATTTAAACAACCAAACGTTATGCAGTATTTTTTTTTCCTCATCATATATATATTTTTTAAACTCATGCGTAAATTCAACCAAACACCAAACTTAAATATTATATAAGTAAGCGCGTGCGTAGTGGGCGGCGCGCGGCAACCGACTAAATGTCCACTCCGAAGTGGTCCCCGCCAATGCTTGCAGTTTTATACCTACACTGCGGAGTGAGCCAGGCCTGCCAGTAGTTCCATTAGTTCTTTGGATCATGAAAAAGGTTTTGCCTGAACGCAATGCGGAATTTAAACTAAAAGTACTAGGAGAACAGGATCATAAAATAGTTATTTATGATACTAGTGCGGTAAGTTGGTTTTTACAAACGAGTGAAAAATCGCCACAATTTTTGAAGTTCCTAATATGAAAATGGCGAGAATTTACAAATGGCGCCACATGCACGTGGTGGAAATTAGAACTACATCTTTCGTTTCATTTAGATACTCAGTGAGACAACGTATTGAGCAAAAGCGCTTCCAAGGAGGTTCGATCAGTCAGGCTGTTCATTCTCATAATGTGAAACCCTTTGGTGGAATTCTTTTTTTTTTTTAATAGAAATTTAAAAAAAACCGTAAAGGAAACGCACGGTGCTATAAAAGAGGCCGTGCCATAAAGTAGGTACTTAGGTGAGAGTACCTATTTTACCGCACGCTCCGTTGTATGGTGCGTAATTTTTAACTTTCGAACAATGTAGGTATACATACAGGCTTCGTAAATGCCTTTTTCGAGCAAATGTGTTGAAAAAGATGTTTCTGTTGCCCGCTCTCTTCACCAATAAAAAATATTTTCAGTGAATTCTGGATGCCCAAAAAAATTTACAAACTTACTTTCGCATTGTTAGTTCGAAAAGTTGTGCGTAGAGGCAGAACTGCTAAAATAAATACCATCTTAATATTATGCAACCCTGGTACAATTTTTTCATGAGAATGATGTTGTGATTAACTTTTTCACTTGTTCAATTAAAAAGAACTAATAGAACTACTGGGAAAAAACAATCTCACTAGTTCCATGGAACAACTAGGTGGAACTAGTGAGACAAGTTCGATTAAGATTTGTTTCATTTGTTCCATTATCAAAGTCCATGGAACTACTGAGAAAAAAAAGTCTCACTAGTTCCATGGAACTAATTGATGGTGGAACTAGTGAGAATCATTCGATTAAAGGGCGACTCGCTGTCCGACCATGGACCATGCCCGGATGCCCGGCGAAGGTAAGAGTAAAGAGTACATGGCAGGCCACCAGATCGTCGAGATCGTCACATCGCTGCATCGAGTCAAAGTTATTTAAAAAAAAAAACTTAGATTGACATGTGGGTTTTCCCTGTACGTACACATGCGTGAAACATTCCATAGACGCTAAAATATTATTTTTATCTTCTTCCAAATTCTAGAAACTATGTAAAACTTGCGGTTTCACACTCGTTAAACATTTGACATTCTCACAAAATAAATACAATACCTACCTAAAATAGTAATCAATATCATCCCAAAAAAAACCAAAACCACTTGAATGCCCTACAACTTACAGAAGAGGTCACTTCATTTTTTTGTAATAAAACCTTTTTTTTCTACGAAGGCCACAGATTATACAAACACGTGACCGGATGTGGATTGAGAGTGAATTCTCGTCGACTTAACAGTTCTAAGAAGTTTGGTGATTCATCGCGGTAGGTAACTTGAACACCTACCGTTTTACACAATGAACATAGTAAATAATAATGGTATTAGGTATTTACGGAACACATGTTTTCTGTTCTAAGAAATATTATTTTGCCAGTTTCTCATCGATTTCGTCTGGCACATTCATAAAATAAACTTAAATAAAGTTTATTTTATGCAGACAAGGTTTTAAAAGAAACTGGCTAAATGCGAGTCGAACTACCGGGCGAAGCGTTCCGTAACAATATAAAACGGCAAAAAAATACGTTTGTTTTATAGAAGTTTTTTAGTAGGTATTTAGGTTATTTATGAAAATTTCAATTGTCTTACTATCACGGTTCATTATTACAGCCTGGGGCCGTGTATTCCAGTGAGTGAACGAGATGGCGCTAGACGACTTGTATAGCTCTGTCACTTTCACTCACCGGAACAAGCCTGGTTTTGAGACGTTGTAATACCCCCCTGGAGACCGCGAAGTCCATAGATAGGGTCCCGTTTTGCAATTTGAATACGGAACCTTACAATCGGTCATGGGAGAACTTTGCACATTTGTGGAACATTTTTAAATAATGTAATTTAAATGTATACCTAATGTAAAATGTTCGTTTATTTTGAATTTTAATACAGAAAGGGTGGGTCCTGGAAAAGGTTACCTAAAGGTAGGACTATTAAGGACCATCAAGTAATTTATTCTAAAGGGGTGAAAAGCAAATTTTGTACAAAACTTACGGTTCATCCTTCTCAGAAATATTTTATACAACGCTAGCAAAAAAACCGCAGACAATACATACGTATATAGTACGTTACATATAAATTGTAACAGTAATTAATTAGACCCCAATTCCTCTTTTTTTGTTATACCAACCTAAGACTTATGGGTCTACCATACCACTCGCACAAGTTTCACCACAGTTCTGCCTGCGCAAGCTTCTCGCATGAAAAAACAGGTGAACTGAACTTAAATGTTGTCGCCCAGCACTTGAAGCACAGAATAATAATCTTGAAGTCAAATACAGTTTGAAAAAAGCGCTGCGCTTTTATAGAGCTGACGAGTGAACCGATACCTACATGGGAATGCATTTTTGTTCTATTTATTTATTTAACGCCTGGAAAAAAGCGCTCTTGCGAATTGTGTCTAACACTAGGAAACCAACCAAACACAATTTAAAGACATGTTTTTCCATTTGTCGCAAAAAGATAAACGACGCAGTTGTGCATTTGACTTCCGCGTGGAATGTTCTACGTTTGAATATTGATAATTTGAATTATGATAATTTTAACTGATAATTTCATGGACACATGTTTGTTTGCTCATTTAAAAGATAACTCGTTTTTGTGTAAAAATAGCGATATCTACCTAAGTATTAATATCAATATTGTTTTGGTTGAGTCATCGTCATTATTTTTAGAGGTTGACTATTAAAAATACATGCTAGGGACAAGGTGTGTAAGATATGAATCTATGAGATCTTTTGAAAAACGAACTGTTGCTTCTTTTTTTTGTGCGATCTATCTGACGTTACGAGCCCCTATTTCCCGCTCGAGTTTTTATGTCTTTTATATTATTTTTTTCAAAATTTTATTGATTAAAATTACCAAAATATGTGTACATTACTAAATTAAAATTGATAATCATACAAATATTGACAGATTTAAATAGATTTGCAATAATGGATGCTGGGAGCTGGAAACCACCTTATTAGAACGCTTTAATTTGGATGCGCCGCACAAACTTACAAACGTCCATGAGTTGAAATCTGTTAGCATTTGAATGCTCTAAGTTTTAAATAAACACACAAAAACATTTTTCAAACAATTATAACCACTCTAATCAAGGAGCAAAAGATGATAATTGCTTACACGTGTCGAAATTAAAACCAGTGGTGTTATGCAGTTTCTTGTTTGCACTACTTATCGAATGTCGAATGATAGAGGTTGATTCTCTCTTTTTCGTGTGAGGATGTGGCCGGCTCTGGGAACCCCATAGGCCTCTAACATGGCTTGGTTTGATTTGGCGTGGTTAATAGGCCGGTACCTATACAGGTTAAGGAAAAACTGGGAGCGAGTCTAATCAACGACAAACCCTTTTTATTTTAATTTGAAATACCATAAAAGAGAGCCATTCAAGTCACATTTCACGCTTACGCCTTTTTATTTTTCAAAACCCAAAAGACCCAAGTCCATTCAACTTTTGAAAAACCGTATTTTATATTTTGGAATATACCGATTTGTAAGGATGATTCATCGTAAAAGGAGGTTGTATACAAAGCAGGTTGGGCTCATCTATATTCTACACATCGCCTGTTTGCCAGTCTAGGCAGAACGGGGCTGAACAAATTAGCGCGCGTTTCGAAATTTGAATGTGGCTGGCTGGGTGATCGACAAGACTAGTGTTGTGCGAAACAACGCACCTGTTGCTTGCTTCCCTGTGAAACGATTCGTGCGTTTATCAATTTCTAGTAACTTAAAATCGTCCTTGCTACTACGATATAATGATGCAATTCCAATTCAGTTGACTTGAAGTCGTTGTGGCGAGTGTGTTTTGTTTTTCATTTAAAACGGCTCGTGGGGTAAGCCAAAAAAAATGATGGGCCTGATCAATTTCATTTTGTACAAACATTGTTCAGTAACATGGGCTGAGTTATCCCACGAGAGGTTTTGCGCTATTAACGTTACACGTTGTATAACCGCACATTTTTTGTCATTTATTCGTACTCCCTTACTGACAAACTTTGACAAACTGTTTCAAGAACTAAAGCTGGTTTACACAGATCCAGCAAAGGGATCGAGTGTCTCTGGATTGGCACTGGAACTATGTAAACTTGTTTGAATCCAGTGCAAGCGGCCAGAATCCATCACTGGATCGGAAATTCGGAATAGAGCACGTTCCTATTTAACAGTCTCGTGGCTCAATCAGCTTTTATGCATTTAAGGCGGGTCGCAGGACTTTCTCATCAGGTAAATATGACCCAGGAACGTAAAGAGCTACTCAACGATCACCCGATCACCGTGGATTTTAGTCAGTATGTCCAAGTTTGACAGTCCCTCCCGCACCGCTGCGGGTAGGAGGACTCGTTTGATGATTTCACGACGGTAAAAAATGCATCTAAAAGGCAAATAATTTCTACAACATCTAGACTCTAGCTCTGAACTTCTAGGTATCCGTGAAACGACTTCGCTTTCCTGAAAGAAATCTAACAAAAATTAAACATTTAGGTACATAAGAAAATGAATATACTTCAAGATTTTCTCTCGTAGTAAAATTTTTGATCCCAAACGTAGGTCACGAGTTGGAAACTAAGTCCTAAAACTAAAGGTCCATATTACAGAACATCACTCAATACTCAACTATTACTTAAAACTAGATTCAAGGCATTTGATTGATTGAAATCTAGATTTAAATAGAGGTCAGTGCTTGAGTTTCGTTCTGTAATACGGGCCTAAGTCTAAAAACTAGTTTCAACCAACGAAATCTAGTTTGAAATAATGCTTGAGGTAGGTACCTACCGATAGGGAAGGCAAGTCAAAGCTAATGTAGATGGCGCCACCATAGCTTAGTCCTAATCCGACCAATGACGTAGTACTATTTTGAAGTACCTTTAAGATTTTGAACTGATTTGAACCAATGACGATGCTTGGAACAAGCTATACTAGCGCCATTAGTTCCCCAGTTGCCATCCCCATTGAGCGACGTTCTGAAATACGGGCCTAACTTAAATATTCAAAAACAATTTAAAAAGCGAAATAGCAAAAGTTATCTCCGTTTACCTATAGCTAAGGCCTTGTCTTTACAGACACATAACAAACGTATAACACAGTAACACACCCATTTGAATCCGGAAATAAGTAACATTTGTAACGACTGGCGAGGCTATGCGTGTTGATTGAAAACAACGTGGTGATGCAACTGAGCCTCCTTGACGAGAATATAGATTCCGAAGAATTCCGATATAGATTTTTCTTTTTAGATAGGTTCGTTCTTCTCTTTGTTAGAGTTGACAGAGATAATGTCTACGATGGAGTTCTTACCGAGAAAAAGCTACGAAGCGAGCAGGCTTCTTTTTTCGAGAGATTCGGGTTGCATGCGTTCGATAATTTGTTAATAAACAAATAAGTACTTGATTTTAGTTTTGTAAGCTTGTTAAATAGGGCAAATCAATAGCGCCCCGGTTAGGTTTCCCCCCAAAAAGAAAAAGGTTACAAGATAGTCTCTGTGGTACAGTTGTCCGTAGTGGACCGCTAGGAAGTGAATACTATACTATCCACCCCAAAACTTAGTAAATAATAAAGGTAGTTAACGTGAAACAAACATGAGTAACCGCTGGCAACAGCAGACAGATGATGACGATGATAGAATGATCCCATAATGAAAAAGAACTCATCAGTTTTTTCGTTGAGAATTTGACCACCCTCTGATCTCAGAGTAAATTAAGCCATCTGAGAACACCGCAGGCCTCTGAAATAACTTTCGAAGTTTCAATCTGTCACCGTCGCAATAATGGCCAAGATAAACTTAGAAAGTTCATAATGAATCGAAAAAGACACATTGGTACTAGCCTGGGTTTGAACTCGTAACCTCATGCATAAGAAGAGAGGTGGTAAACCTCCGGGCCATCACGACTTAAGAACTCATCAGTATAAATCCGGAAGTATCGCAGCCGTGCTACCGAGGTTGTCTATGAAAACAAGGTGGTGATGCAACGCAGCCTCCCGCCTTGAACGCTGACGCTTTGTTGTAGAACTTGTAGACCATAGACAAGTACCCACGAGTACCATTCTATTTTTAAACTTGCAACTGATTAATGAGCGGCCGTCGGGCAATGGCGCCGTTTCATACAAATAAATGTGTTTCTGTTTATTTTGTAAAGTTTTGACACGTGTATTGTTTTGTTATTTTTCAGTACGAGAATAGATTGGAAACTTACAGCTTTACGGAAGTGATAAGTTTTTTTTTTTTAAATTGGTATCATCAAATGAATCCTCCCACCCCGGGCAGGGCGGGAGAGACTGTCAGACTTGTACTGACTAAAATCCACGGTGTCCTTCAATAGCAATTTATGTTCCGGGGTCACAGCGATGGAATAAGTCCCGCGACCCCGGCAGGCTTTGGCTCTCTGAGGGGGCCGCGATGGAAGTGATAATCTTAGTTAGCAAGACTGCTGAAAGGAACCCTTTGTGTGGCACGGTAATGTTGTAAGTTCCCAACACAAGCCAAGCTATTCTCGGTTGACGGTAAATGGTCATTGTAGCTGGAAAGCGTGGGTATGCTGACGGCGAGTAATGTATGTCTCACTGTCTGATCATGGATCATGACCGGTTCGACGGCGACTTGTTCGACCCGCGCCTTCAAGAGCTGTCATATGACGGGCTCCCCAGGCTGCTGGGTTTCCGTTACTGTACAAGCGAGTAAACGAAAAAAAGTGACCTAGGAAGGTAAAGGGCTATTAACGGTGGATTTTATTTTTAGCCAGTACGAGTCTGACAGTCCTTTCACTCCACTTAGAGCAAGAGGACTCCAATTCGTAATTTTAACACGCTAAAAAAAAACTGGTAGCTTTGAACATCGACTTTTTGTATGAAAACGCACCAAACCACTTTTCTTGATGTAGGAAGCTATTTACGGTACGAGGCTCATACACATTTATAAACATTATACAAACATACATACATATAACATCATCGTTGGATAAAATCTAAGCACGTTTCTCACGCGAGACGGTATGGTAATGAAACGCATTCACATGCAAAAATACTAAAAATGTGTGCGTTTTATAGATGGAAGTGGAATATAGTTGATTGCAATTAAGATGGAGCTGCTCGTTTAATACCGAGAGGATTTTATCATGGCCTTTCTTGATAGACAAAAGTATGGTGTAGGTATAAATAAGGTTCTGTGGTGTTCTGGGACAACGCCCATGTGACGAAGAGAGTAATGAATATGAATGTTGATGGATGGAGAGGAAGATGAAGGCCAAAGAAAAGATGGATGGACTGTCTAAGGAATGATAACGAAAAAGGAGTAAGGCATCGTCCACACCAAACGTGTTGTCCGCCGCCGACTGTGAATATACTCACTGTTTGTATAGTCGGTTCGGTGTGAACAAGAAGTTAAATATATATTGAAAAACAATAAACTGCGTAAGGCTGCTTTTCCACCAGAGATGCGCTATGCTATGTTGCTAAGGATGCGTTTGATATCCACCAATCATCATCATCATTTGAAATACCTAAATGCTTTGATTTTGTTTACCGTCTGACTAAAAAAATCTATTTTGGTCGATGGAATAATAAAAATAAATTGAAGAATAACAATGTATTTTATCATTCTACAATATTAAAACCCGTATTTACATCTGAATAAATTGTTTTATGCTCATGACATACTCATACGTTGCTGCTAAAGTTAACTTCAAAAAGATACGTCGTAAATTAAACAAATCTTTGTTAGACACATTAAATAATAAAATCTTTGAAAGCATACAAAAGACGACCTTAGTAACATTGAAGGATATTGTATAGCTCTTTGTCTATTTAGCAGCCAATGAAAAGATGTTAAGTTCGTAGTACAAAGTTTAGCTAAACACAACGCAACACAAGGCCAATAGTCTGGGCAATGAATGATTTTGGTTGGAAAAGTCGAAAGCAGAAAATCTGACTTTTGAAGTTTGTTTGGACTAGTTAGAAGATAAACATACTAAAAGTCCTGACCCCTCCGAGGTGAGCCCGGGGGAGGGGGGGGCAAAGAAGGACCCGTTTTTTGGTTTTTTGCTTATATCTCGAAAACGATGCGTCGTATAAAATTTTGTTGTACTACATAATAAAACCTCATAAAATTCTCCACAACTTTGGTTGTCACACTTTTTATCTATCTCCAATATTTGCATAGCTGTGAGCTCCGAAAAATGACCGATGTTAAAAAATGTGTTAAATTTTCTGTCTCGTTCTTTGTTTTCTTGTTTATATCTTGAAAACGGTGCTTCGCATGGAATTTAGCTGTTCTAAATATTGAAACCTGATGAAATTCTCTACAACTTTGCTATATTTTTTTTATTTATCTCTTATCATTACAAAACTATGACCTGTGATAAAAAATAGATTTTTCAAAAATGTGTACAATTGTCTGTACCGGTTTTTGAGTTTTTTTATAATATCTCGAAAACAATGCACCACATGCGATAATATTGTAGTGTATTATAAAAGCTGGCAAAACTTTCTACAATTTTGTCTTTCCTACTTTTTATCTATCATCAATAGTTGCATAGCTGTGAGCTCCGAAAAACGAGCGATTTTTAAAATGTGTTCTATCTCTATAGCACATTGTAACAATTATTTATTATTTCTCACTTACACTATTAAAAAATAACATAAACTGGGAGTACATCTACGCGGTGAAGGCGGAAACAGTTTACTTTCAAACTGGCTAAAACTCCCAATAATATCTATCAAGATGCCTTCGGGCTTATGTTGCTATTTCGTTCGTGACTTATTGAGTTTTGTGACTGTGCACTCGATAACGCAGGGAAGCAGTCACAACAAAGATTTCAAAATGACAGAAATGTGTTTTATTCGTGGTAAAATGCTGGAACAAGGTGTCAAAAGGGAATAAATTCTCTAATTTGTGCCAGTAAACTCAGAAATGATCAAAAGTCACCTTGAAGATTTGAAGTCTCTAAGGGTTCACACATCTTGTCAGAAAGAATACACAAGACCCGACAGCATTAAAGCAGATCTAAGGAAACATACTCCGTATGCTGGACCCTCCGGGATTCATACTTTGAGGTCATCAAAACCAAAAGTTGTCGTCAAATCTCGATGCCTTTTTTGTGCATGTCCATTCAAAGTTGAAAAGAAAAAACCTTTAGAAAAACTATAGACAGTATACTCTGTTAGGAACGTAGCCTTTAAAGACTCATGCGTTGAGACTGGGCATGCAAGAGGAGGTGATTGGGGTGAAGAAGTAGTGGGTCGTCTAGCGTCAATATAATTGATCTTGTTGCAGCGGAAGCCATATACAATTGTAAACTTTACTTAAAAAGTCCCGAGATCCGCCAAGCCGCAGAAGTGTTTTTAAACCCCTCTTCATCGCATGATGACATAAGAAAAAATAGAAAGTTATGCTTTTTAAGGTGGTATGGAGCTAGAAGGAGACTTCTCTTAATAACTATCGGTACCAGCGTTTCCTCCAGTCAGTATCAAATGTTAAACCAGACATTTCCTCCCTACCACCAACTGAGGGAGCAGCGATGGAGCATTCTGTCCGTACTTATCATCAGGTCCTGGCTTGGCTTGGACAAAACCCTGAACTATGGGGATGGGAACAGACTGAAAGCAACCTTTTGATTCCTGTTAAAACCAAAGAACCAGCTCCACCGGAAGAAATACTAAAGTTAATATTTTGCCGATGCACCACTGATTGTAGTAGGGCTTAGATGTGGGTGTAGGAAAGCCTCCATACTATGCCTGCATTTGTCACAATTGCAATGGAAGTTGCACAAATGGCATTCATTCGTTGCAAGTTTGCAACACGACGATGACGACGACGTGCGACGGCGAGGTATATGAAGCAGAAGTAGCAGCCTGCGTTCCATCTTCTGAGATAATTAAACAGAAGAAGAGGCGAACCCTGACGAACCACAACCAGGACCGTCATGTCCAAAGAGGCGGGAGTGTTAAATAGTCCGGTTTTCTAGTTTTTAAGAAAAAAATAATAAAAGAGCGTTGGTGATAAGAAACGTTAGAGTGAAGGACATATTTTAAGAAATCCACTTTTTTCGAAGCTCATAGCTAGGTGATTGAAGATAGAAAAAAAATGCTAAAGGCAAAAATGTAGAGAATTTCATCAGGTTTCAATCTCTAGAACAACTAAATTTGATGCGACGCACCGTTTTCAAGATATAAACAAGAAAACAAAGAACGAGACAGAAAATTTAACACATTTTAGAAAATCGGTCATTTTTCGGAGCTCACAGCTATGCAAATATTGGAGATAGATAAAAAGTGTGACAAACAAAGTTGTAGAGAATTTTATAAGGTTTTATTATGTAGTACAACAACATTTTATACGACGCATCGTTTTCGAGATATAAGCAAAAAACCAAAAAACAGGTCCTTCTTTGCCCCCCCCTCCCCCGGGCTCACCTCGGAGGGGTCAGGACTTTTAGTATGCTTATCTTCTAACTAGTCCAAACAAACTTCAAAAGTCAGATTTTCTGCTTTCGACTTTTCCAACCACATACCCCTTTTGAGCACTCATTTACCAGACTACAAACCCACAGGATATAGTAAACTTCAATCAAGAGACACACGAGCTACCAACTTTTGAAAAAAGAATTTGGAAACTGACTGTGCCCGATGCTCGTTTTTATTTTTTTATTTGTTTTCTTTTGGAAACCTTTTGATTTTGTTTTTCAAAGTGGTTTTTTATTACATCATTTTTTTTGTTACATTGTTTTAATTTATTTTACGTATTTGCAATTAAAATATGCCTCAAAAGAAACAGACATTCTCATTATATAATCAAAGGTACAAGTCTATCAGACCTTTCTGGTCTGCACTGGGTGGGAGGACTCATTTAATGATTTTACCACGGTATAAAAGAAAAGAAAAAAAAATACTTACTAAATTAAACGTAAATTAATAAATTAGTGGCTTCTGGCAAATAGTAGACGTTCGAGCCAACATAATGAAAGCTATGTAATTAGATGGTTAATGTATTCCTGAGTGCACTAAGAGTGATGTTCTGATTAAACAACGTAATGGATGTGCGATATCTTTAGAAGTCTGGAGCGATTGATATTTTGGGTCGATTCACCTTGAAACATGACCTATTTTCTATGATTAACTAAGTAGTTTAGCTTTGAAACATTTTAGTTCGTTTTTTCAGGTAAACCTATGGTTTAGCATTAATGGTAAACCATGTAAATCATGGGTTTACCTATAGTCTTAAAAAAAGCCCAATTGCCTAAAGGCGCGTTTCCATTATGCAAGTGCTTGCATACAAGTATGACGTCAGACATGTAAGCAATTGGAAACACGATTTTGTTCAACTTGCAGCTTGCATACAAGTTGTTGTTTCCACTATACAATTTGCATGCAACTTGCAACTTGTATGCAAGTCACTTGCATAATGGAAACGCGCCTTAAGAGACAGGCGGCGTTGCCTCTTTGCATGGAAATACTTTACTTCCGGCACAGATGAAAGTCAGCCCATGCATCGATGGGCGAAATAAAAGTCAGCCCATGATTCATCAGTCATGGGTTGACTTTTATCTGACCGAAGCGTCACAAAGTCGTTTGCATAACTTTTTTACATTAAAAATAAAAAAAATGTGCTTAGATCAATAATGTAGGAGCATTTGTGTAACAGTTTGCCAATATTATATGTATTGGTCTTGTTAAACATGACAACTAAGCAAATCTTGATAACAATATTATGAAATTAGCGGTCTAGTCCCGACGGATATTATAAATCAACTAAATTCGCGCGGGGAGCTCCTGAAATGAGGTCAAACGTTACAAATTTCAATTTACACGACACCTACTAAACACTTTACCATTTATTCATCACCATGCCACACGATTTACAACCTTATTTCTATGGAAAAATAAGTGAAAGATACACAAAATCAAGTTTCGCAAGTGTCATAGTAAAGTTTGTTCAGATATAGCGTGACTCATTGGTATTCGAATTTAGAACACTATCTGTTATTAAATTATAATCTGAACGTAATAATTATGCCGAATAAGAACACCCATTGTAATAATACTTATTTTAATAAAGTTTGTTGTCTAATCATGATTAACGTAGGGCAGGCTTTTGTTATTTATCATTACGAATATATGTTCCTTATTATTATTATTTTCATTTTTCATTACATTTTTACAAAAACACATTGAAAAAAATATGAAATAGCATTTTAGCTTCAATAAACCTATCACGATTATTTATTATCACGAACTTTTTTACGAAACAGACATGGCCGTCGGTATTTTCCCAGAGTGGCGGATAATGTCGCAGGCTTGGCCTGACCGTGCGCCGATGGCCGCTGCGCCTTGGCCCCGTTTCAGCAGGACAGGCATCGCCTTCGACTTACTGTCAATATTATTCGTAGGCATTTATTTTTTAACGAATCTTGTTGATTGAAGAGAGCATGGAGTCAAAAAAAGATTTCAGTTTCGAATTTCGAACTGGGTTGTCAGAAAATGAAGGTTGATTATGGTTTGTCTTGGCTTTCTAAACTTTTTGCACATTTTTAAAACAGTACATAGGCGGACTTAATACCTTGAGCACTTTCTTCCAATAAACCATAAGTTAGGCCTTTGTGAAGCAAAAACCCAACATAAAAGAGTTTTTTTTCGGGGGCAACACCTTCATGTTTTCCACTATATTAATGTAATTTAAGAAAATCTATAATTTTATCAGACTAGGGTAATTTATGAACAGTCAGATTATGCAACTAATTAACTTTTAACAAGATCCGAAAATGAATAAGGAGGCTTTTAGTATGTATTTTATTACAATATGGATGTCATTCTTCTTAATAATTGTTAGTAACTTCAATGTCTATAAATTGATTACACGACTTTAGATTTTGACAGCGATGCCAATGCGAGGGCGAAGGTAAATAATAGGGAGAGGACTGTAGTTACTATTTACAATGTCAACGCACTTTGAACATGACAGGTGACACGCCCGAGTAATGTTCTCAATTTGAAATACAATACACACCCTAATAATTTTCCATAAAAACGTAATTATTTAAATTACACAAAAGGCATTAATTAATTATATTGTGATTTAAAAAAAAAAAACAATTTTATTTTTAACTTTTTACAAACTTAATTACTTACCTAGATACACTTTCAATATTTTTAAAAATTCCGTCTTAAAAAACGTTTCCGTAAAATTGCAAAATTATTAAATTAATTTACATAAACGTCGGATTCTAATAGGAAGCAAAACGTTTGATAAATTGGTCATAATTCTTCGATTAACAAATTAATTCGCCGTAATTTGCCAGCCATGCGATTTTGCACCCTAAAATACATGACTTAAGAACCATATGAATATAATTTCTCTCAAATCAAGGCTGTCATAAGAACAAGAGATTGTGCAATGCGGACCGACTACCCGGAATGGGGTCATTTCCGAAGTTAACTGAATTATGGAATACTCAAACTTATCAATAAGTTTTAAGGTTCAATTTTGAATGGCAAACATAGTTTTCTAGTTCAAATACTGGTTTGCAAAAGTTTGACCAGACATTATAGGATAAAAGCGGTTTGTAAGTAGCGTTTTCATTATAATTGCGTACACAAGGCTACACATCAAGCTAATGCAAAACCAGGTGGAATAAGCTGACCGTTGAATGTGCGGAAATGTCATACAAATCGAGACCACAATAAACTGGTTTTGTATAGCTTGATGTGTAGCCGTCTGTACAAGTTCGGTTTGCGTTGATCTAGTCTTCTATTGCATAGTTTTCTGTCGATAATGCGCAAGAGTTGCAATAGTTTGACACACATAATTGATGTAGGGATCCCAAGTGACACGTGTCTCGGGCTATATTGTTATATTCCGGTATTTACAATTACATGATCGGTAGGTATCATTGTAAACCAAATCACTCAATACCTAGTTAGCTAAGACCTGGATCTGTCAACGTAAGTACTTACCTAACTTAAAATAAAACGTAGTGTCTTTTCCTAGTAGGTATCATAAAAAAGGACTAAGAATTTAAAAAAAAAAATTTGGTTCTAAAACAAAACTTAAAAAAATATACAGTGTGTCCGGGCACGAGTTAGCGATATTTGAAGAGGATATTCTAGGCTCTTTTTCATCGACAAAAATGCTTTAAAAAAAATTCTTACTCCAAAACTTCGCGAATGGCAGCCATTTCAAATTTTTGATCTGTCGAACTGGGGTGTGTACAATAAAATGCAAATATCTTTGAATCCAAGAGACCTACATTCATGCAAAAGACTTTATTGCAAAGTTAAACGTTGAGGCTTATCAAAAACTTACGAAAGTTATTAAATAATATGTAAAAATAGCCAAAAAACATGGGCAAACATGAAATTGTACACAAAAATTATTGAATAATTTCACATTTTTAACTCTAGCTCGATGAGTACCCCTGAATTTTGGTAGGGTTTTTGCATTGATTTAAAAGTGTTTGAGTCAGGCTATAAAATGTTATCAAAATTATCACTCTACGTTAAATATCTTAGGAGTTATTCTCAATTGAACATCAAAAAACAAAACAGATTTCTTTGAAGTAGATAATGAAAAATCGTATGTTTTCAGTTCCGATTTACCGATTGTGGTGCGGATGTGTTATCGCTGCCAAAATACACTGCTGTTGGCGCATGGATATATTTTATGAATGTGTGAATAATATAGTGGAAATAGTTTTGTGGTAATCAACGCTAATAGACGTTACAACAATATTATTAGAAGGAGATGGCAAGAGAGCATGCAGAAGACGAGTTGTGGGTGACTCGGCGTCTGATCAAAGACCATGCCCGGGTCGACAGACGGCGTGATAGTGTTCCACGCGCGCCTCAAAGAGCTGTAAGCTATCTGACAGGGCCATAGGGCCATAGACTGCTAGGGTCGCGGGACTGTCTCATAAGGAAACAGTGACCCTGGAACGAAAGGGTTTTTAAAGGATCACGGTAGAATTGAATCAGTACAAGTCTGACAGTCTATCCATTTTTCATCCTTCGACATTTCGTAAGTTTCTGCAACTAACCGTGCCTGCAAAGGAATATGCTGCTACAGCTCCTGTCACAAGACATAAAACCACTACCACTGAAAACCAGCGTTGTGCTGTGGGTCTCTCATAGCACTATGCTGAGTGGTCACCTTTCTTTTTGCAGCTGTTAAATTTTGTTCTTGATAAATGTCTATTTTTTTATGTTTAGATTAAGTTAACTTTTTAATTTCTAGTTTTCTTTTTATGTAATTTGCATGCATTACTGTAAAACAATAAAATAATTTTCTTTCTTTAAAAACGCGTAACTCTCTCCTTTCCTTTCGCAACCTCACTAATAGCATGGAACATGGAATATATTGTATAACTTGTTTTTTAAGATACTCATCAACATCTTTCTGCCGTTTTCCCATGTTACTTATCGTTTCCACAACTCGTTTTCTACTGAAAACTTTATAACAAAAGGGTGGAAAATCCTTAGCTATTCTGTGACCACTTCAATTCTCAGGTATTTATCAAATCTGCCCTCAAATCGTTGGTTAGATCATCGACTATAATCTAAGTCTGAGCTAAGACCTGACTCACAGATTACAAATGACAAGTACCTAATGTTAATGTCATAAGGTTAGTATTTCGTAGCAAGTGTACGCTAAATGCTTCATTCAGATTTATAGTGTCTCTAAGAAGTGATGGGAATTTGGGTTAAAGTTAAAATAATAATTATTATTGAGTTCAATTCAGTTATTAATCCCGTGGGATGTTTTTTGAAATAAACGCGGGCTAAACTGGCAACAGCTGGAAACAGCTGGATGCTTGGCTTACTGATAGAACGGATACGACATTTAATAAATAAAGAAATCTATATATATAAAAGAACAGGGGTTTTTCTTTTGACACGACTACAGCCGAAACCGCTAAACGCAGAAACTTGAATTTTAGACAGCATTTGCAGTCTACCATGTAGATTGGCAATAAGACGGGATTTTGCGAAAATCCTCCTCTAAGGGGGTGAAAAGAGGTGAAAACGTTTGTATGAAAAATCTTATTCCTTGGGTTTATAAACTTGAAACTTACCACGAATGAGAACACAAGTAAATAAATAAGGTTAGCACCATTATTTTTTTAAAACTACCCTCCATTGGTAATCTAGGGGTTGTTAAAGTTTGTATGGAAAAATCATAACGCGTGAGCTGATGAATTTGAAAATCAGTATTTATATACTAGATAAGAATTAATCAAACACGTGTTTTTGGATTTTTCGAAAATCACCCCCCAAGTTGGTGAAAAGGGGTATTCAAGTTTTAAGGGGAGGATATTGAACCACTAAACGTAGAACTCTGAATTTTTTACGGTAGTTGCAATTTATTATGTGCGTAAGCATTAAGAAAGGATTTTGCGAAAATCGACCTCTAAGAGGGTGAAAAGGGGTGAAAATGTTTCTATGAAAAATCTTATTCCTTGGGTTTATAAACTTGAAACTTACCACGAATAAGAACACCAGTAAATAAATAAGATTAGCACCACTATTTTTTAAAAACTACCCTCCATTGGTAATCTAGGGGTTGTTAAAGTTTGTATGGGAAAATCATAACGCGTGAGTTGATTAATGTGAAAATCAGTATTTATATACAAGTTCAGAAATAATTAAACACGTGTTTTTGGATTTTTCGAAAATCACCCCCCAAGTTAGTGAAAAGGGGTATTCAAGTTTTAAGGGAAGGATTTTACTGCTTGCTTCGATAAACTCAAAACTTAGCCACTTAGCCATAATAAAAGATGCGCATTCATCTATATTTAAAAATCAACCCCTAACGGAGTGAACATGGGAAAATCAGGACTGGACCATTTTTAGATTTTCCAAAAGTGTCTTATAAGGAGGGTGAGCGGGAAGTAAATTCACTGAGTTCGAAGTTACAAACACGCGCAGACGAAGTCGCGGGCAAAGTGCTAGTTATATTAATAAAGAAATATATAAATGGTGTTTATTGGACTCACATGAGATAAGACAGAACAACAACAAGTAAATAACAACATTAAAAGCCAAAACACAGTATGTGCAGCGAAAATATAAAAAAAAAACTTTTCACTTCAGTAGCTCAAACATGTAGGTTTTGCTGCCTGAAATCAGTGAGCAAAATGCGATTTTGCTCACTGAGTGAGACAAAGTAACTTTTTAATTGTTGTTTTCAAAAAGCCGCGAATATCATATTCAGCCTTGAGTTAGTCAATACACAATATACAATTCGAAACATTGACACTCTATCTCTTTCCTGCCAATAGAAAGAGAGAGAGACAAAGACCAGCCCTTTCCAAGTTCCGATTTTGAATTCGGTCTCAAAGACAAACACGTTCGGAAATTTGAAAACTAAAGAAATTTTGCAAAAAGATAATAATGTCTTTGAATGTAATTTATTGAATTTTTAACTTATTGCTGTATTTAAATGAAAATAAGAATTTACTGTAAATATTTATTTCTAGTTTCAATAATGTTAGTAAATATTTTGAATAGGTAGTATAATAACATGGGTGCTATTTCCGAAAATAAAAGAGCGGGATTTAAATTTCATGGCTGGCGTAAAGAGTTGAATAAGTTAAAAAATATTAAAATATGAGTAAAACTAGCGACGAGAACAGTACTTATTTTAACACCGGAAGAGTTGAAACAACAAGTTAAATTTCCTACCTCAGAAGTCTCGCGAGAAATATCTGAAACCATACCATGTCTTCAATGAATGGTGACTTTTAGAGGGCGCAAGCAGTTTTTCGGAGACGGTGTTGCTATCATAATTTTTAGATTTAACACAGACGAGGAGATTATCTACAATGTGGAGTATTTACTTATTGATGAAAGCTACTTTAAAAAAAAGTTATTTCAATCTATTCCTGTTTATTATTTTATCTCCTAAAGTGTTCTCGCTGCTGAAGTGAAAAGTTATGTGTGTTACACGAGAGCAAAGTTTTTTGCGTCTCGTGCCTTTGAATCTCTCGCCACACTCAGGATTCAACTTTAGAATCACTCGCTACGCTCGTGATTCTATCCTTGAATCCTTCGCTTGCTCAAGATTCAAAATCAGCACTCGCAGCAAAAAATGACTTTGCTCTCTTGTTGCACAAATAACTATTTTCAAATGTTTCATTTTTAACCTCGGAGTAAGCGTTGTGTAACATAATTCAAAAATACAGATCGAATACAGAACTTTGCCATACTTTGCCACTTTTTGAAGTAGGTCAAATAAAAACGTTTTCAAGCATTGCTTTTGAAACAAACCCGCTATTTTTCTCCGAGTAAATGGGTCAAAACTTTAGTCAAAATGTAGAAAAATTAAGTGGAATACACGCAATCTAGGCAAGAACCTATCTCAAACGCAGGGTTTTCCAAATGTGCCTTTCTATTGTAGAAATCACAAGTCGCTTTATCGTAAACTTTCAATCTCAAGAAGGATGTCGAAGTAAGAGCTCGAAAACCTATAAGTACTACAAAATAATTATAGGAAGTTGCGAGATATTTTCTATAGGCTGCTTTTTTTTAAAAATCTCCTTAGACCGCATTATAATAGCTAAGATGGAGACTTCTACATTTTGTAAAATTGAAAGTCTCGTTCTCTCAGTTATTTGACTGAAAATTAGTACGTCAGTAAAAATATCAAAAAGATATTTGACACGTATTTTTTCTTTTTTTACTTAAACCAAAATTGACGAACATACATCATCATCTCACCCATAGGACGTCCACAGCTGAACATAGGCCTCCCCTTTAGATCTCCACATAAATCGGTTGGAAGCGACCTGCATCCAGCGTATTCCAGCGACAAAGATCGAATTTGAAACAAAACACTCTCGAATTTGAAAATATGAATTCATTCAACAAACGAAAAAATATTCAACCTACATTATTTATTGATGCTGTAGAATCTAGAGTAAAATTACCTAAGGCAAAAATAAAAATATCCTAGGGAACGACAGAATTTAATCGTCAAGCCCCCTGATTACGATCGCTGCATGCTGTTATCACTAAACATATGGATTTTGCTGCCTAAGCCTAGAAAGCCGATTGTTTATCTGATAACACAAAGCACTACCAGCCAATCGTACGATCATTGTGAACAGATTTAGGAAAGTTTTTGACATTCTGAAGATTAGAATGGAATTTTCATTGTGCGTACAGTAATGGAGTGGAATTCTCTGCCGGATACAGTATGTCCTTATAGCTACGAAGAGGTCTCTAAGTCAAAAGTGAAGTCTCATTCTAGGCAAGCATGCTTCACCTTCAAACGACCACATGGTTTCGTAGCGTTATGCCTACTTAGCACCATGAATACTTTCTGTAGCTTTCAAGTAATCGGTACCACAATGCCAAGAATTTTGAAATCACAAAATATCATCGCTTTTCATCAAGCGAGGCAGTGCTCAAACGCGAGCATTTCGTTAAATAAAAAAATCACAGAGGTTCAACATGTACAGACGCCAGCACATCAAGCTACCACAATCTGTCAGATTTCTTTAATAGAATTTCAACCTTATCACAAGGGTAGAAGGTTAATGTTTGATTGGTAAAATCTGACACATTCGGGTAGGTTGACCTGCTGGCGTCTGTACCTATAATAAGTTAATTTTTGTAATATCTGGTCATAGCCGCATGAAAGTTGACCGCTGAAAACAAATCTCCATACAGTAGGTTTCGCAAAAGAGGAGGTGGTGACTGGTGAGACCACCTTGACGAATACCGCGAGGGTCCAAGTGGTGCGGGAGGCCTGAGCTCAATGTTGGGGCACCATCGGCTAGACAAAAGAAGGTGAAGAGCGCCTATTTACAATGGTGTTCGTGTTCATGTTGCATGGGTGTTAAAAGCTTTGTTTGTTTTCGTTAAGCTAGGTCCAAAACCACACGAGAATCGCTCTATGTATGAAAACCCATATTTTCCACATTCTTAGAATAAAAAAAAACATAAACCCACATTCTCTGCTACTTTTCCTCAACGGTTACTAAGAACCCTTCTAGACCAATCGACTCCAATATTTCACAATACTAGTTTCCAACGAATAAACTTTAGTATAATCAGATAATATTACACTTTCTAGAATTTGTAGTAATAATCAATATCGTCGGAAGTGTTCAATAACAACACCTGATACCTGTGTGACACATTTGATAAAATTATTTGGTGACGAGGAAGGAAGGACGTGCCTCCTTGCTTGTAGGCATAACAAGCAAGCCATCACCATGATCACTATTCATCACCCACTGTTGGGTGGCTACAACCCGTTATCAACGGCTTAGTCAAAATAAACCCCAATTTGTACCTCCGTCCATGTTCATCCCCTAATGTTGTCCACGTGTTGTGGACGTTGACTTTCAAGAGCCTGTAGCCAAACGGCAAGCGACAATCGCTGACGTTCAGCAGTCGATAATACATAAAGTTGAAAATCTACTAGAGACTGCTGAGCGATAGCGAACGAAACAAACGAAATCAATCTGTAATCTTTTATAGATTTTCAACTTTATGCAATGGGATATAAAGTTTAAAATATTTTAGCGACTGCTGAACGTTAGCGATTGTCGCTTGCCGTTTAGCTATAGCGCCTGGCTACATTACGTTTCATCAACTAAACATGGGCCTAAACAAAATAGCATCGAAATGAAAAAATGTGGCTTCGCCACTTTTTTCATTTTCATAGGTTTTTTCAAGTTTTTAGTGTACGCCTCTGTTTGGTTATGCCACTGCCAAACTCCACGTTCCTATACCAACGTCTTCCAGGTGGTCGCGGGACTAACGAGCTACCGTGACCCCGGAAAGGAAAGGGCTATTGAAAAAAGAAGATTTTAGCCAGTCCAAGTCTGACAGTCCCTCCTGCCCTGCCCTGGGTGGATACTGGATGGCTTATTTGATGATAATACCACGTTAAAAAAAATGGGTTTTGAGTGCTGAAACTCGGCAGGGAATAAAATTATGCTTATTCAATCATTCTTTAGGAGCAAATAACTGCTTTTACAATGTTACTGATTTACTTTAATCCTTAGTGTGTATTTTCCAAATAAGAAAGATGACAGTGAGCAGAGCTGCCCACGTTTACCTGAGAGAAAGTAGCCGTGCCCGTATAGCCTGGGCTGCAAGTTTCCATATTCGTGTGTCGCCCACAGACCCCGAAAGATTGGACACGATACAATTGGCGACAAAGTTTGCATCAGCCAGTTTTTCAGCAGCGCTATTCTCTTTGGAAGAGGTGCGGAAGGAGGGTCGAAAACACAGTGTCTTGGGACCTATACCAAAAGACAAACGAACACTGCTCTCTCTCTCTTTCTTTCTAACTTTGAAAAAACGAACATAATTATATATAAAGGAGGGACTGTCACTTGTACTGACTAAAATCTACGATGTCTTACAAAAGCTCCTTACATTCCGGGACTACGGTTACCCGATAATCTCGGAGCCCCGGCAGGCTTCAGCCCACTAGCGAATCATAGGCAGTTGCCAGAAAAAAAAATTGATCGCAATCATGTCGTTCATAACAACGATCAGAGAAATACTTCAATAAGAAGTTCTTATCCCTAAAACGAACACCTATAAGCGACTAGGTGAACAGACGATCTTGTTAAAGTGGCTGGAAGAAACTGGATAGCCATGACACTAAACTGCCTAAAGTGGAAACATTTGGAAGAGACTCACACTCAACATTGGATGACTTAAAGTTGAAGAAGTAGAAAGAATGGCAAGTAAATATAATTATGAGGACTTATAGCACTAAATAATGTTAAATCCTACTAATATTATACCTAAATGCGAAAGTTTCTGAGGATGTATGTATGTGATGTAGGTATGTTTGTTATTCTTTCACGCAAAAACCACTGAACGGGTTAGGCTAAATTTGGTACACAGATAGCTTATAAACCTGGATTAACACAGGATAGTTTTTACCCCAATTATATTATAAATAAAAAGAGGTAGATATTGCACTAGCACACACAAATTGTTGAGGTCAAAGTAAGACAATTGTTGCTCTTTGCTGTCCCTATCTCTTTCTATCTTAATACGTTCCGCATTATCTATGGCTGTCGTAGTTTTAAATTACTATAATAACAACGCAACGATTCTGAAGGCTATTCAGTATGTACATGGCGTATCTTTCTTTATAATAACATTGTTTTATCCCGATTTTATGTTCCCGTGGGATAATTTTCGAGTTGTAGCGGGTGAAGCCGCTGGCAACAGCTAGTTTAATATATTCCGAGGTGATCAGTGCGGACCGTACAAGTGTACGCTTTATTGTTTTGTTTGTTCGTACGTTTTCCTTATAGCGGTGCGGGCGCAGCCGGCAGGAGTATTGAGCCATAGTTTATTATTCATATGACTTTGCCAAATGACTTGTGTTTTATTAGTTTTTGGAAACTAGTTATGAAGGAATAAGAGGAGGCCTGTTTCCTAAGAGTTAAATAATCTTGGTTATCATCATGACGATAACTTTGAGCTACGATATAAAGTATTGCTTTGAGCGATATAGATTCAATGACGATATGTTTACAAGTGAATTTTATTATTGATTATTTATTTATTTATTTCTCAATTCTTTTTGAGTCAGTACCTATAAACGAAAACTCGTGATAAGGGTACAATTTGTCACCACATGTTTCGGGGGTAGTTCGGGATGGACCGCTAGAAAATGGATCAAGGTGATCTTTTAAATCTTCTACTTAAAATATGGCTGAAATCGATCGTTCAATGGCTACCAATAAGCACAGTACCTTCTTTTACTTTCCAGTATTTACAGCGTTTCTTGTATGAAAAAGTGGAACAGCGCCTCTGGTGTGCGAAGAAGGAACTAATTTTTTCATTGAAAATTGTCAATTAGAAATTGTCAAAGTTCCTGTTTACGTCTCAAATACTGAGAACTCGTACTAAAGGTACAGATGTATTAGTACTCACGTGTCTAAGCTGCAGAACCTCGTTTTCCCTATAGCTGAGGTTATGGTAAACAGGAAAATTTAGAAGCCAATTACAGTTTGTTAGAATTCAACCATACTGTAATTCACCCTGCCCATCCTGTTGATGCCAGATTGAATTTTGAATTAAATCGCTGCTATAAGTACTTTGGAAGCCAGAGTGGCACTATTACAATTGATGTAGTTAGTCTACAACTCTACATCATACTTAGTATCTCTAAGTAGTCTGTGTCTACATCAACCACATCATCAGAATTTGCAACCGTCGTCTTGATCCCCACCGGCCCCGGGCAACGGGACCGCAAGCTACCTGAAACCTGTGGTGTCGGATGAGCGGTCCCACTGGCAGCCTAGTGGTACCTAGGCTTCACCAGAGACGCCTGGCCTAGCTAGCGACTATCATCCAAAAAGCCTCGTTTTTACTTCTGGCTAAAATTCAGGCCAATAGCATTATTATAATATATTCCCGAGTCATAAAATATGATGATGATGCCATCTAGCCGATTTCGGCCACAGCGACTGCAATCGATTGCTTTTACAGTGGTTGAAAGCTTTGATATGCTCTCCAGTGACTCGCATATCCAACTTTTGCCGTAAAACTCCGAGCACAAAGTGGACATGTGAGAACACCATTGATGACATTGTAAGTTATATTTACAGGTGGTCTAGCCTTTAGGTCGTCACGCTTCTTGTCCAATTGTAACCTATCTTGTCTCTTCAAAGGTGTAAACCTGCTCCTGCACATAGCCCGAGTCATATAAGGACATAGGGAAGGAAACTGGAACTATATGTTTTTGAAAGGCAAACATTTAGGTATCGTTAGCTACCTACCTATTATAATTATCTCTATTATGTACTTGTACAAGTATTAGGTACTCAAATATGATTTAAATATAGGCTCTTGATTAAAAATAAATATTGGGTATTCCCATAAAACAGTTGTGTGGTTATGACTAACTTTCCTTGATTGATAACATCTTAATTGATAAATAATTGCAATGGGTGGCTATTATTTTGATTACGTACCAAATTAAAAGCAGACAAGAAATCGGCTTAGGCGCAAAACGTCTCTTTCGCAAAATGCCACCTGGTCGTAAAACGTCTCTTTCGCACAATGTCTCTTTCGTAAAATGTCTCTTTCGCAGAATGTCTCTTTCGCAGAATGTCTCTTTCGCAGAATGTCTCTTTCGCAAAATGTCACACCTGGGACTTAGGAATAAAATTTTGATTTTCAAAACAAAAATCATTTATTTAAATTATCTAAGTGCAATTATGGTTTTTAACTGTATCAAAATATATTTTTTTTATTTGGCTTACATTCTGTAAATTTAAGTACCAACATTTTTAGATAATTTAAATAAATGATTTTTGTTTTGAAAATCAAAATTTTATTCCTAAGTCCCAGGTGCGACATTTTGCGAAAGAGACATTCTGCGAAAGAGACATTCTGCGAAAGAGACATTTTACGAAAGAGACATTCTGCGAAAGAGACGTTTTACGACCAGGTGGCATTTTGCGAAAGAGACGTTTTGCGCCTAAGCCAAGAAATCATCTATCTATATACATATAATAAAACTGTAGAAAAGTAATTTTTGTACATTAAAAAAAAAACTAAAAAAATATAACAACCAATAGAACCCATTTCTAGCATTTTTAGAATTTTTGTCTGTATGTCTGTTTGTATGTTTATTTGTTCGGGCATCATGTAAAATGTACGAAAGTTATGTAGATAACTTTAATACACAACGACTATCCGTAACTTTAAGTAACATTTAGTTTTTGTTTCATTGAAATCGGATCAGTCTATCAAAAGATATTTGCATTTAAAGTGTACCAGAAGTAAAATTACGGTCAGTTTACACCGAACGCGCAGTTCAGTAGTGCGCTCTAGCTTGGAATAGAAAAACTACATATTCCAATTATGGTGTGGACTGGAGTGGAGTGGTTTGGAGTGGGATGTTGTGGGATAAATTGGGATGGAGTGGGATAAAGTGGGATGGAGCGGGATGGAGTGGGACCGAGTGGGATGGAGTGGTATGGAGTGGAATGTAGTGAATAAAGTGGGATGAAGTGGGATGGAGTGGGATAGAGTGGGATGGAGTGGGATGCCGTGAGATGGAGCGGGATGGAGTGGAATGGATCGGGATTGAGTGGGATGTAGTGGGATGTAGCGGGATGGAGCGGGATAGAGCGGGATGGAGTGGGATGGAGTGGGATGGAGTGGTATGGAGTGGGACGTAGTGGGATAAAAGTGGGATGGAGTGATATGGAGTGGGATGGAGTGGTATGGAGTGGGATGTAGTAGGATAAAGTGGGATGGAGTGGGATATAATGGGATGGAGTGGGATGGAGTAGAATGGAGTAGGATAAAGTGGGATGGAGTGGGATGTAGTAGGATAAAGTGGGATGGAGTGGGATATAATGGGATGGAGTGGGATGGAGTGGCATGGAGTAGGATAAAGTGGGATGGAGTGGGAAGAAGTGGGATGGTGTGGGATTAAGTGGAATGTAGTGGAATGGAGCGGGGTGGAGCGGGATGGAGCGGGATGGAGCGGGGTGGAGCAGGATGGAGTGGGATGAAGTGGGATGGAGTGGGACGGAGTGGGATGTAGTGGGATGGAGCGGGATGGACCGGGACTGAGTGGGATGGAGTGGTATGGAGTGGATTGTAGTTAGATAAAGTGAGATGGAGAGGGATGAAGTGGGATGGAGTAGGATGGAGTGGGATGTCGTGGGATGGAGCGGGATTGAGCGGGATGGAGTGGGATGGATTGGGATGGAGTGGGATGTAGATGGATGGAGCGGGACAGAGCGGGATGGAGCGGTATGGAGTGGGATGAAGTGGGATGGAGTGGGATGGAGTGGGTTGGAGTGGTATGGAGTGGGATAAAGTGGGATAGAGTGGGATGAAGTGGGATGGTGTGGGATGTAGTGGAATGGAGCGGGATGGAGCGGGATGGAGCGGGATGGAGTGGAATGTAGTGGGATGGAGCGGGATGGAGCGGGATGCAATGGGTACTTTGGACCCTGCTAGGTGGGTTGAACGACAGAGGGCGATTATCACAAACAGGTCAAATATTCTTGAAAAATCTAAATAAATTCTAATAATAATAGGGTTTATATGAAAAGGATTACGATTGATAAAAAACAAGGCGAAAATTAAGCGCTTCGCACTAAGAAAACATTGTTAAATTCCGACATCCACGCGAACGAAGTCGCGGGCACAGCTAGTCTAAAAAAAAAACAGATTCGTGAAATACAATATCTACAATGATTATCAGAGGTTAATACGGTACAAGGCATTTCCTAAGATATTTTATTTTATAGATTGTATTGTAACTTTATCTAAGCTTTAAATAAGCTCGACAGGCCTGTTGGTCTAGTGGTTAGTGACCCTGACTGCTATGCCGGAGGTCGTGGGTTCGATTCCCACCCAGGACAAATGTTTGTGTGATGAGCACGATCATTTGTTCTGTGTCTGGGTGTAATTTATCTATAAAAAGTTAGTAGCGCTGCTGCAGCGCTGAGTCTACGATTAGCGCTACTGGATGAAGCTGTCACAAAAACTTGGAGTTTGGCACAAGCAAAGAGAGACCTAAGTATACCCAGCAGTAGGTGATGATGGCTGTTTTGCCTACAAACAAGGAGGCACGTCCTTCCTTCCTCGTCACCAATCAATTTTATCAAATGTGTCACAAAAATATCAGTATTGTTGTTGAACACCGGCGATATTGATTATTACTAAAAAGTTCTAGAAAGTGTAATATTATCCGATTAGCTTAGATTTGGACTAATGCAGAAGTTGAGAAAAAAAATTGTTTTTTTGAGTCCATTCCATTGTAACATGCCTTTTAAATTACCAATTTGATATTTTTCCGTCAAATTGTTGAAAAATAGTTTCTAGTACGTAGATAGCAAAATTGGATAATTTTCCTTATTAATAGCAGTGTGGCAATTTTGTAGTTGGGATTAACCGATAAGGTTTACAACACGAGCATATAAAAAGTTTCTTATAACTATTTTTACCCAACATAATCAGAATAAACCTGTAAATAAATATCTGTTTGTTGTTCGTTAACTTTGATTTTAAAATTAGGTTAGCCACTAGTGCGTTTTTTCACTGTGGAACCGGCGAGAGATGTCGTCCGGTGTTATACAAGGATTGATCCTGGGAGTCTGACAGTCATCTGATGATTTTACTTATTTTATTTTACTTTCAAAGATCTATCAACGGCAGATAGACCGATTTTAGCGATGTATGTCTGATTCAATTTTAAGAATTTTACAGTTCGCACGTCGACCCGAATTTACGGTTTTGGTTAATTTTATTATAGGTAATAACTAGCAAACCCGGCGAACTCCGTTTCGCCACCAGATGGTGTTATAAACCTCACGGAGCTCGAGCCCTTACCAACGAATCGCAAAACCGTGGAAATCGGTTCGTTCGTTCTAGAGTTATTTAAAGCGTCAGGAAGGAAAACCCGACTTATTTTTATAAATTTGATTACCTACCCTCGTAAGGCTGCCTGTCTAATGATTTGTAGCTAGCTGCCGGAGCGGAGAAACGAGGAAATATTAAACAATAGGATTGTACTAAATCTCCGCTCCTCTTTAATGGTGCAATCCCTATTGGTTAATATTTCCTCGTTTCTCCGCTCCGCCAACTCTTTCCACATCAATGGACAGGCAGCCAAAAGCATTACATTGTAGCTGGCGGAATTTTGAAAATAAGTACCTACGCAAAAAAAACCTGTAATCTTGTTCGTATCTACAAAGGATCGACATGTTTACCGCGACTGTTTACCTGGTAATATCTTATCACACAGATTAGACATCAGCAAAGTATCTACAAACAACGAGCGTCCATTTTCCTGGACCTTATCTCAGATATGATGTCCTCTTCATAGATTATAGGATATTATGATTGTGACGTCACTTATCAGTTTATCAGGTACCTACCTAATTAAATACAATCATGGCTATTAGCTGAAGTGTTGCAATCTGTATGGATATAATCTTGAATACGGATAACTTATGTAAGTAATGGATAACGCGATCCTACGTTGAAACACGCCTAGAGTCACGAAACATTGCTAGAAGGTGTTCGATGGATTGTCTATACAAAAGAAGCATCCGTTAGAGAATGCGTATGATTGTACACCCCATATGCATCCTTTTGCATCAACTGTGCCATAGATGTAATAAAGAAAGAGATTGGGCGTGAAGTTGAAAACATACTTATAGAAGTCCGGTGAAGGCAAATTCCCCGAACATAATTATGTTTGAAATCGAACAGGCTCTCATAATTCGGGCAATTTTCATATGGACAACTGCCGATCAGTGTCGGGCGTGGTATACATGGGAATAACGAGCAACCGCACAAAATTTGATCTGCGCATTTCCTCTTCCTTACTATCAGTTTTTTTTTCATGGAGTGACTGCTTGTCACCTCCATAACCCTAGTAGAACTAAAACGCGACTGGTTTTTCTTTTTTATGGCTTCTGTGCTACCAGTTCGGTGTTTCCTATACAGGACGTGATTGTAAACTTGAAAGGAAAATGTATTTGTAATTCAGTGGTGAGATTAGCAGAGACCATGAAGTTATGAATACAAAAGAGAATATCCAGGAGTGGAGAAATGAAATGTCCTTGATGTACCAGGTTTTTAGAGAACACTGTCAACCTTTCTCATGTACGAATTTAGGATTAAGAGCAGAAAAAGCCAGATGATTACAGGACTTAAGGATTCCATAAAGTATTATACATATTACATTGTTTAGATTCTAAACAATAACAAAACGGTTCCAACAACTATTTACAAAATGTCAACTGCTCCATTATTTAAAATTAATTCTAAGAATTCATAACTATTTGGCAATAGCGCGGGCGCCAGTTGGCACCGAGTCCCTCGTTTACTGTTGTAACTCACTGGCTAATTACGCGGCTTAAGCTTTATTTGAACTGAACTAATTAGGTAGGTATACCATAACCTAATTAATTATTAAGTAGTACGCCACTACGGCATCGGTAACACAATTTATAATAAGCTGGTTTTCAAGGTAACGTGCCCAAACGTGACCCAATTACTAAGACTCCACTGTCAATCCGTCTGCCGTCTTTCAGGCTGTAATCACATGAACCGTGATAGTTAGACAGCATAGAATACGTGTTGAAGGGGCTCCCATAGAACAGACATGTTTTTTTTACAAATTTTATAGATAATGGTACAGTGTGCTTAGTGCGAGTTTTTTTACGTTGACGCGATAGTAACGTTTAACCGCGTTTGGCGCTCTCATTGGTTGAGAGTTCTCACGACCTTGCAGCGGGCCAATAGGAGCGCCAAACGCGGTTAAACGTTACTATCGCGTCAACGTAAAAAAACTCGCACTAAGCACACTGAACCTTGCGTGTGCGAGTTCGTCACTTAGCCAGTTTTTTTATTCTACAACGTGTAAAAGCGAAAAAACCTCTCGTGGCGTACAGATGTGCCCGACCATTTTCTCATTTTGCATGAAAAAACAATTTATTTTTTTGCGAATTTCCAAAAGTCTTGCAACAAAAATTGTTCAGTAACATGGGCTTAGTTACCCCACGAGATGTTTTGTGCTTTTGGCGTTACACGTTGTATAGAAACTCTGAACCACGATTGAAGACTGCTGCGGAGGTGCTAAGTTCTGTAATTATGGATGAATGATAGTTATAAAACGAAATTGGGAATAATTGGTCCATGTTGTCTTGTACTGGAAATCCGTATTATGTAGGTAAGTGACGCCTTGACCCGGTTGTGTCCACAAATATATGGCGTTGTGGACGACCCAAAGTTAAAAGGCGTTGGCTGGATACAATGAAGGGTGATGAAATAAACATTGAAGATATTAAAAGACTGGTTAATATGAAGTACTTAAGCATCATTAGCAAGACTGCAGACTTAGCCCAAAATTATTCTGGTAAAAAGGTGCATGGAAAATCCATAAAAGCGAAGTGTTTTTTATTCCTTTTCACGCCGAAACCATTAACCACTGAACAGATTATTCTGATACATTGTCAGGGGGAAAGGGACATGAAGGAACCTTCTTTTGCCCCGAAAAAAAGAATGTATTACTGTGAAACTACACTACTTTCTTATGCTACTAGATGGCGTCACGTGTACTAGGTACAACCGAATAATTATATTCTAATCTAAATGCATGCAAAGCCTCGGGCAAAAGCTGGTAGAGTTTGACGGCACGGTTGGCGTAGTGTCTGTGAGCGCTCACTGCTGCGTAGTGTGTAGCAGATTCGATCCCCGAATTTCAAATATTTTAATTGTACCGAGTCTGGGTGTCTGTGTTTGAGAATTTCTGTTTTTTAACGCATCAACGATGCAGGAGAAATTCCTAGTGTGGGATAACGATTTTTCTTATAAAAAGATGAAAAGGCCAAGGATAAATGAACAAACCAGCTTTAATTCCCTCTAAATACTTGACAAAGGCACATGGCTTCAATAAGCAGTTTATTGTCAAAGTAAACGGCCATTAACCGTCAGTTTCGGCACATGTATGCGGGTGGAATGAACGAGGGGTCAACACACTCCACTGTCACTCTATAGTCTACGGATTATAATACGATACTGTTGTTATTATCTCTGGTAGGATTACAGTAGGCGGATCAGTTTTGCAAAATGGCAAATTTTATTTTGATCGATTAGGTTTTTGTTTATTATATTATCTACGCAATTTAAATTTAGATTTTACTTAAATTAGCAATACAAATTGACAGTCAACACAATACTCTTTAATCACAATTCATAATTGAATATTATAATTTTGGTCGCAGATTGCAACCCTCCCCCCCTTAACTACTGTTAACTACTGTTTATACTATTAACTACTGTTTAAAATTAATTGAGATAGTCGTGAAGAGAAATAAGTAATATAATAGCATGATAAATATATATTGTTGAATATATATTGAATCATACGGTAAATGTGAGATATAAAAGGCTAAGCAAGTAGAAATAAGAGTAGTTAAGATAAATGAAAAGTAAATATAAGTAATTAGAAACGTAAGTGAAACTGTAAATAAAATCGAGTTTAACAGTTGTGTCAAGAATATTAATTATGGATACGATAGAGGATAATATGTGTAAAAGCCCGGGCTCCAAACCCGCAAATGTAATAGGAAATAAGTAGATAATAAGAATAAAGATAAGATAGATAATAGGAGTAAGGATAAGATAGAGTTAGTAATAAAAGACAAAAACTAAGGTTAAGAGAAAAATTGTGATCTGAGTTGTGGATTATTTAAATAAAGAAACCTGTGTTTGTAGTAAGCCCCAATCCTGAACAATGATAATAAAGAAATATGAATAGATAGATTAGAGAAAGACTAGACCGGAAACCCACCGGATCAAGAATGTAAGAGATGAATGAAAGAAAGAAACAGTATGTAGAATAAAAGTGCGAGAAGCATAATTGATAGAACTGGAATGAAAGTGTAAATTTAGTAAGAATAGGCTCTGGCGATTGCGCTGGAGGAACAAGAGTAAAAAAAAAAAAAACCTTCCCCCCCTTCTACACACTAAAACAGTCTCCAGGAGGACCCACAATTTCGCATTCATTAGTTCGCTTTGGATCTCGACCTAATCCTCCTCTGAAAGGAAATGGGCCGATAACTGAAAAAAAAAGGATTAAGAGTTTAAAAGTCTACTACACCTAAGGCGAGAGGACTCATTTGATGACTACCTAATACCAACCCAGAAAAAGAGGGCCCATCACAGCACGGTAATTTATTTGTAGAACATTATATCGACTTACCAACAGACAATACACAAATAATAATGAACTTTTAAATTAATTGAATCGGCACAAGTAGGTACTGACAAGCATGGAAACAAAATTAACAAAGGTCAATTTGATTATCACATCAATTTATTTAGTAACTAGACTGTAACAAAACACGGTGTGTTGCCAGATACTTTAATTATGTCGAATATATACTGATACGAATCTAATATTTCAAACGAGAAGTCACCTAACGTGCGTCTTACATCTTTTCTATAGAATTATGCTCTATTGGTAGAAATCAAATAATCATCATTCAATCAATAAAAATCTAATAAAAAAAAAACCAAGTGAAGGAAAAAAATCGAATTGATGTTAAATGAACGTAAGTTTAGAATAAACATAACCATCCGATTTTTTTTTCTGTGAAAATAATGTCATGAATTAAATAATATAAATTTTTTATGAAAAAAATGATGCCTTACAGTGGCTCACAGTGAAAAAACTGCACCACTTTTCAAAGATAAGAGAAGAGGGAAACCGATTACCGCGACTTCCTGCGACATTCAACAGCTGAAACGCATCCGTCCGATTATACCTACCTACTCCAAAATAAACATATATTTACCTACATGTCATTTAGGGGACGACAATAATGAAATACGACACTGAAAGTCGGATAATAATTAGTTATCCGTCAGCTCGTATCACGTTCCCCCATCACACTGACATAAATGATGAGAACCATTCTTTTCAACTTTATATTTTTGGCGCGAAGTCATTGACTTGCCGCCATCTTCCTTTTGTTGGAAAACGAAACAAATTATGTGAAGTCTTTTTCCATGTTTGGGCATTGTTTTTAGTTAATTGCTGTTTTTGTGAGCAGGAATTTTCAAAATGTTTTGTGCATGTTTTAACGTCGTTGATGGAAGCTTGTTGACTTTAAGGAGGTGTATCACAAACCGCTTTTTAACTACTGACATACCGCTTTTATCAGAGCTTCTGGCTAGACACAGAGATGGCAGATGGAGTTTGTAAATGCAGATGAAGGACAAGGTTTGGCCAAAGGAAGCGGGGCCGCCCATAAGCCCGTTGGATTGAATACTTCGTCAGGATCACGGGGAATAGATGGATAAGAGACGCACCCAGAGATATGGAATAAAAAGAAGAAGGCCTATATGTAACCAGCAGTGGGTGATCCCGGGCTGATAATTATGATGATGATGCCGCTTTCGCAGTACGCGCTGGAATTCATAGGGAATGGTGTAAGTAAATAGAATGGCTGGTAGCTCAGTAGTTCCATTTTCTATAAGTTCCATTATGGAACTACTAGGATTCGGATTAGTAGTGCCATATTGGAACTAGACCAGGGGTGCGGGTGGTCAACCGGTCGATCGCAACTATTAGGCCAGTCGATCGTGGTAGGGCAAAAATAGTACAAATAAGTAGACCAGACTACTAAACTACGTTCATGATTGTGTACTTTTTGCTGTTTCATTATAATACTGTTCAAAACAGTATAGTTGGCAACCCTAGTTGGAGGACTCATTTGATGATTTTACCAGGCCAAAAAAAAAAAAAATGTCTAAATGGTCTAATCAAGTTGACCACGCCCGAACTAGACAATGGAACTACTGGGATACAGCGAGTCTGATTGATTGAATACAGAACAAATTAAAAAAAAATGTGATACTTAAAAATGCAATAAGTAAATGTAAGTACTAGCACGTACTAGGTAAGTATGACGGTATGACCAGTTGTCCCACTTAGATAACAACTAATGTTTAACGAGGATATTATGTAGGTTACAAACATGTTTATGTAAGGAGTAGATTTAATTAAAATCATAGTAATATGCACTTGTACAAGTAGGTTATCAAATTACGCTGCACATTGCATTCGATTCAGCTGGTGTTATGATTCAGTTTTTATCAATTCACGAAATTGTTTGTTTTCCTTGTTTATTTAGCAAATTCTATGCAAAATTTCAAACTCCTTGTACCTACTTGTAGTCTGTATGCGTTCTTTTTATAATTTCAAGCTCTTAGCCTAAATCAAGCCGACATAGATTCATACAAACTATCAACCCCAAAATCAATCCTTTAGGGGTGGAATTTCGCAAAGTCCCGTCTTAGTGAGCATCTACGATCTAAAATAATCCCTATGCAAAATTTTAAACTCCTAGCACTTGCAGTTTCTGAGATTTCGTGTCCTATGAGTGACATTTTACTTGTGTGTTATCAAAAGTGCAAATTGGAACTTTTTATAAACAAAGGGAGTCACACTAACTTGAGAAATACTGCAATCTTTTACACATATTATGTATGTAAACTAAGATTGCATACACAGAAAAAAAGATTAATTTTCAAGAACACCAAAATTAATAGCAAGCAGTAAAAACTGCAGTATTCTCTGGAAATCAAGATAAGTACTTTTGAAGAAAAACAGAAGTGTGTACACAAGAAGATTTATATCGAGTGGTTCTAATGAAACAGACCACCTATCACGTCCAGATAGCTCAGGTTATGTGCAGTCAAATCAAACAACGCAGTTGGAAAAACCGCTTCGTTCCTCGAGTCACGTAGTCTTATTTGTTACAACTTAAAGTAAGTAGGTTAAGCTACACTTTTAAAATTATCCTTTCAACGAATTGAACGTTGTAAATTAACCAAAAATAAATAAGTGTTTTTGAATAAGCAGTTTATGGGAGATATTTACTTACATAGATTTTTACACCAGTTTTACTCGAAAACAACCCAGATTTTTTGGAATGGTAGGTACTAAAAATCTAAAATTTTAAAGAGTTCTCCCGACCTGGCAGACTCTAACTAAAAATTCACTTGTTTTTCAAATGTCCTTTGCGTTCCAGGGCCGCGGCAACCTGCTAAGACAGCCCTGCAACCGCGGATCCTGAGTTATTATTATAATTAAATTATATAATGTTATAATTAAAATTGTTGTTAACTAGGTCTAGCTACGCAAAACGGATTTCAAAGAAAGCATCCAATTACCAGTCAGTCACCCTGTATATTATTTCAACTTCACCGAATAGTCGAAGACCACTTCTTATGAGTACCTTATCAAATAATAAATATTTTGATAGATATCACTTAACAAATATCACCAATGTTAACGAAGCAAAAAGGTGCGACGGCATTGAAAAATGTGCAAAATATTTACTTTGTATGGCAGCCAATTACGCAGTGGGCAAACTTTGTCGATATGATACGAGTATAGACACAATTTTGCACTACTGAGGTCAACACGCAGTGACGCAGCTCAAGTCAATCGTTCAGCTTCCTGCGACAAACGTGGGGACTACCAGAAAATCAATGATTGATAAATTAAATCAATCAAATTGAGAAGCCTTGTTGGTCTAGCGGTTAGTGACCCTGACTGCTATGCCGGAGGTCGTGGGTTCGATTCCCACCCAGGACAAATGTTTGTGTGATGAGCACGATCATTTGTTCTGTGTCTGAGTGGAATGTATCTATAATATGTATATGTATTTAGAAATATATAAGCATGTTTATCAGTTGTCTAGTACCCATAACACAGGCTCTGCTTAGCTTGGGACTAGATGGCGGTGTGTGATAGTTGTGGAATATCATATTATTATTATTGTCAAGAATTTACCTGAGGCTTGCCAAAGTTTTTATTTTCCAGTTTTCCCAAAATTACTCAAATCGTGGTAAAATCATTAAATGACTTGATGATCCTCTACTAAAATCCACGGTGATCCTTTAATAGCCCTACGTTCCAGGGTCACGGTAACCTGGTCAGACAATCCCGAGACCATGTCTAGTTAGAGAGTTAGCCCCTTCGTACACTAGGCGAGCGACGCAAGTCTCCGATACCTTACGATTTTGGTATTCATTGACGCGTGCTTGTGTTCGAACCTCTATGGGTTTGTATTGCGATAGCCGCTTGGATACCGAAGTCGTAAGGTATCGGAGACTTGCGTCGCCTAGTGTACGAAGGGGCTTAGAGCGTGGTTGTCACCAAATCAGAACACGCGAAAGGTAGTACGTGTGTTTGTGAGTGTCTCGTGTCTCTAAAACTTTACAATTCGCTGATGGGAAACCATAAGGCACATTGAGCTTGTTGTTAAATATTTAACTCTCGACTCTAGAACCGAACGTTGTATGTCCAATAGCAAGCTAGATATCCCTTACGACTTTTCTGCCACATTAATGTGTTATTTGTTTACGAGACAAGTCGTCTCCTCCAGTTGAAACTGAGCTTAGAATCACGTGCCTATTATGTGTAAAAACTTATAATTAAACAGGTAACATATACACGATTTGTTTACATAAACAAACAGAATATAATTAACGCCGCCTTGTTTCGGTGTAGGCTTCAAATAATAGGAAGTCGATGTGAAGGACACTGGTCTTTAAATAGCAAACAATTTGACTGGTATGAGGTTATAATTAGCGAGACACTAGTCTAGTCGTGAGCTCGAGCTCACTGGCAGGCATGGTCAAAAACCATGATATTTCTCCTGAAATCGAGCTATATTGTTCATGTGTCCGCGAGCGTCATCCCTCCGTGGAGAAAACAGGGAAAAACATTATTCAGTGAGATGCACGATCATTCAGAGTAAAAGGCGCGCGCAAAAAAATACGAAACGGCCTTTGGAAGAAGGGGTTTTACGAAAAAACCACTACATCAATCAATTTCATATAAAATTTATGGAATTCTTCGATAAATGTGCTGTGTCGGTACGGACTTTGTTTTGGAAATTTGATGCTTCTTTAATTTCTAATTTACGCCCAAAGTTGTGTTAAAATTAGCAATAAAACGAATCTTTGGAAGCTCGTAACTTTTTAATGGCTTATTATTTCAAAATTCTGCTTCCGTACAGACAAAATTAATAATAAGACAAAACGATACCATGTTTAACTTTCGATATTGTACCTACCTTGTCAAATAGTGGAGTAAAACCCCAACGAAGTTTCTATGGAAAAAATGTTGAGTTGTTTAAGCAAAAAAATAAAGGAACGTTAAAATATAAACACTGTGTAATGCGCCTGTCTGGATTCGAACCCACGACTTACAACTCGTAAGTCGAGGCCGATACCACGATAGACCACCACTGCTGCTTATTTTTCCATAATCCGTCTGATTTGGCTGATTTTCAGTTTGTCCGAGACCGAGATAATATTGCGTTTGGCTGAAACGACAATGGATGCAGTTTTTTTTTTGACATTGGCATCTCACAGGTCAACCTAGATGAGTCTGTGTGCTGCTTACCCGGAATTTCCTGTTGTTGCCATAGATGACTCTAAGGCCTCCAGCCAGGGGTCGTTTTGGGATACAACAACAATGGAATTATGACGTCGACCGCTATGGCGAATTTTTTGCGCAGGTAATACTTGTAAGCCGATACGGAACTTTGCGGAGGCTACTATAGATCGGAATGCAGATTGAACCCTTGCCAGAGAATGTACATTGTCTATAAAACATTAACATACATAATGCTGCTATGTTGCCAGTTTTCTAAGCTACGTAGTACATAAAGACAAGCACATACTAGAATACCTTTGACCTAGAAAACATTGGAGCAACTTTTTTTCTTTACAGAAATTCATGGAACTGTATGATTAAGGGTGCTCCCACATGTAACGACGCGGATTCGGATTTTACCGTCGCCCTTTCTCTTTCTGTCGCTTAGAACTGCCATTTGCTAGACCGAGACAGAAAGCATAATGCGATCGCATGCGACGGAATCTTCAAGGCGGCCGCATGCTATCGCATTGTCTCGGTCTAGCAAATGGCATTTCTAAGCGACAGAAAGAGAAAGGGCGACGGAAAAATCCGAATCCACGTCGTTAGATGTGGGAGCACCCTAACTCTTCTGTCCTATGAGTGCGAGGTGATTGTGGGATTATCAGTCTTGGTCTTTTCCACCCACAGACGAGCAGTCCAATGAGCGGTTAAAACTGTGTCGAGGCAGTGTATTATTACCAGACCCATTTGTGCCACCTGCTGAAGATCATCCTCCTTGATAAGAGCTGCCGTGGTCGATTTGGAGGTCTGTAAACTAACTCCGTACCCAGGTAGCTCACCGAAACAAAGAAAATCTGCTCAGGTGGAGATTCATTGACGAGTCTGCTCGAGTGTAAATGTGGTACTACTCATCAAATGGTGAGGTACTTAACATCGTGCTTTATGCCCTTCAATTGTCTGTTACAGGAGCTGATGGACGCTCCTGAGGGCGTTAACCTCGTGGCCCAGTTCTGGACTGACTGAATTTAGATTGTCATTGACACGCTGAAGATGAAGATTAACCTCGCTTTCTTTCTCAGCACAGAATTTGATGAAGAAGACCCGTTCTATAGCGTCTACAGGATCCTGTTAAACATGCTGGCTGCAAGACAGGAAGGATCTATATGATGTCCCATCATATGAGTGGCAACACTGGCATCATAGCAACACTTCTAGTGAACCTTGCATGTTTTGTGATCATTTAATTAAAGGCACATAGTCCACAACAAAGTTTATAATCGATTCGGTTCAGAGTTCAGACTATTTCAGAGTCCAATGTTTGATTTACGTATTAGAGAATGAAAGGCCCTTAGCATCACACACAGACATCTATCTAATCTGAGTCATTATAAATTCGAAAGTTTTAAAAGATGAATTGATGGATGTTTGTTACTCTTTCATGCATATGAAAGATTAAACTACTGAACGGATTTGAATGAAATGTGGCACACCACACCGCACATAGATAGTTTATACCTTGGGTGTTAAACCAAGTTACGGTGTTACGTATCTGGGGGATGCTTTTCAACAGCTCGTCATACATAAGGGATATCATCCAAAATTCTTGAATATGTTATACTAAAGATTAACATGCAAACCATGAAAAAAGCAACAATCAACTAGAGAAGAAATGAACAATAGATATCGCTATTTCTTTTATTTTTAGCTACAGTGCCTAGGAGTTAAAAATAAAAGCAATCGGTGTTATTGACCGTTGAGCCGCCATACATTTGTTTTATAGACAGGTCAGATACTATCGTCATTCACAGGCCTATTTTCAACTTTTATTGGCGGTAAAGTCATCGAATGAGTCCATCTCTGGATTGAAGAAAAGCGTCCATTGAGTTTTTTGCCCATTCTTCTCCATGGAGACCTTCGGTTTGGAATTTTGGCTATGGATTGAGCATCTACAATGCACAAGGTGACGTATAAGTGAATGTGACGTAATAGGGAAAGAGATGAGTCGTCAGCGCAACCGTATTTTCACAGTGACTATAATTATCAGTTTTATTTTTTTGGCTTTTGACAATTCAGACGTGCCTGTTACTCGCTTAATTGAATAAAATGCTTGGATTTGATTTGATCTTGATCTATTTCCATCGAGAAATTGCCATTTTAAAAATCAGGTTTATAGAGCTTTTTCTACTTTGAGAACTTGTCCTTTTGCTACTCGGTTGTCATTTTGCGAACCTAACCTAGCAACGTCTTGACAACATTTTTTCAATGACAAAATGACATTATTTTCATCTTCGTTCGCAAGTATATCATAATTAAATGCTAATCAGCAAGAAGTGGTAGAAATCATTTCCATTCATTCAGAACAAAAAGTAAGTTCAATTTACTCACGTTTTTCCTCGATCCATTCATGGATTGAAAAAGTTTCCATACAACAATTAGTTTCTTTATGAATGTACAGACGCCAGCAGGTCAACCTACCCGAATCTGTCAGATTTTACCATTCAAACCTCAACCTTCTACTCTTGTGATAAGGTTGAAATTTTATTAAAGAAATCTGACAGATTGTGGTAGCTTGATGTGCTGGCGTCTGTACGATTTCATCACACTTCAATGTCGCCAGTTGGTAGGCGTGTCCGCGTTAAGCACGTGTATGTTAGCACACATACGTGCGCGGGCGCACGTCTCTTTGTCCATGCGAACAAAGGGACCTCACTCCATTATTTTATGAAAACTGTTTTGATCGACTTTTGATATTTTTTTTGTAGTTTCTGTCTGTATGGAGTGCCTCCATTCTGTGGTATACGCATCTGTATTGATAAGATTACCAATTTATGTATTTTCTTCCTCTTTCCACTTGTGGGTTTTAATTCAGTACTTTAGTGATTTACTTTCATTATTACTGTCAATATGTTTCCCTTCACAGATATCTTTATTTTCTTTTCTATGTGTATTACTTAATTAAGGGTTTCTGTTATAGGAAATGAAATAAAATAACTAGTAAAGGGCGCAGTTGTTCATAATTAATAATACAATTTTTGAGTACCTAAATTATTATTCTAATTCACTTCTACCTCTTTATTTCAGATTTGTTGGATCAGATTAAATTACAAAAACCTCTTTGTATAAATTAAATGTTCTATTATAAACATAATAATTATCTACATAAAATAACAACAACGTAATTATGTAGTAGGAAGCAATTAGTTCGCTTTGTTTCGTTACGGTTTCTTAGTTCTATGGCCGAGAGACTGACTGTCTGGCTGGCTAATTTATCAGTAAGCTATTACCCAAAAGTATCAAGAAAGTTATGACACGGGAACGTAATACCGAGCTAAACAGTAAGTATTCCATGTCGGTCTCGGGACTGTACCATTAGGTAACCGTGGCCCTATAACTTAAAGAGCTATTGAAAGAACACCGTATTTAAGTCAGTACAAGTCTGAAGTCCCTGCCGTCTTGCCCTGGGTTGGAAGACTCATTTGATGATTTTATCACCATAAAAAAGGGACTATTCAATCTATTTGTTACAATATCTATAGGATTTGATTACACCGCGAGCGTCAAATGCGGCAAAACAGAGCATTGACGGCAGTAACTTTTGATTGCGTTAACTTACACTTTTGAATTATTCTCTGCTCCTGATTTTATACTTGAATAGTTGATAATTAATTATTAATTTAAGCCTGATACCTCCACGTGTTCCAGAGAAAAGTGGTTCTGATAAACTGAGAGACGGACAACAAAACGAACAAGGGTTCGGTTTTTTGCTTAGGTGCGGAACCATAAAACTAATTGTTTGAATTTACAGGAAACAGAAAACCAATAGATATTATTTAAACTATTTCCTCTTACAATTTCAGGAAAATTATTGAGAACCTTGGGTAACGGGAAAATCCAAACTGCAGTTTTCTCTTTACCTATTATTATTAAACATTGTAGACGTGTTCAATAAAATCCACTGCAAATGTATTTGGAACTAACATACCATCACGGCTGTAATTCCTGATAGGTTACCTAAGAAGAGATGTACTTCATAGTATAACCACATTTTGCCATTTATGTTTAGTCCGGTGTAAAAAAATGGGCAATTTTTCAGCACATCACATTAATTTTAGACCGAAAACGTCAGGTGTTTAGGTGTCGTTTCAGAAGCCATAGGAAGAGTTTTTCCGTTTTAGTAACTTAAATGGTCATCTTTGTCGGTAATTTTTTGGTACTTACACTAGATATTAATATACACTAGATTCGCTTTTTCATTTTCCATGCAATTTACGTCGTACATTCTTCAAGTTATAATGTCATAGCGATTTTCCTCCGTGCCTCAGAAAACACGTAAAGCCTTTAGTCCCGGCTGTCAGTTGTAAATCTTTGACAGCCGTTACTGTATCAGAAGCTCTTATGGTAGCCATACACCATACTGCCTATTTGTCAATTCGGCATAAAACTGCCAAACTTTGCTCAAATAGAATTGAACGTGTATGGGGGTGGAATGCCAATTTGATGGCATGACATGCCAATTTTGATAGGTCATCAAATCGTTTTTGACACAACGTCAAATCGGCAGCAGTGATGCCATCTTAGCAACTTCATAGATAGTTAGCGAATTTTATAAAGGTGCTAGAAAAAAAGCTAAAAAGTGTAACTTGTGGCAGTGTAGGGCGTAGTTAACTACTTTTTTGTAATCTGATTACTAACTACGATTACAAGTAGTTAACTACATGTAATCGTAACTACATGTAATCGTAACTACATGTAGTTATGATTACTTTTTCTAAAAGTAGTTATAACTACATGTAGTTACGATTACATGTAGTTACGATTACATGTAGTTACGATTACATGTAGTTACGATTACATGTAGTTACGATTGCATGTAGTTATGATTACATATAGTTATGATTACATGAAAGTGTAGGAGAAGGAGGTGAAAGAGAAGGCGAAAGAGGGGGAGGAGTAGGAGGGTGGCAATAGCTTTACGTCGGCAGTCCCCGAGTTCCACACGATTTATTTTTCTTTTTTTAGCGAAGTAATATCAAATTAATTCTGCCACTCAGGGCCGGGACGGGAGGGACTGTCAGACATGTACTGGCTAAAATTCACGGTGATCCTTCAATAGCCCTTTACGTTCCAGGGTCACGACGGGTAACTGATGAGACAGTCCCGCGACCCCAGCAGGCTTTGGCCCACTAAGGGGGCCATCAGATTGCTGACAGCTTTTGGAGGCGCGCGTGGAACACGACTCGCCTTCGACCCGGGCTTGGTCCTTGGTCGGACGGCGAGCTACCCATCACTCACCGTCCGCAAGCCCGCTCCGCCGCTGTGCCCTCTGCTGATCAGAGGGACACGCGTTGGAGCATCCACACGACAGGCTATTCGCATACGGGCAAAGAGACCACTTAGGCACACAGTGCCTAAGGAAGAGTTTTTGACCGCATCCCAGGGTGCACCGGCCCGAAAAACTGGTCTTCCCCCCGGACGTATCCGAGAGGGAACTCCAGTCCACGGGCGCACGTGGAGGTTTCCTGTCATAGCACCCCGATCCAGGCGTCTTAGATAAATCGGAGAAAATATACACTTGCCGATACACGAAACGGACAGAGCGCACCCGCTCACCTCCCGCCCCGCCCCGCCACACCTGAGCGACACATTACAGCACGGTGTCCAGATTCTTTAACTTTTTATAGATAACATTGAGACGTGATAACTCGATATTTTTGTATTGAGTGATACAAAAAGAAAAATAGTGACGCAGTTACAACCCATCTAGGTGTAAAGTTATTATTATCTATACAAATTAATCAAGCTCAAACATAAGAAAGCTGCTGTGAATCGTTGAGGTTCCATCGACTATCTGAAGAGAACTCTTCTGACCTTTATCAAATAGTAGTGCTTTGAAATACTTAATGAAATAAAAACTTTTTCCAAAAAAATGTGACCGCCTTCAAAAACAACCACAAAAAAGTGTAAAATAACCTAAAAAACTTTTGTTTCGGAAGTCGGTGACTTTTTTAGGGTTCCGTAGTCAACAAGGAACCCTTATAGTTTCGCCATGTCCGTCCGTCCGTCCGTCCGCAGTTTAGCTCTGAGACGCACAGTACTATAGAGCTGTAACTTGGTGTAAATATACGGATTTGTTGTGCCGAAAAAGTGGTAAAATAAAATCTCGTAAAATATTTTTTTTTAGGGTACCTCCAGTACTTACACGTAAAGTGAGGATTTTTTTTTTCTCGCGTACCCCTTAGTGTGGGGTATCATTAAATAGGCCTTTAAAAAATAATGATAGTTTCCATTAACAATTTTTTGATAAAAAAATTCGTTTGTGAAATATTAAGCTTTAAAGTGCTAAATTTTGCTCGATTCGAGTGTCCCCCCCCTCTACCAGCTAAACGGTTATGTTTGGGGGTGTGAAAAAATTCACAATAGTAGTACATATAACGAAGTTTAAAAGAAAATTATCATGACTAAGTAGGCTTTACAACTTTACGAGTAGTAGTCGACCAACTTATAAAATGTACTTGATATCATATTTTCTTAAACAAAATGTATCGGAGACAACTGCAAATGTAAGTTTGTCAACTTTATTTTTACAGCTTTTATAGGTATGTTTTTTGGGGATAGGTAGGTTTTATCGTCAACTATTTTTAACTAAATTCAAAAAAGGAGGAGGTTCTAAATTCGTTGTAATCTTTTTTCTTATGTATTTTCCCCGATTTCTCAAAGACTCCTGGACCGATTTTGAAAATTCTTCTTTTTAAAATTAAATTCAGCGAATCAGTTTAGTTAGTTCGCATAAGTATTTTGATGGGCAACTACGGAACCCTACACTGTGCGTGGCCCGACACGCACTTGGCCGGTTTTTTTAATAATTTCATTGTCTCATTTGCCACCGACTTCCGAAAGAAAAGTTTTTTAGGTTATTTTACACTTTTTTGTGGTTGTTTTTGAAGGCGGTCACATTTTTTTGGAAAAAGTTTTTATTTTACTCTTTTTAGTTTAAATATTCAACCAAAATACTTGTCAAATACATCATTTTCTTACATGCGCACTAGAATTTTGTAATCCGTAGCACCGGTAATAACATCGTTAACATCTCTTTCATTCCCTATCTCAAAAACTACTGAACCGAATTTGATGAAACTTGCAGTATTCCCTAAGTTGAACGCTACCCAGTACAACAAAAAAAGAATTACTTAAATCGGACTTGTAGTTCCGGAGATATGCGAGGTAAAACAAAATTTTCTTACTTGAGGAGTTGTACCTTTCATCATCAGCTCAGCTACATTAGATGATGATTTCCATACGCAAGTACTTGAATTACTTCATAAGATTTGCGAAAAACTATGTGTCAGTTAATAAAATTTGAGGGTTGCCCTCGATTTCTCCAAGATCCAATCATCAGATCTTGAAATGGTGACAATGGGACCACACGGGAAGCACCAGCTTTCGAATAAAAAAAGAATCATGAAAATCGGTTCACCCAGTCGCAAGTTATGAGGTAACAAACATAAAAAAAAAAAAAAAATACAGTCGAATTGATAACCTCCTCCTTTTTTTGAAGTCGGTTAAAAAACATACAAATGCACTGTAGCCCCTTCGATTTTTGAAAGTTCCTCATGATTTCTCTGGTCTTCCATCATCAAATCTTATTTTTATATCATAGGACCGCCGTTAAAATATCTTCTTTCCAACAAAAAAAGAATCATGGAAATCGGTTCATAAACGACGCGTAACGTGAAAAAACAAAAAAAAGCCTAATACGGTCAAATTGAGTAACCTCCTTTTATAAAAGTCTGTTAAAAATATCTGTGGAGTTGTGTTCTATTAAAAATAGAAAGAGGAACGACAGACATAAAATCCGCACAACACCACTATCTACACACTAAAAAAATACTCTGTATGAAAATGTAGTTAAAAAAAGTAATCACGTAATCGTGATTGCAACTACAATTTGTAGTTAGTAATCACGATTCCTAACTACATTAAGTAAGATTACTAACTACAAAATGTAGTTAGGAATCGTGATTACATTTCTCGATTACTTAATGTAGTTAGGAATCGTGATTACTAACTACAAAATGTAATCGTAGTTAGTAATCAGTAGTTTGATTACAAAATGCCCAACTCTGACTTGTGGCTAAACTTTTTAGCTACTTTTCTACAGGGACGGTTAGGCCACGTGCACACGGCGATTATTTTCCCGTATACCGTACACGAGATTTTATCAAATAGAGTTGACCAGTTTTAGGACAACTTTGCACGGTACACGGTAAAATATTATATTTCTCAAACACGGGATTTTCCCGTATGAACGCCGTTTAAACTATTTTTAAGTTTTCATTTGTGAACTGTTATTACTGCTCTATTCGATAAAATCTTGTATACAGTATACGGGAAAATAATCGCCATGTGAACGTGGCCTTACCAGGAAAACTGAGGCTTTTCGCACATGCATGTACGTACACTCGTAAAAAAAAGAGTTATTCATTTTATTTTAAACCAAAATACGATTGAAAACTTGAGAGGTGTCAAGGGACCACGAAAGCAAGTTAAAAAAGGTTCATGCTATTTTCGACCTTATTGACATTTATGCAAACACCTGATTTTAATGAAGGAGCAATGTTAACGAATGAGAATGTGAGAAAAACAAACTAAATTTTAAATGTCGATAAGGTCGAAAATCGCTTGCACCACTTTTTTAACTTGCAATCCTTAAGCAAATGTTTTCCGACCTTCAAGCGATTTTCGACCTTATTGACAACGATGCAAACACCGGATTTTAATGAAGAAGCAATGTTAACGAATGAGAATGTGAGAAAAACAAACTAAATTTTAAATGTCGATAAGGTCGAAAATCGCTTGCACCACTTTTTTTAACTTGCAATCCTTAAGCAAATGTTTTCCGACCTTCAAGCGATTTTCGACCTTATTGACAACGATGCAAACACCGGATTTTAATGAAGAAGCAATGTTAACGAATGAGAATGTGAGAAAAACAAACTAAATTTTAAATGTCGATAAGGTCGAAAATCGCTTGCACCACTTTTTTAACTTGCAATCCTTAAGCAAATGTTTTCCGACCTTCAAGCGATTTTCGACCTTATTGACAATGATGCAAACACCGGATTTTAATGAAGGAGCAATGTTAACGAATAAGAATGTGAGAAAAACAAACTAAATTTTTAATGTCGATAAGGTCGAAAATCGCTTGCACCACTTTTTTTAATCTAATTCGATAGTCTCATGATGAAATGAAAAGGTGCTAGAAATTGTAGCTGTCGTCACCGAATAATAGCCAGATCTAGTTGCTGAGTTGGCATCACTGGTGCAGATTTGAAGTTGTGACAAATCTATCGTATCGATAGGCAGGATGGTGTATGGTGTATATGGACGAACTGCCGATTTGAAACAATTGCAAGCGTCAAATCTATCGTATCGATAGGCAGGATGGTGTATGCCTACTATATACAACCAGTCTTACCATAGGCTATCGTATTACCCAGTTACTGGGTTGTGGAGGTCCGACAGGCAGTCGCTCCATGTAAAATAATGATATCCAGCTGCAACTGGTTTGACTGGAAGCCGACCCAAATATAGTTGGGAAGGCAGGCAGATGATGATTCTTCAAGTATGAAGTACGTTCAAATAGGTAGAATTTTCCTCCACACAGAGTGGAGACCTGTGTCTCAGTAGTGGGAACATTATGAGATCATTACGTTTTTTTTATACAAATCCATCATCATCATCTGCCTAGCCTTTTCCCAACTATATTGGGGTTTGGGGTCGGCTTCCAGTCAAACCAGATTCAGCTGGATATCAGTATTTTACATGGAGCGACTGCCTGTCGGACCTCCACAACCCACTAACTGGATAATACGATACCCCATGGTAAGACTGGTTGTCAGACTTTAGAGCTTCTGACTCACATTAACGACTGTCAAAGATCTACAAATGACAGCCGGGACCAACGGCTTTACGTGCTTTCCGAGGCACGGAGGAAACTCGCTATGACAGATGGTCACCCATCCACAGACCAACCTCGGCAAGCGCGGCTCAACCCGGAAGATCGGCCTTTTTATACAAATCCCTTTAATGATTAAAACAAAATGCTGCAATCTATGTAGTTATTCAAACAAAGCATTTCCTGTGGTGTTTCCCGCGGCCCATATAAGTACCCACTCAGTACAAACATGGTATTGTGGCCTGTGCAATGCCTGCGCACACCTCAGTACCTAGCACACCTGCGGAACTGTGCAGCAATCGTTATGATTATGATAAGAATAATATTTTGAAATGTTGTTATAATGTCCAACTCTTATGTGCAACTGAAGAAACAACATTGGCTGCAAAAACTTTACTTGATTTTCAAGCGAATTATTAAGATAATGTTACACTAGCGGAAGTTGACCACGTAAGAGGTACTCGAATGCATAGAGATTCTTTGTAGGAATTAATAATTAGGATATTCCAAAAAATTAAAGTTGAACACGAACTGTGGTCTTAACTTTTGGACCGTTAAAAATAGCGCTGTAGAGGTTAAAACATATTAAAAATGTCTCTCCCTATCCTTTTTTCTGACCCTCTATAAGCTGTGCTATAAGCTAAGGGTACAATTCAGTTTCCAAAATAAATAACAAATCTAAATGTATATAACCCAAAGGTGACTGACAAATTCTATTTTATTTCATTTTAAAAGCTATCAGTGGCGGATACAAGGGGGGGGTCATGGGGGTCATGACCCCCCCCTGGGCGACAGGCTGGGTCATAGGTGGCCACTGCAATTATTGCGAGCGGTTCAAATATAGAATCCTGAGCGTAGCGAAGTTTTCAAAGGTACGGGACACAGAATAACTTTAGTGCCCAGTGCAACACACAACTTTTCACCTCAACAGTGAAGGGATGCGCTCGGCAGCAAATTTATTCCGTCTGGTACCTTTGAAGAGGATAGGGTCCTCCCTCCACCCCAGCCGCAGTTGTAGACGAAATTTCGGGTAGCTAGTATAATTTATATGTAGGTACTAGAAATTTCCACGGCGATGGACTCATGGACGTCGGCAGACGGTCTCTGCCACATAGTCACGAGCATGCGGGCGGCGAGTAGGTAATGGACGACTCGCTGTCCGACCATGGACCATATCCCGCATGTCGACGGCGCGTTGGGTTCCACGCGCGCCTCCAAGAGTGCCAGCATGAGCTGGACTTATTTTAGAAGTATTGGTCTACAATCGCATTAGATTGTGATGCTGGAAAGAGGGAAGGTATGGCTTTGGTCTACAGTGAGACAAAAAAAACTCTTATATTTTATTATTTGACTGGCCCGTTGGTCTAGTGGTTAGTGACCTAACTGCTATGCCGGGGGTCGTGGGTTCGATTCCCACCCAGGACAAATGTTTGTGTGATGAACATGATCATTTCTTCTGTGTCTGGGTGTAATTTATCTATAACATGTCTTCGAATTTGATGGTTCTAGGACATACCGGTGTCCTCACGGTGTTTTCACCGTTTTGAGAGCAGTGGTGATGAAATAAGAGGAGGCCTGTGTGCCAGCAGTGGGAAGGGGAACATTATAGGCTGATGATGATAAACTTAATATTGTGAGTTTGTTGGTTACGACAAATAGTGCATTTATTTTGTCAAGATTAAACCTTCCGTCCCGAAAAAAGTACTATTCCTCGGAAAAACCACAATAAGATATTGTTGTTTTTCATATGTTAATAGATGGCGCCACATGTACGATCTGAAACTGCGAGCTAAGCAATATTCAATAACTTACAGCTATTAAAATAAAATAATAATATAATATCCTATAAAGAGTTTGATAGGTATAAATAAATATGGTTGTAATGTAAGCAGTGGGTGTGGGTACAGTTGCGAACAAGAGTGGAAAGTGTGCCAGGACTATAACGGGGAGCTTCCGCGCTTGCACAACTTGAGAAATCCATAGAAAGTGGTCGCGACTGTACACAACGGCTTTTATATTGAACTGTTTTGTTGTGTTACTTGAGTCCTTATACAAGTTTGTTCTAAAGAAAACTTCGACGAAATTGTTTTGAAAATTAGAAACACTGAAAAATTAAGAGAAAAGTCTAATTTTACTCAATTTAATTAGTCCGACAGACAAGTAATCAAAAAATATTTGACCCGTATTTTTTTCTTTTGTTACGTTAACAAAATTGATGTAGATACAACGCTTCTAAAAATCACAAAACGACACTCGGTCGGTTAAATTTTACAGACGTTATGACGTCACAAGCGCCCCCCACTCCACTCTTGAATTTCAGAGCACTTTATCTTTGTCAATATTCTTATATAGATTCGTTTAGAATCTTCTATAGATTAAAAAACAAAAAAAAACGTGTACTCTCTAACTTACGGACTGAAACATAATTTTCAATATATTTATGCAGTAATAAACTACGAGTATCCTATTCTGAGGTCTGAGGTGAGGATTCTGGAGTCTGCAAGAAATTTCAGTGAAATTGGCAATTTGGGAAAAACAAACAAACTAACTAATCCGTCAGTTTTATATCAAAAAATATTTTAGTCATATTATTATTTTTTTCTTTTGTTAAGTAGATAAACCAAAATTGACGGATGTGAGAAATATTTTAGACATTAGACTGAAATTCGTAAAAATTCATGTCACCGCCAGAAAGTATGAAACCACAAAAAAACAACAGAGAATGCTCACTTTATTAGAATAGAATAGAATATCTTTATTTGCGTGAAATATGGTACATTGAGGTGTTAAAATTAAATAAAGTTCAACATATTCCGCTTACTACTTTTCAGCATGCAAATTGTTTTAAAAAAAATTAAGTTAAGTAAAAAAAACTAAGTTATTATAAAAAATAGATTCAGATTCAGATATTTATTTGCACAATGTAATAAAATTACAAAGAGAAAAATATTGGTTATTGCCCGTACCTAAGTTAAAAATATTAAACATTTAATAAGAAACAACAAAAGGAGAATATAAAACGTTGATTAACCAAAATTAAATTAAAAAATTAGATCTTCAACCTTATCACAATAGTGGAAGGTTAATGTTCGATTGATAAAATTTGACTTTAACTCTAATTACAATTAGTATCACCAAATTACTCAAATACGTTAATAGTGCTAAGTGCCCAAATTGACCAGCTGTTTAAATTATGTACCTAATTGAAGGCTTGCAGTTGGTTTTAATTAATAAATGAGGTGTAGTTATTACTTATGAGACTTAGGGCGACTTTTACCAAAGGTTAAACATGTTTAAAATTTTATTTAAGCACACAATTGTATTGAATTATTTGCTTAAATAAAATTTTAAACATGTTTAACCGTTGGTAAAAGTCGCCCTTAATTAATAAAAGACTTAAAATTTACAGAATTAAAAAAAAGTAACCTGCTATTAAAAATAAACACTTCCTGTGTTTATTTTTAATAGCACGTTACGAGAATAGTCTTTAGAAAATATTAATTTACTATTTATTTACACTTCATGTATCAATAAGGCAAGTCAACCTTTGAGTGCAAGACAACATGTGGTAGGGTGAAGAAAATAATAAAATCAAAAGTAAAATCAAAGTTTAAAAAAAAACATTACTATAAAATAATGATAAATTTATGAATGAAAATTACGTGTCCATTAGTTTTCAACACTCTAATTTACAGACTAAACAGTTTCAATTTATTTATGCAGTAACCTATTCTGTCAAAAGTAAATCTACAAAAAGACGAGTAAAAATAAAGTTGAGAATAATTTCAAATAATTTTCCATTGATGATGAAAGTCTTGCGTCAGCGACCATTTTTCTACCTAGTAGCTACTGGGCTACTGGCTACAGGTATCCATGTGTTTTCTGTTACAAAAATAAAAGGCGTAGGCAGTAAATCTATTAAATTGCATAATCTATTTATTATTAGACAGTTTGGAGACGAAGCACAATGGTGCAATGAATCTACCTGATTTATAGTTCGCGGGCCGACGATAGGCTCACCATCATTTTTGAATTTACAGGACATTTCTTTTTCTGTCACTGACACTGACAAATGATGACATTATTTTTGTGGCGCACTTAATTTATTTGTTTTAGAATATAAATGGACGGTTACTGCGTTTTAGTTTATGTTATACAAAAGAAATGCCTACAGATTGCAGTGCAGATTATAATGTTGTTTTGTACTTTATGTTTTAAACTTGTAGTGTATAATTTTATCTACTTGTGGCCTGACAGGATGTCAGTAGGACAAGGTCAGATTACGACCGTCACGGCTGTGATTCAGAAAGGGATGCCAGAGAGCCAGTGCTGAATTTCCGTGTGAGCTTAATACAAAGACTTGATAACAGCTTCACATGTTTTCCAATAGAGAAAAATAAGCCGATTTGATATTGAATTTTGTATCTGAGATATGGTCAACCTTGAAGTTATTAAGTAAATTGGTTTCCTTTAATCTTTTTTTTTGTGATATTTAACATCGCTTTTCTAATAAACATCAGGATCAGTCTTCGAAATAATCACGCGTGGTAACTACACACATCACGGCACGTGCGGCGGTTGGAGGCTCGCCAACCGATTTCCGAACTGTATCGAATATTAGCCCACCAGAGGGCGCACCTGCGCGCACAACAAGTCGCCGAGTTGAAGGTGACCCGCGGGTTAAAATTAAAAGCCAACGGGGACTTTCGCAGAATTTGCCTCCGCCACCAGCCAAATGCCGAATTTCCTTTAAATGCTACTAGAAATACAATCGCCTTCTTGATAAATAAAAGGTCAGCATTTTGCTGTCAAAATAATTTCAATACATAATTTCGGAGAAACACGTAATTTGTAAATTATTTTCGAACATTTCCCAACTCGTTTAGCTATTTAGCGAATAGTTTTAGCGAACTGCACAATAACCCGGCACCATCGCTTGAAACCATTTAACAATTAGATAGTTAACAACAGACTTCTTGGAACTCAATGAACTGTATTCCAACGTTGACATTGTCCTCGTTGTAACATTAATATCCTTGTAACGATCACACAATAGTTTTCGACTATTTCTCTTTTCTTTTACATGAGTCAGAAACGTTGCCGAGGGCAAACGACCGCACACGGTGTTTTCTTTGGAACATTTCCAAATATTAAAAAGCTTTACAACGAAAATCGGCATTTATTTAGTTCGTAGACATAAACTGTTTTTTCAATTAACATCCTGTGTCTATCGGAGATATAGGAGCTTCGGTAGGTACCTTATGCCATTCATATCTACGAGGCTACACCACAGTATAAATATCTACAGTAGTTGATCTCGGCCGCATGATAGAAATAAATACCTACAGCCGCGCGGTACGTAAACATGCGTTAGGGCTGTCCGACCACTGTGCGGCGCATCGCTCGCGCAGGCAGTCGGCCTAATGCAACCGAGTGCGCACACTCAAACACGGAGCGAACTATGTACGCGTGAGCCCTAGATATACGGTAATCTACGTTCCTAGAATAATATTCATGACTGTGATATAATTTATGTAGTACACTGAATATACGTTGATTGTACACCGTACCGTAGGTAAATGAAGCTCACTGCTTCATTTCCGTGTCCGCCGACAATCCCACCGCGCCGTTACACCATGTCTTTACTTTGAATTACACAAACTAACAAAACACACATGCACCGGAGTTTTAACACAAGCGTAAGTACCTACCGTATCATGATTCATTCAGAAGCGCCTATAACTTACCTATTTCACTCTCAGTAACTTTACTTTATTATTCATATAATTTACTGTATTTATTAATCCAAATACCCTTTTTTTCATGAGGTAAAGGAAAATACATAACCATTAAAAAGTCACACATTATGTTCCTACCTACTAGTTACTAATAAGTAATATTTTTTTATAGTCAGTACTTACCTATCAGAGGTTGCAGGTAATTTAAAAAAACATATGTCTGGATGCGTTATTGTTGAATTCATACACCCAAAAACAGCACAATATTTTCTACTCGTCATATCAAAATAGGTACTTTAACTGGTTTTGCTAAAAAAACAACGCACCGTCCGTTCATCACTACGGTACGGCCGTGACTGTCTGCGCCTCAAGCGCGCCCCGACATCGAGTCACGTGGTATAACTCGCGTTTCGTCCGTTTGTATGAAGATCAAATACTGTAGATATTATTACCGTGGCTACACGAATCAAATTTCAATTTACTTTTATGAAAAAAAAAAACTCATTTTTTCCAGATTGTGAATACGAAATCAGTCTTTTAGCACACTTAGCACTGCCATACACCATGAGATGCGTGAATAATTTACTTTTCACTTCAGTAGCTCAAACATGTAGGTTTTGCTGCCTGAAATCAGTGAGCAAAATGCGATTTTGCTCACTAGTGAGACAAAGTAGCTTTTTAATTTTTGTTTTAAAAAAAGCCGCGAATATCATATTCAGCCTTGAGTTAATCATACAATTCGAAACATTAACACTCTATCTCTTTCCCGCCAATAGAAAGAGAGAGAGACAAACACCAGCCCTTTCGAAGTTCCGATTTTGAATTTGGTCTCAAAGACAAACACGTTCGGAAATTTGTACTAACCAAAGAAATGCAAAAAGATAATAATGTCTTCGAATGTATTTTATTGAATTTTTAACTTATTGCTGTATTTAAATGAAAATAAGCATTTACTGTAAATATTTATTTCTAGTTTCAATTTATGTTAATAAATATTTTGAATAATAAAATATTATGGATGCTATTTCCGAACACGCCTTAATTTAAAAATAAAAGAGCGGGAATAAAATTTCATGGCTGGCGTAAAGAGTTGAATAAGTTAAAAAAAAAAATGCGTAAAACTAGCGACGAGAACAGTACTTATTTTAACATAACCATACAAATTATTAATGCAGAATTAAATTTCCTAACTCTAACTAAATATCTGAAACCATACCATGTCTTCAATGAATGAAGACTTAGCAAAGGGCGCAAGCAGTTTTTCGGAGACGGTGTTGCTATCTTATTTTTTAGATTTATCACAGACGAGACGATTATCTACAGTGCGGAGTATTTACTTATTGTTGAAAGCTACTTTAAAAAAAAAAGTTATTTTAATCTATTCCTATTTATTATTTTATCTCTTAAAGTGTTCTCGCTGCTGAAGTGAAAAGTTATGTGTGTTACACGAGAGCAAAGTCGTTTTTTGCTGCGAGTGCTGATTTGAATCTCTCGCTACACTCAGGATTCAACTTTAGAATCACTCGCTACGCTCGTGATTCAATCCTTGAATCCTTCGCTTGCTCAAGATTCAAAATCAGCACTCGCAGCAAAAAACGACTTTGCTCTCTTGTTGCACAAATAACTATTTCAGTATCAAGATTCATACTGCATGTACAAGTATGGGACGTCGAATAGATAAATTAGAAAACGTGGCCTCTTATTCATTTTAGCTTTTCAGGACTGTTTCTGTTTGTTGCATATGCACAACACAAAAGCGCAATGCATTTTATGTTATGTAGTTCATACTGTAAATGCGTCGCAGTTTATAATAAATACTTTTGCGACATGAGCATTTTTGTAATTGTTGTTAATAACTCAACATAAAATATTGATGTTTCAACACGCTCGCATGTTATTTTCGGCGAACGAATGAATAGACAAACGTAGCGGCAATCAGTCAACATGATCGTCGTATGAAAAACATCGAATCATAAATACATGTGTTATAAAACAACAGTCAGTTTAAACACAGTGATGTTAGTAAATATTGCGATGTTTCAACGAGAACAATGCGTAGGCTTCACTGGCTAATGTTCATGTTAACAGCATACTGACCCATATTATATAAGTGACCGTGATTTTCCGCCCCCGGAACTACACATTATGTCCCAGCTAGCGAAATAGGAAATATTCTGGACACAGCTATTATGTTTGACCTAAACCTTAAACTATACATGTATACCTATAACCCTATTCTTTGATCTGAGTCTATAACATGCCAATTGCCAGGAATATTATTCGTTTTTTTGCTAGCAATTATCAAGTCGTCTTACCATTTTTGCTGCCTTTGTTTCAACACGTACGGAATAGCAGATGATAGGTTGAAATTATCATAAACGTACATATTTTTTCCAAGTGTTTGTACCATCCACTGATAAATCCCAACGACACAAGATAACGCTGTACCGCGTTACATTTTCTGAAATTCATTTTTCGCTTCGTACAAACGAGTTTGTCCTAACTCCAAAGTCATTTGGTGTTTTTGCCACAAAAATCGGACATCCGGCCGGCGAGTATCGTTGGCATCGATTCCTTTGACCTTCGTTTGTTTCATAACTCGAATATCGACTCATTGACCAAATAAATAAAGTCTTAATTCGTACATTCATCGATATAGGTTAGTAACAACTACACATTCAAAGTGTATTTATGTATTTATATTTTGACTTACGTTGTATTTCTGTTGGATTTATCTTTTGTTTACATTTAGAAAAATTACTGTTGATCTTCACAAAATGTATTTTATATTACGTGACAAAATAACGAGGAATACTCAAAAATTCGAAACTTTCAATATTCATTGAGGGTAGGGTGACCAAGACGTACGACAAAACCGGACTATTTATCACATGGTGACCCCAACTAGATAAACACAGGAATTTCGTAATTCAACTGAGCGTATGATCTTGAGTCCAGTAAACAGGTGTATACTCGAGAAAATACTTTCAACGATAAGTTATCAGTTCTTATGACAGATGCTTTGTTATCGAGCAACCTCATCATACTAACAGATGTTGATCTCTTTCTTCAATGTCAAATTGAATGTTTGCAATGTTATGTCTTTTCCTGCTTCGATTGCTCATTACATTATGTAGTTAAATGTTATGTAATGGCATTTGTTGTTTGCTTCTTTGTCATTATTTATTTACATAATTTGATTGAGCCATATCATTGTTTTTATTTTCACTAAACGCATGGCAGCACTTTGTTCGGAGTTCCTTATGTTTTGTGCTTTGTCTAATTGAAAGTAAAAAGAATATTAAGGCTACAGGTGCTTAGTTTTTGACACTTTTTAACCGCTATTCTGGTTTATTGGGGAATAGAAATGAAAGCAAGGAGTAAATGGTATAATAATCTTCATAATTTATTCTCTTTCAATTTTATCATACAATATGATACTTCGTATAAAACAATATTCTTTGTTAAATTCATAGAAATATATTATTTTAGTATAACTGTTTCCATATCTTTTATAAACTTACAAATTACTGTTAACATTCTGACGAATTCTTTTGTATAAAAATAATACAAATAGGCGTTAGGTGCGTTCTTTATAGTTTACAGAACAACTTTGTTTCAGTTCATTACTACGCCACCCATTCGCCTTTTATAGTCTATAATAACAATTCAACTTGTTAATTGGTTTTATAATTACTTACAATAACTATAGAAGACAATGGTACAGAATAATTTACTGTAGCACATTAATGGTAACAAAAACAATTAAAAACATAGGTATAGGCTTTAGTTTACAAAGCGTAGGCACTCGAGATTGCTACTTCATCCTATAAGATAAAACATTCTCACTAATAAATACTTCCATCACGCATTCACTCGCATCGTTCACAATTTCACATGTCAAACATTTGCTCATTACGAATCACTTGTATACGTCCACAACTAATGTTTTTTATACGGACGGCTTCACATTACAAAAGTCACGTCCTCTACAGAGCACCGGGTCAGTTCCGAGAATCATCTTTCAAAACGGAGAAAATATTTGCGCAATCCTCATTCGCTTACAAACGTACAATTTACAAGGCACTCCTCACTTACATTCGATCAGTCTCCCACACAAGCACTTTTGTCTCGAAACAATCAAGCGAAGCGAACAAAGACGTTCCAGTCCACGCGCCACGGCGGCGTTAAAACGCTGTTGTCGCGTTTAAAAAGTTAACCTTGTGCAACAAAACGTGATTCGGAACGTCCGAGTGTTGAACACATGGCCGCCATTCCGCGAGGGCGGCGCAGGCGGAATTTTAATTAGCAGAACATCCGCTCGTGACTCGGCCTGATGCGCCGTTGCCACTCCTAGCTACACTATCTCTTTCACACCGGCTGCGTTTCGTACCTGTCACAACACGGAGGCGACGTGCGTCTCCGTCTAAATCGCAATAAATAACGTCCGAAATGTAAACTAATTATTATAATAAGATTCTACTGGACAGAAAAATACACACAATGGCCGGGACACAATGAACAATGGAAAACCCCGATTCAGCGAGGCAAGTGCGGCAACATCGCTGAAACGGGAAATTCGCCGTAAAACTGGCAACGCCGCCTCAACCTCGTTCAGTCAGTCTGCGAACGAATGACGTCGCACGATTATCCTTTCTAGTTTCTACACTATTCTAAATGAGACAACGCAATACTGATTTAAGGAAAACATTCGTACTGCAACTTACAATGAAAGCTAAAGCTTTTGCAGTTGTGACTCGCACTAAGTACATCCCTCGCTAAGTGGACCGTCCACAACATAACCGTTTCACAAACAACAAACGTCCTGGAGTCAGCTCACTCGAGCGGAGGTTCTGCCTGCACACATCACTGGCAACCTAATCTCTCAAACTTAACGATACATCCACAGCATCCTTAACGTAGCGTCAACACCTTATACACTAGTGTTCATTAACTATATATTACACAGTAAAATTAAGATCACAAATCGCTTTGTATGCTGCGTCCTACCGGGCGCGACTAGCATGGAATGTGGTGGAGCGGCGGCGACAGCCCGATCAGAAGTGTGAGTCGATGTGGCAGCCACCGTTGGCGTGCTCCAGCACCTGCTCCTTGAGCCGGTGCACGTGTTCCTTTAGCTTCACCACCATCTGCGCCAGCTCCACGTTCTCACCCTTCAGGATTTTCACCTTGTCTTCCAGCTTGGAGATGCGCTCTAGCTTGCGCCGTCTGCACTTGGATGCAGCCACTCGATTTCTTTGCCTTTTGCGCTCCAATTTGATGCGCTCTTGTGTATCCATGTCTATGGGAGACATAGGCGGCGAACTCGCAGCACTGGGAACTGTCTGCGGCTCGTCCTTGACCACCGGTGTGGGGTAGCGGTCAAGCGGCCTGTCCAGGTCGGCATACACTCGCCTGTCGACGATGCGTCCGATCTGCGGCGTAGGGTCCGACGAGTGGTGTAGTTTGTCTAGCGCCTCAACGAACGGCCGTGCGTACATTTCTTGTTCCTCCGTCGGCGCGATACTGGCTGGGAATAACACTGGCGCTCCGGGTGTTGGAGTCGCTGTTGTTATCATACCGTTCTGTATGATCAGCTTCTCGAGCTCCGGAGAGCCGAGCTTCAGCATCTGCAGGTCTGGCGAGGACAGGACCGGCGCGCCGCCGATCCGGGCTCGCTTGATGCCCCGCCCCACGTCCAAGGTGAGGGGCCTCTTCAGGTTTTCCACAGGTCCACTCAGGGGATACTGCTCGTCATAGAAAGTGGTCTCCATGCCGTGTTGGAAGCGTCGAACCATGTGTTTGCACCGAACGACTCGGTATCACTGAACTCACTGCGCGAATATCAAAACTTTTTCATGCGGCAACGCACGTCCGACTCCCTCAACGTTCCACTTGTTTCTAAACATTGTTAAGAAACAACCACTGCTTTTATTGAGTGACTCAGATAAGCTATTTTTAGAAGTAGCGTGATAAAGTCGAGCGCTCATTGGTCGGATATCGCGCGATACCAAGTAACGCTTGCGTGTGATTGGTGATTGGCATCGTAGCGTAGCGCGAGGCCGCGTCGGGCTGTTTACGACTTCGTACGATTACCGAGAATCAGCAGGCGCATGTCCATTTTAACAATAATGTCGTGCCATTATATGAGCATTCAAACTTATATTTGTTTAACGAGCATATTATTATTGGCGCAAGTGCATCTTGTATTACATATATAATAACTTATCTTTAATACTAAACCCAGTTTTAGCAACTTACGAAATTACATTTACGACTATGTTATGCAGATTGCTGGTTGCTGGTAAAAGTAATAATGTTATTGTAGTAGAGTATTATGTGCGTGTAGTAGAAACATCATCGGTATCACGAATTGCATATTATATTCAATTATGAAACAATTTTTAACACCTAACTAAATCGGGATTTGTCCTGGATTTATACACAAAAATGATGGACACATTAATTTTTTTTAAGTAGAGCCCTCTATAAGTTAGTCATCGTTTTCATTTTGCCAACTTATTTCTTGTATTAATATTGAAGAAGTTTGAGTAACAGTAAATAGTCTGCTTTTAGTAATATCTAATATCTTTAACGAGCAATTCTTTTATATTTATTTATATATAATCAGGATCTCGGAAACGGCTCCAAGGATTTTCATGAAAGTTACAGATTAGGGGTTTTTCGGCTCAAGGAATCGATTTATCAAGGTCCCAAGTTCGAGAAAAGCTCGGTTCCCAAGATATAGACATTTTAAAAACCGAGCGAAGCTCTGTCAACCAGATATTAATAGATGAAATGCTGAATATAATAGAGCGATAATAATATAGAGAAAATAGAGATTATGCGTTGTTATGTAATAAGCACCTAATTTTCTGCAATATAAATGATAAAAATCTATAATTCGTAAACAAGAGTCAAAGTGTAACAATGGAAACGCACAATTTTGGGTGAGGCACGAAGGCGGGGTAGCCGCTCGCGCGGTGCAAGAAATATATTGCGGGCGACGGGGGGCGGGGGAACAGTACGAGAGAGAGCGAGACGGCACACACCCGTCCCGCTCCCGCAAAAAATAAGTCCAACTGGGCAAAAATAAAATGCATCTAAAATTCCTCCATTATTGTGGACTCACATTTTGATGTTATTGTAAAGTTGACCTTCATTTTTTATGGCCAAAACATCAGCTACCTACACATAGGTAGACACGAGAACTAAGTAGATAAGCCAGGCAATGGTTATAAGAACCCTTTATGGATATTAAGCATCATTAAATTTATTTGTTCGGTTTTATGGTCATTATAAAATGTAATACTTATGTATCGATGTTATTATAGTTATTTGTGGTCATGGTGGGCATACTAGATAAGTACTATAATAATTATATTTTTCCTCATCTAGTAAATAAACAAGATAGTTACCTAAGTCTCAAATCCCGAAAAATAAAATGGATTTGCCATTAAGGGGGATGCTCCAACCAGCCCGCGAAATTCATTTTTTTTACGTTTTTTGCAATTTGCAGGCCAGTGACATGTTGTAGCTTTATAAATATATGAGTTGCGGTAATAACAAGTATAATTTTAAATATAAAAATTATCAAAAAACTCGCTCCATCAGCTCTCACATAGAAAAGGTGCATCATGTTAAAATCTCCGAAATCTAACTACGATGACGAAGATCCCACTAGAAGATAAAATTCGGATATTTTTTTATATCCTGTTTTAATCCTGGTTTTAAACTATTCATGTACCAAATATCATTCAATACAACTATAAGTTACTTATAACATTAGAAGGATAAACAAAAAAAAAAGGATTTGTATTTTTATAATGACTAAACTACAAAAACTACTGAACCGATTTCAAAAATCTTCACCAGTAGAGTTATGCATTGGTCCGTAGTGAGATAGGCTATAACGGATGGGGGGAGGGAGCAAACCCCTGACAAAAGCTTGTAATTTTTTTTAACGTGTTTAAATCATCAAATTGGTCCTGCCGCCCAAGGAGGGACCGGGGGTCGTACTAGTCGTACTGATTAAATCCACGGTGATTCTTCAATAGCCCTTTACGTTCCAGGATAACGAATACCTGATCAGACAGTCCTGCAACCAAAAGCTAGTAATAAGGTTGAAAAACTTCAAAGACGAAGAGGTTATGTAGCATTATTTTGAGGAGTTTTTTTTTTCTACTACCTATTGTTGTCTCTTTTGAAAACCTACGCATGACTACTTATATGATGAACGACCTAAACCCCGCAACATTAACGTTTTTAGGGTCAAGTGCACATCTGCGTGCCACATCTGAAGGTTCCGTATCGTATGTACTAGGAATCTACTGACATATAATTTAATAACAAGTTGAAGGTGACCATGTGAGGAACTTAATTCTATGTTAGTATGGATGTGTTTCTATAAATGACACGCAATAATCACTGTAATAAATTAATATGTATAGCCATTGCAATTTATTAAATAAATATATTTTATCAAGTAAGTAATTTGGAGAACACTGTTGAGCAACTCCCGTAGTTGATAACTTGAAAATGTTGAACTATCCATCCGTTAACAAGAAAATGACGAGATATTACGGCTTGCGGATGCTTAAAAATAAAATACTAAGGAAGTAGGTAGGTATTTACAGCGTTTAATAATTATCTATTACAAAAAAACTAGCATAGATTTTATGTTTGAAAGCTTTTTAAAAAACGTAAAATTTAAAAGCCGCACGCTCTGATGAGAGGATGAATACTAATAAAATATATGTGATTTACCAGCAATCCTAAAAGTTGTATTCAAACCATATAAATTATTCAAACAAAAAAATGGTGCCGTGAATACAAGTGCTGCCATCTATGGGAATGTTATCTAAACAATTAATTATTAATTCATCTATTGAACACGAGATGGCGCTGTAAGGTACTCGTTTGACTTTACACTACTCGATAACAGATGGCACGCTTGCAATGTATTTTATTATTAACCATGAGTCAGAAACAAGGTCACAGAAATTCGCTAGTTCTATCAAAATAACATAAATTAAACTGTGTTCCTTGACAACATTTCGTAATATCATAGTACATAAGGATGTCTTTTTAAAGATTTATTAGCTGGTCGTTGACCTCGCTTTCCGACACCAAATATAACGTCTATTTTTTCGTTGAACTAGGGCATTCGTTTTTTAAATCAAAAGCGGTCCGGATAAGTAAATAGGCGACGCTTGTATATAAACATGGAATACTTTATATATGTATGTATTGAGACTTTGAAGTAGGGTGGGCTATAGCTATTAATACCTACAAAAATATTTTTTTCAATTCGATCCAGTAGTTCCTGAGATTGGCGCATTCAACCAAACACTCTTCAGCTTTATAATACACACTAGTAAGAGCTGATGGCTGAGTTTGGTACAATGTTGTGTGAGTAACTTGTAAGATTACTAAGATACATAGCATATCATCTTATGATACCACTTCTAATATTATAAACTTGAAAGTTTGTTTGTTACTCTTTCACGCAAAACCCTCTGAACGGATTTGGATGAAATAAGGTTCACAGATAGTTTATAACCTGGATTAACACATAGGACAGTTTTTATCTTCCCGTTAGAGAATTTTCGAGTTGTAGCAGATGAAGCCGCTGTGTTGCCAGCAGCTAGTTTATCAAAATTATATGAGGGTTATGAGACCGAGAACTTTTAAATAAAACACAGAGACCACTTTATACAACATCAATGTAATTTATTGCAACAGTTCTTTTGTACATCACATCATAGATTCGCTTAAATAATAACTTATTATTTAATATTATTAATTATTAACTACATAGAAAAACTCTAGCGTTCTACCCATGGGGTGCGGGGAGATGTACGTTTCCAGGGTATTTTGTGGAAAGGCCGAAACAATTTCTTCAGGGATTAGGTGTTATTTTCAAGGGTCGCAGGACTTTTTTAAAAGGGTACTGTGACCCTGGAACGCAAAGGGCAACAGAAGGAACTGGGTGGATTTTATAGCAAGTAAAAATTGAGAAAGTTTTTCCGCTACACCCAGAGCAAGAAGGACTGGTTTGATGATCTTACCAACCGACCCAAAAAAGGCGTTTTAAGCTAGATTACACTAATCAGATTTTTTAAATATTAAACTTGTTAACTTAATTTTAAGATTTTGGAAGCACATACCTACATAAATCTAGAAGGAATGTACCTTATCGATACCAACAAGGATTTCGCTATGACTTATGTTACAGCCTCAAAAAAGGTTTTGATGACTTGAAAGTTGAGAGTGAAATTTCATAAAATCCTCTTCTTCACCGAGTTGATTGAATTTTAGATTAATTGTAGTTTAATTAAATTTTCGCTACGTCACTTAGTAGAAGTTCTTTATTTACAAAATTTATAGATTGTCGTGGCGGGAACAATACAGTCAAAGTCTTCCGCGCTGATTAGATAGTGACAGGTCCTGATTTTTGGTCGAGCATTTTCCTTGTAATTTTTTTATTAGAATTTTATGTCCCAGTGCTGAGCCGAGGCCTCCCCTATATCCAAGTGCTCTTTTCTAGTGCCATTTTGGACCAGCCATAAAGGAAGGCATGTAGATGTCATGTGCTCTTAAAATTAAAGTAAAATCATAGCTTCTGTGAGTGAAGACTAAACTATATTTCACCCCCGGGGTCGCGGGATTATTTCCTTACCGTGACCCCGGAACAGAAAGGGCTATTGCAGGGCACCGTGGATTTTAGTCAGTAGAAGTCTGACAGTCCCTCCCGCCCTGCCCGGGTGGGAGGACTCATTTGATGATATTACCAAACTAAAAAAAAAAGCTATATTTCACCCCATCCGCATCCCTAAGAACGTTGTGAAAGGCCGTCTTCCAAAGACCCTGAATAATTTCTTAATAATTGATTTACTTAACAGTAACTGATATAATTCTGACGTCTTCATAAGGCTTGTCTGTCTTGGGGTTCGTCTTGACGCTGCCAATGTTCTGTACCACTTCCATGCCGCGCACCACGCGACCGAACACTGTGTGTTTGTTATCCAACCAGGGCTGAAGAAAAAATAGATATTAACATAATTATAACACCTTAATAGTGAAGTAAAACTAATACTACGCCAGCAACTGTGGTCATAAAACGTCTGGATGAAACACCACTGAAGTCTATGGTTTACGATCTCGTTTTAAATAAGCTAGCGACGTTTTTAACTTCCCACGGATTTTCGACCTACCAAGTAGATTTTCCAAAAGCTTTTCTTACATATAAATATTTTCCTGGCAATTACGAATACACGAAACAAACAATTTTATCATATAGTGCAATATTCACAATATAATCCATTTTAGTTCAGTCTTTCGAAAGCAATGCGCGTACATTCAGACTTCAGCCACTCTGTTTTAAGCTATGTATGAAATTTGCCGTCGTATTCGCACGTTTTAAGACCACAAATGCTACAATTATCTACGATTATTGGTGGTTTCGTTAAGGATAAACGAGCACTTTGAAAAGAAATATTTTTGAACAAAAACCGCTTTTCTATAAAATATAAAAAACGTGCAAGAAAAATTGAAGTCGATATTTTATCCCTATTTTGTGCGCAGTGCGCACTTATCCTTTTACATATAAATGTATAGTAACTACTCGCTATTGCTACTTTCTACAGGAAAACAACAATCTACTAACTACTACATCAACGTGGACCACATAATACGTAACTACAACTAAATTTTTACTAAACTTCCAAAATAATGTACAAAAATAATACAAAAAAAAATGAAAAAAATGATTTACCATACAATGTTCTGCTATAAAATGACATCGAAGAATGGAGACTACTGATGAAAATACTATTAAAATGATGTATGGTTTGAAATTCCGTCAATAACACATTATTTTGTTGTTGACCAGCATGGCGCTTTCACATTGTTTCCAAAAGTGTAACGGACTAACGGTAACAATTTGTTGTTACCGTTAGCCTGAATAATAATTGTATTTAAGAATTTTAAAGTATTTTTTTTTTTAAATTTAGAATGGCATCGGTAAGCCGCACAAAGTTAGCCTTTTAAACACATGCCACAGGCCAAATCCGGATACAATCACGTGGTTTAACTAAAGAAAGGGTTGTTTTGAGTAAAAAATAAACGAAAAAGAAAAGTTTAATTAAGAAAAGACGCAAAAAAAAAAAAAAAAAAACGTATGCGAGTAACGGCGGAAATAAAAACGTTTTTTTTTTTTTGATTGAGATGGGTTGGTCTCGACTCAAGTCAAAGGAGAGAGACAAAGTCTATGATGGAATGAACTTAGCATTAAGGCAAAAAAAAATATAAGGGAGCTTCCCGACCTTGACACGATTAGTGCCAATTGCAATTTCCACTAACTAAACTTGAAATTCGTCCTTGCTACTACGATACAATGATGCAATTCGATTGACTTCACATCGTCGTGGCGAACGTGTTATGTTTTTGACGTCATAACGTCTTATAATTCGACGGCCGGCTGCACGCACGAAAAAGGTTGCCATCATGCGGCGTTACCTCGCTCTGTAGCGTTCCATAGCAACGGCGTGTCAATTGTTTGTTTATATCAACGTAAGTGAAGTGAATATTCGACCATGCTAAATATATAAATAAATTAATAATTCTCTACTAATATCTATAACTTTAAGTTACATTGTTACTAACAAAATTATGGACATCTTAGTAGTCTGAAATAAACGAATTTTATTTTATTTTGATTTTTTTTTTATATTCTTATGACGTTGTCACGTTCAACTATCGTCAGTAAACCGACTTTACAGACATCCGATTTTTCATCTTCCCGTAGACAACCGCACTTTTTATATCGTAATGGTAAAGATGACTTTTCACTTGTAGTTGGAATATGTCGAATAGCGTCGCATCTAAGCGGGAAGCTCCCTTAAAGCCATACATAACTATGGTATCACTTACCGTGGGTGCTAGCGTGATGAAGAACTGGCTCCCGTTACTGTTGGGCCCAGCGTTGGCCATGCTGACTGTGTATGGCCGGTCGTGCTTCAAGTGTGGCTTGAACTCGTCCGCGAACTCGCCGCCCCATATACTCTCACCGCCAGTACCGGTGCCTGGAAATAAGAAATAGTAAATAAGTATACAGAGTATAAATGATAATATCCGGTTGACCGAGGTTCGCTCGGTTTTTAAAATGTCTATATCTTGGGAACCGAGCTTTCCTCGAACCTGGGACTTTGACTTGATAAATCGATTCCTTGAGCCGAAAAACCCCTAATTTGTAACTTTCATGAAAATCCTTGGAGCCGTTTCCGAGATCCTGATTATATATAAATATACAAGAATTGCTCGTTTAACCCTTAAACCCTACCCGGGGGTCCAGCAAACCCCAGAGGATGAATATTTCTAAATATAATTGCAATAATTGAACGCACTTTTATGTCACTCGAGTCTAATCTCTAGTGACGTCGGCAGCTATCTTGTCATCAGTCGAGCGTCAGCGCTTTCACTGTTTTGACAGATTTATTGCAATTTATGGGTTTGTCAGACCCCAGGGTAGTAATAACCCAATATATTGTCATTTCTTTTCGTCGATATATTGGTGAATGCTGTTATTTTTTATATAATATTATAAAGGGTAAGTTCAATATTTTGATGTAGTTATTACAATAACAGTGGTATTTCATTCTTTAGAAACCTAATTATATAGACAAATCAAGCAATTTTCAAATGGAAGAACGCTTTACAAAGAGGCAAAGAGGGCCATCTTTGCCCATGAATCTTCAAGTTCTCCTAGGTGGAATCTTGCAAAAGAAGCGGCCATTGCAAGAACCAAGTTCTGCTCCCACTGCTAAAAAAAGATGTGCCATGTGCCCAAGGGGTAAGGACCGGAAAACCAAGGTCACCTGTGGCATGTGCTGAAAACCTCTTTGCGGCGAACATACTGAGGCTATGTGCCAAGGATGTGTTACCAAAAAAAAAATTTTTTTTTTGTAATGTTAAATATGCGTTCATAATATTAAATAGTAATTGTAATTGAATTGTAGTTTTATTTTGTAAGTATACATTTTTATATATTGGGGTCCTTAAAACCCCTGGGTAGTAATAGTGTTTCTCCAGGAATGGGTAGGGTTTAAGGGTTAAAGATATTAGATTTATTCTGTGAGTGGGTTATGAGAAATCACTTTTACACGTCATTCACCAACCAATATTTTCAAAGCTAGATGAAGCTGGTACAATGACGGGGCCCCCTTAGAGGGCTAAAGCCTGCCGGGGTCGCGGGACTTACGAATCACCGTGACACCGGAACATAAAGGGCCATTTGACCGTGGATTTTAGTCAGTACAAAATTAAAGCCGACAGTCCCTCCGGCCCTGCCCTGGGTGGGAGAACTCATTGGATGATTTTATCACGTTAAAAAAAAATATGAGGCCGGTGTTTTGTACCTGACTACTCTGAGAAGAAACAGCCGAAACAAACTCAGAGGTCACAGTCTCTTTTAAAGTCCAGACATATTGTTTTGCTCAAATCAATAGCGGATCATGCGGGTGTCTAAGATGGTCTTTTGAGGAAAGAACCACACAGATTTGAGTAGACCTATCCAGTCAGTGCGTATCATCGTGTAGCTCAACTCTGTATATTATTACAGGATGATCTCGTGGCTGAATAATAACAGGCACACAAGCCGATCTTCCAGGTTAAACTGAGCTTGCCAAGGCTAGTCGGTAGATGGGTGACCGTCGATCATGGCGGGTTTCATCCGTGTCTTGGAAAACATCTAAAAATCCCATCTGTCACTTGTTCTGACGGCCCCCCCTTAGAGAGCCAAGGCTTTCCGGGTCGCGGGACAGTCTCATCAAGTAACCGTGACCCTGCAACGTAAAGGGCTATTAAAGGACCATTGTGGATGTGGACAGTCCGTCCCGCTACGCCCTGAGGGACTCATTTGATGATTTTACCAAGGTAAAAAAAATCTATTATTTGTATATCTTTGGCAGTCGTTTTTATTTTTCAATTGAAATGTTATCTAGGTGTGCATAGAGCAGGCGTTTCGGGCTGCTATTGAGCAGCCCGAAATACGGTTTATGGAGATAGATTTGCATGTAACATGAATATTATATCATGTCTATAATTATCTCCATGCGGATTTGGGGGCAGGTATTACAGACGATATGTTTGACATAACAATAATATAAATTCATCGTGCATTTAGTTGTAAAACGTAATACTAAAACGTGTTATCACTTTGATAACAAGTCCTTCAAATTACCCATTTTCGGCAATATTTTTTCATATCGTGTCAAGATAACATGCACGTGGATGTAAAACGTGCCGCGAAAACGTGATGATAATAAAAACATTATCATTTGGAAAATTACATAATTTGCACCTCGAAACTTCCAACAATTAATAAATTAACCGCTTAATAAACTATTGAATAGAAACACCTTTTTATAGGTAGGTATTTCAGATTTTCAGGATAAAAAAATAGGAGATTTTAGATTCGATCACCAAAAAGGTGAAAGGTGACATTGCCAGCCATTTCATGATGATAATACCCAGAGCCTATAGCCAGCCGCTCAGCAGTCTTTACTAGATTTTCAACTTTATGCAATAGGGTATAAAGTCGAAAATGTATCCATCTAGATGTAAGAGCCTGCTATTACGACCAAAAAGACGCTGTTCTCGTCGTTTCGTCCGACTTTTTAGTACAAGAAACCCGATGTCGCTAATTCAACATTATATCGGTTGGTTAGTTTCCTGCTGTCTGTCATCATCATCATCATCATATCAGCCTATTTTGTTCCCACTGCTGGGACACAGGCCTCCTCTCAGTGAGAGGGAGTGGGCCATAATCCACCACGCGGGCCCAGTGCGGATTGGTGGATGTCAGATGTCTCCGAATTTTTGGTTCTAGGACATGCCAGTTTCCTCACGATGTTTTCCTTCACCGTTTTGAGAGCAGTGGTGATGAAATAAATTACACAAAGTAATGCGCCTGGCGGGGTTCGAACCCAAGACCTAAAACTCGTAAGTCGGGACCAATACCTCTGAGCCACCACTGCTGTGTGTGTTTTGCAATAATTGTTCTTGGCCAAAAGTAAACATGCATTATAAAGGAGAAAGTTCTCCTATAAAAGGGCCATGTTACCTGTAGGATCGCCAGTCTGCACCATGAATCCTTTGATGACGCGATGGAAGACATGTCCGTTGTAATACCCGTTCCGTGAGTGCACGCAGAAGTTCTCAGCGGTGCGCGGCACGTCCTTGCCGAAGATACGGATGTGCACGTCACCCAGGGACGTGTGCAGGATGGCTTGCTCGTACAGACGTTGGACACCTGGACGGTGAGGACATAAGTTTGTATAAGTGTTCAATTTTGACATAAATATTAAAAACCAATTAGGTGTGATTTGTGTTCTCTTCAAAATCAAAATCAAATATTTTTATTTCACATACACGCTGGATGCAGGTCGCTTCCAACCGGTATCAGTGGAGATCAAAAGGGGAGGCCTATGTTCAGCAGTGGACGTCCTATGGCTGAGATGATGATGATGATAGGCCAATGAGGGGCACTTATAAAACGTCGAAGACAAGTGCTCGGTTCGGGTTGGTCTTAATGAAATATCTATGATTCTAAGAAACCAGATGTGTTCTTGATCTCTAGTTTTTTTTAATCCAAATACAGGGTGAATTTTTCAACTGGGCGTGGATGGCTATATCCGAAACTATGAGGAATATCGAAAAACGCTGAAAGGAGTCTCGAGGCCCTTATTTACGAAAACTAAAACAGCATCATTAGATTTTAGAAAATTCAATAATCCTGGCCTAAAATCGAAACCAGTGATTTAGGCCATTCGATAGTTTCGCTCGTCGCCCACAACCATTTGAAAAATTCACACTATATAGTAAATGGTGGCATTTTTTACTTTTAACAGAGTGAAAATTTCAAATAGCATACCTCAATTCGTTGGCCATACACCTCATTAGTTTTAATTGGATTAAGTACGGAAATATAGTAATCCTTACAGTCCAAAACCAAAATAAAACAATCCAACCATACCTTGTCCTTCAGTAGCGGAAATAATATCTTCTTTCGACGGCTTCTCGTTGAAGATATCCCTGTCAGCATCAGGGCTCTTGATGTCGTCGGGGCTCCGTCGGGAGAACATGTAGAAGCGGTTCTTCTTGTAGGCGGTGCAGAATAACGTGGGGTCAGTCTTTACGTTTAGTAAGGTGGGGTTCTCAGAGCCCTCCATCTCGAGTGTCGTCGCTACTTTTGATTGGTTTGTTCGGCCCTGGAAAGATGAAGGTGTGTTTAGTTAGATTTTTCGTTTTTACCTGTCCCATAATGGCATACTGAAAACCATCCTCAAAGCCCCATGGTTCATAACCAATGCCGAAGTACACCAGTTCTCCAACCTGCCTACAGTTCGAGAAGAGATTGCAAATATGAGCTTTAGATACAAAGCCAGATGGGTCCTTAACCCATGCAAATGTGTTAGTGAAAAGGCTACTCACTAGCAATCTTCCAAAACGTCTGAAAAGGGCACATATCCTGGACCTAGACCCAGCACTGGAGTCATAAGGACAGAATCTAGAAAGAGTAGTGCACTCGCTGGACTGCACACTCGATACTCAGATCTACCAGCACATCCACTTATAGTAGATTACTGATTGTGGATAATAGACAAACAAAAAAACCTGTCCCAATAATGCTTTCGTCAAATGTAACGCAAGTAGTGCTATTTGGTTTACCCAATCTTATTTCCCATACTATAACAGGGTAAACTTTGGGAGTTTTTAGGAAGTAATCTAAAGTAATAACTACTGATCGGAACCTTTTTTACAGACTTAATTAGCTGTTTATTACTCATTAATCTTCCATGCCGGCCAGAAAAAGCATTTTTTAAATCATTAATTTACACATAAGCCGTACATGTCGAATCAACTTTTAATATGTTGTGTTTACGGGAAAAATATTTGAATTGGATAAACGGAAAATAGCTTCAAGGGCAACTTTAAAAAACACCCTTATTTTAATGCGAGAAAAGATATGAATTTGCTTTCTAGTTTTCTAGTTTGTATTGAATCCTCCTTTCTAGCTTGTAGTCAATCAATAAGCAGATGCTGGTGATATTGGCACGGAAAAATGTGAAACTATTCTATTTCTATGCCCTTGCTGGATGCGTGCATGCGTGCTGCATGTATGTATTTACATGATGCTGATCCAATCCAATCGGCTTAGTGGAATAGCTCACTTATTGGTCTCGTGTAAATGTTCCAGAATAATCCAACACTTACCTGGAACAACGCAAGATGCAGAGGCCTCAAGTTCTCTGGCTTCCCGAGCATGGCGACGCAGCGGTTGGTGACCAGGTTCACCACCTTGACGCCCAACATGGTCGCGTAGATCACGAAGTGGCCGCTCGTGTCGAACAGCACGTTGGCCAGGTGCACTGAGTCCGACTTCTCTAGGTCACGCTCTGCTGCCATTCTGAGTGGAGAAGGGTTTATGTTAGAGAAACTTAGCGTATTCTAACTTGCTTCTGCCAGCGGATTTACCCGCGTTATGTTAGGCGTTCAGCCCTATTGAGGCCCCGTATGTTTCCGTGAGGAAAACGTGAAAGCGTGCTCGCTGTCCGCAAGCTGGTGCCTGGTGCTGGTGCGCGCTGACCGATTAAAGTTTTTCCAAGGTTGAACAATAACACTAAATATTGTACTCTCTCTGCCTAGCCTTTTCACAACAATATGGGAGGCGACTTCCAGAACGCCTGGGAACTGACTGCAAAACAGAACTTGATCACAATGGGTACAGAGATAGGTTATAATCTGGAATAACACATAGGATACCTTTTATTCTAGTTTTACAGGCCCGAGGATTAATTTCCAAAAAAGGGATGGGTGAAGCCACCATCACTAGCTAGTAAGTCATAAGGATAATAAATCAAACATTATCCTTACCGTCTCCCAAACTCCATGTTGGGCAGCTGCTGGGTCTGATGCTGCAGCTCCTGGAACCGCTGGAGGCTCTCGTCCAGCACCTTGTGCAGTTTGCCTGACAGGAAATGGAACACACGCACCTATTACATCAACAGACAAACATCCTACTTATTACATACTGGGCTCAAAACGACATGTTATCATCAACTAAGTGTGGGTCTCTCTGGGGTGCTATGACAGGAAACCTCCACGTGCGCCCGTGTACTGGAGTTCCTTCTCGGATACGTCCGGGGGAAGAACAGTTTTTCGGGCCGGTGCACCCTGGGATGCGGGCAAAAACTCTTCCTTAGGCACTGTGTGTCTAAGGAGTCTCTTTGCCCGTATGCGAATAGCCTGTCGTGTAGATGCTCCAACGCGTGTCCCTCTGATCAGCAGAGGGCACAGCGGCGGAGCGGGCTTGCGGATGGTGAGTGATGGGTAGCTCACCGTCCGACCAAGGACCAAGCCCGGGTCGGTGGCGCGTCGTGTTTCGCGCCAAAAGCCTGCTGGGGTCGCGGGTTTTTCCTTAACCCAGGATACCGTGGCTACGGAACGTAAAGGGCATAGGAAGGAACACAGGTGGACTTTAGTCAGTAAGAGTCTGACAGTCCCTTCCGCACTACCCAGGGCGGGAGGACTCATTTGATGATTTTACAACCTAAAAAAAAAAGTGTGGGTCCCTCTGTGTCAGAGGACGTTCACGTCGTTGTTGTTGTAGTAGTAGTAAAAGTAACTGCTGCAGCTCCTGATTTTTTTTTTTTAATTTGGGTTTTTCATAACCTCAATCTGGACCAGAAGCAAATATGAGGATAGGCCTTATCTCTACTTGAGCGAGCCCTCATAAAGAAGTTGGTAGAACGCGTGAGGGAAAAGACACCATCTATCGCATGACCCAGCAGCCGCAGGAAACAACCACGGCAACAATAAAAGCGCGGGCTTGCGGACGGCGAGTAATGATGGTGATTCGCTCAACTCGACTCGCTCAAGCAAACACGAAAAATGTGGATACCTGGATATTTTTTTGCGAGCACACGAGAGCAGTGAGGTTGTTATTAAGGTGCGCGCACATTGCTAAACTCAGGTCAGTGAAAATGTTCGAGGACAAAATTGTATTGGACTGTGCTTGAACAAAAGTTACGCACAGCCCGCACTGCTGAAGTTTTGCTCAAAATGTGCGCGAAACAATCAAAATCCAAGACAAGTAAAACGAACCGTCACCGGAACACCTCGAGCTTCATTGTCTCGGCGCTTATCTGGTTGTTCACGGCTGATTCTAGGTTTCTGGTTTGGGGATAGTGTGGTGGGTTTGTCCCAATAAAAAAAAACCCTTTTAGTAGGCAAGGCAAGAGCCGTAAAATAGCGGCGGACAAATGGAAACAAAATGTATTAAGTTAGGTTATCTCCTTCTTTATAGAAAAAAATTACAAAAAAAAAATCACAGAGAGCTGCCGACCACTGGCCTGATGACCATTTGGTGATGACAGTCAATTCCGCATAAAGGAAATATACCTCTTTTTGGCAGAAAAAAATTAAGGGGGATGCTCCAACCAGCCCGTGTTGTGTATGTTAAAATCTCCGAAATCTAACTACGATGCACCTTTTCTATGTGAGAGCTGATGGAGCGAATTTTTTGATATTTTTTATATTTAAAATTATACTTGTTATTACCGCAACTCATATTTTTATAAAGTTACAAGTTACAACATGTCACTGGCCTGCAAATTGCAAAATACGTAAAAAAAATTGAATTTCGCGGGCTACATCGACGCAATCACCTTAAGGAGTTTATTTTAAAACACAATAAGATCAGCACTATATCATGTTACCTTTCTGTCCAAGCTAATGGATGCCATCTTCTTGCCGTCGGGCGAGAACGCGAGCGCAGTCGGATACGTCTTGTTCTTCACGAAGTCATACAGATCTGTGTCTAGCTTCGAACCGAAGTTCACCGTCTTTGGAAACTTGTACTCATGTTTCGGACCCGTCCAGTATTCTATGATGCCTGAAAGAAATAGATCATGTTGTAGCTATCAAGAAATAAAAATCTACATTAGCGAGCAAAAGGATAGAATCATCATCATCTACCTGCCTTTTCCCAACTATATTGGGGTCGGCTTCCAGTCGAACCATATTCAGCTGGATATCAGTATTTTACATGACGCGACTGCCTGTCGGACCTCCACAACCCAGTAACTGGGTAATACGATACCCCATGGTAGGACTGGTTGTCAGACTTTAGAGCTTCTGACTAACAGTAACGACTGTCAAAGATCTACAAATGACAGCCGGGACCAACGGCTTTACGTGCTTTCCGAGGCACGGAGGAAACTCGCTATGACAGATGGTCACCCATCCACAGACAAACCTCGACAAGCGCGGCGTAACGGAAGAACGGCCTGTGCGGCTGTGATTATTTAGCCACGAGCACCTCAGCGAGCAAAAGGATAGAATCAATAACATAGACTTTGGCATCAACAATAAAGGTGACAGTTCGACCTTTAAAATTTTACAATTTTTGCGGCGAGAATTTAAAATGTGAAAACTAAACAAACATACACTTTGGCAATTATAGTACTCAATAGTAGGATTTAATAAACTAAATGTGCTTGACTTTACCTTGCTTATCAACAGAGACAGCGGTCTCGTACACCGGGTTGTAAGCTATGGTGGTGACGGTGGCTTGGTGCAGGGTCTCGAAGGTATGCAGCGGTGTGCTCACGGTCTGGGTGCCGTCGAATATGTGGATCTTGTTGCTGGCTTTTTCTGAGCTGGTGGTAAAAGGCATATAGGAATACTTGTAATATTATCTCTATTTTATAAAAATCAATTGCTGTACATTAGTGTCGCTAACACTCGAGAACGGATGGACCGATTTGGCTAATTTTCGTTTGCGAATTATTTTTGGAAGTCCAGGAAAGGTTTAAAAGGTGAGTAAATATGTTAAAAGATATATATTCTGAGGCAGTACGAAGTTAGCCGGATAAGCAAATTGGATTTTAAAAAAATATTTATCTTTATAAGGGACTATAGGTAGTAACCGCAGCTCCACAGGGGTGCAATCTACACTATATTATGCATATTTTATACACATAAAACTTCTTCTTGAATCACTCTATCTAAGGCCCGTATTACATACGAAACTCAAGCACTGACCTCTATTTAAATCTAGATTTCAACCAATCAAATGCCTTGAATCTAGTTTTAAGTAATACTTGAGTATTGAGTGACGTTCTGTAATACGGGCCTAAGTATAAAAAAACCCAAATCGAAATCCGCTGCGTAGTTTTAAAGATTTAAGCATACATAGGGACAGACGACAGCGGGAAGTGACTTTGTTTTATGCTATGTAGTGATGCAACCATGATAAAGATCCCAGATAAAGATGAACATTTATTTTTCATTTTGTTTATATTGTTTATTTTGTTTTCCATAAAGGGGATAAACAAGAATATGACCCTTGTGATGGTGCGCGGTCACCGTAGCTTATAGACTTAGGATAATTTGTCAAACCGATTTTTTGCAAAATTTCTAGGGATATCGCGAAAACACTGTAAATTAGACAATAGCTATGATTTGAAAACTTGGATAAAGAAATATTATTAGGTATGTTATTTCAACTGTAAAATTTCGAACTTAGAAGGGTCAACGAAGCCCCATTTCTGTTTGCAGGGTTTCAAGGAACCTATAACCAAACAAAGAAGTTCACCTTGCTAAATTGAATGACGTTTTTACAAGAACCCTATTCTTTTTCACTAACATTGAGAAATATCATCAGTGTCTACTTTATTAAATTATAGATAAAAAGCAATACATACATAGCAAGTGCAGATATAGGATCGCCCGCAGAGTGCACCCATTCAGCAACATAGGGCTCAAACTCTATAGTTATCATGTTGATCATATCTGCAATGGAACCAAAACAAATTCATTTATTTTTTTATAAATATTATACGAATATACGAATTAACGCATCCATCGCAAAATTGGCGAAAACCTCGGTGGCTGGATTGGCAAGAGCGTCGGATGTACTGACTCTGGAGGTCGCAGGTTCAAATCTTGCTCGCGGTTCGAGTTTTTATTTCCATAGAAAAAAAAAACATTTCTTTGTTTAATAAGTTATAGTTATAAGTTTTATGGTATGTTACATAGGGTTCATAGAGCAATGGTGTTCCAGTGGTATCGGTCCCGACTTATGAGTTGTAGGTCGTGGGTTCGAACCCCACCAGGCGCATTACTTTGAGTAATTTATTTCATCACCACGGTGAAAGAAAACATCGTGAGGAAACCGGCATGTCCTAGAACCAAAAATTTGAAGACGTGTGACATCCACTAATCTGCCCTGGGCCCGCGTGGTGGATGGCACACTCCCTCTCAAAGAGAGGAGGCCTGTGTCCCAGCAGTGGGAACATTACAGGCTGATAATGATGACATAGGGTTCAATTAGGCACATTATATCGTTTTCAGATGTGCAACAAATACATCAGTTCAAGAGAAAAAGTTGGTCAAAGCGGTGAGCGGTGCGACAGGCGGAGCAAATAAGACATTAGTCACTCTGTAAGTACGGAAATTCGCCACTAGCAGCGCCTCGTGGTGCGTGTCAAACATTTCTATACATTTGATCTTACTTTTCGCCAACCCGCGCTTAAGTAACCGCTTGCAGCAGCAATGTTGTGAGCTGGCTAAGTTGGCTAGAGCTAGTGGCGTGGGCTGTAAGGATTCCTTGGGTGGTCGATCATTATTATCGTCCTTGAGTGTTTTATGGTTGTGGCTTTTTGAGCTAATGAGATCATCTAATGAGTCCTACCACCCCGAGTGAAGTGAAAGGTCCACCCTGTTCCTACTGTAACCTTTTGCATTCTAGAGCCACAGTGCCTAAGAAGAAACACTACAGTTATTATTATATAGCCACAAGCCCCTACCTTGGCTATACATATAATACCAATAAAGAGACTAAAGTCCAGTAATTCATTGCCTGTGTTATCTATAAAACTAGATGTGCTGTAAAAGGTCACATTCACATAAGAATTATATAATTTACATTTATTTCTGTCTATGCAGTAAGCAAAATATAGGAATCAGTTTTAGCTAAAGAATGCAAGGGCAGTCAGAAATTCTGATACAAGAACATACTATAGCTGGACTGCTCGCTGATACTTGCTCAATACTTCTTCAATTTTGACGGCACGTTTGGCGCTGTGGTTGAGCGATCGACTGCTGAGCAGCGTGTCGTCGGTTCCGACACCCGCACGGAACCAAAATTTGTATAACCTACAAATCGTTGTTTCCGGTCTGGGTGTTTGTGTATATGAGTTTCTATGTTTGTAAATGCACCCACAAACAGGGGAAATTCCTAGTGTGGGGGCAATATCAATTAAATTTTTTTCGCACAAGCGTTTTTTCAAAATTTCAAGTTGCTGTCACGCCATTACTTATTACATTACCCAGTCAACATATACCCCCCCCCCCCATCCTGTAATTCTTAAAAATCCATTGTGATGTTAAGGCTTTAAAATACCATGAGACATGCTGAAAATGATAATAAAATTAATGTTTAGCAATAAACAGCAATGTGTTATACCTTGTGATAATCATCATCAAAAAGGCAAGTTTTTTGATACCAGTGCACTTTTTGGTACAGTAAGGTTCTAAAGTTACAAGTCATGTTTCGTAAAACATTAAAGTTATTGGAAAAAGTGCCAGTAATGATAATTTATGATACCTACTGCTATGAAAGCAATTTTGTAGTAATGATAGGTTGTCTAGCAGTAACGAAACACCATTTGTTTTGAAATAGGTACCAATTTTACTCTAAATGTAATTTTCTTGAAAAAACAGCCAAACACTCTTAACTGCAAATAGCCTCAACTATCACCCTGTTTCATTTTATTCACGATTTTTATGTCCACCCTGTAAGTCTATGAAGTCACAATAATTTCTAATCCTACTTTGTTGTGACGTCATTTCATAAGACTATGCTGCTATGTGTACTTGTATTACTGAAGAGTTATTAGTTACATCAATTGTCAACTTTAAATGCAAAAATAATTAAAGGGCAGAAATGACTACCTTGCCCAGCAATGGGACTATCTATGCAACCAAAAAAAAAAATTTTAAAAAGAAGAATTTTCAAAATTGCCCTTTGAGAAATCGGGGAAAATGAAAAAGATTACGACGAATTTAGATGATAGTTAAAAATAATTGACACACCTATCAATCAATGATAATACAATCTTGTTGAATTTTGTTTAAGAAAATATGATATCAAGTACATTTTATAAGCAACTTAATAAAAGTCCCAATTTTTCTGAATTTTCAGTTTACTAAATGTGGGAACTTATAAATGGCTTTATTCTGTGTAAACTATTACTTGTATTACTGTATTTGCTTAGCTGTAAGTTTTCCTAAAATTTAAATGTGGAAACTAAAATGGCTGTATTCTGTGTAAACTATCTTACCTATTTGCTTAAAGTTTTTCTAAAATTAACAACATCAAACACCTTGATAGTCTTCTCCAGGGAGGCAGTGCAGAGCAGCGTGCCCGTGGTGTTGGCAGCAACATGGCTGATTGGAGCCAGGTGGCAACGGAAATGTTTCACAAATTCTATGCCCTCTTCCTGAAAAAAAAAGGATATTTAATTAAATTTAAGACCATAATTAGTTATAAAGGGAAAAGTTTTGCCTTTTTCAACTTCAAATCAGAAGTTTTTTTCAAGATGTTTGCTGTTAGATTACTAAATAATTGAGACAGTAGTCCTTTGTTTAAGTGGTGATAGCAAATAACTGTTAACATGAACTCTTAGAGCTATGTTGAGGCAGGAGGAGGCGGGCCGCGAGCGAGAGAGGACAGCGTTTAGAAGTTCTTCTTGCTACCATATTGTAACAGTAAACGGGGCCCCCCTCTCAGAGGGCCAAAGCCTGCCGGGGTCGCGGGATTATTTTAACCCCGATGCTAATTGAAAAACTATGCCACACAATAGTACCTAAGTCGTGTTTAATAGAGCTTATCAATTAAAATTTTAAGACGCCAAAATGCAACTGACCCTTTGTCTAAAGTTCCAGATAACCTAGAATAGTATGTTGTGTACCTGTTTCTTCCAAAACTTCAGGTGACCGTCCTGACTAGCAGTGATCACGAAGTCAGTCTTGGTGACAACTACATGAGTGACCACATCACGATGCATGTAACTAAACTCATAGGTCTCAGACGTGGGCAGGTTTTCGATGTAAAGAGATTCAAACTCCAGCACTGAAACAGAAGATATTGATAACCAACTGCATATACTTCACGTCCTCTGTAGTAAAAAGGCTTTCGTATCACAAATTTACCTCTTCTCTTTTTAGTTTTGGGTTTTGATGCCTCGGCGGGCATAGGCCCTATCCAGCCATCAGTCTCTTCAGCTTCTTCATTGTTATCAACGCTACTGCGTCTCTTCTCCGCGGACATACTTTTTCCTTTAAATATCGATTTGGAATAACTTTTAACTCAGAAACACCGGATTCTAAAATAGTTTTCGGAGTTTTGTAAACACCGTACTCACTTGACAACCGAAAATACTTGAATAACCTAACCAAATTAAAACTTCATAATTTAATGCAGACTTTGCACTAATTTGAAACTCCGTAAATTGTTTTCATAATACTGAAAACGATGCATTGAATTAGTTTTTGGCATATTAATCAAAATAGGCTATGTGATTGGTTTATAAATGACGGAGCTTTGGATTGGTTGAAAACCATGGTTTCCGATAATGCCATTGGTTCTTTATTTTCAAAATCATAGACAACAAGCGTCGAAAAACATTTATAAAATTTTGTATTTTGGAACAATTTGCTCCCCTAAATTATTACAAAAAAATAATAAACACATTTTTCATGTTATTTTCAACCATTTGACGTTGTTATTATATTGTAGTAAAAATATTTTTTGATCATTCGCTAGTCACGTTGGAGAAGCGTTGAAAACTTTTTAGCTACATTGTCTATGCTCAAAATGTCTTTTACGAATTCGTAGTGATGGTGGCTGGCTTCCTTGCAAACGAAGCATCGTAAATTACATCTTATTTGTATATCTTATTAAAAATTTGATCGTGAAACGATCGAATCAATAGTGATTTAAGTGCTCAAGAAGTTTCACATCTAATCGGTAAGTGAAAAGTGCAACATTGATTGTGAAACCGCGCGCTACCGGTACCTCTACACGTGGTTAGGCTGTTAAACGGCGTACGTACGTTACAGATGTGTTTTCTTATAATTATCAGCGAATAAAGCGACGGCGCATCATTCCCGAGTGTGTCCTAGTGAAATTCTAATATTTTTGTGTCAACGCATCATAGTTAGGTTGTTTATTGAACGTGGTTAGTTTGACAAACGGTGACTCGTTGCTGACACATATAGCTGCTGTTGAGGTAATTTTATATTCGAAATAATGCTTTTGAGATTCATTTTTATTCGTTAAATTGCAGCTGCAAAGATTATGAAAGTGCTCCGTCATCACACTGGCGTCTTTACCAGTTCCCAAAGTATTTATCATGCCTTCTCTTGTAGCTTTCTTTTTTTTCGCTGTTAGTATAAGACAATGACGCATCGCTGCACTATGAACAGCATGTGGGAAAGTACTAATACGTATAATGCCTATATGAATGTTACAAGTCTAGTTTTATGCATGTGTTATGCTTTCTACCTGTTACATGCTCACACAAAGGACTTATCAGCTATTGTCCTTATGAATTCATTGACATCATTTCAGTAGAGACAGCAGTATGTTTATTTGGTTAATTACAATTATTTTTTTGCTCGCAGTACATGTAAAAAGGTATTAAAAAATATGCCCAAGTTCTAATTATATTCAAGGACATAATAATTAATTCTGCCAAGATCTTGTTTTCCAATCCTCAACAATGCTTTCCATACTTATTTGTTGTTTTATTAATTGCATTTAGCTGCATTTCTCAGTATGAAAGTCAAAGTAGTCAGTGAACCATTGCAATTATACACTTTCTACGAATTTACTTACTTCAATATTAGTTTCATAAAATTCTGTCTGGTAGCGGAAGCATTTAAATACAGTTTTTGTTGTGTGTACTCCACTACTGTCTTTTTAGACCAATTATTATGATTATCTTTTACATAAATGAATATTGATGTCAAAGGAAAACTATAAACAAAATTCAAATTATTTAAAAACTTATCCTTTCCATACATTTTATGTCTGTTAATAAAATTGATGGCTGCTTCAAAACTAGAAAAGATAAAATTAAAAAAAAGAACTCTCCGTCAGAGACAATTCCAAAAAGTCTAAAAAGGTTTGTTACACTTTTGCAACTGTACAGTCAGAACTTTCAAATGATTGCTCCATTGACCCTTTACCAGTTAGATTTAGAAAGTCATTCATTATTTCATGTAATTGCACCACAACCAACTAGATTTCATATTAAAATTCATGTAGGACATTGTATTTTTAATGTTGAGAGTTTTCAAAAGTAATTATTTGTTTTAAGTTGTCTTTTATTTGGTTTGAGATAAGTTTTGAAATCTTTACTGTACAGGCTTGGTAAGAATATATCGTTATGTTATCATCATCATCTCAGCCATAGGACGTCCACTGCTGAACATAGGCCTCCCCTTTTGATTTCCACAGATACCGGTTGGAAGCGTTATGTTATAATTACTGTAAATTAGAAAAAAATGCTAGCAATATTGCCCTGTATCTTGGAAATCCATAGATATCACATTGTGAAGATGAATTGATTCAGATTCCTGAACTATCATTTTTATTACAAAAAAAAACTCAATTTACTTAAAAAACAAGCTGTATTCTCCTGGGAGCTACTACTACATGTTTGGTTCATAAAGTGTGGGTCATTACCATACTAACAGTACATGCACTAGTTCATAATTACTACAAGTTAATGGCTTACCTACTTGCAGCTTTCACTGTATCCCCTCTACAATCTACATACATTTTATAGCTAATGTGGTTGAACTGAAGGTTTTGTTTTTCTTTTAAAATGAACAAGAACATTAATTTCATAATTATGCAATGTGAAATTAAAAATCTGGTACATCTCGGTACAACTGGTTATATTGTCGGTTTATATGGCCACTTAGCAATATTTCTTACAAATAACCAATGGCGTTGTTGGAAATGCACGAAGTGAACCGAAAGTAATATTGCTTCAAGTGGCAGTTTTTAGACCTGCAGTTCTTGACATGAAAAGGTTGCATTGTGACTTGAAAGTTGCTTGTATTCTGAATGTCTTATAGAAAAAGAAGTAAGGCTGTCATATTTAAGGTATTATCCACATGGTACTGATGTCAGCACAACCACCTGCTCCATTAGATCAAAATCATTATAATCTATTTTCAACAATATCACAAAACTAGAAGGTTCAAATTCTATTGAAAAAATATGACATATTGGGATAGGTTGTTCTTGTCCTTCAAGTTTAGAGAAAAATACACTACCTATCCTGATCTCTGTTAATTAAACAAACAAAAACTTATTGATTATGCAAATAAAACTGTGTCCTCTATAATGACTTGCTGTAGAGTTGATCAATAGTTTAGAGGCCAAAGAAAGGTGTCGCCGTGTCGAGGTCGGCCGTACTATAGCTACACTATGGTTTATATAATTTATTGTTTTAACTTTAATGTACAAATTACATAAGTTGGCTACCATCTGGGGGCCTGATAAAGCAACTACAGCAGAATTATAAAATGAATTGCGATAAAATTCTTAAAATGGCCTATATTGTGCTTTGAATAATAATAAATAGAAAAGAAGAAACTATTCAAAATAAATGTTTTATTTTGACAGTTTGTCTTCAATCACTTGTGGTGTTTTTAAATCCTTTTTTGCCCTTTGAGAATTACATAATTCTCTTTGTGCTGACCTTATTTTTCTTCTGATTCAATTGCTACTAAGCTTTGATAGAGCTTGGTTTTAATCAATCAATTTTTCATAACCATGAATGAATGGAAACGAAAAGGGGGTCTCAAAACCAACAAGTCGGCGACTAGCCAGCTGTAGTGATTGATGGAATTATTTAATTTTTTTTACTCAGTAATTTGACCTAGTTCAAGAGAAATAATTTTTTTGGAATACCAGAAAAATAAACATTTGTAGAATTTCTGTGTCCGCACAGCTGAGTCCAACTCCAGAATTCGAGCGTCATGTAACGTCACTCACATTGTCGAAAGCCGCAGACCTGAATTATAATAATCTGAAAAGAATGATAATCTGAAAATATGAATTACAATAGAATTCATCAAATAGAATCATACACAAATTATTATCATTCAGCTAAAGTGGCCTTTTTAGACACTTCTATTACTGGATGATACATTCTGGCAAGGAAGATTGACATTATCCAACGCCCTTTGTTTCTGTTGTAGTAGGTACTTACTGTCCACTGTTGAAGTGCTTCAACATTATTATAATTGTCCCCTCACCAAGCGCCGGCGCCAGTAACTGCTAAAACACTCAAGTTCACGTTCTCAATTGTTTTGCATCGTGACGGGCCTCCCCTTAACGTCTCGATCAAAATGTTTGCCGCGAGTCAATTGGTGACAATCGTACGTAATTTGCCGTGATCTTGGCACACGGAGCGCGTTATCAGCCTCAGGGTCATCACGTCAGCGGAACTTCTGTGCAAATAAGTAAACCCGATGTCTCTGTTACACTTATCGTACAAAAGAGGGTAAGAAAGAGATAGACGAGGCGAATGACCGTATTTTACAAAGGTTATTAATACAAGGTTAAAATGTTGACTGAATATTTTTTCGTCCCGAAACGTGTTTTGTCGTCACATCGTAGAGCAAAATTATCTTTATTGAGTAATTCAATTTATTGGAAAACAACCCAGTCAACATTTCGCGTATTTTACAAGTTGAATTGATTCTGTTACTAGATGTTCTCGTAGAGGTACCGTTATGTTAGTGATAAGAGTGTAATCAACAGAGTGCATCCTTTTGTTCCAGACAATGAGTTCGAGCGTATGCTACAAGTGCAACCGGACGGGGCACTTCGCCCGCGAGTGCACCCAGGGAGGCGTGCAGGGCGCTCGCGACTCTGGCTTCAACCGCCAGCGCGAAAAGTGCTTCAAGTGCAACCGCGCCGGACACTTCGCGCGTGACTGCAAGGAGGAGGCCGACCGTTGCTACAGGTTGATAATTATTCCCACAGAATTTTTTTGACAGGATCTAAAACTTCTTCCAGAGCAACCTGGTCTAGCCCTAATTTTTTCATAGTGATTTGCTCGAAGAGACTGAAGTAAAAACGGAGATTCGGTGACCCATTGCTCAACCGCCGAAAGCGGTTGCTGTTAGCAGCGTAAATCAATCAATCATCTTAGTTGTAGCGTTGCAATAGGTTAACGACACTTCAAACTATGTTTCGTGTAGACATGCAGTATCTCCACTGGCTCGTTACGCATGAGTGGTCACGTTTGAGCGGCTCGACTCATATGATGTGTATCGGCGTGGCGTGCGCCGACGAGGAAACAAGTGCCACGCGCTTACCGCATTTATCCGCGTGTAAGGAATATGAAAATAGTCCTGCATGTCCTTGTTATGCGTTTATCCAGTCTTACTATAAAAACTTAAACATCTGTTGAACACTTGTCTAAAAAGAGTGTAACTGCAAAACGAGCCGACCGATCAGAAAATGTCCGTTTTGAAGTTGACTAGTTTTTTAGACAAAAGTGTTTAACTTTTTCATAGTAAGACGGATAATCTTTATACACTACTAAAACTAAATGACCAACTTTCACCGAACGACATTTCTGTTTGTACTATATCTGTACAACTCGATAAAAATCAATATGTTCAACTAGTTTTGCCCCAGACAAGTCTCTCTAAAAAGTAATAGGCTATTCCACGCTGGGTGCACGTTAGCTAACAGCGAGTCTTATCCAAGTCACGTCGGTTTATCATTAGATCATATCTAAAACCAGTTTCGATAACGAGAATCGTCTTTGGTGCTCCTTTAATATGACTCGAATGTCTGAAAACACCATTTCAAGAGCCAAATTACCATTTTTTTAAGTATTTTGATTGCACGAGTTCCACCTGTAAAGCGCAATCAATAACTAGTAAGGAGGCCATATAGAGAAAGTGTAGTGTGTCCATTACATTAAAGTTAAAATGTTACGTTGAACTGTTGGCATTGACCTTGAAGACACACGTGTCGTCCAACTTGTCATCGACCTTTCTGTCTTGAATGAGGCAGAAAGATCGATGTCTAATGATGACAATTTATTTAAATTTACTGATTTATATGTTCATGTATCTAATGTTGTTATTTATTTGTGTGGTACAGATGTAACGGCACGGGACACATAGCGCGCGAGTGCGCGCAGAGCCCGGACGAGCCGTCGTGTTACAACTGCAACAAGACCGGGCACATCGCACGGAACTGCCCCGAGGGCGGCCGCGACAGCTCCAACCAGACCTGCTACAACTGCAACAAGTCCGGCCACATCTCACGCAACTGCCCCGACGGCACCAAGACTTGCTACGTGTGCGGAAAGCCCGGACACATCTCCCGCGACTGCGATGAGGAGCGGAACTAACACACGCCTCGTCGCGACTGCCTATATATAAAATAAACTATGTATATTATGATGCCACGCACGGACGATAAGCAAAGGACGCGATACGCGACACTAGATCGTAAGACCACACGACTGTATGAAATTAATGCAACGGAATTATAAATCAGATGCAGCAGCGGTATTCACGTGACAGACTGAGGTGTATGATTTTTAAAATGTTGACTTGTATATAGGTCTCCCCGCCGCGCGAGCGCCGGCGGCGCTCGTCGATACGTTAATGTTTGTTCTTGCACGACGTGAACGAGTTATTGTGTTTTAAATCATTTAATAATCGTGATTGAACTATTGAGGAAAGGTAGCGTTACAGTTTTTAGCATTACAGAGTATATATTTAATATATTTTGTACAGATTTTTTTGACAAAAGATAAATTGGATGCTGGCGTACAAAATGAGTTTTCAATGCGAAGAGTGGAGGCCCCGGAGCGACCCGAACCCCTACTGGACTCTCTTGTTCGTCTTGTTATACAGTTGTTCTTACGCGGTCGTACTGCGCGTACGACTCTCAATCTTACATCCTATCACCTCGCGTGATTTATTTTTATTGATCAGTTCCTTTGTTTATGAGATCCTGCTAACTTGTGGAGAATTCAGTGGTTAATTAGAATTTCATCAATCAAAACATTTTTTATTTTGTTATCCCTGTCAATGTGCCTCTCTGTAATACACTGAAATGTATAATGATTACTCAAATAACAGTGGGAGATGATTACTTAATAAATTCTTGCCTTATTATTTAACAAGTTTTCATGTTGCCCTATTTTTTAATATCATAGATATTTATTTTGACTGTTAACATGTGCTCACAACACGAACACACAATAATAGCTTCTAGATAGAATCTCCCAAGTGAAATCATTTGAATTTAGTTTAGATCACATTATTGAGCTTATAATTATCACTTGACTGAACAAGAGGGCAACCTATCCTTCAACCATACCTAGAATACATGCTGATGTCACCGTAAGATCATGAACATTGAGATTATGAACTTTCTGAAAATTGTGAACTGCAAATAAACTGTATGTACATAATTTTCGATAGTTTATAATCTATCTGTATGACGACCCGTGAAATTGTGAACTAGTGTCAAACTTTGTACTACGGAATCCACTTAGCACGCTAATTGATTGAAGATGTAGAAAATCCAGAATGTAATGATAAAGCAAACCTGCTGGCATGGCACGAACTACCGCCAAACTTGATCAAAATGCTTCACAATTTTACGGGTCATAAAATCCGAAGGACATTGAATGATTTATTTATTTTACAAAAAAATGTTGCCCCTCTAGGATTATCTCTTGGGTGGGTGCGTTTACAAACATTTTAAACTTACATACACAAACCCACACTCAGAGCAACAACTTTGCTATATTTTTGCCTGTGTGGGAATCGAACCCACGACACTCCGTAGCAGTCGAGAGCGCGAAATCTAAAAAACAAGAATCGACTTCTCCAAAACAACAAAAAAGTGTAGATTGACACTTCTTTCGGAAGTCTGAGACTTACTATTTTAATTTACCCTCCTTTAAAATGTGTACAAGCGTCATATCAATCATTGTGTCCAATGTTGGGTGATGGCGAATAATCTGCTAATAATGCATACCTACCTATGGGATAACAGCAATAGCGTTTAATTTACTGTCACTTATTGAAGATTTACCTTGATTTTTCCAGGATCCCGTCTTCAGATCCAGTTTATAAGTTATTTGAGATATGGATGTCTGTCAGTCCTCGGATTCACCTATAATTATTGGTTAAGTTACTGTAACTTTTGAGTAGCTACTTTACAAAATAGAATAGAGGCTGAATTTACAATTGTTTAATATTTTTACCAAAGCCTTATTCATTCAAAAACGCTCAAAATTCAATGTGGACCACATTGAATTTTAATTCTGTCGCAAAAGCGAGTAAAGGGCAACTCGCTGTCCGACTATGGACCATGCCCGGCTGGCCGGCGCGTAGTGTTCCAAGCGCGCCTCAAAGAGCGTCAGCAAAAATGACGGGGCTCCCTCTCAGAGGGCCAAAGCCTGCTGGGGTCGCGGAACTTATTTCCTTACCGTGACCTCGAAACGTAAAGAGCTATTGAAGGACACCGTGGATTTTAGTCAGTAGGTACAAAAGTTTGACAGTCCCTCCCGCCTTGCCCGGGGTGTGGGAGAACTCATTTGACGATTTTACCACTCTAAAAAAAAACTCAATCTATCTCAGATGATGGAGTGTGCACGATCTAACGGTGACGCATAAAAAGTGTATTGTGGCGATGTTCAGAAGGTCGCAGGTACAACCTGGATAAGATAAGCGCGTGCCGCGTATCAGGGAAATTAGGCACAAAAGGGGAGGAAGTCACACAGCAGTGAGTGGGTGTCCCAGGCACTGAAGACAGGGTGTCAACTTGGTGTCAACCAATAATTTTACTCATTAATAATACGCTATCTAACAGATTTTTAACTTTATGCCTTGTATATAAAGTTGAAAATTATTAGCGTTTACGTTTATCGCTTGACACTTGTCTTGGGGGTCAGGGCTACCAATGATGATTCATAATCTACATGACATGATTTGGTCAATAAATTAATGTAGGTGTACGTGTATATATAACATCCTCAAATAGCTTCTTATTCTACGAGCAAGGATGCGGCCAGCCGGCCATCCTCTGGTGTCACAGTTAGGCCATAGAACACCTAATAGTACTACGTATGTTAGACTTTGTGCACACACAACTTTTCACCTCACACAGCGAAGAAAAGAAGAGGGGGCGGCTCGTCCAGAGAGCAGTGTTGGGCAGTAGGCAAACTGTTAGCAGCCGACTGAGTTTGCGGGGCGTTATCGGTTACGTTCCATAAATTTTAAAGATTGTTTGTCGGGCGTAGTGAGTTCTTTGCAGCAAACTGTTCATAAGGTTGACCTAAATAAGCGGCTAACTCATAACAGTTTGCTCGCGACGTGCGAAAATGTATCTGAGTTTGCAGGTAACTCAAATTGAAGTTCGTCACGCGGCTCACTCAGTCGGCTGCTAACTGTGAGAAACCGACTGAGTGAGCCGCGTGGCGAACTGTGAACTCACTACGCCCCCGACAAACAACTTTTGAAATATATGAAAGGGCGTACTAAACCGATACTCCCCGCAAACTCAGTCGGCGCATGGCCGCAATGCTACTGTGGACACAGCCCAACTCTGACACCAGAGTATAGCCGCATCTGTGGCCGCATCCTTGCTCGAAGAATAAGAAGCTGTTCCAGCTAGCTACTTCCAGCCTAGAAGTTTCAGAGACACCATGTGGGAGCACAGACATGAATATTGCCCCACAGGCTGCGCAATGGAGTAAGTAGGTATATTACATTTGTCTGAATCGAGTGACTAAAAACATACGGTGACTTCTACTGTATTGCCATAAACAGGGGGTTTGTACGAGCAACCCATAGCGTAAGCGTAACCCTGGCAGGCCTCTGGGTGTATATCGGGGCGCCGGCTGACACGGTTGTGCTATCTAGGAGCCACGATTTTTAAACGCGCCTGTGCAGCACGTTTGACGCGATGCCTACGCAATACGCATGCAAGTCAGACGCAGCCTAGAACAAAAAATGACAACGAACTGCTTTGTTGAAAACCCGCCTTTGCAGCGTGTTTCTAAAACGTTGTGTGCATAGGCTCTAACTGGCTGATGGCTATAAGCGGTCTGAGTTAACAGAAGACGGTTATTTTGAAACAGATTTTTAATCGCTCGCTTATTTTTCTGAACGCATTTGAGACGCACTGGCACTGATTCCTGCTAGGGCCGGGGGCTGTCTTGGCCTAAAAGGGAACTATAGGGAAAAAACAGGCGGCTTTTTGAGTCTCAGTCAAATCTTTTAAGTAGAGCATAGTCAAAAAAAAATCATTCTGGCAAATATATTCTATTAGGATCTGTGTTAGAATATAGACGATAAAAATCTAAGATATGATAACATTTTAAAGAAAATTGACAAAGAATCCTCGATATTTGCAAAGCGACTTCTCCGTGCACCGCCGCGCCGATGGGACATCGCCTTTACAACCATAGACAAGAAAAAAAAATACTCGGAAATATAAATAATGCACTCCGAAATGCAATAAAACCTTGATAAATCTGAATAAATAACTCTTATCTGCTATCGTAAATGCATTCCCATCCCAAAAGCGGGTCACGTTTATTTTAAACATTAACGGAATATACCGGTTTTTGCACTAGCTGCCACTAGCCGGGCGTGGTGAAGTGCGGCTGCGCGACATCGACAAACAATCGCATTTTCTTGAATGAAGTGAGTAATGGGACGTAGTTAACGTTCTTGTTTATTTATTTGAATTAAACTTATTTTAAATGAATTTATTTCAAATTAAGTGAGTTTTCTTGTTTTAAAGTAGTAAAGTGAAGTTTAAGTGCAAATGTGGTTGTGTTCTTTACATAAAATTTAAAAGCGGAGCCGGAGAGTATCCATGGGCGTTAACTTCAGGTTAAGCGAATTGTTAACTTTATTAAATTAAAATTGAGGCTAATCGAGTATTAGACTCGTTCTATCTTTAGTTATTTAACTATAATTTAGTTTATGTGACCAGTGTTATATAATTAACTGAACTTTTAACTGACAATAGTCGGTGTTTACGTTGGCTAACGATTGTCGCTAATTCGAATCTTCCTGAAAATAAACTAACTCCAAACGCTGAAAACTTTCTCTTTGTCAACATTTGTAGCTTGCTTATGGGACAGGAAAGATTCGATTAAAGACGAAAACTAAGAGACTAATTTTCACTATGACAATAATTTAGTAAATATTTATCAAGATTTTTCAAAGAATTTTTGTATCTTGTAATAACAGTACCGTACATTTTTTATTACAGGCAGACAAAATCAAAGACTGAATAATGAATCTCTTAGTATTAGCATACATACTATCAACAACAGTATTACAACTATGCACTTCTCAAGATTATGCATCACCAACATACAATCCGGATGTCCTGCAAACAAACCCCACTAATGATTACCTCAACTCTGATCCAAAGTATGACAACCCGTATGATCCAAAAAGGAAGTATCAGAATCGTAACCAGGATCCAAATCAGCAATACGATCCCAATCCTCCGTATGACCCAAACCGAAGTCAATATGATCCAAACCGAAGTCAATATGATCCAAACCGTAATCAATATGATCCAAATCGCAGTCAATATGATATAAACCGTAACCCAGATCAGAGATTCAATCAGTTTGAGAACCGTAATCCGGACTACAATGTGAACTCATACACTCCTGCGAATACACCAGCTCCGTCGTGGGAGAGTAGTAGAACATACAGTACTTCATTCAGGGGTGCTCCGTTGGAACATGAGAGTGTCATCATTAATGAGGCGTAAGTGTTACAGTTTCTTTTCTAGCTTTAAAACTAAAAATTAATGTTGTTGTTAGCAGTGGAAAAACATTTTCGTTATTCACTGATTTGTTAATTTATTTGTTCTAACATCACATAAAATATTCTATTCTTATCATTTCTTAGTTTGTAAAATATCATCATCATGTAGGTACAGTGTACCAGTCCTAACTGGTATAATATACAACTTAGATTCAGGAGGATTTGAACACACTATGTTGTCTACAGTCCTCAAAAGTTATCTGGAAGATATACTATTATAGATAGGATAGCCTTTGAAAACGCTGAGTTATGAAAATTTTGTAAAACGGATGTGTTATAATTTTGGTGTATATTCTGTATTCTAATTTCCACCTATCTATCTGTCTGGTTATATAAAACTGCCTTACAAAGACAGTACCTAAATCTTCATCTTCATCTTGGGATCTCACAGTGAGGAGGCCTGTGTCCCAGCAGTGGGAACATTATAGGCTGATGATCATGAAATCTTCATACAATATCAACAAATACTTACAGAATAAAGTTTGACAAACAAAATTACGATAAACTTTTTATTTCACAGAACATACTTCATAGTAGCATCTAGAATGGTGAGGCCAGGACAGATCTACAAGATATCAGCCAACATCCTTCAAGCCCGCACACAGATGACTATCAGGGCCTCCATCTCTTGCAATGGAGTGGAAATTGCTGATGTCAACCAGAGGGTGAAAGAAGGTGTTCCTGAAATATTGAACATGAGGGTAAATTATTTCATCTTTAACTCATGAAACATTGACTAAAACTAATACACCTTTCGAATAACTTTTATTATCCAGTTTTTTTCTTTCCATATAACAAAATGAACCTTACGTAAAATAGAGACAAACCGTCTTATTACAAAACGAGGTCTAACTATAAAATTCATTTTTGATTTAAAGCTTGGTCTAAGTTAAACCACGTTTTGTAATAAAGCCGAAAAGGTCTAAATAAAATGGCCTATTTCACAAATGTTGGCTGGCCTTAACATGAAAGGAGACTCGCATGGTTATTTTTTTTTAACCCGTGTTGTCCTACTGCTGGGCAAAAGTCTCCCCCATAACCTTTCAATCTGTCTTGTGAACAGCTTTCTCTGGCCAATCCGTCATAGAGCTTAACAATGATTAAAATAAAACTAGTATAATTAAAAAAGCAGTGAGGATTTGCAGACTCTCCTTTAAGCCTCCTCTTCACAATCGGCTATGATGGCCGTGTTTGCCGAACAGAAGGAGACGGCGCTATACTAAGAATCGAGATAGAATTATTTGCATCTTGCTTTCTGGTATAGCGCCGTCTCCTTCTGTTCGGCAAACACGGCCATCATGGCCAATTGTGAAGAGGAGGCTTTAAATTTTGGGCTTGATTCTATACTCTCGTACTCAATCATTAACCCTCCCCAGGTGCCCCCAACCACAGTGCCAGGAGACTACAAGCTCAGAGTAGAAGGCTTGTACCTGGACACGCCATTCGGAGGCCGCGCCTTCGTCAATGAGTCGCAGCTCACCTTCTCAAAGCGGTTCATGACCATTTTCATACAGATGGACAAACCGGTCTACATGCAGGGACAAACTGGTATGTTTTTTTTAAATTAATTTCCCTCATACTTTGAATTTATCCTGTATCTTGGGTGAGTTTCTAAATGTTTGAACTTATATACATCATCATCTGCCCAGCCTTTTCCCAACTGTATTGGGGTTGGCTTCCAGTCGAACTAGATGCAACTGAATATTTTACATGGAGCTATCGGACTTCCACAACCCATTAGCTGGGTAATATGATACCCCATGGTAAGACTGGTTGTCAGACTTTACAGCTTCTGACTAACAACAACAGCTGTCAAAGATCTACAAATGAGAGCCTGGACCAACGGCTTTACGTGCTTTCCGAGGCACGGAGGAAACTCGCTATGACAGATGGTCATCCATTCACAGACCAATCTCGGTAACCGCGCTTAACCCGGAAGATCGGCCTTTGCGGCTGAAATTATTTAGCCACGAGCTCCATCGTACAGTCGCGAGCAATAAGATGTAAACACTTAACAAAATTCAAACGCAAATTACTCGTGAAATACTGGTTTCTACTTTGAAATAAGACCTATTTCGTAATAGTATGGCTTCCAAAATAGAAGTCTAATGAAAAGGCAAAAGTTTAATCAATATGGTAGCAAAACATCGCTTTTGAATACTGCATAGTGTATACATACTATTGCTCGTGACTGTACACAAACCCGGAACAATTTGTAGATCACACAAATATTTGTTCCGTGCGCAAATCTAATGTTTCTGCTGCTGAAACTACAATAAGATTATATTTTCAGTACGATTCCGTGTAATACCGATCAACACGGAGCTGAAGGCGTTCGGCAGAGCGATAGACGTGTTCATCCTGGACCCTAACAGACGCATCATGAAGAGATGGCTTTCTAGACAGGTAATGTAGCTTGACCTCTGTACGACGGCAATTAGTTTGTTATTGTTATAAACTACTAAACTGTGTCAAAAGGTAACTGCCACTATAATAAAAATAGTTTAGCACGCATAGGTAATGTTAGGTAGAAATTATGGGAAACTTAGAAAAGAGTCTATGACAACGAGTAAATAAGAGTTTCCGCGAGTGGTCAACTTTTACAAAATTATGTCCATCAAATGTGAGTATTTTTGTGTTTTAAACTTCTCTAAACTCGGAATTTCTACTGTATTGTATGTGCCTTTACAAATATAACAAAACTTGTAGATAATACAAATATTTGTTTCGTGCGGGAATTGACCTGCGACAAGCAGCGCAGCAGTCGATCGCTGTGTCACTGCACCAACCGTGCCGTCAAAACATAAATAAAAATGCATAAACCCAATACGGGTACGCCATGAATGGCATAACATGTAGCATTGTAGCTACCTCTTATAAACATTAAGACCTATATAATTCCTCAAGAGCATCGGTGGCCCAGTGGTATCGGTCCCGACTTACGAGTTGTAGGTCGTAAATTCGAACCCCGCCAGGTGCATTACTTTGTGTAATTTATTTCATTACCACTGCTCTCAAAACGGTGAAGGAAACATCTTGAGGAAACCTGCCATGTCCCAGAACCAAGAAATCGAAGACATGTGACATCTACCAAGTACCAACCCGCACTGGGCCCGCACGTGGTGGATTATGGCCCACTCCCTCTCACAGAGAGGAGGCCTGTGTCCCAGCAGTGGGAACATTATAGGCTCATGATGATAATTCCTCAATCATGTTTAACAAAATATATATCTTGTACAGATCTTAGTTCAAAAAACATTTCCTATTAGTGATTTGAGACACTTGACGAAGTGTAGGATCACAATAAGTGAATAATGTTGTATTGTGTCACCATACCGCTTCAAGTGATAGGCCAGTTAGTGTCGTGTAGAGCCCATTGTTCACTTCAACTGCAGTCTAATGATACGCGGTAGCTTACGGCTTATGCCTACTAACGTGGTTGAAACTACTTTGACTGCTTTTTATTACACAAATAATTACGACTACATTTTTAGGGTTCCGTAGCCAAATGGCAAAAAACGGAACCCTTATAGATTCGTCATGTCTGTCTGTCTGTCTGTCTGTCCGCCTGTATAACTCAGCCACTTTTCTACGAGTACGAAAGAATAAGAGCTATCCTGTTGAAACTTGGTAAATAGATGTATTGTGTGAACCACATTAGGATTTTCACACAAAGAAACGAAAGTTACAACCAACTACATGAACTTCTTTATTATGTTACTTGCTGCTACGGAACCCTTTATGGACGAGTCCGACTCGTACTTGGCCGATTTTTCAAATGATTCCTCCTACCCTAAATGGACAATGGACTGTCAGACTCGTACTGACTACATTCCACAGTAGTTCTTCAATAGCCCATTACGTTCGAGGGTCACGGTGACCTGTTTAAACAGTACTTCGACCCCTGACAGTCCCGTGTTTAGGTTTAGGCTATAACGTGTTATGGCGGCTCCACATTAGTGCCGTGACCCCCGCGGGTAACTTGATCAAGTAGCTTCCGCATGTTACTCGCGCGGGTAACCCGCATCTTTACTTGCGCGGGGTATATGCGCCGTGTACAAACACCCTTACTGTTCTATAAAAACAAATACTATAAAATAAACATTAGGGACTTCCATACAATTAACATAATTTTTTTACGTTTTTATTGCAAGCCACTTCTGTTCCATTATCATAATATCAAAAACTTGAGAGGTGTCAAGGGACACCCGGATGGTACGAAGTTACTGTTTACACCCAACAAAAATAATCGTCGCGACTCCACTCCACTCCACTCCACTCCACTCCACTCCGCTCCGCTCAGCTAAGCTCCGCTCCGCTCAGCTAAGCTCCGCTCCGCTCCGCTCAGCTCCGCTCCACTCCGCTCCGCTCCAGCACCCTTTCGCAACGCGCGATAAGGAACTTCGTTCCAAAAAGTGTCGTGACAACTTTTCGTAAGATTTTTTTCCGTCTAGCCCCCTTTCACAACGCGCGATAAGGAACTTCGTTCCAACAATATGTTTAATTATTGTGTATGTCCATACAGAGTAACTTCGGCACAGTAAGCCTGCAGTACCAGATGTCGGACCAGCCGCTGTTCGGCGAGTGGTACATCCGCGTGGAGGCGCTGGGCCAGATCGAGGAGACGCAGTTCCTCGTTGAGGAGTACTACCAGACTCGATATGAGGTATGCAACTACTACCTTTGCCATAACAAATATTGTGTGTGGTTGTGGAATTGTCATTTTTGGTGTGGATGACCGAAATAAAAACACAACTAGACGTCTTGGAACTTCTTTCTATTAATTCTTATAAACTTCTTAACATTACGTTTTTTTTTTTTCTCTCACACACACCCTCTCCTTCACTCGTCGCTGCGTTCAAGTTTAATTTTATTTTAAAATTATGATGCATTCAAATTTAAAATCCTACATGAATAATAGTTTCATGCTTATGTTCGAGAGCATTTTTTTTAAAATTCTTAGTTCCTTGGGATGACTTCCTTGTGAACTGGCGTGAAGAGAAAGTGGAAGCAATGGAGGAGGCAGTAGCGTAGCTAGGTAACCAAGGGCCCTGGGGCAAATCAAAAAATGAGGCCCCACTACTATCTAAACTGGTTAGGTTTTATCAAGTAAAAATGTTCAAATATACAAAAACTTTAAAGATGCTATGCTACTTTATCATCAGCAGAAACAACATAAATTACAATGAAAACTTGGTGTATTGACCAATAAAACAAAATAGAAAACACTCAAGAGTTTATTATAATATAAAGGTCGGATCTACCAATAGAAATCGTTTTTAAAGAGTCCTTATAAAGATGAGCGTAGTGAAGCAGAGAGTATTAAAACAGAAATGCTAAATTTCGAGTTCATCTTGCTTTGCGAATTCATGCACAGTGTATTAAATGACATGAATTATGCATCCAAAAAGGAGTTTTTTAACTTTCCGCCGCCTCTTTTCTTAAAAATATGTATCTGTCACCGGAAAATATCAAGATCCTCAACCTAACCTACCGTATAAACTGACGAGTTATAAACATACGGTTGTTACAATTTTACGCTGACATAAATATCTATACCATATTTCCTTGCAGTTTCAAAAATCGACATGATTTTGGGCGAGGCAAGTAAAGCTTCTTTTTTATCTTTGCTTCACTATAATGCTCATCTTTGTAAGGAGTCTTTAAAACCACCTATTTCTGATAATGATTTGCTATACATATTATAAAAAAATGAAGTTTTGCAGATATCGTATTGATCCTACTGGACCATCTAGTCGGATTTAGTTTTTTTAGGGTGACAGACAGCCTCTGGACGCCTAATACGCGATCTAACCTATGAAAGCAATTCTGTCAAATGACTTACTTACATTAAAAATTACACTCTTTCTTTGTTATTTTCGTAAAAAGGGTGTTCAGACATCTGTGATCATTGTTAGAAATCAAAGATGTGCCAGTTTTTTTTTTAACATCATTTTACCAAGATATTGTGCAAAAAGGTTTACGTATCTTCCGTTATTTTTTCATTGAAACAGCTATTGGTCCCATCTTTCTCGTTTTGTTTTGTTTTGACTACTATTGGTTCTCACAACAATGAGTGGTTCACAGATGTGGACAAATAGTGGTGCAAGCGATCTTGGTTTGAGAACATAAAGAGATTACGTTGCGTATGATTAAAGACGGGTTGCATCCTGTTATGTTTATTTTGAATATGGGTGAAATCAGAAGTTCAGATTGATCGGGATTTTCTGGTAAGGGTTCGAGGGCCCCCTGAGCTTGAGGGCCCCGGGGCGCTGCCCCGTCCAGCCCCTGGGTAGCTACGCCACTGGGAGGAGGCCTTTGCTCAGGATGAGGACAGAGCAGGGTACTAAAAAAAAAACTTTGTCCGTACTAGGAAATACAGTATCGTGTGTGCATTAATAAACATTTAAACTCTTATAACACAAATAAACAACAGGATAAGACGATAAGAAAGGAATGAAAAGTTCGAACTTGATGAGCATCACTACGATGGCCGAGACCGTAAGCCATCCGGGGAGCAGGTACAAGTCATGCTCATAATCTTACTTTTCAAATTAAAATTAAGAATTTAATATGCATACCACTAAGTCTGGTTCGAAGTGACCCGGTAAAAAAGTTCATGGAAGGAATTGAGCAGGCCTTTGCCTAGCAGTGGGACAATACATACTAAGAAGAAAAATACAAATACATACTTGCCTTATAAACTCCATAATCTTTACCAGGTAAACGTAACAATGCCCGCGTTCTTCTTCAACACGGAGCCGTATATCCACGGCCGTATAATGGCTAACTACACGTCAGGAGCACCGGTGCGAGGGAATCTGACCCTTAAAGCTACCATCAGGCCGATCCCGCAGTACCGGCCGCGGTACTACACGCAGGGACAGTTTAACAATAGAGGCCAGTTTGGCGTGCCTACAGGGTATGCAGGGAACCAGTATACTAGAGGTAAGATAAAGATACAAATAAGATGATGAGTTTTTTTAGAGATAGTTTAGTCTTTACCCACTATTTCGCCTGATGGTAGGGGATGATGTGGTCGATGGTGAAGTACGCTTGTCTAGAAGTAATTTGTTCACTCTTGACTTTATTAATAAGCTAAGGTTGTGTTACTAGGAATTACTAAGAAATAAAGACCCCATCAAGTAATTCCACTCAATTAAATTCTACTTTAACAATTAAAGTATTGGTAAAACGCTTTGTTTGTATTTCTTGAATAGATTTTTAACTTTATCACAATAGCGGTAGATAAACATTCGATTTGTTTTATTAGTAGGTTGACCTGCTGGCGTCTGTCGTTAAAGGAGGGATAATGTAATGCATTGTAATAGGGCCAGTGGAAGCAAATTGTGCCGTTCTATTAGATCAGTCCCTTCAGTGTACGACGTCATGACGTAACGGGATATCCATTATTATTGTGTACCAAACCCTTTCCCAGAATGAAACAAAAACTTTTCTGAAAACCGCGTCAACATCGGTTCGGCTGAACACGCGTGATACCAATACCTTTTTTTACCTAACATCACTTTCTTTTCGACAACAGTACGCCAAAACTATCCCTACAACAACGGCTACAACAACAACTACAACGACAGCAACTATCAACAACAATACGACGTGAACTACCAACAACAGTACGACAATTACGGACAGACCATAGTGGACGAGTTCGGGCGCGTCGTGAACACGGGACAGTCGCGGTACATCCCGGGCCAGCCCAACCAGCTGGAGCAGCCCGACTGGTGGTATGACCCGCAGAAAGTTGTCACCAGGATGTTCAACTTTGTGAGTACCGAATGGATTGAAATTAGGCTGCTGTCCGAGCCGAGCCGATGCGAATGGCATTAGTAACACCCTTATGTATGTTGACATAAAGAATTTTTTGACCGGCTTAAGGCGATTCCGCATCGATAAATGTGGGAGCACCCTTAAATTATGTTTATATATGCGAGTAAGTAGGTTATATCAACACTTTACACGTCTGTTCATAAAACCTAAAGCCGGTGTTTCGTCCCTGACTGTTCTGAGAAGAAACAGCCGAAACAAACTCAGAGGTCACACTCTCTTTTTATTTCTATCTATTTAGTCTTCTGCATTGGTTAATTACTGTTATGTTTTACTACTAAGTGTATTTTTATTTTTACTACTTGGAATTTTAACTACACGCGGAAACGTGAGAATATAATAGATACAGCTGTTCACCATATCCCACATATTCAGTCAGTAAAACTTATCACTCAGCACAATATTCATCCCCTTTTCTCTCCACCAGGATGAAAAGTATCCGTTCTGGATGCAGAAGCCGGACCCGACTCAGTACGCGATCGAGCACAACAACAACAACAACAATCCGAACTACAACACTTATACAACAACGTCGAGCTACAGTTATAATTATTACAACAACCCTTACTACGATCAACTGCCGTATTTGAGATTTGTGAGTATTTTGGATTTTGTGACTACGCATTTCCCATGTATTTCAGCAGTCAGGGGGGGTATTACAACATCTTAAAACTAGGCTTGTTCCAGTGAATGAACGAGATGGCGCTAGACGACTTGTATAGCTCTGTCACTTTCACTCACTGGAATAAGCCTGGTTTTAAGATGTGCTAAATAATAACAGCTGATCTGTCAGGCTTAGCCGCGTTCGCCTAGGTTGGTCTGTAGATGGGTGAACCTCTGTCATCGCAAGCTTTCTTCCGTGCCTCGGAAACCATGCACCTTCTGAAATGCGTATTCCTACATCTTTTGACACAACTTTTTAAGATATTATCATATAAATTATCATCATCAGCCTATAACAGTCCACTGTAAAGGGCTTCACACACAGCAGCTATAATGAAATAGTAGTTTATGTAACTGGTACATAATGAGGGGTATTATACACGAGTGTGAGCTTAAAAAACGAGCGAAGCGAGTTTTTTAGTAGTATCACACGAGTGGTATAATACCTAGTTATGTACAGTTTCATACACTACTTTATCTACTCTCATTGAACGCGAACACACAAAATAAAAGATAAAAATTAATAAACACTAATAATTCTTCCACCATCTCATCCACCGAAACACAAACGTCAAAATCCCAACATTCCCTTAGAAAGCGCGCGCAGCCACAGATAAAAAAGTAAAAAGATGTATCTATGATCAGTAATCTGTATCATAATGAAAAAAAATTAAATTATAACATTGTTTTGTTAGAGAAACAGTGTTATAATTTAATTTTTTAATTTCATTACGATACTCTATGGTATAAAGTATGTCATTATAAACTCGTTTTGAGTTTTGTATTTCGAAGTTTACGATATGAGAGTAGATAAAGATGTATATTATAGCACGATACATCTCATTACATCTTTCCATAGATATCATCAGGAGACCACACACTGCAGCTATAATGTATATTTTTATATCTTCGAATCTCTATGAAAAAATTTAATGAGATGTATCGTGCTTTAATGTACATCTTTACATTATAGCTGCTGTGTGTGAAGCCCTTTAGACATAGGCCTTTCCAATCACACTCCATTAATGCTAAAATAATCCTTTTCAACAGTTCAACGGCACATACGACTTCAAGTACCCGATGTCGGAGCTAGCACAGCTGGTGCCCACCCTGGACGGTGTGGAGGTCATCATCACCGCTTCCGTGGGCGACCCGTTCCTGGACGAGGTTATTGAAGGATACAGTATCGCGAGGATATTCAACTCCTCACTTCAGGTTACGTTCCTTGGCGGAACGCCCCAGGTCTTCAAACCTTCCATGCCGTTTGATGTTTATGTGAGTATAATATGCAGTTTATTTATTTAATATTTGAAATGTAAAAGGTAGATATAGGTGGAAGGTAGGTACAGGTGTATAATAATCTGATAGTTTTTTACGGAGCTCAAAAAAAAAGGAGGTTTTATTGGATAAGTTTCAATAAAAACAAGTTTTCAGTTGGAAGGAAATGATTCAATGCCTGTTTTTTTCTTTTCGTGTTTGAAAGACTACCGTTACTTATCCCGCAGCTGACATGACGGGCCTATGGTATAACTCTCTAATGTAGTCTACTAATTATCGTTTGATAGAAAATCAATGACGTGGCGTGAGTCCATACTGTACCTATAGTTAACAAAAACTTGAGAGGTGTCAAGGGACACCCGGTTGGAACGAAGTTACCGTATACACTCAACAAAAATAATCGTCGCGACTCCACTCCACTCCGCTCCGCTTTGCTCTACTCCACTCCGCTCCGATCCACTCTTTGAGCTCTAGCACCCTTTCGCAACGCGCGATAAGGAACTTCGTTCCAAAAAGTGTCGTGACAACTTTTCGTAAGAATTTTTTCCCTCTAGCCCCCTTTCACAACGCGCGCTATAAATTGTACTAATAAATTGTACATAAACATTACACAAGTGAATACTGAAAAAAATCTGACATTTATAGATGGTTGTTTATCTATGAATGTCAAGTTTTAGCCAAAGGTTTCATGTATAAATTCTGGCACAAAGCAAAATGTCCACTAAGTTAATATTCTCAGATGGTGGTATCGTACCACGACGGGTCCCCTCTCCCGGGCTGGCAGGCGCGCGGCGTGTCGCTGCAGCTGCACGTGTCGGTGGAAGGAAGAGGGGGATCCGTGGACCCGCTGCAGCCCGCGCTCGTGCCCGGGAACGACGCCGTCTGGCATCTCAAGTTAGACCTCTACAAGTTGCTACGTAAGTGCACTTTACTTTCATTTTTATGAAGAAATTTCCAGCAAAAAGAACCTATAGAGCGGGTATTGGGAAAATTGTCATACAAAATTGTTGATGCCGTGCGTCAGTAGCACTATCTAAGCGTTGCATAGCAACGCGACTACTAAACTGAGGGACTTTTTACCTATTGGTAAAACATTTTGGATCACAAACGTTTCAACATTTCTTCGTGATGTCCCGTCTACTGCTCGTATATAGTTTAATGTCTTTGGCATAATTACACAAAAGCCAATATAGCTGACGTGGCTCACAAGGCTGCCCAACTTAAATGGCTGCTCAACGAATGCTCAAAACATGTCTGTCGTATACCAGACAAACTGTGAGCCAAAATAGCTCAAAAGTGGAGCCCTTAGACAGTGACAGGAGATGGCGTGACGAACTGTACAGGTTCTATCCGAATAGGCGGTTTCACTGCGAGTTGTGGCCATCAGTGGTGCTACAAGCGCATAACGTAAATGACATTCAAGTGTAGCTTCGTGTGTGTAGTTATACTAGTTATATTATCTGTGGTGTAGTATATGTCAAGTTAATCATACAGTAAATCATCAAAAACATCATGCGCTGGTCACGCCATCTGAACCGAGCTTTGCGTGAAACCTTCCATTGGGAGACGCACGGCTCGTGAAAAGTGGAAAGAGTGGAGGGAGACTTTTGTCCAGAAGAGGGACAATTGATTACTTTTTAGAGTGGTTAACAGCTTTAAATGCTGCGTCTTCATGTACTCTCCAGTAATTCGCATATCAAACTTTTGCCAAAAAACTCCAATCACAAAGCGGACATATAATTATTCCTAATGATTCTCTCCTCATATAATTATTCCTAATGATGGCCCACAATCTCTCACAGAGAGGAGGCCTGCGTCCCAGCAGTGGGAACATTAATAGGCTGATGATGATGATAATGAATGATTCTCTATGTGAATATGGAAATTGACAAAAGAAATTAGGAATATTACTTAAAATGCCTGTTTTAGACCCTATTTACATTGTTCCATTCTCGTCCCAGATCTAGAGAACGACCCGAATTACCGCGAGGTGCTGAACGGCATCACGGGCGTGAGACTGAACGCGCAGCTGATAGACGCGGGCGGCGCGCGGGCCAGCGCAGACATGCACTTTGTAGCACACTACAGCTCCAACAACCAACACATACGGATCTCCACCAGCACCACGGACGCTAGGGTGAGTCTCAAACAACGACGATATAATACTAGACTCCTAATAACAGGGGACCGATGTCTGTCAACACATTAGGCAAAAAAATCTTATATCCGTCTCATTTCAACCACTCCTGTGAGCCGTAAACATACGATGAGACAGAACAGACCTTGAGTTAGCCAATCACAACGCAGTACCCCGTCCCCCTCGCTTACGTAGTACCTCAGCGAGTTGACAATAGTTTTTGTTCCTTAGATCGTGTATGCGGAATCTAGTATTATATCGTCGTTGGTCTCAAACCACTGGGGTAGACCTGGGTAGGCCACACCATCTAACATTGGGTATGGTTAGCTGATACAATATCTGAGCAGCACTAAAAGAAAAATGGCGAATGCTGAGTAGCTTATGCTGAGACAGCTGTCAAAATGGTTCACTCTCGTCTGAACTCAGCATGCTTCCAGCCGATAATTTAGTCAATTGGTCAGCATAGGCTGTATGCTATCAAAATCAAAAGTCATTTATTCAAATTAGGCTGATTTATCAGCACTTTTTGAAGGTCAAATTTTACACAAGACAGTCCCCCCCCTTCGACAATTCCTAGTGGTTTGGCTGGGAAGAAGAAGTGGCGGAACAAACTCCCCAGCAACACATCTGTCTGTACGGTTACGGTGCTGTTCAGCACTTTCGATTTCTGTCCAGATTTTGTATCGGATAACCGTACCCATTGTATACGATATAATATGCGAAGTAGAAAGTGGGGACTACCAAACAGATTGCAGCATTCGATATGACAGAGATATGAATAATTTGAATTGAATATAACAAAGTTTCTAACGTTCATTTATCATCTCCCAGGTGGGCGAGTACATAATCTTCCACGTTCAGAGCAACTTCTACATGGAGTCGTTCAACTACGTCGTCATGTCCAAGGGAATCATTCTCACCAGTGGACAAGAGATCATGCAGGTAAACTTTCACTTTGTTTTGTGTCTATTACTAGCTGCGCCCGCGAGTCCGTTCGCGTGGATGTCGAAACATAATAGTGTATTTTTTATAAAAATGACAAATTTTCATCCCCTATTTTATCCCCTTGGGGGTAGAATTGATGAAAATTTAATTATTTATTTATTTAACTATTTATGTACACACAATACATTAAAAAGGAAATTACATAATAATTAAAACTAAAGTACAAAGGTACTGCTTATTTCTTTAGAAATTTCTTCCAGCAGACCCTCTAAAGGAGAAATTAAAAAGAAATGTAGACAATAGTGTGTAAAAAAATAAAAAGCGAAATGTCTTTACGAATATCTTAACCTAAGTTTATAATACTAATTATAAAATTTCTAATATAACTACACATACAAATACATACCAAAAACTATAGTATATAAATAAACACATACACATATAAATAAATATATATATCACAGAAGAGAGGAAAAGTAATGCTCTTTCACTCTAAGCTTAAAAAGTGAAATGGATTTTAGATCACGAATGTTAGGCGGAAGTGAGTTCCACAATCTTACAGCATGAACGGAGAAGGAGTAGGAATAGTAGCTGGATTTATGAGGAAGGGATTTAAGTAGGGATCTAAGGTGAGATCTACAGGGTGCGTCGCTAGGACGTGCGTAAGAAAAACGCTCACGAAGGTACGATGGATAGGAAGGATTGTGGAGGATGTTGAACAGGAGGCAAAGGATACGAGTGTTCCTGCGAAGACGGATTGGGAGCCACTTGAGATCCTTGCGAAGCTGAGAGACATGATCAAATTTACGAAGACCGAAAATAAACCGAATGCATAATTTTGCAAGCGCTCAAGTTTGTTTAATAGCTCCTCAGTAGCATCCAAGTAGCAGGCATCGGCATAATCAATAATCGGCTGAATAAGTGTTTGCGCCAGAGAAATTTTAGTCTTAAGAGGGAGGACAGTCTGGAGGCACTTCAGTGAATGTAAAGAAAAGTGAACTTTACGACTGACCTCGTTCACCTGAGCGCGCCACGATAGATTAGAATCAATAAAGACACCCAAATCCTTGGCGGTATCTGTGTAATCGATGCGTACACCATCGAGGTATACCGGTGCTAAAGACGCCACAGCAACTGCACTACGAACAAATCGGCTGCCTATGATCATGGCCTGAGATTTAGTAGGGTTAATTTGCAATCCGAATGCCTTAGCCCACTCACTGATACAACTCAGGTCATGATTCATTGCAGCAATTGCGGAATCAGCATCTGCTACAGAAAAATGCCGGTACAGCTGCAAGTCATCTGCATAAAGATGGAAACTAGAGGAAATTACCTTAGTAACCATATTAATAAATATTGAAAAATTAAGAGGAGAGAGAACGCTACCCTGAGGCACACCCTCAGTGAGATTGCACCAATCAGAAAAAGTTTCGTTAAGGCGAACACTTTGCGAGCGTCCTCGAAGGTAAGAGTCAAACCAGGCAAGAGCGGAAGAGGAGAAATTCATGCATTTAAGTATGCCTAGCAGGATATCAAAGTCCACAGAATTAAAAGCACTACTGAAGTCCAGCAAAACAAGAATAGTTAGTGATTTACCCTCCATAGCCCAGCGTATGTCGTCAGTAACTTTCAAGAGTGCAGTTACGGTGCTATGACCCGAGCGGAAACCAGATTGGAAAGGGGAAATTAGTGAGTTTGACGCCAAGAAAAATGTGAGTTGTTTGTGAACTAAATGCTCGCAGACTTTAGAGAGAAATGGGAGAATAGAAATAGGTCTGAAGTGAGATAGCGAAGAAGGATTGTTAATTTTAGGTAAAGGAATAATATGAGCCTGCTTCCACGCCGAAGGAAAACAGCTACTGGAAAAGGAATGATTAAATAAATAAGTAAGAACAGAAAGTAATTGAGGAAGGATGAGAGAAACCATTCTCGAGCATAACTTATCATTACCAACTGCAGAAGATGAAATTGCAAGCACTGATTTCTTTACGTCATCCTCAGACACATTACAAAGTCTAAAAGGAGAACATGGTGGCAACGGCAATCTAGAGAGGTTCTCCAGTGTCGCCGCTTTGACACATGCATCAAGAGAGACTTTCGTGTTTGACCACTATCTCTTGGATTTAACTGTGCTACTGTTGTAATGCTTTAAATATCAATAATTAATTTTATCTGCATAATTTCCTTTGAAATGGTGAAGGACAACAATTTAAGAATTTGGCATTCTTGAATTTCGAACATCTGACATGCATAGGGCTATTTTCATGGTTGATTTTGGCCTACATCTTATAGAGTTTTGAGTATGTTTAGAGTCTAGTTCCAGTCAGTTTACATACAATTAACAAAATCTATCTATGCATTTAACAAAATTTTTGAGGTTTCTTTTAGGGCACTAAACATACCTATTCAAAAACATGGGTATGTTTTTGAATATGTTTAGTGTATGTTAGTTTATATCCAAAGGTAAAACTTGCATACCTACCTTATTCGTTGATTTTTTTATTGTGTAAAGCCTGCTCTACACTACTCGCGAAGTTGCCTCGACGAAGAACTCGTCGAAGTTGATCGAAGTGCCGAAGTATGTGACTACACACTCTTGCAACTTCGCGAGCAGCTCAATGAGCACTTTGACTCGGTCGCAAAAACTGACAACAAGTGGAAGTCGCCCGAAGCGAGCTGAAGTTGCACGAAGCGAAGTGCTCATCTACACTATCGTATCGACCAACTCGCGAGTAGTGTAGAGCCTGCTTAACGAAAGACAAAAAAAAACTTGATAAAATACATGCCTTGCCTAGGCAGGCGTTTCTAAAGTTTTTCTCTTTATTTGTCGTTTATTGAGTGTACCCGTGTGTCCTCAGGAGGGTGTCCGTACGTTCGCGGTGACGGTGTCTGCGGAGATGTCCCCGGTGTCCACGGTGCTGGTGTGGGCCGCACAGCGCCGCGCGGTGGTGCTGGCTGACTCACTCACCTTCCCCGTCAACGGGATCTCCAGGAACAACGTAACATAACATTTATCATAAATATTTACCAAAATAATTACATTGTCCACACACCTCTCAGGATTAGATACGGACTCCATAGAAGCAGAGCTGAGCAATGTTAACGAGCTAGTGTTCCTTTGTAGAGATGCGTCCTGCGGGGTTATTACAACTTCTTAAAACCAAGCTTGTTCAAAAAATTCATAAATATATATCAATAAATACAGCAATTTTTCATATTAAATCACTTTCTCATAAGAATTATCCCCTCTAAGTGGTCACTAAGCTAAACGTTAATAAAATAATAATACTATACTTGCCGGCGCATGACACGTGCAGAGCACACCCCGCGCACCCCCCCGCCCCGCCCCGCTACACCTGAGCGACACGTCACAGCGCTGAGGCAGATTCATCAACTTTTTCTAGATAACATTGAGACGTGATATCTCAATTATTTTGTATTGAGTGATACAATAAGAAAAAACATGTATTCAATGATTTTCCCCAAAGATTAACATATCAAAATTTGGATGGTGACTAAAAAACCATCCTATATTATAACTATAATAATTAATTATACATGTAGTAAAGTCCAAGTTCCCTTCAGTTCACGGTGTTCATCAACAACCGCAAGCACCGCACGGGCGAGCGAGTGGAGGTGGCCATCTACGGGGAGCCCGGGGCCTACGTGGGACTGTCCGGGATCGACAACACCTTCTACACCATGCAGGCCGGGAACGAACTTACATACGCCAAGGTAACTGTTATACTTAGCTCGTGGAGGTGCCATCTACGGGGAGCCCGGGGCCTACGTGGGACTGTCCGGGATCGACAACACCTTCTACACCATGCAGGCCGGGAACGAACTTACATACGCCAAGGTAACTGTTATACTTAGCTCGTGGAGGTGCCATCTACGGGGAGCCCGGGGCCTACGTGGGACTGTCCGGGATCGACAACACCTTCTACACCATGCAGGCCGGGAACGAACTTACATACGCCAAGGTAACTGTTATACTTAGCTCGTGGAGGTGCCATCTACGGGGAGCCCGGGGCCTACGTGGGACTGTCCGGGATCGACAACACCTTCTACACCATGCAGGCCGGGAACGAACTTACATACGCCAAGGTAACTGTTATACTTAGCTCGTGGAGGTGCCATCTACGGGGAGCCCGGGGCCTACGTGGGACTGTCCGGGATCGACAACACCTTCTACACCATGCAGGCCGGGAACGAACTTACATACGCCAAGGTAACTGTTATACTTAGCTCGTGGAGGTGCCATCTACGGGGAGCCCGGGGCCTACGTGGGACTGTCCGGGATCGACAACACCTTCTACACCATGCAGGCCGGGAACGAACTTACATACGCCAAGGTAACTGTTATACTTAGCTCGTGGAGGTGCCATCTACGGGGAGCCCGGGGCCTACGTGGGACTGTCCGGGATCGACAACACCTTCTACACCATGCAGGCCGGGAACGAACTTACATACGCCAAGGTAACTGTTATACTTAGCTCGTGGAGGTGCCATCTACGGGGAGCCCGGGGCCTACGTGGGACTGTCCGGGATCGACAACACCTTCTACACCATGCAGGCCGGGAACGAACTTACATACGCCAAGGTAACTGTTATACTTAGCTCGTGGAGGTGCCATCTACGGGGAGCCCGGGGCCTACGTGGGACTGTCCGGGATCGACAACACCTTCTACACCATGCAGGCCGGGAACGAACTTACATACGCCAAGGTAACTGTTATACTTAGCTCGTGGAGGTGCCATCTACGGGGAGCCCGGGGCCTACGTGGGACTGTCCGGGATCGACAACACCTTCTACACCATGCAGGCCGGGAACGAACTTACATACGCCAAGGTAACTGTTATACTAAGCTCACTAACACTATAGAGGTGTCTTTAGAAGAATGGATCAAATAGAATAAAAGCATGGCACAGTCATTCCCAAACAACGTAACTTAGTGTCAATGCTATATGTAATAATTCAAGTGTGTAGTGCAGTGAGAAATTATAACTTCCATATCTATCATCATCAGCCATCTCATTATTATCATCTGGGACACAGGCCACCTCTCTGTGAGAGGGAGTGAGCCATAATCCACCACGCGGGCTCAGTGCGGGTTGGTAGATGTCACATGTCTTTGAAAAAATCAAAATCAAAATCAAATCGTTTATTTCAACTAGGCCAATTACAGGCACTTATGAATTGTCAAAAGACATAAAATAAAACAAGTATAAAAATAGTTATGGTGCTACGGTCCCAGACACAAGACATAAAAACTGTGAAAGTACCGTAGGTGCTCATTCCAAGGTGTAGATCTCTATGGAGAAGAATGAGCAAGAAACTCCAAAAATTTTGTTACATCATTCATCATCAGATGGTACATTATGTGAGAACGATGTGGCAAGATAATAGTGTCCATAGTAAAATAAAAAGACAATTCAAAATAAAGTTATTAATAATTAAAATATACCGTGGCAGCTAAGAGATGACCAGTCACGACTGACAGCGCCCGTTCACGAACATGACACATGCATCAGCATCACTCAGCTCAACCATTTTGAAGGGAACTAAATGATCCGATACACGCGCCACCGCCAGCGAGACATTAGAGTGAGCATGACATAATCTCAACCGCCAGGGTCATTCAAGTCATTAAAAGACGTGGGTATCTACTCATTGAAAGTTATAAAGTACATTGTACTCACAAAATGATTCCTATGAAACTATATAATACTAGAAAGATTGACTCTATACAATGCAAGGTTAGTTAACAATCTTCATCAGCTCCGACATTAGTATTAGATGATACCCTACGACTGTCGTGAAAAAGAAGAGAATAAACACACACAAAAAAAAAAAATCACTAATTATAACTAAAGTCAAATACGATAATAATACAGAATAATTTGTTGAAAGAACATGAACAATGTCTTGTGTTCAACACAGCGACCAACTATGCTTATCATCTAAATAATCACTCACAGAATAGTAAGCCTTAGAACAGAGGTTAGCTTTTACTTTTGCTTTAAACACGTTAAATGGCAAATCTAGGAATGAGGACGGTAACTTATTATAAAATGTTATACCAACCCCAACGAATGAATTATGCACCTTATGAAGCCGATGAAAAGGAACACGAAGTTTGTGCTTATTCCTGGTATTAAAATTATGGATATCACTATTTTTGCTGTATAGGTGAATGTTTTGCCTGATATATAAGATGTTGGCAAATATGTACTGCGAAGCCACTGTGAGAATTCCAATCTCTTTGAAGAAATCTTTCAGAGAATCTCGCGCACCAAGTTGGTAGATGGCACGAACAGCTCGTTTCTGGAGTACAAATATATTTTGAATATCAGCGGCTTTGCCCCACAGTAGAATACCATAGGACATTACACTGTGAAAATAACTAAAATAGACTAATCTTGCTGTGTCAACGTCAGTGTATTGTCTAACTTTTCTAACAGCGTAGGCGGCCGAACTAAGCCTACCTGCTAGGTTCGATATATGTTGACCCCATTGTAATTTTGAATCTACTGTTATACCCAGAAACAGAGCTGAATCAACAGTTTCAAGCTCCACATTACCGAAGACGATGTTGGGACCCAGATTTCTAACATTGGGCAAAGCAAACTTTACGCATTTGGTATTCTTGGGATTGAGCACAAGGTTATTTGCCGTGAACCAATCTATGACCCTCGATAGTGCGTTGTTTACGTCGTCAAACACTTGTCTATTCCTATCTACTTTAAAGATTAGAGAAGTGTCATCTGCGAACAGTACTACATCGCAGATGTTCTTCAAATGGTGTGGTAGATCGTTAATATAAACCAGGAATAAAAACGGTCCAAGTATTGAGCCTTGAGGTACACCTAGCTGAACAGGTAACCCAGAAGATTTCGCGCCACTAACATCGACACATTGAAATCTGTTAGACAAATATGACTCAATTACTTTGAGGGCTTCATTCTGAACACCGTAATGACGAAGTTTACGCAATAGTGTATCGTGGTGTACGCAATCGAATTGAATTTTTGGTTCTAGGATATGCCGGTTTCCTCTCGATGTTTTCCTTCACCGTTTTGAGAGCAGTGGTGTTGAAATAAATTACACAAAGTAATTTGTAACTCTGTAAGTCGGGACCGATACCACTGGGCCAACTCTGCTCTAGATATTCAGAATCCCTCTTTGCGTTGCACCCTCTCACAGAGAGGAGACCTGTGTCCCAGCAGTGGGAACATTAAAGGCTGATGATGAGTCAAGTTTTTAGAATGAGGCTGGGTGACAGACATGCCATCTCTAGAGACACACCGCATATACACTTGAGATGTAAACCATCCACGAATCCCAAATATTATCTTTGCAGCGGCAGTCTTTTAGAATTGCTCAGCAGTGAATACTCATGACGTGTGCGTTTCACAGGTGATATCAAAGATGTCTCACTTCGACGAGTCGACCAACGGTACCTTCGCGTACACGTGGCGTTCACACTTCGGGGACGCGGACGACCTCGTGTACTTCCCTTCATCCACTTTCGGTATTGACGCCAATAGGACCTTCGAGTGAGTATAGCATTTTGATACCACAGATTTTTTTTGTTGATTCTGTTTATTGAAAAGTCTTATGAAGATTAGACATTGTAACCCACAAAGTGCCACAATTTAATAAAATTAACTCTTGAAAGATGATTTAGGGAGTGATTGAGTTTTTAATTTATTTCCTTTTATTTTACTTTTACACTAGACATTTTTTCTGCACCGTGGATGCGTTTACAAACATTTAAAGAATTGCTTGTAGACCATAATATAATAAATGTTTGTACCTTGCGGGATATGATCACGCGATACGTAGCGTAGCAGTCAATCACTCAACCACTGCGGGAACCACGCAAGCATTACATGCGAAAAAAAACATAAACACCTTGTTTTGGTTCGGACGACGATACTTTACAGATTAAGTAAAAAATTCTGTGTTTGCTCACTGAGCAGTCTTCGACAACTTTACGGCGTGCTAAATACCTACCTAATAATGCCTACCAGTTAAATTTGACCCCTATGAAAACCAAAGCACCTTCCGAGTGTAAAAGTTAGGTCATCGCGTTATAAGTAATATTCGTTCCAGATACGCGGGCCTGCTGGTGTTCAGCGACGTGCCGGTGACGCGGCGCTACACCACGTGCAACGTGTCGCAGGGCTTCGGGGAGTGTCTGCAGGGAGGGTGCTACCCGCTCAGCAAGAGATGCGACGGCAACATGGACTGTCCCGACCACACCGACGAGGCTAACTGTCAGTTTATATTACACTAGCTTTTACTTGCGGCCTAGCTAGCGTACTCAATCGAAAATTTAAGAAGATTTATACAATCTTTCATCCCCTATTTTATCCACTTAGCGGTAGAATTTAACAAAATCCTTTCTTAGGGGATGCTTACGTCGTAGTTGCTTTATGCATGCAAAGTCTCAGCCCGATTGGTTTAAAATGACAAAGTTTCATACAAACTTTCATCCCCTTGAGGGTAGAATTGATCAAAATAGATTCTTCTTACACTAATGTCGGTTGGTCAAAGTATACATTTCGTTTTATTTAGAACAACACGACTGACCGTTCGACTGACTGTACGCGACAGGAATAGGGTCATCACATCATCAGCCTATAAATGTTCCCGTTGTTGGGATATAGGCCTCTGTGAGAGGAAGCGGGCCATAATCCATCACGCAAACACTTCACGAGCCTAAAAAAATACATGTCCATTATTTTTCAAAAGTCAAGGTGGTGGTCAATTTTTTTTTGTGCTGTCAATATTGCTGTTGAAGCCACTCTATAGGTATAATCAGGTTTTATTCAGTACGAGTTTGACAGTCCGTTCCGTTGCAACAAGGGAAAAATACACAAAAAATTCCAACCACAAATAAAAAAGTTTTGGAGCAGGAAAAACCCTACAAGTGTGATGATAAGCTATGTTTAATAAAATATCGTGTTTTATCATTTGTATTTAATTGTTATCCAGGCGAAAACGACATAAATAAATCATTCGAGCTGACGCACTTCCGCAAGTTCCGGTTCAATCGCGTGCAGCGACAATACGACAACGTGTGGCTGTGGCGTGACGTCAACATCGGGCCGCACGGACGATACGTGTTCACTGTGGACGTGCCGCAGGTATGTAACATACAGTACGACAACGTGTGGCTGTGGCGTGACGTCAACATTGGGCCGCACGGACGTTACGTGTTCACTGTGGACGTCCCGCAGGTATGTAACATACAGCACGACAACGTGTGGCTTTGGCGTGACGTCAACAATGGGCCGCACGGACGTTACGTGTTCACTGTGGACGTGCCGCAGGTATGTAACATACAGTACGACAACGTGTGGCTGTGGCGTGACGTCAACAATGGGCCGCACGGACGATATGTGTTCACTGTGGATGTCCCGCAGGTATGTAACATACAGTACGACAACGTGTGGCTGTGGCGTGACGTCAACAATGGGCCGCACGGACGTTACGTGTTCACTGTGGACGTGCCGCAGGTATGTAACATACAGTACGACAACGTGTAGCTGTGGCGTGACGTCAACAATGGGCCGCACGGACGATATGTGTTCACTGTGGATGTCCCGCAGGTATGTAACATACAGTACGACAACGTGTGGCTGTGGCGTGACGTCAACAATGGGCCGCACGGACGTTACGTGTTCACTGTGGACGTGCCGCAGGTATGTAACATACAGTACGACAACGTGTGGCTGTGGCGTGACGTCAACAATGGGCCGCACGGACGTTACGTGTTCACTGTGGACGTGCCGCAGGTATGTAACATACAGTACGACAACGTGTAGCTGTGGCGTGACGTCAACAATGGGCCGCACGGACGATATGTGTTCACTGTGGATGTCCCGCAGGTATGTAACATACAGTACTAAATCCAACGTGTGGCTGTGGCGTGACGTCAACAATGGGCCGCACGGACGTTACGTGTTCACTGTGGACGTGCCGCAGGTATGTAACATACAGTACGACAACGTGTGGCTGTGGCGTGACGTCAACATCGACCCACAAATAGTTGATTTTATTATTCAGTCTTGACAGACTTGTATTATTTGAAAGTTGTGTGACTTTATTCTTTTTTTTTATCTTGTTACAGATACCGGCTCATTGGATAGTTTCAGCATTTAGTATGTCTCCCAGTCTAGGATTAGGCATGTTGACGGAACCTAAACGTGTAAGTACTGACTGTTATTATTGGCTTAAAGATAAAAAAAAGTATTATTGGCTTAAGGGGCAACTAGTCCAGTTTGAAACGAGTCACCGTTTTTATATACTCAATTTTCTTGTTTGTTTGTCGTTCTGGTTGGATTTTTGCAACTCAATTTTGAGGCATTTCCCTATAAGATAGGCTGAATATCTGGCATTTTTGTACAATACCTAGGCAATGTATTAAATGAATCGTATTATACATATACATTGCCTGAACGTTTTAGGCATTCTATACAATGCCTGATTATACACATTGCCTATAATATATACATAGAAACTCACATACACACCTTACCACCTTTCCTTATCAAAGTAGTGGAAGTTCGATAGTCGTATAGTTCAATGTTTGATTGGTAAAATTTGTCAGATTTGGGAAGGTTGACCTGCTGGCGCCTACGCCTGTACAAGACTGGTCAGGTGCAGGTGTTTAAATTACCGCTACTCCACACCCCTTTGAAATTATGATAATCTACTTTAATCTATGTATTTCCTATATGTTTGTTACAGTACATAGGCGTTCTCCCGTTCTTCATCAAAGTGGAGGGTCCGGACCAGTGCCGGCAGGGCGAGCAAGTGGGGCTGCGGGTGGTGGTGTTCAACTACCAGCCGCAGGACATCGAGGCCGTCGTGGTGCTGGAGGCCTCGCCCGACTACAAGTTCGTGCACGTCGAGGAGAACGGCATCGTGAGTACCTACATCTGTAGCAGGTGGGGCTGCGGGTGGTGGTGTTCAACTACCAGCCGCAGGACATCGAGGCCGTCGTGGTGCTGGAGGCCTCGCCCGACTACAAGTTCGTGCACGTCGAGGAGAACGGCATCGTGAGTACCTACATCTGTAGCAGGTGGTGGTGTTCAACTACCAGCCGCAGGACATCGAGGCCGTCGTGGTGCTGGAGGCCTCGCCCGACTACAAGTTCGTGCACGTCGAGGAGAACGGCATCGTGAGTACCTACATCTGTAGCAGGTGGGGCTGCGGGTGGTGGTGTTCAACTACCAGCCGCAGGACATCGAGGCCGTCGTGGTGCTGGAGGCCTCGCCCGACTACAAGTTCGTGCACGTCGAGGAGAACGGCATCGTGAGTACCTACATCTGTAGCAGGTGGGGCTGCGGGTGGTGGTGTTCAACTACCAGCCGCAGGACATCGAGGCCGTCGTGGTGCTGGAGGCCTCGCCCGACTACAAGTTCGTGCACGTCGAGGAGAACGGCATCGTGAGTACCTACATCTGTAGCAGGTGGGGCTGCGGGTGGTGGTGTTCAACTACCAGCCGCAGGACATCGAGGCCGTCGTGGTGCTGGAGGCCTCGCCCGACTACAAGTTCGTGCACGTCGAGGAGAACGGCATCGTGAGTACCTACATCTGTAGCAGGTGGGGCTGCGGGTGGTGGTGTTCAACTACCAGCCGCAGGACATCGAGGCCGTCGTGGTGCTGGAGGCCTCGCCCGACTACAAGTTCGTGCACGTCGAGGAGAACGGCATCGTGAGTACCTACATCTGTAGCAGGTGGGGCTGCGGGTGGTGGTGTTCAACTACCAGCCGCAGGACATCGAGGCCGTCGTGGTGCTGGAGGCCTCGCCCGACTACAAGTTCGTGCACGTCGAGGAGAACGGCATCGTGAGTACCTACATCTGTAGCAGGTGGGGCTGCGGGTGGTGGTGTTCAACTACCAGCCGCAGGACATCGAGGCCGTCGTGGTGCTGGAGGCCTCGCCCGACTACAAGTTCGTGCACGTCGAGGAGAACGGCATCGTGAGTACCTACATCTGTAGCAGGTGGGGCTGCGGGTGGTGGTGTTCAACTACCAGCCGCAGGACATCGAGGCCGTCGTGGTGCTGGAGGCCTCGCCCGACTACAAGTTCGTGCACGTCGAGGAGAACGGCATCGTGAGTACCGCACACATCTGAAGCCATCAATAGATTTGTAACTTTATACTTTATTTTCATTAATAAAGTCGATTATGTAAAGGCATCATGATTACAGAGCGGCCCCTAGGTGGAGCTACAATATTAAAAAGACTGCGTTCAAGCGAAACTCGTCTGATTTTTGAGTTTATGCTTACTCATCAAAGATCATTATATGACAGGGAAACTAACGTAACATACTTTCCAAATCATTGGGGTATTGATTGATTTTGATTATCTTTCGAATGAGCTAATATTTATTCTCAAGCTCTTAAAGCAGTTTGTGTGCACATGTGACTGTTCATAAAATACCCTAGGCTGATAAAATTTTCGTTTTTCCTAAATTACATTAATATAGTGGAAAATATGAAAGATGGGGTCCCCCCCTGGGGGGGCCGAGGTAGGGCCCCGCCTCCGCCCAACCTCCGTGGTGCACGTACCATTGACAACTGCGACCTCCTTATTGCTAGTTCTGAATTAATGCTTTATTCAACTAGTACAGGTGAATTTTCCAATGTAGAAGAATACTGCTAGAAGCCGATTTTGATGAAAACTGAAACTGTATCATTGACCTGTAGATTTGAAAAGAAATACACAGGGTGGATTATTTAGTCATCGCATATTGTTGTTAAAAAGGCCAAATTATTGAATTTTGGACCAAATTTCACCCTTTATACTTTCTATGCCCTCTTAATTGTTCACCTGTCGTGTGTATCCCGGCCAGGTCCGCTCGTACAACCCGCGCACGTCGTTCGGCGAGCACCAGTTCTTCGTGTACATCACGTCGGGCGACGCGGCCACCGTGCACGTGCCCGTCGTGGCAACAAGGTTGGGAGACGTGCACGTGCGACTGCACGCCTCCACGCTCATGGGACAACATCACTACGTCAAGAAGATCACTGTCGAGGTGAGCCCTGAGAATACAGAATTAATAATTACTTTCTTTTCTTATTTACATTATTATGTTTTTTGTTTATTTTTTATTCACTTGAAGTTGTTCTGTTCTGTGTGCGTCTATTAAAAACTTTTTCTTTTTTTTCTGTCCATAGCCCGACGGCCTGCCCCAGTACCGTCACCAGTCCGTCCTGCTGGACCTGTCCAACCGCGCGTACGTGTTCCAGTACATGCACGTGAACGTGACGGAGACGCCCATCATCCCGTACGAGGTGGACCGCTACTACGTGTTCGGGTCCAACCGAGCGCGCATCTCCGTGGTGGGGGACGTGGTGGGGCCGCTGTTCCCCACCATGCCGGTCAACGCCAGCAGTCTGCTGCACCTGCCCATGGTGAGTAGTGCGTGGTGCTCACTAACATCTCCGTGGTGGGGGACGTGGTGGGGCCGCTGTTCCCCACCATGCCGGTCAACGCCAGCAGTCTGCTGCACCTGCCCATGGTGAGTAGTGCGTGGTGCTCACTAACATCTCCGTGGTGGGGGACGTGGTGGGGCCGCTGTTCCCCACCATGCCGGTCAACGCCAGCAGTCTGCTGCACCTGCCCATGGTGAGTAGTGCGTGGTGCTCACTAACATCTCCGTGGTGGGGGACGTGGTGGGGCCGCTGTTCCCCACCATGCCGGTCAACGCCAGCAGTCTGCTGCACCTGCCCATGGTGAGTAGTGCGTGGTGCTCACTAACATCTCCGTGGTGGGGGACGTGGTGGGGCCGCTGTTCCCCACCATGCCGGTCAACGCCAGCAGTCTGCTGCACCTGCCCATGGTGAGTAGTGCGTGGTGCTCACTAACATCTCCGTGGTGGGGGACGTGGTGGGGCCGCTGTTCCCCACCATGCCGGTCAACGCCAGCAGTCTGCTGCACCTGCCCATGGTGAGTAGTGCGTGGTGCTCACTAACATCTCCGTGGTGGGGGACGTGGTGGGGCCGCTGTTCCCCACCATGCCGGTCAACGCCAGCAGTCTGCTGCACCTGCCCATGGTGAGTAGTGCGTGGTGCTCACTAACATCTCCGTGGTGGGGGACGTGGTGGGGCCGCTGTTCCCCACCATGCCGGTCAACGCCAGCAGTCTGCTGCACCTGCCCATGGTGAGTAGTGCGTGGTGCTCACTAACATCTCCGTGGTGGGGGACGTGGTGGGGCCGCTGTTCCCCACCATGCCGGTCAACGCCAGCAGTCTGCTGCACCTGCCCATGGTGAGTAGTGCGTGGTGCTCACTAACATCTCCGTGGTGGGGGACGTGGTGGGGCCGCTGTTCCCCACCATGCCGGTCAACGCCAGCAGTCTGCTGCACCTGCCCATGGTGAGTAGTGCGTGGTGCTCACTAACATCTCCGTGGTGGGGGACGTGGTGGGGCCGCTGTTCCCCACCATGCCGGTCAACGCCAGCAGTCTGCTGCACCTGCCCATGGTGAGTAGTGCGTGGTGCTCACTAACATCTCCGTGGTGGGGGACGTGGTGGGGCCGCTGTTCCCCACCATGCCGGTCAACGCCAGCAGTCTGCTGCACCTGCCCATGGTGAGTAGTGCGTGGTGCTCACTAACATCTCCGTGGTGGGGGACGTGGTGGGGCCGCTGTTCCCCACCATGCCGGTCAACGCCAGCAGTCTGCTGCACCTGCCCATGATGAGTATAACCCCTTCTACACGATCCTATCCAACCGACGACAGAGGTGACCTTGATCGCGTCAACCGTCCGGAGCGCTGTCAGCCGATCACGGCCACAGCCTGTCGCGATGAATGCGCTCCCGACCAAGATCGTCCAAAGGTCGTTTGACTCCGCCAATATAACGTCGGCCGACCAACGTCTACACGGTAGATTTTCACACCAACTGGACCAAGGTCACCTCTGTCGGGCGATCGGGTTGGATCGTGGTGCTCACTAAGGGAGCTTCCCCGCGACGCGATTCATGCGATTTGCAATTTCTACTAAATAAAAATGAAAATTGTCGTTGCCGCTACGAATTATAATAATGCAATTCGATTGACTTGACGTAGCCGTGGCGATCGTGTTTTGTTTTTCATGTACCCGTAGAAAACAACGTGTTTTATGTCAAATGTCGTAGTGTTAAGGTTCATTTTTACTTGTAGTTGGAATCGGTCGAATTACAATGGCGTCGCGCTATGGATAAAGTCCCTTACCACACTTCTTTCAATTAATGAGCCTATTATCTTACATTTCCAATTTGTCCGACTGCGAAAACGATAGCGTGCACGAATTTAACAAGAAAATTGAGACATTTTTACTAAAAGGCTACAAAAAACGAACTGAAGATACAACTGAGAAAAGAAATAAAGAAATTATAACAAAGGAAATAGAAACTCTAAAAAACAAAAAACACATGTTAAAAAACAAGAAAAACAAAACTAGGCAAGAAAAGAAAAGTCTGAGTAAACTATATAGAACAATACATAAAAAAATAAAACAAAACATTAAAAAGAGGAGACTCGATACAATCAGCAAGTTCATAGAAGAGACAGGTGGAATAAAAAAGGCTTATAAAAAGTTAGAAAGTACCAAGCATCTCATGACACAACTCCAGAATGCCTCGGGAATCATCGTCACTCATAGGAAAGACCTAATGTCGATAGCTACACAGTTCTATCAGAACCTCTACACGTGTGTAAATAAAAATCATGAGACACCAATGCCTAAAAATTATAAACCAGTTCAAGAAACAGTACCACCTTTTTTAGAAAGAGAGATAGAGCTATCTATAATAAAACTAAAAGCAGGAAAGAGCCCAGGACCTGACGGAGTGACAAACGAGATGATAAAAGCCGCGAAAGAGAAACTAATAAAACCACTCACTAAACTTTTCAACTGTATTTTAAAAACAAAAGAACTACCGGAAACATGGACATGCTCGGAGATAGTTCTACTGTATAAAAAGGGAGACCCCAAACTGATATCCAATTACAGACCCATCAGTCTTATATCCTGTCTGTATAAAGTATTTGCATCGACCCTACTAAATTAAACCAAATTTATATTCGCATACCTAGTCGTTCTCAACGTATTCGTGATACTTATGCTCATACTTTATTTGCTCCCAAGCCTTGCAGGACTAACGCAGGCGAACGAGCTCCCTTACGGCGCATTATGAAATGTTACAATGATAATTTTGCTGATCTTGATTTATTTGTATTATCACGTGCTCAATTTAAGAAACGTATCCTTGAAAGAACTGTTCATAATGTACTTCCACCCTCCAGAGTAGTGTAAATGACCAAATATTCTATATAAAATGTTATTTTCTTTTTCCATTTTTGGTAATGTCCGCGTGTACCCAACGAATTAAATTTATAATACATTATTTTGTGGATAGCGGTGCTGGTTGCGTAATTATATAATTGTATTTTAATCTGTAGTAGATTTAAGACTTATTACGCAATTGTTTGCTGTCCTAAAGAAATAAAAATAAAAAAATAAAATAAATAAATAAGACGTGTAACAACGAAGATTGACGAGAACCAGCCTGTAGAGCAAGCGGGATTCATGAAAAATTTCTCTACCAATGACCACATACACACACTGAAAGTAATGGGAATATGACCTCCCCTTATACGTTGCTTTCATAGACTACTCGAAAGCCTTCGATTCAATTTCACATGACTCTATATGGCAGGCTTTAAACCAGTAAGGACTAGACCACGACTATTTAGAACTTATTAAAGCTATTTACTTGAGAAGCACAACAAGAGTACGTCTAGACTCAAGAGGACCATCATTTCAAGTCGAGAGGGGGGTAAAGCAAGGCGATCCGCTCTCCCCAAAGCTTTTCATCGCAGTCTTAGAATCCATATTCCGAAACCTCGATTGGAGTGATGTGGGAATAAAAATCAATGGCAAGTATCTCTCACACCTCAGTTTTGCGGATGACATAGTACTGCTGTCGGAAGACCCGCGTAAACTTAACGACATGATAGAGTCCCTTAGCCATCACAGTGAGACCGTTGGGTTACAGATCAACAGGGACAAAACGAAAATAATAACCAATCGTGAAGAAATACCTATATCCATACAGTCTCAAACTATAGAATATGTCTCAGATTATACTTACCTCGGACATCTAATCTCAATAAAATCCTGTACAGAAAAAGAAATCGATCAAAGAGTAAAGAAAACGTGGAGTAAATACTGGGCTATGAAGGAAATTTTCAAAGGCCCCATACCCACAAAACTGAAAACGAAAGCGATGAACATCTGCCTAACGCCGGTTCTTACCTACGCATGCCAGACATGGTCCCTCAAAAAATCACTCTTAAATAAAATAAGAACCTGCCAAAGAGGACTAGAACGGAGTTACATGAACATCAAATTGAAAGATAGAGTCAAAAGTTCACTGATAAGGAAAAAAACAAAGGCGAAAGATGCAGTCAAACAGGTCCTGACATTAAAATGGAAATGGTCTGGTCATATTCAGAGAGCTACGGATCAAAGATGGTCACAAATAATCACAAATTGGTACCCAATATATAAAAAACGAAGGAAAGGTAGACCATTTAAAAGATGGAGTGACGACATCGTAGAAATAGCCGGAAACTTATGGTCCAGACGGGCAAATGATAGAGCCACCTGGAATGGTTTGGAGGAGGCTTTCACCGCAAAAGGCGGCCCTTACACCTAACAATACTAACCTTATTTAAAAACAAAACTAACATTACTAACAAATAATTAAATAAGCATACATAATAGTAGATAAGAAAAACATATATGTAAGGGATTAAATAAAGCTAATAAATAAAATAAATATCTTACATTTCATAAAACAAAATCCCTTTTCCTCCAGGACTCAGCCGAGCAGAACATGTTCAGTTTCGCAGCCAACATGTACCTGACGCTGTACATGCGCTTGATCAACCAGCGCAACCGGACGCTGGAGCACGAAGCCTTCTACCACATGAACATACTGTACCAACGACAGCTGTCCTTTATGAAGCCGGACGGCTCCTTCAGTTTGTTCAGAAGCGACTGGTTAGTACTGTTACTAGCTGGGAATTGGGATAAATTAATTAACACCAATTAAAACCAAATAAACTTTAATTACACACGAATCACAATTTAAAACAATCACTAAACACTACTCAACACTTAAACACACTCTTAATCACACGTAAAAGTCACTTAAAGATCGCTTGTAGTTCACTTTGAGTCGCCTCGATCGTAGTCAAAACCAGACTGACTCAGGTCGCCGATCGACGCCCTTTATATTCCCCGGCCGGACCCACTAGATATTTCTAGAAGATGGTCGAATGTTCTGGAAACATTATAGACTTCGACACAGTCCCATACCCTCCGGAACATTCCAGAACCATCTCGAACAGGGTAGAACTTTCTAGAAACTTTCCGAACAATCCTTTGTAGAATTGTCGAGAACGTTGTGGAACCTTCGAGAAGCCTATAAATAGGTCTCGCAATTCGATCGACGTAACAGTACCAACGTTCATCATCTGTCTAGCCTTTTCTCAACTATATTGGGGTTGGCAGATGCAGCTGAATATCAGTATTTTACATGAAGCGACTGCCTGTCGGACCTCCACAACCCATTAACTGGGTAATACGATATCCCATGGTAAGACTGGTTGTTAGACTTTGAGAGCTTCTGACTAATAGTAACGACTGTTAAAGATCTACAAATGACAGCCGGGACCAACAGCTTTACTTGGTTTCCGAGGCACGGAGGAAACTCGCTATGACAGATGGTCACCTATCTACAGACTAACCTCGACAAGCGTGGCCTAACTTGAATAAAGGCCTGCGGCAGTAATTATTTATCCACGAGCTCATCTGCAAAGCTACAAGGTTATTTGCCAAAAAAAAAAAACAGGAAGTTTCACACATTGTCAATGGAAAATAAATTATTATGTTGTAGGTATGAAACATCTGTTTTTTTGTTTGATATTTCATGGTCGGTTTCATAGTAAAAGTTGTTTTATAACCATAAAAACGTAATTCCTTATTGTTATTCACAAAACAGGAACCAATCAGCGTCGAGCGTCTGGTTGACGTCATTCTGCGCGAAGATATTCCAAGACGCATCGTTCAACGAGTGGGAGAACTTCATATACATAGATCCTGAGGTAAAATACTGTAGTAACACAACATATAAAAAATAATTCAGAATCATTAAAAAATCGGTACAGGTATTACGCAAATAGGCTAGTTTCCTTAAAAAATGTAATTAGTCCGTCTTTTATTTTAAACTATTCAAAAATAAGGGACACGTATTTTTTTATTTGTGAATTAGACCAAAAATGACAAAGATATAGCCTAGCCACGATGCGTGGCATTTTTCGCGCACGGTGACGTCACAGGTAACTTAAATAGGCTATTATCTTTGTTATTTTCATGCGGGTCGGGTATGAGGTAGTGCCGATCTACGTGTCCAATATTTTTTTATAATCTAAAATACGGACTAATAAATAGAATGTAATTATTTTGACCCTGGAAACTACCCTATTCATATTTAAATTCCAATCCTGTTATCAGGTGATATCAATGGCGGTGTCTTGGGTGCTGGACCATCAGACCCCAGACGGCGCCTTCTACGAAGTGACCTGGCTGCCCAACAGGAATGACAACTCCACCATAGTGGTGCCCAAGAACAGCTCCTTGTATAGAGAGGCCTTCGGACATGCTGGCTGGCACGACGCTAGTGCTGTGGAAGTAAGATCTTTTATTGTTACTGAATGATTTATTTAAAATTATATTTCAGTTTTATAAAACCTAAATTTTAACTTAAATACTCAATATTTTATAAATATTTAACGCAATAACGCATGCGTAGCGATTTTCAAATATTTTCTTTGGAAAGAAAAATTCAATCCGCGGGCTGGGATGAGTCGTTAAAAATGGAAGAAAGAATTCGCCGTGGCGGGTACGATCCTCGTTAGCTCGGTTGGAAATGAGCGTCGGATGTACTGAATCCGAAGGCCGCAAGTTCGAATCCTGCCCACGGATCGATTTTTTCTTTCCTAAGAAAATCTTTAAATACTTAATTAACTAATCTAATATGAGTTAAAGTAACTAACAAAGAGCGTCAAAAATTCGCCCACATCGTTGTCAATGGGATAAGTGCCCAGAAAGAATGAAGATAATTATGATCCTTATAAAGGCCTTATTAGACCACCCAATTTTTAGGGACCCTAACCCTAACTAAGAGTGGTGTAATAAGACTTAGGGAGTTAGTGTCCCGAATAAGGTAAGGTAATAAGCACTGCACTAACTAGGGTACACGCCCACCCTGGATGCAGGGCCCTTCATATCGGGTTGTGTAATAAGCGCTTTAAGCAACATCGCACTAACGAATGGTGTAATAATAGAATTTGTGACTTTTTTTTCAAAATCAGAAGGTTCTATTCCTGGCCAGAGTTATTGATTTTTCTAAAATCCAATGATGCAGTTTTATTTTTCCTCAAAACCGGCCTTGAGACTCCTTTCATTGTTTTTCGATATTCCCCATAGTTTCAAATTACAGCCAATAGCCATCCACGCCTCATAGTTTCATATATAGCCAATAGCCATCCACGCCCAATTGAAAAATTCAACCTGTATATGACTGGTCGACAAAGTCACGGCAACTAAAAGATTCCAAAAAGCGGCTGCTATAAAACAAGTCAAGTTTGTGAATTTCTCTATTCTCCGGTGTTACACAAGGTTTATCATTTTTCCAGGTAAACAACTCGATAATAATGCAACGTAACATCACACTGACTGCCCAAGTGGTCATCACTTTGGAAACTGTCAAGAATCTCAAAGACATTGGAGTAAGAGAGGTAAGATTAAAAATTTACTTGTTCATTTACAAAACTTTGTTCGTTTCAGATATTGTTTTTTGGACCATATACAGATTACAGTTACAGAACAGCATTTAATTAAATCAGCCTTTATTTTTTCATTGTTTGGCTAAACCCATACAACATATATATATAAAATAAACAGTTAAGAATGAATGGACCTTGATGAGTAGCATGACTGCGATGTTTGAACCGATTTTACCTCAACATAGAACATTAAAAAATTGAATGAAAGATTCCACCTGGCCGGGCATGATTACAATGACCTACTCGGTAAGGCGTCTGGAATACTGAGTCCTGCTCGCAATCGAATTATCCTTAAAAAAAATACGTCAATTTGCGATGGAAAACGCAACTAAAAAAAAACGATACTTAGTTTAAAACGATGGTGTATTATACATAAAAATGGCTCAGTTTTTAGGGTTCCGTAGTCAACAAGGAACCCTTATAGTTTCGCCATGTCCGTCCGTCCGTCCGTCCGCAGTTTAGCTCAGAGACGCACAGTACTAGAGAGCTGTAATTTGGTGTAAATATACGGATTTGTTGTGCCGAAAAAGTGGTAAAATAAAATCTCGTAAAATATTTTTTTTTAGGGTACCTCCAGTACTTACACGTAAAGTGAGGATTTTTTTTTTTCTCGCGTACCCCTTAGTGTGGGGTATCATTAAATAGGCCTTTAAAAAATAATGTGAGTTTCCATTAACAATTTTTTGATAAAAAAATTCGTTTGTGAAATATTAAGCTTTAAAGTGCTAAATTTTGCTCGATTCGAGTGTCCCCCCCCCTCTACCAGCTAAACGGTTATGTTTGGGAGTGTGAAAAATTCACAATAGTAGTACATATAACGAAGTTTTAAAGAAAATTATCATGACTAAGTAGGCTTTACAACTTTACGAGTAATAGTCGACCAACTTATAAAATGTACTTGATATCATATTTTCTTAAACAAAATGTATCGGAGACAACTGCAAATGTAAGTTTGTCAACTTTATTTTTACAGCTTTTATAGGTATGTTTTTTGGGATAGGTAGGTTTTTATCGTCAACTATTTTTAACTAAATTCAAAAAAAAGGAGGAGGTTCTAAATTCGTTGTAACCTTTTTTCTTATGTATTTTCCCCGATTTCTCAAAGACTCCTGGACCGATTTTGAAAATTCTTCTTTTTAAAATTAAATTCAGCGAATCAGTTTAGTTAGTTCGCATAAGTATTTTGATGGGCAACTACGGAACCCAACAGTGTGCGTGGCCCGACACGCACTTGGCCGGTTTTTTTTTAAATATTATCAACATTATATTAGCCGCAAGACGTCCACTGTTGAACATAGGCCTCCCTTATAGACTTCCAATAGGACCGGTTGTCGCGGCATCTAGCGTGATACCACGGTAATAATATCTACAGTACTTGATCTTCATACAAACGGACGAAACGCGAGCTACTCGTATACCTACGTGCCTCGATGTCGAGGCGCACTCGGGGCGCTGACAGTCACGCACAGAGTACTTTTATTATATATGGGATAGAGGTACAACTCTGCGTCGAAACTGAGAAACGTCAAATGTCGCCCTCTGGACGCAGGTTTTGGAACTAATGCCAACACACAAGCATACTACATACGTACATACATACACACACATACTTACATTCGTACCTACTCCACTACTTGAATATTGGTTTAGGCGGTTTAGGGTACTTATGTGAATTACTTAATCGCTTGCAGTTATGTGAAAAGCGAAAAAGTAATTCACAACTATTAAAAAAAAAACAATGATCTTAGACTTTTTTTTTATTTCTTTCTTTTAAAACATTTCTTACTTAGTTTTCTTGCTTTAACTTTATACAAATCCGTATTATCATCATCCGGGGACGCAACACTGTCTGTTAGACATGACAATAGGAAGATATAATGTCACAAACACAAAAGTTGCGTCACCAAACGGTTCGTCAGAGTCCTGTCTCAAAACTTGATTTTAACAACAACACAAGCACAAAATCAACACGGCCGGAGGAGCCGAGACTCGACGACAACGGACTTAGGTGGAAAAAGCACTTTAGGACGGTTAAAATCTGGAAAAATAAACAAAACGCGGAAAATACGTTAACGCAAACTTGCGGCCAAGTTTGTTCATAGATTAATTATTGTTTGTTTGACATTTGTTGTAGTGTTGCTGTTGCTTATAATATAAATAAATTCAGTTACTAAATCTTGATTTTTTTTTATTACTTTATATTTTAATGAGCTTCCAAATAAAATTTTATTGTTTTCTCGTTGTATTGTTTATAATAAATAAGTTCATCGAGATTATACTACTCATATAAATTGAGCGAAGGCTGGTCATACCAGAGTCAAATGAATGACTGTTTGCACGCCATCTTGCGCACATAATAGAACTACGTAGTCACAAATCTTGTAATACTGCCATCTATAAGCGGGTTTTGTAAAAGTAGCACAATATAATGTAACCAAATTAAAATGTCAGTTTCATGTGCAAGCCGGCAGTACTTCTGGTGTTCAATCTTATTTTGCATACTTATACGAGAACGATTACCCGTTTCCAAGTACTAAGATTGTCAACCCTGCAGTCACGGCCGTACCGTAGTGATGAACGGACGGTGTGTTGTTTTTTTAACAAAATCAGTTCATGGACATAATTTAATATGACGAGTAGGAAATACTGTGCTGTTTTTGGGTGTATGAATTCGTCAATAACGTATCCAGTCATAAGTTTTTTTTTTTTTATTACTTGGAAACTCTGAAAAGTACTGACTATAAAATAATTTTACTTAAGGTGATTGCTTCGATGTAGCCCGCGAAATTCAATTTTTTTTACGTTTTTTGCAATTTGCAGGCCAGTGACATGTTGTAACTTTATAAATATTTGTGTTGCGCAAATAACAAGTATAATTTTAAATACAAAAATTGTCAAATAATTCGCTCCATCAGCTCTCACATAGAAAAGGTGCATCGTAGTTAGATTTCGGAGATTTTAACATGATGCACCTTTTCTATGTGAGAGCTGATGGAGCGAGTTTTTTGATATTTTTTATATTTAAAATTATACCTTCGCGAAGGCGCCCAGCTCCGAGCACGCCTTGTTATTTGCGCAACACAAATATTTATAAAGTTACAACATGTCACTGGCCTGCAAATTGCAAAAAACGTAAAAAAATTTGAATTTCGCGGGCTGGTTGGAGCATCCCCCTTAAGTACTAGTAGCTGGTAGGTAGATACATAATGTGTGACTTTTTAATGGATAAATATTTTCTATTATCTCACGAAAAAAAGGGTATTTGGATTAATAAATACAGTGAATATACTAAAGGAAAGTTACTGAGACAAGTGAAATAGGTAAGTTATAGGCAGTTATGAATGAATCATGATACGGTAGGTACTCGTACTTACGCTTGTGTTAAAATCCTTCCTATTCAATATACAAAGTATTTTATTTGTTTACTGATATAAGAAAAGTATATTTACAATCACAAAACTAAATAGATACAGAAAGTAGGCAAATGTAATTAAAATGCTGGAGACGGGCGTCGGATCGAACAGCCCTAGCGTATGTTTACGTACCGCGCGGCTGTAAGTATATATTTCTATCATGCGGCCGAGATCCACTACTGTAGATATTTATACTGTGGTGATACTGTGGTTTTCATAAAGTCGTCTGCTCACCTACCTAGTGGGTGGACGTCCTACGCTGCGTTTGCTGGTGCGTGGTCTCCACTTTTTTTATGTGCAATGGGTTTGTTCTTGACCTTACTTTAGATCAGGAGTGACTAAGACAAGGTCGACAATGGAGCAAGCTTACTTAGAAGAAGCCTGTTCACTCTAACTTTGAAGAGATTAGGGTTGTATGCGTTCGGCAACACAGACGCAGGCAGAGACTTTCACTCCTTCCTTTTAATTACTTTATTTTGCAGGGTCTGAGTGCGCGCGTGTCGTCGGCCCAGCAGCGCGGCGTGCGCTGGCTGGAGCGCCACCTGCGGCTGCTGGACGAGTGCGGCTCGCCGTACGCGCTGGCGCTGGTGGCGCACGCGCTCACCTTCGCGAAGGCGCCCAGCTCCGAGCACGCCTTCAGGCTGCTCAAGAGACGACAGAGATACGAAGGTAACGCGAGCAAGACCCTGAGTTTCTCTGCTCCTTTTAATAAATATCCGACTTCAAAAAGGAGAAGATTCACATTTTTTTTTTAAACCTTACCAAGAATTTCTCCTGTATCGTGGGTGCGTTTCAAATGTAACGCACGTTAATCGAGATATCGCCTCTGCAGCTCAGCCTTGGCCAGTCAGCCATAGCCAGTTAGAAGCCACAGCAGTTACCGCCAGCTAGAATGCAACGCCTAGGCAAGATATCGCCTCTGCAGCCCTGCCGCGTTTATTCGCTCTTATCTCCGTCGCTTATTTTTTTTCTTTAATAGAGTATACTTCCCAAATGGTCCCATGAAAATTTTATAAAAAAAAAAAAACAACAATAATCTAAAAAAAAATATCAACATTGTCTACACTCCGAGGTTTCTGATTCGATTTGTGTAATTCTTTTTTAGTTAGATGCAGTATACCAGTCATTTATTCCCATATTTTCTTTATTTAGTTTAGTCATTTTCTTCAACCACGTACTAACTTCACTATGCCCCACAGGTGGGCTCAGCTACTGGGGCCAGGAGCCAGTCCCGCAGCCCCCCTACAAGATGGAGAACCAGAAGCCGTTCCTGCTGCCGCGCCTGCCGTACAAGTACGACTCCAACAACATCGCGGCCACCGCGTACGCGCTGCTGGCCTGCATGGACCACCAGGACAACAACGAGCCCATCGTCATGTGGCTCAACTCGCAGCGCCTGCAGGACGGCGGCTGGGCTTCCACGCAGGTTTGTGATGAAAACAATTATTAGTAGGTTGGTACTCCTACAATAGATAGCACAACGTCACCGCAAAACGTTCAACGTACGAGTACAAATAAGAGAACGAAAAATTTTGCCTCGACGAACAGTGCATTTTTGTTTTACGTGATAAAATTAATCATCCAATAGGCGTATTTCCATTAGCCGGCACGACACCGGCAACGGCGACTGCGCCGGCGCCGTACCTGTGCCGGGGAAACAAAAATGTATAGCTCGCTTTTGCACTTACCGGCGCCGGCCCGTTGAATCCTGCCCATGTATTAGTCCTGCCCATGTATTTTTGCGTTTCCGAGCTGGCTAATGGAAAAACGCCCATCGAGTCCTCTAATCCTCTACCCGTCCTTCAATAACCCTTACCGTTCCGAGGCCACGGTTACCAGATAGTCCCGCGACCCTGACCGCCTTTGGGCCTCTAATGGGGTCCCCCTCGTCTTACGGCAGACAGCTCTTTGAAGTTCTCGTGGAACACGTCGCGCCGTCGACCCAGGCCTGGTTCATGATCGGACAGCAACCCATTACTTGCCGTCCGCATACCCGACAAGCAGTCCTGCGATGTCCTAAAGTGTGGTAAAATCATTGAATGAGGAAGACTCATTCACGCAGAGCAGGAGGAACTGTCAAAATTGTACTGACTAAAATCCACGGTGTCCTTCAATAGCCCTTTACGTTCCAGGGTTACTATAGCTCTTTAGTCCCGCGACCCCAGCAGGCTTTTGCCCTCTAGGGGGCTCCGTCAAATAAGAGGTGTCTAACAAAAGATTTATTACTTAAATGTGAGTGAAAACGTCAATTGAAAGAGAACGCCTTAGAGCCTACACTGATGTTATTCGTGAAGTTTTATGATGAAATGTATAAAGGTGGCGATCTCTAGTTTCTGTCTACCACCATAAACAAACTACAAGATTTACGAATGTATGTTCCATTTGGTCTCCCCAGGACACATACATAGCTCTCCGCGCGCTGATCGAGTACACCAACCGCAAGCGGCTGCGCGACGTGTCGTCGCTGACCGTGAGTGTGGACGCGGTGGCGCTGGCCGGCAACACGCGCACGCTGCACGTGCGGAACGACAACATCGCGGTCATGCAGTTCATTGACGTGAGTCTACTATACAATAGAGTACAAAAATAATTGTTCGATTGCAGATACACAACAATGAGGAAGAATAAAAATTAATAAAAAAAACATAAAAATAACAGAACAAGTCTATACTAATATTATCAAGCTTGTTTGTTTGTTTGGACGCGCTAATCACAGGAACTAGGTACTGGTTGGAAATTAAAAAATCCTTTTGTGATGGATAGTCCAGTCCTTGTTTCCTCATATTTTCGGATATAGCCATCCACGCCCAGTTGAAAAATTCACCCTGTATAATATCAACAGTGGAATTGTTGACACCATGGGAAATGATGGAATAAAAAATCCACAAACAATTCACACATGAACCGTAAAGACATAACACTCCATTTTTTCCGCTGTACGGTACTCTTCCTACATGAATCTGTTGTAAAACTGTTTACGTGACAGTTAGACGACTGCGGTCTGTAGGTAAAAACAACGATAAATCATTTGTGTCGCTCAGATCCCCGAGGCGTGGGGCACGGTGAAGGTGACGGCGCGCGGCGCGGGCTACGCCATCCTGCAGATGTCGGTGCAGTACAACGTGGACATCGAGCGCTTCCAGACGCCGCCGCCGCTCGAATGCTTCTCGCTGCGCTCCTCGCATCACTTCTACGGCAGGAATCAGTCGCACATCGAGTTCCAGGCGTGCGCCAGGTTAGTACACACCTGCATTGTCACAACCTCTTAGAAAAAAAAGCCTGTTTAGTAGCAGTGGTATCCATTTAGGTGACTACTTCGAACTTTACTTTCGAGAACTATTTTCGAATCCATAATGACGATAGAATTTATCAATTACCCTTTTCGCTAAACCTAACGCTAACGCTAACCATCAGCGGCACTGCCCCACATGAGAATACCATACGATATGACTCTGCGGAAATAACTAAACTAAATGGACTGTCTCTAAGGCCTTTATTACAGAACGTCACTCAATACTCAAGTATTACTTAAAACTAGATTCAAGGCATTTGATTGGTTGAAATCTAGATTTAAATAGAGATCAGTGCTTGAGTTTCGTTCTGTAATACGGGCCTTAGTCTGGTAAACCACTCTCTGTGAAGCATTTTTTAACGGCGAAAGCTCCACAAAGCAATTTTTTTGTCAATTTGTCTGTTTCTGGGTGATGTGGGTCCCACTCCACAAGAGGAACGCTATATCTTTGAGGATTGTTCTCTAAGTTGACGTGTTTGTTCTGGTGCAGCTGGACCCTGACGTCGGAGTCTCCTCGCTCGGGGCTGGCGGTGCTGGAGGCAGGCGTGCCCACGGGCTACATGGTGCAGCAACAGAAGCTGGACGCCTACGTACTGAGCAGACGTGTGCCCAGGCTGCAGCGCGCCAAGTACCTGCCCACCAAGATACTGTTCTACTTCGACTATGTAAGTACTGACTATCCATATACGCCATCTAAAGGCTAGCACAAATATGCAAGGTGACTGAAAGATCTAATCAGTCCGTCAGTTTGGACACGCCGCAATCTGCGGTAAGACCCCTCTTTGAGGAGTGGCTGGATAAGTGTCACACCGTCCTGACTTTTCGCCTGACACAGGTCCTCACCGAATACGGATGTTTAGGTACCTGTGTCTGATGAGGAAAGAGGAAACGTCTGTGTCACCACTGCTCAGATCGCTCGGAGGACATGGTGGACCATACTGCGCAGGACTGCCACGTGCGCAGCAGAGCACCGACGTGTCCTCACGACGGCGATAGGCGGAGACCTCTCGCGTCCGACATTGGTCGAGGCCATGAAGAAGCAGTCATGCTAGTGTTTCAACATACGGTTAACATTTAACAATATTCATAAAAATTTATTCTGTGTGTAGCTATCTGAAGAGCCGACTTGCGTGAACTTCACAATCGAGCGCTGGTTCCCGGTAGCCAACATGTCGCGGTACCTTCCTATGCGTGTCTACGACTACTACGCACCCGGTAACTATTCATTATTTATATTTTTGTCAATTTTTTGAATTTAGTTGTCGCAACGTGACATTTCTGGGTTTGATTCCCAGGTCCGTAATATCTCTCTGAATTTAAAACTGGTTGATAGGCTCGCTCCACATGGAATGTAAGCATAACAGGCGACATGTGTGTCTACTATAGGTACACCTTTGCCTAATTAAAAAAAATATACAGGCATTATTGTATGTAACAAGTCTTCTATAAAAACTAACAAGAATAATTTGCAATAATTTCCAATTCTGTATCTAAATGACTGAAAAAAGAGAGAAAAGTTTATAAGTTCGATTTCCCAAATAATTTTTGTCGACTAATAGACTTTTCCTTTTACGCCGACGATAAAACCATTTAAGAGATTACCATTTTATTGAAACTAGAGTAATAATAAACAATATTATCCAACAGAACGCTTCAACGAGAGTATATTCGATGCGCTGCCGACCTATCTCCTGAACATTTGCGAAGTGTGCGGCTCCTCGCAGTGTCCGTACTGCGCGATATACAACAGCGGCCTACGATCTACTCTCGCGACCCCGCTGCTACTCACAGCCGTCCTTATCACCGTCATACGGTACTTACGGCCGCTAATGAATCTCTATACCAACTCATAGGTATGTTTTTTATGAGTTACGATATTGTAATGGAAAGTAGAATACCAAAACTTTGTGGTTTGTTTATAGAATGACTCGTTTTAATGATCAAGGTGTGGTTTTTGTGTTACATTTATTCCCAGTGATGAAAAATGTCTGTAGTTACAAAATGTGTTAATGCCATAGTTGCAGTCATAGAACCAAATGTTATTCTCTATAAAGGGCTTCACACACAGCAGCTATAATGTAAAGATGTACATTATAGCATGAAACATCTTATTACATCTTGCCATAGAAATCGTCAGGAGACCACACACGGCAGCTACAATGTATATTTTTACATCTTCGAATTTCTATGGAAAGATTTAATGAGATGTATCGTGCTATAATGTACATCTTTACATTATAGCTGCTTTGTGTGAATGAAGCCCTTAGGACTCAATTACTTGCTTGTTGACGCGCTTGGATCAAATTCTCTAGAACAGCAATTCAGCGGGCGGCAACCTTTGGTATGCTTTTGGTTTACAAAGTAGCAAAATAAAGTAACAGCGACGAACAATTTTATGATATCAAAAATAATTGTCGAGGATTATGAAGTTTGAGGTCAACATTACTCAAACCTTTATTTGAAAAATGCCTATAATCAATTTCGTTTATGCGATGAATCCCAAGATTTAACAATAAATAAGGGATGTTTTCTAAACACGCGTCTTGTAGATTGATTCTATGATTTATATTGTAGTCATTCTGTAACTAAACCATTTTACGATCGCAAGAAGCTAGCGTCCATAGGAATGTAGATAAATATAGTATGTTTACAATTTATTGAGTGACAAATTTTCATGAACACCTAAAATCATAGAAAATTACTTTATTAAATTTACTCTAATTTTTAGCATATTATTTGTACGCAATATAAAGAGTGGCTGGGATCAGTTAAACTCGTAATCAAAATTTAGTAAATATAATGGAAAGGTTAAGAAAAGTAAATTTAAAATTAAATCCCCAAAAATGCGAAAATAGAATTACCTATAATAAAGAAGAAAAAAACAATTTAAAACCAATTGATATTTGAGCCTTTTCCTTTAATTGGCAGCTAAAAAATAACATGTATGAATACATCCCTTTGTGCAGTTAAACTGTTAATATCTACATCTACCAATATAATAGCAATTTATGCCCAATGTTTCTCACTAACCACCGTTTAGAAATTAGTTATTTATGTATATTATTGTGAAAAGACAGACCTTTGGTATGTATAAGAAAAATAACACAATAGACCTAGTATACTTTAGCCAGACTTGCAGCTTCTACAAAACGAAATAAAAATGAATATCACAAGGTTAAACTGTAAGTTGCCTAGATTCATATGAATTATGTATTTATCCTTGTTTCCATTATGGACTATAACCTCATTCCGTGTAAAAAAATATTTTCAGCATGCAAAACACAGGTGTTCGACCGATAACGATACATAGCATTATGCTTGGTCAATGCCAGAGTACTTGTAAGTGCCCATTCGCACGAGCGCTTTTTTTCAGGCGTTAAAAAAGCTCTGAGTTTAATAAAAAGGTAAATTGGACTTAAATGTCACTACTCAGCATTTAAAATCGAATAACGAAAACGTGTGAACAGATACGTGGAAACACATTTGTTCCACTTCGGGCGCTTTTTTGACGCCCGTAAAAAGTGCTCGTGTGAATGGGCTCTTCGGTCTTGCCTGACAGCCTTGTATGTTACCTAAAGGTAAACCTTAAAAACTTCCATTCTCCCACTCCATGGCGACATATTGTAGGGAACCCTTTCCAACCATGATTCCTTTCTCCATTCCATGATTTAATATTAGTAAGACGTGTTCATTGTAGTTTAAGTGTTAAGAGTAGACGTGCATCGTAAGTGTTGCCTGAGTGAAAGGCACACATATTTCATTACAAGCCGTTGTCAGTGGCTTTGACCGCGAGTAACTTGTAAATTGACCCACGGTAAAAGTAATACTTGAATAAAAGGTATCCTATGTGTTAGTGTAGACTATAACATATTATTTCTGAGCCTTTCATCAAGTTCTGTTCAGCCATTCCGATGTGATTGAGTAACAAAATTCATGACGATCCATCCTTTCGAATTTATATTAGTTTAAATATTGAGCAGACAGCAAAATTCCAATTACAAACAAAATTTCCATTTTTCCTATCAGCAGAAATGCGATGCATGTCTTTCGACAAACTCACTTTTTGTTTATACAAAAAATATGTACAGTCACGAGCAATAACATGTATACACTTATCAAAATTCAAACTCAATTTACTCGTCAAATACTTGTTTCCACTTTGAAAGAAGACCTATTTCGTAATAGTGGAGCTTCTAAAATAGAAGTCTAATGAAAATGCAAAAGTTTAATCATTATGATAGCAGAACATCGCTTTTAAATACTGCTTAGTGTATACATACTATTGATCGTGACTGTACTGTATGATTTTTTTAATCATGTTACAAGTTGTCCATATTATTTTCCACTATGAATAATCCATTTGTAATGTAGAATCTCTTTATATAGTTTTTACTATGTGTATTTTGTTTTAAGGATCTCAATGTTTTGCCCGGTTTCTATTCTCCTGGGTGCTGGCAGCATTTTATTTTTTGTTAGTTTTACCTTTACTTATCCTGAGTTTTTGGTTCTATGTCTTGTACATACTTATCAATAATCTATTACCTAATCGAATATTCCAAACATATCGAAATCTACAACTTATTGATCAATTTGAAAAGAGAGAAAATTTTGTGATGGTAATAATAGCATAAAATGCATCCTTGCCTCGATTTGAATATTTTTATATGAAGGCAATGTGCAGCTAATTGTATGTAAATATTATAGATTAAGTCTATTATAGTATCTATTGTAAAAGAAATAATCATGTGCAGAATGTTGGAAAGCAACATCTGATGAATTTATTTCAAAATAAAAATATCAGGTGTCAGAAATTTTTACAACTGCACAATATTTGCAATGATATAACCAAGCAATAATGTATCAAAAATGACAATCATTATGCCTTACTAACAAATTATCAAAAGACAGTATATGAAATAAAATTATTAGAAATATTTTAATAAAAAATATACATTGATTTGTAATTGTATGTATAATTAATCAATTATTATAAGTTTTTGTATTGTGCTAACTGTGAGAGCACCTATTTATTTCATAAGTTTATGTATTGTAGTGCCACATTCAACAAATACATATATTTGGTAGCATTTAGATCAGTATTTAGGTCTTACGACATTGTGTACAAAATGTCCCGTCCAAAATTGCAAACTGAGAAAAAAATAAATATAATTATATAGAAGAATCTCATATCTGTATGTCAATGTGAGCATGTTACTTAAGTAGTTTCCGTCCAAATTAATAATGACTGATTTTTTACTATATATTTTGTGTGTAATATCTTCCTAAGTTGTTACAAAGCTTTTCTGTAGACTAGGAGAGTGGTTTAATGTCAATGATTTATTTCTGAATAAAACCTTTAAAATATGAATGTGTGTTATTATGTGATTCTGGTCTAACAGTCTTTTGAAAAAAAAAGCACATACAATCTTCACACTGTGATGTCACACTTTTTTTAACAAAATGAAGGCCAAATAAACCAAATACCTACTTAAATAGTTGCAGATATTTAAATAATTACATACTAACCATCCATTATTCAAAACAACTTTTTTTAAACCTTCGTACAATACATGTGTCTTCCTAGATTTAAACCACCGATCACACTTTTCAATGGGATTCCCGATAATTACACAGAACATTTGGTACCTAGTTGCCGTACATGGTGTAATAATACAGGATGTGATTTTCTTCCAAAATCAGCGGGTTCGATTCCTTGCCAGGATAATAGACTTTTCTAAAATCTAATGATGCAGTTTTAGTCAAAATCGGCCTCGACACTCCTTTCAACGTTTTTCGATATTCCTCATAGTTTCGAAAATAGCCATCCACGCCCAGTTGAAAAATTCACCCTGTATAACTGTATCGCTCCACGGCGCAGTGTCAGTGCAGCGCACTAAATAACACCACTTGGTAAACAACTCAACACTATAATTTATTAGTAAATAAAGTGTAGGAGGCGCTCGTTACGCGTTCAGCGTGGGATTCCTAAAAAAATTTTTCTTCGAATCCTACGTCCAAGAATCAGGGCGGCGGGCCGTGCGCGGCGAGGCAGCGGTGCTGGCGCAGCAGCAGGTACAGCAGCAGGTTGTACTCCGTGGTGGCGTTCTGCACCATCTTCAGCGTCACCTCCAGCTGCTCCTGCTGCGTGTCCCACGCGCGCAGACGCTCCACGCTCGCGCCCAGGAACTGGTTCAACTGCACACAACCATCGTACAACTACACCATAATATACTCATTTCGTTTTTATTTGGATTTAAAATTTTTAGGATAATTGGCGGACCCCCACATTTCTGGACCATACATAAATGCTAATGTCTTGTAATCGCTACGCTTAGTTACCACGGCGAACGTGCGCCAACGTGCGGTGAGCGAGGCTGAATGAATGATGTGATAATGCGTATATATAAAAAAAAAAAACAAATAAAGAAACAGATTACAAGTGGAATCTGATTTGAGATTACCTACATTATTATTTTATTAAGGGGGGTCCGTGACAACTGTGCTTGATTTCCTGGGGGTCCGTGGGCGAAAAAGGTTGGGAAACGCTGCCTTATACGTCCAACTTGTTTCGCAAAATGTTTATGCTGCTCTTGAAAAAACCGGTACGCGCTGAGAGATGGAGATAGCCATGATCTGTCCCTTTTCTTCTTATGCGATTTGTTTTTCTTTCTTGAGGGAAAGAGAATGAAGTATCAATGGGGATGGCAACTCAAAGCTAATCGTAGATGGCGCTGCAATAGTTGGTCCCCACGTCTACCTTGTACAAAAAAACAAACAAGATTATTTGTTATAAAAATTGAGTATAAATACAAAACAAATATGGAAAATTATTCGTCCATGCAAGTACTATATAATAAAAGAAGAATTAAGACGCCGCGGCGCATCTACAAGAGGAAAAAAGTGATTTAATTGAGTGGTTATACATTTGATTTTACCATAATAAATCCACAATTACTTGTAGTTGAGGTTTCAATTTTTGAGTTTAGGTATGTTTTACCTGTCCTCTCCTTTATCAAGAATATAATGCTGGTTTTGACTTTCTATTTTGATAAAATATCATAATGTTTTAAGTCAGTAATTTTAACCTTTTTTTCTATTTAGATTCGAGAAATATCACAATATATTTAATTTCTTAACACCACAACTATTACAAAACTCGTTCCAGGTGATAATTCTTCGATTTTCGAGCGATGCAATACTGGTACTTAACCTCCAAAAGAAAAGTAGATATTATTTTGAAAAGTGTATTCCATCATTTTTACAGCTTATTACACAACATCTAGTCATTTTACATCAATAAATGTTTTTTTTTCTGAAAATTCCTTTGATTTTACAGTTCTTTGGGGACCAAACTGTCATTTTCACTTTGACACTTGCCTTCCCCATTCTTCTCTACTTTTCTCTTTCTACGCTCGGCGCTAAGCACGCCACCTGTCTGCGTAAGTAGGCTTTTTTTTTAACGCGGTAAAATCATCAAATGATTCCTCCCACCCCGGGAAGGGCGGGAGGGACTGTCAGACTTGTACTGACTAAAATCCGCGGTGTCCTTCATTAGCCCTTTATGTTCCGGAGTCACGGTAAGGAAATAAGTCCCGCGACCCCGGCAAGCTTAAGCCCTTTGAAAGGGGGCCCCGTCATGTTGCTGACGCTCTTTGAGGCACGCGTGGAACATGACGCGCCATCGCCTTGACCCGGGCATGGTCCATGGTCAGACAGCGAGTTGCCCTTTACTCGCTGTCCGCACGCCCGCGCCTACGGTGGCCGAAGATCGTCTGCCGACGTCCGACGCCGCGGGCGTCTACCACTGCGGTTGGGGCGGAGGGAGGACGCTGTCCTCTCCCTCTCGCGACCCGCCTCCTCCTTCACGAGCATTACTGCTTCGCAGATGGAGGCGACCGCTTCCCACTCCGTCTCGGCCCGCAGCATAGCCGCGAAACCAATGCCGGGCGGAGAGGTCTCCGCCTATATTAATTAACGAATTTACCTTTACTAATCTTCTTTTCATCTGCTTTCTCTGTATCCACTCGAACAGATATGTAGATATTCCTAACACCAGCAACGTTAGAGTCACGAAAGCATCAAACGGCGGCAGGTGCACGAGCGCCCCGTCGAGCCAGGCGAGCGCGCCGGCCGCGACCGCGCGCTCCGGCGGCGGCGGCGCCAGTGGCGGCTCCTCGCCCGCGTACAGCTGCGGCACGTAGTACCCCGTTGGCAGCAGCAGCAGCGACACCACCGCCGTCACCAGCAGCCCGCTCGAACATCCATTTAGCGCCATTATGTCACTTTTTATGTTAGGTAATGATTTTCCAATAGGTACGCTCAATTTCCAATAATTAAACAAAAAAATATTAAAAAAAATTAGGCATCAAAAAATTAGGTTTCAAAACAAATGTCTATGTTTTATTTATTTTTAATTTTCTTGGCTTGTCTATAGCCCGCAGCAGTACGTGCGTACTGGGATGGTACTGGGTCAAGGCATTGGGCCAGCGTGTACAGCAGACCTACTTAGGGATATGTTGGTAGCTGGCTGCCGTTGAAAGAGAAAGACGCCAACGTGTGAACCTACAGCTGGGTAGGTATATCCACTATGGTTTGCGAACCTCTTGGGCTCCGCGCTCTTGCAACAGCTCCGCATAGTGGATACGTTTGCGAACTTGGAGCGCGAATGGTGCGCGCTCAGCGCGGTTTCGGTAAATTGGGCTAATACAAAGGGGAGCTCAGTTTGTTCGTGGACGCGCGAGAGGGTGATTCGATGGAGATGCGCGTACCGTCTCCATCAGAGTGGTTACGGGAGCTCGGAGCGCAAGAGGTTCGCGAATGTAATGGATAACCAGCTTACGGTGTGAACCAACTGTTTACAAAGCACGCCAAGATGCTTTGATTGGTGCACGAAAAACCGACAACATTCGGTTGGCCGGCCAATACTGCCGCCAGCTACCAACATACCGTCAGGTAGGTCTGTACACGCAAATTGAAGTACCTAGGTTGATGTCCTTGCATGTCCTTGCATCATCTTGTACGATGTGTAGAGAAGATACCACCAACACCACACGTAATTTTTTCCTTGTTTTTTATTATAATATTGTCCGTTTCTATTCTGAGTGTATAGTCAGCTAGAATAGCGTTCTAGCATAAGCTCTGTATCTATGTAAGGTAATGAATAAATATAAATAAAAAATCAGTCTAAATCCCTTTGCTTTCCTTCCGACAAAGTAAAACCAAAAAATAATATTTTAGGGTGCAAAAGCCAGGTAGCACAGCCGACCCAAAAAAAATGTGGATGGATGACAATGATGACATTGACATTTGTTTCAATTTGTTTGTTTTGATGACAGTGACGGACAGTTTTCGTAAAAAACTACTTGATTCACTTTATGATTTCTGATTTGAACAAACTTTGTTTTGCAAATAGGTAAAACAAAAGTAAGTTATATTTATTTATGATGCATCTAAAACTTTCAATTTATGCCAACGCTCACGTATATTAAAATTCGTCTACTTTCACAATTGTTCATTATTTATTTAGTATTCAAAGTACTCATCAAAGTGATTGTAATTCAAAAGCACTGTGTTACCTTCCATTTCAGGGCCAGCTGTTATGTGGAGGTGAATAACAAACAAAGAGCTGTTGGACATCTAGGTTACAACTCGCTATCATGAAGAAAGTTGTATTATTCAAGAGCGAGTCGGAAGATTACGTGAAAGCTTTCCTGCACAACAACTACAGGGTAGTGTTCGTGGAACCGCTGCAGTTCGAGTACACCAACAAAGCAGAGCTCTCTGAGAAACTGTTACAAGACTACACCGGCATCATACTCACCAGCCCAAGAGCTATTGAAGCCGTGTCCAAGTGCTGGGACCCCACAAGATTCGTCATATGGAACACAAGGAAAGTGTACACAGTTGGTGATGCCAGCTGTCACAAAATCAAACTACTCCTTGGTTTACAAGCACTTGGCATGTCCTCTGGAAATGGTGAAAATCTTGCAAAAATAATAGTTAGTGAAAACCCTTCAGAGTCTAAGTTTTTATTTCCATGTGGTAGTTTGAGGTCAGAGATTCTTCCAAGTATTCTACAAACTTCTCAAATCATAGTGGATGCTCTGGCAGTGTATGAAACTAAAGAAAATGACAACTTGAAGGTAAATTTGATGGAGCTCAACAAGTGTGACAGTCCTTGCTGTATGGTGTTCTTCAGTCCCTCTGGCTGTGAGTACATACACCGGCAGCTACAGACTTTTATCAATGGTCTATCAGAACTGCCACACTTTGCTATTGGCAACTCGACAGCGCACAAGATTGAGAACCTTGGGGTTGAGGTAGCTGGAGTGGCAGCCAGGCCTGACGCTGACAGTCTGGTGGAGTCAGTGCGGAACTACTTCACAAGTGCACAGAGTAGTTAATACTATGAGAGCTGCGTGTGCTAACACTTGTGTACTAAAGCAATAGATAGGTACAAAATATTTACAAATGGTGTTGGATAATGTACAAAATATTATTGTTATTGTTTTATCATGTGCAATAATTATGAGGTAATGCAGTTATTTATTTTTATAAGGTTTTTTATAAATACAAAATGTTCATGAATTTGTCATATAATTATATTTTGCATTGTTTTTATAAACTCCTGACAAATGTAGGTCCAACTATGATGCTCAGGCTTCGAAATTCCTGTGATGTAAAGAACTACTAATTCCCTTGATGATGAATAATAAGTTAAGATCAACTACCACAATTGTGTATCATTTAGTTTCATCATGTCAATATAAAACGAAAAAGCCAACCGAACTCTGATAGCAAGCAGTAGCATGGCGACGCGCGATGGCGACGGCGCGACGCGAAGTTAGTGACACGCGCTGCTTGGACTGGTTGTCATTCTTTCGAGCCGTGCTACTGTCGTGTCCGTCAGCCCAGCAAGAAAATGTCTTTTACAAGGAATTGAGTTTTGCCATTAATTAGAGCGTAATAAGCTGTGAATGTGCGTCACATTAAACAAATTGTGCGTGCCATTTTTTAGGAATAAATTCGAAAAAACGATTCCTGCTGGGATAACGTTTTTCCAGCAAGAAAATTTTGAACGAGTGACCGGAGCCAAAAAACAAGTATATCGGCATGTAGCATAAATTAGTGCATAAAAGTGCGCTGAAAATAAAATTTGTGCGGCTTAAGGCTTCGTAGATATTTCATTTCCTGCTGGGCTGACGTTTTGCAAAATCTGGTTTTTTAGGAAATAATGATTGTGCGCCCGTAGAAAAAACGCAAGTTCGTAGATCGTAATTTGTGCGTTATTTGTGAAATAATACATTTTCAAAAACATCTACCGTTTCTGAGTAATTATAAATTTATGAAAAACCGAAAAATGATCTTATCGCTTAAATGAACAAACAAATAAACGTACTGTTAACGGAATTCGGTTTTTCATGCTGTTTTTAACACCCACCAAAAGTTTACAGGCAAAAAGCACACACGTTTTTGAATAATACCCCTTTAAGTTAAACTGAAAATGCTTTGAGCTTTGACGCGAAAGTGCAAGAAATAGAACCAACTCAAGATAATTATTTATGGACCAAAAATTAGAGCGTTTAATTAAGTATACATTCCGTAAATTTCAGCTTCAAGCATCTCTTATTTTAGCAGATTAAATCAAGAACCAAAACTATTTCTACATTACTGGTTATCCGACCAAATGCGAATGACAGCAAAAAGGCGACGGTTTCATACATACCGATGACCTTCTTAAATTTTCTTACATACATTTTATGCCTGAGTACACTTAGGAATAAAAGTGTTAGGGTACTAAATAAAAGTTTTAGGGTACTAATTGTATTATAGTGATGTTGTCGAAATAAAAGAGAACTGTTTAGTTCAACGATTCGTATAATAATGACTATAATTAGTGTGTGCAGTTACAAATATAAGGTTAGGCGAGCTGCACACTACACCTCCCCTTTTTTTTTAAAAAAAAATGGCTTTATTATATATGTACCTACATAAAACATTTTTTTTTTACTTATACTAAATTTAAAACAACATATTTTTAAATAATTATACTTTTCATCATTACATTATACAAAACAAGAAACATCTTATAACTAAATTATTTTAAGTAACAAACAGTTTTGTATTGTTTTTATGAGTAACATATTCCTTGTTATCTTTTAAAATTTTAACATTTGGTGATTCATCTTCAATCACTTTATATGGTCCTATATAAATTTTATCTAACTTATTTCCTACTTGATTTTTAATTAGAACTAAATCTCCATTCTTATATTTTAATCCGTTTACATTTTTATCAAAATTATTTTTTCTTAATTCCTTACTAAATAATAAGTTATTTCTAGCATCAGCTTGTGCTCTTTGAAGTCTGTATTTTAGTTCCAAAGGGTAAGAATCAGGATTATATAATGGATCAACATAACAACTTTTTGCAATATTAGATGGCAAATTACAATTCTTACCAAATACTAGCTCAAATGGAGTGTATTTTGTTTCAGAGTGTACTGCAGTGTTAAAGGAAAAGCACCAGAATGGAAGCCAACTGCTCCAATCTGATTTATTATTATCACACTGAATCCTAAGATAAGCTCCTAGAACCTTATGAGTGTTTTCTAATCCTCCCAAAGTTTCATGATGATAGGCTGTTGAATGCAGTTTATTTATTTGCAGCAAATTGCAAATCTCAGTAAAAACTGATGACATAAACTCTGTTCCCTGGTCTGTTATTATTTCTTTAGGGATACCATATCTCAGAATAAAATTGTTTACAAATAACCTAGCTACAGAAACAGTGTCTTTCCTCTCTAAAGGATAGGCTTCAACGTATTTTGTTAAATCACACTGCAAAGTCAGAACATACTTATAATTTAAATTATCTACATCTAAAGGACCCATTAAATCTAAACTTACTCTTTCAAAAGCAGTGGATGGCGTTGATGTTATAACCATCGGTTCTTTTGTATGCCTATTGGAATGCTTTTGAATCTGACAACTTCTACATTTCTTTACGAATTCTGTTACATCATTAGTCATTCCTGGCCAATAATAGTACTTCCTAATATTATTTAACATTCTGTTTACTCCCGCGTGGCCACTGGTGGGTAATAAGTGGAAGTCATTCAAGATCACTGTTTTCGTGTCTTTGTCAGAAACTCTTGTCACATCTTTAATTACAAGTATTTTAGGACTGTCATTCAAATGACTCATTTCCTTTATAAAATTGTTAACAAAAATTTCATAGCGCTTATTTTTAATTATTACGAGCTCGTTTATTTTCATTTGCTTGCAAAAACGTTGTAATTCTCTCGCTAACACACTTACGGTCGATAACGATCGAGAAATCACAAAAATTGCTGATTTTTCAGGTACGAATTTGCAGTTATCATTGTCACTAGAGAAATGTTTTGATTTTTCTATCTGCTTTATTGTATTTTTATTATTAAACAATATCAATTCAACGCTGTCAATCGGTCGTTTGAGGATTTCCACTACCTTAGGTTGATCAGGCCTTGGTGTAGAGGATACCTCAGTAGTCATGTCGTTGTTGTCACAGTCAGTGCGTAACCTTCGAGTCTGTGCCCTTGTCATGACTGATACTGCATGCTTGTTCATATCTTTTAGGCTGTTGGATGTTATAGGTATCCGGCTCAATGCATCTGCAGCTGCGTTGTGCCGTCCTGGGACATAGCTGATTTCAAAGTCATATTCTTCAAGATATAATCTAAACTTTGTCAACCGGCTTGAAGGATCAGTCATATTAAATAAATAAATCAACGGCTTATGGTCTGTTTTTATGTAGAACTTTTTCCCATATAAATAAGGTCTAAAATGTCGAACTGCCCAAACAATAGCAAGTAATTCTAACTCAATCACTGGGTATCGCGTCTCAGCTGGTTTCAAGTTACGGCTAGCGTATGCGACTACCTTGCCATTGCTATTAGACAGTACGGCGCCTAATCCAAGTTTTGATGCATCAGTTTGTAACGTAAAAGTGTTGTTATCACTAAAGTCTGGATAGTCAAGAATAGTCGGACTAATAAGAATCTGTTTCAACTTATAAAATGCTCGCTCGCATTCATCACTCCACACGAATGCTACATCTTTTTTACATAACGCATTCAAAGGATAGGCTATTTCAGCAAACTTTGGAATAAAACGTCTATAATAATTTGCGAATGCTACAAATCTCTTGACTTCGTCTACATTTTGCGGGACTGGATATTTTTGTAGGCATTCTACCTTCGATGGATCGGGAAATATTCCTTCTGAGGTTATTTTGTGTCCTAGATAAACGATTTCTTTACGTAAAAATTCACACTTTAGCGGATTTAGTTTTAGATTCACCCTTCTTAGGCATTCTAAAATTTTTATAAGGTTCTTATTATGCGTCTCGAGACAATTTCCTACGACAATACAATCATCTTGATATAAAAAGCATGATTTGTAATTTAACCCAGACATTGCTATTGTCATGAGACGAGCAAAAGCACTAGGCGATGTCTTAAGTCCCATTGGACATCGTTTCATTTGATACTGCTTGTCTGTTGTAAATGCAGTGAACTTCCTAGACTTTTCTTCTAAGGACAGCTGATAGTAACCTTGACTAAGATCTAATTTTGAAAAATAGATGTTATTAGATAACGAGTCTAGTATCTCAGTGATATTAGGTAACGGAAATTTATCATCCTGTATCCTATTATTGAGTTGGCGATAGTCCACTACAAGTCTCCATTTCCTTTCTCCTGACCTATCTGTCTTTTTAGGTACTAATAGAACTGGACTTGACCATTCTGAAATAGTCTCTTCAATAATATCGTTTTTAACCATTTCATCTATTTGTCTTTGTACCTCGCCTTTTAATGCGTTAGGCAATCGATACGGCTTCACGTACGCTGGTGACGTATTTTCTTTAAGTTTAATTGAATGTTCTATTAAGTTAGTTGTTGTGAGCGTATCTCCTGGCAAATGGAAAACATCGGCATATTTGGCACATACGTTTTCAATACCTCTTTGTTCCTCTTTATTTAAATAGGTATTTAATTGTAACGTAGTTAGCAAAGTTTTAACTCTATCAACAGAAATATTATCGTCGTCAAACTTGCAAACATAAAAATTATTTAAGCAACTAATATTTAAATCTGAAGTATTTACATCAACCGCATTATCAGTTGTATTTAATATCCTAACAGGAATAAGTCCATTATGTGGCTTCGATACTACACCTGCTGTGAACACACCTTTATAAATTTCCTTTGACAAAACGACGCAATCACTGTTGTGTGACGTCGGGATGTGTTTAATTACTTCACAACGGGGCGGAATTGTAAATAAATTCCTATTAACATGAACACTAACAGACTGGTCTCGGGTTTCCAAACTCAGAGTACCATCTTTATAGTTTAATACAGCGTTATACCGCTCAAAAAAATCTTGCCCGAGTATACCTTCTGCAACACAAGATAAGTGTTCAAAAATATAAAACTTTTGTTGAAAAGTTACATTATCAATTATAACATCTAAATAAATGTATCCCATTGACTCTACATTACCACTAATTCCTTTAATGACTATCTTATCCTGTTTTACTAAATTTAATAAATTCCTATGTCGCGACAACCATTCATACTTTAACACACATAAACTAGCTCCACTATCAATCAGTAGATTAAGATCAACATCACTATTTGTTAATCGACAATTAATAATACAAAAATTACAAAAACTAAAAATTGAATGAGTGTACGATTTAGGTACGAAAAAATTCTAGGCTTTCATGACTATTTGTGGAATCATTGCGCAAGTTGTCTTGAACATTGGACTGCGCAAGTTGTCTTGAACGCGTTATGTTGAACACGCTGACAACGCACCGGACGTCCGCGGAACTGCTGACGTTGTCCACCTGAGTTTTTACCTCGATTAACACTGTTTGAAGTTCTTTGACCTGTGCTATTTACGCTATTTCCATTATCTTTATCATAATTATGGTTATACGTTTTATTTCTGTAATAAAATTGCCTATTTCCTCGGCCTCGAGAACCTCTAAAGCTACCTCGTTTATAATTTTGGTTAGCCCTAAATTGCATAACCTGATCTTGTGGCTGGATAGACATGGATTGCTCATCTACCGCAGCTGTTATAGCGTCAGACAATGATGTAAACTGACGTGAGGCAATGATGGTGCTGAGCCGCTTATCAGTCAAACCATCACTAAATCGTTTAATTGCAGTCTTCTCATTGAGTGGACGCAAAACTTCATAATGCATCACGCTTATCATTAGCCTGCGCAATCGTGAGATTAACAAACAACTCTTCAATCTCCGTACCAAATTTTTCTATACTCCTACGGCCTTGAGTTGCCTTAAATAGTTGACTTTGTAAAGCTACAGACGATTTCTTCGGTAACAAATAAGTGCGAATATCTTCTACCAAACTTTCTATATCTGCGTAATTAGTTTTAAGACGCAGTTTTGCACTTGGCGAAAGACGCGTTTTTAACACAAACTGTATCAATTGGTTTTTACTGGCATCATTAATGAGTGAACTATAAAGTAAAATACCATCTATAAGCTGATTTGTCACCTGCTCCTGGCCATTCAACACTGGCAACAGGGAAATTGCAGTTTTAATATCAAATGCGTCAGCCATTTTTGTAAGACAATCAGTAAATTCTATAAAATCTTTAGAACTAGTTTGACAAATACTATCTACTAAAGAAAGTAAACTCTTTATTTTCTGAAAATTTGATTGAATTTCATTAATTAATGTTTGGAAAACCTCACAAGATTCTTTGCTTATCTTGCGATCTATAACTTCTTGGTTCAACTGAGTCAAAATACAATCCAATTTACTATATTCTTTTTCTGCTTCTTCTAGTTTCTTAAAAGCTAAATCTTTTCTACGCCTATCTGGACCTAGTTTTACTAAATATTGTTTTAGATATTTTAATCTAGCGTGCAAATCTTGCAATTGTTGGGACATTCCTAATTTCAGTACAAAATATAAAATAATGCATGATCCAGTTACCTACAATAACATGAAATATAGTAGAATATAAAAAAAATGCTAAAAGTACAAAACTTACATTGCAGTAGTTACTTATTTTACTGACAACGCGTATGTAGGTCACGACGTCTCACGTGGCGTGGATGAATGAACTCCTCAGCATTGGACTGGAACTGACTCCCAGCTGCTCCACATCGGACCCGTACAATTCAACTCCCGGCGCCCTGCATATCCTCTCATCATAAGGCTTGAGCATTCTCCCGGCACCTGGCAGCAACGTTCCTTTTCTGTCTTCTTATTTAATGATTTCACCTCTTCAAACAAATTCTTCTATTGGGATTCTGATTCTTCTATAATTTTTTAAAATCTTCTTCGCTTTCCTTCTTCTAATTTTCTGTCTTCACAAACTTCCATCGGTATAATCTTCATAATTTCTTTCGCTACGGCCGTTTATCGCGTAGGTTGCAAAATTTTAATTGCTGGCTAAGGGTCGCCATGTATTATAGTGATGTTGTCGAAATAAAAGAGAACTGTTTAGTTCAACGATTCGTATAATAATGACTATAATTAGTGTGTGCAGTTACAAATATAAGGTTAGGCGAGCTGCACACTACAAATATAATATTTTTTTTTTTGTTTTATAAACATATTAAAAAAGAGGTGCGCTACTGCGGATATTTTATTGCTCAACGACAATCAATCAACACGTTTAGTTCATTTTCTATTTTATTAAGATATACTATATAGGTATATAAATAAGTTCTAATTAATTAAAGACTTTTATTTGGGAACAATATGACCTACCTATGATATTCAAGTACCTAACTTAACTTGATCAAAGCTCGTTTAATTAAAAGGAATCATTAACACGACAAACAAGAATAAAAAAACTACTGCCAATAACGTGATGGACGCGACTGTACACACAATAGCTTCACATAATACTGTAATTTATAGAAGATCATCGGTATGTATGAAACCGTCGCCTTTTTGCTGTCATTCGCATTTGGTCGGATAACCAGTAATGTAGAAATAGTTTTGGTTCTTGATTTATATCTGCTAAAATAAGAGATGCTTGAAGCTGAAATTTACGGAATGTATACTTAATTAAACGCTCTAATTTTTGGTCCATAAATAATTATCTTGAGTTGGTTCTATTTCTTACACTTTCGCGTCAAAGCTCAAAGCATTTTCAGTTTAACTTAAAGGGGTATGGTCAATGATATTATAAATAAAAAGAGGTAGATATCGCACTAGCACGCACAAAGTGTTGAGGCGAATGAAACCCAATTGTTGCCTTCTTGATTTAGTCGGATTACAACAGCGAGCGAGGTAACGTGAGTGCGCGGCGTAACAAAAACGCCAAGTTGTGTCTTCAGAAAGTGCAAAAACTATGGTGCCAAGAAAAATAAGAGTTGTGGAGTGACATACCATAAGCAAGTCTATTAAAAATATATCAATTTTGTATTTTTTTACGAGTTATTCCTCATTTTCAAATAAATTTCGTATTATTGACGTAATGGTTCGAAAAGGATAGATAATAGGATGGCAATCTGCTGCGTGACAGAGACAAATAGCATCCGTCATGTCACTCTATGATACTCTATTGTAGTGTGGACTGTACTTCAAGCGCAACACACTAAAACTAGCTATCTCTTTCTATCTTATAATACGTTCCGTATTATCTATCGCTGTCGTAGTTTTAAATTACTGTATACATCTAAGTTAGTACTTATAATAACAACGCAACGAAATCTGAACGCCATTTAGTATGAACATGGCGTATCTTTCTTTATAATATCATTGGGTATGGTATTATTCAAAAACGTGTGTGCTCTTTGCCTTTAAACTTTTGGTGGGTGTTAAAAACAGCATGAAAAACCGAATTCCGTTAACAGTACGTTTATTTGTTTGTTCATTTAAGCGATAAGATCATTTTTCGGTTTTTCATAAATTTATAATTACTCAGAAACGGTAGATTTTTTTGAAAATGTATTATTTCACAAATAACGCACAAATTACGATCTACGAACTTGCGTTTTTTCTACGGGCGCACAATCATTATTTCCTAAAAAACCAGATTTTGCAAAACGTCAGCCCAGCAGGAAATGAAATATCTGCGAAGCCTTAAGCCGCACAAATTTTATTTTCAGCGCACTTTTATGCACTAATTTAAGCTACATGCCGATATACTTGTTTTTTGGCTCCGGTCACTCGTTCAAAATTTTCTTGCTGGAAAAACGTTATCCCAGCAGGAATCGTTTTTTCGAATTTATTCCTAAAACATGGCACGCACAATTTTTTTAATGTGACGCACATTCACAGCTTATTACGCTCTAATTAATGGCAAAACTCAATTCCTTGTAAAAGACATTTTCTTGCTGGGCTGACGGACACGCTACTGTCTTCCTGTAACGACTGTGACTTTCAAAGATCTACAATAATGCCAGCCTTGACCTTGATCTGTATTGATGACTACAAATTTTTTAAATAATTCTCTAAAGTAAAAGTTTATTTTGTCTAAAGTAAATGTTTATTTACTTAAGATGTTACAGTTCAAAAACAGATCCTACAATCTACCTTCTATTAGGCATGCACAAACATGATTCTTGAGAATTGAATTATTTTTGGTACAATAACACATTTAAATAGCAAAGGACTCATCAATAAAATAAAAATGTCTACATTATGGGAATTAAATTAAATAATTATAAAAATGAAATGTCAATAAATGAATGTGTCCAATGGCATCCATGATTTTTATTTCTATTATTGTACAATTATATGTTTATTTGTCATCACATTAAACATTTTCTATTTGTAAATTCATATAGGGAATAAAATTGTCATGCCATGTCTAGCCATACTTTTGATGATATGCCAAAGATCACTGCTCCTATTTCTGCATGCAAAGTTTAAATAGGTATATAGTTAGTTTAAAATTATGTCACACTGAAAAAAAATTGGAAAAATTGAACGCAATAAAGAATAATGATTTCTTGCAAGGTGTGAACACAACAGTGACACATCAGCATTCCATTATCTAAGTAGAACAACATAAGGATAAATATTTACAAACACAGCTCATTTTAACAATTTATTTAATTTTTACATCACTATACATATCAATAAACTTATTGACCATAAATACTTATTAATAATCACATATATTAGCACTTTATTAGCACTGCGCTACTGCCTTTTCTTAACTTGTTTAGCTTTTGAAGCAGAGGCTTTGGCTGCAGCCCCACCACTGAACAATGTAGTGAACATCTCCGACATTTCAGGCATTTCTGACATCTTTGCCAGGTTACTTATCTGTTTCAAATCCTCCTTGGTCTCAGGGTCATTCATCATTTTAGGTAGAATCATGATGAACAGGAGTGGCAACACCATCATGATAACCATTGGGTTGAACAGGAAATCTGTTAATCTCCATTGCTCCCTAACTTGGAAATATCTGAATTTCGACAGAGCTTTAAGTCTCAGTGGGTATGGCACCTGGATAACCTGTGACGTCTGAATGTAGTTCACTTTCCTGGCTCGGAATTTGCCCTTGGAGTTGATCTCTACTCTGACGGGCTCGTACATGTAGTCAGGATGTATAATTTCTACGACGTATGAGCCCGAGGGGACATTGTGTATGACGAATGTTCCGTCGCCTCTGATAAAGCCTATGTATTCACCACCGTTTACATGGATACGTGTTTCTACTTGCCATGGTCCCAACTCTTGGTCCTCTGGTGGAAACACTTTACCCTCGATGGAATATCTTCCGTTTCCAATTTCCTCCTCTGGGACATTGACTGCAGACAGTACGTATGAAAATGTACATACTGTGAAGAATATCGAAATAAGTTGCTTCATTTTAATGATTTACGGATTTATTATCTTTGAAGTGATGTTCTTATTTTAATTCCGCATCAATTAAACACGAAAATTACAATTTTAATACCTCAGGTGATTGGGTGATTGATTGAAATCTTTCTGACAAGTGACAACCACAGACTAAGTAGAGAGGTGACAACTAATGACATTGACAATTATTGACCATTGACAATATGTGCAGTGCACAGACTAAGTAGAGAGTATACACTGTGCAGTGTCATGCCATCATGCCATCGACTGGAGCATGGATGGGAAAGCGAAAAGCGGTCATGAAAGCGGTAATCACTACGCATAGACATTTAGCATGAACAGAGCTTTAATCGTCTTCTGTCTTGTCCTCAATAAAATGTTGTTGTGGGGGTCGGCTTCCAGTCGAATCAGACGCAAATGAATTTGTACATTGAGCTTTATCCAGTAACTAGTCTCCAGCATTTGGTAGGAAAAGCACAGTCGAACATTACTGCTTGCTCCATGGCCCAATCCATGCTATGAGTCTGTAATATTTTGCATTCTTAAAACCTAGTAAACCTATTAATTTATGATGTTCCTGGTTTTTACTCTCTCTCTATTTTTATTACGTGCCTTTACCTATAAGATTTTGCTTTCTACAATGATTTTATCAAAATGCTTCGATGGCTCGATCTCGCAGTTCTTTGGAAACCATAAACACACGTCATCGTCGGAAAAACCGGTTTTACGTTATCGATTTTAAATAACCGACCATTCACTATTTTTGTTGTTTGTCTATGATTTTTTGTAAACCAATGATATTATAAATAAAAAGAGGTAGATATCGCACTAGCACGCACAAAGTGTTGAGGCGAATGAAACCCAATTGTTGCCTTCTTGATTTAGTCGGGTTACATCAGAGAGCGAGGTAACGTGAGTGCGCGGCGTAACAAAAATGCCAAGTTGTGTGTTTAGAAAGTGCAAAAACTATGGTGCAAAGATAAATAAGAGTTGTGGAGTGACATACCATAAGTAAGTCTTTATAAAATATATCAAACTTTTATTTATTTTACGAGTTATTCCTCATTTTCAAATAAATTTCATATTACTGACATAATGGTTCGAAAAGGATAGATAATAGGATGGCAATCTGCTGCGTGACAGAGACAAATAGCATCCGTCTTATGTCGGGTCATAGATTAATTAAACAGAAGCGAAATGTTAGGCACAATTATAGCGTTGCGCTTTCAATTTTTTATGATTAAAGTTTTATAGAATGAGGTTAGTTTTTTTGTTAAAATAATATTATTTAGTGTTTATTTTTTATACGGACTAAGTAATAACATTATGAACCATAGGAACACCTTATTAAGACGTCAGTCGTAAATACAAAAATCTTTGTTTTCCTTGTAATAAATAGAATTCAAAATGTTTGTTGTTTTATTTAAAACATCATTCATCATCACAGGCGCTTGTGTTGAAGTATATTATTAATTATTCAAAATCCTACACATTTATTTCATTTTTAAGAAAGTCGCCAATGTTACTAACAGCTATTACGTATTCGATTAAACTATAAATATAAATAAATTGTCTTCAGTTTGATACAAATATTCGATAGTATCTTAAATATAATATTAATATTGTAAAAAAATAAAATTTCCTTCGCAGTACTTAGTAGCTGTACATTGGTAATCGACATAAAAATAATAAATAATTTTACCAAGCGCACACCACCTATTGTTACATTCAATGTCTCTTCTGTGAAAATCGACAAACTCTTTGATACTCTAGTGTTCTGTCATTTTGTGGCCTGTACTTCAAGCGCAACACACTAAAACTAGCTATCTCTTTCTATCTTATACGTTCCGTATTATCTATCGCTGTCGTAGTTTTAAATTACTGTAAGTTTTATTAAGTTGGTACTTATAATAACAACGCAACGATATCTGAACGCCATTTAGTATGAACATGGCGTATCTTTCTTTATAATATCATTGTTGTAAACAATATTTTGTGATTGATTGAACATGTGCATCTTGTGTTTAATTTATCAACTTTATTTAATTTAGACATGATTTTTACACTGTAAAAACGGAAAACTTGCAATGTCCGGATACCTGGAGATAAAGTATCCCTTCAAATCGAATTTGGGCTTAAATCCTTTCAAGGTAAGTTTACTAAAGTGCACTAAATGCAATGGGATGTATCACAACATTGTGGCATTGATTATTTTTGTTATTGTCAGTCGTGGAAAAGACAATGGTGTATTTTGAGACCGAGTCCGACGTGTTCGGGGGCGTCTCTGGCGGTATACTGCAGCGAGGCAGGTGCTGCAGCGGGCACGGTGGAGCTGCCGTTGGGCTGCGTGGTGAAGAGAGCGAAGTCTCGCACGCGGCCGCATGCCTTCGCCGTGTTCTCTGTTAACGAACCGCGGAAGCCCCGCGTGTTGCTTGCGGCGCAATCTCTTCATGACACACAAGTTTGGATGGAAAAAATCCGAGCTCTGTTAAATGGGAACAAATTACTAGGTGAGTGCCTACCTTCATAATTGTTAATTTCTAACATGTGGTCAAAGTCCAAAAGAAATTGCTGTCCTTTTGGTATGGACATTGGTTGCATAGTATAAATATATTTATTTATTCTATTATGATGTAAATCATGTACTTATTTTATAATTTAATTGAATAGGAATAAAATAAAGATATTAAACTTAATAAGCAAAAATGTGGAGCTTAATTTTGACAACATTGCCAACCAAAATGTCTCTTTCGTAAAGTCATGACTCATTGCAGTCTTTAATTTATGTGTTCAAGCATATTTTGTTTAAAATTAACATTTCTTTTTTATCCACTGACTCATCAACTTAATTGGTTTCATAATTCAACAAAAAAATGTTTCTAATGAGATGTTTATTTATTTAGTCATCCAAAAAACTCCAATCACAAGTTTTAAACCATATTAAATAAAACTAGTGCTATTGTTGTGTACAGTTACACTGAATAAATGAGGATGTTACGGTCAGAAGGTGCAAAGCTTAAAATGAGAATTTAACTTTTTATGAATAAAAATCAAAAAAAATCCCCTTTTTTTAAAAGTATTGTTAGAAATAGAGTTCTTTTAGGGTATTTTTAACATTTTATGTGTAAATGTCTAAAATTTTTAGTCCTGATTCACTATATTTCACATAATAATAAATGTGCCGTAAATGTATTTTCTTTAACTTGATGGTGTCAAAGCACTTGTATGTGTGTGTATGTGACCTAGAAACAGTTTGTATTTATAAAACCTGCAAAAGGTTCCTATGTAACCAACCTGCTGCGTATGTAAATACTGTTGGACTAACTTCATAATTATTATGAATACTAATTTTTGTGATCAAAATTTGAATAATTCCTTTAGTGTTATATTTTATAGACCCAGTGCCATAGCAGTGCTGGAAGTAATGTTTGTTGTTAGTGAATTTTCAACTTTCTAGACCTAGAGTTTAAAGGTGTAAATCTATAAGGGTGCTCCCACATCGACGCGGTATTGGCTTTTCCCGTCGCCCTTTCTCTTTCTGTCGCTTAGAACTGCCATTTGCTAGCTGAGACAAAGCGATAGCACGAGGCCGCCTCGCGGATTCCGCCGCGTGCTATCGCATTGTGCTTTCTGTCTCGGTCTAGCAAATAGTAGTTCTAAGCGACAGAAAGAGAAAGGGCGACGGAAAAAGCCGAAACCGCGTCGATAGATGTGGGAGCACCCTAACAAGCTCATGAATAAGCCTATCTTAGAATGTTTCATAGAATAGCATAGTTGTGCTTCTTTGAGTTGAACTTAATAATTATTTGTCATTCACTATTTTTTGAATGCTTCTCTCTTTTCAGCTTTCAATAAGGTTTTTTGTTTTTGCAACACTCCATAATATTTAGACAGCAATTAACTTAAACTTAAAAAAGTGTTTCATTTAAGGAATGAAACATTTTCGCAAGTTATAACTTTAAAACATAACTCAACAAACCCTTAGTCATTGAAACCACAATGGAACCTTTGAATTGTGTAATGAGTTATATTTGTATTGTATTCAGATGAAGGCAAGGTCGAACACCTTAGTGTACATTGTCAATTTAATTCAATTTTGGTAATACAAACAGTAGAGGAGAGCAAAGTTTTATTAAGTTACAGTGAACTGGCTTCTTCTGGGTAATCTCGCTTCATCATCAACTTTCGTCTCGTTCACCTCTGAGCTAGACTGAGAGCTCACATACAACAAACATGTTGGCAATTCATATGGTAGCTCCTTTAAATATTTATTTTATTCTGTTTTTTAATAGTTGTTGTTATAGAGGCAACATAAGTGCATCATTTGTGAAAATTTTAACAATCTTAACTATCAGGGTTCATGAGATTCGAGACAATACAATTCAAACAGACAGACGGACAGCTAAGTCTTAGTAATAGGGTCTCGTATTATCCTTAAAAAATTGGAACAGTTTCCTACAGTCACAAATTATATATCCTGGGCCAACAGTGTGCTCCATCCATGGACTAAAATTTGCATTGATGCCATTGACGTCACGGCATTCAATTCAAATACGCACAACGTCCATTTAAAATTGTAATTCTTACGCACAATGATCTATTAGGGTTCAAACAGACTGGAGCGAATCCTGTACCCTTACCATGAGTTGTCATTACGATACTCGATCATCGATATCGACCGCGTTTGGCGCTTTCATTGGGCCACTCCAAGGTTGTATGAACTCTCAACCAATGAGAGCGCCAAACTCGGTCGATATCGGTGATCGAGAATCGTGACGACATCTCATGGTATGGGCACAGCGCCGAATTCGCGTTTACTTTTGCTCATACCAGTTTTATGACCATCAGCAAATGGGCTAGTTCCCAGCGTCAATAAATTTCAAATGTGATTAGTCCGTAACAAAGATAAAAACGCATTAAAAGTCGGGAGTGGGGATTTCGTAGGGTTGCCATCGGTCCGGGTTTACCAGGGTTTGTCCTAGATAGGAAAGCATCCGGGGAGCGACCTGGGGGGAGATTTATTTGTAGTCCGGCTTTTAAAGTCTTCTGGGTCTCCTGCGACACTCTCACACTTCACCGTCCCCCCACCTCTCCCGGCGCAGTTGCCACGGCGCGCACATCGACTCATGTCCTGGTTATGGACTCTAAAATCCGGCGTTTTCACTCGTCTTATCCTGGTTTCCAAATTTTAGAGATAGCAACCCTTGGCTCTGACGTCAGAATGCACTCAAGATTCTACCACGATAAGACGAATTGTGATTTTCGAAAGCATGGAATCGTTGTCAATTCTGGTAAAATATGTATAATTAATAATAATACTAATATTCCACAACTATCACACAACGCCAACGCCGCCGTCTAGTACCAAGCTAAGCAGAGCTTGTGTTATGGCTACTAGACAACTGATAAACATACTTATATATTTCGAAATACATACATATTATAGATAAATTACACCCAGACACAGAACAAATGATCATGCTCATCACACAAACATTTGTCCTGGGTGGGAATCGAACCCACCACCCCTGGCATAGCAGTCAGGGTCATTAACCACTAGACCAACAGGCCAGTCAAATATTTTGATTATCTAACTCACGGACTAATTCGATTTATTCAGTGGACAAGCCTATTCAACCTAGATACGCTTCAGTGAGAACCCAGCTGAAACTTGTCTATTGTGTAGACAAAACACATAATATACACATTCAAAGAAGACATAATTTGTAACATTTCAGTACAATTGAAGTAGGTCAAGGCTTTGGCAAACCCATTTCAGTTGTTAGATTTATATGTGATGTGCAATCAACTATAATAGGAGTTGCCTTGAATAATGTTTCTTTACTAAAAAGCGCATTATTTAATCTTTTATAGAGTTTTTAACTTATTCTGGGATCTGGTTCTTGTTTTTGACAAATAAAGTGCAGTAAGTCTCAGTAAGACAAAAGGAAATTACTGTTATTATTTTTTATTGATAAAAGATTTGGTGTATAATTTTTTTTTTAAACGTTGCCACTCACTAGGAACATCTCCTTTGTCGTGGGTGCGTTTACAAACATAAACTTACATACACAAACGCCATTCTACCACTAATATTTTCGTTGGGTTAAGTAATGTTACACTGTGTTGTCTCAATGTTCTGTTAGAATTGTTAGATCATTTCGTCTTTTTGTCTCCATGTCTCATGTTTTAGTGTTCATCTCGTTGGTTATATTATAACTTCTAACACATCACAGCATTGTCATACTAATTACATTTCATTTGGCTGTTTGTTTGGTGTTATTGAGGGTATTTTTGCATTAAAAATAAAATATAAAAAGAAAGTCTTTATAAAAACATGAGAATTTAAATTGGGAGTGTGTTTAACACAAGTGAAACACACATATAAAATGCAATACATAACTTAATGGTGACAATAAAGTCACATAACCTCTATCTAATGAATCTTGAAGCTAACGAAGAAATAATATTTTCTTTGAAACCACATGCTATTACGTGCGTAAACAAGATAATACAAAACGTACATTCACAATCACACTTTTTTTTTTGTTGAACTTTAAACATATTCAATTGCATACCTACTTAAGTAAAAACGTGTTTAATTAAGTATATCTTTTCCTATCTTTCTTCAGAAACTAAATGCAAAACAGCCCTCATCATTCATGCTTGCTCATCTTTCAGACACGGAACCATTGCTCAAAGACTCATATTCGGTGAGTGTGGTTGCGACTGAGCTGTCTCGCAAGTGCGGCCTGCATACTGACACCGTGGTCACACTGTCCGCGGGCGGGGTCGTCGTAGCACGCTCCCAGCTCGCCACCTTCTTACCTTGGAAACATATCAGGGATGTGCGCCTCGCTGACGACGATAAAAACAGGACTTGTGTCCTTATTATTGATAGGTTGGTGTTTTACTAAACTCTTCTTTTTATTGCTACTTTTGGGACATTTACAAGGGTCGATTTAGACGTGAGGCCGGGGCGAGTCTAAGGGTGCTTGTACACGGCGCACGTAAGCCGCGCAAGAACGTGCGGGTTAACCGCGCGAGTAACATGCGCAAGCTACCTGATCAAGTTACCCGCGGGGTGCTAATACACGGCGCATGCTACTCGCGCAAGTAATGGTGCGGGTTTGCGGTTTAAACGCGCGAGTAACTTGCGCAAGCTACTTGATCAAGCTACCCACGGGGTGCTTGTACACGGTGCATGTAGCTTGAGCATGTTGAGGCACTTGCGCGGGTTACCTGCGCCGTGTACAAGCACCCTAAATGACAATTCGTCTAAGTTGCAAGTAACGAAAATTTGGGAAATCGACCCCTGTAAAATTACCCAATAAATAGCCAGTAGCGTTAACTGTATATTCTCAAACATTCATTACAAACACTGTTTTAGGCTATCACGGTTTTTTTCACAATTTAAAATGTCATTTACGGGATATCTTCCGTGATTGTTTATTACAACGACGATATAATACTAGACTCCTAATAACAGGCGATCGATGTCTGTCAACACAATAGGCAAAAAAGTCTTATATTCGTCTCATTTCGACCAATCCTGTGAGTCGTATCGTATGATCGTGCATGCGGAGTCTAGTATTATATCGTCGTTGGTTTATTATTTTGAGTTCCCGATATTTCGACGCTGTTGCAAGCGCCATTATCGCGGGATGGCTGAAATATCTATTATTACTATCTATAAACAATGACGGAAGATATCCCGTAAGTGACATTATAAATTCATTACAAAGTTGTACCTGCTATATTTTTTTACTTTAAAAAAATTATTAAATAACACAATAATACGGAAACTGAAAACTTTTCAAAGTTCGGACGGTAAGAATTCATTTATGTTAGTGCTTGCATGCTCTAATACTTTATTTTCTCACGGAGCCTTACGTGACTAACGTAATGTTATTGTACGGACACACGACATAACAAGTAACGGAAGCGTTTTCCTTGGTTACTAAAACTACTTATTTTATATTTTTAATATGGGTAGAATTCACGTCCTAGTGTTACACAGTGGGCAACGGCTATAGGCTACCTGTACCTGATGTGATGCCAGTACGATCCCAATATCGGTGATAGCCTTCACCAGTGCCGCCTGATTCGCGACTTATATTCTGGCGGAATCCGGTGTCAAAATTTTTTTACTGATTTCCGGCGATGCACAGGAGTTCCAGAGAAAAAAAAGCGGCAAACGGCAAGCGACAATCGTTAACGTTCAGCAGTCGCTAATACATTTTTAGCTTTATACCCCATCGCATAAAGTTGAAAATCTAGTAAAGACTGCTGAGCGATAGCGAACGAAACAAACGAAAACGATCTGTAATCTTTGATAGATTGTCAACTTTATGCAATGGGGTATAAAGTTGAAAATCTAGTAAAGACTGCTGAACGTTAGCGATTGTCGCTTGCCGTTTGGCTACAGGCTCAGTTCCTTCAGAGTCAGCGCCCTCTATCTTAAGCCTCATCTTTGTCTAGGCAAGATTGAGACTGCAACAAAATTAAAATAAACAAAACTTTAGTATTGCCATAATAGGTACTAGTGTGTCAGTATTAAACCAACATTCCAGTCATAGTAAAAAGCATACGAGTATTTTGCGGATTTAATAATAGTAGTTTATGTAACTGGTACATAATGAGGGGTATTATACACGAGTGTGAGTTTATAAAACGAGCGAAGCGAGTTTTATAATAGTATCACACGAGTGTTATAATACCTAGTTATGTACAGTTTCATACACTACTTTATCTACTCTCATTGAACACGAACATATCAAATAAAAGATAAAAATTAATAAACACTAATAATCATCCACCATGTCATCCACCGAAACACAAACGTCAAAATCCCAACATTCCCTTAGAAAGCGCGCGCAGCCACAGATAAAAAAGTAAAAAAATGTATCTATGATCAGTAATCTGTATCATAATTATATAGTTTAATTAATATTAAATATTTAGCGAAAAAAAATTAAATTATAACATTGTTTTGTTAGACAAACAGTGTTATTATTTAATTTTTTAATTTCATTACGATACTCTATGGTATAAAGTATGTCATTATAAACTCGTTTTGAGTTTTGTATTTCGAAGTTTACGATATGAGAGTAGATAAAGTTATTTAACGTACGACTCACACGATGCACAATGAACTGATTCCCAGAGCTGTGGTGCTGAAATTTAGAAAGGACACTTTCAAATTGACGTAATTTAATGACTGTCGAAGCGATTTGTATGATTCGCGCGTTGGACAACGATTTTGATATCTATCAAAGATTATATAATGAGAACTAGCCAAGTCAGACCTTGGAATACAATATTTATTATCCAAAGCCATAAGAAAAAAAATGGAATAAATAAATTTCAGGGCACGATTTTAATTTAACTTCTTTTGTCGTTAAAATCAACAACTAAGGTATAATATCATAATAATTATTGAACTTGGCTGTCATTTCACAATAGGTTGGTTCCCAAAAAAATGTAATTAGTCCGTCTTTTAGATAATTCAAAAATAAGGGACACGTATTTTTTTTATTTGTAAATTATACCAAAAATGACAAAGATATAGCCTATTAAAGTTACGTGTGACGTCACGATGCGTGGCATTTTTCGCACAGGGTGACGTCACAGGTCTCAGTTACGTCAGATCTTTGTTATTTTTTGTTTAATCGAAAAAAATAATACGTGTCCAATATTTTTTATAATCTAAAATACGGACTAAATAGAATGTAATTATTTTGACCCTGGAAACTTATACCCTATTATGTTTTGATGGGATACAAGAACTACTATTGTGAACGTTTATGTACGAGTAGTAAACAACTAATTACCACTGTTTCTTTGTAATAGACTGACGTCAATATATTCAACTGAGACAGATGAAGAAAAATACGTTATTTTCTGGTAAACTTGTTTATTGTCTGAAAAACAGGAAAACAACAAGGCATAAACAAGTTTGTTTTTATAGAAAGTCAACCATTTTTGTTTTGATGGAAAGTCTGGTGTAACTTAGTGTAGTTCTTAGTAATAGGGTGTTGAGGAGATTTTATCAAAAAAAAATTTGAGACATCAAAAAGATTTTTTTCTTTTGTTACGTAAACCATTATTTACGAAGATACGACGCTTTTAAAACTGTCTATACGTTATAAGTAAGTACAGTTTTTACTTGCTTTTGACTTCACTAGCCCCATTATAGAATTTTGACGCGTTATCTTCGTAAATATGCATTGATTAAATATGCGTATTTTTCATAATCGTTCATATGGGTACTTAGGCTGCGTTTCCACTGAGGCAGAGCGGAGAGCGATTTACCAATCACGTGGCTTGAGTGGAGAAGAGATGTGGATTTCAAGCCATGTGATTGGTGAATCGATCTCTGCTCTGGTCCGCTCCGCCTCAGTGGAAACGCAGACTTAATAAAGAAGCAGTTTGTCGGTCTCTGTGTGTGTCAATAATAATATGCAATATATTTTTTAATATTAGAAGTAAACGCTCAGTGCTCTTCCTGCTCTCTGCCAAAATAATTAAATGCCTGCCGACTTATTTTGAGAGTCTGCCGCCCTGCCGACAGTCACACACACAGTCCCTCCCGCCCTGCCCGGGGTGGGAAGACTAATGTGATGATTGTAACAGGTAAAAAAAAATGCGGTGCCCGACAGGGTCCAAAATTGTGTCGTTATTATAACCCACCAGCTAATGTACATACAATACGCAATAAAGATATTGAGTATTGGGTACAGACGGCTTGCTACTGGTTCGTGCAGGAAAAATATAAATATTATAGACACAGGTTGGGAATTGTCAGATTATCCGGTTTCTTAGATACAAGTTTAACCCATACCGATCTATCTGTATCAACCGAAAACCTGCTTCTTTATAAAGGCACCCCATCTCGTAAACGGGTAAATCGATATTCATGAGAATGTTTTATTTCAGTGAGTTCAGTCATGGCGGTGGTGAGCTGAAGTTCAGTTCGCCCCTGGCCGCGTCTCTTGCGCGTGCGCTGCGAGCGGCGCTGGGCGGGGCCGGCGTGCGAGCGGGACACAAGCTCAGCAAGAGCGAGGGAGACCTGCGCTCGCCCAAATGTAGCGACACTGATATGGGTACGTCACTAGTCATACACCATGCTTACTTCACTAATAACATTATCTAGGAGGGCAAAATTAGGTTATATGCTCTAGTCACCAAAACCACGCTAAAAAAAGTTTGAATGGTAGAATGACGGGGCATTCTACCATTCAAACTTTTTTTAGCGTGGTAAAATCATCAAATGAGTCCTCCCCCCCAGGACAGCGCGGGAGGGAGTGTCAGACTTGTACTGACTAAAATCCACGGTGTCCTTCAATAGCCCTTTATGTTCTGGGGTCACGGTGATGGAATAAGACTCGCGGCCCCGGCAGGCTTTGGTCCTCTGAGAGGGGGCCCCGTCATTCTGCTGTCGCTCTTTGAGGCGCGCGTGTAACACGACGCGCCGACCAAGTTTTACCCTAAGATGCAAGTTCCGCTTTTGTGTATCCACGGAATTACTATGCAGCCAGCCATCAAAACGTGTAAAATATCAGTTTAAAGTGTTTGTTTGTGTGCAGGTGATGTTCGTCGCAGTAGTTGGTACAGCGGCCCCTCGGAAGTATCACTCGATGATATAGATCTCGTCATGTCTAAGGTGAGAAAAAGGCAAATGAAAAATAAATTGTAATGTAAATTGTATCAGAAGTCTTAAAATGGAATATTTGATTATATTTCTGAAGCGGAACTTCGTGGAACGTATAATTCGTTAGTGGTCAAGTGCAACTGTTGAGCATGTATACGGTTTGATTGTCAGGTAAAATGCATTGAGATTTGCCATCTTGAATTTCTTGGTAGCATCCAGGGGGACTGGTTTTGTCTATGACTATTGGTTCGCTCTCTGTAACATGGGACTGCTTTCGTATTGAGCGTGTAGCTACTGATTTTGACGTTCATGTCACTTCCTAGTGGCTAATATACCTATCCCTTGCAGGAATCTAAGCACATCCCGTCCGGCCAGCTGTCCCGCTACAGCGGCGCGGGCCAGCTGCTGAGCTCGGCGGCGCTGGTGCCGCTGGTGCCGCCCAGCGCCGTCAGCGCACACTCCGTCGCCTCCTTCGATGACAGGTATGTCTCACATCTAAGCACATCCCGTCCGGCCAGCTGTCCCGCTACAGCGGCGCGGGCCAGCTGCTGAGCTCGGCGGCGCTGGTGCCGCTGGTGCCGCCCAGCGCCGTCAGCGCACACTCCGTCGCCTCCTTCGATGACAGGTATGTCTCACATCTAAGCACATCCCGTCCGGCCAGCTGTCCCGCTACAGCGGCGCGGGCCAGCTGCTGAGCTCGGCGGCGCTGGTGCCGCTGGTGCCGCCCAGCGCCGTCAGCGCACACTCCGTCGCCTCCTTCGATGACAGGTATGTCTCACATCTAAGCACATCCCGTCCGGCCAGCTGTCCCGCTACAGCGGCGCGGGCCAGCTGCTGAGCTCGGCGGCGCTGGTGCCGCTGGTGCCGCCCAGCGCCGTCAGCGCACACTCCGTCGCCTCCTTCGATGACAGGTATGTCTCACATCTAAGCACATCCCGTCCGGCCAGCTGTCCCGCTACAGCGGCGCGGGCCAGCTGCTGAGCTCGGCGGCGCTGGTGCCGCTGGTGCCGCCCAGCGCCGTCAGCGCACACTCCGTCGCCTCCTTCGATGACAGGTATGTCTCACATCTAGCTTGTAACGTCTCCACTGTCGGCTCTCAAGACTCCACTTTGTTGACGTCGTGGGCTGGGCACCGTGCGGGTTGCAAATTTTTAGTAGGAGATTTAAGATAACCGAGCCATTTCATCACTACTAGATCATACAAATATTTGTTCCCTGCGGGTATCGAAAACGCGACATGCTCCACAGCAGTCGATAGCTCACCCACTCACCCCGACAAGCCCACCATTTACCACTCACTGCTACCAAACCCTCTCTTTACCCAATCCATTTTTGATAAGTCCAGTGTTTCAATGTTGTGTGATATCTGTCCCAGCTTGTGTGACCGTCGCTCGCTGGCGTCGGTGTCGTCCGGCATCTACGAGGAGATCGCGGAGCTGCCCGCCAGGAGCCACGCGCTGGCCGGGCGGGCCGGCTGTGACGTGCCGGATGGACTGCTCAAGGTATTTACACGGAACCGTTATTTATTTACACACTTATTGAAATAGTTGCTCGCCTGCCAGTGTAGAAAACAATTGAATACAAGATGTGTTCGAATTTTGAACAACAGTTTGTGCTCAAGAGCACAAAATGGAGTTTTGCGCTCAGATTTTGAATGAGAAATAGAATCTTTCCGAGCGTGTGAGGTTTTTTTTTCTTTTTTTTTTTTGTAGTTTTTTTATCTGCAATCAGTGCCACTTTAAAGCAGATTTAATGTGCGAGCGTGTGAGGTGAAAAAGATTTTTTGTAGGGTGTTGATTTTTTTTTTAACGCTTTTAAAGACACTTGAAAAGACTTGTTATCACTAGGATCACACTAACGGCAACTGCCATTGTATATCGCGTTGATGGACGTTTAAACGAACATTTAGAGACTATTATTTCGAAAATCAATTGGAAATGCAGTTAGTGTGGCCTGATTACACAAAACATTTTTAATGAATAATCGTAATAATCGTCTGTCAGTGAACTCCATGAATTAACCCACTTCCCCTTATTCTACTGTATAAGATGGCTAATATAATGATGGGCGCTGACAACTTCGAATTTCTGTTGAACTGCATTTATTTACAACGTGTAACGTTAATAGCGCAAAACCTCTCGGTGGGTTTACTGAACAATGTTTGTTCCAAAAGTATTGAAAAAAAAAAATTTCTCATAATGGGCACGATCAATTTCTCATTTTTTATGAAAAATCACTTTTTATTTTATTTTCCAAAAGTGAAAAGTATGAAGACACATTTTATCTGTATGGCAGGTACTACTGTCGGACCGCGAGGAGCCCACGTACGAGTGTGTGGGTGACTGTCTGTACGCCACCATGCGACGTCCGCCGCCGCTGCCGCCGCGACACCCCACTACGTACGTACTGACTACTGTGAGACGTGCTTACGTACGTACGAGCGTGCGTGCGAGCGTGCGTGTGTACGTGCGTGCGTACGAGCGTGCTTGCGCACTGGTCTACTGGTTTCTGTTTTATCTTTTCTCATCACTTTTACATCCAAACCGAGACGGGAAATACGCTTTCGTTTTTTTTTGTAACTATAGTCTATTCTATTACACATTATAATTATATCAGAAAGTACTGGTTCGAATTGAACAATTATTTTCGTTTTGGATAGTCCATTTATTGAGGAAGATTATAGGCTATTCGCTATATAAAATGATGTTACGGCCCATAAGAGCCGAGCATCGGGGTTGAAACCACGCTGAACAACTAAGTCTATACATAAAATTTTTATGTTTGATCTGTCAAACACATCCTGAATTGTTGAAAAATTCATAGGTATAACGTCGGATGATGAAAAGAGCTACATGAAAACATGTGGTACTTATTGCATTTTCCATTCCAGCACATTAAAAGCAGGCGAGGGCTGGGGCCTGACCGCTCGCTCCAGCAATGTAACACGTCACTCGTCGCTGGGCTCTCTCCCTCGCTGCAGCAACACGCTGCCGCTGTCGTCACACACGGACACCCTGCCACTGACGCACACACACACCAACACGCTGCCTAAGAGACAGCCCTTCAGTGTGTTCAGGTAACTAGATACGTCTACATCATAGTATAAAGAGGGGAAGTACATTATCTTCATATAAACGTACCGCGCGCGGCTTGTATGTGTGATCCATAGTATATATGCGTCGCCGCACGCACACTTAACAAAATTTCGAGGGGATTCGAGTGGCGCCAGTCAGGGCTGTCTGCACGAATCTTGCGCGTCACGACTTTTCGGCACGGTTGGCAATTATATCGCGGATTAGGCCGGAGGTAACCTACTTCGCCTCTTCATACTATGTCTACATTCTAAGTTGCCAATCTTTTATGGATTACCATCAATTAACAAGAAAAAATAACTATTACAATTTATTTCTGTGTATTCTCTATTTCGCCTTTGGAGCCGCTATACGGCCCCACCAAAAACTCAGCATCCACTAAGGGGCGGTACTCCCTTATTCTATCTACGGTTTATATCCACATCGGCATCATCTACAGCCCGACTTATTTCACACTACTTTTCACACTTTATATACTTATTTAAAAATAAGATAATGTGTAGAATTGGTATTGACTCGACACTAATTTCTATTTGTGTACGTTTCCGAACACAATTGCCAAATGTAGCGGACTTTTCAATGTCTGTTTTTTTATTTTCCTTCAGAAAACGTCTCAAAAGCGACTCCCGCGTCACTGGCTCACAGAAATCAGAAACATCAAAAGAAAACAAAGACGTCGAGACTAAAAAGAAGAAATTCGACTTCACGCCGACGCGGGACATCTTCAAGAGTTTCAAAGTCAGTCGCAAGATGAAAAACTTGAAGATCACCACGGGGAGCTTGGCTAAAGGAGAGACGAAGAGCTGCGAATTCCTGGACGACACAGAACATGTCCAGACTAACCGCTGTTCCAAGTCCGTGGAGTGTCTTGAGAATGATTTTGACTTTGAAGCTGACCTTTCAATAGAGTTCACGGAAGACAATGTGGCTGCTCTCTCCCTCCCACAACAGATCGTCGACCTACTACTAGGTCACGAGCAAATGAGCAAGGTACGCCTAAAAGATGAGATCGAGAACGACTACATGCCAATGTCGCCCATAATACCGCCGCCTCCCATAGAACACCACTACATAGTAATGTCGCCAAGGACCAATATCGCCTGAACTAGTCGCCTCTACTGTAAGTTAGTTAAGCCGTAAGTATGACATGTTGATACTTATCATATAATGTATATGTTTTGTAATCACATGACGGGTGTTATTCCGATCATAGACTATCATGTTTTGATATAAGTCTGCTTTTTTGCACACGATTTGTTACTGTCTTTATAAAGATTAATAAATTATAATTTTATTCTTCAGTGAAAATGAAATTATGTGCGAATAATACTTCAGTTGGAACTTTCATATCACTTACGTTGAATGTGGACGTCCGAGCAATGCTGATAATATTTACTATATTAATTGACCAGGGGGGTCTAAAAGGCAACCTATCGCAATTCTTATTACGACTAAGCTAAACTGGCCTTTGTAGACAATTAGTTTGACATGTAGTCTCAAACTCAACATTATCAACATTGCTCATGAGTGTGGTCATTTTCAATGCATAACTATCTCTTCTGTTTATACTCCAATTAATTACATATCAACTTTGCCTGTAATTGAAAGCAAGTCAAATATAAATTATATGGGTCGATACATGTATCGAAACCGATAAGAGACTTATCGAACTGATTTGTCAGACATATCGAATAATTTAAAAGACTCTTCAGTTTGTCTTTGAAATCTTAAGACAACTGTGTTTTGATAGACTTCTTAAAGATCTGAATATGATAGGTAATGCCTTCATACTTTTAAAACATGAGAAAAAAGACTAGATCATGACATATTTGTCAAATATCATACTCATTGGACAAAGCGTGGCTCATGCTACGTGATAGGACTGCAGCTGAAATTAAAAATAACGGCCTCTTAAACTAATTAGTAATACAAAAAGCTCTCTCAAAGTTTAAATCTTAGAACTTTGTAAATTATTTTTACATATTTTGAAAAGTATACAGTGTATACCGTAAATATACAGTGTATACTGTAAATATACAGTGTATACTGTAAATATACAGTGTATATCGTAAATATGCAGTGTATACCGTAAATATACAGTGTATATCGTAAATATGCAGTCTATACTGTAAACATACAGTGCGAGCTGTAAATATACAGTGTATACTGTAAATATACAGTGTATATCGTAAATATGCAGTGTATACCATAAATATACAGTGTATATCGTAAATATGCAGTCTATACTGTAAACATACAGTGCGAGCTGTAAATACGTATACTAATTTTATCAAAAAATGAGACAGTTTCGCTAGGGGCTAACGTTCACTCACGGATTCAAAATATTGGATCATTTTTCATTTCGCGAGTGTACAAAAAAAAAGATAGACCAGAAACATTGTTTCTTAAATTCACGCAATCATTTCTGATAAAGTAAAATTAAAATCCTTTACCTCAAAACAATCTTCCGTATAAATAAGGCCTCGTGAAATACGTAACAAAAATGTATTTTTATTATTACTATTTTTGATAACAACAGCCTTAACAGAATGAAGGCTATGGAAAAATGTGTATTAAAAGTTTTAACCATAAGATACATTCACATTGAAATTACATTTCGTTGAGCAACCTTTTATATCATAATAAGACTTAATTAACCGACTTAAAAAAAGTACGTTCTCAGTTCGACCTGTATGTACGTATGTTTGTCAGCGGTTATCTCGCGTTTGCCTTAACGGACTTTGATGCGGTTTTCAAGAAACTGTTCTTTATTTGTTACATATTGTTGCCCAGTATGGCTAAGCGCGCACAACTACAAATAAATCGTTGCGAAAAAGTCGTCAATCTGTGAACGAACTACAAAAAGCGCATTGCGATGATAAATCGGATTTCACGAACTAGTCGTGCGATTTGATTTTACAATATAAAATCGCAACGATATAATTTCGTAGTGCGCGCATAACCTAATACTAACAAAAGATGTTCCACAAAAAGTAACTTCGATGTAGATGTTCATAAGGCTACACATCAAGCTATACAAAAACCAGTTAATCGTAGTCTCGTTTTGCATGATCTATCCGCACATTCAAAGATCAGCTTAAGTTGGTTTTGCATAGCTTCCGTGAAACCGTGTGTACCTTAAAACTTTGAATTAAGTACAATCGAGAAGTTGAATCATGATCCACCTTAAGCTTATTATCCTACAGACTTTGAAATACAGTTAGGTCCACATTCGCGTAAACATACATAGCCATGGTAACGGCTTTGATCTTTGTCAATTTTGACGGATTCAAACGATTTATTGCCAAAATGGGTCATGATTCAACTTTGTCGATTGTACATTAAAATCACTTACATTTACGATTCAAATTATCTTGTACCAAAAAATATACTTTTCACTCATTAGGCTTCTTATTAAATAAGGAGATTATGAAATCTCATATTAAAATATTTAACAAGCTGTTTATTTGCAGTATCGCTTAAAAAATAGAACATTTTCTTCTATGACGAAATGACATAAAAGTTTGTTGAATGTGAAGACGTAACTAACCGGTCTAGAAACTAGCATAACAAAATCTATTCTCTAAAAGACTCTACAGCTATAAGCATAAAGTTGAAAATCCACTACAGGCAAAAGACACGACGAAAACCATAAAGTTAAAAATAACTAAAGAAAAATCGTAGATTAAGCGCTGCCGCGGCGTTGCCTTTAGAGAATAGCACTACAATGGACAAGCCAATGTGTTTTAAACATAAAATGGCCTGTGTGTCTAAAAAGGCCACTTTAGCAACATTGCGATAAAATTCTTTAAGGTGGCGCTAGTCGCGAGCTCGAACTCACTGGCAGGCATGGTCAAAAACCCTGATATTTCACCGAGCCATATTGTTCATGTGTGGGCGAGCGTCATCCCCCCGTGGAGAAAACAGGGGAAAACTTATTCAGTGAGATGCACGATCATTCAGAGTAAAAGGCGCGCGTAAAAAAATACGAAAAAGCCTTTGGCTGTTGGGGTTTTATGAGAAAACCACTGCACCAATTAATTTCAAATAAAATTTATTAAATTCTTCGATAAATTTTCTGTGTTTGTACGGACTTCGTTTTGGAAATTTGATGCTGCTTAAGCTTCTAATTTACACCTAAAGTTGTGTTAAAATTAGCAAAAAAACGAATCTTTAGAAGCTCGTAACTTTTTAATAGCTTCATATTTTACAAATTTGCTTCCGTACAGACAAAATTAATAATGAAACAAAACGATACCATGTTTAATTTTGGATGTACTTTGTCAAATAGTGGAGTAAAACCCCAACGAAGTTTCTATGGAAAAAATGTTGACTTGTTTGACCTTAAGTGGAATATTCTATTGCTCAAGCAATAGAATGGATAATTGATAAAGAACAATTTCTCAATATTGCAAAAGTGGCGTTTTTAGATGCCCTAATTACTTATGGTGGAGTATACAATGGACTCGACAAATCCAAGGCTATGGAAAAGACAAGTTTGATGTAAAATGACGATGTAATATATTTACAGATCGTCATTACGACGGTAATAATATAGAAAGTAACTCTTGATTGTTTGTATATTATGTTGATTCGTCGAATACTGCCAAAAATGTATATTTAAGATTGATAGGTTAGAAGCGGCTTGAGAACGAATTTCTAAACGAAAATTTTAAATTTGCCATGCCAAATACTGTAGTGTACTTGAGGAATAAAATTCGCGTTTTTTTTTTTTGTATAATTATATTATTGTTGAGAACTTGAGGTTTCAACAATATACGTAATTGTATAGTGAACGTTGTCTGTGTGTTTGCAACCTAGTTTTGAGTAAACAGGTTGTTTCTGGTATCAAAAATCAAAACGCAGCTATTTTAAAATGACTTCGAAAATTCTTCGCCACTACTTATTTTTATTATAGGAATGTGAAGCGGTGTCGAACTACCAGCGACGAAAAAAATGTAGTCAGTCCGTCTGTCAAATTAAAAAAAAATATTTGTCCGTAGATTTAACTCGAATCTTTTCTTTTGTAAATGAAAAACAACGAAGATACGACGGTTCTATTATTCACAATATGTACTTCACTCCATTGTATGTTTGTTCTTAGCGAAACACTCACACAATTTTGACGCGTTTTACTCGATTTGTCATTGATCCATTTGAAAATATAAAAATCCAATATTTTTCAATACAATCGACTACCGATTGATTAGATTTGCAATTGCTGGAATCTATTAAGAATAAAAATTCGGGCCATGTAGATTATAGGTAATATTACGAATACTCAAGCCGCGGGATCAAAGGTGTAAGTAAATAATGTCGTTCGATCATCTTAATGAAAGACTGAGGCACAAGACTAGTGTATTTTGGAGATATTTTAAATGCTAGGGTCAGTATTATTGGATGTGTTGGCGAGTGTGTTACGGAATTATTATAAGGGCACTGTACACGGCACTCGGGCACCATTGTGTACTGATTTTGAAAGACTTTCATAGTTTTAAGTCGATTTACTATTTAATTTATATTTATCTTAAATGTGAATGCATTAAGGCGGTCCCTCACCGCGAGCATTCACCTGTAATGTAACATAAAAGTTCGCAATTTGATGCTCTATTGTCTTTGAATGTTCGAATCTGTAACGTACATTACAGGTGAATGCTTTCGGTGAGGGAGCGCCCTTATGTTCAGAAAAGTTCCTCTCCAGATTTAATCATAATAATTTAATCAGTCAAAATGATAACCTCTCTCCTGTATTTATAGAAATACGCAGAGGTCTCATATAATAGGGGACGAAGTTATTGCAGCTATCATGTCTCCCTTTATTTACTAACAACTTTTAGTAAGTGTTGAGACTTTTGACTGAAGTCCTTTTTGACGCGGCGCTAGTGTCTATGTCATTACATCAAATTGCGTCAAAAAAAATGATTGCCACGAATTTTCACGTTCAGTCGTGGCGCGGACTCTGGCTCAATTACCTTATATTTATTTCCGTAATTAAAACTTATTGAAGCAAAGAGTTTTAACCTAAACAACTAAAACTTATTGCGTGAAGAATATAAGTAAATCTAGTTTTGATCCAACTTTAGTTGATATTTGAGATTGAAAGCAGAAAAGGCAATTTTACAACTGCCAAATTCCGTCCAGTGCGTTGGAAAAACATCAAAAAATCGGTTTAAGGGGGATGCTCAAGCCAGCCCGCGAAATTCAAATTTTTTTACGTTTTTTGCATTTTGCAGGCCAGTGACATGTTGAAACTTTATAAATATTTGTGTTGCGCAAATAACAAGTATAATTTGACCATAAAAAATATCAAAAAACTCGCTCCATCAGCTCTCACATAGAAAAGGTGCATCATGTTAAACTCCGAAATCTAACTACGATGCACCTTTTCTATGTGAGAGCTGATGGAGCGAATTTTTTGACAATTTTATTGAAAATTATACTTGTTATTTGCGCAACACAAATATTTATAAAGTTACAACATGTCACTGGCCTGCAAATTGCAAAAAACGTAAAAAAATTTGAATTTCGCGGGCTACATCGAAGCAATCACCTTAACTAACTAATATTAATTTAACAGACTGCCACCGTGATGTGTTAAACTTGGTCGCTTCAGTGCCGTGTAACAAAATGTCTCGCTTTTATGTGTATACGGCTTAATTTGCTATATGTTGTGATATTTAATGCTAATAACTTGTTAAAACGTTTCTATAAGCTTGAAGGCTTCTGTTGGTTATATCTATTTCTATATATCGCGTCGCCGTCAAATGTTTGATGTGCGACGCCAATGTTTGTGTGTTTAGTCAAAATGCAGTATTCAGCTGATCTTTTATAATGTTTAGCTTATTTGTATAGCTTATTTCGTTGGCGTCACCCACTGTTCGATAGAATTAGGTATTAAAAGGTTAAGGATGTAGTATAATGTTTAATGGCTACTATTGCTATATTTTGAGAAACTGAGAATACAACTATGTTCTGCCAGGTTTAATTACATACTTTGATTCCAAAATAATCGCAAATAGTGCGCTTACATCTGTTTTTCAAATTGTAGTGATAGTAGTTCACACTTTGTAGAGAAGGCTCCGATCTCTTTATATTTTCGAGCGACCGTAGTCGAAGAAAAAGGACTCTAGAGTTACGACGGAACTTAGAGATGTTCAATCCTAGTTCATATACGCTGGAAATTAATAATAATCTAGTTCGGTTACTATCTTCGGTTGGATCTTTATCTGTAACCAATCAACGACCTAATTGTCCTATCCGAGTCTTTAAGATGTTCAACATCTAAATCCCGTTCCTTTGTTAGTGGTATTGAGATTGAATATTAATTTCGGCCGATATTGAATAATAATAACTGTGCAATAGGCTTAGCTTATCCCGAAAAATCATAACGATAAAAATGATTGAACACTTTTAGGACCGATACGTTTCTCTAGTAATAGGCCAACAGGGTGGATAGAGTTGATAAATTAGAAAAATTTACTCAGAATCGTGGGTGACCGCCATAGTCTAATTTAGTATAGTAAGTAGGTCGCGTCCATATCAACACACGCACTGACCAATTTTGTATCTAGCTGTAGTTGTACTTAAACTTATGACACTTACTAATAGAAATGGATGACGACTACTATTTTGGCACACAACTAAATATTCTTTTTCCGGGATGATAGTATAAAAAAATATAAAAGTTGTGGAACTGAATCATGTCAGTAGTCCATCTCAGGAGGCATCGTATCCTTTCTCAATTATTTTACATCTGATTTCGTATCACTGTTATAGTTAAGGCGCTCCATTGCGCGAATGCTGAGAGAGCATTCACCTGTAATGTAACACAAAAGTGCGCAATTTGATGCTCTATTGTCTTAGAATGTTCGAATCTGTAACGTTACATTACAGGTGAATGCTCGCGGTGGGGGAGCGCCTTATATTTATTTTCGTTGAAATAATGTTGCTTTTAGGGTGACCACGAATTATTATGCTACAGCCGTCAGATGCAAAATAAGTGTGAAACGATTTTAAATTAATTCACTGATAATTTTGATTAGACCTTGTGTCCTTTAGAAATAGCAATCAATTGATTTTTGTCAGAGGTTCTTTGATGTTCGCGAAGAATCTATCGCACTGTTGATGTGACTAACGCGCCATAGCGATGCTATGCGTTACTACAGACACTCTGGCAAAGGACTTAATCAATTTGATCAAATGTCGATTCAATTCGAAATCACAATTAATCCAATTTGAATTGGACGTCTTTTACGATTATTTTTTATAATTATCGAACGTATTATATTTTGTGGTTCTGTGTCGCCATTTACAATATCATGAAAATATATTCTTTCGCTTTGCTTTATCACAATTTGTTACCATTTTCTTTATATTATATGTGTTTTCCTTTTTTTTGTTTTCGTTTGATTAAAAGAGCTCTTGTTATGTGTGTACCATCTTAATGTAGTTTGATGGTCAACTAATCGACTCAGATTTATTTTTAGACAAAATTGAAAGATGTGTGTTGGGAGTATTAAAATCTGTATGTGATTTTGTCCAAAGTATTATTTGCCTACTTCCAACATTCTGTTGATCATGCAAAAACCGCAGCTATATTGTATAATGAGAGCTCTTGAATAGAATATATAAAATTATTGCTGATTGTGGAAAAGACAGTATTTATGTACTTTATATTTTTGTTGTATATTAGACAGCTAGTTCGGAATTCGGTAATGGACCAAATTGTTTTTTTTTTCGCGTTTATTTATTGTACTGCGAAGTGTCGTTACGTAAGATTGCATCGTGTTATGCAAATAAAGTTTGTATGTGCAAGTTGTGTTTTATTTATGACTGGTATGTTCCCTTCCCAGTATTCATAGGGTCAGCGTACACCGAACTACAAAGTTCTCGCATATGGACGAGCAAAATTGTTTACTACTCGACCATGCAGGCGTCATGCTCTGCCCTCTGCCCTCCGTGAGCTGTTCGGGCGAACCAACATAACCAGTTTTTCGTCCATGTTTGACTGACGCTGGTCATGCCGAACACTCCCTGCAGTAAATATAAAACCTTTTTAAAAAAAAAATTAAACCGACGAAATATCGAACTGAAAAGCAAAAAATAATTTTTGAGGCGGCGCCAAACAAACAAATATATAAATTAACTATGTATTTAAAGAGCAGAATAGCTCGTTGTTGTATAGCTCGTCGTAGCTATTCGTTGATTGTTTCTATGGCGCCGCCTCAAAAATTATTTTTTGCTTTTCAGTTCGATATTTCGTCGGTTTAATTTTTTTTTTAAAAAGGTTTTATTTTTTACTTTTGAGTTTCTTATCTCGTGTCAATTTCTGTAACTAAAAAAAATATAAGTTTTTTAAATATATTTTTTTATTTTAACTATTGACGACCTCGTATACTTGCTTTCTGTCTTCATTCTCAAACTCCCAATGACTGTCTTACTCCAGCTAGTATAAAGTTTTCATCAAGACTAGTGAAATGAGCCCAAACACGATAAAGGTGCTGTTAACTGTTGCGGACCTCTTGCCCCTGCCACCGTCACCATCCTCAGACCCTTGATGACAATCATACCTCAGCTAGGTCTAAAGTTCTCATCAAGCTGAGTGAAATGAGCCCAAACACGATATAGCTGTTGTTAACTGTTAAGGAACTCTTGGGACTGACTTCACAAAATAACAGGGATCTGGAGTTGATCTGATGATGATGACTCCATCATGTTATGTTCTCCACATCTCTGCTATATAATAATGCCCTCAGAACTACAAGTTTTAACTTTATTTCAACAGAATCGCTTCACAATTGAAAATTCTGTAGAAATATTGACAATTAATTTCTTTTTTTCTACCCTAAGAGGCCGATTTTGGTTTTGAAATTTAAATGGGACCAACTTTGAGATATACTCTTTCCAACAGAAAAAGAATTTTTGAAATCGGACCACGTCAGGAAAAGTTATGCGTGGTCATACATAAAAAAAAAAAAAAAATATACATGTCGAATTGAGAACCTCCTCCTTTTTTTTCGTCGGTTAAAAAGAGGGAAGAAGAGGAGGATCATCGATCACTGATAAATGATAAAGTGTGGCATATAGAGCGCGAGTGGTAGCTGGAGCGCTCGCGCTTGTAACATGGTCAAGCATCATTTGGACGCGTATATTAACCTATATCTAGTCTGTGCGTATATTATTATAATTTTGGAATAAGATTAGTCACTCATAAAACACTATTCTTTCGGTGTGTGCTGAAAACTAACATAATTATTGTGACCGTAATGTTTTTCTGAGGTAGATACATCGGTTTTCCATTAGAGTTCCGTTTACCAATAAAGTGAAATCTGCTACCACAAACTACACGCTCCCGCTACAGTGTAGCAAAACAAGTGAAAGAATAAAGCTGAGTGTATGGGGGTAGAATAACATGAAAAGTAAATTATCAAATATTTTATTTTCCAGCTAAGAACAAAATAAATATCACAATTTATACATTTTTTGCGTAATTGATGTTGCACTTATTAATTAGCAGACATTTTCGCTAAATACTAAAATATTTATAGCAATAAAGAAATCATAAAACTTGAAAATATAATAATTTAAATATTTCCTTAAAGTGAAATAAATAAGAGCTAATTTAATTTGGACAACATCAACTTAAAGTTATAGAAATAAATTTGATCTCGAATAAAATAATATAGAATAAGTATGTACATACCTATTATTTTTAACTGCATTGAGGCAGTGTTTTGTGTTACATGGCATTTAAAAGCATCGTGTATCGAGTGGTATACAAGGAACTTTATCCATTATGCTTGTGATGACTACGTTTACCAGAGAATACAAAGCTATATTTGAGTTTTGATTATTCAAACATAAATAGATACAAATAAAATTAGACTAGCGTTATACATTTCTGAATGTAAACTTACAAAATAACATAAATCATATAAGAGTATTTATATTTTCTAATAACCTGTAAGGCCCGGTGTTCACCAAAGCGGAGAGGAGAGGACTGCGAGATGTGTTTGAATAAACCTCCCCTCGGACGTCTTCTGATCTGTTTCTCCAACGCTCCAAATGTCACGAGATCAGTAGATCATTACATTTTTTTTGTTCGAGGGGTTACGATTTCAAGAAGTATGTAATCGCACAGGGTTTCGCTATAAAACAGTGGATCTTATGTCTAATCAAGTTGGCCACCCCTGATGTAGATTTTATCTTTATTAACATAGTGTACTATTCAATATCCGTTTCAGCCTCACTTAATGGAGGTATTAGAATCAAACCTGCATGGAAGTAGGGACTAACTATGGAACGCCTCTACCGATTGTACGTATAAATTATGTTACAGATTATAACTTGGTATCTAGATACTAAGGCTGCCGTTTCATGGAGAAATATTAACCCAAAATTGCGACACTGAAGCAGCGGAGTTTTAGTACAATAGGCTATTTTACTAAAAATAATGTATTAGTCCGAAAGATAGATCCAAAAAATATTGGCCTCGTATTTTTTCTTTTATTACGTAAACCAAAATTGACGAAGATACACAACGTTTCTAAAAATTACAAAACTTCATTCTGTCGGTATAATTTTACAGGCTTTGTGACGTCACAAGCCCCACGTCCGATTTTCGAAGCTTTCTCTATTTGTCAATATTTATTGGTTAATAGAAATAAAACATATGTTCATTATTTTTAAATACTCTAACGGACTAAACAGATTTTCAATTTATAAAAACAGTAAACTACCCTATGTGTTGGTTAATATTTCCCCGTTTCTCCACTCGGCTCCAGTGGGCAGGCAGCCTTATAGTGCTAACCCCATACAAGTGAAAACATGTGTACAAACGCTATAATACAAAATTGTTACAATGTGCGCAGAGATCTATCGTACGTATTCATTACCACTACTTAGTGGGCATAAATCTATAAATTAATTTTTCGTTAATTTTACTTACATCGTCATGATTTATAAGCAACTGCGCCAGGAGGTTTAATATTTTTTCCTAAAGTATATAATGCAAATTTAAAATTAATTTTGATTGCTTGAAATGTCAAAACTAGTCATAATAATACTTTCTTTCAATTAAATACTGATTACAATTTCGATCTATCTATCATCCGATTTGTGACCTCCAAAGATATAATAAATAATATTTTTAGTTTCTTAACATCCAAATGATTTATAATTTATGATAATTTTTTCCTTGACATACAATAATATTAACTCGGTTTTTCTCGTTCAAAAGTTAACGTGTAAATTAAATCTGATCATATTCCTTGCGTCCCTTACATTAGTTGCCAAATAAACGTGAAAAGAATAAACGTACGTTAAAAACTACTTAATTTATACGTAATAATCTAGTATTCGACTGTTTGCTTCTGGCTGGATGAATACTTCAGCTTCCAACGATTTACTATTCTCTACTCATGCGTTTGTTCGTATGAAATAATTGATAACTACTTTTCCAACTGAAATGCGTATTGAGAGCTGCAAAACCCATATTAAATAGGTACTTACCTAGATTCAATAAAATTGATAACTTATACATAATATTCGTAATTGCGTGTACACTACATTAATAACTAAATTAAACTTACATAATTATATCATAATTATTCAATCCCTCGATCCATTGCGAAATTTTTAGCAAAGTTTCGCTTTTGTTCATAATAATAAATTAAATGCGGTATTAGGACACTTTTTACTTATATTATTATACACCACTGAGCTTGTATTAAAATAATGCGGACTTAGTACAGAAAGATGTAACAATATGCCTACTTTGGACCATCAGACCACTTCCAAGGTACATTTCTAAAGACTAATTACTAAACTTTCATTCAGTGGGGGTTGGGTTTCGACCCCACATGTAAAATAATTTATTGACAGAATTTAGCAAGCTACCTCCTCTTTAGTTTGTAGTCCGAAATCGGAAGCATTGTATACAATACTTTGAATTCTGAAGAACTGTATGTCCAAGAGTTTAAAATTAAAACTTGCGACATCTGCCAATAGACTATAAAGCCCACTCCCCCATAAAGTGGAGGCTTCTGTCCCAGTAGTGGGAACATTATAAGCTGTCGCTACAGCCTGTCATTGCGAGTTTACTTTTGAAATTTGTAGTTGTCTTTGCCTTCGGAATGTTACCTTAAAATTTTATTATTTATGAGTACTTTTACAAAATTGTGTTGCGAAGGTTCCACATCACAAATAATAAACCGAGCTAACTTATACTAGGTACTAACTGTTTCCATAGCCTCTACACTAAATGCGACGCCTTAGGCTGCTCCCACATATTTTGTCGACGCGGTGTCGGCTTAAGTCGGTCAAAAAATCCTTTATGTCAACGTAATAAGAGTGTTACTAATGCCATTCGCATCGGCTCGGCTCGGACGACGCGAGCCGATGCGAATGGTTTTGTTAACATTCTTATTTACGTTGACATAAAGGATTTTTTGACCGGCTTGAGCCGATTCCGCGTCGATAAATGTGGGAGCACCCTTACAAACGAATACTATTTGTTCTTAGCCCATTACAAACTATTGACTATTCATGTATGAGATTACAAAACTACCCTACTATCGTGTAAACGACCTTTTTATTTTTATCGCTACCTATTTTCATTACACAGTTTTTTTAATTATGTAGTACACACGGCTACACTTAAATCTATATATAAACTGAATGTTTATTGTGCGAAAACCTCATACAAAGCAACGCCAAGACAACTGGTTGTTTTTAGGTTGATGTGTAGCCGTGTGTACCTATTATTATTATTACACGTGTTTTTAAAATGTGATGTCTGTGGGGTGCATAAACACACCAATTGCATTTTACAATCATTGCAAATTTTTCTAATTATTTTGTTATCATATCACAAAAGCTCAGCTGCAGAAACAAAACAGTGATTATACAATAATTACAATAACACTATTTATAAATACTAATTGTTCATAAGTCGACATTGTTTTATTTTTAGGTTGTACAATCCATAATTTCAAAATGAATACATGAAATATTACTTCCCTTTTGAGATGGGAATCTGTTAATATTTTTTTGTGAATTATGGCATTTTAAACTGGGTTCTATTAACCAGGGATATTCCAGTTTTAATGATCGCCGAAAGTGGGCGAGTTTTGACCATAAGTCCATTATAAATTTGAAAAAATATATACAATATATATCTCTTTCTCCATGTAAAGTTTAGCTGCTCGAAATTTTTATATAAAGTGTTGGTACAAAGCTCAGATCAAAGAAATAGGCAGAGTTTAAAGCGCTAAACACGCGAGTCCGCCAAAGTTATAAATTCAAAATGAATACAAAGTCGCGACAGTACAATACGGTTCGTACCAATCTGCGCGTCGTTGTTATGTTTTGCCAAAATATGCCGTCTCCAGTCTATAACCATCGTAAAAGTTGTTCTCAAAAACAAAGAAAACATTATGGAATGTAATTCTATTTGATTTTGTATTAACTTTGGTGGAGACACTCGCGTGTTCTGAGCGTTCTATTTGCCTATTTCTTTGATCTGAGGTACAAAGTATTTTTGCTTCATTATTTTAATACATAGCTTTACAAAATTATAGTTGTTGATAGTAGTTAGGATTGTACAACTAAACATATCAATCACAAGGAATAAAACAAACCACAGTTCGTCATCATCTTGTATCAGATTATTTCCCACTCGCTATCTAACTCATTATCGGGCGACAATAGGGACCTATCCTTGAACCCGTTATGTTTTGAATCTAGTTTCAGTTCAATATTCTCTAAGTTCCAAGTATTGGGCAGTTGGACTACTTTAGGTACTAAGTCCATGGGACTTGGGTCTTTAACAGGTGTTTTTGCTGGTTTCTGAACGGGTTTAGAGTTGATGGTTGGTACCTCTGGTGGTGGGAGTATGTCCACGTGTCTGAAGGTGGGTGCAGGGTCCGGCGGGGTCTGACTGACGATCTTAGCGCTGTCTATGCTAAGAGACTCCAGGTTCAACATTTTAGCGAGTATTTTTTCTTTTTCTTCTATTTGTTTTTCCAGTAATTCGTCGTTTTGTTGTGGTATTGCTCTGGAATTGAAATATATGATGGTTTCGTTGATATTTGTGTAAAAAGGCAATCGGACGATAGTATAATAGTAGTTTATGTAACTGGTACATAATGAGGGGTATTATACACGAGTGTGAGTTTATAAAACGAGCGAAGCGAGTTTTATAATAGTATCACACGAGTGGTATAATACCTAGTTATGTACAGTTTCATACACTACTTTATCTACTCTCATTGAACACGATCATATCAAATAAAAGATAAAAATTAATAAACACTAATAATCATCCACCATGTCATCCACCGAAACACAAACGTCAAAATCCCAACATTCCCTTAGAAAGCGCGCGCAGCCACAGAAAAAAAAGTAAAAAAATGTATCTATGATCAGTAATCTGTATCATAATGAAAAAAAATTAAATTATAACATTGTTTTGTTAGACAAACAGTGTTATAATTTAATTTTTTAATTTCATTACGATACTCTATGGTATAAAGTATGTCATTATAAACTCGTTTTGAGTTTTGTATTTCGAAGTTTACGATATGAGAGTAGATAAAACGGATTAATATCTACATTTTATAAGTCGTTACTGTGACTCATAAGCTCGAAAGTACGACAGCCAGTCTAACCAAGGGGTGTAATACCCAGTTACTGTCAATCCACGTAAAATTCTTATATTCAATTGCATCCGGTTGTTCTAGAACTCGGCCGCGACCCTGACATAGTTGAGAAAAGGCTGATGCTACATCTTACTATAGAGAAAAAAAAATCTAGGAAAGGAGTCCATGTTATCTAGTGATATTAAGTTAGCCCATGTTAAATAGTGGTTGTTGACTAGCTTCCGTATAAATTTCGAAACTTTCACGAATGCAAATTTTTTTCTTTATTTCTGTTGCCTAAACAATAAATAAGACATCTTTCAACAATTAAAAATGGAATTCAAGTTCGACTCACCCATACACGCTGACTTTCATGACACAGGGGCTGGTGTAGCTCACAGCGTCCCGCGGCCGTCGCACAGGCGTGGCCCCGCGCGGAGTACTTCCCCCCGACCCGGTGGACCCGGCCGACCCAGTGGACCCGGCTGTCCCCTCCCGCCGCCTACTCCGCCTGCTGCTATGAATCAGCTCCCCATCATACTTCTTTTCCATGATACTGTTATACAACTTTAATTTCCTCTGCAATTCTTCCGTTTTAACCCTCCTGATTTCTTCGGCATCGCTGGAGACATCCCGAAACTCGTTCACGATGGATTCTAGAACATTCTCGGAGAGGTCTAGGGGTAGGTGTTTGATGGGAGGGAGTTCGAAGCACTCCTCGGCGCTGGCGACGGTGCCTGTGTCCAGGAGCTCGTTTCTGGTGAGGAGGGAGATCGGCTGTTCCAGTACGCTTGATATGTACGGCACGGTCTGTTCGATGTGGGTGAAGTCGCGCACAGAGTTCACTGCTTGTTGGAGAGATGATGTCAGCGACTTCGTCATCATGTTCATCGGTTCCTCTGTTGGAAAACATACTTGGTATTTGATAAGATCCTTTGATAACTAGGTTTTTCTATTACGGATTTGTGTCACTGACACTGGCTTAGCCTAAACAGCTTTTTTTGATAGTGGCAAATTAGTGGAAATTTGTGGCCAAATCTCAGAATTTGTCGGTTACTGATTCAAAAGTTATGTGTGTATTGATAGCAGAGCTGAAGTCAGTATATTACCCAGTCTGGCCTCGTGTTAAGCTCCAAAACTAGGGCACCTAACGAACATCTTGTTTCTCCCAGATTTAGTCAAGAACTACTCTTGGTCTTACTATAAAATAAAAATATAATCTTCTAAACCTGATAAAATTTGTGACTTGGCGACTAATTTCGACTAGTGACTAAATCTTGGGTCTAAGCCAGAGTTAGAGAAACTACGATTTTCTCAGTAGCAGCCGTGGAGTTCGGATTTGTGTCCAATTGATGTAAATAGGCTCGTCCCATACTACATGATACTTAAACAAAAACTGGCAAAATTTGGGTGTAAAGCCTCTGCTTAACCCTTCAGGGATACAGGCATGATAATATGTATGATCTTTGGATTACTTAATTTAGAAGTATTATTTTTTTAAAGAAGCAGTAGTTTTAAAATAATATTAATTTTCAAGTCATGCTAAAATACGACATTAATGTCATGCAAGACGTTACTCATAATAATATAGGATTGATCTTCGTTTAATCCTAAAATATAAATCCCAAAAAATCGTTGCATCTTGCAGAATCAGAAAAAGACGAAAAAAAATATAAAAAATCGATGGGATGGCAACTGGGGAACTAAAGGCGCTAGTATAGCTTGTTCAAAGCATCGTCATTGGTTCAAATCAGTTCATATCTTAAAGGTACTTCAAAATAGTACTACGTCATTGGTCGGATTAGGACTACTCTATGGTGGCGCCATCTACAATATCTTTGCGTTGCCAACCCCATTAAATTCACATACACAAACATCCAGACCTGGAACAACTACTTGTATATCATATAAATATCGGTTCAATGCGGGGATTGAACCCGCGACTCTTTGTGCAGTAACCGCTCATCCACTTTGCCAAACATGACTTCAAAAATTTTCGTCTGGAACTTAATTTAAGAGCTATCATAACATAATATGCAAATAGCAGAGCTACTAGCAAACTCGAGCAACACAAAATAAGCAGACAGACAAAGCCATTGCAGTATACATAAATATACATACGACAAAAGCAAAAGGTGTTTGGATACAAAATAAAAATGCATATGTATGTTGTGCATGTGTATATATTTATATATAAGTCAATGGCCATGCTGACATCGAGACAACGCATGTACGGACACACTTGCTTGCAAAAATATATTAACAAACATGCATAATGTTAATAAAAAAGATCCTTATATACAACATAATTAACGCACATCCTGAAATTAGTTTGTTCAGAATCGTTTACCGAATCGATTTCTATCATTTTTAATATAGGTAATTTTTTATCAAAAATAATTAAAACAACGGAAATTATAGTCACATTACCCCTGTACAGTCAAAACAAACTAAGATATACCGTAAATCAAGGCAGCAAGATTTAAAAGTGCAATTTTATTTGTATTATTACAAATTCCGTCATTCAATACAAAATAAAGAAAAATAAACCTTACTGCAAAATAACTAATTGAGTTAATAACAATGCATTTACATGTTAAATTAAAATTTCAATATAATGAATTATGATTTTAACATTATATTCTAATTGGGGTGTTTGAGGGTGTGCATTAATTACGTTACATGTTGTATAATTTATATAGAACAGAAAACGTACAGTCTCAAACAACAAAATCCGAAGGCGATTTTTTCGTGAAATAATATTATCTACTTATACATATAACCTATCGATATGAAATGGTTTCCAAAACAGAAGGTTCATGAAAACGCAAAAGGTTTATCAATATTTATGTTAGAAGGACATCGCTTTTGAATTCTGCATTTCTGAAAGTGGATACATATCATTGCTTGTGACTGTACCGTAAAATTATTGGTAAATTAACAAAAAAATAACACACAAATCAACTAAATTTAATTCAAAAAAATATTTCTATTGTGAATGTGTTTTTAACTTTTGTATGCAAGCAAGTGTACCAAATAATACTTAAATAAACAGAAATCGTTGTCGATCTAACTACAGCTGGTAACTACATTCATACAGGATGTACAAGTCTACTTAAAATGCCTACCCTGTAAATACATTACTTTTTAACAAGCTCAAAAGATTCACCCTGTATAAGCTCTAAACAAGCGACGGATATAATGTACATTATATTCTAAAGATAAATACAGAGATAAAAGTATCGAATAAAACAATATCTTAGTGGAAAACTGGACACCATTTTCAAATATAAAAATAAAAATTATGCCTAATTTTTACGCTTATATTATTCAAAACCCTTATTTCAGCAGCTATCTTAAGTAGCTAAATATTAAAATATTATATTGTTACATAAAGCCAATCACAAGCACCATAAGGGTGCGTACACATGCGAGCACCTCACTTGCACCGATGTGGGCACACCCTAATACATAAGATCGTCACAATAATGACGTTACATGACGGTTACATTCCTTTCAGTTATTTTACATCTGGCAAAAATGATCTTTATAGCAGTAACGGTAAGGTTGCTATTGGATTGTTCCTGTCAGAGGTAAAGCGACTTAAAAGAATGTATACAGCATAAATAATAGGAATGTATATAAGGTCATACGGTAAGTTTAAGTACGTGATCATAAGTCTTAATATAAGTTAAAAGTATTTTGCACTACATAAAATACTTCTTAGATTCGCAATTTAAGATATAAAGTAACGTTAGATCATAAATTAGTCACTAGATTCCAAAAAAGAATATTTATTCTAACCTACGTTTATTTTTTAATTGTCAGATAACTTTTATCTTAGATTATATTTCAACTCGGGTCTTATATACTCAACCTGGCTATACAGATAGATTATTATTATGAAAGACTAGCAAACCCGGCGAACTCCGTTTCGCCACCAGGTGTTTTTCTTTGCTATAAACCTCACGGAGCCCGAGACCTTTTCAACGAATGCAAAACCGTGGAAATCGGTTCGTGCGTTCTGGAGTTATAGCGTCAGGAAGGAAAACCCGACTTATTTTTATATAGTAGATTGGACATTTTGGGTTGTGGACATTTTGAGAATTTGACATTTTGCCGCAGAACGGATTACATGAATAAATTACCGAGCCTGACTTCTGAAATACAAATATCAAATCCTTACTCTTTAGATAAAATTATCTGACGATTAAAAACCAGACCTTAGAAAAAAAGAGACAACAGCTGTCGGTCAACACTGTCCTTTTCTCACACTATCTTTTAGTAGAGGACAGCAAATATGTACTTTTTCATAAATTGATGTCTTTAAAAATATAAGATCCTACATACTTTTAGCACATGTTACTTACTTAGTATTGTCTATAAAAATACATATAAAGATGTATACAATACATTGGTCGCGATTTGGTATGATTAAGGCACTTTCTAACTATTCTAGCTTATGTACTATTTATTACATAGGTATTAATCTTACTGCTAATAATTGTAATCTCAAAATTACTTAAAAAAAGACTATTTGTGTAACAATAGTCTTTTTTTGCTAAATAATAAAATATTTTATTGTTACATAAAGCCAATCACAAGTAATCGCTTTTTTTATTAAAGAATCGGGTAGATTTCGAGCAGGACTTGAACCTATGACCTGATTTAGTACAAAAAACGCCCAAGGCCCGGTATCCACCAAAGCGGAGAGGAGAGGAGATGTGGACATCTGATTGGTTATTCAAACACATCTCTCCGCTATGCTGGATACCGGGCCAAATGTCTGTAATAAGCGTCGAGTGTAATTTCGATAGCGGAGGTGGAAGTGATGTGGACACTCGCCCGATTGGTCATTCAAGCGAGCCGAACATCGCTGAATGAGTATCGCTGAGAGAGTTCATTTTTGAAAGCTCGTTGCTCAGCGACAAAACTAATAAAGCGAGTTGTCGCGGGCAGTGTGAGAGCAACTATTAATATATGAATCTCTTTCGTTTACACAGAATGTACATTCATTGTGCGTTTCTTGAGAGGGAAAATCGCCGATAGTTACTCGTTTTCTCGCCACCGGTAACTGCCTATGTACTCAGTTATCTTCAGTTGAATCTTTTTCTGTAACCAATCAACGACCGCCCATCGAATATCGAAGAAGCCGTTAAAATCAATGGAACGGGATTTGGATTGAGATTGAATATTATTTTCAGGCGTTAATTGGCTCCTTGGCAAGGTATACTGAATTGGAAGGTCGCAGGTACGAGTTCTATCGCAATTTAGTTTTTCTTTTTACGAAAAGCTTTATAATTCGCCGCAAGCATTAATGCATGTTGTAGCAGCTTATTGGTATTACGTGTGTCAATTTCTCTACACCGACTAAAGTTTTTATTTATTTATTAAGATTTAGAACGAGATAGAAACACAATAGCTGCACATCAAAAGACGTGGGGCCGAATTAAATAGTATCACTACGAGTTACAGGCCTCCTCTCTGTGAGAGAAAAAACCTCGCTCATCTCACATGTGTAGGAGTTTACACATAACCTGTGACCTAAGCAGTGGGATACACTTATAGGCTGATGATGATTACGATTTACACTTGTCATTTTTAGTGACAAGCTTGATGCTTTAAAAGTCGCCGTATTCGCTCATATGAATGTGTATTGGTTTACACATAACGTATGAGCTAAATATACCGACTTACCACAAGAAAGATGAACATCTATTGAAAACTTGTCTAAAAAACGTCAAAACGACACTTCACGTTGATATAATGGTCGTTTTGCAGTTACAATTTTGATAAGCTGTCAAACCGCCATTTTTATTCCTCAGTTAGAGGTTATCTGGCTATTGAAAAATCAGCCCTAAGTAGTTTAATAATTGCTTGAAGTTTGAACCGTAAGAATATAGAATATACCTTTGCTTTCTTTTACGGTACTCACTTATGTTAAAATTCAGGTCTATTGCTTAAAAAAAATTGCACAAGTAATTGACGGAGCCCCGCTAAAGAAATTACTTTTTCTTGACTTAGATGCAAGGCTTATAGTTAGACTTCACGTTGATAATATAATGGTCGTTTTGCATTTACAATTTATTAGACAAGCGTTCAATAGATGTTTATGTTTTTGTGGTAAGATGGTTAAGGTTTTAATTCTCATTTCAAGATATGTCACCTTTTCTCACGCGACCTACGTCAATGTCGCGTGAGAAAAGCTGACGTATTACGCGCCGCTGACATATTTGTCGCGTCGCGTTTGTGCGATCGATTTCAGCGTGTCAGGAATTCAAGCCTTAGGGCTCTCGCCCACGGCGACTTTTTGCAGCGATGCTGGCGCGTTTGCTAAACGCGTTACAGCATCGCTTCTAACGCGCAGTTAGTCGCATTTAGCAACTTTCGATGTATTTTGCGATTGTATCGAGATAAACGCGCGACCGCGTTAATGACATCGGTAGAAAGGTCGGAGGGGGGAGGGAGCGTGACGATAATTTCATTGCCTCCATTTTGGCGTCCATCTTGCAACTGATATTGAATTTCGACCATTCAAATATTTTTAGTGTTTATGTTTTTGCGGTAAGGTGGTTAAGGAATTAATTCGCGTTTGCAGATCGCGACTGAATCTGGTCCACGTGGGCGAGGGCACACAGTCGCTAGAGAAAAGCATCGCGTCTGTATCGATGCTACGCGCGTCAGTATCGCGACTGCATCGCTACAAAAAGTCGCCCGTGGGCGAGGGGCCTTAACATCAATATAATTTTGTCTCAAGTTGTAATGATGGCACTATACTTACTTATGGCTTAATGATATGTTAGTAGAAGTACAACTAAATTATTTTATTTACAAAGGCACCTTTCAATTGACTAAAGAGTAAATTAGTTTTCTTAATTACGTGTTAGTTTTACCTATTGAATAAAATAAAATGGTGAATTGCTTTAATACGTCCACTTACACCATTGTTCACTATTTGTTTACAACAACTTATAGTACACAAACCTTCACAGTTAATTACAACCGTAAATAAAATACCTGCACATAAAATTTAACAGTTTAGAGAAGAGTTTTTGAAAACTAAATTTAAAAATACTAGTCTCTATTTAGTAGTCTAGTATTTAGTCTACTATTTAGTAACTTGAGATGCAAGTGGAGGTTATTAGGTATATGAAATCGAATTACGATTTTTTATTATTGTTCGAATCAATAAATTAACTTCGAATTAATTACTTTACAGAACCAAAGCAAAGTTCCCCAGTGTCTTATAAACAACTTATTTTTGTAAGTCATATTCCTGTTAAAATCAACCATGTTTCATAATATGAATTGAGCGTGGAAATATTTGTACGATCTACAAATAGCTGCCCTGGGTCTAGCCTGTTTGTATATGTGATTTTAAATTATTGGAAACACACCCACGACACAGGAGAAATTACTAGCGTGGGGCAACGGTTTCTATAAAGAATGAAATACTATGACCACAGTAATATATGTAAATACTAGTAAGTACATAGATATAAATGCAAGCTTGCTATTGGACGGAAATATGATGATAATACTTGTAATTCACAACATTTTCTTTAGTATCTAATTACAACCGATTTAATACTATCATATCTGCCGAATTTTCATCGAGGTGTACGATGTGCGTACATGTTAGGACCAGCATCATTTGATCATTCGGCACAATCATACGGTAAATTCCACTAAACAAATATCCTTATAAATATGAAGGTTTTGATGTATACAGCTTGGCCAGAACATCTTGAAACGGAACTAACCGTTTTGTTTCCTGACAACTTTTTAACATCTTTGATATTTGATGTAAACAATGACGCAGGTTTGTTAGATTTATTTTTGTGCCACTTTTCCAGTCACATAAAACATCTGAAGGCACATCTAACAATATAAATTTTACATTTCAAGTTTTCATCATGATAAACTTGCTTTTTGCTAAACATGTCTTAATGGAGTCAATTTCCTTACATCTAATGTGATCTAATGACTAAAGCTTATATTTTAGAACGATGACCAAGCATAGATTTCATATTAATTTCACGTTTCATTTTAGCAAATGAAACGTGAAATTAATATGACTATCGTTCTAAAACACAAATCTAATAAACTAAAAAACAGTCCATATTCTAAGAAATGTATAACAAAAAATAATAGGTACTACACTTATTGTGATAGCAAATCATTCCAAAGTATTAAACGTGCGGAAATAAGTACAGAATTCAAAGCATCTAGACTGGAAGGTACGTAATAGACTGGTTACATCAGTAAGTAGAAAAATGAAAGGGCCCGTTCAATATCAGGGGGGGGGTATTACAACGTTTTAAAACCAGGCTTGTTCCAGTGAGTGAACGGGATGGCGCTAGACGACTTGTATAGCTCTGTCACTTTCACTCGCCGGAACAAGTTTGGTTTTAAGACGTTGTAACACCTCTGCAGGTGGCCTATCGTGACGTCTTAAAGCCTGAGTAGTCCCAGTGTGTGAACGAGATGGCGCTAGACGACTTGTATAGCTCTGTCACTTTCCCACACTGGAATTACTGGGGATTCAAGACGTTATGGTAGGCCACCTGGCTGCTGTAAGCGGTAACATCTAATGCATGAAATAGTGTTCCTATCTCTCAGAAATAGAATTGGAAATTGATATAATGAAATTTTCCACCTCTTGGTGTGCTTGAACGGGGTGTTTGACATTTAGTCAGTATAAATTTAAACTGGATAATTGAGTTAAACGCAGTCCTGTCCCTCCAGTCTACATGCCTTGGTGCTACTCTAGTGATGTTTGAACAGACCTGCCGCCAGCTGCGCGGGCTCGGGCGCGTGTGCCAGCCGCAGCAGCGAGCGAGGACCCTCCAGCACGAAGATCTCGTCCTTGTTCACTGACACCGACAGGATCCTGGGAGGAGGTTAAGCATTTAATTTTCAAATAGACCAACATCGTTTCCGCGTCGATAAATGTGGGAGCACCCTTAGTTTGACAGGCCTGTTGATCTAGTGGTTAGTGACCCTGACTGGTCGTGGGTTCGATTCCCACCCAGGACAAATGTTTGTGTGATGAGCATGATCATTTGTTCTGTGTCTGGGTGTCATCATTATGTATGTATTTAGAAACATATAAGTAGGTATGTTTATCAGTTGTCTAGTACCCATAACACAAGCTAAGCTTAGCTTGGGACTAGATGGCGTTGTGTGATAGTTGTGAAATATTATTATTAGTCACTCCTGACCTAGACTAAGGTCAAGAGCAAATCCATTACGCATGAAAAAAAAAACCTTAGCCAAGTCGCAAACGATAATCATAAATGCTCGGTACTCCTCAATAGATTTTCAACTTTATAACCTAGAGCGTAAAGTTGAAATCTATTAAAGATTTCTGTACTATGTTAGCGACTGAAACGAACGAAAACGCTATGAAATCTCATAGGCTTTTATAGTGTCAAAATGCACATAAAGTCAATGAATTCTAAGTCTTTTATATTTAAGCCTAATCCCCAGAGTTTTTGTGCCACCAAAACAAAAACCGTTTATCGTTTTTTACATGGCTACAGGCCTAGCATAAAATCGATTAGCATGACACCGTAGAAACGTTTATGCTCGGCTCGGCGGGAAAAAACTAACTGATAAAAAATACTTTAACTGTAAATAACTAAATATTCGAAATATCGAAAAAACTGAATTGCGCACTGAAATTAGCTCATAAAATAAAACAATATATAATAACAAGTTTAATAACCGATAAACTGCCTAAGCAGTGGTCGTATGCCACCTGCAGTTGTTGTGTACACAGGTTTCATTAGGAAGGTGGCACACGACTTCGGGTTAAATCTTGCAAAGCGATTTGTAATTTGGTGTCTAAGTGTCAGAATGGACAATAAATCAATGACACATTCTAAGTCGGTACTTTTTATTAATTAAAAAAAGGGTTACCTCCTAAGATCATCGACGACAGCGACAGCGGTGAGTGATCGCGGGTCCAGTATGTAGAGCACGCGCTCGTTGTGCGACACCAGGAAGTGCTCCCGGAACACATGCAGCGGACCCAGGTTGTACTCCTGGGTCACGTGGGACGCCTTGTGCTGGCTCGGGTTCAGCAGCTCCGCTATCGTCAGCGGGTTGGATATCGCTTCCTGGAGTTGGAAAGACGGAATGGAGGGACGAGCTGGACAAAGCAGTGCAGCAGACAAAGTCCTGGGTTTGGATCACGTTGAGCCAAATATTTATAGAACCTTCAAGTAGTTGTTCTAGGCGCAGCGGCTGAGTGATCCATCACTGTAGTTTGTCACGGGTTCGATTCAACAAATATTTGCATGTAGTTGTTTCGGGTCTGGGTGTTTGTGTATATGAGTTTCTGTTTGTAAACACACCCATGACACAGAAGAAATTCCTATAATGGGGTATATGCTTTTTTTTTTAAATTGATCTTTTCTTTGCCTCAATTCAGCTCAGAAGCAAAGATGAAGTCTAAAGTGCTTCACACACAGCAGCTATAATGTAAAGATGTACATTATAGCACGATACATCTAATTATATCTTTCCATAGAAATTTGAAGATGTAAAAATATACATCATTGCAGTGTGAGGTCTCCTGACGATTTCTATGGAAAGATGTAATGAGATGTATCATGCTATAATGTAGTACATCTTTACATTATAGCTGGTGTGTGTGAAGCCCTAAAGATAGAGCGATCTCACCCAGAAAAGACTGAAACTCCTGCGCACCGATAGAATGGAGTAAAAACTATTTGGTTGCTGGGCTTCAACAAAATGATGGTCGGTACAGACAGCCTGTGGTGCTGTAGATTGGGGTGGAGTGCTAGGAGTTGGATCACACACACTCCAGATTGAAAAAGTATGCATGTCCTACAGTGGCAGGCAATTTTTTTTTCGATTTGGGTGCTTGTACACGGCGCATGTAACCCGCGCAAGTGCCTCAACATGCTCAAGCTACATGCGCCGTGTACAAGCATCCCGAGGGTAGCTTGATCAAGTAGCTTGCGCATGTTATATGCGCGGGTAAACCGCAAACCCGCACCTTTACTTGCGCGGGTTACATGCGCCGTGTACATCAGCTAACCCCGCGGGTAGCTTGAACGAGAAAAGGTAACATGCTCAAGCTACTTGAAGCATGACATGTTACCTGCGCGGGTCACCCGCTGTATTTACTTTTTATAAAATTGACACATGCGCCGTTTCATATAACCTTTAGTCAGTCCTACGACCCCCACAAGCGTTTGGTCCTCAATGGGGCTCCGTCAGAAGGATTTTTTGGTTCCTTTGCCCAACGACGATATAATACTAGACTACGCATGCACGATAAAAGGAACAAAAATTATTCTGCCAACTCACTGAGGTACTACGTAAGCGAGGGGGACGGAGTACTGCGTTGTGATTGGCTAACTCAAGGTCTGTTCTGTCTCAACGTATGTTTACGGCTCACAGGAGTGGTCGAAATGAGACGAATATAAGACTTTTTTGCCTAATTTGTTGACAGACATCGGTCACCTGTTAATAGGAGTCTAGTATTATATCGTCGTTGCCTTTGCCTATGTGATGTGTTTACATACCTTGAATAAGAGTGTCTGCAGTACATTTCCCTTCTGGTCTGCCCGCCACAGTCGGAGGCCGGGCCGCGCGCAGTAGGCGGCGGCCGGACCCGCGCGCGAGTAGGAGTGCTGGAACACCGCGCCCAGCGACATCAGGCTACAAGCAAATAGAACGGAGTTATTACAGAAGTAACATGTCCATCCTGTTACGTCTCATCATCAAACTATAAATGTTCCCACTGCTGGGAAACATACGTTACGTATCAACTCTTGATTGTCTATTTGTTTTGTAATTTTCTAGTCATCATTTCCGAAACGACGGAACCGATTTTAATGAAACTTCATAGCCCCTATGTGGGCCAAAAAAGCCAACAAAAGACATTTCTGTTTATTTAAGGTGATTGCGTCGATGTAGCCCGCGAAATTCAAATTTTTTAAAGTTTTTTGCAATTTGCAGGCCAGTGACATGTTATAACTTTATCAAAATATGAATTGCGGTAATAACAAGTATAATTTTAAATATAAAAAATTATCAAAAAATTCGCTCCATCAGCTCTCACATCGAAAAGGTGCATAGTAGTTAGATTTCGGAGATTTTAACATGATGCACCTTTTCTAAGTGAGACCTGATGGAGCGAGTCACTGGCTTGCAAATTGCAAAAAACGAAAGAAAAATTTGAATTTCGCGGGCTGGTTGGAGCATCCCCCATAAAATGGATTTACTTTTAGCCTCAATCTGAACCAGAAGCAAAGCTAAGACTGAAGAGGGTGCTAACTCACCCAAAGCTAATTTGAACTGCGTTTTAACGCGATTCAATTGAAATATTTAGCAATATTTATTGTTCATCGGTCAGTTGGTCCGTCCCAGCCTCGTAGCTCACCTCTTGCGTTCCTTCTTGCCCAGCTGGTTGACGTGCCAGCGCGCGTCGCGTCGCTCGCACACGATGCTGCGGTACACGCTCGACACCAGCAGCGTGTTCTGATAGTAGCTCATCTGAACGATCTCGTGTTCTTCGTTCACAATCTCCATTGATTTGCAGAGATGCTGTGGGGATAAGTTTTTAAATTATTATGGGATTACTCGCCCTATCACAAACCACAGCGGTGATGTAATCGTACCCTAAACATGTAAGCAATTTCTTGCAACTTGTAAATGGATCCTCATTTACAAGTTGCAAGAAATTGCTTGCATGTTTGACTACATTGCAGTATTTATTTGATCAACTGAATTTATTGTTCATTTATAGTCCGCAATGTAATTTTATTATGAATTTTCACTAACTATACTTTAGAATTAATTTGAGACGATCTGAAAAATTTGGTTAAGCAATAAGGGGGAAATTGTCTAGCGCGTTATCGAGTCACAACGACCTAACTTTGTCATCTGCCTAGCCATTTCCTAACTATGTTGGGTTCGGCTTCCAGTCGAAAAGGAGGCCTCCAGTCGAAGCGGATGGAGCTGAATATTATCAGAATTTTACATAGAGCGACAGCCTATCTGCGATATTTGTCTGTACCCTATCAGAGACAGAATTTGCCTACCCGAGTCTTTAAGATGTCCAATCAGAGGAACCCGTCAAAAACAAAGGAACGGAATTTGGATTGTTAGAAGTAACCAAAATGCCGAAAACAACGGTTTTCGATCCCTGTCCTTAAGGTGAAACTAGTCAACATTTTTTCCATAGAAACTTCGTGGGGGTATTACTCCACCATTTGACACTGTACATCCAAAGTTAAACATGATAATTATAATTTTTCTAATTTTTAATTTTGTACGGAAGCAGAATTTTGAAATAACAAGCCATTAAAAAGTTACGAGCATCCAAGGATTCGTTTTTATTACAACTTTGGGCGTAAATTAGAAATTAAAGAAGTATCTTTCCAAAACAAAGTTCGTACCGACACAGCACATTTATAGAAGAATTCCATAAATTTTATATAAAATTGATTGATGCAGTGGTTTTTTCATAAAACCCCCTCTTCCGAAGGCCTTTTCGTATTTTTTTACGCGCGCCGTTTACTCTGAATGATCGTGCATCCCACTGAATAATGTTTTCGCCTGTTTTCTCTACGGGGGGATGACGCACACATGAACAATATAGCTCGATGTCAGGTGAAATATTATGGTTTTTGGCCGTGCCTGCCAGTGAGTTCGAGCTCGCGACTAGCGCCACCTTAAGTCAAAGACCCAAGGAAACAGAGAAACAGCGATTGAATGTACGGGACACAACGCACACTCATACTCATGACCTATAAAGTAAGACCTCAAACAAGTCAACCTTGCCGGAGCATCGACCACGATGTTATCGTTGTTTCCGTTCAATATCATTACTGAACATTAATGATAAAAATGTATATTTAATTATCATATTAGTCAGGATCTTCCCCGCGGTGGCGAGGGTAAGGAAAGTTTCGTGTAAACATTGTTTTGTTATCTATCGGTTAAAGACCTATTTGTGCATTATTGTAACAAAGAATTTGTTAAATATATACATTATAGAGTTTCGAATTTCATCAACAGTATACTGTTATGAAGACTTTAATTTGATTTTCTTGTTTATTTTTGGTTGCCTCGTTGGTTTCCCGATTTCGAGTCTCGGTCAGACAAAAGTGTTAGGGGGTTTTTGCATTAGGTATTTCTCTTGGCTTGGAGTAGTGCAGTGGTATTGTAGTACTAGGTGTTTCGTAGGTTCGACTCGATTAAGACCTACATCCCGTAATTCGCGGCGTTTTGCATTCGGCCCCTATACAATAATATTGGAAGACTCAATAAAGAAATTAGTTGTGTTCATAATAACTACATAGAAAAAGTCAACGAGAAACCGGTCTATAATATTATGTATGTTAAGTTATAAGTTTAAACGACTTTCTAAATAATTAAGTTGCATAACGTGTTCAATAACAACAGCTTTTAATACTGGTCTTACTGGCAAAAGGGCAATAATCAGAAACAAAATGTGTAGACTTTGATATAGATATTCATAAACTGGCATTTGTTTTAGATTTTTTAGACTAAACAGTGAGCACAACACATACAGGATGATTTTTTAAGGAGGGCGGAATTAATTTTCTGTAGTTCTATGTAATAGAAAACGTTTCCAAACAACATAAAAAACAGCCTATATAGTTGGTTGACAGTGGTGCACACTTACCATATAGAAGTCGATCTCAGTCATAATAATGACGCCGTTCTTATCTCCGGAGAACAGTCTCATCCCGTTTTTGGACCATTCTATTGCTGTGATTTTGCTTTTGTGTAAATCTCCTATAGTATATCTGAAAATAAAACACAGTTTATCAACATCTGACTTACCTTTCCCCAAATATGCTGTCATTTTTTTTTCTACCAGTCTCAGTAATCAACATGGTAAAAAAATCGGCAAGGAAGGAAGAATAACATAAGCACAGCATAATCCGCCTAACGTATTCCCACTGTTGGGACACAGGTCTCCACTGTGTTAGAAGGAGTGGGCTGAAACGCAGAACACGGGCCCAGTGGGGGATAAGTAGAAGTCAGATGTCTTCGATTTTTTGGTTCTAAGACATGCCTTTCCTTCCTAAAGATGTTTTCTTCAGCTTTGAGAGCAATGGTGATGAAATAAATTAAACTAAGTGATGCGCCTGGCTGGGTTCGAGCCCAAGACCTACAAGTCGTGGCATTATCACTGCTTTCGAGCAAGCTAAATGATGTCGCAATACCTGACGCAACTTTTACTTCATTCCATAAACATTTAACAAAGTTGCAAATACTCGTAATCTAATCTTTAAAAACATCTACAATCTGTGACTGTCAAGATCATAATTATATTGTTGTTTAGTTGTGTAAAGTTGTGGTTCTACAGAGGTCAGGAGGATTACACGACCACAAAATAATAAAATATGAGCAATGTTTAATGTATAAACTGTTTATAACATACGCTGCACATGCAGGATACAGTCTGTTGAAGTAAACCTGATGTCGATCAGGTCGAGGTACAAGATCCTAGTGCCCTTGAGGTCTTACGTACTTCAACGCTTTCGATACTTCTTAATATTGCTATGCTTTTCAAACCATAATTGAATAAAGCGTATGTGAAATATACGCCAATATTTCGAAGTAGATATGGGAGTCATTGGACAGGGTAGGGCCTAGGGCCTCTGCTTCGCGCGGTTTTCATTACTTGACAGATCTTGCGAGAGTCTACACTTATTATAGTTAATACCTACCAGTCAGTGGCATAGCCAGGGTGCGTGGTGGGCCCTAGCCCTTCGGCCTCGCACCTCGTATTTTTATTTTAAATCCAACGAACCAACATGGCAAAAAAAAGATCCCGAAAGAAAAGGGCCGACGATTATAAACACCCATTGTATATTTTGGTTGAATCAGTTTGCATCTTGCATCCTCACCTTTCAACTTTGGGCTCCACTTTAGGCTTGAAGGTGTCAGGTACATTCTCAGGATGCTCCTTCGGTATTTGGAACACGGTGACCTGGCCAGCCGCATTGCCGGCGCCCACCATGTAGTCAACTGTGTTCACTATCTTTACATATGTTATTGGAGAAGTTGATGCCTGAAAGAGAATTATAAAATATAAAATCTTTTCAGGAAGATAACGCCCAAATGGTCGGTTCAACATTGCGCCTGATAAGAATGCTGTGCACTTTCGCATTCAACTAAATAAACACGAAAAGAGTTCTTTCGAACATAGAAAATAGTATGTATGTATGTAGTTGAATATAGAAATATGGCAATTAATTTATTATTATAGACGAATTGCCACTTTAGCAGATCATCTTTCTGTGAAGTAGTCATGCTAGCGAAGAAGGTAGGACGTGTGAGGGAGAGGAAAGCGTCCACCACACGACCCACCCGCCGCGTGAGACGCCCACGGTTGTGTTTTTGTGTTGCACGCGTGCCTCAAAGTGCTATCAAAAATCTGATGGACCTTAGAGGGTCAAAGCCTACCGGGGTCGCAGGACTGTCTTACCAGAAATCTGTGACCCTGTACGTAAATGGGTATTGAAGGATGACCATGGATTTTAGTCAGTAAAAGGCTGACAGTCTGGGTAAGAGGAATCATTTGATGATATTACCACAATAAAAAAGCTGACTATCATGAACTATCATGAACTAAGCTTTTAAAAAATAATAGATCTTAATGAATCTTTATTACATGTTGGCCTTTTTGGTTCCCCTGCTCCTTCAGTCAACAATCTGCATTTTATGTTTAATAAATAACATGATTTTTAACAAACATTAGCAAATAATTAGGTTTTTCATAACACTCTCACTCAGTTATATAGTACAGTCATAAAAAAACTGAAATAGGTTCTAATATCAACATTGAAAGTGTTTATGTTTGTTACTCTTTCACGCAAAAACCACAGAACGGATTTGGATAAGATTTGCTACACAGATAGTTTATAACCTGGATTAATACGTAGGATAGTTTTTATCCCGATTTTATATTCCCGTGGGATAATTTTCGAGTTGTAGCGGGTGAAGTCGCTGGCAAAAGCTAGTTATCTATAAAACTATGTTCACAAAGTTATCTTCTAATCAGTTTTCATTATCTTGTTTACTCATCATGTTTACACTTCGAGTTTGATGTACAGTTTGTTAATTAAAAATACCTAATTCCTATTTCCTGTAACACTAAGTGATACTTCAAAAATTGCGTAGCTAGTTAATAAATATTTTACTGTTTTTTTTTTGGGTTCTGTGCCCAAAGGATTACTAAGACTATGCTGTCCATCTGTCTGACCATTACTTGTCAAATTTCACTCCTATTTCTGTTGCTGTTACGACAACAAACACTTGAAAACAAAATTAAATTACCATTTAAGGGACCTCCCATACAATAGACATGATTTTTTTAAAGATAATGGAATGGAACCTGGCGTGTACAAGTCTAGCCAAGTCGACTTGGCCGGGTTTTTTAAATTACAACTCTCAACTGATTTCAGTGTTTCAATTAAAATAAATCAATGCACTTTTTATTTTACATTATTTTATCTGCCATAAATTAACACCACATAAAAAGTAATTAGATAGACATTCCTTTTAGTGTCACCTACACCTATGAGTAGCTCACCTCTTGTCCTACATTTTCTCCAGCTGTACTTTTAAGGACCTGGCCAAGGCCATTATCATCAATTATTTAGACTTCAAGTAGAAGTTAATGTAAACTAAACTAATATTATAAAGCTGAAGAGTTTATTTCAGGAAATACTGGTCTGAATTGAAAAAATGTTTTTTTGTTGGAAAGTCCAATTATTGAGGCTATGGAGTATATAACATCAGGCTATAACCAATAGTTTAGCAGCAGGTGAAACCGCAGGAAACAGTAAGGTAATAAAGGGGATCATGAACACAATGAAGAAGTGAAAACAGTTTTAAGTGTACATTAAGAATAAATATAAAGCGTGAATCAAATTATAGCTGGTCTTACATATCCCGCAACATCATTGGCTATACATTGACAAAGTGAATCATTAGGAATATTGCTAACTGGCCATTTTAGACTCGCGGTACAGCCTAACATGTAGTTTTACAATGAAACAGTTAATTCATTAAAAGTTAGTGGTAGTTGGGCGTTTACTTATCAATTTATCATATTAAGTCTTATTTGTTATATTGATAGTGCTGTCTGTTGTTAAACAATTGTATTGTCAATAGATGAATTGAAGTCCAACTCTTTCATTGTGCTGTTGTTAAAAAGCACAATGAACACATTTATGATTGTGTTTTGGAAATGTAGATAATATTATGTGGTTAGTCCATTAAATCTATATGAATAAAAAAATAAAAACAACCTTAATTGAGTAACATTTAAAAGGATAATTATGATGGATTTTGAGAATTTGGAATTCAATGTCTAAAGATACTTATAGATAAATGCAAGAATATGCTGTCGCATAAAAATTAAGCCAATTTTGTCAGAATTCTAGGTAATAAGTAGCACCAACTTTATTTAGATAGGTATCTAAGTATTACAAACTGCGTAATGTACCGGTAGCAGCCAAGGGCACAATAATTGATTTGCGTGGGGAAACCCCGTCCCTGACAGACTAGGATAAGAGAGAGTCTCACCTCGCATCGAAGTCTCTGAATGTTTCCTTTCTTCCGATCGTACCAGTACACCAGCCCCACGTTCGTGCCTAAAGCTATATACTCGCTCACGGCGTCCACACATGTTAGGCACAGCTCGTTAGAAAATATACCAGTCTGGATCCTAGGTGGAATTAAATTTAAAATATGCGAACAAGGGGCCCATTCCCTGACGAAACCTTCTTCTGCGCCACCCGAAACTTCCATTTTATTAAATAAAATAACACTAGCTTACACTACTTATGATATATCTTGAAAACTGCAGTTATTTATGGATATATGCATGACAATTACTAAATAAATTATATTATTACGATTTACGAGCAAAAAGTTAAAAACGAAAGTGTCCTAAGTTTGACTTATTTTGACATATGGTAGCTAGATACAAATGTACTCTATGGTAGCTAGGAATGGAATGTGCTGCCAAAATAATAACAAGATAAAGACAAAGAACAACTTCATCTCAATGCAAAGAACACACTGAAAACCGGTAAAATTTAGCTTTGCTGTAATAGTTTACAAAGAAATAATTTTTATTTACATCTTTTGTTAGTCTGTTCTTTGTTCTTCCATGAAAATCTGCATAAAAATCATGAATATTACAAAAACAAGCAAATTTTTCGTAGCAAAATGCGGTTTTCGAAGTTTCGTTCCCCACTCTATAATCTCCAGATTACAGATGACCAACTTTACAAACATAACTGTACACTTGTCATTTTCTTGTCAAACTTGGTCCGCCGTAGTGCGAAAGCTATTTCGCCACGCATTTCGGCAAATAATTCATACGAAATGGCAGATTCAAATATTGAAGAAGCTGTGAGGGAAACTGTACAAAATGTCACAGAAAAGCCGCCGACAAGTGTTGAAGGCATTGCGATTGCATACTTGAGCTTAGTGATAATGGCTGTATTACCTATATTCTTCGGGGCTTTTCGATCAGTGAAATACCTGAAGGAGCAAAAGGTAAGTGCGAACAAAGTTTTCTGATACTAGGATGTAATTTCATCACATATTTATGGAGTTTGGTCGGTCCCAATAAGAATGATACACGTAAAACATCGTGGCATATGTTGCCTGTCAAATCTTAGACACAGGACCTTTCTGCTCAGAAGTTCAAAACACAATGTGACGTTCTCAATAATGTAACTAATGTGGAGACAACCACGTCATTGGTCGTCACTGATAATGTGGTCATTATCCTACATAATACAATGTTTAGATTCTGACACTACCAACAATTTTTTTTACTAAATACAGTATTGTTAGGGAAAATCCTGATTCAAATTGTTTTCCTTATTATTTAAAAAAGGTACTGTGGTACCTTTTTATTATCACTTCCTCATGAAGATAAAGTCTTCTTATGTTAAGATCTATAGGAATTACATAGCCCATACTTTGTACTACAACTTTTACCTAGTAATATGACCATGACAGGAAACCTTTAATATTATTTTCAATAATAACATTGATAAATTTTAATGGACTATTCAACAAAAATATTTATTGAAATCGATCCAGTAGTTTTGGAGCCTATTCAGTACTAACAAACAAACAATCAAATCTTTCCTCTTTTATTATTATATTTATGTTAATATAGATGATTTAAGAGAAAGATTAGAGATCTCAACCTTTAGCACATTCATAATTTTTGTTTTTCTTCAAAGTATAAAAATACCAGTAAATCCAAGCATTTAAAAAAAAATGTAAACAGGCAAAATGTTAAAGAAGCCTATGTTTTTTCAATAATTGACGTTACACACAAACTATAAAACAAAGTTAGCCTTCAAATAATGCAAATGAATTTATTGTAGCAGAAAAATATAATTATGATAAATTGACACTATTTTTTGAAAAAGGAAGTAAGCCTAGTTTCTATACTTTTTATTATATTTGTCCTTGATGTCTCAGTCATTAACAACTTGCCCAGGCTTGGAACAACCTCCAGTTGAGGTCATGCATGAGGTTGTGAACCCAAACTCTGCCATATACCAATGTGTCTGTTTCAATGTATATCTACTTTCTATAAGTGAAGGAAAAATGTAAGGAAACCTGGACTTTATTATTAAATATCAAAATAGCCTTCTTCTACATTGGTGGTCCCCAAGGGTTAAAACCCCCTGCATCCTTTTTCACTTTTCCTTATAATTATGTACCAATGTTTATCCATTTTTTTCCTTGTTTTGTTATGATGTCATCAACCCATAATTATCATTTTTTTATAAAAAAATTTCTTTGCCTTCCAACACTTCTTTTTCCTGCAGAGCATTTTGTTTCCAGGGTCCAAGTTTTGTCAACCTTGCCATACGGCCTGCTTATGTCCACTTGTCAGACTATATTGTAGAGCATAAATGTTACCATCTTTCAATAGCAAAAAGCTGGATTTAATGCTTAATAATTATTCAGTTCAAAGTCATGTCAGGCCTGTGGGGTTAACGAGCTGCGAAGTTAACTCTTAACATAGTAGGATGGTCAAATAGTCACATGAATAAAAAAGGATTTACCCAACACTCTCAATGCCAAGTCATTATTTGAATTTAACAATAGTTTTTCGCTCCTCTAAGCAATAATTTTAAACTTCGATTCTTCGAGCACACATTGACTTGATGTTTCTAGGTCAAGGACAAACTAAGATTCAATGCAAAGCCGTTGCATTTAAGCCAAAAAGAGAGTTTTAGTTTCTGATCACACACACATTATTTTATAAAAACTAGTCATTTCCTGAATAAAACTAGACTTTGAATCTTTGATAAGGCACCAATTTATTTTTGTTGTTTGATAAAGGAATAAATTATAGGCCTTGTAATTACTGGTAAATGTTTTCTATTAACTTTTTAGACCTATGTCTAAGTGGGATCGCTTATTATGTGAAGTTGCATGAAAACAGGTTAAACTTTTTTTTTTTGTTATATTTGTCCTAATAAGATATCATCATAAAAAATACAATCTAGCTTATCTAAAGCTAATGAGTAATTCTATTTTGACTTAATTTGCTAGGGAGACTAAGGATAAACTGATTATTTATTTAATAAAAAAGCCCCACCAACAAAAATAAGTTATAGCAATGTTTTGTTACTTTCCCAGGAATCAGGCGAGCGCACTGAGACAATGTCAAACAAGGATGCGCTGATGTTCCCGCTGATCGCCTCCGCCGCTCTGTTCGGCCTCTACATCTTCTTCCAATTCTTCTCCAAGGAGTACATCAATCTGCTCCTGACTGGATACTTCTTCTTTCTCGGAGTTCTTGCCTTGAGCCATCTTCTTAGGTAAGTGACTTACTGTGTAAGCAATCTATAAAATTCCCTCGCATCATCGTCAGCCTATACATGTTCCCACAGCTGGGACACAGGCCTCCTGTCTATGAGAGGGAGTGGGCCTAAATCCTCCATGCGGATCCAGTGTGGGTTGTAATTCAATTAAAATAACACGTGGCGCCATCTTTTAAAATAATGTAATTATGCACTTAATTATTGGCCACATAATGAGTCATGTAGCGCAATGCAAAATAAGAAAATATATCCATGACTTATAAACGGCATGACGAAGCAATAGTAATTTACACACTCAAGGTCTCGCGGAATTCTAATCATTCATTTTGTATATTTTGAATTGGTTAATATCGCACTTTTCGTAAATTCGAAGTTTATTTCTCAACAACACGCCTGTAATCTCTCTCTATCTCTTTCCACCCCATTTCGTTGGTTGCCCATTACCTTCCAGGGCCGCCACGGCATCCGGCTTGGAGTCGTAAGCCCCCGAATAAAACTGCCTAACACACGCTAACTGTGGATTTATACGGAATTACGGATTGAATACGCGAGAAATTAATACCTATCCGGGTTATGATCCCGGTCTCTTTCCCACGTGTTTATACACTTTTCTTGTTCTGTAATCAATCAAAGACAGAATTTGCCTATCCGAGTTTTTAAGATGTTCAATCAGGAACAGCCGTCAAAATCTATGGAACGGGGTTTGGATTGAGGTAGAATACATTTCGGGCGATAGGCGTGCGTAAGTTGTCAGAAGCATCGCTTGCTTTGTAAAAAATTCGACTAATTTTCATTTTGGCGGTCGATTTTTTCTAGTTTAAATTGTCCAGATTTTCCATAAGTAAGGAGAACGAAGATCAGTGGTGACCCAGTGGAATCGATCCCGACTTACGAGTTGTATCCAGCCAGGTGCATTACTTTGAGTATTTTATTTCATCACCACTGTACTCAAAACTGTGAAGGAAAACATCGTGAGGAAACCGGCATATCCCAGAACCAAAAATTCGAAAACTTGTGACATCTACCAACTCGCACTGGGCCGGTGTGAAGGATTTTGGCCACTCCCATCTCACAGAGACTATTCTGATCCTGTGTCCCAGCAGTGGGAACATTATAGGCTGAAGATGATAACGGGAATCACGAAAACTGGTGACAATATAGTATAATTGACTGGCCTGTTGGTCTAGTGGTTAGTGACCCTGACTGCTATGCCGGGGGTCGTGGGTTCGATTCCCACCCAGGACAAATGGTTGTGTGATGATCATTTGTTCTGTGTCTGGGTGTAATTTATCTATAATATGTATGTATTTAGAAATATATAAGTATGTTTATCAGTTGTCTAGTACCCATAACACAAGCTCTGCTTAGCTTGGGACTAGATGGCGTTGTGTGATAGTTGTGGAATATTATTATAGTTTGTAAACTTTCGCCCCTCCAGCCCTGTGATCTCTTTCATGGTGCCAGCGTCGGTGCCGAACGTAAGGTACCACATCCACTTCACGCGGGGCGAACGCGACACGCAGTCCGACATTATCAACTACAAGTTCACCTCGTATGACATCATCTGCATCATCATCTCGCTCGCCATGGGAGGCTGGTACCTGCTCAAGAAGGTAAGGACCGAAAATTTGAAGTGGGGATGTTCCAATACAATCAAAGGTTAAGGCGCAAAAGTCCAATTCGCAAAATGGCAGCCTAGTCGCAAATAGGCAATGTCTCAAATTTGCCAATTCTCTGAAAGCGTAATTCGCAAAGTCAGGTGCTACAAGACATAATTTAAAAAAAAACTTGAGAGGTGTCAAGGGACAACCGGGTGGAACGAAGTTACTGTATACACTCAACAAAAATAATCGTCGCGACTCCACTCCACTCCACTCCGCTTCGCTCAGCTCCACTCTACTCCACTCTTTGAGCTCTAGCACCCTTTCGCAACGCGCGATAAGGAACTTCGTTCCAAAAAGTGTCGTGACAACTTTTCGTAAGATTTTTTTCCGTCTAGCCCCCTTTCACAACGCGCGATAAGGAACTTCGTTCCAACACGAAACGACCAACACGAACCACGAGCACCTGTTGTCGACGTTTTTTAAGTGCCCTGTGGACCTATGTGAAATAAAACTTTAGATTTTTTAATAAATAACGTTCACTCAGCACTGGATAGCCAACAACTTGTTTGGCATCGCGTTCGCGGTGAACGGTGTGGAGCTGCTGCACCTCAACAACGTAGTTACTGGCTGCATCCTGCTGTGTGGCCTCTTCATCTACGACATCTTCTGGGTGTTCGGCACCAACGTCATGGTCACCGTTGCCAAGTCCTTCGAAGCTCCCATTAAACGTAAGTACTGTTTTTTTAAGGAATCTGTTTTGAAGATTTGGTGAATATCTGCAATGCTTAAGTCTGTCCTGCGGCTGTATAATGACGTCTTAAAACCAGACTTGTTTCAGTGAGTGAAAGAGAGAGCTATGACGTCATAATACGGCCCCTGGTGGCTCACCAAGGGTAATTCTAGCATCAGAAAGGGATAGAGATCCGATTACCAAAAAATAAGTTACCATTTTCACAGAGTCGTAAAAAAAACAAAACCTTTTCTCACTTACGTTGCGTAGTGGCGAAAGGTTTGCAACGTGATTCCATTCGAATCCACTTATTTTATTCAAACATTTTTTTTTCACTATTTTGAAAGGATCCCTATATAAAAACTTGTAACTTTTGCAACTGGCAAATTCAAAGACTCATTTTGTTTTGAGTTTGGTTGCGCAAACTTTTTCTCATTGTTTCACTGGCTTCCTAGCTAAATTGATACTGTGGACAATGATATTATAAAGAAAGATACGCCATGTTCATACTAAACGGCGTTCAGATTTCGTTGCGTTGTTATTATAAGTACTAACATAGATGTATACAGTAATTTAAAACTACGACAGCGATAGATGATAATACGGAACGTATAAGACAGAAAGAGATAGCTAGTTTTAGTGTGTTGCGCTTGAAGTACAGTCCACACTACAATAGAGTATCATAGAGTGACATGACGGATGCTATTTGTCTCTGTCACGCAGCAGATTACCATCCTATTATCTATCCTTTTCGAACCATTACGTCAATAATACCAAATTTATTTGAAAATGAGGAATAACTCGTAAAAAAATACAAAATTGATATAATTTTAATAGACTTGCTTATGGTATGTCACTCCACAACTCTTATTTTTCTTGGCACCATAGTTTTTGCACTTTCTGAAGACACAACTTGGCGTTTTTGTTACGCCGCGCACTCACGTTACCTCGCTCGCTGTTGTAATCCGACTAAATCAAGGGTGCAATAATTGTGTTACATTCTCCTCAACATTTTGTGCGTGGTAGTGCGATATCTACCTCTTTTTATTTATAATATCATTGACTGTGGAAGTAAATAAAAGAAATATTTCTCAAGAGTTCTTCAAACTTTGAACACACTTTTTCGGTTTATTTACTAAGAACAGTGGAGTGCCGTAAGGCGTAAATATAGTAAAACCAGGAATCCAAGGCCAGTAAAATGAGCCTTCATATTTTTTTTAAATGTTTTGTAAACAGCATATGAAAAATGTAAAAAAAAAATGTTTTAGAATTTTGTTGTAACTGTTTGATTTGTTGACGCAAGCCCCGTAACGAGGTCGTGGGACTTATCTCATTACTGCGACCCCGGAACATAAAGGGCTATTGAAGGACACCGTGGATTTTAGTCAGTACGAGTCTAGTAACGAACAAAAATAAGTTTTTAAAATAACTTTCCCTACTAGGCAAAGGCATATGCACATAAGTGAGGGCTTTAAATTCCCCTTATTTATTGGAGTACTTTCATTTTGACGTTTGAAAGTTTTCGGCGAAATCGATTATAAATAATTATGCAAATAAAACCGGCTCAATGTAAAGTATGTAATGATAAGCGGCTGTTCAACCGTATGCGCTTCTCGTCGCGGGTTGTAGTCCCGCCCGTAACAAATTAATACTTGTATAATCTACAAGTAAAAGTGAGAAAGAAATTCCTTGAGTGGGAATGAAATAAAAAGTATTTTGACATGTTATTTACCAGCAATTACGAATAAACACCAAAATATGCCTAGGGAGCTTGCTTAAGACGCGATTCGTGCCCTTTGCAATGGGAATGGCAACTGGGGAACTAATGGCGCTAGTATAGCTAGTTCCAAGCATCGTCATTGGTTCAAATCAGCTCAAATCTTAAAGGTACTTCAAAATAGTACTAAGTAACTAAGTCATTGGTTGGATTAGGACTAAACTATGGTGGTGCCATCTACATTAAGCTTTGACTTGCCTTTCCCATTTTTACTATACAAAAATAAAATCGTCCTTGCGACTACGACATAATGATGCAATTCGACTGACATTACGTCGTCGTGTCGAGCGAGTTTTGTTTTTCATCTACCCGTAGATAACCCCACGTTTTAAGTGCGCTTATTCTGAAAGTTGGCAACGTCGCAAATAGTTGTTAAATATTAACAAGTTAAAAGTTACAAATCTGTATGAAAATAAAAAATATGGCTCTGTAGTGCACTAAAAAGTAATAATTAAAATCGTATAACATCGGATATATAGTTTTAGGCGTAAAAAAGCATTTGGAAACTTTCCAAATGCCTTTTATACGGGGTGCTATGACAGGAAACCTCCACGTGCGCCCGTGGACTGGAGTTCCTTCTCGGATACGTCCGAGGGGAAGACCAGTTTTTCGGGCCGGTGCACCCTGGGATGCGGGCAAAAACTCTTTCTTAAGCACTGTGTGCCTAAGTGGTCTCTTTGCCCGTATGCGAATAGCCTGTCGTGTGGACGCTCCAACGCGTGTCCCTCTGATTAGCAGAGGGCACAGCGGCGGAGCGGGGTTGCGGACGGTGAGTGATGGGTAACTCGCCGTCCGAAGGACCAAGCCCGGGTCGGTGGCGCGTCGTGTTTCGCGCCAAATGCCTGCTGGGGTCGCGGGTTTTTTCTTAACCCAGGATACCGTGGCCCCAGAACGTAAAGGGCATAGGAAGGAACACGGGTGGATTTTAGTCAGTAAGAGTCTGACAGTCCCTTCCGCCCCACCCAGGGCGGGAGGACTCATTTGATGATTTTACCACCTTAAAAAAAAAAAAAATGCCTTTTATACACCTGAAACTGTTACAACATCAAATTCAGTGTTGTTATTGCATTCCTATATCAATTTTCTAGTGCACTACATAGCCACATTTCTTATTTCCATACAGTAACATTGCCAAATTAATTAAAACTTGTAAATATTTTGTCAGTTATTAGCGACATTGCCAACTTTCTGGTTATGCGCTCTTAAGTCGTATGTCGTAGTGGAAATGATGATTTTCATTTGTAGTTGTCCCTAACCCGGTTAAATAGTTAACTAGTGGGGTCCTTAACGCGATGAGTACAGTCACGAGCAATAACATGTATACATTAAACAAAATTCAAACGCAATTTACTCGTAAAATGCTGGTTTCCTCTTTATACTAAGTACTTTTACATAATAGTATAGCTTCCAAAATAGAAGTCTAATGAAAAGGCAAAAGTTTAATCAATATGCTGGCAGAACATCGCTTTTGAATACTGCTTAGTGTATACATACTATTGCTCGTGACTGTACAAAGTGTTGTATCGACAGTGGTGTTCCCTCAAGACCTGCTGGTGAACGGATTAGACGCGAGCAACTTCGCCATGCTGGGGCTGGGAGACATCGTGGTGCCCGGCATCTTCATAGCGCTGCTGCTGCGCTTCGACAAGAGCCTCAAACGGAACAGCGAATTCTACTTCAGGTATGACACATCATTCTTATTAATTAGCTTTTGATGTCCCACTTCTGGGCAATGTTCTTTACCTTATCCTTCAAAGTAAATACCATTAATCACATGCTAGATTAAGCTCGACATCTCAATAAGCTAGTATCTTACACTTTCTGACTCACTGACTCCTTCACAGTTGAAAACTGCATTTAAATGTTATCATGAGAGTTTCAGCAGGGATATTTAATTCAATCTTTTTGAGTTTCTGTTGATCAATGATCATGGCACTTGCCACAGCTCGGAGACATGCGAAAACTCTTTTTTTATTTTAGCGTGGTAAAATCATCATCAAATTAGTCCTCCCACCCAAGGTAGGGTATAAGGAACCTGACGGGGCCCTCTAAGAGGGCCAAAGCCTGCCGGGGTCGCGGGAATGTCCCGCCTGGTAACCGTGACCCTGGTACATAAAGGGCTATTGAAGGAACACCGTGGATTTTAGTCACTACAAGTCTGACAGTCAGACACAGGGCATTTGGCATGAAGGACAGTCAGACTCCACGGTGTCCTTCAATAGCCTTTTACGTTCCGTGCTCACGGTAGCTCGTTAGTCCCTCGAACCCGGCAGGCTTTGGCCTTCTAACGAATGACGGTATTGTGCTGAAAGCTCTTTGAGGCGCGCGTGGAACAAGACGCGCCGTCGTCCCGAGCATGGTCGCTTATTACTCGTCGTCCGCATCCCCGGGGAGTTCTAATGTTAATGTTAGTGAGGTTCACCGGCTATGATGTATATTTATTGACTGGCCTGTTGGTCTAGTGGTTAGTGACCCTGACTGCTATGCCGGAGGTCGTGGGTTCGATTCCCACCCAGGACAAATGTTTGTGTGATGAGCACGATCATTTGTTCTGTGTCTGGGTGTCGTTTATCTATAATATGTATGTATTTAGAAATATATAAGTATGTTTATCAGTTGTCTAGTACCCATAACACAAGCTCTGCTTAGCTTGGGACTAGATGGCGTTGTGTGATAGTTGTGCAATATTATTATTATTTATGTCCTCCCCGCAGGGCGACATTCACGGCGTACGTGGTGGGTCTGCTGGCGACGATCTTCGTGATGCACGTGTTCAAGCACGCGCAGCCCGCGCTGCTGTACCTGGTGCCGGCCTGCCTCGCCACGCCGCTGTCGCTGGCGCTGCTGCGAGGAGACATCAACGCGCTCTTCAAGTGAGTACTGTACACTAAGGTAGCTTGCTGCACGCTGCTGTACCTGGTGCCGGCCTGCCTCGCCACGCCGCTGTCGCTGGCGCTGCTGCGAGGAGACATCAACGCGCTCTTCAAGTGAGTACTGTACACTAAGGTAGCTTGCTGCACGCTGCTGTACCTGGTGCCGGCCTGCCTCGCCACGCCGCTGTCGCTGGCGCTGCTGCGAGGAGACATCAACGCGCTCTTCAAGTGAGTACTGTACACTAAGGTAGCTTGCTGCACGCTGCTGTACCTGGTGCCGGCCTGCCTCGCCACGCCGCTGTCGCTGGCGCTGCTGCGAGGAGACATCAACGCGCTCTTCAAGTGAGTACTGTACACTAAGGTAGCTTGCTGCACGCTGCTGTACCTGGTGCCGGCCTGCCTCGCCACGCCGCTGTCGCTGGCGCTGCTGCGAGGAGACATCAACGCGCTCTTCAAGTGAGTACTGTACACTAAGGTAGCTTGCTGCACGCTGCTGTACCTGGTGCCGGCCTGCCTCGCCACGCCGCTGTCGCTGGCGCTGCTGCGAGGAGACATCAACGCGCTCTTCAAGTGAGTACTGTACACTAAGGTAGCTTGCTGCACGCTGCTGTACCTGGTGCCGGCCTGCCTCGCCACGCCGCTGTCGCTTGCGCTGCTGCGAGGAGACATCAACGCGCTCTTCAAGTGAGTACTGTACACTAAGGTAGCTTGCTGCACGCTGCTGTACCTGGTGCCGGCCTGCCTCGCCACGCCGCTGTCGCTGGCGCTGCTGCGAGGAGACATCAACGCGCTCTTCAAGTGAGTACTGTACACTAAGGTAGCTTGCTGCACGCTGCTGTACCTGGTGCCGGCCTGCCTCGCCACGCCGCTGTCGCTGGCGCTGCTGCGAGGAGACATCAACGCGCTCTTCAAGTGAGTACTGTACACTAAGGCTGAGCGCAGCATGAGTCACAACTGTTTTAAGACAGTCTTGTCTCACATAGACGACAAGTCTGTCTTAAAACATAAACAAAACTGTTTTGTCTACGACACGCCGCTCACCTGAAACAAAACTGTTCAGTGTCAGACTTGTTGCTGTGCAGTTCTTGTGTCTATTAGACAGTATTGTCTATGAGACGTTTTGTTTTAAGTGTGCGCATCTTCATGGTTTTTGTAAAGCAATAGTCTGTCTTAAAACTGTTTTGACTCAAGTCTGCGGTCAGCCTAAGGGAACTGCTGATGATGCAATTCGATCGGTACCAACTGGAAATCATCCTATCATTCTTACCACTGCATGACACAAAACGTGCGGTTGTCTACCGTGCGGTAAATGAAAAACTAAACACGCTCGCTACAACGACGCAAGTCAGTCGAATGGGGATGCCAACTGAGAAACTAATGGCGCTAGCATAGCTTGTTCCAAGCATTGTCATTGGTTCAAATCTAATAGGTATTTCAAAATAGTACTATATACCTCATTGGTCGGATTAGGACTTAGCTATGGTGGCGCCATCTACAATTAGCTTTGACCGGCCTTCCCCATTGCATCATTATATATGTATATCAGTGTTTCCCAACTTGTGGTCCGCGGACCCCTGGGGGTCCGCGAGTATATGTATGGGGGTCCGGGGTATCATCTCTGGCACATACATAAATGCTAATGTCTCGTAATCGCTACGCTTAGTTAGCACGGCGACGGTGGTGAGCGAGACTGAACGAATGATGTGAGTTGAAATAATAATCAGATTACAAGTCGAATCTGATTAGAGATTACAATTAAATTATTATTTTATTAAGGGGGTCCGTGAAAACTATGATTGATTTTTTAGGGGTCCGTGGCCGAAAAAGGTTGGGAAACGCTGATATATATCATAGTAGACAAGACGATTTTCATTTTTAACCGACTTCAAAAAAAGGAGGAGGTTCTCAATTCGTCGGAATCTTTTTTTTTTTTTATGTATGTTCCCCGATTTCTCGAAGACGCCTGGACCGATTTGGATTTTTTTTCTTTTGTTTGAAAGGGTATACTTTCCAATTGGTCCCATGATCACCAGGTCAGGATCTGATGATGGGATCCTAGGGAAATCGAGGGCAACCTTCAAATTTTATAGGCACATAGTACCATTTTCATATATTTTCTAAAGCTGTTCAAGTATTTGCATCTGATAATCATCATCTCAGGTGGATGACCTGATGATGGAAGGTACAACTCCTTAACAGTAAGGAGTAGGCATCGATTGATTTACTTTGTGTTCGCATATCTCCGGAACTACAAGTCCGATTTAAGTAATTCTTTTTTTGTTGTACTAGGTATCATTTAACTTAGAGAATACTGCAAGTTTCATCAAAATCGGTTTAGTAATTTTTGAGATATGGAATTTTATTAGCTTAATGTGTACATGAGTGATGTAAGTACTGGTGCGAAGGATTACAAAATTATAGTGCACATGTAAGAGAATAATGTTCTTGACAAGAATTCGGGTTGAATATTTAAACTAAAAAGAGTAAAATAAAAACTTTTTCAAAAAAATGTAACCGCCTTCAAAAACAACCACAAAAAAGTGTAAAATAATCTACAAAATAACTTTTTTTTCGGAAGTCGGTGGCTAAAAAGACAATGAAAAGAAAAAAAACAAAGGCACCGACTTCCGAAAAAAAAGTTATTTTGTAGATTATTTTACACTTTTTTGTGGTTGTTTTTGAAGGCGGTTACATTTTTTTTGAAAAAGTTTTTCAGTTAGTAGAAATTGCAAATTGCACGAATTGCGTCATGGGCAAGCTCCTTAAGGCTTGAATTCCTCTTAGATCTTGCGCTATAAGCGGTGGCTTAGCGCGGAGCGGTAAGATCAAATGTACAAGCGCCACCAGTAGTGAATACGCTCGGGGTATTCACCATGTTTCAAACATTACTACAGCGTCTCGCGGTGTTTTTTCTTTCTTTTGACTGTCAAGCCTGTAATCCCCTATTTCACCAATTATGTTTTTAAGTTCGGGGTTACCCTATTGTCATTGACCGGGTACGAATTCGTACCGTTTACCATTCGTGCATGGTTGCTACTTTAAAATCTCTAATGGAAAATCTTTACTGTTTGATCTGGGAACCTAGCCCAGAATCTTATACTCAACATTAGTACTATTGACCGCTACACCAACAAGTCACTGAATATATTTTGACTTCCACAGCTACGAGGACCAGCCCACGATAGTGGAGGCACCTAAAGACACGAGCAAGTCAAAAAAGACTGAATAGACACACAAAGCCAATGTCCAGAGCACAAACTGCAGCACACCGGTACCATTTAAGTACATTCATGTTTTTACGAGGCGGTGGGTGGCCTGTGACGTCACTGACCACTACTGGCCAGCTCTGACCACTACCGGCCAGCTCTGACCACTACCGGCCAGCTCTGACCACTACCGGCCAGCTCTGACCGCATTTGATGATCGCGGACCGTTTTGAAACCGTTACTTATTAAAAACAAATGTTTCTTTTGTGATTCAGTACTATATTTTTGGTGTCTTCCTACTGTTTGAGCTTAAAATTAACTATTTCTAAGGTGTTTTGTACATTTATTTCAGGTTGTGTTTATTAATTGTTATATAATTTTAGTCTCGATGGTAAAACTTGTGTCTTTCTCTTCTAAATGATAATGTCCCGTTCTATTCTATGGTACACGATCTTCCGAAAACACGGTTTATAAACGGTCCTAAATCATGTCATGTTCTGTATAATAAATGTACGTACCTAAATGTTGCTATTGTAAAAAAATAAAGGGTAATTTAATTTAAACTTCCGTCGTATCTTCCATCGGTGTTACGTTTAGTGGAATATAAAAATTCTACTAAATAAATGTCTATTATGGGCCGGCGATGACGTCAGGTAATATAGGACTAGAGGGACGCTAAATTAAAATAAATATAATTATGAGACATGACATGACTGCATTTATGTTATTTTGGACAAAATGATTACAGAGATAAATACTTCGTTGGTTGGACTATAAGCCCCTTATAAAACGAGAAGTAAATTTACGTCAAGGATAATCCTTATGTATGGTCCGAAGATTATCCTGGTTGTGACTTTAGTCCACGTTTGTTAATAAGGGGAAAGAATAGTGTGGTGGAAGTCATGACCCTAGTTTTTTAGAAAATTAATTGTTAAAACTGCGAACATTCCAACGACCACCTGACCTCATCGTCCTTCTGTATTCAAACCTTTAGTTAAACCAGATTGATGTGTAATATAATAATAAATTGTTGAAATTGTGGCAACACTGCGACTAAATTTATTTCTATAATTTTTTATTTTTTATGTTGAATAAAATAATTTTATACTATTTTTCGTTAAGGTATTTTTTTTTATTACGGATCATTTGATATGTTTTGTTTTCTGTCAAACTAATAAGTTTATGTTTTGTTTACTGTAGATGTCTCAAAAGTTACCGACGCAAAGTATTCTCTGAACATTTTAGTTTTTCTAAACATAGTTACTTTAAGTACAATAAATATATAATTATAAACGTGATTTGATGATATTTTTACTTTTCGCCTTCCGGTGGTACCTTTTTCTAAAAAGAGGTTTTCATTGTGGACAGTGAAAAAATGTTAGCAGTCCAAGTGCGAGTTATTATAATAATGTAATCTTTAGATAATTATTTTTTCACAATTTTTCACTTTGAAGTATGTAGAAACCAATAATTTATGCGACTAAAGCCTAAAGGCAAAAATCTACAAGTTGAGAAACTTTTAACTCCTTCAAAAGGGTTTTTGACGGCGTGGCGTTTTGTTTAATTTATTTATTTTAGGTCGCTTTTTAACATCAAGCGTCATTAGCGACCTTGTTTAGCTAATTTTCTAATAAAAATGGCCACGTTTAATACTAGTTTGTCGGGTTGCGGCAACATAATAACTTTCTTTAGTTAGATCCAAAAATATTTGTATATTTGTAATGGAAATAAAAGAAAAAAATTAACTTTTAGCCAATTTAAATTAGAACCTAAAATTAAACAATATTTTAATATATACATTTATCTAGTACTTATTAAACAATATTTTTAGTTTTCCAACAATTATTCACAATCACAAAAAGTATAAAATAAATAAACAGCTATCCCTAATTATTATTTTTTAATACAATGTGCATAGTTAGGAGACGTTTTGAATGAACTTTATATTGTAATTGACGGTAATGTGGGACACTGAATTGTAATTAAACAGATCAGATCAGTCTTCTGGGTTTTATTTACGGACTAAACTTTATCACTTGGTTTTTTTGAATCCCATGCTTATGGAGGTTTTGTGAAGATAAGTCTTGCGAGCTTAAACACTAGAAAGCGATAGAGGGGAAGTTTTTAATGACTTCTATGTTATTTTCTCATTTTAGGCCGGTATCACACTGGCGTACCACGAGGGTTGGCGACTCTCCAACGTTGGACCGCTCGATAGAGAGTCGCTAACATCGATCATGCTTTATTTGTATTTACCAACTGTGGGGCTTCTATGACGAATCAGGTTGCAAGCGAGCTAAGCGAGGACCCTGAAATGCCCGCTTAAAATGGTAGCATATCGGAGCGGATAAAATACAGAATACACCAATAAAAATACAGACAAATATACACCAATAGGATTGCACCAATGAAGAGGAGCGGTTATAATGATTGCAATCCTTTTTGGTTAATATTCTTCTGTTCATCCGCTCGGCATCCTAGCTCCGACGCTCCTGTGGACAAGCAGCCTAAGGGTCAATTTATACTAGTGCAGAGTCGAAGCGTCAAATTCTTTACAACCAAAGCGAAGCCGCACGATTCACGATCAGCGTTGTCCACGCGCAGCAGCGCGAATTCTGAAGAATGCGCGCGACTTTTTAAAATCTTAGAAGTAATGTGTGCGTTGCGCTGTGGATTTAAGGTTGAAATTCTTATGTTCAGTTTTAGAAAGACGCTTCGATGCCATTGCGCTTCGACTCTGCGCTAGTATAAACTGACCCTAAGAGCGCCCTGAGCAACGGCAGTAGTGGAGGCTAGACGCCTCATTGAATATTATTACACTATTTTTATGGCTGTTATTTTATCATTCTGTATGTATTCGAGATAACAGGAAGTCTCTACACTACAAATAAACAACATAGTATCAATATTTTAATAACATTTATTAATAATAATTGATTATTACCTATGGAATAAGTTAATAATTACTAGTTAGTACTAGAATATCGTACGGTAGCAGCACACGGTGAGAAGACCAGGGAACTCGTAGATCATCGCGATATGACTCCATGTGCGGCTACCGCGCCACATTACAATATTTGAATTCGTAGGATGGTAATACTTTAGAATATTATCATTGTCACGCAATACACGTTAAAGCTTACAACATTCATAATAAAACACGTTATTTAGACACTTAATATTCCTGTATTGAAGTAGGTATACATAATACATAGTTGTTTTGAACTCATACCGTTTTTCATTTGTAAAACGGGAGGCGAATAGAGTATAAAACATCATAAATATATATTATATATATATAAGTTCACATGAGTGTGTATGTATACTAGAATATGTTTCATTATATAGTTATTATAAATATACCCGCTATTACAAGCGTTATGGTCCATCGTATTATATATTAATGCGTATAAGATTTATATCACACAGAAATTGCACAAGTTTGTAAAGCCGCGCCCTCACGTCGGGCCGGACGTGAAGCGGGATGTGTGAGCACGGCTTCAGAAAAGAAGTCCTGCTCTCGATGGCAGTCGACAATACATCATTACTTCATTTCACTTAACTTCAAGTATAGGTTTTAACCTTCGAATACTAATCAATTCCTTTTTGTCCTTCGCCAAACTTTCAATGGCTTAAAATGTCCATTATTGGCGTTTCTAATTCAGTCCACAATTCTTACTCTAAGCACAGAATACTTAATAGTACTACGTACAGAAGTGTCACTTCCCAAAAACAAACAAAATTAACCAAAAATATGTACGGGAGGCGGGAGGGAGGCGCGGGCGCACTCCGGTGTATTTACGAAACTGTAAGCACACGCGGGCGCACCGTCGACGGATTTTACATTTTTTTGAAGTGACACTTCTGTACGTATTACTATTAAATATTCTATGCTCTAAGTCAGGGTTTCTCAAAGTGGGGTAAGCGAACCCCACTTTGAATTGTACAAAATTACAGTGAATCCATTTGCGCCAAGAAACACCCTGTTTCAGTTTGAAAAACCCTGTTCTAACTGAACAGGACTGCCACCCTTTCCTCAAGAATGCCAAATCCACGGTACCCGTGAACAAAATAAAAAGTTCGATCATTTCTTCGAAGAAAAAAAAATCATAAAAAAAAATAAGGTACTCCTCCTTCTAAGTACCATAATAAAGAGCGAACATTTCGCTTGTACATTACCGCCGGCTTTGATATAAGCAATCCGGCCGGTCGTAGAAACATTGTGTTTCTGCCAATTTATTTCTGATAGAGCCACAAACATAGCTGTCAGGCTGAAAATGAAAGGGCTTCAGTTTGTACACTGGCTGAGCCTCGAACGACGCGCATGCACACGCACCACATATTTAAAGTACGCACTCGTAAAGCGCGGTTATTTTACCAAAAAGTATCATTGGATTCAGACGAGATTTATGGATCCAGTTTTCTAGATCCATACATGATCTGTTAAACCTTCAACGCTCATCAAAGTCCTTGTTGTCAATATCTAATATTTCAATTCTTTTTTCAAATTTATTTCTGGTTTTTATACTTTAAAGTCATAGTGAAAATTGTACTTTAAGTATGGATTTTAAAGTTCTTTTTCATAATTTAGTTTGTCCAATAAATACGTTTTCTGTGTTCCGTGTATGGCAGCGTACAGTCGTATATGATGGTGGGTGTGGTCGTGAGTTCCTCAGTAGCGCACCTCCGCAGCCTGGTGCATGTGGTGATGACGGTTGAGCACTCGCAGACCGTTACATGAGATCACGTTCTGAACTCCCTCTTCCACTATCTCGAACTTTACCTGAGACCAAAATATAATATAGGTAAACTAGCTGACCCCGCAAACGTTGTTTTGCCATATAAATTATTTTTACACTGGTAGACACCTGGGGGGATAACATACCAAGTGATAATTGATTAGTTATCGAGCGGAATGAAAAATGATTAAATTATTATAATTAAAATAAGGGTAGGCCATAGAAGGGAGAAAAAGGGTTGTGTGTATTTTTAAATGCCACATAAAAAAAATTACAAAAAGCTAAAAAAAAGTTAGGGTTGGAAAACCCTTATCACTTAGGGGTATGAAAAATAGATAGTAGCCGATTCTCAGACCTACTGAATAGGCATATAAAATTTCATAAAAATCGGTATAGCTGTTTCAGACAGAGGAGTGTGGTAACTAACACTGACACGAGAATTATTAGCAGATCGAATGTTGATGGATGGAGAGGAAGAGGAAGGCCAAAGAAAAGATGGATGGATTGTCTATATGAATGTCAGGATTAAAATTATATTGTGAAATCTGATAGGGGAGAATGCAAGAAAAAAAACGTTTTGCGGCGACCACAAGTAAAATGGGAGAAGGCTGATGATGATGATGAACTAGCTGATCCCCACACATTCACCCTCCCTGCTAGGCTCCTTCATGTCGTAGTGTGATGTCATATAGCCTTCTTTGATAAACAGACTATCCATCACAATATTTTTTTTTATGCGGAAGGCCTGTCAAAGCTATTTGTAGATGGGGTGACCATAGCTAAGTCCTAATCCGACCAATGAGGTAGTACTATTTTGAAGTACATACCTATTAGATTTGAACCAATAAAGATGCTTTGAACAAGCTATACTAGCGCCATTAGTTTCCCAGTTGCCATCCCCATTCGAACCAAGAGCAATGGCCCAGTGGTATCAGCTTCGATTTACGAGTTGTAAGTCTGGGTTCGAACCCAGGAACCTGCATTACATTGTGTAATTTATTTCATCACCCCTGCTCTCAGAAAGGTGTAGAAAAACATCGGGATGAAACCGACATGTCCTAGAACTACAAATTTGAAAAAATCTTCGAAGACGTGACTTCGACCAACCCGCACTGGGCCTGTGTGGTACATTATTATGGGCCACTCCCTGTCTCGGAAAAGAGGCCTGTGTCCCATCAGTGGGAACATTATAATGAACCATAAACGATCTTCAGATTTATGAATAGCTGTTAAGCGGATTCACCCGCTACAATCGAAATCCTCCCACGGGAACATAGCTCATTCCAACCAAACAAACCAGGTTATAAACTATCTGTACATTATATTTAGCTAAATCCGTTCAATGGTTTTTGCGTTGAAGAGTAACGCTGCCTTCACATTCCTGGGCCAGCTATGCAAGTCGAAAGGAATGTTTCCCACGCTGGAACATAAATATAATATGATAAAAACAATCACGTGAACGCCTCTATCCTATGTGTTATGGGTCCTAGGTTGATAAACTATCTTATATATTTTAAATTTTAGCTAAATCCGTTCAGTGATTTTTGCGTTGAAGAGTAACAAACATACCTACATACACACATACATCCTCACAAACTTTCGCATTTATAATATTAGTAGGATAGGATAATAAAAAGACGTACCTTCGCAATCAGCTCAGCGATGAAGATAGCTGTTTTGGTGTGCATAGTAATTTCTCCGACTCGCATTGAGGACCTGCCATCTGCCAGCGCCATGTATATTATCACCTGATCCTGCAACAATCAATCATCGTGATGATGAGCTCCTACTTACAAAAGACAAGTCTTATACGCATTAATATATAATTTATGGATCAATCTTTCAACTGGTCGTGGATGAAACTATGAAGAAACATTGAAAGGAGCCTTCAGGCCGATTTTGAAGAAAAGTAAAACTGAATCATAGGATTTTAGAAAAATTAATAATCCTGGCCAGGAATCGAACCAGGTTGTGATTTTTTTTCGAAAAAATCAAAACCTTTTTTATTACAACATTCGATAGTAAGAATTAAATTCTGGGAAGTAATCATATACGGCAAACATAAGGAAATAGCTAATAGCTATAATTTTTATGACATTGATAATTAATTCTTTCTTCACGCAACTGACGCCACGCCACTTCTGGACGTAAGCCTCCCCCAATGAACGCCAACCATCCCGTTTATAATATTTGATAAAGAACAGTTTTAGCACCATTTATCTTAAGTGCTCAAAATGAGTGGTCCAACTGTTGAGGGATACTCCAAGAGACCGATGCATACCTGTAGATAGGTGTCAAGACAGCAGCCGGCCAGTATGTCCTCCCGCAGCGCCACCGCGGCCACCCGGCCCACGTCGGGCGGGGACACTCCTCGCTTGCCGAGTGCCGTCGCTCCCAGCCGACAACCTGACGTCATTTCAGCGATCGCACTGCAATTATCACATCACACTATCACTAATAATAGCGGCTCCACAGGGCCGGATTAACCATCTCGGGGCCCCTAGGCACAACTCGTGCAATTTGGAAATTTTACTGTCTACATTACGAAATATAATGAAGGTACCATCATCATCAACAACAGACTTCAGTCATCACATTGCAAAGGTATAAAGGAAGGCGATCCTTCAAGTGACTTTCGCCACAATCTATAGGACGAAGTATCGGAATTATTTAAAAATGAAACAAAGAATAGGAAAATCTTCATTTCACCCTTCACTGTCACTCATTGTGTGGAAGTGTTTGGGGGCTTTTACCTTACAGTGTCCTGTCCAAAAAAGTTTCAGCCTTTGGCACCGTGATTTCATAAAACCACACAATCCCCTTTTTCGGGAGTGCTGGGCCCGTGATCATAGTGGGCCCCTAGGCACTGGCCTAAAGTGTCTTATACGGCACTGCGGCTCCACATTAGTGCCGTGAATTCACGCCACGAATTCTCGGCACAATACCGACTGATCGGGCAACAGGCGCGAACGTGAGCGAACCCCGCGAAAACCATCCACATTCTCGTTCGCGACTGTGCACGGGGGTTCACGGCACTAATGTGAAGCCGCCATAAGGAGCTTGTCGATGACGCGATGTAATGTAATTCGCACGATTCTAACTTCAAGTGAAAATCATCCTTACCACTACGACATATCACATAAAACGTGCAGTTGTCCACGGGTTGATGAAAAATAAAACACGCTCGCCACGACGACATCAAGTCAATCGAATGGGGAAGGCAAGTCAAAGCTAAATGTAGATGGCGCCACCATAGCTTAGTCCTAATCCGACCAATGACGATGCTTGGAACAAGCTATACTAGCGTCATTAGTTCCCCAGTTGCCATCCCCATTGCATCATTAGGTCGTTTTTCTAGGACGATTTTCATTACTAGTTAGTAGAAATTGAAAATCGTACGAATCGTCATGGGAAAGCTCCACTGGCCTCCTTTTTTTATTTATAGGCTGATGATGATGATGAAAATTCATAAATAATAATTAACACTCACATGATCCCACTGCAGTTGTGGGGCGCTATGTTAGGGTCCTCCTTGAGCACGGTGATCTCAGTGCGGTGGTTCAGGTCTTTTATGCTGTCTTTGAAACCCTCAGCCATCTGGGTTGCCATCTGAAAGGGAAGGAAATTAACTCACTACAAATGTAATTAAAACTCCTGAACATCGACGATGGAGTCTTGAACACGTTTTTTATCCGTTATATTTCAGGAACTATGCGATTAAGGTGATTGCTTCGATGTAGCCCGCGAAATTCAATTTTTTTTACGTTTTTTGCAATTTGCAGGCCAGTGACATGTTGTAACTTTATAAATATATGTGTTGCGGTATTAACAAGTATAATTTTAAATATAAAAATTATCAAAAAATTCGCTCCATCAGCTCTCACATAGAAAAGGTGCATCGTAGTTAGATTTCGGAGATTTTAACATGAACACGAACATAAAGCTACAACATGTCACTGGCCTGCAAATTGCAAAAAACGTAAAAAAAATTGAATTTCGCGGGCTGGTTGGAGCATCCCCCTTAACCTAACCCTCTTTTTCATCGGACTACAAGAATATTATGACAGGCCTGTTAATCTAGTAGCTAGTGACCGTGACTGCTATGCCGAAGGTTGTGGGTTCGATTCCAACCCAGGACAAATGTTTGTGTGATGAGCATGATCATTTGTTCTGTGTCTGGGTGTAGTTTATTTTATCTATAATATGGATGTATTTAGAGAAATATATAAGTATGTTTATCAGTTATCTAGTACCCATAACACAAGCTAAGCTTAGCTTGGAAGTAGATGGCGTTGTGTGATAGTTATAGAATATTATTATTAGTCACTCCTGACCTAGACTAAGGTCAAGAGCAAATCCATTAGGCATAAAAACGAAACCCCTAGCCAAGTTGCAAACGATCATCGTAAATGCTCGGTACTGCCAATAGATTTTCAACTTTATACCGTAGAGCGAAAAGTTGAAATCTATTAAAGTTATTTCTGTGTGTTAGCGACTGGAACGAACGAAAACGCTATGAAATCTTCAACTTTATAGCCACGCTCATAAAGTTGAAAATCTGTTAAAGCCAGCCTGTGGAGGGGCCAGGTTTGTGTGATGAGCACGATCATTTGTTCTGTGTCTGGGTGTAATTTATCTATACTTTGTATGTATTTAGAAATATATAAGTATGTTTATCAGTTGTCTAGTACCCATAACACAAGCTCTGCTTAGCTTGGGACTAGGTGGCGTTGTGTGATAGTTGTGGAATATTACTATTGATATTGTTATAACTATGCGATTAACCTGACCCCCTCTTTCATCGGACCATAAGAAGTACGGCAATGCTCCGTAGGTACATGGTGGATATCCACCCAAATATTAATCCCACTGAGAGCACCCAAGCATTATTTGCTCAATAGGGTATTTTCATTAAAAAAATATATTATTCCGAAAGATCCAACATTATCAAAAAATATTTGAAACAGATTTTTTACCTATTTACCCGACTGCGCGACGCAAAGGAGGGTAATGTGTTTATCAGTCTATGTATGTATGTATGTTTGTTTCTATGTGGCGTTCTAGAGACCAAATGCGTAGGCCGATTTTGATATTTTTTACGTCAATCGATTCGTCTTAACCTTGCGAGTGTCAGAAAGACATTAGACAGTAATCAAGCACCACAGCGGCAACCAGACGCCATATTGTCAAAATGAAAAAAAAAGTCGATGAACTATGTCATGTGGGGTGATCGTTGAATAGGTATTTTAAAATCATCTTTAGGTTCCCTTTATCATTTTTCATTTAAAATAATAGTTTAGGATATTTAACGATTTAAAGTTGTTTAGCAAAACAATCATTCCCTGAATAGTAACTAAAAACTATGAAATAAAAAAAAATATTTAACGAAAAACAAAAAACCCGACTGCGTTAAAAAAACTAAAAAGAAAGAAACAAGTCCAGTAGTTAAGAATTCACTCATTTGACACTCACAGTCGGGGCCCGTCAAGATTTGATTGGTATAATTTGAATGGGCCCCGAAATGTGAGTGTGAATGAGTGAATTCTTAACTACTGGACTTGTTTCTTTCTTTTTAGTTTTTTTAACGCAGTCGGGTTTTTGAAGTGAAAACTTCTTTAGCGGCGTTGTACACTTTTTCTGTAATGGGTAAAAAATTTAAAACTCGCGTCAGGGTCACGTGACCAAAACTCGCGTCAGGGTCACGTGACCCTGATCGAAAATGAGTAAGACGTCATTCAAATTAAAAATAAAACATAGTAACAAAAAAGTTTTCACTTCTACCGGCACTCCTGGAGTGCAACCTTTTTTTTATAGCAGATGTTGTGTGTAGACAGTACAAGAAGAAATTAGGTGTAAGACAATGCACTGATGTGGCGCGCATAAGTTTTCCTTGTATGCGAAATTTAGATGAGGTTACTTGGGATCCTGGCCATAACCTTGGGTTCAAGTTCTACATACCCGCATAGGCAGTGTACCAGCCACAAAGCTCCAGCCAAGAATCTTGCTGACGAAGCCTCGGTCCAAGATCTTAGCAGGAGCAAACCTGTACACGGGCATACAGTCCACCGTCACGAAGCCACCGCCTTTGGGGTAGTACCTGAAACAAAAGGTTGCTAAGTAAAATGACGATCCGCAGTGGCAGACGCCGGCTGACGATCTCCGGCCACCGTAGGCGCGGGCGGCGAGTAATGGGCGACTCGCTGTCCGACCATGGACCATGCCCGGGTCGATTTTTTTGAACGGCGCGTTGTGTTCCAAGCGCGTCTCAAAGAGTATCAGCATGATGACAGAGACCCCCTCTAGAGGGCTAAAGCCTGCCAGGGTCAAGAGATTTATCAAATTACCGTGACCCTGGAACGTAAAGGGCTATTGAAGGACACCGTGGATATCAGTCAGTAAAAGTCTGACAGTCCAAAAAAAAGCGACTGAGGGACGATACAGGAAAAAAAATCTAGTGTGCGGCAATGTTTTTAGAAAGAAAAAATACAATTCGGACAGTTCCTGAGATTAGCGCCTTCAACTAAATAAACTCTTCAGTTTTATAATACTAGCATAGATAGATGTACCTAAAGTTTGGCCGTTCAGAGAATGCGTTCCTCACACCTGTCAGTTAGTACATGTAGGTATTTTTCATAAAATTATAACATTCATTGATTATTGATAAAATAATGTTGTTTTAATGCTCATCAATTGTTAAAACGGTAAACAACCAGCAAAAATATTTTTATCGTAACTGCAACGCCATTACAAAGTTACGTCGTCAGTTCAAAATCGCGACCTGTCAGGAACGCATTCTCTGAACGGCCGAACTTTAATAAACATTTTTTTTTGAACATGAGATTTGATATAAGTATTTTTACGAAGAACACTCACCCCCTTCGATGCAACTTCATATCAAAATTAGCTCCGAAGAGTTTGAGTGTGTTTCTGAAGACCTCGGTCATGTACTCGATCTGCGGCGCCATGTCGGCGTTGGTGCCGCCCTTCAGGTCCATCGAGATGGGTCCGTCGGACAGCAGCGCGCACGGCAGCGCTACTTGCATCAGCAGGCTGATCGACCTGCACGAAATAATATTAAATATACAATATAATTAATATAATATAGTAGTAGTATAGTATTCCACAACTATCACACAACGCCATCAAGTCCCAAGCTAAGCAGAGCTTGTGTTATGGGTACTAGACAACTGATAAACATACTTATATACTTCTAAATACATACATATTATAGATAAATAAATTACACCCAGATACAGAACAAATGATCGTGCTCATCACACAAACATTTGTCCTGGGTGGGAATCGAACCCACGACCTCCGGCATGGCAGTCAGGTTCACTAACCACTAGACCAACAGGCCAGTCAATAATTGCGAGCAGTGGTGACCCAGTATAAAGAGTGGTGGCCCAATGGTATCGCCGTCGATTTACGAGTTATAGGGTCGAGGTTTCGAACCCAACCAGGCACATAACTTTGTGTAATTTATTTCTTCACCACTGCTCTCAAAACAGTGAAGGAAAACATAGTGAGGAAACCGGCATGTCCTAGCACAAAAAAAAAGCAAAACATGTTGTTTCTACCAGCCCACACTGGGTTCGCGTGGCGGATTATGGCCCACTCCCTCTCACACAGAGGAGGCCTGTGTCCCAGCAGTGGGAACATTAACTGGCTGATGATGATGATAAAATCGCGACTGCTGAATATGGGGTCCTGTGTATAGGTTCGATTTTCGGGTCGCGCAGAAGGTTCTATTGGTATATTTTATAACTACTATACATATAAAAATAAGTCGGGTTTTCCTTCCTGACGCTATAACTCCAGAACGCAAGAACCGATTTCGACGGTTTTGCATTCGTTGGAAAGGTCTCGGGCTCCGTGAGGTTTATAGCAAAGAAAAAACGAAGCCATCTGGTGGCGAAACGGAGTTCGCCGGGTTTGCTAGTTTTCTATAAGAATTTTTCAGTAACCAGCAGTCCAACGTTGGCGGTATAATACCCCGTGCCTCGGAAAGCACCTTAAACCGTTGGTCCTGCTCCTGATCTGTCTCCGGTCGTGTCGGATTGTCGTCCCATCGGAACTATGAGAGTAAAGGAACAGAGAGTGCATCTGCGCCTGCGCACACACTTGTGCACTATAATATGTCCCGCGAAGACGCCTAATCTCCGTTGAAATTAACGACGCGGTTGGCACAGTTGACTGAGCGATGGACTGCTGTGCAACGTGTCGTGGGTTCGATCCCCGCACGGAACAACGATTTGTATCATCTGCAAGTAGTTGTTCCAGTTCTGGATGTTTGTGTATGTGAGTTTCTATGTTTGTAAACGCACATACGATACAGGAAGAAATACATAGTGTGGGGCAACGTTTTAAAAAAAATTGGACGCCGTAGCCGAATCGGTCAAAAAGACTAAATTATATCAATATTACACCCTGTAAGCCCCATATAATAGGGACGCACCTATTACCATCAACTAGGCACAGGTAGACAATGGACAATAAATATTCCGTTTTTTCTATTTGAGGTAAGAAAAATAAATGAAATTGCCAGACGTTACTGAAGCCGCAAAATACAAAACTTTAGAAATAATTTGAAAGGCAAAATAAGTTTGTAGCACTTGAATGGTTTGGTGTTCACGAATGAAGTCTCGCAAACACACCATTGTGCCACTCGTATTTAGAATTGAAATACACATTTTAATATTGTATAGAGGATGAATTTTCCAACAGGGCGTGGATGGCCAAGTCTGCAACTATAGGGAATAGCGAAAAACACAGAAAAGAATATCAAGGGCGATTTTTGGAGAATTGGATTTTAGAAATCACTCTGTAATAGCAAAGTTGAAATTAAAATTCGAATGAAGGACTGGACTGAAATCAGAGCATTAGAAAGAGGATGCATTCGAAATGTGATTCTGAAGGCGGATGCTCCCAATACCATGGAAATTCAAATAGTTTTTTTGTTGAAAGCTGTCTAATACGCAAATAAGAACGAGGCCCTTTTAAATACAAGTTTAAATTACAAGTAAAAATTAATGCGGAAGTTAGACGGCTTCATACAAAAATCTTCATCTCATTATTGATTGTAGTCTAAGAACTCGTTAATAGAAAACCACAACATTGTAAAATTTCGTATGCGATATTTGCAGGAACTTGCCAATACAAAAAAAAAACGCGAGCAAACTCGAAGGCCAAAGCTAGTACAATATTCGTAGAACACGGGTGGGCGACCCGTAATCCCGTCTGTCGTTAAGAAAGAAACATCGATTTTATTGTAGAAAAAAGTATCTCCACCTCCCACACTTAAGGACCTCCAATTAGTCTCACAGTTACCATGGAAATACTTCGTACTTAAATGAGGCAATCTTCTTATATTTTTCAAAGAATATCGTATTTTGATGGCTTCCAAAGGTTGGCAGTTGATCATGAATATGAAGCCTTTTATATCATAGAACACCTAATAGTACTATTGAGAACAAAACTTAGGTACTCAACATCCACTAAAAAGTTACAAGGATAACATTAATAAAATCAGAGCGATCGACTGCTACACTGCTTGTGGCGGGTTCGATTCCCGCACGGAACAAATATTTGTATGGCCTATAAGTTGGTCGGGGTCTGGCTGTTTGGGTATGCAAGTTTAAATAGTAGTGTCTTCACAAAATGTTTTGAAAAATGTGCCAGTAACATATTATTATATTAATATTATATTATTATACACACTTTTTGTCCCGATAAGAGTAAATGTATGGTCTGCCAAGAAATTGAAAGAGAGGCCTTCCAGGAGTGGGTCAGTACGGGCTTCAAAAACAAAAGGCATAGACAAAAACTATACAACGCGCCTACTTTATCCTACAGCATATAAAAAGCAAATAATAACCTTGATTGGAAGCAGAAATAAGGCGTGTGTCTCACCCAGCAGTGCGCGTGTCAGCGACATAATGTCCGTGCTTGATCCGCTTGCCGGGTATGAACTGTATTTCGGTAGAGCCGATGGTGTCGCCTCTAAGTTTCGCGCCGCACATGTCTGCAACTAGCTTTATGCCTGTATGTCAAATCATAGTTATAAATTGCAAAGAAAACTATTTATTCAGGCATTTTCTGAAAATCCGGTTAACGAAAAAAATTGTACTTATAAGTAGTACTAGCCTGCATGTCTATCAATTGTTTCTATGGTACAAAAATTCTAGTATTACTTATTAACTTGGCCCAAAGGCCAAGTTCTACAAGTTCATTAAATCATCATTTTCATACATTTGTTCTCTGAAAGTGCAGAGGAATAAAAAATAATGATAAGTACTGCTAGAACTAGCAACCTCAAGGAATTTAACATAACATATTACCACGCCTGTAATGCAATTGCGACATTTCTAAAAAAATTTACTATATTACATTGTAACTTTATTTTTTAATATTACATGCCTATTTTTAAAAACATTATAAATTTTGTATGCCATACCTACATGGCAAAACATGTAGCTACATTAGTTTATTTTAAGACCTGTATCACTGTATACGCCTACTCATGTGTTTACAAAATAAATATATCTTTATCTTTAATCCCCGAAGAGTTGGACATAGTTGTACCTAATAAAAATTAATAATACTCTCTCATTTCTTTGTGAATGGCTATAAAACATTAACAAATATGTAAATCTGCTGGTGGGACCAGCATCAGAAACAGAATCAAATGAGTGTTTGAAGAGGAAATTCCTAAAAATACTTAGGTACAGCTATACACATGTTTGAAAGGCGAATGTCCTGTTTTTGCGATTCTTAGCAAAAAATATAAAAATAAAATGGAAAACATGGATAACCAAGAAGAAACTCTAGTTCAATGCTATAAGAGTAATATTATAAGGACACTGAAGCTTCAAACTTATGTTAACAACACTTTTCAAGCATTATTTGGATATTTATTAGAACTCATACATATGTTTGCTAAAAGTTCACAATAATTTCAGGGTACAAAATTAACAAAATATAAAGCTGTTATTTTTTTAAGATGTTTTTGAGAGAAACGCCCAGCTATTGTCTATAAACAATAATTTTTAAGTTTACCTATGAGATGCTGCGCTGCTAGGCCGGGCTTGCTCCGGTTAGCTCGAATGTTCGTCACCCGCACAGGTATTCCCAGAATAGCGCTCAGAGAAATCGCAGTTCGAAGTATTTGACCGCCCTAGAAAATATTTTTGTTCTTATTTTAATTCAACATAAAACAACGCAAGATATAAAAAAAAAAAAATATATTTACCCCTTCTAAAACACTCCCATCGATTTCAGTGAATTCTGTTGCCATAGCCATTTTGATCAATATCAGCACGCACCTTTCTGTGATCACAATATTTAGCAATTTAGGAAAAGCCTATGTTTGAAAAAAACATGCGTAAACTCTTGATTGAGATTATTCTGAAAATGCACTTGACTCCACCGAATGAATGCTGCCGGGCCGGATAATCAAAATGTCAATGTCATAATGATAAAAGATAAGCATTTGTCTATGATGATAAGGCGTGTGTCAGTGTTGCTGTCTTTTCCCCGGTTTTCCTTGTTTTGTATTTTATTATTTTGTGTAACTGTGTAAGTTTCTTACTTTTAAACCTCGGAATGAAAATCAGAAATTTTTGCAAGGTCAAATATCGCGAAATTCGATTAAACATCATTGGAGTTATGGAATTATCAATATTTATCATATCGCCCCTCTATTTAAAAGTGGTCTGGATTTGTCTTTGGATTTTTGGATTATTGTAAACGGAAGTTCCGCGCAAAATGTCAATACTTGTTTTGTTGGGAATAATTGGACGTAGATAAACAAAAAGGATCCATCCCACAAAATGTTACTTTTGAGTTATTGAAGTTTGAAGTTCATCCTGTGTTTGCTCATTAAATACTTGCTTGTGGTTATTAGTTTCTTAAGAAAATGTGTGTGTGTCAATGTATATTTTATTTATACAAATAAATTTTATTGATTTCAGTTTTATTTCTTGAGATATTCAGCTAAATGTGTGTTAGGATCCTTTTTGATAAAAGCTATTTTCAATTATGTCAACCAAATTTTCATTTAGCAAAAACGATTCAAAATAGTTATTTGCCAATTAAATCGTTAAAAATTATCCATTTCATTAATCAAACAAGTAGCTTTCTAATTTTTTTCTTTTTTATGTATAAAACAGCAATGGAATTTACTCTTCTTGCTGTGCGAAGTCCGGTTCACCGCCCAATCCGTCCATATCGTCATAAAGACTCGGATTGCCCCTTAAAGATTCATAGAAATCCAGGTAGTCTTTAGGTAGGCATTCCGATATCACCGGGTGCCGACCTACCTCAGCTGCGTGGTCGAGGCCTATTTGATGGACAGGGCCTTCATCTATTCCACTCACCGGGGAGAGAGGAAGCGGCGAGAGATGTCGTGCGGCGTCCCACAGGGATCGGCCACGCTCAGAGTCCCACATAACGGTGGAAGGGGCTTGCATCGGCGTCGAGTTGACGATATAGTACCTAGGACTTATCCTCGACAGCCGGTGTAGCTTCAAGGAACATTTCCTTCGTTTGGCGCCAAAGCTGAATCGAGTGGCAACCGCCTTCAAGCGGCTCCTGCCCAATCTCAGCGGGTCAAACGCCTCCTGTAGGAGGCTGTACGCCGATATCGTGAGATCTGTGGCTCTCTACGGGGTCCCTGTGTGGGCCCTGTGCATGCGAAGACGATCGTCAAAGCTGGTCGCGTGCCAGAGCGTCATGGCCATACGGATGATCTACTGGATCGCACGATCGCCGGCAAATCGGCCAACTTCCTTGTCGGATTGCCACCTTAAGATCTGAAGGCAAAAGCCCTCCAGCGCGTCTACGAGCGGCGCGTGGAGGCACAAAGTTGGGGGAATCGCCGCTGCCTCGACAAGTCGAGGCACAGCGAGAAGAGCTCCGGCGCGATCTCAAGGCGGCGTGGAGGGCGGTAAAACCCCTTTTGAAGAGTGGCTAGAGAGGCGTCACCTCACCTTCCGCTTGACACAGGTCCTTACCGGGTCCTCCTTATGTTTCGGGAGATTCCTGTGTCGTATAGGAAAGGAAGAAACGCCCGACTGGCCCGCTTGGGCAGAGCACCGCCGTGTCCTCACAGAGGCGATATACGGCGACCTCCCGCGCCCGGCGATGATGCAAGACAGAATAAAAACGGTCGCCTCCTTCTGCGAAGCAGTCACGCTAGCAAAGGAGGAGGCGGGACGTGTGAGGGAGAAGACAAGAGTCCATCTCACGACCCAGCCACCGCAGGAGACGCCCCCAGCAACAGATGTCGCGAGGCGATTTCCGGCCACCGTAGGCGCAGGCATGCGGACGGTGAGTAATGGGTGACTCGCCGTCCGATCATAGACCATGCCAGGGTCGATGGCACGTCATGTTCCACGCGCGCCAGCAATCCAACGGGGCCCCATTAGAAAGCCAAAGCCTGCTGGTAGAGCTATTAAAGAATAGCTCTTCACGTTCCAGCAGGCTTTCCGGGATCACCGTTCATTTTAGTCAGTACGAGTCCGACAGTCCAGGGGGACGGGAGGACCCATTTGAAGATTTTACCACGATAAGAAAAGAGAAAAAAGGCAGTCTTTAGATATAATTAATTATGTATGTGTATAGTCAAAGATTGATCAGGTAGTACGATTTTAATGTTACGGTTTTGTCTCCCATAGCAGTCACTAAACAAAACCAAATTTTGGACTTTTGGATTAAGTTTTTTTTTATATATTTAAGAAAACACGATCCCACTTCTTGGCCGCCTCTACCAGCTTCGCCTTTAATCTTCAAAATATAGGTACATTAATGACTGCGATGTGTATGGATCCCTTTCGTTGTACATCTATACCAAAAGAAACACAGAAATGTGTTTAGCGAAAAATATCCACGCGTACTGAATCGTTTTTGTGATTTAACCAGTGCATTTTTTAACTAAAAATTTAGTTTCACAAAAAAGATTCATGCTTTCTGAATCTTTTTAGTGATTTATCTTTTGCAATGATTTGAGGTAAAATATTATAATATAAAGGGATCCACATGCTTTGGATTCTTTTTAACATTTTAGTTTCGTGTCTGCATCTTAGATTGACCGTTTTACAATATGATCCAAGGGGAATGGATCGTTTTTACGAAACTTAAATAGGGGTTCGCCATACATGTGGCTTGGTAACCAGTGTCATTTTAATGTCAAAATATTCGTATTTAATTTTTTTTTGTTTTTGCTAATCGAAAATATAGACCTTGACGAGCAGTTTGGTGTACTTAACTCATTTTCGGTCATGTTGTGGGTTGGATCCTTTTTGTTTATCTACGTCCAATTTTGCCAAATACAATTATTTGAGAACAACTATACATTAAGTTGTTCAAATAAGAACATTATTTAAACAAGTACAAGTTTGTACATGGCATCTTGACAACCAAGCGCTCCAGACTAAAATCACGATGCAAAGGAAACCTGGATTCCCCGTTGCTAATTGCAGCATCAAATTGGTAATTATGCCGGTCTTTAAGCACACAGTAGTTAGAAAGTGCATTTAACCCAATAAATAGGCAAGTTTCATAATAATAACAATTTTAAGTCCAGCATTTTACTGTCAATTTGAGCGCGTTTCCGAGGTGCGTACTTTTGTGCCGTATGTACGTGAAAGTTACAACTTTTTGATTGTAAATAGAAATTAATTACCCTACCTATTCCCTACCCTATCTGGACGTATTGAAATTAACCATTTTCACCTTAAACGGACATTAAGAATGGTTATTTTTTTCAATGTTTACCCTCTGTTTTTTCTCTTAATGTACTTGTTATCGCAGCAAGCAACTATGATATTCTATTGTTATGAAATTCTCTCAATAAACTGTAAATTCTTAAAAGTTATAGGTTATCTCAGATGTTTTATTTGTTTTTGTGTAGGTTAGGTCAATGTGATACCAACATTTTCTCAAACAACCTATATGTATAATTATTATGTCTTGTCCGTGTGTCCTCAGCCTGACTGTTCTGTAATGCCGGACCCATTGCTGTGTGATGAGGACAGTGACCAGCAGCAACGTCGGCTGCAGCTGATCAACTTCGGTCACTCACAGTGGGGCTTTAATAACTGGAGCTGGTCAGTCAGCAAGCAAGAGCTAGGTAAGGACTGACTTACTTTTAACAAATAAGTAACTTTTTGCCCTTTAAAAATTACAATATTAATTTTGTCCTCTACATACTTGCTTACTACTTTTTTTTTTATAGTAGACAATATGTAAATTAAGATTTCATTTCATTTATCATAATTTGTTTTAGATTTCGTGGATTTCACAAATGGCAAGTACTGTGCTGGTGTAGTTGCATTTGTCTCCATAACAGTGAAGAGTTTTGACATACATCGAGAGAACATTGGCTATGCTACTTCAACCGCTAACTCTAAGGGATTCGCCATTTACAAGTCTCGAAAGGTAAATAGAAAATAAACCTGAATGATAAAATGTTATAGAAAATTGTTGTCGGGTAATTTTAGCATCATAATTAAAATGCTGTAATGTAGTTTCTTGTGTAATTGCAGTGTGCAGTGACAAATGCTTTACGTGAGACATTGCTAAGCTTCGGTGGTAGTGTGGCCACTGAGCTCACTGAGATGCTGGAGGCACACCGTGCAGACACACCTGCCAATGTGTCTGAACCAGCCACAGAAAACAACCAGAATGTTGCCAATAAGCACGCTGAGCCTAAAAACGTCACTCTGGAGCGCGCCGCACGCAAGGACTGCGACAGCGGTGCCACGCCGCACTTGCGCTCGCCTCTCGCACCGATGGTACCGCCCCCGCCCGTACAGAACGGTCCCCTCGCGCCGCCGCCGGCCGTCAAGAACGCAGCGCGTGTTATGGCCAGCATACCGCCGGCCAACAGGCCCCCGGTGCCGGGCCCTGCGCCGGTGCCCGGGCCCCCGCCGGGCCCCGCGCGGCCGGCCGCGGGCCCCGCCGTGCCTCCGCCGCACGCGCGCCCCAATTCCAACGTAAGTTTCGTGCTGCAACCGGTGATGACGCCCCTGGTGCCGCCGATGTACGGGGCGGCGCGCGGCGCGGGCCCGGCGCCACACGTGTTCCCCAACGCGTACTACGAGTACCCGGGCGGCGGCGGCTGGCACTTCGCTTACGAGAGCTACGATCGCCCGCCCGGCAACGTGAACCTCAACTTCAACTTGCCACCCAAAAATCTCGTGGTGAACGGTCGCGGCGCGTGCCGTCCGCCCGATGACGTCGCGTTCGCTCCGCCGCCGCCGGCGCAGGGTTGTTGGATAAAACCCACCATCTTCTACGACGGCTTCTGGACCGAGCAGAAGGTCAAAAAGTGGGTGGCGGAGCAGGTGGAGAAGCAGTTCCCGGAGGATGCCAGCGCGTCGTCGTCGGCGTCGCCCGACAAGGCCTAGCCGCCGCCCCCGCCACACCTCGCCCCAGCCACCCGGCACACTAGCCACTAGTATTTTATCAGCGAGTTATTCTTATACACTTGTGGAAGTTTTTTGCCACACCTGCTCACACGAGTATAGCAGTAGTTTTGAGTATAGTAAATGAATTATAGCTATGTTAGGTATATTGGTAAGTTTGAAATCTCAAAAATGGTGAACTATTTTTTATGTAATTTTTCCTGGTTGTATGTAGTTGTAAGTGTTGTGGCAGGCGCCGCTAGCCGCCACTTCGTTGTTAGAAGTCGGTGTTTCAGAATGTTTGAATGTTAGTCCAGTCACTTAGCAAAAAGATAATATATATAATACTCCTATTTTTTGGGCAGTCGTGTAAAAAATAATGGGCAAACTAGGATGCGAGAACTTGAATAACTTAGTAGAATTTAAAAACGCCAAATGTGAGGTTCTAAGGTGAAAGCCTTCATTTGACTGGACTATCAGCTTTACCTTGATGTAATAAATATTTTTCAGAGAATCGCATTCAAATTCGCACATCTACCTATAAAGTATTGATGTACACTTGTATGTGTGTGTTTTAGAGTTTACTAGATACATTTGTGAGTGACCAGTCAAATTTTACTCGACGTTTTACTTTAGGAAATTTTAATTACATTTTCTTCTTATGATTACATTAGGAATTGGTTTACAACCGTGTTAAATAGTTAGGTATTAAATGAATGGAATTGCGAATGTACATAGATCGTATGTAGTGTTACTGTGAAGATATACATGGAAAATAACTGTTTTTATTGAAATAAATTGTTTGAATTTATGTAATGTTTGATTTAATATTAATTTGGGTTATTAGTTCACCTTTTTGATCCATTTTTACATCCTTTTAGTGGCTATTATCACTTCCACTTTACATCACTTTCGTTGCCAAAACACAATAATAATTATGGCATTATATTTTATTACTTTAGTTTTTTCCCTTATTATTTTTATAATTTTTCCCATTTCCGATCCCATACAGCTCCCAAACACGATCCGCGTGGAGAATGGACCAATGATTGTTGAGCAGGAGTCAGCAAAGATGGCGCTGGATGGACTCAGCGAGGAGGAGGCGCGGGCGGAGCGCAAGAGGCGCCAGCGGCAGGCGCAGGAGGAGTTCCGACTGAAACAACTCATGAAGCAACAAGGACTCGGTTAGAAACACATTATTGTTACCAACAACTTATTAGATAGTGTAGGAATTTAGCGTATGTTTTGCCCAACATAAAGTTAGTTACTGTGAATAATAGTATAGTAGGGTGCGTGTAAGCAGTGGTGCGTATTTCTAAATAGGCACAAACAAGTTTCAAAAATCAGTTTACCTATCATGATTTTGAGTTCGAACAAGTGCTTTAGCATAAAAGTAGGAACATTTTTTAATGAAACAATGAACTTATGTATCTATTACCACGTCTCATTAAACAATTAACCATTTTTTTTGTAAGTATCGCTTAAGAGTCATTATTTTCTAAGTATTTTTTGTAAGTAGGCATTTTACTTTATTTGTTCTAATGGGTGGCATTTGTTTTTTATTATTTCTTATTTTCTTAAACAAAGGTGATCCTATAGGATAGATAGTATACCTCCATTTTATAAGTTTACTTATTTTTGTTTAATTAAATGATTTCTTCACATATTTTCTTATTTATTTATTCCTTTGGTCCTCTTTCACCCTTTGACCTATAATAAGATTAATGCGATATTTTGACAGTAGTAGCGAATTATTATTACCAATTATTTACTCTTATTAAAGGCATCGTTTACTTGTTTATATAGATAAATATTTCCTTCTTTTTCGTGTGAGCACTGCTGGGTGGCTACATCCCCACACCCTGTGGTATCAGAGATTAAACAGTCTTTAGGCCTCTGACTTGGACAGAGTTGGGTTTTACACATTAGAAATTTCTCAAAAGCAGCCACGGAGTCCGTATTAAGATGAACGCACACTCATCCGAGCAGAACGCGTCGAGCGAAACGAATTTTAGAATTCTGTATAAAAAATCCTTTCGTTCCATTCGGCGCGAATAAGTGTGCGAGGTTTTATGAGATATACAGAATTCAAAAATTCGTTTCGTTCGACTCGGATAAGTGTGCGTCCAAGCAATCGTTATTCTGGCAAAACATAGGTGACTGGGTGTTAAATAAGTACAGTCTTAAAACCAGGTTTGCTCCGGCGAGTGAAAGTTGCAGAGCTATACAAGTCTTCTAGCCCCATCTCGTTCACTCACTGGAACAAACCTGGTTTTAAGACGTTGTAATACCCCCCTGGTGGCCAGTAGTTCTTGAGATTAGCACCTTCAACCAAACTCTCCAGCTTTATAATATTAGTATAGTTGGATTCTGTTGTTCAAATTGTGACAGGGGTCAAGGTATTATTACAAATTAGCCCCTAATTAATTCACTGAGATCCAGCCTGTCTCTTGCTGCCCATCCCAGCGACGCCCTAAGCCAAAGGGGGTGCCCTTTTTTTTTTTTACGTGGCAAAATCATCAAATGAGTCCTCCAACCCCGGGCAGGGCGGGAGGGACTGTCAGACTTGTACTGACTAAAATCCACGGTGTCCTTCGGTAGCCCTTTGTGTGCCGGAGTCGCGGTATACGTATGTCCCGCAACAAGGGGGTGCCCTAAGGTCGCTTAGTTTTAAACTTAGTTTGTTGCCTTGGCTGGAGGCCTTAAATTCTTAAGAATTTCCGGCATCCACAAGTCCGGTTGAGCTTGGGTTGAGCAGTACACAACCTAATAGAGGTTGACCTGCGAGATGCGATACACAAAAAAAACCTTTTGCATATTTAAGAGTATTCTATTATCTAACTATATTGTTGCAAAAATATCTTCTTTTTTTTTGAAAATGGTTATAAATACATGCTTACTTTTAATCAAAGACAATATAAGGAACTCCTCCAGAAACTGTAACTTATAGGAGACATGTTGAGAGTTTAGTGCATTTTGCTAAATACTCCTTTATAAAAAGTTTTCATTCTGCTATGGAACCGTGATGTTATACGTTAACGTTATTAAAATCTGCGCATAATATTGTCGACAGATGACAAACAAGAGCTCGGTAGAAACAGCAGCAGTTTCGACCATTTACTGCTGGAAATACCGACACAGGACATAATGATTGAGGCCACGGGTGAGGAGCCAGGCAAGAGGAAGTCTCCGGGCCCGGACTGCGCGGGCGCAGCCAAGCGACGCAACAGCTTTAAGAGCAAGTTAGATATCGTGAAAGCGGACTAATTCGAAGCTATCATAAGCCTTTACCGCTACAATTCACAGAAGTTGGGAGAGTCGGAACTCTATACAGCCCCCTAAACAAGACCTGGATTTATTTTAACCGATTCGTTGCGATGTCTTATTTCGGTAACTTCTAGCCGTGGCGTCGAACAAAAATAAGGAGTTACCATCGATTTTAAAATGACACACATCCGTGCCTAATCCTCAACGAATCGGTTAAAGACTAAAGAGTGTTTTCGTTAATCGTTTGCCACTTGTTTGCTCCATCTCTTGCCTCATAGTCAAACTGAAGAGTCCAGCGCGGGATTCTGATGGAAATTCGCTTCTGCGGATTCTTTTGGCATGTATGGGTGGTGTCGAAACTGGCAGTTATCATGCTTTACTAAAAATGGTTGCACGCAGTCTCGTCTTGTGGTTTCCTTTTAAAAAAGGGGAAATCTATTAATTTCAATACATTTACTATAAATGTGAATGTGTTACTATGAAGTTTAATTAATAAAACAGTAAGTATTTTGAAATCATTTTATTTTATTCACTAACAGATTACGCATCTTACACAGGAGTATTTACACGAACGAAAAATACTAAGTTCTAAGTTATTGTACTCAGGTAAATTAAGAAACGAAAATGACACCCTACTTATAATTAAGAGTTAAACGAAAAGTCACCTTAAAGTAAACGAATTAAGAGCGAATTAACATTGACTGCTTAAGTGCAACAAGTTAGGCGACGACGATGGAGTCTCTACCGTAGGTCAAAATTAAAACTAATGTAAAATTATGTATCATATTCTCAAAGAACATGATTTGTGCACGTAAATTGCGGTACAAATACATTTTCTGTGGTACAAAATTGTTGTTAAAATGGTAGGTAATGTAATTTTGTGAATAAGCGAGCTATCATCCTAATAATATTGTGAGACTTGGCTGATTAATGTTATCAACGCTACTGATTAACCAAAAATAACGCTTGGACTTGATATGATGTTTTAAAATTATTTTTGTATATCCATATAAATTCATCGCCAAATAGTTGTGACTATAACTTTCAAAGTTTAGTAGACATATCGAAGATCTTTTACTAGTATTTTAAATTTTATTCGGTCAAAAACGAGTCCGTTAAAAAAGCGGACTTATTTTGGAGCAAATAAAGTCTATAATCCACAAGCATCTTTTAAATTATTAGGATTTTCTGTTTTATTCAATATGCCTACCAAACGAAATGATACAAATATCTGATTACACCAATGACATATTAAATATAGACACGTCATTAACGAACATCGCGGCGCTTAAAAACGGCGACAATACTAGAACCTACTTATACGCGTGAAGAAAGAGAAAGAAAATATGACACCGTACGGCGCGAGGGAGACGCAACTAAGCGCAATATCAACGCAACGCAAGCCAATTGGCTTGATTTTTTTTTGCCATTTTAGAGTGCGGACAACGTATCTATAGTTTAAATATCATTGGATTACACAGCAACTTCAGACTCACAACCAATAAATAAATACAATAGATTTTACATAGAAATCCGAGTGGTACACTATCAGGAGAAACTTTTCGGGTCTATTGTGTAGTTTTGTAAAGTAATTCTGTATTAGTGTACTGGAGTTCTAAGCTGGTCACACAGAATTATGTTTTTTTTTTAAAGTGAAACTTTTATTACATCGCGTCGTCTCAAACTAGTCTTATGTAGTTCGCGAACGAACTAGTTCGAAAGAACTGCTCCCACAGATGAACTAGTGAACTAGCTCCCACATTTTCCGCTCCGTAGTTCAGTAGTTCGGACAGAATGAAAGAGATCGACTGATCTAAGATCGTTGCACGGGAGCGGGACAGAATTACGCTATAATACTCCCGTTCGCTCATCGATCATGGGCGCATCCCGTTTCGTACACTTTACACAAATTGTCGCATGCAGCAGGAACCGTATTAAAACGAGCGAGCAAAGACAAACTAAACGTGAAATCTCTTTGCGAGCGAGCGATTTGATCGGTCGGTCTCTATTACGAGCTAGGAACTAACGAACTAGAAGAACGAACTAGTTTAAGAGCGGAGAGCTAAATTGAGCGCTCTCAGTAGTGAACTAGAATGCCCAAGACTATCTCAAACTATTTCGTCTGTGTGTTGAAATGAGCTCGTCGGAGCAGCCGAGGCCAAAATGACGGCGCGGGCGCCTATAGTTTGCATTAATTGTGAAAAAGTTTCACCTTTACCGTGGTTTCATAAAACCATTCAATCCTTTTTATAACACTTACATTTTGTTACAAGTTTTCTAAAATGTATATGACATTTATAGAGACAGTCATTATTTATTAGCCAAATAGCTAACTCGACTATATAAAGTTCTGTTAGCTTTGCTTTCTCGTAGTATCGTACTATTGCATTCCTTAAAAAATAAACATCAAAGCTAAAAATATGTGTCCACTTCCCTTTAAAGCTTTTGCTTAAATTGATACATTCATAAGAATTGATAGAAAAGTAACATAATAATTACTGTGATAGTTATCATGACAATTTATAAAAAAAAAGGTGATACCTGCAATTCAGTGCCAATAAATTTAACTTTCTAAATACCTACAATATTCAAATTCTATGATAAATTTGCTCATCTATTTGGTATCACCCTTAAATAAATTATCATGATTCTTACCGTAAACCTTGCCTCATTGGCACTAAAATATAACTAGATCTACAAAACTTTAGACCTAACATACACTTACGTGTGTGTACAAACTATATACAAGAACATGAGGTTATATGTATGAAGTTGTGAATGCAATCGACCTGTACCCTTAGCTCGAATTTTCAGTATTTGAAACGTAAACTGTAACTTTGACAATTTCAAGGAAAAAATTAGTTCCGTCTTCGCACACCAGAGGCGCTGTTCCATTTCTCCTTAAAAGAAACGCTGTAAATACTGGAAAGACGCTGTAAAGTAAATTAGTGAAAACTCGTGATAAGGGTACTGTATAGACCTCCATACAACTGGTTATTGCCAAGTACCAATCAATAATTTGAAAGGGAGGCGCATTTTTCTGAGGTGAAAAAATCATTAAATAGGTCCTTCTCTGGGTGAAGCAGGAAGGGACCTTCAGACTCTTACTGACTAAATATCCACCCAGTTCCTTCGGCTGCGCTGCGTTCCAGGGTCGCGGTGGCCTTTTCAGATAGGCTCGCGACAAGAGGAAGGCGCTTGGTATTATTTATACTGGAACACCTTTTATAAGTGCATTCATGGTTGCGTTATAAACTGCACGACTTGTACCTACACAGAAGGATAACTCCCAAAAAGAAAACAAACAAATGTAAATCCCATTTTTACTTGCACCCACATCAAGCCTAAACTTCGCGTGCGCAAGCAAAAAATGAACTCAATAGTGACGCGCGAGAGTTCATTTTAGTTTATCTGACGCCAACGACATCGAGAAACTTGTGAGATACCCACCATAAAAATATTTAATGTTCTGGCAACATAATTTGCGAGACTGTGGGTCTAAAACCGCCAATAAAGCAATGTTGCTAACGAAATTGCATGGAGTATTGTGTTCTATCGCTCAGGCAACAGTGTAGGTAATTGATAAAAAAAACAATATTGCTAAAGTGGCGCTTTACATTTGCTGGTGTACCAGTGAAGCAAACACCGGAGCACTGCTAATGCATGGCGTAGGAAGGTACTTTTTTACGCACTGATTGTAATGTATCACTCTATGGAATACCTAAGAGTAGATATTGTCTACTCAGTACTACCGCTAGATTATTTATTAGCCGTAATGGCGTGACTATGTTTGAGAATTAATTAGTGAGATAAATATACAGAACCCCTATTTTTAAGTGATACATTATTCAATTTTTTATTCAAAACTTTATCATTTATTGATAGGAACAATACAAGCAGAGTAAATACTTCTGATAGATACGGATTAACCAGTCTGTTATTCTAATTATATTCATATAGGAAGGCTACTGATATATTCGTTATTATGTATCCTACAAAAATATTATAAATAGTGTATATTTTATTCTACTTTAATAGTGCACGATTTTATCTTGAGTACATGATCATTTTCTTGCTTTTTTAAATATGAAACCTCGCACACTTAGCCGCATCGCAGTGGCCGCAGAATCGGTAAGAAAAAGGACTGCGGAGACTGCGGTGCGGCTAGATGTGCGTTCACCATTATAGTCATACAAACAAACTACCACTGTCACAGACGATCATAAAAATACTCATATCTAGCAATGAAAACATAACATTCAACAAAAAAAAAAGATTCAAGAGAAATATCTGCTCTCAATCACTTTCATGTTTGTAATAATAGCTTTTTTTCTTTTATTATAAAATATAAAATCTGCACTATCAAAGTTTGCGTAACATGTAACAACTACAGTATAAATAGAATATGATCATGTACATCGATCAGCTTGAAGACACATTAATTTACAATATTATGAAGTTACAATTTCCTTCCATCAGGGCCGTCTGATTCAATGATCACTGGACATTTTTGCCCAGGGTCCCAAGTTCCTGTCACATTATATCAGTAACTATCGACTTACGTAGAAAACGTATCTCATATCAAAGAGGTTTTTATAATATTTTCGCAAAGTTGACATAGGTACCCCATCGTCTTTTCATCAGGTTTTTAAGATGTGTACGCGTCACTTCTGCTATCCTACATTTATTGGCAAGATCAGTTGTTACTGTTCCAGTATCTTGTAGTGTTTATGACAATATTAGAACATCGAAGTCTTGGGCTGGTCACGGCTGTTCGGCGAGAGAGAGACCTGTTAAGCTGGGTACTCACTCAGCAGTGTAGCAAGCAACGACGATATAATACTGGACTCCTAATCACAGGCGACCGATGTCTGCCAACACATTAGGCAAAAAAGTCTTATATTCGTCTCATTTAGACCAATCCTGTGAGCCGTAAACATACGTTGAGACAGAACAGACCTTGAGTTAGCCAATCACAACGCAGTACCCCGTCCCCCTCGCTGACGTAGTACCTCAGCGAGTTGGCAGAATAATTTTTGTTCCTTAGGTCGTGCATGCGGAGTCTAGTATTATATCGTCGTTGGTAGCAAGTAACGTATCAGATACGGTATCAAGTGAGTACGTAGGCTCGAGCTCGCTGCGAACCGCTCGCGTGTTGAGCGCTGTGCCTGTAAGCTCAAAGTGACCCGCCGAGTGGCGGTATCTCTAACATAAAGGTGGCACGCAGTGTTCTCGGACGAGCCATACTTACTTGCAGGTTGATAATCTGATACGTTACATGCAACACTGCAAACTGAGTACCCAGACTTAGGATTCCCGGAACGGAGATACACTCCAGGCGCTAAAACATTGTTTGACAGTGACGTGGATTGGTCCGTTTGCGACCCACTCCGGGTAAAGCCCGTACAACATCCCACGCCAACCTCACGCTGCCGCAAGCGCATCGTTTCATAACGAGGCGGAGCGCCTTTGGCCCGGAAGTACAGTCGACATTTATGTAGATTGGTTGACACAAGATTTCTAACGTAGTGACGTAGGACAATGTAAACCCAATTTTTAGGGTATGAGTGATTTTGCTAGTGACCTTTTGGGTCCATTCCTACACACAACCCAATGATATCGGAGCGCTATATATGTAAAAAAGAAATATTATCCAAAATCCAGATTATCTACAACTGTAACAACAGTCTAGATATTTTCCTATAAATAAAAAAATATATAAAAGGAACCTCAAATAATTTATTTTCGGTTTTTATGAGAACGCAAATCCACTATTTCTATCTTCTTTTCTTACTTATTTTTCTTCCTTATACATTCAAGTCTTGGGAAGTATCTTGATAATTCAAGATTGACTAAATTAAATGCTACTTTCATACATACAACTAAAGTCAAATAAAAGCGCACTTACATAAAGTGAACAATACACTACCATAGTCAAGTATGGTCTATACCCGCTGTCACCTAGCGGCATGATTAGTGAATATTATAAACAAACGAACGATATTAAACTCTAGGTTAGTGGAAGTTTGTAACGTTAAATACCGCGTGTTGAACGTACAATTCCGTTTGGCGGCGCTGCCGAGTCCACTCCATACTGTTTTGCCTGTAACAATTGCAAACATTTTAAGAAATTGCGGCGTTACTGTAATTCTACACACTTTGTAGAATTCAAGCAATGTCGTAGAAACAATTTTACAGTGTCTCCAAATTATAACCTGGGGGCACGGTAGCACGAATGCCAAGTCAAGCAAAGACTATCTTTTTCAGAAAACCGTTTGAACAGTTAACATTTTGTTCATGAGACAGAGACGGTATATTCAATTTGAACATATCGACGTCAATCAATCAATGATTTGCATCATTATTTCGTAAGCAAGGTCGATTTTCAATTTAAGTTAGTAGAAATTGCGAATCGTGTCACGGTTCAAGCTTCCTTACACAAAAGTGATATAGTTATGGACGCGTAGAGCACTGTACCTGTGAGTCACTAGACAGGGACTTCCTCTGCCTCCTTCTCCCTCTGACGCACGGCTACGGCCGTCTCCACGAGCAGGTACAGACACTTGAATTTATCGCGTTCGCCCTCACTGCTCACATTGGTTGGCACAACCTGAGAACAAGAATATTAACATTACAAAGGGAAGTGAGGGCGGGTATTTGGTATTCGGGTATTTTTTATCGTGGTAAAATCATGAATTAATGAGACCAACCCAGTGCAGGGCAGGAGAGACTGGCAGACTTCTACTGACTCAAATACACGGTGTCCTTCAATAGCCCTTTACGTTCCGGGGTCACGGTAATTCGTAAGTCCCGCGACCCCGACAGGCTTTGGCCCTCTGGGGTGGGTATTTAGAAATATCGCTGAGGGCAGCCCTTGTCTGAAGTCTATTTCCAGTGTAAAAATGCTTGTGGACCTGTATGCGCCTGCGCAGCGGGTGCGGCAGCTGCGGCAGGTGCGCCAGCTGCGGGTGCCAGCCGCCCGCCTCCCCGCTGCCGCCCGCCCCCTCCCCGCACTATGTAACAATGCTACTGTACCTGTATGCGCCTGCGCAGCGGGTGCGGCAGCTGCGGCAGGTGCGCCAGCTGCGGGTGCCAGCCGCCCGCCTCCCCGCTGCCGCCCGCCCCCTCCCCGCACTATGTAACAATGCTACTGTACCTGTATGCGCCTGCGCAGCGGGTGCGGCAGCTGCGGCAGGTGCGCCAGCTGCGGGTGCCAGCCGCCCGCCTCCCCGCTGCCGCCCGCCCCCTCCCCGCACTATGTAACAATGCTACTGTACCTGTATGCGCCTGCGCAGCGGGTGCGGCAGCTGCGGCAGGTGCGCCAGCTGCGGGTGCCAGCCGCCCCCCTCCCCGCTGCCGCCCGCCCCCTCCCCGCACTATGTAACACTGCTACTGTACCTGTATGCGCCTGCGCAGCGGGTGCGGCAGCTGCGGCAGGTGCGCCAGCTGCGGGTGCCAGCCGCCCCCCTCCCCGCTGCCGCCCGCCCCCTCCCCGCACTATGTAACACTGCTACTGTACCTGTATGCGCCTGCGCAGCGGGTGCGGCAGCTGCGGCAGGTGCGCCAGCTGCGGGTGCCAGCCGCCCCCCTCCCCGCTGCCGCCCGCCCCCTCCCCGCACTATGTAACACTGCTACTGTACCTGTATGCGCCTGCGCAGCGGGTGCGGCAGCTGCGGCAGGTGCGCCAGCTGCGGGTGCCAGCCGCCCCCCTCCCCGCTGCCGCCCGCCCCCTCCGAGCCCTCCTCGGACTCCGACGTGCGAACCGACACCACGCCCGCGCCACGGCTAGACGGACAAATATAAACAGGTTATTACGCGCACCTTTATTCCAAAATTAAGCTCTGACCAAACTGATGCGAATTCTGTGAAGGACCCAATGGGGATGGCAACTGGGAAACGAATGGCGCTAGTATAGCTTGTTCCAAGCGTTGTCATTGGTTCAAATCTTATAGGTAGGTACTTCAAAATAGTACTACCACGTTCGTCGGATTAGGACTTAGCTATGGTTGCGCCATCTACAATTAGCTTTGACCGGCCTTCCCCATTCTGCCCCATCTATTCGAAAACATAATTTGGGATGTGTCATTAGTAGTGTCCAGTATTTGATCCTTACTAGCGATGCTATGGGGACAGCAATTCAAAGCTAATTGTAGATGGCGCGACCATAGCTTAGTCTTAATCCGACCAATGACGTAGTACTATATTGAAGTACCTATAAGGGCCGAAACTGTGTTAAGCGGATGCCCGCGCGCGGTTCTATACAAAAGTGCTCCGTCGCGGGGACCCGCGCGGGCATACGTCGCGGGGACCCGCGCGGGCATACGTCGCGGAGAGGCGCGCCCCGCACCCACGCAACGGGGCCCGCATCCGTGCGACGAAACCCGTCGCGGGGGCACGCGCGGTGCCCGCCAGCGGTAACACGCACAGGCTTGTGCAGTCAATAAGGGTGCTTGTACACGGTGCATGTAACTGAAGCAAGTAAAGATGCGGGTACCTCGCGCGAGTAACATGCGCAAGCTACTTGATCAAGTTACTCGCTTGTACTTGTACATGTTTCAAATGACTGGAGAAAGTAAAGACGCGGGCTACTTGCGCAAGCTCTATGTACAGGTTATTTGTTCTGCCGTATGTCTAAGCATGCGCGAAGCGCGGTTGACTCGCTGAGGTACATGCTCAAGTCGCTGGACTCGCACGTTTTTTAATGGGTGCCTGTACACGGTGCATGTACCTTGAGCATATTGAGGCACTTGCGCGGGTTACATACACCGTGTACAAGCACCCTAACGCTATAGTCCGATCAACGGGGATTTTTTTTTTATGAAGACTTGAAAAATTCCTCCGGTTCCGCCCGTTTAACGCAGTTCCAGGCATAAGATTTGAACTGATTTCAACCAATGATGATGCTTGGAACAAGCTATACTAGCGCCATATTACACAATTAACGCGCAAGAGCACGTAGTCACGACCCACAACCCGTGAGATTAAAATCTTTGTATACGACGCGTGGCTTAAGAGTATAAAAGCCCGAAAATGAAAGCCATTATGGAATTGGAAATTTAAAACACACTCGAATAATCTTTCTGTCATCTCATTCATGAACTGACAGAACAGTGTTATTATTAGGTATTTAGAACAATGGCAAGACGAATAGCACCAGACTGGCGAACAATCACTGAGATTGTATTAGTATGCAAATTGAGATTCTAACAAAATTTTGCAACTTCAATAGAATTTCAACTGACTTTGCTCATCATCTGTCTAGGCTTTTCCCAACAATATTCTAGTGTTACTATGTTACAGCTGATAGCAAAAATGATTGACAAACATCTAAAAATTACAGCTATGACCAATAGCTTTACATCAAGACCAACTTGCAGCTAGTATTTAGCTGCATGAACATTTAGTACCGCCTTTACGACGCACCCAAAAAAAAGCATTTTGCCCAATACTGATGGTGTGACTACAGCGACCTACGCAGATGACACTGCATGTCTTACGAGTGACCCAGATCCAACGCAGGCATCACAAAAATTACAAGTCCATTTGAATAAGATTGAACTATGGCTGAAAAAATGGAGAATACGCCCTAACGTAACTAAGTCAGTACAAGTGACTTTCAGTCTTCGAATTGGCGATTGTGCCCCAGTCTACATGGAAAATAAACCACTACCAACCAGTAACACAGTAAAATATCTTGGACTACACCTGGACAAAAGACTAACCTGGGCCAATCACATTAAGGCCAAAAAAAAGGTGAGCTACCTTTGAAATGAAAAGTTTATCTTGGCTTCTAGGGCGAAATTCAAAATTATCACTACGCAACAAATTACTTGTCTACAAAGTATAGTAAAACCAATCTGGACTTACGGAATAGAACTCTGGGGATCTGCCAGCAACTCCAACATAGAAATTTTGCAACGGTTCCAAAATGTATCACTTAGAACAATCTCTAGTGCTCCCTGGTTCGTCAGAAACACAGAAATTCACGAGCACCTAAACAATGCCAACAGTGAAAGAAGAACTATGTGAAAAATGCAAATCATATAAAGAAAGACTAAAGAAACACAGTAATGTCTTAGCCAAGAACTTCTGAATAGACAAGAGGATACAGTCCGCTTAAAGAGATGGCAAATCCTGAACTTGGATCAGAGACTATGAAAACTTAAAATCACAACAACAAACTTATAATGTGAATGCTCGATGGATCATCACAAAATGTCTATCTCGAACTAAGACCTCATCTGATTATGGCTATAAAGCCGATGGCAGATCAAAAGAGAAAACAAAAAAAAAAAAAAAAAAAGCATTCAGGCATTTTGCACCGCTATTAAACAGTGCAAAATAAAATAAACACATTTTAAAAGGCATCTTTCTCATCAAACCCCTGAACGTTACAACATTACAAAACGGCGCATTCAATCTAAGGCCGAAAATCCACAATGGCTCGGGTTGTAAAGTCGTAACATTCACAAAAGGCCTATCAGAAACCAACCCTCGGGCAGCGGGGTGTAGTTCCCGGTCCTCCGGTCCGTACCGTATGACGGACTGCCACACAGAGGGGTCGTATTTGACCTCCTCCTCTGAGACAGCACTAGACGAGTATCCCTCCTCTCCATCCGCTATTTCGTCGCCATCACTTCTGTAGACTAGGAGGCCGTCGCTGTATTCTTGTTCGGCGCTGCGGTCTGCGTCGCCATCGTTCTGTGGAGAAAGTAAACAGTTTATAAGGATTTTTTTGTTCACAAAAAATTAGTTTGGTTGGTTTCCTACATTACTTGACTCAAAAGAGGGTTTACCTTTATTCTTATTCTGCTTTATAAAATGGGTCAGAAAATGCAGAGCACTTACTGTAGTTTTTTTTAGGGCTACAATTGCGAAATTCATAAGTCATGACTAAAACCCAGGGATAAAAGCATTGTTTTATACACTTGGATCCACTGTTACAGTAGGCCAACTTAGTCTCAACAACAACAACGCGTGCTGTTAGATTATTTAGATCCCAACACATATAGCTAGAAAAGGCTAGGAAAATAATTAGTTACCTCAACTTCAACACCATCCCAGGAGGCGACGACGACGCCCGCAGTGTTCGCATTGCCGCCAGAAGTGCCGGGCTGCTTGCGGCCGCGGCGCGAGATCGTGTAGTGCAGCGGGTCGTGGCCCTCGCGGCGGATCATGATCCATCCAGGCAGGATGCGCCGGCGCGTTTATGAACGCAGATTGCATACCTAGGAGAGAATGTAAGCATTTTTATAAGAAGTTAGACATATAGTTCAAAATACAGGTTTAGTTATCAATAAATGAAAAAGGTGCGATGAATCGTATCAGACTAATGTGCAAAAAAACAGTCATTTCATAGAAAAACTGAAAAATTTACAGGTTGACGAGAAAATCGCAATGCTTAGGGACGCACGGACGGATGGACTTCTAAAATTGCGTTGTCAGTCATTTTATCTCTTTTTAAAGTCTACTTGTCATCGGTCGATAGTTGAATTGGCCAATAGGCTTGTACTTATCGCGATACGGCGAGAATTCATGATCTGGTGGCCTACCATGACGTCTCAAAGAGAGAGGAGGCCTGTGTCCCAGCAGTGGGAACATTAATAGGCTGATGATGATAGCTAGAAAAGACTAGGCAGATAAATAATGAGTTACCTCAACTTCAACACCATCCCAGGAGGCGACGACGACGCCCGCAGTGTTCGCATTGCCGCCAGAAGTGCCGGGCTGCTTGCGGCCGCGCCGCGAGATCGTGTAGTGCAGCGGGTCATGGCCCTCGCGGCGGATCATCTCGGGCAGGATGCGCCGGCGCGCGTTTATGAACCAATTGCATACCTTGGAGAGGATAGAAGCATGTTTATAAGAAGTCTAGACTTTTTTTAGCGTCGTATAATCTTCTAATGCCCTTGGGAACCCCGGCAGGGGGTGTCTAGACTCTAGTTCTGATTTTGTTCCAATAAATAGAGCAAAGGTAGCAATGCATTTCTAGATAATGATAAAAAAAACACCATGAAAAATCTTACAAATCAACTGTGACAAAAAATTAGGCAACTTAGAGACGCACGGTGATGATAGGCCACCAAGCCATCTTAAACATGCCATATTACAAACAAGAGGTGGTGGAGGTAGGTGGGAAAATTCATTTGATTTTTTTATCGTGGTAAATCAAATGAATCTTCCCACCTAGGGCGGGACTGTCAGACTTGTACTGACTAAAGTCCAAAGTAATCCTTTAATAGCCTAACAGTTCCGCGACCCCGGCAGGGCGATTTCTGCCTAATTTTATGATCGGCCGATAACTTAAACGTGTTAACAACTCACAGTTGAACTGGTGGCCTACCATGACGTCTTAAAGCGTGAGTAATTCAGCTGTGGGAACGAGATGGCGCTAGGCGACTTGAGGTCTATCGCATTCCCACAGAGCAACACACCTGCAAAACAGTCAAGTTGGCTTCCTGGCTGAGCGCAATCTTCTCTGCATCATTAGGGTACGCGTTGTACCGGTGATCGTACAACCACTTCTTGAGTATCTTGACGGAGTGCTTGGCCAGGTTGCCGCGCCGCTTGCGGATGGACACGATGCCGGGCGGAGGGTTCGGCATGCCGTGCACGAGGCTGACCCGCCGGGAACGGTCGGCTTCCCCATCTGTGCCGCTCTCGTTGTCGTCAGTAGATGAGGTCGACGGGAAACGGTCGCGAGCTGCAAATAAATACCTAATACTGTTTAGAAATATGATCGTCACTGGCAGGTTCTGTAGTTTCTACCTACTTTAATAAGAAATAAGGCAACTTTTTTGAAATTGGAATTGATTTTGACAGTCTCATTCCTATTTTTTTGATCTGAGGTCTCATTGATCTAGTGGTCGCAAGCGCGACTGTTGAACATGAGGTTTTAGGTTCCATTGTCAGGTCGAGCAATGTGTTATTGGGTTTTTCAAGAATTATTCAGTAGGAGCCACGGAGCCTGGTTGCGCCCGGTTGATGGCAATTAAAGGCTCGTGCACTATAACATGGTACAGTAAGTACCTACCGAGTTTGGACTCAGACTTGTATCCAGTTTATAACTTGGACGTGCATGTTATTTGACAGATATGCTTAGTTTTCATCTACATTAGAACACTGTTTTTCAATTTTCCCACGTTTTTTTATTATGGCACCGCAAGATATCAAAATATTGACTTGCAGCTAGTCAGTGCGGGTTGCGTTACCACGTTGACATCATAACATAAAAACTAGTACGCACTTAGTACGTTTTAGGCCTAAACTTAAGAGTTCAATGGAAAATAACAATTTCCACAATTACTGATCATAATGACCTTGTTGCGGCATCAATTACTGGTTTTTCAAGCTGGGGGCTGAATAAATTTTAATCGGACTAGGCTTATTCTAGAGTCAACATACATAGATTTTCAGACAAATAGAGCAAAGGAGCACTAATTACTTAGTTCACAATGTAAACGTGATTACAATTGTAAACGACTAAGCTGAAGAATTTGTTTGGACAAACGCTCCTATCTCAAGAACTACTGGCTACTGGTTCCAATTGAAAGTTATTTTTGTGTAGGATAGTCGATTTTTCGAGGAAGGCTATAGAGTAATAACATCACGCTAAGATAAATAGGAGCCTAGCAGTGTGTGAAAATACAGGGAAGTCACAAGGAGACTCTATAATGGTGCTCCCACATCTATCGACGCGGAATCGGACCGAGACAATGCGATAGCACGCGGCCGCCTCGAGGATTCCGCCGCGTGCTATCGCATTATGCTTTGTCTCGGTCTAGCAAATGGCAGTTCTAAGCAACAGAAAGAGAAAGAGCGACGGAAAAGGCCGATTCCGCGTCGATAGATGTGGGAGCACCCTAAAGTATCATAATATTGGATATTATTTATGTAATATTCAACTTTCGAAGAAATCTGTAAAAATCACGTCGTATATGTTTTGAAAGCACGCGTGACCCGATTCCATTGTCAACTCATGACTTTAGTAAATTATTTACATGTTTCATAGATAGGGTTGTCGAAGTTTAGTTGAACGCGTTACGGCATTTAACTTCTCGTAATTCATGGGAAATTAGAATTCGAATGTTACCACAAGAGAAAATCCTTCTTTTATATACGGCTGCACAAAAAAAGGAGGGTTATGTTTTCAGGGCTCATGTGCATGTATTTTTGTGGGTCTCTACTCCACCATAAATTTTGAAAACTTGTACCGATTGTGATGCGTTTGATACCCCATAGAATCCTTGAATTATCTATAGGGTCATAAAAAAAACCCTCGGAACCGTCCCTCACTTCAATAAAAATGCACAAACGAATTATTGTCATAACATCACTGAAGTTACTAGCGAACTGAGTATTTTTTTTACACTTTTCGAGAAACAACCGTGATGTGTTATTCAATGTTATTCACGAAATTCGTAGCTATAGCAACTTGAATACTTTATTTACCCCTCGCCGTTAAATATTCATGCGGAATAAAAATCAGCCAATTACGATTCGGATTCCCACTGGCATTTATTAGCGATACTAAAAGTAAGAATCGAATCGAAGAAAATTAAACGTATTTTGTATACCCTTTTTTTGAGGTCGTAAAATCATCAAATAAGTCTTCCTGCCCTGGGTGGAGCAAAAAGGACTGTCAGACTCTTACTGAATAAAAATCGTTCAAAGTAACGGTAAATATTTGAGTTCCAGACAGTCCCGCAACCCCGAAAGGGGTTTCAACAGTTTAGTATTGTCTTTTCGCATATTTTTACTTCAACCTCTCTCCGTCTGTTTAACAATAGCTGAAGTAGAATACGTCTTGTGCGGTCTATGTCTAGAACGAGACTGACGTAGTAGGTAAGTAAGTGAAGAATTTACCATAATTTTACAAAACACAAGGCGTCGAGACTTGGGCTTTCAATTCGAATATCGAATATTCGAATGTTTTGTATACCCTAAAATATTCTATTCTATTTTTGGAGAATGGCAAACAAGTCGATGTTGACTTAGTAACTATTCTGCCAATAACAGTAAACTGGCAAAACAAGTGTGTATGCTAAGGAAACAAAAACAAAAGAAAGTCAACACTAAAATATTAATTTGTTGAGTGTTGACAGCCCTGATCATAACAGATAGTCAACATTTGTTTTGTGAATACGTGAGTCGCATTCGTTTCTGTTTGTTAGGCATTTTCAGTAACGTGTAGGTTTACTGACTTTTGTACCCATCTATGTTATAACGAAAATATTATTGCGAAATAAATAATAGGATTTCCGGTATAGGAGTAAATTAGAATTTGGAATGGATTTATGGGAAAAAGATGTTTCAAAGGTGGAACGGATGGCTGAGCGAATACCTAACTGCTGAGCTGAATGTCGCGTGTTCGATTCTTGCACGGAACAAATATTTGCATGATCTACAAGTAGTTGTTTCGGGTTTGGGTGTTTCATGTTTGTGTATGAGTTTAATTGTTTGTAGACGCACATAGAGTAGAGGCTAGAATACAGAACAAATTCCTAGAGTTGGGCAATGATTAAAAAAAACTTGAATGTCTTTAACCCGGCGTCATTGTGGTAGGAAATAGGCACATGGGCGTTGAGGTGGGTCAATATTACCCGTATATTAAAATCGAAATATTTCCATAGTTATTTAGTGTATTCATAAACTGTGTTGTTATACAATTATTAGAGTATTTATTTGTTGAAAATGAAAAAGAAAAACATAATTCAGTAATATTTAATTAGGTTTAATAAAATGTTACATAAACTTATAAAAAACGTAACGAAACAGGGATCTCTTGTGCTTTTAGGATATTGTCATTATAGTAATCAGTATATTTGTATACTTATGGCATTTTTCTAACCTGAAGGATTATGTCTTTTAGGAAAAAAATAAAAACACTAATTACACTCATCGTTAGAGACGCAGTGACTACAAAAAGATAAGAGGTGTTCAGGACAAATATATTTGGGGCCAGCTTGATATGTGTGCTTTGTTTTGCGGTCCCTTTTAGCAGGACACACTTGAAACTGTTTGCAGACGTCGCGTAATTTCGCACGAGACTTTTCTGATAATTCACTAACAAATCCTTCCCCAAATAGTATCCTTAGTCATGCTCGCTAAGAAGGAGGCGGGACGCGTGAGGGAGAGGACAGCGCCCAACTTTCACGCCAGCCGCAGTGCAGTGGTAGACGTGCCCACGACGACAGACGTCGCTAGATGAGCCCCGGCCACCGTAGGTGCGAGCATGCGGACTGGGAGTAATGGGCGACTCGCTGTCCGACCATGGACCATGCCCGGGTCGACGGCGCGTTGTGTTCCACGCGCGCCTCAGAGTGTCAGCAAATGTCGGGGCTCATTTAGAGGGCAAAATCTGCCAGGGTCGCGGGTCTTGCGAATTACCGTGACCCCGGAACGTAAAGGGCTATTGAAGGACACCGTGGATTTTAGTCAGTACGAGTCTGACGGTCCTTCTCGCTCTGCCCTGGGTAGGAAGACTGAAGAGAAGCTTATTTGATGATTGACATTATCTATATCATCATGATTTTTTTTTTTTTTTTATTCTGCACTATCGAATTGGGAATCTGTAATGATAGCTGTATGTATGTATAAATAAATAAATAAATAAAATCAAAAAATGTGCGTAGGAGATTAGACTGAAAATATGTACATTTTAGAGGAATCTGTTTTCTCATAAATCGACGAAAGTGAGTAGAAAAAAAATCGAAAAGCGAAAAGATAAAACCGTTAACATACACGCCAAAAATCAATAAGCAATGATAAAAATTGATTACTTGGTAATGGCACAAAATGGTAACGTCAATTGTGAGGATGGGTCAAAATTACCTTTTTGAAAATTAAACGCGTGTAGCTTCCAGCTCGGTGGCTGCCACATTGATTTCTCGTCAGAAACGTTTAGAACACACTATTGGCTCCAGCTACTGCACAGAAGGGCAGCGTCGTACGCACACTTTCAAAAATATTCCAAATTCAAAACCAGCCGGGTCATTTTGACCCAACCTCAATGACGCCGGGTTAAATTAATAAAAAAAGTACTGGTTTTTCTGTTTCAGTTTTCCAACATAGTTACTACCCAAACCAACCAAAGTTTTCAAACACATCACATAAAATGATTCTAACATAAACAACGATATTTTCCTCGAAGGGTCCTCTAGTTAATTTTCTTAGGGTGTCATCTCGAAGTGTAAGTATTGCGTTAGAAGTGAAGGCGGGACGGAAGTGGCCGGGTCCCGGGTGCGATCGATGCGGGTGAACGTCCGCGGGCGTGACGCAATACGTCCAAGGACAATCGTATTTACTGACAACAGGACCTGATAATAACTTGTTTGGTCAATATTGCTTCTAATCTAAATGTTTGTTTAATTGAAGTAATAGGTACCTATTATATGGAGGTGTTTATAAAGAATTGTAACTAAAATAACCAGCCAAGTGTGAGTCGGACTCACGCGTGAAGGGTTCCGTATCTATATAATCTAATATCTTTAAAAGAGCAATTCTTGTATATTTATATACATATACCTAATCAGGATCTCGGAAACGGCTCCAAGGATTTTCATGAAAGTTACAGATTAGGGGTTTTTCGGCTCAAGGAATCGATTTATCAAGGTCCCAGGTTCGAGAAAAGCTCGGTTCCCAAGATATAGACTTTTAAAAACCGAGCAAAGCTAGGTCAACCAGATATTCATTAATTATCCATAAAAAGGGAGGTTGTATGGGAACCCCCTTAAATATTTATTTAATTCTGTTTATAGTATTTACGGCGACAGAAATAGGTATATCATCTTGTGACAACTGTCTATCACAGTTCATGAGATACGGCCCGGTGACAGACGGGCGTGCGTATCCGTTCCCTATTGCTAAGAAATAAAAGGGAACCGCTTTACCCTTCGGGTACGGAACCCATAGCGCATCACTATCGTGACATTCGTGACCGCGTGTCCGTCTGTCATGAAAGTCCTTTATTCTAGGCACACGTCGAGTTATCAGAAAACGGTTTCAGAACCAGTTGTTTGACCAGCACTTAAGTGTAAATTATTTTAAACAAACTCTATGTTAATATGTTAGGTCTGTACCCATATTTCAAACATTCGTTAAGTATAGCATAAGTTACTGTTAGTTAACTTCACTACTAACCAAACTACTGGTCCTCAACGTAGCTTAGCGAAGACAAAGCAGTGTTCTAGTAAACCCGTCATTGTTCGTATTGTTTTGCAAGTGCAGACGTACTAGAGCACAATGTGCAGAGCTCGTACCCTGGACGTAGATGTTATGACAGCCGACACCACACCAGCACGCGTAGCATGGCGATTATATCTCTATTCTACCAAGAAAAGACAAAGTTATTTGTCATTTCTACACAATCCGACTGTTTTTTTAGGGTTCCGTAGTCAACAAGGAACCCTTATAGTTTCGCCATGTCCGTCCGTCCGTCCGTCCGTCCGTCCGTCCGTCTGTCCGCAGTTTAGCTCAGAGACGCACAGTACTAGAGAGCTGTAATTTGGTGTAAATATACGGATTTGTTGTGCCGACAAAGTGGTAAAATAAAATCTCGTAAAATATTTTTTTTTAGGGTACCTCCAGTACTTACACGTAAAGTGAGGATTTTTTTTTTCTCGCGTACCCCTTAGTGTGGGGTATCATTAAATAGGCCTTTAAAAAATAATGATAGTTTCCATTAACAATTTTTTGATAAAAAAATTCGTTTGATATTAAGCTTTAAAGTGCTAAATTTTGCTCGATTCGAGTGTCCCCCCCCTCTACCAGCTAAACGGTTATGTTTGGGGGTGTGAAAAAATTCACAATAGTAGTACATATAACGAAGTTTAAAAGAAAATTATCATGACTAAGTAGGCTTTACAACTTTACGAGTAATAGTCGACCAACTTATAAAATGTACTTGATATCATATTTTCTTAAACAAAATGTATCGGAGAAAACTGCAAATGTAAGTTTGTCAACTTTATTTTTACAGCTTTTATAGGTATGTTTTTTGGGGATAGGTAGGTTTTCATCGTCAACTATTTTTAACTAAATTCAAAAAAAGGAGGAGGTTCTAAATTCGTTGTAATCTTTTTTAAGTTATGTATTTTCCCCGATTTCTCAAAGACTCCTGGACCGATTTTGAAAATTCTTCTTTTTAAAATTAAATTCAGCGAATCAGTTTAGTTAGTTCGCATAAGTATTTTGATGGGCAACTACGGAACCCTAAACTGTGCGTGGCCCGACACGCACTTGGCCGGTTTTTTTTTTGTACAAAAATGTACTATTTGTACACTATTGAAGTAATGAACGTTTATTTTTCACTAATATTATAAAGAGGTAAAATTTGTTTGTAAGTTTGTAGGTTTGTAAGTTTGTAAGTTTGTATGTAGGGGGTAATCTCCGGAAGTAATGAACCGATCTTAAAAATTGTTTCACTGGTAGAAAGCTACATTATCCGTGAGTGCTATAGGCTATAAATTATAAAGATATCATGCATATTAGCCGAGATATCTCAATTTTTCTCTAGCCAGGCGGAAAAAAATTGCTCTTCAAACACAGTTATTAGCATGCGCTGCCATAACAGTTGTATATAATTGAAAACAATGTATGGCAAAAATGTCCGCTTTGAATAGTTCTACAATAAAGTCCGCGACACCATATTTTTATCTTTTATAATTTAGCAGATCTATATAGTAGCTTTTATGAGTTAAAAAAGTTATTTTCGACGTACTTGCCTTTGGACTATTTTTTACACATGAAAATATTAAACCTTATCAAAAAAAATATTATTATGATCACAAGAACATCATAGAAATACGATTTGCCCCTTAAAGTATGTCAATTGGATAAATAGTTTCGAAGATAACTTAAAATTACTAAATCGCAAAATGCCGCCGTCCATTCACGAATCGCATTAGAACATGCTTTGTACGGACGTTTTATCCATTTACCTATAGATGGCGTTGTGAAATTACGTGCTGGTCTTTAAAATTTTTTGGTTGCTCAGTTTCTTGAAGCACAAATACGTACTACTCCTTATTCTTCGATTTCGAAGCTGTTGTATATCTGTTTTTGGAATATCGGAAAGTTTCAGCGATTGTTTATCATGCCAAAAAGGAAATCACAACATTCCCGTCAGACATCCCAGATCCTGCCAGGGTTGCGGGACATACGTATACCGACTCCGGCACACAAAGGGCTACCGAAGGACATCGTGGATTTTAGTCAGTACAAGACTGACAGTCCCTCCCGACCTGCCCGGGTGGGAGAACTCATTTGATGATTTTGCCACGTAACAAAAAAGACAAGAGCAGATCGAGTACGCCGTACGGAAGAGTCTGCTCTTAAAAATCATCAGCGCCTCTCGAGGAATAGAGAAAATATTTCGCAAGCACGCGCTGGGGAATCTAGCTCCGAGCGGTCACAGCGGCTTGCTAACCAAAGCTGGAGAACATCGCAGGTGCACGGGAATCTACCGCTGAACGTGCGCAGCGTCTCATAATGTCTCTGCAACAAGGGATGGGATGTCTAGCGCTAAGCGCTCGCAGCGGCCCGCTAACCAAAGAGTATAGTAGGGGAGCCGAGGATGCTAAATTTGCAGTTACTCGAGCGTCATGGAGACCTATTGGATTTGAAAGATTATGTTCTAAAAAGAAAAAAAGTTTCTGACAAGTTTTCTATTTTAGTGAGGGGGAGAGCTTGTAAAGAGCTTTGAAACTGTAAAAAAAAACAGTTGTACAGAAGTACTCGAGCGCGTCAGATATTTATAGTGTAAACGCGATTTACATTTCTGATAACCAATACATATTAATCTGACGATTAACTCGAGGGGGCTGTCCGTGGCAAGCGGTTGAAAATCCAAAAAAAAATAAGTTACTCAAGCGCGTCAGACATTCAAAGTGTATGTAAATTAAACCCTAAAAAGTGTCGTATTAAAATGTCTGACGATTTGGATGTGGCGCAAAGTAATAATTCATATTTCTATCTGTAAAAAAAAAACGTAATCCCGAGATACTCGAGCGCGTCAGATTTTTATGCAGGAGGTTCAAATTGATATCATAGTCCTCCTGAATGATAATCTGACAATTATACGGAGGGATATCGCTATTCTGAGCATCTTAAAATAATTTTTTAAAGAAGATAACTGCATTCACGCATAAAAAAAGTATAAAATTAAATTAAATGTAGTAATTACAAATAGAAACTCGTCTACATCATTAAAATCCTATCAAAAACATAAATGTCAAATGAGAGCCAAGTTCAATTATGATATATATGCCTTGGTTTACGACCTCACGGACAAAATAAGTGAAATCTAAATAGGTGCCAAGTTCAGTGGTCAGAGGGCCAAAGCCTGCCAGGGTCACGGGACTTATTCCATCACCGTGACCCCGGAATATAAAGGGCTATTGAAGGACACCGTTGATTTTGAGGCTCTTTACAACAGCGTAATCTTTGAGTCGCTTATAAATAAGTCTCTCTTAGATTTTTCCGCGAACATTCAGGAAACTGATAGGACGGTAACTCATGGACTCGGACTTGGGCTTGCCTGACTGATGACCAATAACAATGGCCTCTTTCCATGCCTGGCATGCCATATTATTGCTCGGAACGCCACATACATTAAATCACGACCGATAGTAGCGAACTAACTGGTACTTCACCTTTTCTTCACGATTCTACCGACTTCGCCCCATGGAAAACGTCAGATTATTAGTGAGTATGATTTTTACAGTGTAACCTTCAATAAAAATAAAAAATGAAACGCGCTCGAGTATTTCAAAATGACGTTTTTTTTTTACAACTTCAGTACTCGCTCATTTCCTAATGCCACGCTCAAATTGTCAGATTATTGAAATATACACTCTTCTGAACGTAATTAATCTACCTTTTCTTAATCTGACGCGCTCGAGTATTTCTGCGGAACGATTTTTTTTTACTAATCTGACGGGTTCTCCCAGACAAACCCCACCAGATAAAGGGTTGATATTTGGTACAGGTACATTAAAGGGTGCAAGGATTCTCCCTTATAATAATCTGACGCGCTGGAGTAACAGCAAAAATCCCTTCCTGGGCTCCCCAACTAGTATGAACATCACAGGCCCGTGCTCGGGAATCTAGCGCTGCACATGCGCAGCGCCTAACAACAGAAAGACAGTGGGCAGTTACAGTCAGTACAGTATACAATAAAAACAAAACCCTCCTTTTGGCAGTCAGGTCAAATAAATCATAGCACAAGTACTAACCGAACCACACTCATAATTTTATCATAAAATGTTATTTATATATAAGTTAAAATATAGCTTTATAAGTTAAAATATTTCCTGCCCAACGAAGTGGGCACGGGTCAGCTAGTTTTTCATATTTTTTACATTACCATGCTTAGAACGATAAAAATATTTCTACATTCTGTCATTTTGTCTATTCTTCCGTCGACAAAACCCCTTTCTACGACGCCATGCTACGCCTGCAGCTAAGAGTAAGAACTATGCGAGTTGGGATTAGGACTGGTTCTCATCAAAGCAGCTGTGACAGGAGATAGGACATGAGATACAGAAAATAAAAACTTTTTCTAAAAAAAAATGTGACCGCCTTCAAAAACAACCACAAAAAAGAGTAAAATAACCTACAAAACTTTTCTTTCGGAAGTCGGTGACTTTTTTTATTAATTTCATTGTCTTTTTTGCCACCGACTTCCGAAAGAAAAGTTTTGTAGGTTATTTTACTCTTTTTTGTGGTTGTTTTTGAAGGCGGTCACATTTTTTTTTAGAAAAAGTTTTTATGTTACTCTTTTTAGTTTAAATATTCAACCAACATTCTTGTCAAATACATAATTTTCTTACATGTGCACTAGAATTTCGTAATCCGTAGCACCGGTAATAACATCGATAACATCTCTTGCATTCATTCTATCTCAAAAACTACTGAACCTATTTTGATGAAATTTGCAGTATTCCCTAAGTTGAACGATACCTAGTACAACAAAAAAAGAATTACTTAAATCAGACTTGTAGTTCCGGAGATATGCGAACACGAACATAATTTTCTTACTTGAGGAGTTGTACCTTCCATCATCAGCTCAGCTACATGAGATGATGATTTCCATACGCAAGTACTTGAATTACTTCATAAGATTTGCGAAAAACTATGTGTCAGCTAATAAAATTTGAGGGTTGCCCTTGATTTCTCCAAGATCCAATCATCAGATCCTAAAATGGTGACAATGGGACCACACGGGAAGCACCAGCTTTCGATTGAAAAAAGAATTATGAAAATCGGTTCACCCAGCCGCAAGTTATGAGGTAACAAACATAAAAAAAAAAAAAAAAAAAAAATACAGTCGAATTGATAACCTCCTCCTTTTTTTGAAGTCGGTTAAAAATAAAACGATATTTTTATGTTTTCAACATAAGTTGTTTGTTGGTAGATGTCCTTTGCGCTCATTTGATGGAAGACATTCGGTATCTACATAATGGGGTCAATTTCTGGAGAAGAAAAATAAGTAGGATAATACGACTACACGCGTAAAAAGTGAATATATCCTACTAATATTATATATGCGAAAGTTTGTGAGGATGTAATATGTATTTGTGTATGTGTATGTAGGTATGTTTGTTACTCTGTCACGCAAAAACCACTGAACGGATTTGACTATTTGGTAGGTACACAGATAGTTTATAACCTGGATTAACACATAGGATAGTTTTATCCCGATTTTATATTCCCGTGGTAATTTTTTCGAGTTGTAGCGGGTGAAGCCGCTGGCAACATCTAATCTATTATAAGATAAAGAAAACAGGAACAGCAAAACATTACTATTTGTGTTCAAAAAGCCATATTTGACGGACGGTTGTTGCCGGTGGCTAAGCGATTAGACTGCTGCGCTACGTGTCGCGGGATCGATTCCCGCACGGAGCGAATACTTTATATGATCTAAGTAGTTGTTCCGGGTACGCAAACGTTTTCGTACAGGAGAAATTCCTAGAGTTTAATGTGAGTAATGTCATGTCACCCTTTGTCACATTACATTGCACACATAATGTGGCAAAGGGTACATAGTATGTCAACACATACTATGTACCTACATTCTAAAATCCAGAATAAATCAGTTTTACCTACAATACAATAGCTGCTATAGAAGTGACTGAAAGAATAGACAGCGAGTGGACATTTCAACAGGAACACAATCTTTGTATCTGCGCGGGACAGCAGCCAAGATAAGAGACTGACATCACAGCGCCGGTTTAGGGTCGATACACACAGACACAACGCTATGCGACTCAAAATCTAAGTTGACATATTTACTACCTACACGAAAAGATGCACATTTCACCTATGACACGAAGCAGTGCCACGCTGCCTGCATATTATAAAATCTTACTTTATGACACGAAAAGATACATCTTATCGTATCTTTCAGACGCGAGTCGTACGTAACGCGAAGATGATGGAAATCTATTATTTGTCGTCACGTTACGACTGTCGCGTCGCATCTCGGTGTATACTGACCCTTACAGGCCGTTGCGTAAACTGCACCGCGGTAATGCAATATCTACGTTGTTGTGAAGTGTTGCAATCATTGTTTAAATTTATAACCAGGTAGGTACTATGCACCCGGTCCTTTAAGAGAATAGCCTACTTCTGCGGCGTATGAGACTGAAGGCGGGCGGCGAGCAATGGGTAGCTCGCCGTCCGATCAAGGTTCAGGCGCGGTCTGCTTTATGAGCAAACTGATGCTATGTGTCAAACGCCTGATGTGCTCGCGGAACTGTCTTGAAAGGGCACCATGACCCTAGAACACAAAAGACATCCGAAGGGTCACAGTCTCATGTTTCGAGTTTTCAATTAACTATACTTCCACTAAGCTCATCGATAATTACATGACTAGAGTGATGTCGAACTTCAGTGTTTCGCACAAGCGTCCATTCGAACTAGTGAGTCGCTGTACACAAGTTTCAATCGCACATCCGTTTGTCGAACTACAATTATATGTATAGTACACCCGTTAGGGTCCCGTCTCGATGAATTGACCATTGGTAATAATGACTTTTTGTCGACAATCGTCTACCGATCTACACGCAGTTATAGGCAGACTGGTTAAAGACGAGCTATTTCCCTATTAAAGTTTATAAAAGTATGTACAGACGTCAGCAGGCCAACCTACCCAAATCATAACTTTTTGCTATTGTGACAAGGTTGAAAACCTATTAAAGTTTGACAGATTGTCGTAGGTTGATATGCTGGCGTCTGTATTTAGATGCTTTCACAAAATTACAAGTATCTATAAGTAGTAAAAGTGTAGTAGTGGTTAGTGACCCTGACTGCTATGCCGGAGGTCGTGGGTTCGATTCCCAATGGCTTTTGTACTGAAGAAATTGCTGAACTCTTGACCCGAATGGCGTCAAGATGATAATCCGAGTCTATTGTAATGTCGCAAGTTTGTGCCGTAACAATGATTGATAGTTCGAGTTATAAAATGGGGCAGCAGGACTTGTAGGCACAGTTTACTTGCAATGTAAATATTTTGAAGATATTGCTTCATACTGGTAGAAGGATGATTTTTTTATAAATTTTGTGACTGGAAACAACTACTTGTACCGGTGGCGCGTCGTGTTTCGCGCCAAATGCCTGCTGGGGTCGCGGGTTTTTTCTTAACCCAGGATACCATTGCCCCGGAACGTAAACGTTTCTTTTTTGGTTGAGTCAGGAGTGGGAAATCCCCACGGACACCTCAGTCATCTCACAGTCTCATGAAGACCATGAGACAGTTGAGGTAGTGCGGGACTCGAACCCGCTAAAACCCACTCCTGCCCTGCCAGTGTCCCTCTGCTGTAGGCATGCAATTTTTTTCAATTTTATTTTCACAAATGCAGGTGGTCGAAGAGGCGACTTTGCCATTCATTTTAGGTTCCCTTAAGCCCTGCGTACAGAAAAAGGAGCTACACAGAGTGACTCCTGAAAATGCGAGTCTGGAGAACTGCCCAGGGATAGGGTTAAAAAGAAGCAGTTCTAAATCAAGCACTTGATCCAGGTGTCAAGCGAGAGCTGTGTCAGACGTTGGTTGAGACTCTTGAAAATTAAGGCTGACATAACTACACATAATGTATGCTTTATTTACTTCCTACATTTCAAGAACCTGGCAAACGAGATCAAGATACGAATATAATCTATATTCTTAATTCTTCATCTCTCTGCCTTCACGAGGTTCTCATCATGCAGGGGCATAATATAAACATTCTATGAGATTATGCTACAATCAATGTTTAACCACAATGTAGCAACATCATAAAGAAAAGACACTTTGTAACAACCATTATAATTCTGTGTGTGCAGCCTTAGGCTAAAACTCATGAAATAAATTAAGTAGTTGATCATCATTAAAATCTAAATATTCTATTATTTTTTATGTGGTCCCAAACTAGTAATTTTTCCTGTACCTATTGTGGGTGTGTTGTTACATTGTTTGTTAAAAGGGTTGTCCTATTGGCCCTGACGAATCTGTTCAGATTCAAAGCCAGCCTGGAAAGGGCAATGAGTTACTAAAGTTCCTTCCGTTTCCTCCTAGTCTTAAAAATTGGTATTTCAATTCCATTACAGACAATGAAATTGTTTTTATTAAATCAAAAATAAATTCATTGAGTAACAAAGAAATAAAAATGTATGGACGTAATCAAATTACTCCAAACAATTCAACTTGATTACAACCAATGAACCAAATTGAAAATATCAACAAAGCGACAAAGGCGACACCTAGTGTAGCGCGTGATTGAACTAAAATTGACTACGATTCCAATGGCGGGCGGGCGGGCCGCCATCTTGTAACTTGACTGCTGAGTGCTGTCAATTTACTGTCACCGCGACATTTTATAAAAGTCAAAAGGAATTCAATAACAACAACAAACAGAACCTAAACGTTTCTACCTATGTTATTGCCCGAAACCAATATGTAAAATATTGAAGTACTTGGGTAAAATACACATACGCTATCGATCGAGGTGACGCTACACGACCACGTTACGTATGCCACAATTTATTGGACAAGCTAAAAATAACCCAAGCACGTGCCAAATTAACAATAAGCTCTAGAGAATCTTTGCTTACATAACCAATGAAAATGTAAATTCTTTAAATCAGTTTATAAGGCCTGAAATACTGCATAAATACATCAACTATAATATAGGTGTACCCAGCAATGATAAGCAATGTGGCGCATTGGCGCCATTTTTCTTTCGCAAGATCGGGCTCCTTGGTGACGTAACAGTCCTAATTTGCTCCGCTTATGATTCCTGCGCAATAATTAGGCCTATAGGCTTTGTTTTAATTGTATTTTTCCCTCGAAAAATGCTATGTTTTCATTTAAATGTCACCTTGACATATCACGTCAATTTGACAAGCATGGCGGAAACGTGGCGTCGTTTTGATTTTGGACCGGCTCACCTCCAGGGGATGTTGAATGTTGTCTGTTTGCTACTCGGGCGCTTCTGATAATTTCTCTTGTTAGTTCTCTAACGTCCTGTCGCTGCTGGTACGCCATTTCGGGCCGGTCGCGTTGTTCTTGTGATAGACCGGCCGTAGGAGGTAACATCGTTGCTCACTCAATCCATGCGAACACTTCTTTCTACACTCAGTCACTAATACACAATAATAAAGAAGTCCAGTTATAGAAATAAGTCTGTTAGATATCACTGAATCACACAAAACAAAAATAATACAGCTCAACTACGCACAGCAAACCGAACAGAGCGCGACTGTCGAACGGGGGACGGCGGGAAGCTACAGCGCCGCCGCGCATCTATCCCTTTCTGTCTCGCCAAAAATCATATTGCATTCTCACTTGCTCAACAACGATTTGATGACAGATGCAAGTGTATATGTCAAAACAAAGCGTGGGCTGTTTAAATGTCAAACATTCAACCGTTTTAGGTAGCGACATCTATCTAAAATTGAGTCAACCGACGGAAAAATGGGCACAAAGATATTTTAGCACGGTTTTCACCGCCTTCTGAACTCATTGAGTAATACTGTCTAGATTACCCGTAGGTTACGAAAATAAACATATATCGTCGTTTGAACTCGCTCTGATTAATAAAGCTTATAAAACATCAATGTAAATAATCTTAATATGGCATTTTTTTAGGTGTACTGTGTACAGTTTACCTGAGTACCTCTACATAATATCTATCTGTTATCAACTATGGCTCCAGCAGCCCATTCCCCCATCAGTTAGTAGTCCTCAAATCTGTAAGTACTGATATGATATACCTATTTTAGAGCTGAAGAATTAGTTTGTTTTGTTGCGCGCTAATCTCAGGAACTACTAGTTCGAAATTCGAGTAATATTTTATTTTAGGTAGGTATTCGGGGTATTCCTGAGGAATACAATAAAATTATGTATATTATTGAATATACGATGGTCCATTTATTGAGGAAAGCTATAAAACATCACGCTACAGCCAGTGGGTGCCGATCAGCGGGGTTTAACCAGTTATTTATACCTACTACCTAACCTACCGGTAGTGTACTTAGTACCTACGTGAATGTCATCATCACAAGATATTTATACCCAATCAATTTATTATCATCCGGATATAATTATGCATCCCAATTATCACATTCAAAGATTAATCATTGATCATCTTATTTCTCTCACTTAGCTTTTCTAGATAAGATGATGAAGATGGTAGATAATATGTACAGACAAAATTATAATCAATAAAAAATAAACCAAGTTTTTAAAATATGGACGGATTTATTTAATGCGTCAGTAAAGTAAAAAAAATAACTTATTACAATTATTACAATGAACGATAAGTCTATACAATGAATAAATTATCTAAGTAATTAATAAGTTCTTATAAGGTTACTACTGGCATAGCGGTCGGCATGGATTCAATGATGCGCTGGTAAACCATCTCAGGGGCCTTGCTCGAGAACTGGAAGTCTATGTGGCTGAAGTGTACTTCGGGCACCTTGTAGGTGTCCTTGACGTTGGGAAGCTCCTTCTGCAGTCTCACAACGTCTTTAGGGTGTGCAAGCCAGTCTTCCTCGCTGTAGTACAGAGTGACGGGAGCTTGGACCTCGCTGATGTTGTATTTGGGAGCCTCCAGCGTGCCATACACCAGCTCATTGGTGTAGGGTCCGTAGTCGTATCTGCGGAACTCGTGAGACGCAACGCCTTGTCCGTATTGTTTGATCAGCTTTGCAGATGTGCCAGCTGGCAAGTGGCCCATTACCACGGGGATCAGGTTAGGGTCAATTCCATCTACGTTGACACCAGCCATGACGAAGTACACGTTTGAGCAGACCTTCTTGCAGCCGATCTCGTTCTCGCACATAGCTCCGCCAAGAGTGTAAACCAATTCCTTGCTTGGAGTGAAAGCCTCGTTACCGATCTGGCGACGGAGACGCTCTTGGAACTTGCTTGTAGGGGCGATCATGCGGAACAAGGGACTGCGCACGTTCGTCATGTAGACCATTGGTGACAGAGCGTACATCATGATGATCTTGTTGTTGTACTCGGGGAGGGTGGCGGTGAGCGCGAAGAAAGCCGTGGATCCCAAGGCATGTCCAATGTAGTATAGCTTCTCCTGTTTGGTGGTCTCCAAGGCGTAATCAATCATAGCTGGCAAATCGTTGAGTGCGATTTCATCGGTGCTGAATTGCCAGAAGTCGAACATAGCTGGGTATTTGCTCACGTGGCGCCTGGAGTACTTGTTGCCACGAGCGTTGCCGAGCCATACGTCATAGCCAGCGTCAGACAGCATGTAAGCGAGTGATTTACCGGGACCCATGAGAAGCCAGTCATCAGCGCTTCCGAGGACGCCGTGCAACAAGAACACAACTTCAGGCTTCTTCAGAACATCAGTTATCTGTTTCTTGGGAGGAATTCTGAATACAGTGAGAACGTAGCCATCGTCGGTCTTGACAGTGTGTTCCTCGATGGGGTACTGGTACTTTTGTGCCAGTTGAGTAGCGTTGAGTAAAGCATCTTCATTGATTTCCTGTTCGTTGACTTCGTATACCTGGTGGAACTTGACCTTCTCGTCTTTTTCAATGTGCTTCATAGCATTTTGGGCATCACCGAAGATTTTCTCGATGTCTTCTGGGGTTTGGACTGGAGAGTTCGGTCCTACAGCCATCTTCAAACCATTCCACTCAATGACATCGCCATAAACCTGGGAGTTCTGGTTGTCCTTGTTCATGAGCGTGTTGAAACGAGGCCACCACTTCTGGCCATCGCGGATCCACTGCTGGTTTTCAATGATTCTCCACTCCTTGGAGTCCTGAGAGCTTTCACTGGAGGAAGGGTGCTGGTTTTTCTTGTCTTCATGATTGCCCGCGCTATGCGAGTGCTGGAGGATGATTGGCCATTCTTGAGAGTTGAAGGAAGCAAACTGTTGGCGTTGTTCTTGGTAGGTCGGCAGGTTCTGTTGATACTGGGACACACGGGCCGCCTGGGAAGGCCGGAAAGCCTGAGAATCCTGGGTCAGCTCTTGATGCCCCTGTCTCTGGTATGTCTGCTCTGTGTCTTGTTGGTTCCAGTATTTTTGGTTCTGCAGCTTCTTGCCACGGGTCTTCTGGGTCTGGTACTTTTGGACCCGCTTCTGGCCTACCAAGGGTTGGTCACCGTGCACTTCTTGGTTGAGGTACTCCAGCTGTTCAACATCGAGGCCGTCCACTCCTCGTAGTTGCTGCTTGAAGATACTGGCAGTGATGCCGTGAGCGAGGGCAAGGCAGACCAACACACAAGCTGCCTTCATCTTGCCGGTTTGATGTGTGTCGATTGTGGTGAAATTCACAGTATTTATATGCTATATTTTGCCGATTCTGCTATACACGTACTTGTGTGTCTGTGTGAGTGAGCTGCAACGGGCGCCGGCGCATCGCAGTGAGCACCGTCAGCATAATGCGTTGGCGTTGCCTGCGAAAAATATTGCTTAGAATCAAAATGTACTTGTTATTTATGAAATTCCTAAGAAACTGGTAAATGTCACGTAATTTTGTAAAAGGTGTAAAAGTAAACCAGGATCACGAAGGAAGGGAGGTCAATCAATATGAACAATTTTAGCAGCTCAGATAGCCACATTTCATATTTTTTTTAGATATTTAGGTAAGGGATTATTTATTTGTCCTGGGTTTGATTCCCTTAGGTCATTAATTAACGGGTCAGAATCTGGATTGTGAGGAAAAAAAGGATACTTGAACTTTAGGATTTGAAAAATTATATAAGGTTAACGTATACAGGGTGAATTTTTCAACTGGGCGTGGATGGCTATTTCCGAAACTATGAGTATAATATCAAAAAACGTTGAAAGGAGTGTCGAGGCCGATATTTACCGATTTATCGGATGTAGGGGCAGTCGAGCTATTTTATAAAAGATACAATTAAGAAACTCGGTAACCTGCGCTGAAACTACGGTTTGTCTCTAGAGGATTTTGAATTTTATGCTTAGAACATAAAGTTGTAAATCTAATAAGAACAAGCTCGTCGTAGTCTTATAGCATTATAGCTCGTTCTGTGAGGTGAATTTATTATCCCTTTAAATTGTCTATCATCGTCGTTTATAAAAGTATAAATAGTGTTCGCAAGCGCTACTGTTCAACATAATGGTCCTGGGTTCGATTCCATTGGGAATTTCTCAGTAGCAGTCGTAGATTCTGGATGTATGTCTATAATTGTCTATTGATGACAACTGGTGGGACCTACTAATACAGGACTTTATGTTGTAGATCATAAAGTTGAAAATCTATTAAATACAATGCAAGACAGCCTTTCAACGTCGAGGACCGAAACAGCTAAGGTAAAACCGTAGTTTCAGCGCTGCAGTGGCGCTGAGTCTAGACTCTATAGCGAATATAACATATAGCCCTACTGAGGCGAGTAGCGAGTGGTGACCTAAAAGTAATTGCAGCAGTTTTAAAATAGAAAAAAAAAATATTTCCCATGAGTTTCCCATGTAATATTTACGCAATATTATATAATGACTTTAGGTACAATCGACAAAGTTGAATCATGACCCATTTTGACAATAAATTGTTTGAATCCGTCAAATTGACAAGATCAAAGTCGTTACCATGGATATGTATGTTTACGCGAATGTGGACCTAGTTGTATTAGAATGTTTATAAGAAAATTAGCTTAAGGTGGGTCATAATTCAACTTTGTCGACTGTACATAATTATGCTAGAAATTGGACCTAATTACTAAAATTGCATAAAATATTTAGATTCCTGAGATCGTTCGTTTAGACAGTTTGCCTTTACCCAATAGATTTTCAAAAGTCGATGAGTTTGTTGCAGTCTTTTAAAAAATATCATAGAAATGATAACACTTTGCCCGCGCTAGAAATTCAGAATCAGCAGTTGCCGTAGTAGCACTATAACTAGGTACATAAAATTATGAAATTGACCATATGATTTTAAAAAATTATTACTATTGCTTTTCCGTGTGGCTTCACCCCCGCTGTTTGGCTCATCATAGCGAGGTGGTCATTTGATAAACATCAAAAAACTTTGGTCCCTCCCTCATACCGTGGGGTATTCGAATCAACCCCTTGTTATGTTCCCCAATTTTCCGAGTTTTTTATGTTTTTGAGAATTTTTGAGTTCAAAAACACATACTAGAACGTTTTAAGTTTTATTTGGCCTATCCAACATAAAAAGTTTTTTTTTTTTTATTTCGGACCTCTTCCTGAAATTAGTGGTTTCAAACAAACAAACAGTCTTCAGTTTCAAACAAAACCTATAAATATACACAATTTGTAAAAGTAATAAATTATTTGCTGGTCACATGCAATCCTACATGAAAACTGATTTTAAATCGATGTTACAGACCATCGATTGTTCAGCAATTTTTTATACGCTACAAAATGTACAGTGAGTTACAGCAATTAGCTGATCCAGCTTTACATAAATTAATGTCTGAATAATGGTACACAATAATGACTATTATCACGACACTTATGCCAAAGGGGATGTCAGAGAATGGAGTACTATTTCATTGATTTAAATGAAATAACTTTTACGCATCTTTTTCTTTTGGGTTCTCATCATCATAATCTTCCTGCCCTTCTCCCATTTTATTCGTAGTCGGCTCAACACGTTTTTGCCCTATGCAGACATCATAGTATCATTTACTTCTTTCTTTTCATTCCATAGACAATCCATCCATCTTTTCTTTGGCCTTCCTCGCCTCTCCATCCATGAACATTCATACTCATCACTCTCTTAGTAGGTAACATGAGTGTCATCCCTCCTCATCACATGTCCATACCGACGCTTCCTTGACGAAATGCTGTCGTATTGGCATTTTCATTGGAATGTAAATTGATATGGATATAATACCATGGATACAAGAAAGAAGTTTTGTGGGACCTGTGGTGGGACTAACAAGGGAATAACGGTATAGCAAAATTATGTTTAGAAGGGCAACATGTTGTATGTATTGTGATCAATTAAAATTAAATTATAATCACAGTAGGCATTTTACGATGCACAAAACTCTCCCATACCATACGTAAAGGTATTATTATTTCTCGAATATTTACCATTCTATTTATTTAGCTAGAAAATGATTTTTTTTATCGTGGTAAAATCATCAAATGAGTCCTCCCACCCAGGGCAGGGCGGGAGTGACTGTCGGACTTGGTCGGACTCGTACTGACTAAAATCCACGGTGTCCTTCAATAGCCGTTTACCTTCCGGTGTCACGGTAATTCGTTAGTCCCACGACCCCGGCACGTTTGGCCCGTCACAATGTTGACACTCATTGTGGCGCGCATGGAACAAAACGCGCCGGCCGTCGACCCGGGTATGGTCCTTGGTCGGACAGCGAGTCGCCCATTTCTCGCCGCCTGCATGCCCGCGCCTACGGTGGCCGGAGATCGTCTACCGACGTCTTCTAGTTCTACTTTATTGCCATGAAGATAATTTTGTTATCACCTAAAATCCTAAGCCGTGCCGATGCCGATAGTGGGCGCCGGGCCGCGTATTTCCAAAGCCTATACTATTTCAGTCACGAGTCGGACTCTACTCGATTAGCTTTTGTTTGTGCATATTTCTCAACAAAACCTAATCTATCTCAGTAAAAAACTTGACTCAAATAGATTAGGTTTTGTTTTGATATTTTCAAAGAAAATGCATGGACAAAATCTAGTACCATTTTAGTCACGCACGAGCCAAACTCTAAAAAAAAAGACCAGGGCCCCTAGTCTGCTAATTTTAATAAATTCGTCATTCCAACACGATCCAATTGTCATTTTGATAAAAGTTTGTAATCTGCTAATTCATAATGGTCGATCACTGGTCGGTCAGTGGTCTCGTAATGGAATCGTGGCAGAATGACATTGTCGTATTGCCATTATTATAAAACCCGGTAGTAGAAATGATTTTCGAAAAACTACTACTAAATTTGAACATTTAGATTTCATTTTTATACATGTTTACATATTATTTAATAATGTTATAAGCAATCTGAAGTAGTAAGAAGTTCCTAAATAGCAAAAACATTAAAATGTGTAACGTTTTTAGCAGTGAAACCACAGACTACATAGAAATATGTGAAACTCAATAATGTTTTATCTGTAGCTGTCAAAGTCAAATGTGACATTACTGCTTACTGTTTACAATTCTAATGGTGAACGCACATCTAGCCGCACCGCAGTCCCCGCATTATGAATCATTTGTATAAAGTTCTATGACACCTCGCACACTTACCCGCATCGCAGTAGCCGCAGAATCGGTAAGAAAACAGACTGCGGTGCGGCTAGGTGTGCGTTCACCGGTATTTTGCTATTTATTTTCATTTATGTGTTTTATTTATACATAATATTTTATACAAAATGGTGCTAATAGAGCAAATTTCGGCTCTAATTGATCTAATGGAAAACCACCAAGACCTGGCTCTTGGCTACTACGTATTTATAGCTACAGAATAAAGGTGAACGCAGACCTAGCCGCACCGCAGTCTCCGCAGTCCCGCAGTCATCGTTTTCTTACCGCTTCTGCGGCTACTGCGAAGCGGTTGAGTTGCGTGGTTTCATAGAACTTCATACAAAGAATTCGTAATGCGGGGAATGCGGAGACTGCGGTGCGGCTAGGTCTGCGTTCACCTTAATAAATCAATGAAAATCAAATTCAGTATTCTCGATATGCTATCGTTTCGACGCAGTCTGGCCATAAAGGGAATGAGTTCTTTAATTAACCCCCTTACTGAGTCCTTTCTTCCAGGGCGAAACGTTTTTACAAATTCCGCCTCGGAAATATCAATAGCGACGGGACTTTTGCATTCCGCGCATCTTCTTTCTCTAGGATCCACTGCGCTGACTGACTCGAGAATATTTGCTCGTAGTGAATACATTTCTCCACTCAATATTTCACAAAATACAATACAAACACGATAGATAACAAACTCTTTTCGACTACCGAGCTATTAGAAGCAATGACTGCACAATGACGATCCAATGGTAGATCAATGATCAAAGGAACTGTCAAAATTTTAGCAGATTACCCCTTACGTCAGTCATTCATTTGTCATTGTGTACGAGATTACCATTCTAAGCCATTTCTTTCAATGGAATGTCAGTGGTTGTCCATTGGAAAATCATAATGACGCCATTATAATAGTAGATTACCAAACTTGTCAAAATCAACAATTATGAAATCAATGATAGATCATTGTGACACTATTGTAATAGCAGACTTGAGGCCCAGGTTTTGTTTATACATGTCGCAGTGAAATGAGGAAATCAGGGATTATTAAAAGTATCTAGTGATAATTATGACAAAAAATACTAATATTAAGTCAGAGATCATGTAATTTCACTAAACTAAGTAAAATGTTAGAAAACGTCGACGGAGCACCGCTTCGCGGTGCTCCTACTTCTGGGTGGTTTAAAAAAAATAACCACGAAAGGGATGGCGGGGTCTTTCAGACCCCGCCATCCCCTTCTAACCTAACCTGTCCGAGTCGGGGTGCCCACAGTCGTATTTACGATAATCAAGTAGTACTATAAAATTTAAGAAAAGTTAAATTCCGAGGTAAATTAACTCATATAGCTAGTGAGCCTCTACTCGACAAGGTTTTGTTCGTACGTAATGTTTTAAAATACCTCGCCAAAATTCTAGCTATTCGAGTGATATGAATTATATAGAACTAGGTTTTGTCCGTGCATTTTCATTGAAAATATCAATTCCAAAAGCTAATCTATTTGAGTCAAGTTTTTTACTGAGATAGATTAGGTTTTGTTGAGAAATATGCACAAACAAAAGCTAATCGATTACAGTTTGACTCGTGACTGAAATGGTATAGGCTTTGGAAATAGGCCGCCGGGCCTAGTCTCAACGTGGTGAGAGCGCTGCGACAGCACTGTCACAAGGCTGTGCTTATAGAGAATAGAACAGATGGGACACTCAGTGAATGTTATGCTGGTTCTTGTAATCGCTAGATGCGTCACCTATTTTTGGGTAAAAGGGCATGCAATTTATTTATAAAAATTGTAAGTAAAGCCACGGGACACTTGTTAGTAAAATTATTTAAAACGAATTATCATTGCCTCATTGCCTACTCAGCACATTGACCCGGGCAAATGTAAAGTAAGTAAGTATGTAAAACGTTTAAGACTTTGTACCCACGTTCAAGTGTCTTGCGGCGACTAAGAATTGAAACGATGAATAAGTATTTTTGTGTACATTTTTATAGAATTGCAATTATTGCAATAATAGAGTTACGGATAACAATTTAAATTGGTGCTCCGAACTAGATATATTCATCTGTATTTAACTGAACAGGAATAGGCAGAGATTCAGAGTTATCAGATGGTTACAATCTCAGATTGATTTCTTTAATCTGAGTGTTTAATAATTTAAGTCCATCTCGCTAGGTTTAAAAAGGCCGTTTTAGCAACATCCTTAAGCATAATTATGCATTTCGATAAATATATATCGTAAAATGGATAACTCCTACATGAAATGTAGGAGGCATAATATGAATTTCGTATTGCAAGTACATATAGAAAACATAATTGTACTGCTTATAAAATTAGATACTCAGGATACATAAAATATAGAAAAGGAATTTCGGTAAAACACCCATTTTTAACCTTTTATATGTTACAATGTCATAACAAAATCTATGCTTCAGGCTGCTATTAAATTTCTAATAAAACCTGTACCACTATAAGGAATCGAACCCACACTGGCTCATCAGCAGTATCGCTGGCGATCACTAGATCCTTTCCAGACTTTAACCGATTTAAAAAAAGGGGGTTCTCAGTTGTAAGTTTGTATTAAATATAATTATGTATGTTTGTCTGTCGAGACTGTCGATAATCTTGCATTTGCCTGCTATCTGCATGAACCGATTTTGAAGCGGAAATTTTCAGAATGGCGATATTTTTGTTAGGCCGCTATCCCACTGGCGTTTTACGAGCGTTGACGTAAACGTCACGCCTCATAATGGCCAACAAACTTGACGTTAACGTTGCGCAGACGCAACGTTAACGTCAAGTCGTCAACGCTCGTAAAACACCAGTGGGATAACGGCCTTATTACATTCTGCCAAAAGGTTTCCTCGATCAGATCCTAGTGTGGGGCAAGCATTCCACAAAAAAAAAGAGAAAAAAAAAAAACCTGTGGTTTTAATGTTCATACTAAATCATTAGGTACCTATTCGTATCAACATTTATAATTTTATTTACATCATGATAAATCATCATAAATAAATCAGTCGCAATGTGTACATAAATGACTAAATAATTACGTATCATAACTAATGTTAGCATTTGGATTTAATATTATTCTGTAGTTAGATAGGTTTAGGTAGGTAGGTACCTATGTAAAGAATTAATGTCGAGTATGTTTTTTTTTCTCTTCACTAGGTCTATTTAAAAAGGAGTAAAGTTATAGATATACTTAATTAACCGACTTCGAAAAAAGGAGGAGATTCCCAATTCGTCAGATTTTTATGCGTTATCCTAGTTTATATAATTATGAAGCCTGGACAGCTTTGAAAAATTCTTCTTTTGTTGGACAGGGAATACTTAATTAGATCGCGTTAAGAACTCGTGGTAAGGCCTCTGGTGGCCTACCATGAACTTTTAATGCGATCCAGTTAATCCGGAAGTAATGAACCGATTTTAAAAATTATTTCACTAGTCGAAAGCTACATTAATTCGTGAGTGCTATAAACTGTAATTATATATCATGTTGTGTTTATTTTACCGCCCAACGAAGTGGGCACGGGTCGGCTAGTAAGATATAGGTACCTACCTACCTAAATTGATTCCGAGCGAAGCCGGGGTGGGTCGCTAGTGAGATTATTACCTAACTAGCTGTGCCCGCAACTTCGTTCGCGTGGATGTCGGAATTTAACAATGTATTTTTTAGTGCGAAGCGCTAAATTCTCGCCACGTTTTTTATAAATCATATCATTTTCATATAAACCCTATATTTAGAATTTATTTAGATTTTTCAAGAATATTTGACGTGTTTGTAATAAACGCCCTCTGTCGTTCAAAGGCAGTAGTACTATTCAATTGCCACTGGATTAGAGCACCCACTCCATCTAATTCCATCCCACTCCATCCGACTTCATCCGACTCCATCCGACTCCATTCCACTCTATCCCACTCCATCTCACTCCATCACTCTCCATCCCATTTCATCCCACTCCATCCCTCTCCATCCCACTCCATCACACTCCATCCCACTCCACCCCACACCATCTCATTCCATCCCACTCCCTCCATCCCACTTCATCCCACTCCATCCCACTCCATCCCGCTCCAACCCAATTTATCCCACTTCATCCCTCTCCATCCCATACGCCATCCCACTCCATCTCATTCCATCCCACTCCATCCCACTCCATCGCACTTCATCCCACTCCATACCTCTCCATCCCACTCCATCCCACTCCATCCCACTCCATCCTACTCCATCCCACACCATCCCACTCCATACCACTCCATCCCACTCCATACCTCTCCATCCCACTCCATCCCACTCCATCCTACTCCATCCCACTCCATCTCACTCCATCCCGCTTCATCCTACTCCATCTCACTCCATCCCGCTTCATCCTACTCCATCTCACTCCATCCCGCTTCATCCTACTCCATCCTCTTCCATAACATTTCATCCCATTCTATTGTGAGTCTAATAAAAACCTTTTCTTTCTTTCATTCATTCCATTCCATTCCATCCCATTCTATTGAATTCCACTCTACTCTACTCCACTCTACTCCACTCCACTCCAAGCCACTCCACTCCAGTCCACACCATATTTGAATAGGTTTGTAATTTTTCTATTCCAAGCAGCTAGATCGCGCTACTGAACTGCGCGTCTCGGTGTGAAAAAACACTTTAAATTCAAATATCTTTTGATAGACTGATCCGATTTCAATGAAACAAAAACTAAATGTTACTTCAAGTTACGATCAGTCGTTGTGTGTTAAAGTTGTCTACATAGCTTTCGTACATTTTACGTGATGCCCGAACAAATAAACATACAAACAGACAAACAGACATACAGACAAAAATTCTAAAAATGCTAGAAATGGGTTCTATTGGTTGTCCTTTAACACTCTGGCTATATTTTTTGAGTTTTTTTTTAATGTACAAAAATTATTTTTCTACAGTTTTATTATATGTATAGATGGGGATGGCAACTGCAGGGGAACTAATGGCACTAGTAGGTATAGCTTGTTCCAAGCATCGTTATTGGTTCAATTCAGTTCAAATCTTAAAGGTACTTCAAAATAGTAGTACGTCATTGGTCAGATTAGGTCTAAGCAGTGGTGGCGCCATCTACAATTAGCTTTGACTGAGAAGAAAATCCAACAGTAAAGGGGCCAATCTTCAATTTTTGGACTTCCGTTTTGGATAATGACGCCCGATACTTTTACTGCTGGTGCAACCATCCATTGACAAAAAACGAAAATATATATTATTTTAATTTCATTTGAGTTAAACGTAATTAAAATAATTTGTATTTTTGTTTTTCGTCAATGGATGGTTGCACTAACAGGAAAAGTATCGGGCGTCATTATCCTAAACGGAAGTTCAAAAATTGAAGATTGACCCAAAGACAAACCGTAGATTCAGCGCTGGTAAATTGCTGCGTCAGGCGCTGAGTCTTTAGAGTTTTAGACAATAGCACTGCTGCAAGATCGGGCAGTGTTTTAACCACCTCTTAACCGGTTTCTCAGTGGGCAGTAAGTAATATTATTTTCATCATCATCATCTCAGCCATAGGACGTCCACTGCTGAAAACACTTCCACATAAATACCGGTTAGAAGCGACCAAGAAAAAGATTTTTCACACAGATGGGCCCAATTTCTTATTTTTCAAAAATCCTTTTTTTTGCGAATTTCCAAAAGTCTTAGAACAAAAATTGTGCAGTACCTATAATATTAGGGACGCAAAACCTCGTGGGGTAACCATGAGAGGTTTTGCGCATTTGATGTTACACGTTGTATGTAATTATGTAGACAATGAGCACCTATTTTCCTACGATTAGTACAATCGACAAAGTGGAATTATGACCCAGTATAAACTTAAAGCCCTATTTTCTTACTGACATTCAAATACGATTAGGTCCAGGTTCGCGTAAAAATACATAACTTTAAGGTAGGTTAACGACTTTGATCTTGTCAATTTGACTGATTCAAACGATTTATTGTCAAAATGGGTCATGATTCCACTTTGTCGATTGTACCTAAATAGTTCTACCCCTCTCCCTCCCTGGGAGCGGGGCAGGCCACGATCTATGCTTCGACGCTTTGATAGCATAGCAATTTATAGGTTGGGACATCAGGACATCAAAAATGTACATTCGACTATTCATTAATTTAATGAATGAAAGTAATGATTCGCCTGACTCTCATACGATGTATGAGAGTCAGGTATGAGATGTATGAGGGTCTCTATGAACTAACGTATCTCCCTAACACTGCTAAGTATTTGGTAGTATTGACAATGACCAGACATCATTTACCCATCACTAATAAGCGGAAAGATTAAATCGCAAAAACTTACTCCGACAAGGTCGATCATGGTATACATCAACAGTTCAGTTCGCAGTCGCAGTTCAAACTCGGAGAGAACGTGCGATGGCCAAAAAATTCGTGATTTTATTCGTGCTGATCAACTTAAGAACTGGAAGTATGGTGGATCATTCAATTTCAAGTTCTATAACTAAAAAAACGGAGGACATAGCCCAAAGCTTCATCAAACATCCGATAGTAACTTCTGCGACATACGTGACCTCCAACACTTTCGCTGCAGCTGTCAACCATATAACGAAGGTGCCATTTGCAGTCTCAAGGGCTCTAGGGCCAGTCCAACTTACAACACAAGTCAGCAAAACCAACACAATAGATGCAGTTGATAAATTCATTGCTGCTTTCAATGCCGGCAAAGGTAATGAAGATGCTTTGATGAGTATTGATGCTATCCTTATTAAATATGGATATACTGTGGAGAAACACGACGTCACGACAGAAGACGGTTACGTGTTGAGAATGTTCAGGATCCCCGGCACCGGGCCAGCTGTGTTCCTCATGCATGGTCTACTTGGTAGTGCAGACGATTACATTATAGCAGGCCCCAACAGCGGCCTCGCTTACCTGCTAGCAGACAAAGGTTACGACGTCTGGATGGGCAATGCCCGAGGCTGCAAGCATTCTCGTCGTCATGTCAGCTTGAAACCGTCTGATGCTCAATTCTGGGACTTCTCTTGGCATGAAATCGGCATATACGATCTCCCAGCTATGATAGATTTTGTGTTAAAAAGAAGAAACATGAAGTATCTGAAATATGTGGGACATTCTCAAGGTACTACAGCTTTCTTCGTAATGGTATCAGAAAAACCTGAATATAATGCAAAGATATCTGTGATGGTTGCATTGTCCCCTGTTGCTTTTATGTCTAAGGTCAGGTCCCCCATAGTAAGGCTATTATCTCCCGGAACATCAATATGGCATGGAGTTTCAAAGAATCTCGGTTTATATGAGTTTTTACCAGACAACAAAGTAATGAGCGCTCTGAAGCTGTTAACTTGTGGAACAGGGCCAATAGTGACGATACTATGCAGTAATATTTTATTTGTTATTGCCGGCTTTGATTTTGAGCAGCTAAATGTTACGAATTTGCCCGTGATATATGGGCACATGCCTTCGGGCGCGTCGATGAAGCAATTCGTTCATTACGGTCAGGGGCTGATATCTGAGGATTTTAGAAAGTTTGACTACGGTAGTGAGGAGAATATGAAAAGGTACGGTGTAAAGGTAGCTCCGAAATATGCGTTGGAAAAGATAGAAGCTCCGGTTTGCTTGTTCTACAGTGATGCGGACTGGCTGGCGCACCCGGGGGACGTGGCCCAGCTCGGCAGGAGACTGCGCAATGTGGTGGACACCTACAAGATACCGCACGAACAGTTTAATCATGTGGACTTTTTATTTGCAAAAGATGTCAAAGCTTTGGTTTATTTAAGACTGCTGAAAGTGCTTTCGTCATTCTAAAAATACGATTTTCATTAGAGAAATAAAATAAACAAAACATTTACATGTTTTTCAGTCTCAAAAAAGTTATTAGACAAACTTAAGTAAGTACTATAAAACCCTACTTATTTTTATACATTTATGTAAAGGTCAAAACTTTGAAATAAAATGCTGCAACTATAGCTAATGCTACCTATACCGTTTCTAATAAAATGTCGTGAAGATACAAGTTGCGAAAACAGATGACCGTCGCGAAAATAACGACAGGAAATTAAATAAATGATTTGCAAGAACAAGTCGAGGGACGCTTCGCAAACAGTTTCGTTCATCGTCAATATAATTTTGTTAGAGTAAGCATGACCCAGAAAATCTATAATATTATGTATACCAGCTAGGTACTTTGTTGGTTACTATGTGGACTCATGCAGTACATTTTGTAGAATTATTACAATTAATATTATAATTTATAAACGCAAGTTTTGATGGATTTTTGTTACTCAATCAATCATGTCAGAATGGCTGAATGGATTTGGATGAATGAAGTTTAATACAGGGATAGGTTACACATAGGATAATTTTCATCCCGGTATTTGCGTGGGATAATTTTCTACAAACATTTGGACGAAAATAAGGCTGGCAACACCTAGTTTGCTAGTAACTGATTAGTTATAGAATGAGACCCCTTTTTCACGGTGGTGTAATAACCCAATGAGTCCTCCCACCCAGGGCGGGACGGAGGGACTGTCAGAATGTGTATACTTATTACTTAAATATACGATAATCCTTCAATAGCCGTTCAATTACATTCAGGATCACGGTTACCTTTTTTATCGTGGTAAATCATAAAATAATGATTTCGAGTCCTCCCACCCTGGGTGGGACTATCAGATTTGTACTTACTAAAATCTACTATAATCCTTCAATAGCTGTTTACATTCCTGGATCACGCGGTTACTTGATGAGACACGACAGTCTCGCGACCCTGACGGACCTCAAAGAGCTTGCACACTGAGGGCCAACCCTCAATGTGCAAGCTCTTTGAGGTCCGTCGACCCGAGCATGGAGCATGATCGGACAGCAAGTCACTCATTACTCACCACGCAAGCCCGCGGGATAATACCCCTAAGACCAACTGGATGCGGAAACTAGGCCTATACCCATTCACTGGACAGCGATAGACATAGCCTCGGATTTAGGTAGGTACCTATACCTACAATTGACAAAATTGAATCATGACCTAACATAAGCTTATTTTCTAACAGCACATTCACATCGGGCACGCCGCAATTGCGGCGGTAAGACCCCTCTTTGAGGAGTGGCTGGAGAGAAGTCATGGCGTCCTGACCTACCGCTTGACGCAGGTCCTCACCGGACACGGAAGTTTCGGGAGGTACCTGTGTCTGATGCGAAAGGAGGAGACGCCTGGGTGTCACCACTGCGAAGATCGCCCGGAGGACACGGTGGAGCATACGGTGCAAGACTGCCCAGCTTGGGCGGAGCACCGACGTGTCCTCACGGCTGCGATAGGCAGAGACCTCTCGCGCCCAGCATTGGTCGCGGCCATGCTGCGGGGCGAGACGGAGTGGGAAGTGGTCTGCTCCTTCTGCGAGGCAGTAATGCTCGTGAAGGAGGAGGCGGGCCGCGAGCGAGAGAGGACAGCGTCCTCCCTCCCGTCCATCCGGCGACGGACGTCGCTTGATGATCTCCGGCCACCGTAGGCGCGGGCATGCGGGCAGCGAGTACAGGGCAACTCGCTGCCCGACCAAGGACCATGCCAGGGTCGACGGCGTATTGTGTCCCACGCGCGCCTCAAAGAGCGTCAGCATAATGACGGGCCTCTCAGAGGGCCAAAGCCTGCCGGGGTCGCGGGATTATTTCCTTACCGTGACCCCGGAACAGAAAGGGCTATTGAAGGACACCGTGGATTTTAGTCAGTAGAAGTCTGACAGTCCCTCCCGCCCTGCCCGGGGTTGGAGGACTCATTTGATTATTTTACCACGCTAAAAAAAAAAAAAAACACATTTCACATTTGCCTAAACATACCATGGTACTATACACCTACACATATCCATGGGTACGGTACGACTGATCTTTGTCAATTTGTCGGATGCAAACGATTTTTTGTTAAAATGGGTCATGATGGTTCTGTGATTCAACTTTGTCGACTTTAGGCCCCTCGCCCACGGGCGACTTTTTGTAGCGATGCAGTCGCGATGCTGTCGCGCGTAGCATTGATACAGACGCGATGCTGTCGCTAGCTATGTGCCCTCGCCCACGGGACCAGATTCAGTCGCGTTGCAAACGCGCCATTCCAATCGCGACACTCCCTCCCCCCTCCGACTTCTCTACCGATGTCGTCCCACGCGGTCGCGCGTTTGTATCGATACAGTCGCGATGCAGTAGCGCGTTGCAAATGCGACTAAGTCGCTGTCGCGCGTTTGCTAAACGCGCTACAGCATCGCTGCAAAAAGTCGCCGTGGGCGAGGGGCCTTACTTACATTATTTTTTAACAAGGCAAAGCTTGACGGTGGCGCCCCCTCTTCAGCCTTAAAACAGGGTATAATTTTTTCAGATTTTAACCGGTTCGATCCCGGGTGTGGGAGAAGTGAATTTTCGAAAATCTTTGAATGCAGTTTGGTTTCTATTCAAAAATAAAGGAATGTTTCCTTTGAGTAAAATTTTCTATCTGCAGTATTAAGAGTACTTTCCCTCCAGGTGGCATTACAAAATTCCACCCTGTATATTAAGGCCATGGCTGATCCCGTTTTTAGTGTTTTTAGTATTGACATAGAATACCTAAGTATTAATAGCCGAAGATAATAATTATAATAATAATATGATAAGACTCCCAGTTGATACCTGTATAATTAGTCGCATCATTAATGGGAAATTCAAATAACCGAAAATGCAATGCTTTAAAAAAAGATCGTCGGTTATCTTACAACTCAAGTTTCGTGCGTTCCTTGTAACGATGAATGGGCTTAAGCTATTGCTTTTGCGGTGTATTCCCGTTCGTCCACTCGACTTCGTCCCACTAGTGGGACGAACGGGAATTTACAAAAATAATATTTAATTTGTTCCCGATCGTCCCACTCCTAATTCAAGAGGGGACGAACGGGAATATGTTCTTCGATTAGTGCCATTCGTCCCACTGAAAAGATTTGTGCAGAAATATGTTTATTCGTTGTTTCGTAGTTTGCTTGTCCTTTTCTCGACTTTGTCTCGACAAGCGCTATACATTTTTTCTTATTTTATTTTTATAAATCGCAAAGATTCTGTGATTTTTACTGTGATTGAAATGACGGATTTTTATTCCAAATTTGTTTTTTCTACCAATTAAAACCACCGGTCTTGTATTAATTATTTAGTGGGACCAATAGAACTACAAAAAAGAATTAATAAATTATTCCCATTCGTCCACTCAAAGAATTTAGTGGGACCATCGGGAAAATAAATAACGAATTCCCGTTCGTCCCACTAGGGGGACGAAGTCGAGTGGACGAACGGGAATACACGGCTTTTGCTGCAAGCCCCTCTTACTAGCCTTCTTGTGGTGACATGATCACATGAGCATGAAAGTGTTCGAGCGTAACGCCTATTCGTTTACTATGAGCAAATCAACGTTGCGACTAATTAGTCAACAGCTACCTATTATTCAAACTATAAAATAGTCTCCTTCAAGTGGCATGAATCTTTTTCATAATATTAATCTCAGATAAGTCGTAATTTACATTTCTACTCCTTAAAAAAAAACCGTTGTGTGGTCAATTTTATACGCCTTTCCTCAAGCAGTACTAGAAAAAGTTTCAATTCGTATGTGAGCCTATAATTTGTAATAAAACTTTTTAGGTTTTATAATGTAATTTATTGATTTACTTACAAAAATCCCTAACAGCACACAGCTGATCACTCCATAGGGTTTCTACCAATGATATTCTTAAACATCCTAAATTTAAATCCAGCGTTCACTCCAGTGCGATGGATGCAAAAACTTTTCCAATGGGTCTTGATTTAGACAACCAGTCCAAATTGAACGTATTCCATATTTAGATGCTAATTTCTTACTTATATATTGAAATCCTTCAATATTCCACAAATATTTCTTTATTGTAGGGCCATGTATGTTATTTTTATTCAATATTTCCATTTTGCTGAAAACTTGTTTTGCTTCTTCCCACTTTTTGTGATGTGGGCAACGTGGTGAGCATTTTAAAGCACCTAATAGTGGGAAACATTTAAAGTCCTTCTTAGGGCTACCATCCATGGTATCAAAAAGTTGATTAATCAATAATATCAGAAGAGCTGTGTCCTTGTATTCAGGTGGTAAAAATCCAGGACCTGAAATAGTAATTGTTGGTACAAATTAATAAAATTCCAAAGCTTAAAAGTAGGTAAATAATGACATTGAACAAGAGAAGTTCTTACGTGACAAAAAATTCATAACCGTTGCAAATTTTTGGGTAAAGATCTGTCTTGCAAATACAACTTTCGATTTGTTTATCTTTTCAGGTACCACATGTTCCTCAGTTAACATATACAGTAGATTGTATTTTCCGGAGGTTTCAAGGTTTACAGTATACAACTTTTGTATCTGCTCCCATTTGAAGGTGCATACCTTACCTTCTTCATTTTCATGTAACAATGGCATTTCCAGTAAGTTATTTCTCAAGTCTTTTAATAAATTAGGGGGATCATATAGAGGTATAATTTCTAATTCTCCAACATAAAATGTGTTCAATGTGTGTTCTTCCCCAGATTTTAATTTGTCCATTCTTGTGTCCTCAATAAGGCTCTGAATAGCATCTTGGTTGTTAGTTCCCTGCTTACACACAGTTGCTACAACTACAAATCCAGATTGTCTCACTTCTTTAATAATATTATGTATAAATTGTTTGAGTTCAACAGCTTTTGGCATACCGAAGGAAAATGTGTAAGCAATTGGCTGTATGTAATTCTCAAAAAGCCCTTTCAACATAAATACAACAACATGGGTGGCATACTTCAGAGAACCTCCTTCCACTTCTTCATGGAGATGTATTTTGTCACCCACCACGCTATATTCTATCTGACTCTGCAATGCTAATTCATCAAACAGCAAAACACACAGTCTGCTTTTAGCAAACATTGTTTTTGCCTTCTTTTTCAATTTTTTTAAAAGATCCTTATTTATACCCGGCATAAAGACAATTTTTTGGATAAAATTACCTAAAGTTTTTGATTTCGGCAATTTAAATATCTTACTTAAAAACTGGTATGCTTTTTCATTTTGCTTGTAAATTGATAAGGATGTGAATTGTTCATTAAAGTTAAACTTTCTTCTTTTCTGACTTCTATTTTGTAATAACTTTAGTATTTTTCCAGTACTAGTACTGTTATCAACTAACTCCATGCATGATTTGTTTGACAGAAGACTTTGGGCTACTTCCAAAGTTTTGTCATGCTTTTTTTCTCTATTCTTGCATCTCCTTACTTTCAACTGTAGGTTCCTTAATTTTTTATACAGCTTGACCTCCTCTGGTGTTGTTAAAATATCTTCAGAATTTGCTGAATTGTCTGTGTGTGGTAAATTGTTTGTTGAGTTGCCTGTAACATGTTAAAATTTTAATTTTAGTGTGATAATTTTCAAGCAGGTAATTAGTACCTCATGAAAAAAAGAAATACTATGGCAACATAGTACAATGTTATGAAAATCTTTAGACACATATTTTCTACACTAATATTTTACAGGGTAAACTTTGTTTTGCAGTGTGAAGAAACAATAATATAACAAATACCTGTGGAATTAAAAGAACACCATGTATTTTATTCAACTACATAATTCCAACAGCATAATTATTATAGACTTGTTCATGTATTGCTTGTGTTATTTTTGTGTCATGGAAACTTGGAAGGGGTGCTCTACCCCGAAATGTCTGTAGTGGGAGCAGGATCTACATTCGATCCAGGTGTCAAGTTATTGCGACGGGGTTGTACTAAGTCCGGGCCTCGCAGATGTAAGATTTTTATAAATGCATGCATCATAAAAAAAACAGTTACCTTCTTCCTCATCACTATCGGGAACACAGCTTAAATTTTCTTTTGACATAGTTGCAAACTATAAACTCAAAATGGAGTAATTTCTAAATCAATCGCTCCTGCAATGTTCCAGGCCAAAAGGCAGGGTACAAGCCTCAGAACAAAGAACAAATTATCTGTGAAAGCTTCTTTGCTCTGGTTTAGTGCTAACCAGTGTTAACGCTTTTTTGCACATCAAACAACAACTCGAGCAACACAACAACCCTTCACGGGTAACAATCTTCAAGGAAAATCTATGAACCTTATGTCTATGGTTGCAATACACGTAACTGACAGCTAAATCTCTCCCTTTCCCCTTGCTTTCCCCTCGGCAGGCCCTAGTTTCAGACGCCATATTGCGCCATATTGTCAAAACAGCCAATCACAGACTAAGCAGGCTCAGCCAATCAGACGCCGCCGCCACAGCCGCCATTTTAATCAATTGTCAAGTGAAGTTTTATGATGATTATTTTTATGATTTATTTCCTGAGTTTATTTCCATAATTATTAAAAATTATCCTCTCAAGATTGTACTCTAATATTGCTTTGTGTTGTGAATTGTAACAGTAGACAGAAATCCGTCAAATCAAAATCCGTTGCGAACAACAAAATAGTATAAAAATGAACTTCTTATACTTTGTGTACGAAACATTTGAGAAACAATAAATTTCAAAGTGTCTTCCACGGATATTAGCTTAACCAACTCTATTCACGGCTGAAGAGATTGTTACTGCACTACCCAATACGCCTGATATACAAAAAAGTAAGTTTGAAATATCTTTACATCTACTTGTGTGTATCAATGAATACTGCCCAAATGCACTCGCATGTTAGCACATACATAGTATTGCTTATTCTGCTTGTCTTTCTGCCCATTGCAATTTTACCCCATCAAGCAAGATAAACCAAAGCTCTTAAAATGTATTCTGAAAGTAATTCAGTTAATTTCGACTCGCACACATAAAGAATGCATATTGTTGGAAACCCGCCAGTTGCAAGAGTCATTATAGCATATTATACTAATTGACAACTATATTTTTTCCTAATATCAGTTTTTTAATTAATTTCAGGAAACCCTAACTCCGTCATTGCTGTACATAATATGGCTGGCAAACTGAAATAAATGAAATTAAACTGACTTGAGTGGTCTCAGTCATAAGATTCAGTTTCAATTCCTGGACACCCAATGACATAAAGAGTCAGTTCCATACAATAACTGGTAAGGCTACTTCTTGTATTTATTATTTAATAATGTTTTTATACATCATTCTATGGGAACGTAAAATTAGGATGAAAACAATTAAATAAGTATTAATACAGGTTACAAATATCTTCTGTCTATCTTAATATCTGTGTACCAAATTTCTTTCAAATCGTCGTCCAGTTGTTTTGCAAATTCAAAAATGTACAATTATTTTTTTATTATTTCAGATACCAAGGCTCACCAAATTATAAAAATGAAGATACTCCAGCAGCTGAACATTTGTGAAAAGGCAAAAACTGCTATAAAGTTTATAAAACAAAAATCTTTTGAAGTAGGTACTAAATGGATATTTTAGTTGTGAGATAGTCAAACTCAGATTCATTATTGCATTCATGTGTACATAGCATAGGTGTAGTAAATAAGTTCAATCAATATGATATCCGGTTTGGGCATGGCAACATTTATTACATTGGACTTACCAAGCATCCAGTCAGTTGGTATAGCTAAAAGTTCTAAACAAATGTAATTATTATATTAATATGTAATCATTTTATTAGTTAACTTCTATTAATTATGTATTTAAATATGTATTGTATTAATTATGCTTATATTTCTTCCATTAAATATTGTTTTCTATTATTTTATATATTTTGTTATATAAAATTTAGTTTTCAAAGTCAAAGTCAAATCATTTATTTCAATTAGGCCATCCAAGAGGCACTTTAAAACGTCGATTTTTAAAATTAAGGAAATGGGATGGGGTGGGATTGAATCTACACCCATTCGCTAATGTAGGATGTATGAAGAAGAATGGGCAAGAAACTCCATACTTACTCTTTTAAAAATTTCGTTATGTGTGTGAGCATCTTTGAGTAAGTATTATTTCTGTGGTTACGAATTATGATATGAGTATCTTGTATAACCAATGTTTCATTCTAAGGCCCGTATTACAGAACAAAACTCAAGCACCGATCTCTATTTAAATATAGATTTCAACCAGTCAAATGCCTTGAATCTAGTTTTAAGTAATACTTGAGTATTGAGTTACTTTCTGTAAAGCTTTTTGTGTTAGATTTATTTTTTTAATTTTCTGTTATGTATTGAATTTGGGTTTGCCTCTTAATTTGAAGCATTTTGATTCGAGAGGGTGGCAGATATAGTCTTATGTTTATTAAGACATTGATTAAGACTTTCTCAATTTAACTCTGAGATTAAGAATTTTTAAATGGTGTAATAGTATGAGGTCTCAACATTTACCCATCGTATGCCGCATATATTAATCGTGTCTTTTGAAAACACTTATTAAAAAATAAAACATGTATTATAATTATATTTCTTTGTTTTATTTAGACCTGTTTTACTTTGTAATCTACAGTCAATCGTATGTCAGAACAATCATTACTTGAGAATTATTCAAGTAATGATTGCTCTGATATATGGTTGACCAAAACCAATCAGTACAAAAATCAAACAAAATATCTGTGACAAAAGCCTGAGGTCCAAATACGGAAAAGACAAAAGGCCTGTATCTAAAATCGTAATAGTTGCTTTTAAAAAGTCATTTCATTTGACCTGTTCAAGAATTTCTGTATAATCTGTGCTTGTCAATCTCTATTCTTGCGCTTTCTATTGGTCGTTATTTTTTGTTCTAGTCTAGGATACATTGAAGAAATATATACCCTCATCTGTTATTTGAAAATGGCATATAATACGCGCTAGATACTCTAAACGACAATATTTTGGTGATAGGTTGTCGGCCTGAATCACGTACCGTCTATGTTAATTCATAAATTTTGTCTTCAATAATTTTCGTTCCACTTCCCTCATCTGTTATTTAGAAAAATCAAGCATAAGCTGATAGAATATACCTCAAGGAATCTAAAAAATATAGGTTGTCGGTGTCTAACCCCGCAAAGAAACTCCGAGCATAGCTCTTTCCATTGCTCGTTGAGTGAGTGACTCTTAGTCTCTCTAAAAGGCCCGCAGTCAAGGAACAGATAAAATTTATGACTTTAAAAATAAGGTTATGTTGAGAAAATATAGGAAAACAAATAAAAGTATAATAGATGATTGTGTTTGCTACTGACATTATGAAGTTGAATGCTTCGGAATAGGAACATTAGAGACAGACTTCACTTCACTACTAGACAGATTCAGCCACAGTTTTGCTTCGACAACTAAATACTGTTGGATTCAGAATAAAATAATCTATCATTTGAAATCTGATTCGATTAAATAACAGATGAGGGTATATCATCTACGGTAACCCACCTGTTTAAACCCGACAACTAATTACAAGGACAGGGTAAGACACCGACAACCTATATTTTTTAGATTCCTTGAAGTATATTCTATCAGCTTATGCTTGATTTTTCTAAATAACAGATGAGGGAAGTGGAACGAAAATTTTTGAAGACAAAATTTATGAATTAATATAGACGGTACGCGATTCAGGCCGACAACCTATCACCAAAATATTGTCGTTTAGAGTATCTAGCGTGTATCACATGCCATTTTCAAATAACAGATGAGGGTATATATTTCTTCTACCGGATCTCGTACTATTCGAAGATTGCCGTCTGAGTGTATACTCTCTACTTAGTCTGTGCAACCCTTTTAAAAATTTTAAAACCATGCAGACAAGACAACCGGTAATAATAGACAAAAACTTGTTTTTAATCGTGTCTTTGGCATGACTTCCAGGCATTTGTGCTATATCACGGCTACACATCAAGCTATAAAAACCAGTTTATCGTGGTCTCGCTTTGTTTGATCATTCCGCGCATACATCAATCAGTTTATACTGGTTTAGTAAAGCTTGATGTGTAGCCGTGTATACATTTTGCAAAGATTAGCTGATTTTTTAGCTGCATTAAAGTAAATGCTAAAACTGCAAGTAAATTTTGGCAAAAATGGACCTGCATCATTCACCGCCTTCAAACCCCTTCTACACGGTCAGACCCCACCGCCTGACAAAGGTGATTTTAGTCCGGTGGGAATAAAAATCGACCGTGTAGACGTTGGTCGTGCGACCAAATATGGGCGGAGTCAATCGGGAGCGCAGCCGTCCCGACAGGCTGCGTCCGCGGTGGGACCCGACCGTCAGCCGATAGCGTTCTAGACGGTGGGGTACTGTTGACACGACCAAGTTCACCTCTGTCAGGCGGTCGGGTTGATCGTGTAGAAGGGGTGTCAATGGGTTTATCCCCTTTATGGCGAATCCCGTTATGTCGAGCCGAAAACCTTGTCTCGCTTTTATTATCCCTATGTCGAACCCCCTATGTTCGTATTTTTTTTTATTTACGATATCCTTTTAATATGATTATTATCCATTTACCTACTCATACATAACATGCAATTTAACAATTTAGAACGCCTGTCTCCTAAAGTAGCAATACCGTTGAGTGAAGACGCAATGCAACTTTCTACCTTTATTATTTAATCAGGCACTTTTCCTTGAGATAATTTAAATTAACTAAATGAAGTAAATATGTAGCAAGTAGTCTAAGTAGGTACCTATTATATCTGCCGGGGTCGCGGGATTATTTCCTTACCGTGACCCCGGAACAGAAAGGGCTATTGAAGGACACCGTGGATTTTAGTCAGTAGAAGTCTGACAGTCCCTACCGCCCTGCCCGAGGTTGGAGTACTCATTTGATTTTACCACGCAGTGTTTCAGGATTGCTTGGGAGCGGACATATTTTAACCAATAGCATATATCGATGTAGTAAGACCTAATAATAAAAACTGCAAAAGAAACCCTATGTCAATTATTCATAGTTTTCGAGAAAAAAAATGCTAAAGTTGCTAGTTCAGAGTATGTGTCAAATAGGAAAACTGAGTTTTTTTCTTGAAGAGTCGAAACTAAAAGTAATATTTAGTAACCTCGTTTTAACACATAAAATTATATGTTATTTAAGCTTTACAACAGCTATGACATGTAAGTAATTACGAAGAAATTAGCAAAAAAAGAATTTTCGTGTTTATTTTTTATGATGATAATGACATCATTTCCGCGCCAAATTTTCTCTTAAGGGGGATGCTCCAACCAGCCCGCGAAATTCAAATTTTTTTACGTTTTTTGCAATTTGCAGGCCAGTGACATATTGTAACTTTATAAATATTTGTGTTGCGCAAATAACAAGTATAATTTTAAATATAAAAAATATCAAAAAAGTCGCTCCATCAGCTCTCACATAGAAAAGGTGCATCATGTTAAAATCTCCGAAATCTAACTACGATGCACCTTTTCTATGTGAGAGCTGATGGAGCGAATTTTTTGACAATTTTTATATTTAAAATTATACTTGTTATTTGCGCAACACAAATATTTATAAAGTTACAACATGTCACTGGCCTTTTTTTTTTTTTTTTTTTTTTTTAGGTGGTAAAATCATCAAATGAGTCCTTCCGCCCTGGGTGGGGCGGAAGGGACTGTCAGACTCTTACTGACTAAAATCCACCCGTGTTCCTTCCTATGCCCTTTATGTTCCGGGGCCACGGTAACCTGGGTTAAGAAAAAACCCGCGACCCCAGCAGGCATTTGGCGCGAAACACGACGCGCCACCGACCCGGGCTTGGTCCTTGGTCGGACGGCGAGCTACCCATCACTCACCGTCCGCAAGCCCGCTCCGCCGCTGTGCCCTCTGCTGATCAGAGGGACACGCGTTGGAGCATCCACACGACAGGCTATTTGCATACGGGCAAAGAGACCACTTGGGCACACAGTGCCCAAGGAAGAGTTTTTGCCCGCATCCCAGGGTGCACCGGCCCGAAAAACTGGTCTTCCCCCTAGACGTATCCGAGAGGGAACTCCAGTCCACGGGCGCACGTGGAGGTTTCCTGTCATAGCACCCCACATGTCACTGGCCTGCAAATTGCAAAAAACGTAAAAAAATTTGAATTTCGCGGGCTGGTTGGAGCATCCCCCTTAAGGTGATTGCTTCGATGTAGCCCGCGAAATTCAATTTTTTTTACGTTTTTTGCAATTTGCAGGCCAGTGACATGTTGTCACTTTATAAATATATGTGTTGCGGTAATAACAAGTATAATTTTAAATATAAAAATTATCAAAAAATTCGCTCCATCAGCTCTCACATAGAAAAGGTGCATCATGTTAAAATCTCCGAAATCTAACTACGATGCACCTTTTCTATGTGAGAGCTAATGGAGCGAATTTTTTGACAATTTTTATATTTAAAATTATACTTGTTATTACCGCAACACATATATTTATAAAGTGACAACATGTCACTGGCCTGCAAATTGCAAAAAACGTAAAAAAAATTGAATTTCGCGGGCTGGTGGGAGCATCCCCCATAAAGGTAATTTGACCTTTTGTTCTTGCTGTATAAAAAAAATTAGCCATATAACCCGCAGTCTGATGAAGTTATAATTTTTTTATGAAAACACTTAACGCCTATATTTTTATAAATAGCAAAAGTACTGTGTGATTTAGTTTGCTATTTAAAATTATAATTTCATCAGACTCATCATGTCTCATCAGACAACCCCCAGGTTATATGGCTAATTTTTTTTATACAGTAAGAACAAAAGGTCAACTTACCCTTAAGGAGAAAATTTGGCGCGGAAATGATGTCATTATCATAATAAAAAATAAACACGAAAATTCGTTTTTCGTACCACTTGCTCAAAAAAGTGACATTCTATGCCACAAAAAGCGTACATAACAATAGTCATTATTAATCTGTTAAAAACAGCTTTCCCTAGGGAAAGAAAGTTGTACTGAATTTCATTCATCCTCTAGGGAGAGAATGTGATTTGAATTTCGAATACTTACCGATAGTGAACTACATCAGTCTGTCTCTACACCATTGAGTTTGTATGTAAATCATTATACAACTTTTTGAAAAAGGAATACGCATTTATTATGCAGTTATGATTTAATAACATTACGAAAACCGAAGAGGCCGTATGATCTTGATGCCTTTGCTTTTCCGAGAATACAATATAATCTAGGAATTTGCCGCGTTTTGTTTTCTTCAAATACATAAACGTTGAGTTTATTTTAATTTATTTTTTTTGGATAAGTTATTGTTAAATTTAAATGTTTAATTAATGCTTATCTCATACATATTATTATAACGTTATTTTTTTCGCAAGTGGTACGAAAAGTAGAGTATTTTCCTCGGTGATAAAGCTGTCTTAGTCTTGGGTGAACTTAAATCCCTCGCTACACTCAGGACTCGTCTTAAATCCCTCGCTTCGCTCGTGATTTAAGTTTCTAACACCCTCGCTACGCTCGGGAGTAAGCCTCGAGTCCTTCGTTATGCTCGCGATTTAAATCGTCACCCGCGACAGAAGACACTGCTTTATCCCCTTGGTTAATAATCTACTATTTTTGCTAATTTCTACGTAATTACTTACATGTCTTTTCTTTCGGAAGTCGGTGGCTTTATTTTTTTTATTTCGTTGTCTTTTTGCCACTGACTTCCGAAAGAAAAGTTATTTTGTAGGTTATTTTACCCTTTTTTGTGGTTGTTTTTGAAGTCGGTTAAATTTTTTTTTTAAGTTTTTCATTTTACTCTTTTTGGTTTAATTAATATTCAACCCAAACTCTTGTCAAATACATCATTTCCTTACAAGTGCACTAGAATTTTTAATCCGTGGCACCGGTATTAACATCGCTCATGTACACATGCTAATAAAATTCCCTATCTTAATAACTGCTGAACAGATTTTGTCTTTGATGAAACTTGCAGTATTCCCTAAGGTGAACGATCCCTCGTACAACAAAAAAAGAATTTTGAAAATCGGTCCACAATTGGCGGAGTAATTTCGTAACAAACACGCAAAAATCAATCAAAGTAGGTAGCCGAAATCAATAAAAATGCTTACAAAATAAAAAGTACTGAACCAAATTGGATGAAATTTTTATGGGACCACACTGCAAGTATACTGCATCGAACAAAAAGAATGACACTAATCGGACTAGAAACCTCGGAGTAATCGATGTACATACTAAAAAAAAAAACAAAACAAAAAAAACATACCGACCGAATTGAGAACCTCCTCTTTCGTTCGGCGCGCGGTGTATCGTGTTTTATTTGGATACTTTAAGATTTTTGGGGTTTATGATTATTTTTTTAAGCCTTCGCAATGCGAAATACTTCATTTTTAGGGTGTCCATAATTGCATTAATAATATTTTTGATTTGACATTCATTAGCCGTAGGTAATGCAACCAGCATCGTGAGTAGAGCCTTAGATTAAAATATTGCCCACGATTTCGATTACACCTGTATGCAGCACGTGCCTACAGTGGTTCCAATCAAATCGTAAATACAGACGCTAGCAGGTCAACCTACCGGAATCTGTCAAATACCAATCGAACATCAACCTTCCACTATTGTTTTATGAGGATAAAAAGCTATTTTCTTATGGTCATAATGTCTCAGTATAATGCCGCAACTGGATTTATTCAACAATGCACGTTGTTGACCTGCTTGAGTCTGTCTAAAAAAAATCATCGAATATTGCTAAAAAGATACGCGTAAGTATCGCCATCTAGTAGATTTGTTGATAACCAAGAAAAGCTGTTAAATATTATGGCCATGGCTGATCCCGTTTTTTTATTATTAATAGCCGAAGATACTAACTATAATAATAAATACTATGATAAGACTCCCAGTTGATACCTGTATAATTTGTCGCATCATAAGGGAAATTCAAATTACCGAAAATGCAATGCTTTAAAAAAAAGTTAGTCGGTTATCTTACAACTCAAGTTTCGTGCGTTCCTTGTAACGGTGAATGGGTGGGTAGGGCTTTAAGCTATTGCTTTTGCTGCAAGCCCTCTCTTACTAGCTTTCTTGCGGTGACATGAGCATGAAAGTGTTCGAGCGTATCGCCTATTCGTTTACTATGAGCAAATCAACGTTGCGATTAGTCAACAGCTACCTATTATTCAAACTACAAAATAGTCTCCTTCAAGTTGCATGAATCTTTTTCATAATATTAATCTCAGATAAGTCGTAATTTACATTTCTACTCCTTAAAAAAAACCGTTGTGTGGTCAATTTTATACGCCTTTCCTCAAGCAGTACTAGAAAAAAGTTTCAATTTGTATGTGAGCCTATAATTTGTAATAAAACTTTTTAGGTTTTTTAATGTAATTTATTGATTTACTTACAAAAATCCCTAACAGCACACAGCTGATCACTCCATAGGGTTTCTACCAATGATAGTCTTAAACATCCTAAATTTAAATCCAGCGTTCACTCCAGTGCGATGGATGCAAAAACTTTTCCAATGGGTCTTGATTTAGACGACCAGTCCAAATTGAACTTATTCCATATTTAAATGCTAATTTCTTACTTATATATTGAAATCCTTCAATATTCCACAAATATTTCTTTATTGTAGGGCCATGTATGTTATTTTTATTCAATATTTCCATTTTGCTGAAAACTTGTTTTGCTTCTTTCCACTTTTTGCGATGTGGGCAACGTGGTGAGCATTTTACAGCACCTAATAGTGGGAAACATTCAAAGTCCTTCTTAGGGCTACCATTCATGGTATCAAAAAGTTGATTAATCAATAATATCAGAAGAGCTGTGTCCTTGTATTCAGGTGGTAAAAATCCAGGACCTGAAATAGTAATTGTTGGTACAAATTAATAAAATTCCAAAGCTTTAAAAGTAGGTAAAGAATGACATTGAACAAGAGAAGTTCTTACGTGAGAAAAAATTCATAACCGCTGCAAATTTTTGGCTAAAGATCTGGCTTGCAAATACAACTTTCGATTTGTTTATCTTTTCAGGTACCACATGTTCCTCAGTTAACATATACAGTAGATTGTAGTCTCCGGAGGTTTCAAGGTTTACAGTATACAACTTTTGTATCTGCTCCCATTTGAAGGTGCATACCTTACCTTCTTCATTTTCATGTAACAATGGCATTTCCAGTAAGTTATTTCTCAAGTCTTTTAATAAATTAGGGGGATCATATAGAGGTATAATTTCTAATTCTCCAACATAAAATGTGTTCAATGTGTGTTCTTCCCCAGATTTTAATTTCTCCATTCTTGTGTCCTCAATAAGGCTCTGAATAGCATCTTGGTTGTTAGTTCCCTGCTTACACACAGTTGCTACAACTACAAATCCAGATTGTCTCACTTCTTTAATAATATTATGTATAAATTGTTTGAGTTCAACAGCTTTTGGCATACCGAAGGAAAATGTGTAAGCAATTGGCTGTATGTAATTCTCAAAAAGCCCTTTCAACATAAATACAACAACATGGGTGGCATACTTCAGAGAACCTCCTTCCACTTCTTCATGGAGATGTATTTTGTCACCCACCACGCTATATTCTATCTGACTCTGCAATGCTAATTCATCAAACAGCAAAACACACAGTCTGCTTTTAGCAAACATTGTTTTTGCCTTCTTTTTCAATTTTTTTAAAAGATCCTTATTTATACCCGGCATAAAGACAATTTTTTGGATAAAATTACCTAAAGTTTTTGATTTCGGCAATTTAAATATCTTACTTAAAAACTGGTATGCTTTTTCATTTTGCTTGTAAATTGATAAGGATGTGAATTGTTCATTAAAGTTAAACTTTCTTCTTTTCTGACTTCTATTTTGTAATAACTTAAGTATTTTTCCAGTACTAGTACTGTTATCAACTAACTCCATGCATGATTTGTTTGACAGAAGACTTTGGGCTACTTCCAAAGTTTTGTCATGCTTTTTTTCTCTATTCTTGCATCTCCTTACTTTCAACTGTAGGTTCCTTAATTTTTTATACAGCTTGACCTCCTCTGGTGTTGTTAAAATATCTTCAGAATTTGCTGAATTGTCTGTGTGTGGTAAATTGTTTGTTGAGTTGCCTGTAACATGTTAAAATTTTAATTTTAGTGTGATAATTTTCAAGCAGGTAATTAGTACCTCATGAAAAAAAGAAATACTATGGCAACATAGTACAATGTTATGAAAATCTTTAGACACATATTTTCTACACTAATATTTTACAGGGTAAACTTTGTTTTGCAGTGTGAAGTGCTACTCATTAATAAAAATCGTACCCAAGAAACAATAATAGTAGTCACACTAGTTGGAACTCATGTTAAAAAAGTTACAAAAAATGTAGGCTCCACACCAGGAAGACAAATTGGCCATACTTCCAGGACTTAGTGGAAAAATCACTACAGTGTCAAATACCCCTTAAATCAGACGAAGATATTATACAGGCTGTAGAACATTTTAATAAATCAGTACAGGAAGCTGCATGGACTGCAACCCCATCCCAACCTGATAATCACCACTCTGACTTTTATTACCCAAAAAATATATTGGAATTGGTAAAAGAAAAACGTCAAGCCAGAAAACTGTGGCAAGAAACAAAATATCCTGAACATAAGACCAAGTTTAATGCACTATCACGTCGTCTTAAGGAAACCCTCGCAATATTCAGAAACAAAGGCATGGAAAATTACCTGAGAAGTCTAGACGCAACACCAAACACAGATTACTCTCTCTGGAAAGCCACAAAGAAACTCAAGAGCCCAATAATACACAGTTCTCCCATCAAAAAACCTGATTGTACTTGGGCAAAAAGTGATGACGAAAAAGCAGAAATATTTGCTCATCACTTATCAAGTGTCTTTACAGCAAATGATGATAGTTGATCGAGCAAAATCGGAGAAATTCAATCTGTGCTGGGCCAGCCATACCAGATGGAGTTACCCATTAAGAAATTCACCAAAGCAGAAGTCATAAACGTCATCAAAAAACTTAGCATCCACAAGGCGCCTGGGTACGATTTGATTACAGCTAGAATCCTGAAAGAGTTACCAGATGTTGGCATCACATTCTTAACTCAAATTTTTAATGCATGTCTGAAAAGAAATTTCGTGCCAAAGCAGTGGAAAGTTGCAGAAATAATACTTATCCCAAAGCCTGGAAAAGATCCTACCGACGTTAAATCCTACCGTCCAATAAGTCTCCTTCCAATTCCATCTAAGGTGCTAGAAATACTTGTACTCAATCGCATGATTCCAGAAATCGCAGCTGCTAAGCTAATACCAGAACACCAATTTGGCTTTAGACAGGCTCATGGAACAACTGAGCAAGTACATAGACTTGTAGAAAAAATCAACTACGCCTTCGAACATAAATTATACTGCTCCGCTGCCTTTCTGGATATTTCTCAGGCGTTCGATCGAGTTTGGCACGACGGACTCTTGTACAAAATCCATAAAAACTTACCCATAAATTATTATCTCTTTATAAAGTCCTATCTCAGTGAAAGACATTTTTACGTCAAATATGGCGAAAGCTTCTCAAAGCTCTGTGCGATAAAAGCAGGTGTTCCACAGGGTAGTGTGATGGGCCCAATGCTCTATCTTTTGTATACCTCAGATCTGCCAAATACGATAGACGTACTTACTGGGACTTTCGCTGATGATACCGCAGTGCTCGCAACTGACGAAACTGCTGACGGCGCCTCTACAAAACTGCAAAACAACCTAAATCAAATCACAAAATGGTTAAAAGATTGGCGCATAAAAGCGAATGAGACTAAATCGGTTCATGTCACTTTTACCTTAAGACGGGATACCTGCCCAGAAGTAGAACTAAACCAAATAAAAATACCTCAATCAGATGATGTTCGATACTTAGGAGTTTATCTGGATAGACGCCTTACCTGGAAAAAACACATTTCAACAAAAAGAAAAGCTCTTGACCAGCAAATAAGAAAGCTTTATTGGCTTATAGGTCGCAAGGCTCAGCTGACTCTGGAAAACAAACTTTTGTTGTACAAGTGTATCCTTAAGCCTATCTGGACTTATGGCTTGCAGCTGTGGGGCACAGCATCCACATCGAATATAGACATTCTACAACGTTTTCAATCAAAGACTCTACGAATGATAACTGGAGCACCATGGTACATGACCAATAATCGTATTCACCACGATTTGAAAATAAAAACCGTACGAGAAGAAATCAAAGACTCCCTACAAACGTACACTAAACCAATACGTAAACATCCAAACCAACTGGCAAGAAACCTAATGGAAGTACAACCACAACACTTTTTCAGAAGACTTAAAAGACGAGCCCCTCAAGATCTGATTTGAAACAAGGGGCATAAATTGATATTATGGACATATCACTGGATATTGTACCATGCAAGACAAATTACCAATTACAAAAATCCGGCTTAATGTTGACAAGACAGATTGCAGGAAAACAAGAGAGAAAAAAAAAAAAAATATCTTACTTAAAAACTGGTATGCTTTTTCATTTTGCTTGTAAATTGATAAGGATGTGAATTGTTCATTAAAGTTAAACTTTCTTCTTTTCTGACTTCTATTTTGTAATAACTTTAGTATTTTTCCAGTACTAGTACTGTTATCAACTAACTCCATGCATGATTTGTTTGACAGAAGACTTTGGGCTACTTCCAAAGTTTTGTCATGCTTTTTTTCTCTATTCTTGCATCTCCTTACTTTCAACTGTAGGTTCCTTAATTTTTTATACAGCTTGACCTCCTCTGGTGTTGTTAAAATATCTTCAGAATTTGCTGAATTGTCTGTGTGTGGTAAATTGTTTGTTGAGTTGCCTGTAACATGTTAAAATTTTAATTTTAGTGTGATAATTTTCAAGCAGGTAATTAGTACCTCATGAAAAAAAGAAATACTATGGCAACATAGTACAATGTTATGAAAATCTTTAGACACATATTTTCTACACTAATATTTTACAGGGTAAACTTTGTTTTGCAGTGTGAAGTGCTACTCATTAATAAAAATCGTACCCAAGAAACAATAATAGTAGTCACACTAGTTGGAACTCATGTTAAAAAGTTACAAAAAATGTAGGCTCCACACCAGGAAGACAAATTGGCCATACTTCCAGGACTTAGTGGAAAAATCACTACAGTGTCAAATACCCCTTAAATCAGACGAAGATATTATACAGGCTGTAGAACATTTTAATAAATCAGTACAGGAAGCTGCATGGACTGCAACCCCATCCCAACCTGATAATCACCACTCTGACTTTTATTACCCAAAAAATATATTGGAATTGGTAAAAGAAAAACGTCAAGCCAGAAAACTGTGGCAAGAAACAAAATATCCTGAACATAAGACCAAGTTTAATGCACTATCACGTCGTCTTAAGGAAACCCTCGCAATATTCAGAAACAAAGGCATGGAAAATTACCTGAGAAGTCTAGACGCAACACCAAACACAGATTACTCTCTCTGGAAAGCCACAAAGAAACTCAAGAGCCCAATAATACACAGTTCTCCCATCAAAAAACCTGATTGTACTTGGGCAAAAAGTGATGACGAAAAAGCAGAAATATTTGCTCATCACTTATCAAGTGTCTTTACAGCAAATGATGATAGTTGATCGAGCAAAATCGGAGAAATTCAATCTGTGCTGGGCCAGCCATACCAGATGGAGTTACCCATTAAGAAATTCACCAAAGCAGAAGTCATAAACGTCATCAAAAAACTTAGCATCCACAAGGCGCCTGGGTACGATTTGATTACAGCTAGAATCCTGAAAGAGTTACCAGATGTTGGCATCACATTCTTAACTCAAATTTTTAATGCATGTCTGAAAAGAAATTTCGTGCCAAAGCAGTGGAAAGTTGCAGAAATAATACTTATCCCAAAGCCTGGAAAAGATCCTACCGACGTTAAATCCTACCGTCCAATAAGTCTCCTTCCAATTCCATCTAAGGTGCTAGAAATACTTGTACTCAATCGCATGATTCCAGAAATCGCAGCTGCTAAGCTAATACCAGAACACCAATTTGGCTTTAGACAGGCTCATGGAACAACTGAGCAAGTACATAGACTTGTAGAAAAAATCAACTACGCCTTCGAACATAAATTATACTGCTCCGCTGCCTTTCTGGATATTTCTCAGGCGTTCGATCGAGTTTGGCACGACGGACTCTTGTACAAAATCCATAAAAACTTACCCATAAATTATTATCTCTTTATAAAGTCCTATCTCAGTGAAAGACATTTTTACGTCAAATATGGCGAAAGCTTCTCAAAGCTCTGTGCGATAAAAGCAGGTGTTCCACAGGGTAGTGTGATGGGCCCAATGCTCTATCTTTTGTATACCTCAGATCTGCCAAATACGATAGACGTACTTACTGGGACTTTCGCTGATGATACCGCAGTGCTCGCAACTGACGAAACTGCTGACGGCGCCTCTACAAAACTGCAAAACAACCTAAATCAAATCACAAAATGGTTAAAAGATTGGCGCATAAAAGCGAATGAGACTAAATCGGTTCATGTCACTTTTACCTTAAGACGGGATACCTGCCCAGAAGTAGAACTAAACCAAATAAAAATACCTCAATCAGATGATGTTCGATACTTAGGAGTTTATCTGGATAGACGCCTTACCTGGAAAAAACACATTTCAACAAAAAGAAAAGCTCTTGACCAGCAAATAAGAAAGCTTTATTGGCTTATAGGTCGCAAGGCTCAGCTGACTCTGGAAAACAAACTTTTGTTGTACAAGTGTATCCTTAAGCCTATCTGGACTTATGGCTTGCAGCTGTGGGGCACAGCATCCACATCGAATATAGACATTCTACAACGTTTTCAATCAAAGACTCTACGAATGATAACTGGAGCACCATGGTACATGACCAATAATCGTATTCACCACGATTTGAAAATAAAAACCGTACGAGAAGAAATCAAAGACTCCCTACAAACGTACACTAAACCAATACGTAAACATCCAAACCAACTGGCAAGAAACCTAATGGAAGTACAACCACAACACTTTTTCAGAAGACTTAAAAGACGAGCCCCTCAAGATCTGATTTGAAACAAGGGGCATAAATTGATATTATGGACATATCACTGGATATTGTACCATGCAAGACAAATTACCAATTACAAAAATCCGGCTTAATGTTGACAAGACAGATTGCAGGAAAACAAGAGAGAAAAAAAAAAAAAAATATCTTACTTAAAAACTGGTATCCTTTTTCATTTTGCTTGTAAATTGATAAGGATGTGAATTGTTCATTAAAGTTAAACTTTCTTCTTTTCTGACTTCTATTTTGTAATAACTTTAGTATTTTTCCAGTACTAGTACTGTTATCAACTAACTCCATGCATGATTTGTTTGACAGAAGACTTTGGGCTACTTCCAAAGTTTTGTCATGCTTTTTTTCTCTATTCTTGCATCTCCTTACTTTCAACTGTAGGTTCCTTAATTTTTTATACAGCTTGACCTCCTCTGGTGTTGTTAAAATATCTTCAGAATTTGCTGAATTGTCTGTGTGTGGTAAATTGTTTGTTGAGTTGCCTGTAACATGTTAAAATTTTAATTTTAGTGTGATAATTTTCAAGCAGGTAATTAGTACCTCATGAAAAAAAGAAATACTATGGCAACATAGTACAATGTTATGAAAATCTTTAGACACATATTTTCTACACTAATATTTTACAGGGTAAACTTTGTTTTGCAGTGTGAAGTGCTACTCATTAATAAAAATCGTACCCAAGAAACAATAATAGTAGTCACACTAGTTGGAACTCATGTTAAAAAAGTTACAAAAAATGTAGGCTCCACACCAGGAAGACAAATTGGCCATACTTCCAGGACTTAGTGGAAAAATCACTACAGTGTCAAATACCCCTTAAATCAGACGAAGATATTATACAGGCTGTAGAACATTTTAATAAATCAGTACAGGAAGCTGCATGGACTGCAACCCCATCCCAACCTGATAATCACCACTCTGACTTTTATTACCCAAAAAATATATTGGAATTGGTAAAAGAAAAACGTCAAGCCAGAAAACTGTGGCAAGAAACAAAATATCCTGAACATAAGACCAAGTTTAATGCACTATCACGTCGTCTTAAGGAAACCCTCGCAATATTCAGAAACAAAGGCATGGAAAATTACCTGAGAAGTCTAGACGCAACACCAAACACAGATTACTCTCTCTGGAAAGCCACAAAGAAACTCAAGAGCCCAATAATACACAGTTCTCCCATCAAAAAACCTGATTGTACTTGGGCAAAAAGTGATGACGAAAAAGCAGAAATATTTGCTCATCACTTATCAAGTGTCTTTACAGCAAATGATGATAGTTGATCGAGCAAAATCGGAGAAATTCAATCTGTGCTGGGCCAGCCATACCAGATGGAGTTACCCATTAAGAAATTCACCAAAGCAGAAGTCATAAACGTCATCAAAAAACTTAGCATCCACAAGGCGCCTGGGTACGATTTGATTACAGCTAGAATCCTGAAAGAGTTACCAGATGTTGGCATCACATTCTTAACTCAAATTTTTAATGCATGTCTGAAAAGAAATTTCGTGCCAAAGCAGTGGAAAGTTGCAGAAATAATACTTATCCCAAAGCCTGGAAAAGATCCTACCGACGTTAAATCCTACCGTCCAATAAGTCTCCTTCCAATTCCATCTAAGGTGCTAGAAATACTTGTACTCAATCGCATGATTCCAGAAATCGCAGCTGCTAAGCTAATACCAGAACACCAATTTGGCTTTAGACAGGCTCATGGAACAACTGAGCAAGTACATAGACTTGTAGAAAAAATCAACTACGCCTTCGAACATAAATTATACTGCTCCGCTGCCTTTCTGGATATTTCTCAGGCGTTCGATCGAGTTTGGCACGACGGACTCTTGTACAAAATCCATAAAAACTTACCCATAAATTATTATCTCTTTATAAAGTCCTATCTCAGTGAAAGACATTTTTACGTCAAATATGGCGAAAGCTTCTCAAAGCTCTGTGCGATAAAAGCAGGTGTTCCACAGGGTAGTGTGATGGGCCCAATGCTCTATCTTTTGTATACCTCAGATCTGCCAAATACGATAGACGTACTTACTGGGACTTTCGCTGATGATACCGCAGTGCTCGCAACTGACGAAACTGCTGACGGCGCCTCTACAAAACTGCAAAACAACCTAAATCAAATCACAAAATGGTTAAAAGATTGGCGCATAAAAGCGAATGAGACTAAATCGGTTCATGTCACTTTTACCTTAAGACGGGATACCTGCCCAGAAGTAGAACTAAACCAAATAAAAATACCTCAATCAGATGATGTTCGATACTTAGGAGTTTATCTGGATAGACGCCTTACCTGGAAAAAACACATTTCAACAAAAAGAAAAGCTCTTGACCAGCAAATAAGAAAGCTTTATTGGCTTATAGGTCGCAAGGCTCAGCTGACTCTGGAAAACAAACTTTTGTTGTACAAGTGTATCCTTAAGCCTATCTGGACTTATGGCTTGCAGCTGTGGGGCACAGCATCCACATCGAATATAGACATTCTACAACGTTTTCAATCAAAGACTCTACGAATGATAACTGGAGCACCATGGTACATGACCAATAATCGTATTCACCACGATTTGAAAATAAAAACCGTACGAGAAGAAATCAAAGACTCCCTACAAACGTACACTAAACCAATACGTAAACATCCAAACCAACTGGCAAGAAACCTAATGGAAGTACAACCACAACACTTTTTCAGAAGACTTAAAAGACGAGCCCCTCAAGATCTGATTTGAAACAAGGGGCATAAATTGATATTATGGACATATCACTGGATATTGTACCATGCAAGACAAATTACCAATTACAAAAATCCGGCTTAATGTTGACAAGACAGATTGCAGGAAAACAAGAGAGAAAAAAAAAAAAAAATATCTTACTTAAAAACTGGTATCCTTTTTCATTTGCTTGTAAATTGATAAGGATGTGAATTGTTCATTAAAGTTAAACTTTCTTCTTTTCTGACTTCTATTTTGTAATAACTTTAGTATTTTTCCAGTACTAGTACTGTTATCAACTAACTCCATGCATGATTTGTTTGACAGAAGACTTTGGGCTACTTCCAAAGTTTTGTCATGCTTTTTTTCTCTATTCTTGCATCTCCTTACTTTCAACTGTAGGTTCCTTAATTTTTTATACAGCTTGACCTCCTCTGGTGTTGTTAAAATATCTTCAGAATTTGCTGAATTGTCTGTGTGTGGTAAATTGTTTGTTGAGTTGCCTGTAACATGTTAAAATTTTAATTTTAGTGTGATAATTTTCAAGCAGGTAATTAGTACCTCATGAAAAAAAGAAATACTATGGCAACATAGTACAATGTTATGAAAATCTTTAGACACATATTTTCTACACTAATATTTTACAAAATCCGCCCCTAAGGCTACCCACTGACCAAACTTTGTTTTGCAGTGTGAAGAAACAATAATATAACAAATACCTGTGGAATTAAAAGAACACCATGTATTTTATTCAACTACATAATTCCAACAGCATAATTATTATAGACTTGTTCATGTATTGCTTGTGTTATTTTTGTGTCATGGAAACTTGGAAGGGGTGCTCTACCCCGAAATGTCTGTAGTGGGAGCAGGATCTACATTCGATCCAGGTGTCAAGTTATTGCGACGGGGTTGTACTAAGTCCGGGCCTCGCAGATGTAAGATTTTTATAAATGCATGCATCATAAAAAAAACAGTTACCTTCTTCCTCATCACTATCGGGAACACAGCTTATACTTTCTTTTGACATAGTTGCAAACTATAAACTCAAAATGGAGTAATTTCTAAATCAATCGCTCCTGCAATGTTCCAGGCCACAAGGCAGGCTACAAGCCTCAGATCAAATAACAAATTATCTGTGAAAGCTTCTTTGCTCTGGTTTAGTGCTAACCAGTGCTAACGCTTTTTTGCACATCAAACAACAACTCGAGCAACAACCCTTAAAAATTTTAAAACCATGCAGACAAGACAACAGGTAATAATAGACCAATAATAGACAAAAACTTTTTTTTAATCGTGTCTTTGGCATGACTTCCAGGCATTTGTGCTATATCACGGCTACACATCAAGCTATAAACATGGACCTAAAAAAAAAGCCGGACGGAACTTCACTAAGAAACAAGTGAAGCACCAAAATGGCGTCTGCTTTACTATGTGTTGGTTTCTAAAGGGTTGCCAGATGAAGGAAAAAATTACCCATTTTCAAACAATATTTTAATAAGATCTCCCCTCGAACTTAGTTTTAATCATGGACCTAAAAAAAAGGTCCATGGGTTTAATTACAAGTTTTTGTGACGTATACCTATTGTTAAAATAAAGGTAAAATAATTAAAACAAGATTAAAATAATAGTAGATTGTATGGCAAAGTAATATTTTTACGGCGAGGGCGCTATTTTGTATCCAAGCGAAGTAAGGGATTCTATTGTACTAATTCAACTCCAGATATTGCAGTTTCGGGTGGCTCCTAAAAATAATTAACGAACATTAACTTTACGTATTATTTTTAATATATACATTTTTTTGAATAATAAACTTGAAATACTCATTTTTTTTTAAAAATACTTCCATTTTGCAAGGACGAATTCGTGTTCAATAAGCAAGACGGTTGCACTGTCGATTCTTGTACAGAAATTCCTTCAATCACTGATGAACTCTAAGAAAATGAATAAAATTTCTGTAAGTAGGTAAATCAATCTTATAAAATATCATCAGATTTTCAGTAGGTTAGGCTACTCACTTGTGTCAAAGTCGTCTTTAAATTTTGAGAGAAAGGCTGTTCTATTTTTTTTTGCTGCCCGGAACCTGTGGCTACTGCTTCAATCACTAGTGAACTCTAAAATAAATAATAAAATCAGGTTAGAAACGATTCTATAGCATAACTTTATTTAGAATAAAATAGCGTTTCAGTAAAAAAAAAAACACACACCTCATCAGAAACGCTGGAGGTAATTACTTCAGTCGGTATATCTTGAATTGTTGACGTATCGAATAAAAACTAAAAAAAAAGTTCAACTGTTATTAAACTGTTAAGTGTCAAAATATTAAAGTTTATAACTAAGAGGTTAGGTTGTAAGAAGAGGACCTTAAATTAATTGAAATTTTAATTACCTTTGTTGGTACGGCGTAAGCAACAACGCGAAGAAGTCCGCCTTTAGTTGAGTACAAACGATGCTTCTCAAAATGTATACTGCAGATTACACTAGATTTTGATGGATTCCAATTATTTTCACGTCTACACTCCCTTATTATTTTAATCCAATCATTTTTCCAATCATCATTTGAGGGAAATCTGTAAAAATATAGAAGAATACAATAGGTAGCGATAAATAGTAACATAAAATATAAATCTCCCCATTTAAAAATAATTTGAACCTTGAAATAGTTGCAACACTGATTGATTTCGAGATGTTTATTAAATTTATTGACGTAAAATCGAGAAATAAGCTTCAAATTGACATGCTTACCTATGAAAAGTGATCCCCTGGCTTTTTTTGATTGAACCACTGTGGTTTCGGCAACTTTTCACAACACATGACGGCATAGTTTGATTTTTAGTAGACAAAATAACACCGTATAAAACCGCGAGTGTCGGTCGAAGCGTAATGGCCGACGGCTGACTTACTATGGTATGAATGTGTGTGTTCTTACTGTTGGTGTGACTTACTATGGGTGCTTCACTTGTTTCTTCATGAAGTTCCGTCCGACTTTTTTTTTAGGTCCATGGCTATAAAAACCAGTTTATCGTGGTCTCGCTTTGTTTGATCATTCCGCGCATACATCAATCAGTTTATACTGGTTTAGTAAAGCTTGATGTGTAGCCGTGTATACATTTTGCAAAGATTAGCTGATTTTTTAGCTGCATTATAGTAAATGCTAAAACTGCAAGTAAATTTTGGCAAAAATGGACCTGCATCATTCACCGCCTTCAAACCCCTTCTACACGGTCAGACCCCACCGCCTGACAAAAGTGATCTTAGTCCAGTGGGCAGTGTTGCCAACTGCTATTGTAAGAAATGCGCTAAACAAAACCTAAAATGCACTAGGTTTGTGCTAATTTTGATAAAAGGGCACCAAAAAAATAAAATCTTAAATATTTTTAAAAATCAGTTTATATTGAGAATTTTTATTACAAAAATATATGTCGTCCTAAGAGTTGGAATCATGGTCAAATTCACTTGCTGAGGTGGCTGCTTGAGAAGTTTTGAGTTCTTAACGTATTCTTCGAACCGTCTTTTTCAAGAACTTCCATCGGAATATCAGCAAATGTAGCAAGTTTTAGCTGCTAGTAGCCCAGATAAACGACATGGAGATACGAATTTTGATAAATAACTACGGAGATGCCTAAATTTAACACAATTTGCGTGGCCCAGACACGCACTTGATTGCCGTTTTGTTTTTATTTAGATTCGAAAAATCACAATGATATTTAGATTTTTAACAACAACTATTAAAAACTCGTTCCAGGTGATAATTCTTCGATTTTGAGCGATGCAATACTGGTACTTAACCTCCAAAAGCAAAAGTGGATATTATTTTGAAAAGTGTATTCCAAATCATTTTGGTACGAGCTTATTACACAACATCTAGCCGTCCCGACAGGCTGCGTCCGCGGTACATCACTAAATGGTTTTTTGTTGACCTGACCAAACCTTGTCAGGCGGTTCTGATTTTACAGCCCGATACTTTGGGGAACCAAGACTGTCATTTAATCACTGAGAGGTGAACATCCATTGACAAAAAACGAAAATTCCCCATTTTAAAACGTAATTAAAATATTTATTTTTTGTTTTTTGTCAATGGATGGTTGCACTAACAGGAAAAGTATCGGGCGTCATTATCCTAAACGGAAGTTCAAAAATTGAAGATTGACCCGTTTATCCCCTTTATGGCGAATTCCGTTATGTCGAGCCGAAAACCTTGTCTCGCTTTTATTATCCCTATGTCGAACCCCCTATGTTCGTATTTTTTTTTATTTACGATATCCTTTTAATATGATTATTATCCATTTACCTACTCATACTTATCATGCAATTTAACAATTTTATTTAGAACGCCTGTCTCCTAAAGTAGCAATACCGTTGAGTGAAGACGCACTGCAACTTTCTACCTTTATTATTTAATCAGGCACTTTTCCTTGAGATAATTTAAATTAACTAAATGAAGTAAATATGTAGCAAGTAGTCTAAGTAGGTACCTATTATATCTGCCGGGGTCGCGGGATTATTTCCTTACCGTGACCCCGGAACAGAAAGGGCTATTGAAGGACAGACCGTGGATTTTAGTCAGTAGAAGTCTGACAGTCCCTCCCACCCTGCCCGGGGTTGGAGTACTCATTTGATTTTACCACGCTAAAAAAAAAAAGTACCCATAATAATATAATATCATATGTAGCAATTATTTATTATATGTTGCAAAAAGCAATTATGTAGCAATTTTCGAATCGACTCTCAGAGACCAACGCCACAGACAAGGAGCCATTCTGACGCACACGAAGTAGGGATGCAACCAAACATGGACAAGGGTCACTGGGTCAATTCCATTTAAAATATTTGAACAATTAAAAATAACTATTAAAAAAAGCTTCCTACTAATTCGGACTTAATAGGTATGACTCTCTATGAGCAGTGGTGGCCCAGTGGTATCGGCCCCGATAACGAGTTATAGGTCTTGGTTTCGAACCAAGCCAGGCGCATTACTTTTACTTTGCGTAGGTAATTTATTTCAACACCACTACTCTCAAAACGGTGAAGGAAAACATCGTAAGGAAACCAGCATGTCCTAGAACTCAAAAATTCGAAGACATGCGACATCCAAAAACGCGTGGTGTATTATGGCCCACTCCCTCTCACAGAGAGGAGGCCTGTGCCCCAGCAATGGGAACATTTATAGGCTGACATTCTGACAATGATGATGAATATGACTCGAAGTTACAGACTCGTATTTGTAACAATCAAAAACAAAATGGGAAGAACACTTAATTTATTAACATCTTAACATTAGATGGAATACAATTATTATTTCATTGTTTCAGCTGACAAGTTGACTACCTGAAAAAAAAAATTATTATTCTAACCACAGGAACTCATGACTCATGAGATGATAAAATATGTAATGAGAATTAGATGATAAAACAATGAGAGAAATAAATTATGATGTGTATTTCAGTGATTAACTTTTATAATTATTAATAATAATATAAAATAATAATCTTGTTAATTAACCTTGTGACTGGTTTGCAAATAAAATCCTGCACCCAGCCACCCACTTTGTTGCATCCTATCGTCAGGCCACGCTAATTGCTTTTTCAAACTTGCTAGACAAGCATTGTAGCTTAGCTAATGCTATGATATAAATATTAAAATATTGCACTTGGCAATAATAAAGAATCCAAACAGTTAAAAAAATATCGATGTTCAGTACCTTTTCACAATTTTATTGTAGGTAAAAATCGAAATACATTAAAAATAAATTGTGCTTACAAGAGTTCTCCAGGGCCAAATATTAAAGGTCAAGTATATATTGTACTAATAATGTCACTTCTCCGCCAAAAACAAAAGAAAAAAAAACTGCCCAAATGGTATTTAGAAATGATGAAATGAAATTTGTATTTTCTTCTTTACATACCTTCTTCATTTTGTACTGTTGGCATTGATGTAGTGATAAAGAATTACTAGTAGGAATATAGAAACTCCAAGGATGTTGGAGAATACCGCCAGTTGGATGTCTGTGATCATGATGATTTAGTAAACCTGAAAAATAAGAGATTGATTTAAATTAATTTACTTCTATTAAGTATATAAACTATTCCTGACCTACACTAAGGTCAAGAGCAAACCCATCTCACATAAAAAAAAAAACTGTAAGGTCATATAGTTAGGCTGATAGTCCATGTGAAAATTGCTTATCAAACACCGGCCAAATTAAAAAAATATAGTTTTAGGCAAATGAAATTCATAAACACACAACACACTAGTTCCTTCTTAAAATGTCTCTTGCTTTCTGGTGACTTTTTGTATCCATGCTGAGTGCTATGAAGATTTATATGGGAGTGCTCTTTAAGTAGGTATTTGATAGGGAAACAAAATGTCACTGCATCTCCAGTGAGAGCCAGGTTTAATTTTAAGCTTTGTAAAATCATCAAATGTGACGTCCCACCCACGGCAGGGCAGGGCAGGAAGGACTGTCAGACTTGTACTGACTAAAATCCACGGTGTCCTTCAATAGCCTTTTACATTCCAGGGTCACGGTATTCGTTAATCCCGCTACCCCGGCAAGCTTTAATTCTTACTAGCACGAGTTTGTCCTGTTTGGGCACTGATCAGACTTGTACAACGAACTCTAAAGTCATCAGCCAAGCCCAATGCTGGTTGCATTGGAATTATACGAAGTTTTGTTTCATACTTCGATAATTTTAGGTATAAAATGTCAAGGGTTTTTAGGAGAATACAAAAATATATCAAATACTTACGAATATGCAGCAAATTAGTTAAAATATATTTTTTTTTTAGCCCGGCCACCGCAACAAAACAAGTACACGTCACTCGTCAGATAGACCACAGAAAATAAAATTCGCAGCTTTAGCACAGATTAAAAAGACACTAATAAGTGGAATGGGTGTAAAGCCGGCTCTACACTTGCGCATAATGCTATAGAGTATTAACGAGCATTGAATAATGTAGTGATCAGCTCGCAAACTGTGTCGCACACTCGCACCACTTTTCGCATTTAAACCCCTTCTACACGATCAGACCCGACTGCCGACAGAGGTGACCTTGGTCGCGTCAACAGTACCCAACCGTCTGGAACGCTGTCGGCTGACGGTCGGGTCGGGACCGACCGCGGACGCAGCCTGTCGGGACGGATGCGCTCCCGACCAAGGTCATCCAAAGGTCGATTGACTCCGCCCATATTTGGTCGCCCGACCAACGTCTACACGGTAGATTTTCACACCCACCGGACCAAGGTCACCTCTGTCGGGCGGTCGGGTTTGATCGTGCAAAACTGAAGGAGTTTTACGTTTATGGCAACACAAAAAATTTATTGTCATCTGTGTCATCATAGTTGTCAAAATTTTACGTTTTCAATTTGGTTTCCGCGACTTTGTTTACGATGATAATTTAGTAAATACATTCAATTAAAGCTTTTATGTGGAGAAATACTTATTATTAGTAACCGGGCCCTTCACTGTAAGCGGAAGAATGTATTTCTCCTCAATAAGTTCCCGGTTACTTCTATACGATACCAACAGTTGGGATTTGAAAAAAAGTTACTGGTGCTATGATGGTATATTGCGGGATATATCTTGGAGTGATGATAGCAAATATCTATTACAGGTCAGTTTATCAATTGCAGATAATATAATTGAATATTAAATACATAATTGGATAAAAAATTCTTGCTCCAAGAGATATGTATTAGGTAACACAATATCTGTATGTGCACAGTTAGGTCATTTATATCTGGGTGTGCCAAGTATTACATAGTCCGGGAACACACAATGGTTGTTTATAAATGACCTTATAAATGTATTATGATTATGCTAGCAGTGTTTTTAAATCGAGCTTTGAATAGCCCTATTTTTTTCTGATCAAACTATTTAATTGAGATACAGACTGTTGTGTTGTTTGATTTTGTACATGATTTGTTTTTTTGTTTTATTTCAGGTCAACTCTAAAGGTGTAGTGGAAATACTAAGTCCAGCAGACCATGACATCAGAACTTTACAACACATACCATTGAAAGATACCTGGTCAGCTTGCTTCCATCGCGAGGGCCATCGTAACATTGCCATTGGCACTAGAAGCGGCAATGTCATGATATGGGACACTAAAAGCAAAAATATTACAAAAACTTTCCCGACTCCCTCCCAACAGTCTTGTGTGAACTATGTCAGCTACAATGCCAAGAACACAAGTCTTGCTGCATCTATGCAAAATGGTGATACTGTTATCTATGGTCTTGTATCCAACATTCCTGTGCTCACTGTAAAGCTGTCCTCCTCTAAGAGTATATCTGCAATGAAGTTTCATCATGAGAGTCGATCTTTGCTTGGTCTAGCCACTGATGAAGGCCATATTGTAATTCGTGATATCACCACCAATAAAGACAAAGCCTTCTTTGAGAATGTCCATGCATCACCTATAAGTGACATTGCTTACTCACTTATTAATAGAGATGTGCTGCTCTCCACTGGTTATGATAAAATCATGAATGTGTATGATGTAAGGTTGCAGAATGTTGTTTCAACAATAAAAACTTCATACACTTTGACCTCCTTAGCAATTAATACTGAAAACCAAGTTGCCTTGGGCACTAAAAATGGTCTGGTGCTAATGTATGATCTCAGAGATCTTACGAATCCTTCTAAAGTTTTAAAAGGACATGAAGAAGAAGTCCATAAGGTGGCATTTCAACCCATTAGAAGGAAGATGGTATCAGCTGACATCAGTATTCGTGAAGACACTGACAGCATCAATTCACCACACAAAATGTCTTCTCCAATACGTTCTAGAACATCAGACATGTTCTTTATTTCGGATTCGCCACCAAGAACTTATTTGGATATTTCTGCACAAGGAGGAGATGCTAAAGCAGACTCTTTCCTCGTTATGATGGGTCTTGATAAATCTAATGACTATGAAGATGAAGGGAACAAATCCACAGAATTTGAAAGAAAAAGTGACAGACATGACCTGAGGTACCGTCAATTGGATGCTGAAAAAAATATAAGCAAAGTATCAACTCCTATAAATAACCGAACGGCTGAAAACTTAGGTTTTCCTTCACCAGTGGTGACAAACGGTGTTCAGGATGATGTTAGAGGGTCTAATGTCAATATTTCACTACAGAAGCCATCCAACACAGCCCCAGCTGTGGCTGTAGAGTCAAAGGCTATTGAAGAACTACAAGATTTTGTCAAACTGGCTCTAACAGATGTGTCTGATGATAATAGAAACTATTTCCTCCATATTATGATGGCTCTCACTAAGCAAAAGCTGTATTTAGAGAAGCAATTGTCTGGCATGAGTGAACAAATACAGAATATGGCACGTGTTCAAAATGCTTTGGTTGAATCAAACAGAAAACTAGCATTTGAAGTTGATCAGCTTAAGGCTAGAAATAATTATTTATAAGTTGGTTTATGAATATTCTAAATTCGAGATATTCAAATATTTTAAATGTTGCTGGCAATTTCTCACATTTTTTTAGATAGATTAAATTCATAGTTAGTCAATGTAATGTCACAAAAAGTTAACATTCCAAAAGAATATGTATTAAATGAGTCAGCATAAAATTGGCACATAATATCCAACCTCTAACTGTGCTATATTTGCCTTATGTGTATCGTAATATCTCACTAATAATGCTCTCTAGATCCTAACAATGTATTCAGTAAGTTTACAAAATTATGTAGAATCTCAAAAATATTGGGATAAGAAAAAAATAAGTATTGATAACCATGAAATGTATCACAAAATTATGTTAATAAATCAATGTAAGTTGTTGCTGTGAATTTGTGACTGATAAAAAGGGATTTACTTAAAATTCCTAATTGTGCATAGTGCCAAATCTATGTTAAATAATAATATTATGAATTTGCTTGGCATAAAGTTTTTATAACTAGTTTATCTGTGCCATTAGAGAAATTGTTGTTTCGCAATTTACCAGTATTTTATTAGTGGACAATAATATCAATTTATAATACAATTTAGCATATTTCTAACCTAATGCTGTGAATGTTGGCATTTCGTTGTTGTTAATTTCATTGTTAATAATTACATAGGAAGAAAAAGTGGATTCAATTAAATAAACACTCTTTTAACAAGACATTCTTTTATTTAATGTGTTGTTTCATACTCAAAGGGTAAAACAGGACCATAACCATTGAGACAGTTGAAAATTTCACAGATGATGTATTTCTGTTACTGACAACAAATAATATAAAAGAAAAAGAAAAGAATTTAAAATTAGGGGGCTCTCATATAACAATCTTTTTTCGTTTTCATAGATAATAGTACGGAACCCTTCGTGGGCGAGTTCGACTCACACTTGGCCGTTTTTTATGTGTCCTGTCATCAGTGGAAATGATTTTGTAAAGACGAACGTAAGTGTGTAACAGCCCCCTTATATTCATTAGTCGCAGGACTAATGAATTACCGTGACCCTAGAACGTAAAGGGCTATTGAAGGACACCGTGGATATTAGATTTTGAGCAATGAGTTCTCTTGTCGATTGTAATTCGACCGATTCTGACCGATTCCAACTACAGCTTGACAAAAAACTTTAGAAAACCGGAAGTCGCCACTGTCTTCGCGCTACCAGCACCTTGAATGATTTTATTTTATCCTGTCGAGCCCCGAGGAAAATGTTTTTTTCATCCCACCTATTCGAAAAGGACGACTTGGTTCGCCTTTAAGTGCGCCCAAAACTGGTGTTTTCTATAGGGAACTTTTAGCGGGCAGAAATGAGTTTTTAATCCTCTTTATAAGTGCGCCGCAAAGAACATTGCCGCGCACTTTTTGAATTTGGAACATTATAAGTGCGCCGCAAAGAACATTGCCGCGCACTTTTTGAATTTGGAACACGTTAGTGCTCGGCACCAAAGAAATCGAACGCAAATAGTGTTTGAATAAAGACTGGCCGGAATGACGGCCCATAGCACGCCGCGTTGCTGGCTGAATAAAAATTTTAGATTGTTTTTTTTTTCGGACAGTGGCATGAATGTATTAGGTAACTTAGGTTGTGTTTTCCACGATGCGTTCACATGTTTTCGCCTCGTTCTCAATGGAATCTTCTATTTATAATTTTCATAATTGCGAAAATGTCTCAAATGTAAATATAAGTTTTTACTTGTTTTATTAATAGATAATTTCAATTTAGTTATTACTCTATGTTTTACTAACACGTATAATAAAGCGCCTCGTATTTTATTGTAATGTTATACAATAAAATACGAGGCGCTTTTTATTTTCTCATAGTGGGTGATGAAAAGTAGAGTGTATCACTCGGGCGCAAAATATATTTTTGGCTCGGGCGGCGTACTTTGAATCCCTCGCTACGTTCTGGATTCTACAGTAGAATCCCTCACTTCGCTCTGGATTCAAATAGCGCCCTCGCCGTAAAAATATTACTTTGCTCCCTTGTCATACAATCTACTATTATTTCACTTATTACGTTACTTTTATGGCACAATAATAAATCTAACAAACCTGCTGTCTTTGTTTACCTTGTAATATTATAGATTTTAAAACGTCAGAAACAAATAGATTAGTTCCGTTTCAATCCGTTCTGGCCAAGCTGTACAAGTGAAAATAAACCTTACGACATTTGACATAAAACACACAGACTACTAAGAGATACTACGTATATAAAACACGTTGTTGTGCACTCGTGTGTTTTTAGACATTAATTTCCCTACTAGGGACACATTTACCCGCATAATTTTAATTTTACCCCGCTGGATGCATAATATTGCCCGATAAAATTATATTGAACACGTTAGATGAATGGTTTATATTGTAGCGAACGTGTTCGAATTATTAGGATTCGCTACATGCACAAACTACTTAGAGATACTACGCATGCTACATGGCAGCATAAACTTACCTAGCGGTACTTTTAGTTAAAAGCGGCTAGTACTGTGGAAAATTGATAAACCGTAACCATAGCTATTGTTCACGCAAGAATGACTACATTGATGATTCTTTGGACTACAATTAATTTTCATGAAAATATAAATTCTCGTTGTTTTTACTTTGGACAATAATAATTTATTTATTGTTAGATTTATGTTATGCTAACTCATTTAACTTCACTGGGCTAATATTATAATCTCAACTGGATGGACATTGATTGTCTGGTGTTTTTTTTTTTAAATTAGTTATCTCTATTTCCAAGAAGGTAGCCAATATGTCATAATCATTCCCTATAAAAACCAAATCTGTACCTATGAACTTATATCTGAAGAGAGAGAGAGCTGAAGAGTTTATTTTGTTTGTTGAACGTGCTAATGTTAGGAACAATTGGACCGAATTTTAAAATTCCTATTGTGTTGGATTGTTCATTTATCGAGGAAGGCTATAGGTTATAGAATATTACTCTACTACCAATAGGAGCCGAGCAGCGAAGGTCATCTTTCTATTTCTAGAAAATACTGCTTACCATGCTGCTTACAGCTTGGCCAGAACGGATTGAAACGGAACTAATAGTTTTGTTTCTGTCAACGTTTTACAATCTTTGATATTTGTTGTAAACAAAGACCGCAGGTTTTTTAGATTTATTATTGTGCCATAAAACTAACGTAATAAGTGAAATAAAATAAAATCATTCAAAGTGATGGTAGCGCAAAAACAGTGGCGACTTCCGGTTTTCTACATTTTTATGTCAAGCTATATGTCAAGCTGTATGTCAAGCTGTACTTCTACTCTACCGGAGGAGGTAGAGCTCGGTGCATGTTGTAAATCATGACTACTGACCCAAGCCATCCCCATAAAACGTTACGTTTTCGTTTGCATTGTACCTGTTACTCTGTATTGCTTTTTTAGTAAAATTGGAAATCATAACATTTTGATCAATGCCTTGCCAATGATTCCCGAACGGGGAATTAAACTTCATGGTTCTGACATTTGACATTTGTTTGTAACAGCATTGACTGCCAGTGTTGCCAACTTAGTGCTTTCGGCACTAGATCTAGTGCATTTTTTGATGTTTTAGCGCTCAAAATTCCACAACAGTGCCTAGTGCCTTAACTAGTGCATTTTTAAAAGTCTAAATTTATCACGCTTTTTCGTAAAAACAAAACCAATCAATGGCGCGTTCTGAAACACAGTTAAATTGTGGTTAAATTTCAGAACGCATCTCTAATTATTATTAGTTATTTATGAAAATTCGTATCTCCATGGTCGTTTATCTGGGCTACGAGCAGCAAATAAAACTTGCTACATTTGCGATATTCCGATGGAAGTTCTTGAAAAAGACGGTTCGAAAGATACGTATAAGAACTCAACTCCCGGTCCCTCAACTTCTCAAGCAGCCACCTCAGCAACGGTGAATTCAGACCATGATTCCAACTCTTATTCGGACGACGATATATTTTTGTAATAACAATATTCTCAATATAAACTGATTTTTAAAAATATTTTAATTGATTTTATTTTTTTGGTGCCCTTTTATCAAAATTAGCACAAACCTAGTGCATTTTAGGTTTTGTTTAGCGCATTTCTTACAATAGCAGTTGGCAACACTGTTGACTGGCATGGCATTGACAGTTATTGTCAAACCAAAGGAGTAGGCTAGTGAGTGCGATTTTGAAAAATAAACTATCAAATATTAAGGATAAAATGGGTGAATTAACGGCAACTAATTTGTTTGAATCCCAAACTATATTCGCTGATCACAAGGATTTGATTCACGATGTTGCATACGACTTCTATGGCGAGAGAATGGCCACTTGTTCCAGCGACCAGTATGTGAAGGTATGCTTTGATAACAAACAAATCAGCGGTAACCTAACAAATAATAACGCAATAATAATGGTTAGAGAATAATAGACACCTCTAACATTACTGAATTGTGGAGTTAAAGCCTTAAATTATTAAATATTGAAACAAAAAAGTTTATGTTTGGTTGACAAAGTAAGCATTACATACCTGTGTAAGAATGTTTCTACAGCCACTAGCTTTCTTAAATAGCTGATATATTTTTTTAATCCTTAGAGGCAAGTGAACTAATCTAGAGATAACACATAGAAGTTATATAGTTACAATTAAAATGCACATGTGTCATTTATTGTTAATTACATTTGCTTGATTTTACAGGCATCAATGTGCATCCAAATTTATTTTTCAAATTTCAATAATTACTTTCTATCCTTATATGTCATAACTAAAGCTATCCTTAGCAATAGAACCAGTTCTGTTTCTTTTTATAATCAAGTACAAAGTACACAAGGGTCGTTTATTGGTCTAATTAATGGGTCGACTTTGTTCTAGGTGTGGGATTCTGATGGCAATGGTGGATGGCGGCTCACAGCCAGCTGGAAGGCTCATCATGGCTCAGTGTGGAAGGTCACTTGGGCCCACCCTGAGTTTGGACAAGTTATTGCCACATGCTCCTTTGATAGGACTGCAGCTATATGGGAGGAAGTTGGTGAGACTGAGAATTACTAGACATTATGCTTTCTCCACAGTATCTAAGTTTCAGTGTGTTGTTGTATTTTAACATTTAAAGCTGGCGAGAGTAATTACAAATTATGTGTGTGACGGGAACAATCCCCACATGGATCAAATAGGTCCAGTTGAAAACCAGCGTCAGGCACTAAGTTGCCTGACATTTATGCTGAACTGGGCCTGTTTGGAGCAGCCGCGGGGCAAACAAATATTTGTACCATATAGTTTAGGTTATTTTTTATTTTATTGTTTTTTTTTTATCACTTGTTCTGTTTAATTTATCTCATTGTGCCCTGCGTTTGTACCAATAAATATTATTTCTTTCTTTCTAAATATTTGTATGACGTACAATTGGTTGTTCTGGCTCTAGATGTATGTGTATGTAACCCATCCATGGTGCAGGAGAAAATATAAGCAAGGATCATGTTTAAAAAAAAATGTTTCTACCCAATCTGCATAGGTGATACCGCAGCATCGGGCTCAGAGAAAGGGTTACGAACCTGGCTGAAGAGATCTAACCTGGTGGATTCACGGACTTCAGTGACGGATGTCAAGTTTGGACCAAAACACTTAGGACTCTTACTAGTCACATGCTCTGCTGATGGTATTATAAGGTAAGGATAATTCATTCACAACTCATTCAAATTGAATGTCTATTTTTTCAATTCAATATTTTTCTTTTATTTATTTCATCAGAAATGTGTAACATAATAAAATAAAAAGTGGCATCATAAACTATTCCTGCTTACAGCATGGTGACTTTCACTTCATTTTTCCTGTCTTATATTATAAAAAGTAGTTAGTTCACAGATGTGTCGGCAGTAAATATTTTATTTTTTTGAATGGTATGGTTAGAGACTTTGGGCTACAATCCACAGGTCCCAAAAGGTGTTGATGGGTGTCACATGTCTTCAAATTTTTAGCCCATACTGTTTTCCTCTAAATGTTCTTGAACACTTTGAGAGCTTGGAGTTTCTGAGTATAATGTGTTTAATCTTCTTCGTTCACTGGTTTAATCTTCTGGTTTTTAGGATATATGAAGCTCCTGATGTAATGAATCTAGCTCAATGGACTCTACAGCATGAGATTCCTACCAAAGTGTCAATAAGTTGCCTCTCATGGAATCCATCTTTATCCAGGTAATAAAGATTTTTATTTTACTCAACCTATATTTAAGTACAAGTATTTTTCTTTTGTTACTTCTTAAATTCATCAATACGGTATTTCTATCTCGCAAGCCCTCATTCCCAAGTTTTGATTCATTTATGTTTGTCAACATGAAATAATAAAAAAAATATATAACAATGTGACCATTATTTTCCACTGCCCTTACTAATGGAATAAATAGATTTTAAATTTTTCCAAACATTATTACATTACATCGGAAAACGGCTGTGTTGGATTCAATATATCGATTGGTGGATGAAAAAAATTACTATTTTCATAATCCAATGTGCTTTCCCGTCAGGGTGGTGCACCCACCTATGCTGGCAGTGGGCAGTGATGAGCCCAACACTACAAATGCCGCGGCGACAGTGCAAGGCGACAAGACTACCGCTTGCAATGGAAAAGTGTTCATATATGAGTAAGTTTTACTATATTTTTTTTTGTAAGTCAGTCCATACTCTATGTCTATCGTTTCAACTGAACATTATTTTCTCAGTGTTGCCAATTTTTTTACAAAATAATTAAATGTGCAGGTACAGCGAATCATCCCGTCGTTGGACGCGCACCGACTGCCTGTCTTCAGTACAGGAGCCCGTCAACGACATAGCCTTCGCCCCGAACCTCGGCAGATCCTTCCACTTGCTAGCGGTCGCCACTAAGGATGTCCGGATTATTAAAATTGAGCCTATCGCGTAAGTAACTTTGTAATTTCTATCTTCTAAAGATAAATGCATTTGCTTATTTTGCTGGAGGCAGGTATTTAGATATCTACATTAGGCTGCCATTAGAAATCACTTTTAACAGTATTACATTTAAATGCTGAAAGAACCATGTTATATGATATCTCAGCTTTAAATCACCTATCTATGTAAGCAATAGTATTAGACGTAACTCTTAAGTTGGGTTTAGTGACATCACTCTTTACTCGGTGTTTGTTGCAGCGAGTCGGCCGGCTCGGGCACCGGCAACAACGGCACCAGCGTGCGCTTCAAGTGTGAGGTAGTGGCCGCCTTCGAGGAGCACTACTCGTGCGTGTGGCGCGTGTGCTGGAACCTCACCGGCACGCTACTGGCCTCCTCCGGCGACGACTGCGCCGTGCGCCTGTGGAAGAGTGAGTACACTACAGGAGCACTACTCGTGCGTGTGGCGCGTGTGCTGGAACCTCACCGGCACGCTACTGGCCTCCTCCGGCGACGACTGCGCCGTGCGCCTGTGGAAGAGTGAGTACACTACAGGAGCACTACTCGTGCGTGTGGCGCGTGTGCTGGAACCTCACCGGCACGCTACTGGCCTCCTCCGGCGACGACTGCGCCGTGCGCCTGTGGAAGAGTGAGTACACTACAGGAGCACTACTCGTGCGTGTGGCGCGTGTGCTGGAACCTCACCGGCACGCTACTGGCCTCCTCCGGCGACGACTGCGCCGTGCGCCTGTGGAAGAGTGAGTACACTACAGGAGCACTACTCGTGCGTGTGGCGCGTGTGCTGGAACCTCACCGGCACGCTACTGGCCTCCTCCGGCGACGACTGCGCCGTGCGCCTGTGGAAGAGTGAGTACACTACAGGAGCACTACTCGTGCGTGTGGCGCGTGTGCTGGAACCTCACCGGCACGCTACTGGCCTCCTCCGGCGACGACTGCGCCGTGCGCCTGTGGAAGAGTGAGTACACTACAGGAGCACTACTCGTGCGTGTGGCGCGTGTGCTGGAACCTCACCGGCACGCTACTGGCCTCCTCCGGCGACGACTGCGCCGTGCGCCTGTGGAAGAGTGAGTACACTACAGGAGCACTACTCGTGCGTGTGGCGCGTGTGCTGGAACCTCACCGGCACGCTACTGGCCTCCTCCGGCGACGACTGCGCCGTGCGCCTGTGGAAGAGTGAGTACACTACAGGAGCACTACTCGTGCGTGTGGCGCGTGTGCTGGAACCTCACCGGCACGCTACTGGCCTCCTCCGGCGACGACTGCGCCGTGCGCCTGTGGAAGAGTGAGTACACTACAGGAGCACTACTCGTGCGTGTGGCGCGTGTGCTGGAACCTCACCGGCACGCTACTGGCCTCCTCCGGCGACGACTGCGCCGTGCGCCTGTGGAAGAGTGAGTACACTACAGGAGCACTACTCGTGCGTGTGGCGCGTGTGCTGGAACCTCACCGGCACGCTACTGGTCAAAATTGCTGCTAACATACCTGTTTTCCTGACTGTACTATGGTTATTCTGTACCTGACTTCGGGACACCTCTCTCGTAAATACTCTTTCTTTGATATAGTTTTTGTGTATTTTCAGTGCAATACCTGAACCAGTGGAAGTGCGTGGCCGTGTTCAAGAACGAGCCAGTGGCGGGCGACTCCCCGCCGCTGTGTCGTCCGCACGCCACCACGTACGTGCGACTGGCCGCCATGGCCAACCCCTCGCACATGCCCTTCCACTGACGACTACAGGTACACTCTTCCTTCATTCATCATCATCCTCTAATGTTCCCACTGCTGGGACACAGGCCTCCCCTCTGTGAGAGGGAGTGGGCCATAATTCACAGTGCGGGTTGGTAGATGTCACATGTCTTTGAATTTTTGGTTCTGGGACATGCCGGTTTCCCCACGATGTTTTCCTTCACCGTTTTGAGAGCAGTCAGTGTTGATGAAATAAATTACACAAAGTAATGGACCTGGCGGGGTTTGAACCCACGACCTACAACTCGTAAGTCGGAGCCGATACCACTGGGCCACCACTGCCTCACTACGCTTGCTCCTATACAGATTTTTTTTACATGTTGAGCTTCCTAGCAATTTCTCATGTATCGTGGGTGCGTTTACAAACATTAAAGTCCGGTTTCCACCGCGAGCGGAACGGACACATTAATGACTCCTTTGAACTCGCAGGCCCAAACTGCATACTTGTATTTCCACCAACAAATAGTTTTTGCGTTCCCAGAGCGAGCTCATTTTAACTCTTTTCACCCGCTGGGTCATTAATGTGTCCGTTCCGCTCGCGGTGGAAACCGGGCTTAAAACTCGCATACACAAATACCCAGACCCGAAAAAAAAAACTTGCAGATAGTACAAATGGTTGTTCCGTGTAGGAATAGAACCCGCGAACGCAGCGCAGCGGTCCAATAACTCAGCAACCACAAATATCTTCGGTAAAATACTAGTGCAGTAAATTGTATAGAGTTCCTTGTTCAGCATCTAGACAAAGGTGTCCGTCCGTTATGCGTGAGTTGGTACAGTTGGTTATGCAAGCAATGGCAAATTATGTTAATTTCCCATTTTGTGTTAAATTGCCATTTCGCGTCTTAATGACATAGACACTAGCGCCGCGTCTAGTAAGGTCATGAGTGGTGGCACGGACTCTGGTTCCAGATTGATTTTACGTTGGCTTCATCTATGTTCATCCACCTCCGAATTGGTATTTTTGAGACTAGGATGTCCAATCAGAAGCAGCCATCAAAAACAAAGGATTGGGATTTGGACTTTTTGTGTCATCATGTCATCATCAGCCTATAATGTTCCCAATGCTGGGACACAGGCCTCCTCTCTGTGAGAGGGGTTGGGCTATAATCCACCACGCGGGCCCAATGCGGATTGGTGGATGTCACATGTCTTCGAATTTTTGTGTACACGATAAGAAATCAAATTAAAACTCGATTTTGAATAAATCACTTCCAACTACTCTTCATTGTGCGAGGTCCAGCACGCACTGTTTTTTTAACACAATGACCCGTTACTACAACAATGTTAAGTGCGGACACCTATTTTATATTTGTCTTCATTGTACATAAAGTAAATAAAAATAAATAAACGTAAGGCACATCTTATATTAATCTTTCAATAAAATACATGCATACAAGCACAACATAACACTCTATTATTTAGTTTTTAAAATGTAAATCTCATTACTATAAATGTCAAAAAAAATACTAGTCCAAAATCGATTCTTGGAAGTCGAGCACATGTACAACATAACAAAACTGCTTTATTCGCTTAACATTACATTGGAGGGTAGCACGCGAGAATTTTAAGTAAGACCCGCCGCACACTGACGACTAATAGCATGGTTTGCTTTTATGTACAGGGTGTAACCAACACGCAAACATTACCGTACCGTAGATCTACCAGCTTTGAAACTTTTCATTAATTATAAAAAAGGTTGCACTCCAGGAGTGCCGGTAGAAGTGAAAACTTTTTTGTTACTATGTTTTATTTTTAATTTGAATGACGTCTTACTCATTTTCGATCAGGGTCACGTGACCCTGACGCGAGTTTTGGTCACGTGACCCTGACGCGAGTTTTAAATTTTTTACCCATTACAGAAAAAGTGTACAACGCCGCTAAAGAAGTTTTCACTTCAAAAAGGCTGTATTTATTTGCAATACTTCCTTCCTTCCACTTGACACCACCAAACGACACCACCGGTGGTGTCGTATGGAATCTCTAGTCCATATTACACCACCGATTAATTATTAGTGAAGTTACATACAAAGTTGTTGATATGAAAACTCGAATTAAGTTCAAGCAGTTTTACAACATTTTTTTTATTTATTTGCACTCAAATGGTGGTTATTAATTATCGTTTAACTATAGATAAGACATCGGTGGTGTCATATGGACTACAGATTCCATACGACACCACCGGAGGTGTCGTTCAAGTGGAAGGAAGGCAATACTTACACAATGTTTGGAATAGCCTACTGTATAGCCGACGGTCAATTTATGCTTTCCGATTTTTTTTTAAATTGAGTATGGTATTTTGCGTGTCGATAAACCGCGTAGATTCGTCTAATTTAAAATTGCCCGCCTACACACAATCCGCCTTACCACCACAAAAAGATATACAAATCTGTTGAATGTTTGTCTAAACAAAGTGTAATTGCAAAACGACCCTTATTATCAAGGTGAAATGTCGTTTTGACGTTGACAGTTTTTAGTCAAGTGTTCAACGGATGTTTATCATGGTAAGACGGTCTGTGCGTAATACAAAGTATTGTGTAAACGCCATATTATGTATCATCCTTTTAGATAATTCGTCAGTCGTCCCTGGCTGTAAGCCTACGTTCACACTGAATTGTACCGCACGATTTTTTGCAGCATAATGATCACACCACATTTTAAATTACGGGAAATGTTAATTATCGCGATGATGCGACTTATTTAAGAGAATTTAAAATGTATTATCGCGAAAAATGACGGCAATTCCCGTTAGTGTGGCCCCTGCATTACACAATTCTTTCACTTTTATTACACCTCTGAAAGCAACACTGATGAATCAGAATAGCGACAAATTGAGACTGATTTTATTTCAATAGTCTTAAGCCACGTATTCACTGAGCAACAATTGTTTATAAACTCTGTTTCAGAAACAAAATCTATGTGTTTCTGAAACAAATCATTTGGTTTCAGAAACATATAATTTTGTTTCTGTAAACACTACGTGTTTATCGGTATCTTTCGGTGCTCCCCACTTGCGCAAATCAGTTGCGCAACAGGTGCATGCAAGTGTGGACGCGTCTAAACATTTGTTTATAAACTGTCTTTAAATTGATAGAACTGTTTGAGAAAAAACGAATATTATGGGATTGCGACATGACCTAAGCAACTGACTGTGTGGACGGCAGAGTTTCCAAAACATTCTTCCTGGAAACATTTACGTGATGTTTCAGAAACTGTGTATCCGAAACACTGTTGCTTAGTGAATACATGGCTTTAACGTGATGTTTCAGAAACTGTGTATCCGAAACACTGTTGCTCAGTGAATACATGGCTTTAAAGATACAAAATCAGTTGAGGGACAATTATTGAAAAAACTGCTCACAAGAACAGATGAAGAGCTTGTGAACAACCTTTAAGAGATTTTCGACTTTATACTCTACATCATACAGTTGATAATCCTCTAAAGACAAACCGTAGTTTTGTTGAGGTGTCGATAATGAATGTATTGGCGTATACACATACTTTGTACAGCATAGACTAGTGCAAGAGCGCGCAATTTGAAGATCGACGAGCGATGAGGCGGCGCGGCGGGGTGGAACTAATGTATGGAGGGAGGGGGGGGGGTCACTTCATGGGCGCCGTACGTCTCAGTCGCTGCAGGTGTGTGGTCTCCTTGCCTATGCTGCGGGATGAGTACCAGCCCACTTGCGGAAGAGGCAACATTGGCCGCTTCTGTGAACATAATAACAAAACGTTCATCGAAAAATGCTAAATTACCCAGCTTCCCTTGTAATCAGTGAAAGTGATTTTGTGAAAAGGGGACGTAAGTGTGTAACAGAAGCTCCCCAAGCCTGCCGGGGTCGCGGGACTAACGAATACCGTGACCCCGAAACGTAAAGGGCTATTTAAGGACACCGTGGATTATAGTCAGTTTGAGTCTGACTATCCCTCCCACTCTTCACTGGGTGGGAGGATTCATTTGATGATTTTACCACGCTAAAAAAAAGTGTCTTTTGCTCATAGCGCAATTCCACTAATTTCATTTATGAAGGGAAAATCACCCTTAATACTACTATCATAATGAAGCAATTCTATTGAATTACGTCGTTCTGGTATGCCTGTTATATTGCTTCTTTTTTATGGGATAATTCCATTTCCCACCACACTATTCCCAAACTACTGCAACTCCTGAAAGCCAGAATCAACAGAGTGCGCATGTGGGTGTAATGTGTGTGTGTGTGTGTGTGTGTGTGTGTGTGTGTGTGTGTGTGTGTGTGTGGGTGTATGGGCAGAGAATGAATTTATATTATGTGTGTGTTTGGAAAGAATATGTGTGTGAATGTGTGAGTAGGAAAATTATGGCCATTTACAAGTCGGTTAGTAATTCGGCTGCGGTCCGTAGACATTTGGTCGAGCCCGTGAGTGCTCATATTTCAAGTGCCGATTCGAGAAACTGTAATTAAGCGTAGTTAAACCGAATGCGGTGGCCTTCGGTGGGTAGTCAAACCGAGGATGTGAATATGTGTTCCACTTCCCTTCCATGTCAAGCAGGAGACAGACAGAACAAAAGAAGCCAATAGGCACAAAAAAGGCCAATAGGACATTACAACTGGGAGAAGCCTAGTTGCCAAGCACCACAAGTAAAAATTACTTCTAATATTAATGGGTCTTAAATTGTGCTTTATGGCCGTGCCTTTATGGCCTAGTAGCAGGCCTGGCGCACTCCGTGGTGTAGCCACGTCAACGGGGCCCCGGCGTGTGCTTGTAGTGTGAAACTGCAGAAAACACGGGCGCACCGTGGACGGGTTTCACGGTCGGTTGCCGCCCGCCGCCCGTTTCTCACGCTTTCCGTACATATTTTTACTTTATTCTCACGAGCAAAGATTTTACATTTGCTTGTTTTTGGGAAGTGACATTTCTGTACGTAGTACTTTTAAGTATTCTGTGCTAGTAGTAAGGATGATTTTCACTTCTAGTTACAATTACAATGGCGACGCAAATTATTGTAATTGTACGCATCGAGTTATGAGCAAGCGCAAGCACAATAACAGGCGGAATAACAGTGCATTGTAAAATTAATTGTAAATCCTGAACTTCTTAACTTACAAATGCGACTTACCGGTATTGCCCTCTCGCTCTTGTGACTATTTGAAGACGAGTGCGGACTAACGATGTTACTGTGAAAGAGAGAATCACATTTTTACCATTTGCTCACTTCAGTTGTCACTTCTGTCCAGTGCAGTGTTCCATACATTTGACAGCTATCGGTATTTTCGTACTAGAGTCCTTTTGACGCGTTTTTATGTCATTGCATCAAATTGCATTAAAAAAATGAAGAACCACACGTTTTCCTCAGGACTTCAGTCGTGGCGTAGACTAAGAGCAGCCGTATACATCAGTTTTTTTTACGTTCGGAATTCGAAATGATGAATGAAATTGAACAACACACACAAAGCATGCACACACATTTGTATGAATTCACTGTGTTCGGATAGATAACGGATCAGGCCCTATAGCCAAACGGCAAGCGACAATCGCTAACGTTCAGTAGTCGCTACTACATTTTTCCACTTTATACTCCACTGCATAAAGTTGAAAATCTATCAAAGATTACAGATCGTTTTCGTTTGTTTCGTTCGCTATCGCTCAGCAGTCTTCACTGAATTTTCAACTTTATGCGATGGGTTATAAAGTTGAAAATATATTAGCAACTGCTGAACGATTCCCGATCAGGAAAACTGATGTATGCGGCCGGCCTAATAGTAATACTATGTTTCTTTTTTTGTTAAAGTCATTTTCATATGATATTCTGTGCATTTTAGAGCATGCAAATGATAAACAGCGTGCCTGACTGGGCAAACTCAAATTCATCAAATCTTCCTTAGAAATTTTGCGGCACAGTAAATAAATACGTTACTATAACTATTCGATCTACAGAGCCGCTGTTCATTTGCTAGCTCTATAATTATTTGCAAATCATCGACAGTGGACTGTGTCAACTCTACAGGAGAGACACTCTCGTTTTGCCATTTGACAGCTGTTAGGTAGGCAGTTGGCTGAAAGTTTGCAGATCCTTGGTACTTGGTCCTTCCAAGGAGGATCGTATTTCCCAGTACTCATTGGATAATGGGGGTCCGATAAGCCCGCAGTCGCAGTTGAAACCGACTCCAACATATTTGGAAAAATTTCAGACAGTTTCGCCAACCAATTTGGGAACTAATCTTCGTTCAGCTATTCTTTAATGGGGAAGGCAAGTCAAAGCTTATTGTAGTTGGTGCCACCATAGCTTATTCCTAATACGACCAATGACCCAGTACTATTTTGAAGTACCTTCAAGATTTGAACTGATTTTAACCAATGATGATGCTTGGAACAAGCTATACTAGCGCCATTAGTTTCCCAGTTGCCATCCCCATTGATCGACGTATAATTCTCCCTAGTTCCTTGTCTTAAGTGGTGGGGGGTTGACATTTGCTGTCCCCAGCAGAAGGTACTTACCCCAATGAGGATCGTTTGATGGTTGTTGCGTTACTTTGTAGTAAAATTCTGGCCGGTGGCGGCGCTATAGAACCGCTAGCTCGCCAACTGAAATAAAAAAAAAAATAGTTAAAAAAACATACTTCTGATGAAGTTCTTTTACTTTTTTGTTTGTGTCCTCCCGAGTTCTTTCCACTACATTTCTATCAAGCATCAAGTTGGGTTCAAATATCAAGGGGTGAGCTTTTTGTTATATTTTCTCGGAACGTCTCTGAGGTACTTTGCCCGACACAGGAATGAACAATGAGGCAGAGGTTTGATAAGTAGTTCTTCTATGAAAAGAAACTCCTCACCTTGGTAGACCATCTCCTGCCTTCCTGTAGAACTCCACTCGTTTGTCCCCGACCCTGTTGGGACAGCTGCTGACCCTCACGGTCCGCTCTTCCTCGAGGCTCACTTTCCTGACGCACGGTGTTCTGGTAGTTTTGCTCCGGACGTTCTTCTTGGCGTCGAGCCCGTCGGCGCTGGAATGTTCCTCGATGCTGGGCAGCCGCGGGTCCAGGCAGCCGTCGCCGTTCTCGTACACCTTGTATACGGGTTTCTTCAAGCCGTACATACTGCTGATGGGCCGGTTGATCATTCTCGGGCTCTGCAGCTGGCTCTTTTTGACGGGGGTGGGGGTTTTCGGGGCGGGCTTGGGTCGCGTGTCGCCGGTTTGGAAGTACTTGGGGTCGAGCGGTCTGGGCGGCGGGACGGTCTGCAGCTGCACGGTCTGTGTGTGCAGCGCGGGCGGGGACGGCGCGGGCACGTCCCGCTCTGTGTGCGCGCGGTACAGCGGCGGCGTGCGCGGCGCGGGCTCGGGCGCGCCGGCGGACCACAGCAGGTCTGCTGGCGCGGCGCCGGCCTGCGCGCCGTGCAGCAGCATGTTGTGTATGCCGCCCACGGGCCCGTACGGGTCCGCCTTGATCTCCGCCGCTACGTCCATCACCGACCGGGAGCATAGCTCTGATATTTGCCTGTAAATCTGTCGAACGAATTTTATTTAATAAAATTCGTTTCCTCTAATTTTCTTCTATTGTAAGAAAGTAACTAAACACTTAACGAAAACCAAGGCAAAGTGTGTAAGGAAGAAAGTGGCAAGTTTAATATTGTTACGTGATTATTGTGTCTCATTGTAAGATAAAGGTATCCGTCATTTTCGTCTTTCTTGTTCTTAAGTTATTAGAGCTAAACCTAATATGAATCATCATTCTTATTTAAATATCATCTGATCTACTAAACCGTGTATCTTCTTTCGGTTAGCACTTACTTCTCTGTTAGCGGACGGTTCGATGACGCCAAAGGGATGTGTTTTCATCCTCATACCCTGTCGCCGCACCCAGCGGTGTCGAGATGCCTCGTCGATCTTCATCCGGGTCTCTACGTTCGGCTCCAAGAGATGCTGTATAAACGCCTTGCACTCTGAAAATAATCACATTCATTTGGAGTGTTTTTTTGGTAGTTGGACGAGACGCAAGCGCGTTTTGTTAGCATTTGTATATATTTTTATGGGAAACTGAAAATTACTCCCCGAATGGAAAGGACAGTCACAGTTAGTAAGCTAACTGTCCTTATACATATAGTCCACCATATTCCTTTAATTTACAAATGGTATAACGGGATCCATTTCTACACATTTGGTAACCCTTATATCGCTAATAGGGACTATATCACAATGCGCCGTCGATTGGGCTCTCGTCCTAATCGCATATCTTCTCACGATCTTCTACGCCCGGGCGTCTTTCGCGGTAGCTGGAGCTTGAGGAAGATTGCTAATAAACACAAACATGTTTTAAGATTTTTGGGAATTCCAACCCCAAAGGGAACTTAAATCCTTGGGGTAACAAAAAATACTCGTGGACGAAGTCGCGGGCAGTGTGCCAGTTTATAATATGAGTTAAAATATAATTAAGGTCTTAAAATCTTTTTCTTTTTTCAGATTTGTCGTGACCGCACTGCCCGGACCTGTAATACAAACATTTTGTGAAGTGTCTCTAAAACGGTCGACTGTTTGTGATTTTGTAAAAGATAAACGTTCAAAGACGTGTTTAGTTTCTGATCAACAAAGGAGTATGAGTCAGTGAAATAAATAACAAAAAAATAAGCAAGAAAAAAAAAAAAAAAAAACAAGTTCCATACAAATATTAACTCTGTTTTGTACATTTTAAATAAATAAGTGAATATTTTAAGATATTGTGTTATTAATTAGTCTAATTTGGAATGGTGTATGTAAATGAGAGCAGGATTATGAAGTCGCACACTAGTTAGCCAAATCCGAAATAGGGAAAAAATCTTAAAGGAGTCTCGAGGCCAATTTTGATGAAATCTAAAACTGCATCATTGGATTTTAGAATAAATGTAGGTAATCAATAATCTTAGCCAGGAATTAAAACCCCTAACTTAAAAAAAAATGGGAAGTAACGATAAACGGACCATTTCTTAGTATATTATTGAAGCGTGCCGTGCCGCGCCATTGAAGTGTGGCATGTGTGTATGGTAGTACAGTAAAGTGTTAGTAACCGGGCGTGACTGCGGCGAGGGCGGTGCGCTGCTTGCGCGTGAAGCCGCGCGTGATGGTAGTACAGTAAAGTGTTAGTAACCGGGCGTGACTGCGGCGAGGGCGGTGCGCTGCTTGCGCGTGAAGCCGCGCGTGATGGTAGTACAGTAAAGTGTTAGTAACCGGGCGTGACTGCGGCGAGGGCGGTGCGCTGCTTGCGCGTGAAGCCGCGCGTGATGGTAGTACAGTAAAGTGTTAGTAACCGGGCGTGACTGCGGCGAGGGCGGTGCGCTGCTTGCGCGTGAAGCCGCGCGTGATGGTAGTACAGTAAAGTGTTAGTAACCGGGCGTGACTGCGGCGAGGGCGGTGCGCTGCTTGCGCGTGAAGCCGCGCGTGATGGTAGTACAGTAAAGTGTTAGTAACCGGGCGTGACTGCGGCGAGGGCGGTGCGCTGCTTGCGCGTGAAGCCGCGCGTGATGGTAGTACAGTAAAGTGTTAGTAACCGGGCGTGACTGCGGCGAGGGCGGTGCGCTGCTTGCGCGTGAAGCCGCGCGTGATGGTAGTACAGTAAAGTGTTAGTAACCGGGCGTGACTGCGGCGAGGGCGGTGCGCTGCTTGCGCGTGAAGCCGCGCGTGGTGGTAGTACAGTAAAGTGTTAGTAACCGGGCGTGACTGCGGCGAGGGCGGTGCGCTGCTTGCGCGTGAAGCCGCGCGTGATGGTAGTACAGTAAAGTGTTAGTAACCGGGCGTGACTGCGGCGAGGGCGGTGCGCTGCTTGCGCGTGAAGCCGCGCGTGATGGTAGTACAGTAAAGTGTTAGTAACCGGGCGTGACTGCGGCGAGGGCGGTGCGCTGCTTGCGCGTGAAGCCGCGCGTGATGGTAGAATAGAATAGAATAGAATAGAATATGCTTTATTGTACACCAAAGTGAATGCAAACTTACAAAAATTGATAATTTTAAATGTACAACGGCGGTCTTATCGCTAAAAGCGATATCTTCCAGACAACCTTAGGATGGACTTATAGAGAACTTTAATCAAAACAAGAGGGTAGGCAGTGATGCACAACAAATAATAGATAACCTATAGTATAAATACAATACACATAAATGTTAATTGTAATATAGAATACACATACACATTTAAATATATATAAATATATATATATATACACATTAAAGAGAAAGGAAATGATTTATGACTAATTTTTTAAAAGAAACCAGTGACTGGGCTTGTCTTACTGACAACGGCAATGCATTCCACAAACGGACAGCCTGGACTGTGAAAGAATCATCATAAAATTTTGTGGAGTGCACAGGCATCAGTAGTATCAAATTTTCCGATGACCTCAAACATCTAGTGTGTGCATCGTGCAGGAATTTAAAACGCTCTTTTAGATAAGAAGGGGTAGTGGATTTAAAAAGAATGTTAAAAAGCATTGTTAAAATGTGAGTATTCCGGCGAAGGCGGATAGGTAACCACTTGAGTTTTTTGCGAAATTCTGAAACATGATCATATTTACGCAAACCAAATATGAATCTTATACAAAAGTTTTGAAGTCGCTCAAGTTTGTCTAACTGTGCTTCTGTGAGATCTGGATAGCTGGCATCGGCATAATCAAGGATGGGGAGAAGAAGGGACTGGGCAAGCGCAGTCTTAGTGGCAGTTGGAAGAAAATTACGCAACCTTCGCAATGACCCTGCTGCTGCGAACAATTTGCGACTAACTTCTTGTATCTGGGAAACCCAAGAGAAGTCTTTGTCTATGTAGATGCCCAGATCCTTAACCGTATCGCTGTAAGGTATAGTTGTACCTTCAAATGCAATCTGAGGAAGCTGTAACCAATTGATTCTTGAACGCAGACGCGGGCTGCCAACAACAATGACTTGCGTCTTCGCTGGGTTAATTTTTAAGCCATAAGCGGTACTCCACTCAGAAATGCGTGCCAAATCCTTATTGATCATACTAACAGCCTCCGACAATTCGTCTAAGGGAGCTTGAGTATAAATTTGCAAATCGTCAGCATATAGGTGGTAGGATGAAAGAAGGTCATTGGAAATAGAATTTATGAAAATTGCAAAAAGAAGAGGAGATAAAACGCCACCCTGCGGTACTCCGGCAGAGGTATTGCACCAAGAAGACGACATGCCTTCAATGCAAATTCGCTGCCGGCGGCCACACAGGTAACTTCGAAACCAATCAATTGCCGTTGGAGATATGTTAAGAGAGCAGAGTATGCCGAGTAGGATGTCAAAATCTACGGTGTTAAAGGCGTTACTAAAATCTAATAAGGACAGGACCGTCAGATTTCCATTTTCCATACCCGACCTTATATCGTCGGTAATTTTAACAAGTGCCGTCGTAGTGCTGTGTCCTGCACGAAATCCAGATTGGAATGCATTAAGGATATTGTTTTTATAAAGGAAGGAACTAAGCTGGTTATAAATGAGACGTTCTAGTACTTTGGATAGAAATGGTAATATGGAGATAGGACGGAATTCAGAAAAAGACACAGGATTACATTTTTTAGGGAGAGGGGTAATCTGGGCTTCTTTCCAAGATGAAGGAAAGACACCACAGGATACGGAATAGTTAAGGATATGGCCGATAGCAGGAAGGATTTCATCGAGGATAGGAAGGATCATCTTGCGACTGACACAGTCACTACCAACAGCATTTGAAGTGATTGATAAAATGCTCTTTAGTACAGTAAAGTGTTAGTAACCGGGCGTGACTGCGGCGAGGGCGGTGCGCTGCTTGCGCGTGAAGCCGCGCGTGATGGTAGTACAGTAAAGTGTTAGTAACCGGGCGTGACTGCGGCGAGGGCGGTGCGCTGCTTGCGCGTGAAGCCGCGCGTGATGGTAGTACAGTAAAGTGTTAGTAACCGGGCGTGACTGCGGCGAGGGCGGTGCGCTGCTTGCGCGTGAAGCCGCGCGTGATGGTAGTACAGTAAAGTGTTAGTAACCGGGCGTGACTGCGGCGAGGGCGGTGCGCTGCTTGCGCGTGAAGCCGCGCGTGATGGTAGTACAGTAAAGTGTTAGTAACCGGGCGTGACTGCGGCGAGAGCGGTGCGCTGCTTGCGCGTGAAGCCGCGCGTGATGGTAGTACAGTAAAGTGTTAGTAACCGGGCGTGACTGCGGCGAGGGCGGTGCGCTGCTTGCGCGTGAAGCCGCGCGTGATGGTAGTACAGTAAAGTGTTAGTAACCGGGCGTGACTGCGGCGAGGGCGGTGCGCTGCTTGCGCGTGAAGCCGCGCGTGATGGTAGTACAGTAAAGTGTTAGTAACCGGGCGTGACTGCGGCGAGGGCGGTGCGCTGCTTGCGCGTGAAGCCGCGCGTGATGGTAGTACAGTAAAGTGTTAGTAACCGGGCGTGACTGCGGCGAGGGCGGTGCGCTGCTTGCGCGTGAAGCCGCGCGTGATGGTAGTACAGTAAAGTGTTAGTAACCGGGCGTGACTGCGGCGAGGGCGGTGCGCTGCTTGCGCGTGAAGCCGCGCGTGATGGTAGTACAGTAAAGTGTTAGTAACCGGGCGTGACTGCGGCGAGGGCGGTGCGCTGCTTGCGCGTGAAGCCGCGCGTGATGGTAGTACAGTAAAGTGTTAGTAACCGGGCGTGACTGCGGCGAGGGCGGTGCGCTGCTTGCGTGTGAAGCCGCGCGTGATGGTAGTACAGTAAAGTGTTAGTAACCGGGCGTGACTGCGGCGAGGGCGGTGCGCTGCTTGCGCGTGAAGCCGCGCGTGATGGTAGTACAGTAAAGTGTTAGTAACCGGGCGTGACTGCGGCGAGGGCGGTGCGCTGCTTGCGTGTGAAGCCGCGCGTGATGGTAGTACAGTAAAGTGTTAGTAACCGGGCGTGACTGCGGCGAGGGCGGTGCGCTGCTTGCGCGTGAAGCCGCGCGTGATGGTAGTACAGTAAAGTGTTAGTAACCGGGCGTGACTGCGGCGAGGGCGGTGCGCTGCTTGCGCGTGAAGCCGCGCGTGATGGTAGTACAGTAAAGTGTTAGTAACCGGGCGTGACTGCGGCGAGGGCGGTGCGCTGCTTGCGCGTGAAGCCGCGCGTGATGGTAGTACAGTAAAGTGTTAGTAACCGGGCGTGACTGCGGCGAGGGCGGTGCGCTGCTTGCGCGTGAAGCCGCGCGTGATGGTAGTACAGTAAAGTGTTAGTAACCGGGCGTGACTGCGGCGAGGGCGGTGCGCTGCTTGCGCGTGAAGCCGCGCGTGATGGTAGTACAGTAAAGTGTTAGTAACCGGGCGTGACTGCGGCGAGGGCGGTGCGCTGCTTGCGTGTGAAGCCGCGTGTGATGGTAGTACAGTAAAGTGTTAGTAACCGGGCGTGACTGCGGCGAGGGCGGTGCGCTGCTTGCGCGTGAAGCCGCGCGTGATGGTAGTACAGTAAAGTGTTAGTAACCGGGCGTGACTGCGGCGAGGGCGGTGCGCTGCTTGCGCGTGAAGCCGCGCGTGATGGTAGTACAGTAAAGTGTTAGTAACCGGGCGTGACTGCGGCGAGGGCGGTGCGCTGCTTGCGTGTGAAGCCGCGTGTGATGGCGGCGCGCAGCTGCGGCCGCGACCGTCCCTCGCCGGCCTCCGCGCCCGTGAACGGGAGCCCACCCGTCACCATCCCGTAAACGATCACGCCTCTGCAACATACATAAAGATTCTCTTAAAGTTTCAAGTTTCTTTTCTTCCCGCAGCAGCTCCAAAAACCGTTCAAAAAAACAATGTGCTGCGTGTTTTAGATATAAATGGCGTCTCGTGGCGAGCTTCAAACATTTCCATACATTAAATCTTACCGCTTGCCGCCCCGCTCTAAGTCACCCCTCATCAACAGCAAGATCGTGAAGTGGCCATTTTAGAATTTCTAGAGTGGTCTCGACGTCACAGGGAAAATAAAAAGTAGCGTGTTATGTCTTCATGCGTACATGCTCCATAGATCGACTTCAGGCCCGTACCGCCGACCGTCGACGAACAGTTCCGGCGCCGCGTACTCGAGCGAGCCGCACGGAGTCCGCAGCGCCGCCCCGCCGCTCCACATATTTGACAGCCCGAAGTCTACAACCAAAGGGTTAACATGAAAAGACTAGCACTTTGCCCGCAACTTCGTCTGCGCGTGTTTCTAATTTCGAACTCAGTGAATTTAATTCCCGCTCACCCTCCTTATAAGAAAATCTAAAAACTCAATACAAACAAACAAACAATCAATCATATTAGACAAACTGATTTTCCGATTTTCACCCCGTTAAGGGTTGATTTATGAAATATAAATAAAAATACGTATCCTTTATTCGATTGAGAGATAATTTATGCCCAGTTTAGAATTTATCGAAGCAAGCAGTAATTCCTTCCCTTAAAACTTAATCAACCCTTTTCAAAATTTAGGGGGTGATTTTCTAAAAACTCAAGAACGGAGGGCAGTTTTGAAAAAAATAATTGTGTCCATCTTTTTTATTTACTTATACTCACATTCGTACCAAGTTTCAAGTTTATAAACCCAAAGAAGAAGTTTTTGCATACAAAGGTTTTCACCCCTTTTCACCCCCTTAGAGGTCGATTTTCGCAAAATCCTTTCTTAATGCTTACTTACATTATAAACTGCCACTATCATCCAAAATTCAGGTTTCTACGTCTAGTGGTTTAAATCCTCCCCTTTAAACTTGAATACCCCTTTTCACCAACTTGGGGGGTGATTTTCGAAAAATCCAAAAACACGTGTTTGATTAATTCTTATCTAGTATATAAATACTGATTTTCAAATTCTTCAGCTCACGCGTTATGATTTTTCCATACAAACTTTAACAACCCCTAGATTACCAATGGAGGGTAGTTTTAAAAAAATAATAATGTTAATCTTATTTATTTACGTGTGTTCTCATTCGTGGTAAGTTTCAAGTTTATAAACCCAAGGAATAAGATTTTTCATACAAACTTTTTCACCCCTTTTCAACACCTTAGAGGAGGATTTTCGCAAAATCCCGTCTTATTGCCAATCTGCATGGTAGACTGCAAATGCTGTCCAAAATTCAAGTTTCTGCGTTTAGCGGTTTCGGCTGTAGTCGTGTCAAAAGAAAAACCCCTGTTCTTTTATATATATAGATAATATTGGTACCGGCGGAATACATGACCTTTTTCTAGAAGCCTGATCAAGTCTGGCTTGGTTTTTTTCATAGACAAATTGACACAAAAATCTTCTTTTATTTAGTTTGAAAAAATAGTTTGTTTTACTTTTGTAAGTGAACCTATAATTTGTGATGAAACTACAACTTGGCCAGAAGGTCTTGAAACGGAACTAATCTTTTTGTTTGCTGACAACGTTTAAAATCTTTGATATTTGATGTAAGCAAAGAATGCAGGTTCGTCAGATTTATTATTGTGGCATAAAACTAACGTAATAAGTGAAAAAAAAATTGCTGGTAGGGAGAGCACAGTGGCGACTTCCGGTTTTCTACTCTAATTTGCCAAGCTGTGAGTCAAATTTTAAAATTGTATTCAAAGAGCCAGTTGTAATTTTTTGGGTAGGTGTTCAGGAATCCTCAACACAGGAATATAGATCTGGGTGGGAAGTAGCGCAGTATTTGCACAATCGGTGCAGGCATACGCGGACGGTGAGTAATGACTCTCCGGATCGACGGCGCGGCGAGTTCCACGCGCTCCTCAAAAAGCTGTCGGCAATCAGACGGGGTCCGCGCTTAAAGGGCCAAAACCTTGACCCTGGGACGTAAAGGGCTATTGAAGGAACACTGTATTTTAGTAAGTAAGAGTCTGGCGGTCCCACGGTGGGAAGGGAAGACTTATTGATTTTAATAGAAAAAAATCGCACAGATGTGCACCGCGGTCGAAGTAAATATGTAAAAGTAGTGATCTTACCGACAATTTTGATGAATTGCTTAGTACTGTCCAACATGATGTTTTCCATTTTCAAGTCGCTGTAAAACAATGCTGTTTTAATATCCATTCAACGATTTCTTTTGTGAATTCGTGTTTTAAATCATTCATTTAATGGTCATAAATTATAAGCTCTTATTATACTTATAATCACACTTCATCCGCCGCGAATATTAAGTTTTTGCAAAATATCTTTAAGGAAATAGAGCGTTTGCGTTATTGAAGCAATATAACTATAAAGTATCATCAGTTCTAAAGTGAAGTGTAAAATATCCTAGATCCATTCAACAGTCGTTCAACTTGTATGTATTATAGTTGATAGGGGAACAGTGTAGGTATAAGAAGGCGACGCGAGGTTTAGTGGGGACATACACAAGGCAAACTTAACACAACACTAACGTAGCGCAAGCGCCAACTGGATGTCATTTGGTAGCGGCCATTAACAAAATGACGTCTTGTTTGTGCTTTTTTTATCGTGATAAAGTCATGAAATGAGTCCTCCCACCCAGGGCACGGCGGGAGGGACTGTTAAGACTCATACTGACTAAAATCCACGGTATCCTTCAATAGCCTTTTACGTTCCGGGCTCACGGTAATTCATAAGTCCCGCGACCCCGGGCCCCGTCATTATGCTGATCTCTTTGGGGCGCGCGTGGAACAATGGTCCATGGTCGAACAGCGAGTCGCCCATTACTCGCCACCCGCATCCCGCGGTCCTGTTGGCGCTTACGCTACGTTAGCATTGCGTTAAGTGTGTGTTTTTCCATCATTCCCCGTATCCCCGACTTATGTACTGTTCCCTTAGGGCTCATTAACACGATTTAGCCGCCGCACCCCGCTACCGCGCCGCTTAGCTGTGTATACGCGGTGGTGGCGCGGAGGCGGCATCGGGTATGTACATGAGCCCATAATAGAAAATGTTGTTTACATTACCGATGCACGACGCCGCGCGCGTGCATGTGCCGCACGGCCGACACGAGCTGCGCGGAGAGAGCGCGCGCGCGCGGCTCCGGCAGGCCGCGGGCGGCGCCGCGCGCGCCCAGCACGTGCGCGCACAGGTCGCCGCCGCCCGCAACCTCCATCACGACGTACAGGCGCGGTCCGTGCTGTCACAACCATTCATTTTCATTAAATTTATCGATTTTTTGTATCTATTTGGATTTTTTTCATCAGGAATTCTCAATAGCAGTATCTATCCAAAATTTTGGATCATAGAGTGGTAGGGATGGTCGATGCAGTAGAACAACTCCCGTACATACGACTTAAACATCACGAACTTTTGTTAGGTATATTGATATGTGAACCTTTGCCTGAACCTAATGGGCCTACCACACGCACAAGCCTTTAATGCTAAGCTATACCTACTTTTATAAGTGAAATTTATGTAATCTTTTAATCTATCTTCTTGTGATCTTTCAGTATATTTCTTTTAATAACTTTCACTACATATTACACACATCGGGCGCACGGCTCGCGCGGCAGCCTCGCGAGCTAAATGCTCGGTCGGTGTGAACCTGTCTCGGGCGCACCTTAGATGATGGTCGAGCATACCTCAGGGCTAACAATGCTGTTAATACCTATGTCAATTTTCATTTGAATAGAAGTTGTTCAGCTAACCATCATAGTTTCGTAGAGGGCCGCGATGCAGGGGTGCCGTAGTTTCGCCATGACTCTCGGCTCGCGGTGGAGGTTGCGACGGGCATACTCCTCTTTTATACACGTCAAGTCTATGATCTTGATTGCCACCTAAAACCAAGGTTTTGGAACTATCAAACAGTTTAAGATTAATGCTATCGATTTTATGTGTATATCGTACCCAAGGTGGTGTTGGTAGATAATTATAAGTTCTGTTTGAAACTAAGACATCATTTTTTTTTCAGGCGTGTTGTTAATACGTAATTTACAATTCATATAACCCAATATTTGATTAACCCACATGGAATGATTATCGGTAGGTACGAAGCTGTTGCCATGACCAGTCAGTTCAGAAATCCTCAGTCTATGGCAGGTTACTAGGCCGTGAAATAGATTGATAGAGACACTAGGCACATCAATATAGTAAACTAAGCCAAGGCTATATAATCTTTCTCGCAGATGATTGAAATAATCAGTTTATGATAGGGGTGGGTAATTACTATTAATTTAATCGAACATCCGGACTAACGGTTGATAAATATTAAATTATCGTTACCTTTTTTCCAATAATCCTATGTGTAGCCTCTTCAACTCTTGCAAAGTGTCCTTTCCCCAGTACCTTGCCAGTCATGAGATAATTTCCAACACTATAAACTTGTCCCTTATTCCTGGTCATATTGGCAGTCTTCATACTAAACTGTACTCACTAATTTTGATTCATAACTATATTATTTTAACCGCAAAAAAACGTATTTATACTAACAATGCAAATCACACGTTTTCTCACACGATTTATATCGTATTTACTTGTAAACGTCATAATAAATGCTTGGGTACCATCTTTTGTTTGGTCTTCGAAATTGGAACTATTTATTGACGGGCTTGACATTTGATTGGACTATTTTTAACGGCTATAAGTAACCGCCAGTGCCCCTGCACGTTGAACGGTGGCACAAAATAGGTTTCTTAATTAGCTTCGCGTATCAATCAAAGAGATTGTGATATCAAACAGCGTACGGCATAGCTCATTAGAGCACCCGCCAACATCCGACAACCACCGCTTCACCTCGAGCGGTTCATATTTTTTTGTATGGAGTAGACAGGGTCGGACTGAGCCAGGCAAGCCCGGGAATTTTCGTAAACGTTTAAGTTTCCGGGATGGCAACCGTTTTTGTTTTCTCTCCAATTGTTTGATCGAAATATCTGATCTAGATATTTAAACTGAGGCTCGGTTGGTAAACGCCATCTCAATTATATGGCAATTCCGACGCTGGGAGTAGCTAAGTATTAAAATAAAATAAAAACGATTTAAAAGTAATATCTTCAGCAGATCGCTCCAGGGTCGCTCAGACCACTTTATAAAAAAAAAGCCAAGAGCCAATTCGGACTTGTGTCAGCCTATTACATAGGTACGGATTATGGCTTATAGAGTCCGCGTCACCAGTAGATCTGGAAAATTCGGAGCACTTCATTTTTGTAATACAGTAAGACGTAATGACATAGCGATGATAGACGTTTTATAAACCTCCATCTCTACGCGGCATTAAAGTGACTATCATCATCATCATCAGCCGGAAGACGTCCACTGCTGACTTAGACCACCACGCCGAACGACAATTCCCCACTTGCATCCATCGGTTGTCCGCGACTCTCACTATGTCGTCGGTCCACCTAGTGGGAGGCCTGCCTACCTACGCTTCGTCTTGCGGTTCGTTGTCGCCACACACGAACTTTTCTTCCCCATCGAACAAAGTTAAAAGTACTACCTATATAAAAGTGTAAGTGACACAAAATACATTAATGTATTACAATAATGCTAAGGGCTGCTCACTGGAGACTTTTTGTCGCGGAGGCATTTTGTTATCCTGCCAAATAAATGCAGGGTCGTAGAAACTACTTGTCACCACAATGAGCTCACTCTCTTACTCACCTTCATACAAAGACATTAAACTATATACGAGCAGTAGACGGGACATCACGAAGAAATTTGTGATCCAAAATTTTTTACCAATAGGTAAAAAGTACCTCAGTCTAGTAGTCGCGTTGCTATGCAACGCTTAGATAGTGCTACTGACGCACGGTATCAACAATTTTGTATGACAATTTTCCCAATGCCCGCTCTATAGGTACTTTTACATCTCTTTGCCTTCATAGCACTCCTTTTTTGACCTATTGTCCTACTGCTAGGCAAAGGTCTCCCATAACCTTCCACTCTCCCCTGTGTACGGCTTTCTCCGGCCAATTAGTTATGAACGCGTCTAGGTCGTCACGCCAGCGTTTCCTAGGTCTCCCTCGGCAACAACGCCCGTCCGGCACCCACTGTGTAACGACCCTAGCGCAAGATAATACAACTGCCACAAATTTTCATCAGTGAGCGGTTGGCCTTAGATACTGGGACAGTATGTGAATGAAAGAAAACAAAGTATTAATGTAAAATTATAATAAAAGTTTAAAAAGGTAATAAACATGCTAAAAAAATATAAGATATAGCAGACAAAAGTAGGTATACTTATAAACTAAGGGATCCTCTATACTCTGCGCGCTGGTTCAATAGAAGCAGGAACTTGGTATTTAAAATGAATTATTTCAAAAATATTTTTTTTTGTAAAGTCGCCTACACACCAACCTACTGTCAAATTTCTTTAATAGATTTTCAATCTTATCACAATAGTGGTATAGTATAGAGTAATTTGACAAATACCAGTAGGTTGACGAGCTGGCATCTGTACAGCAGTGTATCTAACTATAGTGGGCCGTAAACCGTGATCCTGTAGGCCGCTTCTTTCTCTCGGGTGTAGGTACTACTGTAGTTTGAAAAACGGATGTGCGATTCATGCTTGTGCGACAAATCCGTATTGCGACTAACTATAGTTCGAAAGCACACTATTGCGACACACTGAAGTTCGAGATTACTCTAGTGCGACATATAGAATGTTGTTTTATAGCCAATAGTAAAATTACATTGACTACCATAGTACACTCTTGTCTCTCTAACGTTTAAATAACCCGCAACAACTATCTGTTATGCTATTCTCTAAAAGACTTTATGAGGACCTCGTCGACGAGCTTGTAATAGATTTTCAATCGTATACTTTAGAGCATTAAGTTGAAAATTCATTAAAGACAAACTTTATCGATGCGACGAGGAGAACCGAAATGTTTGTTTTTGAGAGATTTCGAAAATCCACGAAAGACAAGCCGTAGTTTCAGCGCTGAGTCTTTAGAGAATAGCTCAATAGCTACCAGCGTACGTGACTACCCTCTATTTTATTAATAAAAAAAATAAGATAAGTGAGGAATTAAAATGACAGTTCGACTATTTTCCATAGATTAACTGTCAAACCGCCATTTTGATTCCTCAGATAAAAGTTATCAGGGGTGCGGGCCAATCTTCAATTTTTGGACTTCCGTTTAGGACAATGACGCCCGATACTTTTACTGCTAGTGCAAACATCCATTGACAAAAAACAAAAATATAAATTATTTTAATTTCATTTTAGTTAAACGTAGTTAAAATAAATTGTATTTTTGTTTTTTGTCAATGGATGGTTGCACTAGCAGTAAAAGTATCGGGCGTCATTATCCTCAACGGAAGTTCAAAAATTGGAGATTTACCCGTGCGTTTAAATCTTCCGGCGGTATTTCACCGGTAAAAAATCAAACTAGCGAGGGTTCGCTGGGGTGCGTTTAAATCCTTCGGCGGTATTTCGCCGGAAAAAAATTAAACTAGCGAGGTTTCGCTGAACGGAGTCATAAGTTTCTGTCAATGTTAGTTGTCAAATTCAATTGACAGCTCAGTTTATTGAACAAAATAATAATCAATTTGTCGGTTTTAATATAAATCCATAATCCACAAATAATATTTACTCTATAAAATAAAAATAATATTCGTTTTTACGGCGCGAATCGAGCAAAACAACAAAACTTAATGTCAATCTGACAGCAGGATAAAATTTTGCGTGGTAAAAAGGTCGCAAATATTTATTCCATTTAGTAAAAACTTATACCAGCGGACGACCGTAAACGGGGCAGATTAAATTTTAGTTAGCTTCATTTTTCACCTCTCGGTGTGCTTGAACGGGGTGTTTGACATTTAGTCAGTATAAATTTAAACTGGATAAAGGATTTAAACGCAGCCCTGAACGGAGTCATAAGTTTCTGTCAATGTTAGCTGTCAAATTCATTTGACAGCTCAGTTTTTGAAACAATTATTCAATTTGCCGTTGTAATATTAATTAAATCCATAATCCACAAATAATATTCACTCTTTATAATAAAAATATTCGTTTTACGGCGCAAATGCAGCAAAACAACAAAACTTAATGTCAATCTGACAGCAGGATAAAATTTTGCGTGGTAAAAAGGTCGCAAATATTTATTCCTTTCAGTAAAAACTTATGCCAGCGGACGACCGTAAACAGGGCAGATTAAAGTTTAGTTAGTTTCATTTTTCACCTCTCGGTGTGCTTGAACGGGGTGTTTGACATTTAGTCAGTATAAATTTAAACTGGATAAAGGATTTAAACGCAGCCCTGACTATTAAAAATCAGCCCTTAGGTAAGTAGTATAATCAAATAACGCTAACCTTATAGTAATAAATGTAACAGTTTATAACATCTGTAAAAGAGCTTTGAGACTGCACTTATTTTCGAAACAATAAAACATCAAGAAACGAAATGTCCAGAAAAGTGTGTTGTTGAGTTGGCATCAGTTAGCAAAAATTGTGCCTGAGTTAGTCCAGATGACGCGCGTTCGCATGGTGTGACCAGAGTCAAAATAAAAAGCTTGAAAATCTCCGTCATATTCTAATTCGTCAATGTGTGTCACCGGTACTCCTACCTGTTCAAGTACCGAATAGTGTTGCGATGAATTTCCGCCGGTTGCGATTAGTGCATTACCTTGCAAAATTAACTCAAAGCCCTTCATAGAGAAAAGATCAGTCTTGTCAGAAGTTACCATAATACCCTTGGGCTGTAACAACCCTGTACAAACATAATCTTTGCCTACATCTACGAAAGATTTCGGGGTCGAGGACAAAATATAATTTCTTATTTCAGTGTATAATATGTTAGCGGGATCCAATGATAAGTATTTGTCCAGTACATCGCACAGAATGTCACGGCGACTGTCAAAATCTAATTTTAGCCAGGACTGTGAGAGCTCGCACAGCTTGGCAACTTTGTCACATTTCACGATATACTCTGTCCTATCGTCAACATAAGAAAAAACCGCTTCCGATATCTGAGGTGGTCCTCTGAAGTCAGCTACATTATTCACCCACACTACAGATGCCTTCGTGCTATGTGTGACCTCATTAATTTCCGCTACACCGTTCATCCATAGCGATAAGTAGCGAGGTTTATATTGTTGCAGTAAAGATATCATTTCTTTTGTGGTCCTGTAGGCTTCAACAGTCACCAGCGATGGCTGCTCTTCTGTCAACCCCACTGGATCTATCAAGAACGTTCTGTCTTTGTAAGACAGGGTGTTCGAACATAAGACTTTGGAGGTCGGAGGCTTGGTTCCAGAGTCATTTAATTTGCATTTCCAGGTGAGAGCGTCTTTAAATAGCTGGTAGACGCTCTCCTGCACCAGGATCCTCGTCAAGCGCCACGGGGCCTGCAATGTGAACGTTTCCTCTTAAGGGGGATGCTCCAACCAGCCCGCGAAATTCAAATTTTTTTACGTTTTTTGCAATTTGCAGGCCAGTGACATGTTGTAACTTTATAAATATATGTGTTACGGTAATAACAAGTATAATTTTAAATATAAAAATTATCAAAAAACTCGCTCCATCAGCTCTCACATAGAAAAGGTGCATCATGTTAAAATCTCCGAAATCTAACTACGATGCACCTTTTCTATGTGAGAGCTGATGGAGCGAATTTTTTGATAATTTTATATTTAACCACTTCCCTGTCCGATGAATCACATGTGACTCACGACCATTGTTTGTCTATTGTGTCTGCTGCGCGGACAGTGAAAGTGTTAAAATTATACTTGTTATTACCGCAACACATATATTTATAAAGTTACAACATGTCACTGGCCTGGAAATTGCAAAAAACGTAAAAAAAATTGAATTTCGCGGGCTACATCGAAGCAATCACCTTAAGAGCGTATATTCCGAAAGTTGGCAACGTCGCAAATGGTTATCAAATATTAACAAGTTTTAATTAATTTAGCATTGAAAAAATTGATGATATAGTTTTAGATGTAAAAAAAGCATTTGGAAGCTTTCCAAATGCCTTTTATGCACCTGAAACGGTTACAACATCAAGTTCAGTGTTTCAGTTGCATTCCTATATCATTTTTTTAGTGCACTACAGAGCGATATTTCTTGTTTTCATACAGAAAAATTGCCAAATTAATTAAAACTTGAAAATATTTGACAGCTTTTTGCGATGTTGCCAACTTTCAGAATAAGCAGCTTTTTAACGTGAAAATATTTTAGCATCGGTAATGAATTTTGTGAATATTTCGAACGACTACTTGTTGCCCTTCAATATCGTGTTGGAACGGTGTTACCATACTACAAAATAATTTAAAAAGAGTTTTAGACTGGTATATTTTTTGTTTATGGTAACATTAATTTTAGTTTTTTAATCGTTTGTTTTCGTAACCATAAGTAGAACGTAGGCGCCCGCGGCGTCGGACGTCAGCAGATGATCTCCGGCCACCGTAGGCGCGGGCATGCGGGCAGCGAGTAAAGGGCAACTCGCTGCCCGACCATGGACCATGCCATCACTCACCGTCCGCAAGCCCGCTCCGCCGCTGTGCTCTCTGCTAATCAGAGGGACACGTGTTGGAGCGTCCACACGACAGGCTATTCGCATACGGGCAAAGAGACCACTTAGGCACACAGTGCTTAAGAAAGAGTTTTTGCCCGCATCCCAGGGTGCACCGGCCCGAAAAACTGGTCTTCCCCCCGGGCGTATCCGAGGAATAATTGTGGAATAATAATGGTTTATTTTAAAAGTGTTAATACATTTTGGTTGAAACGATACCGATTCAAAAGGATTAATTCAATCTCAATGTTTTTTTACGTTACCCCATTACATTTGATTATTGTCAAAGTCCAGCTAAGTACTTGTAAATTTTAGGTCAAACAGTCTAGTTTGTGCGCCCAGCCAAATAGGTCTGAAATTGTCCCAGCCGTAGAAATGTGAATTTATAGTTTTAAAAGTGGAATAAAATTTTAAGTATAACTATGGTGGACTTCATTTTATCGAACGAGTTAACAATCGAACAAAACTGAGACTTTTATGGGAGCGCTCTTAAATATTTATAATGGTTTTTAGTATTATTTGTTATAGCGGCAACAGAAATACATAATCTTTGAAAATTCGTCATCAGCCTATATTGTTCCCACGGCTGGGACACAGGCCTCCTCTCCGTGATCGGGAGTGGGCCATAATACACGACGCAGGCCCAGTGCGGGTTGGTAGACATCCCATGTCTTCCAAATTTTTGGTTCTAGGATATTGCCAATTTCCTCACGATGTTTTCCTTTACCGTTTTGAGAGCAGTGGTGATGAAATAAATTACACAAAGTAATGCGCCTGGCGGGGTTCCAACCCACGACATCAATTCGTAAGTCGGGACCGATACCACTGGGCCACCAGTGCTTTCAACTTGAAAATTACAACTGTCTAATTATCACGGTTCCTGAGATAGTCTGCATGGTGGCAGACGGAAGGAGAGACATGCAGACCGACAGACAGACAGACGGATAGCGAAGTGTTGCTAATAGGGTCCTTGTCTTACCCTTTGGGTATGGAACCCTAAAAAAAGCCGGCCAAGTCCGAGTTGGACTCGCGCACGAAGGGTTTATGTTGCGTGAGACATACCTACCTGTTTCGAGATAGAGACGAATTTATCAACGGCAGAGTCCACATCAGCATCATCAGATACAACGGCGACGGTGCCAGAATCCAGCCCTGGGTACAAGAGAATAAAGATTTTTTAAACAAGTGGGAATGAAAAGGCGACCATGTATTTAATTTTTTTATTTAAATGTTAGAAGTTTGTGCAAGTGTTTTCCCACACACGACAAAGTATAGGGGGTTGCGGGACATACGTATACCGCGACTCCAACGGGCAACAAAGGACTACCGAAGGACACCGTGGATTTTAGTCAGTACAAGTCTGACAGTCCCTCCCGCCCTGCCCGGGGTGGGAGGACTCATTTGATGATTTAGCCACGTAAAATAAAAATAGAAAGATAACAAGTGCGTGTCGGGCCACGCACAGTGTAGGGTTCCGTAGTTGCCCATCAAAATACTTATGCGAACTAACTAAACTGATTCGCTGTATTTAATTTTAAAAAGAAGATTTTTCAAAATCGGTCCAGGAGTCTTTGAGAAATCGAGGAAAATACATAAGAAAAAAGATTACGACGAATTTAGAACCTCCTCCTTTTTTTGAATTTAGTTAAAAATAGTTGACGATAAAAACCTACCTATCCCCAAAAAACATACCTATAAAAGCTGTAAAAATAAAGTTGACAAACTTACATTTGCAGTTGTCTCCGATACATTTTGTTTAAGAAAATATAATATCCAAGTACATTTTATAAGTTGGTCGACTATTACTCGTAAAGTTGTAAAGCCTACTTAGTCATGACAATTTTCTTTTAAACTTCGTTATATATACTACTATTGTGAATTTTTTCATACCCCCAAACAAAACCGTTTAGCTGGTAGAGGGGGGGGACACTCGAATCGAGCAAAATTTAGCACTTTTAAGTTTAATATTTCACAAACGAATTTTTTTATCAAAAAATTGTTAATGGAAACTATCATTATTTTTTAAAGGCCTATTTAATGATACCCCACACTAAGGGGTACGCGAGAAAAAAAAAATCCTCACTTTACGTGTAAGTACTGGAGGTACCCTAAAAAAAATATTTTACGAGATTTTATTTTACCACTTTTTCGGCACAACAAATCCGTATATTTACACCAAATTACAGCTCTCTAGTACTGTGCGTCTCTGAGCTAAACTGCGGACAGACGGTCGGACGGACGGACATGGCGAAACTATAAGGGTTCCTTGTTGACTACGGAACCCTAAAAAAGTATGGGTTCTTGCGCAAGTCTGTATTTGCGCAAGTATACTGCTACCGGCATTGGTTAATAAAATGCCTAGATTCTGTGATCAAAACAAATTAATGCCATGCACACAGTCATTTTAATGCTTTCCTTGAAGATATTCACTGGTTTTAAGTAGGAATCGAATGACGGGGCAGTTTTTCTACCTTGTTTTTGGCTTCAATTCTCAGTGGCCTACTAGGAATCTGGAGATTCTATAATCTAAGAATATCATAGAATAGATAGTAAGTTGTGTTGGTGTGTGCAAGCTTAAATGTTTGCAAACACACCAGCAATACAGGAAAAAATCGTGCAAAATATTTCCATACTGGTAAATTGAAGACTTACCCTTCACTGGCCTTATTTCATCATCGTCATTAGAAAAATATTCAGTATTCTGTTCTGTCTTAAAAATACGTAGACATATATTGGATCTGAAACATCAGAACATTAGGTTTTCTTTTAGTAAGTGCAATAAACTAGGGCAGCAGGTAAAATTGGATTGATATAATTAGTATTTTGTTATATTGATCCTCAGAAAATTCAATATTTTGATCAATCAAGTTTTTAAAAAACGAATTTATGATGTGGACCATCCGTGGATTAGATCAATCACGCTTAAAAGGTTGGTAAATACAAATTAACTTTCGGTTGTAGTAAATTAGGTATGATTTGACTTAATTGTCATTAAGCATAAGCAGAAGCCATAGAACAAAGCAACATTTGGAGAAGAAAAACCAATACAAATAATAAGGAAATGGCTAACTAGTAGTGATTTGAATGTTACATGTTACTTACCCTGCCTCACGAAGTAGTTTCACAAATAGATCACAAATAGCAACTGGCTCTTTAGATTCAACTATAATTTCCCCATCTAACAATAGCATACGTAGCTGACATCCCAACACAAGTAGCGAATCAACAGGTTGAAACTTGAAGGTATAATTGAAGGGACCTAGATAAAAAATGATAATTTATTATAAATCGGTCCAAATTAAAATAATGTTCTACGAGGTTGATAGTTCCCACTAACAACTTTGCACATAACAATTAGAAGACCACACATTTCATGTATTAAGCATAATAACTGGGAGTCTTTAATGTTCCCACTGCTGGGACACAAGCCTTCTCGAGAGTGAGTTCTGAGAAAAACATACAACTTGTAATTTGTCTATACGTCTGTGGTCTTACAGTGGTCCTATCATTTATCATGACATGGAATACATTACATACAATGGAAAAAATTTATTTAAATGACTAAAATTGCCAATAGTGTCATCAGTGCATCTGTAACTTACTTTTGGTTTCAGGATACGGCCAATGTCTAAAATATTGAATAATAAGATTTAGTTGTGTGTGAGTTTCTTCTATGGGTATGTTCCTGGTGTAATATTCAAGTTGTGCTATTAGGTTGGCATTCTGTTTTAACTTAGATGCCATTTTTCTAAAAAATGGTTGATTTATTTCTATTTCTTTATTAAGTATTGGTATTTTTATGTAATTTTCTCCATATTTAGCATACTTTTCAATTGTACCATTATAATCATTATATAACTCTCGAAGTTGTCCATTCTTGTTTAAATATTCCTGAAACACAGAATAAAACATAATTAAAACAACAGAAAAAATAACTATCTTATATATTTTTATTTGATTTGTTCGGGTTCCAGAACTGAATGGTAACCAACACATGTTTATTTTTCCATTTTAGTTATAGTGTTAGGCTGCCTTTCCACCAGAGATGCGCTGTGCTACGTTGCTACGGATATGTTTGTTATCCACCAATCACATTCATTTGTTTTCATAACGCACACACACATAATGAGTATGATTGGTGGCTATCAAACGCATCCTTTGCAACGTAGCATAGCACATCTCTGGTGGAAAAGCAGCCTTATTCCTGGTTAATAGTAGTGATTTTTCAAAAATCTAATGTAATGATAATCGTCTTGAGAATCCTCCTCCTAAATCGACTTGAGATTTTTTGATATTCTTAATAGTTTTGGAGATCTAAATATATCAATCCTGTGGAAACAACTCATTTTATTGGGATGAGTTTTGAAGCCTTTCTGGGAAAGATACCTTGTCCAGAGAGTTCTATTGCTATATGGGTACATAATTTTATATAGTACTTTAAAACTTTTTAGTTTGTTAAAAGTTATAGGTTTTTACTGAAAATATTGTAATGATAAGTGATCTATTAAAGTACAGTATTTTTCGAAGTTATTGATAGATATTTAGTAACATTGTGTTCACTTTAATAACATGGTTTTTGAGTATTCTTAGAAGTTAAGCAGGTACCTGTGCTAGAGTGGTATCCACAGACATTTTCGAGAACTTTAAATCCATAATTACTGAATTGCGGGCGTAGTTTGTTGAATTTACTCAACAGTGATAACAGCATTAACAGCAAGCGACCACTTGGGGTGTTTATCAGCCGACGGCCGACGTTATCCGTGGTATTGATAAACTTTTAAACTCTTATCAAACTCGAAACATCGGTAGCATCCGACATATTATTATTTTACTGATTCATGGGTGTCTGAGTTGAACATTGGAGTAAGAGAGTACTATAGAATGGAGTCGTAAGTAATCAGTAAAATTAGACTCCGACGAATTAGGTTTTTACCAAGATTTTACCGTGAAAATAAATAAATATATTTTTAATCTGTCATTTTAATCATGTGGCATGACAGTGACACATGACCAGGGTTGCCAACTCAATGCCACGGTTGGGTGCTAAGTAACATCTCAAACAGTGCTAAATTGCTAAAAAGTGTCAAAAATAGTGCCAAACATGGACCTAAAAAAAAAGGCGGACGGAACTTCACTAAGAAACGATTGAAGCACCAAAATGGCGACCGTGTTTATATGTGTGAGTATGTATAGGGATGCCAGATGAAGGAAAAAATTACCCATTTTTAAACAATATTTAATTAAGATCTCCCTTGAACTTAAGTTTAATTACATTTTTTTTGTGACAGATACCTATTTTTAAAATAAAGGTAAAATAATTTAAGCACATTGGATATAAAATATTTACAACTCGTTTAATATTAATAAAGTTTCCTTTTGGTTATTCAAATTTTTGTAGACTTGTCTTTTGCTATTGACACATCTAGAAATCCCTTCTAATTTACTTAAATGGTGAAAACGAATGTTTAAGTATTTTTCGCCTATAAATATTTAATTAAAGCTATTTTATGTTTCATTCCTACACGTCTACATTCCTATTCCATGTCTACACTCCCTTATTATTTTTATATAATCATTTTTCCATGCATCATTTGCCGTGGGGAAACTTGTAAAAAAAAAAATTTAACGAAAAACAAAAAACCCGACTGCTTTAAAAAAAACTAAATAGAAAGAAACAAGCCCAGTAGTTAAGAATTCACTCATTCACACTCACAGTCGGGGCCCATTCAAATTATACCAATCAAATCTTCCCAACGGGCCCCGACTGTGAGTGTGAATGAGTGAATTCTTAACTACTGGGCTTGTTTCTTTCTTTTTAGTTTTTTTTTAAGCAGTCGGGTTTTTTGTTTTTCGTTAAATATTTTTTTTATTTCATACTTTTTAGTTACTATTCAGAAATTATTGTTTTGCTAAACAACTTTAAATCGTTATATTTCCTAAACTATTATTTAAAATGAAAAATGATAGAGGGAACCTAAAGATGATTTTAAAATACCTATTCAACGATACCCCACATGACATAGTTCATCGACATTTTCTTTTTTCATTTTGAAAATATGGCGTCTGGTTGTCGCTGTGGTGAATTTTGATTACTGTCATGTCTTTAGTGACACTCGCAAGGTCAAGACGAATCGATTAACGTAAAAATTATCAAAATCGGCCAACGCATTTGGTCTCTAGAACGCCACATAGAAACAAACATACATACATACATACATAGACTGATAAACACATTACCCTCCTTTGCGTCGCGCAGTCGGGTAAAAATAACGATAAATAGTAACAAAATATAAATCTCACAATTTTAAAATAATTTGAACCTTGAAATAGTTGCAACACTGATTGATTTCGAGATGTTTATAAAATTTATTGACGTAAAATCGAGAAATAAGCTTCAAAATGACATGTTTAACTATGAAAAGTGATCCCCTGGCTTTTTTAATTGAACTACTATGGTTTAGACAACTTTTTGCAACACATGACGGCATACTTTGATTTTTATTAGACAAATGACAAAATAACACCGTATGAAACCGCGAGTGTCGTTCGAAGCGTAATGGCCGACGGCTGACTTACTATGGTGTGAATGTGTGTGTGCCGGCTTGTGTGGACAAGCGCACTGACTTACTATGGGTGCTTCAATTCTTTCTTAGTGAAGTTCCGTCCGGCTTTTTTTTTAGGTCCATGGTGCCAAATACTATGAATTTAATAAAAAAGAACACATACAGCATGACATAAAAATGTAGAAAACCGGAAGTCGCCACTGTATTCGCGCTACCAGCACTTTGAATGATTTTATTTTATTTTGTTTCACTTATTGCGTTAGTTTTATGGCACAATAATAAATCTAACAAACCTGCGGTCTTTGTTTACATCAAATATCAAAGATTTTAAAACGCTGTCAAAAATAAAAATTTTAGTTTCGTTTCAATCCGTTCTGGCCAAGCTGTAGGTAACAGAATAAGTTTTAATTTTAGAATTATTGTTACATACCTAAAAGTTTTATTAAAAAAAACAAACACAACAAAGATAAAGTTAAATTGGAAAATGTGACGATTAAATACAAATTAAAAAACATACAAATTGGAAATACTAAATTAAAACCATGAATGAAAAACAAAAATGAACGAAAAACAAGCAAGGTTAGACAAAGAAGGAGTTATCTAAGAGAAAAAGAGAAACATAGCTGCTGTTCGCCTCGTCTGCCATACACTCCTTTTTTTTCACGTTCACGGGAATCCCCTACCGAAGTGCCGCAGATTACAGACTACAATAGTTTTCGTTTTGTTACTTCAGCCACAGCTGCATTTTGTGAGCGAAGGCAACATCAAAATTAGTGCTAGATTCAGTGCTGGGTGCTGTTTCTTACTAAATCTAGCACTCAAAGTGCTGAGTTGGCAACACTGCACATGACATGACAGGCTGTCATGTGTCACTGTCATGCAAATTCCATTGACAATGACATTTTTTTGGTTCTTTTTTTTCGTCCCTCTTTGGGACAGGCAAAGGGAGCTGAGCCCATACAGCCAAGCACCCGGAAACCAAAGCCAAGGAGCCTAAAGTTACAAGCACACAATAGACATACAGCATGAACATTGACAGAGCATCAAATTAAAAAACAAAAATACCTCACAGCGTACTTCCTACTGTAAGTGAAACAGACGAGCAGTGGGCAGTATGATTGTTTTTTTTTGGTATTAAAAGACATGGTCAGCTAACCGAATATAGGCTTAAAAGGATGGACTGCGCCTTTTGCTAACCTTTAGGCCCTCCCCGCTTGGCGTCAGTGGACATCTGATTTGTAATTCAAACATATCTCCTCTCCTCTCCGCTTTGGTGGATACGGACCGTACAGCAGTAAAAGGGTAAAGCTGATATAGTAGATGGTGCAACGTTGCCGAAAAATGTTCAAACTGGGGAATGAATTGGTAAGAGTAGCCAGTAGGTACTGATTTGGACGAACGCAGACAACTCTGAAGTTGTTTTTTCCTCAAAAAACTTTCTACGCAACTTAGGCGTTAAAGCGTATAAAATAATTTAAAGGTGTATTCCCGTTCGTCCACTTGACTTCGTCCCACTAGTGGGACGAACGGGAATTTACAAAAATAATATTTAATTTGTTCCCGATCGTCCCACTCCTAATTGAAGAGGGGACGAACGGGAATATGTTCTTAGATTAGTGCCATTCGTCCCACTAAAAAGATTTGTGCAGAAATATGTTTATTCGTTGTTTCATAGTTGGCTTGTCCTTTACTCCACTTCGTTCTCGACAAGCGCTATAAATTTCTTATATATTTTTTTTATTATTATAAATCGCAAAGTTGATTCTGTGATTTTTAGTGTGATTGAAATGACGGATTTTTTATTCCTAATTTGTTTTTTTTACCTATTAAAACTACCGGTCATAAATTATTTAGTGGGACCAATAGAACTATAAAAAGGAATTAATAAATTATTCCCATTCGTCCACTCAAAAAATTTAGTGGGACCATGGGGAAAATAAATAACGAATTCCCGTTCGTCCCACTAGAGGGACGAAGTCGAGTGGACGAACGGGAATACACGAATTTAAAAACTCATACAAAAGTTATAAATTACATCACCAAATCAGCCGTAAGCTGTCTACTGCTGAATAAGCCCCCTCTATAGACTTCCAATAGGACCGGTTGGATGAGCCTTGCATCCAGGCGTGATCCTGTGGTCTTCTTATCATTGTCTGTCCACCTTGTTGGTGTACGTCCTACGCTGCGCTTGCCGGTGCGTTGTCTAGAACCTTACTGCCCCATCGGCCAACAGTTCTGCGTGCTCTAAGGCCTATACCCACGGCCATTTCAAGATGTTAATTCGTTGGGCTATGTCGGCAACTTTGGTTGTCTACGAATCTCCTCCTGATTCGATCGCACAGAGAGACTCCGAGCATAACCCCTTTCCATAGCTAGTTGGACCATCTTGAGCTTACTACTGATACATTTAATAAGAGACCATGTTTTGGCGCCATAAGTCATTACTGGTAACAATGATTGGACGAAAACTTTCAACTTGAGGCATTGAGGTATTCTAGACTAGAAACGGTTACGCGGTTTTTCGAACGCTGGCTAGCCCAGTTGGACCTAGACCTAGTGCAACGGTTTGTTGTGTCCTAGATAAACATTAAGAGTCAACAACTTTAAAAAGAATCGTATTTTCAATTGACACTGAGGTAGGTACAACATGGCCCTTGCACAATAATTATGCTGTCATCGTCGTGTCCATTTTAAGACCCATCTGTTGGGAAACTCGATTGAGTAGAGAGAGAGGTTTCCAGCATCGTGCTTAGATCTTCCATCCATTTTGTTATGATGCGAATTATTGATATATAATTGGTAGTAAAATATACGCACATCTGGAATTCACTATACATCCTACTACTATTATAAAGGCGAAAGTTTGTAAGTATGGATGTATGGATGTTTGTTACTCTTTCACGCAAAAACCACTGAACGGATTTGGCTAAAATTTGGTACACAGCTAGTTTATAACCTGGATTAACACATAGGATAGCTTTTATCCCGATTTTATGTTCCCGTGGGATAATTTTCGAGTTGTAGCGGGTGAAGCCGCTGGCAACAGCTAGTATATTATATTTTTTATTATTATATGTTTTGTGTGATTTATTTCGTGGAAGTAAATTAAGCATGGTTAAAGCAGAAGAGAGTATGGTTGCGTCCTTTTGTATCCTGTGAGATAAGTGAACACAGATAGCTAGTAGATACAATACATATTGTAAGAGCGACGGGCGGCACGACCTATTTGCACCAGACCGGAACAAATTTGTTGGACCCAATGGAATTAGAAGCATCTCCGCGTCCATTCCCGTGCTACACATTTCTGTGTGTAACTTACACGCGTGTATCTATGGCTTTCAAAGTAGCGTTGCATCACGGTTATTTTGGCGCTTGAATTACATTGACAAGACAATTAAACATTTATGAAATTGTATGCTAAAATGAATCATGCAGTACCTACACTATTGAAAGAGGGTACTCTGAGGAAAGGGGCTTCTAGTTTTTCTGAGCTGGGCACGCCGCCATCGCGGCTGTAAGACCCCTCTTTGAGGAGTGGCTGGAGAGACGTCACGGCGCGGCGTCCTGACCTATCGGATGACGCAGGTCTCGATCAAGAGATTTCTCCCGCCCTGTGCAGTGGAAGGGACTGTCAGACTCGTAATGACTAAAATCTATCGTGTTCCTTCAATAGCCTTAATAGACTCAGGATCATAGTTTCCCGTTTAGAAAACGCACATGCGTCTTACATAAGGGCCACACTAACTGGAAATGCTGTCTATTCTCGTACAGACTATAATAACATGTTAAAAATCATTGCTAAATAACATGTTTCAAATAATGTGGAGCGTGAATATTAATAAAATTGTCACAATAACATGTTATTGATATGTATAACAATGTTATATAACATAGTCACGTATAGCACTGAATCAAATCAAATCAATTCGTTTAGTTGAACTAGGCCAATTACAGGCGCTTATGAATTGTCAAAAGACATAAAATAAAACAATTACAAAAATAGTTATGGTGCTACAGTCCCAGTCACAAGGCATGAAAACTGTGAAAGTACCGTAGGTGCTCATTCCAAAAGCGTAGATCTCTATGAAGAAGAATGAGCAAGAAACTCCAACTTGAAGAACTTGAAGCGACAATGGTTATTTAAAATTGTCAAATTGCACTGTCATTCTAATGTGTACAGTATTATTTTATGTTGTAATGTTGAATAACAAGGTTATACAATGAGGACGTGTTTCAAAACACAAGTTAATTTATTTTTTTCCGTTTAGGATAATGACGCCCGATACGTTTACTGCTGGTGCAACCATCCATTGACAATAAAAACTTTTTCAAAAAAAATGTGACCGCCTTCAAAAACAACCACAAAAAAGAGTAAAATAACCTACAAAACTTTTCTTTCGGAAGTCGGTGACTTTTTTATTAATTCATTGTCTCTTTTGCCACCGACTTCCGAAAGAAAAGTTTTGTAGGTTATTTTACTCTTTTTTGTGGTTGTTTTTGAAGGCGGTCACATTTTTTTTGAAAAAGTTTTTATTTTACTCTTTTTAGTTTATATATTCAACCAAAATTCTTGTCAAATACATCATTTTCTTACATGTGCACTAGAATGTTGTAATCCGTAGCACCGTTTATTCCCATCCGCCACCTTTGAGCTTGCCACCGGGGTGGTGGTTGGCACTAATTGGTGGCGGTTTCCACCCCGGTGGTGGTTGGCACTAATTGGTGGCGTTTACCACCCCGGTGGTCAATGGAACCTATTTAGTTTCATCTGGCCCCTTCGTAGTTTTAGTACAGGGGCTTATTCGCATTTCGTGAAAATATTGGTCTGAATAGAATATCATATACATTCTAAAAAGTTCCGAGGGTGTAATATACATCAACCTGTACTTGTCTATGTTTCTATTGTTACCTTGTCCCTTTTTTTTTTACGTGGCAAAATCATCAAATGAGTCCTCCCACCCCGGGCAGGGCGGGAGGGACTGTCAGACTTGTACTGACTAAGATCCACGATGTCCTTCGGTAGCCCTTTGTGGGCCGGAGTCGCGGTATACGTATGTCCCGCAACCCCGGCAGGATTGTGGCCGTCTATAGGGGGCCCCGTCAATATGCTGACGCTTGAGGCACGCGTGGGACACAACGCGCCGTCGACCCGGGCATGGTCCATGGTCGGACAGCGAGTTGTCCTTTACTCCCACTCCGTCTCGCCCCGCAGCATGGCCGCAACCAATGCCGGGCGCGAGAGGTCTCCACCTATCGCCGCAGTGAGGACACGGCGGTGCTCCGCCCAAGCTGGGCAGTCCTGCACCGTATGCTCCACCGTGTCTTCCGGGCGATCCTCGCAGTGGTGACACCCAGGCGTTTCATCCTTTTTTATCATGCACAGGTACCTCCCGAAGCTGTCATGTCCGGTGAGGACCTGTGTCATGCGGTAGGTGAGGACGCCGTGGGACCTATCCAGCCACTCCTGAAAGAGGGGTCTTACAGCCGCGATTGCGGCTAGCCCGTACCTCGGTTGCGACAGTCGTTTTCTCCAAACTGCCCTGAGATCGCGCCGGAGCTCTTCCCGCCGCGCCTCGACTTCTCGAGGCAGCGGGGATACACCCCGACGCTGCGCCTCCATGCGCCGCTCATAGACGCCTCCAGATCCCAGGGCAGTGATCCGGCAAGAAGGTTGGCCGATTCGCCGGCGATCGTGCGGTATCCTCGAATTATTCGGATTGCCATGACCCTCTGGCGTGCGACCAGCTTTGCCGGCCGCGTCCGAATGCTCAGGGCCCACACGGGGGCCCCGTAGAGGGCCATGGACCGCACGACGCAAACCAACCACCCCCGGGGTGGTAAACGCCACCAATTAGTGCCAACCACCACCGGGGTGGTAAACGCCACTAATTAGTTCCAACCACCACCGGGGTGGTAAACGCCACCAATTAGTGCCAACCACCACCCCTGTGGCAAGCGCAAAGGGGGCGGATGGGAATAAACGAGCATATTGACGGGGCCCCCTATAGACGGCCACAATCCTGCCGGGGTTGCGGGACATACGTATACCGCGACTCCGGCCCACAAAGGGCTACCGAAGGACATCGTGGATCTTAGTCAGTACAAGTCTGACAGTCCCTCCCGCCCTGCCCGGGGTGGGAGGACTCATTTGATGATTTTGCCACGTAAAAAAAAAGGGACAGGGTAACAATAGAAACATAGACAAGTACAGGTTGATGTATATTACACCCTCGGAACTTTTTAGAATGTATATGATATTCTATTCAGACCAATATTTTCACGAAATGCGAATAAACCCCTGTACTAAAACTACGAAGGGGCCAGATGAAACTAAAAATAGGTTCCATTGACCACCGGGGTGGTAAACGCCACCAATTAGTGCCAACCACCACCGGGGTGGAAACCGCCACCAATTAGTGCCAACCACCACCCCGGTGGCAAGCTCAAAGGTGGCGGATGGGAATAAACGCGTAGCACCGGTAATAACATCGTTAACATCTCTTTCATTTATTCCCTATCTCAAAAAATGCTGAACCGATTTTGATGAAATTTGCAGTATTCCATACGTTGAACGATACCTAGTACAACAAAAAAAGAATTACTTAAATCGGACTTATAGTTCCGGAGATATGCGAACACAAACATAATTTTCTTACTTGAGGAGTTGTACCTTCCATCATCAGCTCAGCTACATGAGATGATGATTTCCATACGCAAGTACTTGAATTACTTCATAAAATTTGCGAAAAACTATGTGTCAGCTAATAAAATTTGAGGGTTGCCCTCGATTTCTCCAAGATCCAATCATCAGATCCTGAAATGGTGACAATGGGACCAAACGGGAAGCATCAGCATTCGAATAAAAAAAGAATCATGAAAATCGGCTCACCCAGTCGCAAGTTATGAGGTAACAAACATAAAAAAAAAAAAAAAAAAAAAAAAAAAAAAATACAGTCGAATTGATAACCTCCTCCTTTTTTTGAAGTCGGTTAAAAAACGAAAACATATAAATTATTTTAATTTCATTTTAGTTATACGTAATTAAAATAATTTATATTTTTGTTTCTTGTCAATGGATGGTTGCACTAACAGTAAAAGTATCGGGCGTCATTATCCTAAACGGAAGTCCAAAAATTGAAGATTGACCCAGGTATAGCTTGATTTGTAGCCGTGTGTACATACCATACAAACAAATCATTAGGTATTTATACTTGGCGCGACTATGATTTAACATGATCAATGTGAATATTTGACGAATAAAAAACTTAAGTAGGTAGGTGAATATACCTACTGATTATTGAGTTACTCCAGGAGTCCAGGTAGGAGAAATACGTATTAAAAAATGCAACAGATTTTTGGAAGTTTGCAGTTGTGTGTTGCAGTTACGAGCCTACGAGGTCGACCTAAAATTACATGGTTCTCACTTTCTTACATTTTAATTAAACTTAGAGACTTGTTTATTAACTTTTTGCTTTTATTCCGTGAAGCAGATTTAATTTTTACCGACGACAAAAAGAATTAAAGAAATTAAAATTCTGCGTCACTCGTGTCGCCTTCGTGCAGCTTATATGAATGCGTGCCTACGTTAAATGTTAAAAAAAGACGTTACTTGTGGTTTTTAGGATGTGGACGACTATGATGTTGTTTTTATTTAGTTTAATAAAACATTCTTTTTTGTATGCCTTATTCCAACGATGCCAATATCGGTTTTATATTGTTACCGTATGCTGCTGTAGTTAAATCAGTATTTTACAAACTGAAATGCACACAATAGGCATGTAGACCCTATATGAATGAACTTCTCAAACGTAAAATTTACGCGGCGTGGTTGAAAATAATGTCTTAAATCAGTAGTTGTTGAAATTCACTGATATCGTTTGTGATGTAGACATCATCTATAGGTTCATCCACACAGAGCGATTAGCCCCGCGAAGCATACTATGTACTCGAAGTTTCCACTAGGTACGTTCCTGAGTGCAAGATATTTTAAAATCGTTCAGAAACGCTTTTAAGGAAATGTGTACAAGCTTTTTTGGCTTGTAGGTACTCCATCCCCTTTAGGTAACCATTAACCCTTAAAAGTAAAGAGATTCTATAAATAAAAAAAAGGAATATAGTAGGGCCTATTAATTCTTGTAGTCTCTGGGTTGTTTATCGCGGCAGTTTGCGGTTCGCCGTGACTCGCCTCATGGGAAATTAGCGACGACTGTGCGAAGCCGTCGTGGACTCGAGAAAGCACCCAATTTTGAAGTTTTTAAACTGCGAACGAATGGCTGCCCGCCTCGCAACCAGGCGTAAAGTTTCTTTTTAATAGGAGCATAAAATGGATCTGGGTGTACTGCTCAGAATGAAAAAAAAAAAAAAACTAGATATTTGCTACCTCAGAACGTAATTCCGAAATCTAAATACCAGAGACAGAACGTAGAGAAAAAATGGTAGTTGCAGTCCGCGTTCAGTATTGAGTTTGTGAACGACCATGGAACAATTAATGGCGGCTCCACATTAGTGCCGCGAACAGGTGCGAACGAGAATGTGGATGATTTTTGCGGGGTTCACGCGCGTTCGCGCCTGTTCCCATCATTGTCGGATCATTGTCGGTATTGTGCCGCCATTTTTTTTTTTTTAGCGTGGTAAAATCATCCAATGAGTCCTCCAACCCCGGGCAGGGCGGGAGGGACTGTCAGACTTCTACTGACTAAAATCCACGGTGTCCTTCATAGCCTGTTATGTTCCGGGGTTACGGTAAGGGAATAATCCCGCGACCCCGGCAAGCTTTGGCCCTCTGAGAGGGGTCCCGTCATTATGCTGACGCTCTTTGAGGCGCGCGTGGAACACAACGCGCCGTCGACCCGGGCATGGTCCTTGGTCGCAGCGAGTTGCCCTTTACTCGCTGCCCGCATGCCCGCGCCTACGGTGGCCGGAGATCGTCTCGCGACGTCTGTCGCCGTGGGCGTCCTACACCGCGGTTGGGGCGGAGGGAGGACTCTGTCCTCTCTCGCTCGCGGCGCGCCTCCTCCTTCGCGAGCATTACTGCTTCGCAGAAGGAGGCGACCGCTTCCCACTCCGTCAATGTGGAGCTGCCATAAGACAATACCTGTACCCTTGGCATGAATTTTCACTCTTTTACTTTACAGCGTCTTTCCAACATTTACAGCGTTTCTTGTATGAAAAAATGGAACAGCGCCTCTGGTGTGCGAAGAAAGAACCAATTTTTTCCGAGAAAATTGTCAATTTGAAATTGTCAAAGTTCCAGTTTACTTTATGTAGAGGACGGAGTGGACTTGATGATGAATAAAAGTCAGTATTCACCACTATGAGATTATATTTCCATAGGTTTTAAAAATATATTACATTCGCTGATTCAGAACAAGTACAATTTGCGTGGTTACAGTTCGATATTCTATCTAACGCGATACGAAAATACGAAACATGTGCACTCTTTCGCGTCCCGAGGCGAACAGAACGACTGCAATCGGTAAACGTACACGGAAGACGCTAAACTTCCGGTTCAGCTTTCTAGAAATTTCTGGAATGTTCGAAACTGTTGCCTACAGCAATCCCCCTGGTGTCGAGTGGAAAAAACCACAACATTCATTCATAACATAATAATGGTTCATTGATAAAAAGGGCGCCTCTAGTGTCGAGCAGCGCAAACAGTCGTTCGATATGTGCTAAAGTCCTTATCTTCTAACGCCATCTTGAGGCGAGTGGTGCAAACAAGGTGACATTTATTGTTGACTGTTCCCGCCACGTGACAACAGAGGACGCTACGTGGTATATCAGTCACATTTTCTCCCGCCGTGTATGGACGTCGGCATACCAACTCATCTTTCTGCCACATTGCTCAATCTAGTATAAACCTTCCACCGTAATGAATCTGACGATCGATCAAAGATATCAGGTCGGGCAGCCAGATGTGTCGGCGTCCATACATAACGTACACAATTGTACCACTAGTGACTGGTATACACTTAACACTACTCACAATTTGAATGCAAGGAACAATTCGATGCATTAGACATTACAATATATAATTAAATAAAGCTAAGGGTAGCCGCTCCAGAATCCTTGCCCTGCTATATATTATTCAATGAATAAAAAAATCTCCTCCGGGTGGCAGGATACTGAAGTGGCGCCAGGAAAGACATATAACAATATAAGGAATTAAATCTATTCAACGCTAATGTCTACAACAATACAATATGCGATGACGACTAATTTTCTACGGGTACGACCGCGAGACGTTTAACAGGACGACGCATCACACCGCTCTTGGTTTTGATGTCGACGACTCTTACGACACCGTCTGCGCCTGGGTACGTGCGTTCAACTCTCCCCTTCGGCCATATGTTTCTTGGTAAGTTTGGGTCTACTATTACAACCAAATCGCCCTCCTTGATCATGTTGCCGCGTCCATGCGGCTCCCGCCGGTTTTGAAGCGTAGGCAATACTTCGCGTACCCATCGTTGCCAGAACAAATCCGCTAGGCGTTGTGACGCTCTCCAATGTGAACGACGTAATTCGTCCGGCCTTGTGAAAATTCCCGGTAGCGGAACTTTGGAGGGTGCGCCGAGCAGAAAGTGGTTAGGCGTCAAGGCTTCCTCGTCGTCTGGGTTAACCGACACATGGGTCAAGGGTCGGGAATTAACCGTATGTTCCACCTCCGTTAAAAGTGTATGGAGCACATCTTCATACGGATGTCGATCGTTAAGCGTAGCGTTCAACGCGGTCTTCACTGTGCGTACTAACCTTTCCCATGCTCCGCCCATGAATGGCGCTCCTGGTGGAATGTAGCGCCAGTTGATGCAACGCACTTCTGCTTCATGTTGAAGTGATTCTAGAGCAGCCTTACGTAGCTCAGCATCTGCCCCGTGGAAGTTGGTACCGTTATCACTCCAAATGACTTCAGGACATCCACGACGCGCCATCATGCGCCTCAGCGCGAGTATAGCGGCATCCGTTGACAGCGAGGCGGCGACCTCCAAATGGACAGCACGCGAGGTGAGACATGTGAACAATGCCACGTAGCGTTTTTCGTGATGTCTCGCTACTGTGATGGAGAGTGGTCCGAAGTAATCCAGTCCTGTGTGCGTGAACGGACGTTGATGATGCGCCAGTCGGCAGGGTGGTAAATCGCCTGTCAGTGGCTCTGGCGGCATGGCCTTGCGTAGTCTGCAGGGTTGGCAGAGGCTGATTGCTGCACGGACTGATGGCCTCAGGCGTAAAATCCAGTAGTGCTGTCTTACTTCATTCACGACGCATTCCACTCCGCTGTGATGTAACTTCCGATGGATCCAATCTATGTACAAGCGGCAGTACCGGTGATTGCCGTCAAGTACTGCTGGTGTTTGTGCTTCTCGTGGTACGTCTGCTGCTGCTGCGATGCGCGATCGTATCCTCATTATCATGTTTTCGTCGACTGTCAGGGATAATCGCTTCAGTCGGCTATCTGCTGGTATCTTTCTCCCGCCGGTGACATGCCGCAATTCGTTCGCGAAGCTTTCTTCCTGTATAGCACGCGTCCATAGGACTTCAGCCCGACGTGTGTACTGTGTACCAAGGGGTATGTAGACCGTCTGCGATGTGCTGAGGTTGCGGCTGTGCACTCTGGATCGTTTTCCCATACCTTCCCGTTGTTTCGCCGCCCAGTCCGGGTCGTCTGCACTAACGCCTCTATTGCGTTTGTGGGTAGCTGTTGTGGTGTAGACTCGAACTCGGTCGATGAACTGGAGAATACGGGCCGTGGCTCGGATGAGTTGTAGCCAGGAAGAGAAACGTGTGACGTCCGGTAGTGCCTCTGTTAAGGTCGATCGTTCGTTATCGGAAGCAGTGGTGACACGTTCTTCGCCCGTTTCGATGAAGGGGTGAGAGTCTGTTTCCTGCGGCCAGGCGTTTTCGTCGTCATAGAGAAATGAAGGACCGGCGTACCAGCGATGGTTTGCAGAGAAGTGAGCTGGTATACTGCGAGTCGAGTCGTCGGCGACGTTGTGAGCGGTGGGAACCCAGCGCCATTCGCTTCGTTCGGTGGTTTCTTCTAATTCTGCTACTCGGTGCGCGACGAACGGTTTGAAGGAACGTGCGCCGGCGCGCAGCCACGCCAACACGGTGCGCGAGTCGGACCAGAACACTCGGCGGTCGGGGCGGCGATCGTGTTCTTCTTCCACGCAGCGTGCCAGTCGTCCGCCGAGTACAGCTGCCTGTAATTCAAGTCTAGGTATAGTTGTGATCTTAAGGGGCGCGACGCGCCCTTTCGCTGCCGCGAGCGACACATTCACCTGGCCTATGCCGTTCTCTGAACGCCAATATGCTGCTGCAGCATAGGCTCGTTCGCTCGCGTCCACGAATACGTGCAGTTCCACCCTAGTCGCGTTACAATAACCCGGGTGGCAACGTGGAATACGAATGCCTTTCAGACTTTGCAAAGCAATTAACCAGTCCCGCCATTTGCATTCTAAACCTTTAGGTAGGCGTTCATCCCAACCGATTTTTAAACGCCAAGCATCTTGCAATATGGACTTTGCTTGGGTCGTAAATGGCGCGGCTAGTCCCAACGGGTCATACAAAGACATCATCGTCTTTAACAACTGACGCTTCGTGATCTGCTTACTCAAATAAGAAGGGTCTACTTTCCTGAAGTTGAATCCTAATGTGTCGTCTTGGTGTCGCCAGATAAGGCCGAGAATTTTTTCTTCCTTGTTGAGCAGAATGTCTTTTTCTGCTGGCTCGGATGTGAGACCGGCGACAGCGGCAGACTCGTTGGACGCCCACTTCTGCAACTCGAAGTTACCTCTCCGGTGTACCGTGTCGACTGCTTTAGACACTCGGTTCGCTTCTTCTACGTTGTCAAAGCTCTGTAAAAAATCATCCATATAATGGTTTCGTACTATAGGGTCAACCGCTTCGGGGTAGTCACCCGCGTGAACATGTGCGCTATGATTTTTCACGTAAATCGCAGTGCTCGGGGAAGAAGTCGCACCAAATACCACTGCTTTCATTCTATATTCCCTGGGCGCTAAAGTTGTATCCTCGCGCCATAGAAAACGCAGTGCGTCTCTATCTTCCTCTCTCACTGTTATTCGCAAAAACATATCCTTTATGTCCGCCGAAACGGCGACAGGTTTTTGCCTGAATCGCATCAATACGCCGAGGAGTGATTGTAGGAGATCGGGGCCTGTCAGAAGATAATCATTGAGGCACACTCCATTTGTGCGTGCCGCTGCATCATACACAATTCTGACTTTACCTGGTTTATACGGATTTATCACTGGAAAATGCGGTAGGTACCACTTGTGTGTGCTAGATGGCGTTGTCGGTGCTAGCTCTGCATATCCATTTGATATCAGTGCTTCCACCTGCTCTGCATATTTTTGCTTGAGTGTTTGATCTTTGCGTAAACGGGATTCAGTACCTTTTAGTCGGTTGAGCGCAGAAGCGTAGTTGTCTGGAAAACATCTATTTTCATTTTTCCATAATAGGCCAGTCTCGTAGCCACCTTCTGGCAGGGCGCGTGTTTTTTCTTGTAGTATTTTCAACGCTCTTGTTTCTGGGTCTGCTTGCGGACGGCGTGGCTGTACTCCTAATGACTCTAAGCTAAAATGCTCTTGTACAAGTTTCTCAATGGATTCGTCTGTACTTACGTGACCGCATCGCTCTCCGGTTTGTGGTAAAACATGTAGTTTTGTCAGACTGCATATTTTTCCATGTAACGTCCAGCCAAGCGGTGTGCGTGACGCTACTGGTTGACCTTTCAAACCTACTCTCGCTTCCGAGGCGAGCAGGAGTGCCCAGTTGTCCTGCCCAATCAAGACTGTTGGTATGCCAGCGTCATATGCTAGCTCCTCGACTATAGGAGTCAGGTGCTCGAAGTTTGTTAAGTCCTTTGCACTTATTGACTGCCCTGATAGTTCGAGTCTGTCGATGGTTCTGGCTTCGATGTCAATGCCTTTAGTTGTGTATTTACCTCGTATATTTACCTTAACTCGTTGCGAGTTTGTAGCATCGAAGCGTGTGCCTGCTACGGCCTCGATGTAGAATGGTTCGTTTGGACCTTCTGCGCCTATCCGCTGTGCTACTTCAGTAGTAAGTAGAGTTATTGTCGATCCATCGTCCAACAAAGCAAATGTGTCTACTTTACCGTTTGGTCCCGATAGTGTCACTGGTACTACTTTCAGCAAAACTCGATTGTACGTGCGCGGCGTGCTCGTGTTGGTGATGACGGTGTGTGGCGTGGAGTCAGAGCGCGATGCCACGTGCTCTACCGCTGTGAAGCGAGGACTCTCTTCCCCGTCGTTTGCGGCGCTCGTTGCGCGACTTTTGTCACCATGGAGCAGCCTGTGATGATAGTGCTCGCAGTCTTGCACCTCACACTGCTTGCTCTTGCATCTATGCTTCCACGTACGTCGGTTCAGGCACCTGAAACATAATTTATTTTTACGTGTTATTTCCCATCTATCAGTTATCGACATTTTCCTAAAGTTAGGACAGATAGCCACGCTATCACAGTTGCCGTTGCATATCACACACGGCTTTTTATCGGTCTCTGCTATTTTAAGCGTCTTGTGAGCAGGTCGGTGAGAACGTTTCCGTTCGTGTTCCAGTTCCAATGTGGCGTGACGTGCATTGAGATCTGCCTCCCTAGTGAGAAATCGTCCCAACACTATTAGGCCAGGCTCTGCGTCACCTGCAGCCATCTCATAATCATACCACCTGCTCCTTAACGTGACCGACAACTTTTCTGAAATAACGGAAATCATTTCCGGGCTATACAAATACTCTGTCTTTCCTAGAGCTTGTACCGCAGCGATAGCGTTTGTTACTTTTGATGCGAACATACATATATCTGTAGGGTTATCTGACACTTTAGGCAACTGACGTAATTTATTTAACTCGTAAGTTATCAATGCGTGGGTTCGTCCAAATCTAGATTCTAACCTTTGCATAATTTGAACGGACGAGGCTCCGAGAAACAGACATTTAACTGCCTCTAACGCGGGCCCTTTCAACGCCTTTCTGAGGCGGGCTAAATTCCCTGCCTCTGTATGAGTCGACGCAGACTCATTATACGCTGCTTTAAAATGCAGCCATTCGCCGGGTTGGCCACTATACATAGGTAAATCAAATTCATACCTGCTGGCGGCGGGTTTTCCCCGCGCTACCTCTAACAATGCCTGAGTTAGTCCTTGTAGCAGGCTCCCCTCGTCGCTACGTCGCTGCGAGGTCGGTGGCGCGTCGTCACGCGTTATCGTCCGTGTGTCGTCGCGTCGCGGCGGCGTGGGTGAGTTTCTGTGTGGCGTCGTGGGTTGTGACGTCAGCGGATGGGTGTGGCCGCGGTGCCCGCTGAGGGAGTCTACAGCTTCCGTTTGACGTTTCGATGATGCAGCCGAGCTTCCCTCCAATAATTCTTCATCTGCTGATTCTGCCTCCAAGAGCGCTAACCTGGCGGCGGCGAGTTCCAATCTCGCCTGGGCCAACGCCTTCCTATTGGTTTTAGTCTCGTCTCGTGGTTGTTCGTGTGGTGTCGTCACCCCTGGGCTGTGACCTTGGGTCTGGTCCGACTCTGTGACGGAATAATTGGGCGGGTCTGTCGTCACCGCCGCTGTCGCCATTTCCGTGGAGACGGGCTCGTTCCCTTCCGTGGCCGCTGTGAGGGGTTCTTGCATACCGCGTGTCTTCACCATGTCTACGATATTGCATTCACCACACTACCACTTTCACGTTATATCGACCTGTAACCACGTGCCTGTACCTGTCCGGGTAGAAGGACTAATTGTACCTGTCCGGGTCGAAGGACCAATTGTAGAGGACGGAGTGGACTTGATGATGAATAAAAGTCAGTATTCACCACTATGAGATTATATTTCCATAGGTTTTAAAAATATATTACATTCGCTGATTCAGAACAAGTACAATTTGCATGGTTACAGTTCGATATTCTATCTAACGCGATACGAAAATACGAAACATGTGCACTCTTTCGCGTCCCGAGGCGAACAGAACGACTGCAATCGGTAAACGTACACGGAAGACGCTAAACTTCCGGTTCAGCTTTCTAGAAATTTCTGGAATGTTCGAAACTGTTGCCTACAGCAATCCCCCTGGTGTCGAGTGGAAAAAACCACAACATTCATTCATAACATAATAATGGTTCATTGATAAAAAGGGCGCCTCTAGTGTCGAGCAGCGCAAACAGTCGTTCGATATGTGCTAAAGTCCTTATCTTCTAACGCCATCTTGAGGCGAGTGGTGCAAACAAGGTGACATTTATTGTTGACTGTTCCCGCCACGTGACAACAGAGGACGCTACGTGGTATATCAGTCACACTTTATGTCTCAAATACTGAAAGCTCGTGATAAGGGTACTGTTTAATATCATGAATGTGACATAACCGACATAACAGACCGATAAGCAGAATGATCTAACTAGTGTCCATGGAGTTTCTTGCCCGCTCTTCTCCATAGAGATCTACTTCTTGGAACGGGCATCTACGGTACTTTCACAGTTTTTATGTCTTATGACTGGGACTGTAGCACCATAACTTTTTACTGTTTAATAACAATTATTCCTTTAATTGTCTCTGACAATTCAAAAGTGCCTGTAACTGGCCTACTTGAAATAAATGCTTTGATTTTGATTTTGAAGAGTATGTTAAGCCATTGGTCCCGGTTGTCAATTATTAACCTATGAAAGTCGTTACTGTTAGTTAGTAGCTCGAAAATCTGACAACCAGCCCTACCTAGGGGGTTCATTATCAAACTGGGTTGTGAAGGTCAGATCAGCAGTTGCTTCAGGTTAGACTGGAAGCCGACTCCAACATACATAGGTGGGAAAAGGCAGGCAGATAATGATCTATTTCCGAAAGAGTTTAAAACGTTTGTTTCACCGCTTATTGTGCTTACCCCGATAAGATGACGTGATCAAAATAATATTCTATAAACGCTCTGCGGGGGCTAGATTAGTATAATCCAGTAAGTGAACCTAATCATATTTGCTCGGAACAAAAACCACAGGAATGGTTACCGCAGACTTCGTACAAGCATTGAACTTGCCTCCAGTTGCAAGCGAAAGCGTTTCAAGTAAAGGTACTTTAGGACAAGGACAAATATATGGGTCACTTGGTGTGACCCATTTATTTGTATCTTAATTAGTTTCTTTCAGGATGCATAAACTTTAACTTAGATAATTAATTACCTACGTCAGTTATTGATCATCAATGACAAACGTAAAGTTTTTCATTTGGTAACGGATATGCATTGGATTTGCACCATGAAATTGCTAAGGCTATTTGGCTAACTTGGTAGTCACTGACCAGCGGTTGTCCACTGAACTTGGATGGCTTGATACTTTTATATTTTATCGACTGTTATGACGCTAAGTTGAGGAGTGCCTCAAGAGCGTTAGAATAGTTGATTTTAGGGAACATTTTCAAATAATAACATCAGCCTCCTAGTTAGGTATACTTAACATGCTGTGTGCACGCCAGCACCTCCGCAATCTGACAAAATTTTCGCAATCAAACATAAACATTCTTCTTTAGAGGTAAAGCTGAAAATCTATAAAAGAAATTCGACAGATAGGGTAGGTAGGTAGTTTGATGTACTGTCGTGCGTACATTATAGAAATTTTATTATTGTTATGCCGCGTACAGACATCGCGGGGCATGCGGCGCGAATGCCACACCACACATGTCTCGGGTACGTACTCGGCTTGAGCAAATGCGTCGTTTAGGAGGCATTCATGAATGTATCGTTGTGCACAGTGAAGGCCAGTATGCCGTATCGTAGGCATGTGTGTCGGTAACCATGAACCTGGAACGTTAAGGACTTTTGAAGGATCACCGTGGATTTTAGTCAGTAGAAGTCTGACAGTCCTTGCGGTGCCGCCCTGGGTGGAAGGATTCATTGGATGATAATGAGTCAATACCACGACTAAAAATAGGCATGTATGGTGTGGTGAGGACTGAGGCATTCGCGACGCATGCCTCGCGAGGCCTATGTCTTGAGCCGCGTTCAAGATATTATCATCACCTGTTCTTTGTATAGGTACCTTTTAATTTGTCAACCCGCCTCAGTTCTTAACTGGTTCCACGGTTTCTATATCTCCCTCTTGAAGGAAACTCCCCGTAATCCTCCTGCTACTATAATAATACACAAATTGTGTTGTATGTATGTCCGTCCGTTCGCGTTAACATGGCATGGATTAAAGAGACATGTTCGTAGTTTCAAAATTATTACATTTAGGAAATGAAACAGCTATAGACAGGGACTTAAATGTTAATAACACCTGCGTCTAAAATTCTAAAACTATAAATCTTTTGGGTTGGAAAGAAAAAAATGATGGCGAGTAGGATTTGAACCTGCGGCTATCAGATTCAGAACACCAGAAGTTCTTAACAATCGAGCTATCTTAGCCATACATACCGTATCAAATTAATCATTCCATTCCTAACGTCTAAGAAATGGCATGCGATCCGCAGGCTCTAGCACGACTTTATCACGTAAAGTAAATGGGAACTTTCTTCAATTTGATGGATAGAATTAGTTCCTCGTTCGTACCCAAGAATCGCTTTTTTTCTATATGATAATACGTCGTAATAATTCAACCACACTTTTTTTTAAGGTGCGCCTCACTGTGGTTAAAATACGAAAGTCTTACGAAAAATAACGCCTCTTTTACAGCCGTTCTGAAATGAGAATTGTCTGTCACTCGTATTCACAACGGTGTCACTTACCTACCTTAAGTGAAAACGTGGCTTGGTATCTTTTCAAGAGCGCAGAAATGTAATAAATAAATAACAAACAAGGTAATGAATTAATGTAGTAGTAGTAATGAATTAGATCAGCTAATGCATGTGAAAACAAATACTTTCGAAACTCTTGAAAAAAATTGTTTGCCTAACCAAAACTTTTTAAGTTAAAATGGCTGCGCTCGGTCGGTAGCCGCGACCGTTGAGTCGAGATTAAAAAGAACTTTAATTGATTACGTGAGCCACTGGGCTCTAGCAAAAAAGGCACAAAGTCCTCACGCCAACTAATTAACGCTCGATTTAAAGTTGAAAAGAAATCTGTGAAGAATGCGCTGGTAGTAAGTATCTACTATTTTATATTTCTTGTAATAACAGAAAGGGATGAAATCAAGGGGTTGTTTTTTAGAGTCGAACAACCACGCCAGCTCCTTCGCCTGCGATTCAAAACTCAATGTGTTAATCTAGTGTATAAACGATCTGTATACTCAGTTTCATAAAAATCCGTTTAGTAGTTTTTGACAGAGTTACGAATATCCATCCATCCTCACAAACCTTCGCATTCCAAAATAAGATTGTAGCCCACTGGTACCGTTAAGAGAAACGAAGCTACACGCGGTCAATGCTCTAAAGAAAGGAACCTCCTGAAAATGCGCGCCTTGTACAGTACCCTTAGCACGAGTTTTCAGTATTTGACACGTAAAGTAAGGGTCCACCCTTTATAGCAGAACTTTTTACTTCATAATTTTATTTTGCATAGCAACGGATAGCATAAACCTCTTTTCGCAGAAAATCGTTTCGCATACACTCATTTACCATAACACCGAAACCCATAATTTTGTAAGTCAGAATCATCTTTAGGCATAAATTTCATTTCCATAATAATCAATAAGTATAACCATCATATCGTAGAAAGTTCACAACCAGAATCATCTTTTGGCATATATTTTATATCCATAATAATCAAAAGTATAACCGTCATATCGCAGAAAATTCACAGCAGGCATGGCAGCAGGCATGGCTTCTGTCACGGCTCCGGCGCTGCGGGTCTCCGGCGGTCCCACGCGATTATAAATTACACTCTAGGGGTAGGACAGACAAGACTACGTGAAGTCGGTTTTGCAGCGATTCATTTCTGTCACTAACTTTTGTACTTAGCACACCATATTGACTTTATAAAACATATATTTTTATTTTTTATTATGACTATTAAATTATTTCTATTCTGAAATTCTGTGATCTTCGAAGTATGTATACTAAGACAAATATTCCAAATAATTGTCGCTCTAAATAAACGTTATGCTAAATGAAATTATGCAAAATTGTAACTCTGACAAAGGTAATTATGCCCAATACAATTCTGCCATCTTAAAAGTATCCCAATTTAAATTCGGACATAAAAACATTCGGCCAAAAAACAATTATATTAAATATTTTTTATACCATAACAATGTTCGTTTAAAAAAGTTTCTGCCAAGTGAGTTCTGCCAAATAGGTTTCGGAGCAACAAGTTTCTGCCAGATAGAGGGCACCCGTAAAGTAAACTTGAACTTAGACAATTTCAAATTGACAATTTTCAAGGAAAAAATTTGGTTCCTTTTTCGGACACCAGAGGCGCTGTTACATTTTTTTCATACAAGAAACGCTGTAAATACTGGAAAGACGCTGTAAAGTAAAAGAGTAAAAACTCGTGCTAAGATTTTTTTATACAATTACAAACGACAAAAGCTGACGGTGTACATCCATGTCATGACTAAATATTTTGTTATCCATTACTATTTTTGACATTTTGTATAATTGGGAATATTTTATTATTGTAATTATTGTTCAAATTTAATATTTTGTGACTTGACAATGATTCTAAAATTTTAATGATATACTTAGCAATTTCTATAATATAATATAATTATGATTGGAGAAGATAACTTATGTAATTTAAATTCAATAAATTATGTAATTTAAATTCAAGCTCATTGACGCAATGTTAAATTTTGTATGCCAATAATGGCTGGTTGTAGCGAACGACACTTAATATTTAACATCCACTGTACCTATGACTCACAAATAAATTTTCTGATTCTGATTCTGATTACGGAAGAACAGCTTTCTGAATGAATCAGGTCCCTGATCCAGCTGCCTAATGAGAGTCTCTTTAGTTTTTTGTCGTAGCAATTAAACCATTGGCCGTCGCGACTATCTGTACCCTTAGAAAGAATTTTCACTCTTTTACTTTACAGCGTCTTTCCAGTATTTACAGCGCTACTTGTATGAAAATATGGAACAGCGCCTCTGGTGTGCGAAGAAGGAACTAATTTTTTCATTGAAAATTGACAATTTGAAGTTGTCAAATTTCCAGTTTACTTTACGTCTCAAATACTGAAAATTCGTGCTAAGGGTACTGCACAATGATTGGTATTGAGTTCACATCATACCAGTGACAGCCTCGCAAGCTAAGATACAGTACTTGGTCTGCCTACTTGTTTTGGCTTTCACGAGGTTTTCTTATTATAATATTACAGCTGTATTGTCCCACTGATAGCCAAAGCTCCCCCATTCTTCCTGAGTGAGTGATTGTCCATTTACCACAAACCTGGACAGTACATGCCTTGTTAAATAATAATATTGACTTGGCAAATTCAGCTTGCTCCTAAATTGCATTACATTTTTTTTCTTAGATAGCACCTGTTTTTAACTTGGTATTAAGTCTTGCAGTAGAAACACACAAAAACGTCATGGTCTATGGTATTGTTTTTTTTTTTATTCAATATACACTCACGGCTTTCCTCTTAATTTTGTTCGAGTGCCGAATGTTGAAGACATGCTATGCCTTTATTTTACTTGGAAAAATTGACTCGGCCCATCGTTTATGAGGTACACCAACGGAAAAGGGGCCGAAACTACCCGGAGCTTTTAGCAAGAAGGGTTCTTTCATTATTATAGCCTGGCTTACTCACTCCGCTTTTTAAAGCACACCACGTTGTTTCTAAATTATTCTTTACGGTCAACTTATTTATCGATTCTCTATGAAACAAGTTTTTTTAGTCTATGGATATTTTTTGCCTATTAGATATTGACTGGATTTGTTATCTGTACTCGCTATCAATAAACAGTCTTTTTCTCATTCGTAATCGCAAAACGCCCAATAAAATATAATTATTTGTGTAAATTCGCACATTCTACTTTTATTGGCGGGCGGACGTGATCAGATTACAGTTCGGAGCAAGCAAACAATTTTACGATAGTATTTATGGCATTATACACGGGAAAGTGTCCCTGATACCGAACCCAGCCCTCATTCAGGGCTATAAATTATAATCGAAAAGAGCCCACAACTCGAGTCGCCAAAACGTGGAAATTATTACGTTTCCCGCGCTCACCCGCTGTCAATGTTGCCAGCGGCTATATTTTATTTATACCTTTTACGAGTGTTGCCAGCCATAAAAAAGTTTTAGTGGGTGTTGTAAAAGTAAAGGTTTTCTCTCTCGTTAGAATACATCGTTGATAGGTTACAGGAATAGTGTTTTATTAAACATTATTTTTTAAGGGGTTATTTTGACATGTCGTTTATTAGAAAGTTTAGCACATCGTGCTTCACGCACACTCCTGTTTATTTATACTCGGCTACTGTTAGCTGTAACGAAAATCGCTTAATCTTATCACAAGCCCTTTTTTGTCTTCTTCTATGTAGATAGAAGAAGACAAAAAAGGGCTTGTGATTATTGATTACTATCTTAGTAGAAAACAAAAACTATAACAGAGCTCATTATTTAAACATTGACAATGCTGTAATTTCCAAGAAACATGTTGATACAATCGAGTGAAAAAGCGCCATTGTAATATAAGTGTTTACTTTGAGCGGTATATGTTCGGCAAACAACATTTATAACCAAATGCGGGTAGTTTACACTGTTACCGAATGTACCTGTGAGTGTCTGTGCAATATCCGCTCCTACCTCATATCCGCTGTTCCTTCGCCGCCTTAAGGCCGCGACTGAGTGCGTGAGCGTAAGCGAATGATCAAAAAATTCCCCTTAGCATAGATTACCTACATAGTACATATAGCTCTAAGTACTTAACTATGCGACCACGATAAGGGAGAAGCTGCGATGGCGCCATATTGTGGCGTCGTCATGCACGGTATTAAATAAACATACATCATAAATATAATAACAGTAGTAAATTAATTATTAAATTAGTTTCTTAGGCCCCGTTCCCGATGCTGGTGGGCTGCTACTTTTTTAAATGTTTTTGAAGTGAAAACTTCTTTAGCGGCGTTGTACACTTTTTCTGTAATGGGTAAAAAATTTAAAACTCGCGTCAGGGTCACGTGACCCTGATCGAAAATGAGTAAGACGTCATTCAAATTAAAAATAAAACATAGTAACAAAAAAGTTTTCACTTCTACCGGCACTCCTGGAGTGCAACCTTTTTTTTTATTATTTTATTTTGTAAGAAATATTCGAAAATGTAAATAAAAGAGAAATAGTAAATAATATTGCAAAAAAACTTAATTTTCAAGTGACTGTTTTGCAATCTATAGGCATTTGTTGAACACGAAAAGTGGTCATATTAACTTTTGAACTGTAAAAAGTAGCACCATATCTAATATCTTTAAACGAGCAATTCTTGTATGAACTTTCCCATATATATCAGGATCTTGAAACGGCTCCAGGATTTTCATGAAAGTTTTACAGATTAGGGGTTTTTCGGCTCAAGGAATCGATTATCCCAGGTTCGAGAAAAGCTCGGTTCCCAAGATATAGACATTTTAGAAACCAAGCGAAGCTCGGTCAACCAGATATTTATGTCTTAAAATATACTTTTAAAATGAAATTGTAACTGGAAATGAACTTTCCCATGCTGCCTGTTCAATTTGATCCACACTTCCCAGGATACCCTGTTTAGTTTTTACAACGATAATAAATCGCTTCATCTTATAGCGAAGGTACCTGCCTTAGTCGAAGCAGTAGCAAAGCAAGCGAGCTAGTGATATTGAGAGAGGAGGCGTTCCTACTGCCGACCGGTTTCACAGCTCGAATATCTAAGGATATAAGATTTGTGGCAGGATAATGTTACTGACAGATACTCGTAGATACTCCAGTTTTGTTAAGCCTTTGAAATGTTTCCATAATAATATTAGTTTATAGATTTATTTCTGTCATACATCTCGGTATGTGATTGGATCCCGTTTATCCGGCTCAAAGGACCATTAAGATGTATGTGGTTTGAGGGTAACCTTGAGTTGATTACTGTGATTGATATTAAATAAATGTATAATTGCATGATAGATGATAGCACGCGGTATAAATGCTATTCGTGCACTAAATTCACAGGCCCAGCGCAGGTAATATGCTGACATATTGATATGAAACTTATTAACACGACATCCATCGTACCCTTATCACGAGTTTTCAGTATTTGAGATGTAAAGTAAACTGGAGCTTTGACATTTTCAAATAGTCAATTTTCTAGGAAAAAAATAGTTCCTTCTTCGCACACCAGAGGCGCTGTTCCATTTTTTCATACAAGAAACGCTGTAAATACTGGAAAGACGCTGTGAAAACTCGTGCTAAAGGGCTATTGAAGGACACCGTGGATTTTAGTCAGCACCAGTCTGACAGTAAGGGTTGGGAGGACTCATTTGATGATTTTGCCACGTTAAAAAAAATAGGGCACTGTTCCCCGCGACTTCAACGATATCGTCAACCCAACTTTTGGTCGGCTCTGTTTTCTTCGTACATGTGTTTCTAGGTTTCTTTGGCCAAACGTTGGCCACTATTCGGTTAAAGATTTACTCCGTCTGCCATATTTGAATGTAGGTGGTAAACTTCTCAGACGCCCACGGGGACGGACGTCTATCTCCGGCCACCGAAGGCGCGGGAATGGGCGGCGAGTAATGAGCGACTCGCTGTCCGATCATGCCCAGGTCGAAGGCGCGTTGTTTGCCACGCGACCAAAAATTGTCAGTACGATAACGGGTAGAGAGCCAAAGTCTGTCGGGGTCGCGGGACTAAACAGCCACCGTGACCCCGGAACGTAAAGGGTTATTGAAGTACACCGTGGATTTTAGTCAGAACTAGTCTGACAAACCCTCTTGCCCTGCCTTGGGTGGGAGGTCTCAGTTGATGATTTATCATGCTAAAAAAAAGGAGGCGAGTTCCTCCCGGGACTGTCTAAGCTGGGTACCGTGGCTCTGGAACGGAAAGGGCAACCGAAGGAGCAGGGTGAACTTTTAGTAAGTAAGAGTCTGTCAGTTCTTTCTACATCGAGCAGGGTGGGAGGACTCAATTAATGATTTTTTCCATAAAAAGTAAAGGCTAAGAAGTAAATTCTTCAGATTTTAAATTATACGTCTTTTTCACTGATATAATGTAAAGTTACGGTACAGTAATAGTATGACATTTACACTCAGATATTGTAATGAGAAATCGAATACATAAAATTCTCTTTAGATATTATCTATTAGAAATCTCTACATAGGATTTTCTTTTTACAAAATAAAAAAAACTAGTAAAAGTCATTGCTCCCTAAATAAGTCAATGGGTGAGACCCAACACCGTAATCCCATGTGCCCATGTTACCCAGTCCTTGATAAATTGGTACCGAACACTTCCTTGGGGTACAAAAGCCTTACGCGTCTGATTAAGGGACGAAAAATCCAATAATTTGACATAAACTTTCCATGCCACATTGAGACGCTCGAAACGTTTGGAGTATGTTGTACACTAGCCGGTGAAGCGAAGCGATGCTTTTTATTAAAAAAAAAAAAAAAAAAAACGCTAGGAATTTCTTCTTGTATCGTGGGTGCATTTACAATTTCATAGATAACTACATACTTTTTTTTTATAAATAACATTAAAAATGTTTTCGTAGGTCCTTTTAAAAAAAAAACGTTGCCCCACACTAGGAATTTCTTCCTGCATCGCACTATGGGGCATTTAGGCGATCTAGCTGGTCAAAATTATTTACGTTACTAATTGGTTCTGAAACCGATTACTAAGGCTTTCTGTGCGTAACTAAGACATGTTCGGTAAATAAAACAGAGTTGGGTAATAGACTTATATGTATTAATGTAATCTATAAAACTATTTAAAGATAACACCTACAATTTTACAAAACTTACGTAATTTACATAAAATTCACTGTTTACTAATTAATATTACAGCTACAAAGACTAAAAAAAATGCATATGTAATTTCTTCCTTTTTATGAAAAATCATAATCGCCTGGATGGGTATTTTACAGTTTGATAACAGATATTAAGTACATATTTAAAACATCATAGTAGTATTGATCATAAGTTTGCTTTTAATCACCCTTTTCATCATAAAGTTTCTGGAAATTCGGAAAACGAAGATTCTGTGTCTTCAGATTCGGAATCAGGATGAGGTTGTGTTGCATTTTATCAAAAATGTGTTTTCTGGTTAATAGTCTTACATCTGAAGGACAAGCATTAAAAAAAAACACGGAAATTGGTCATTGAGTTCAAATGAATTATTATTTGGATATTCACGTTTGAAACTATATACCACACTTTTAAGGGACCAAATTTTTCCCGTGATAAATAAAAAGTGCTCTCAATTACTCCCTGAAAAGTCTCCAAACTATCAATCGAAGTCCCTGCAAAATCAGTTCAGTTTTTTCAAAGATTAGCCCGCATGAAAAATCCCTTGGTATTTCTATACTGAGGATATTTCTGAAATCGGACTAAATCGGAACAGATTTTTACTTTTCTAGAAAATAGTGACATGGGGCTACCAATATAATTTGAAAAGAGAGCCGGGACGCATCCTGAAATACAACTTATCCTCCAATCTTTGTAAAAAAATTGTTAAGAATGTATAAAAAAATTCTCTTACCAGTTAAATTAAAAAAAATAGGAACAAACATTGTTGTGATGATAAAAATATTACTAATATATTCTTACATACCTGCTTCTACCATATTTATCACAAAATCTCTCAGGAAACTAACACGAATCATAAAAAATAACTTCGAAAATGATGAAAAATAACTGTTGCGAATGATACAAGCGCGCACTTAAATAGACGATCGAAAGTCGACGGTCGTTACAGGCGGCCACGCGGGTGGAAAAGCGCTGATACGCGTTTTTTGTGTGGTCCAGTCATTGTATTTTGTAACTCAAGTATTATTTTGTCCGGATTCACTATTTTGGAATTTGAATAATGGCCAGCTAGATCGCCTAAATGCCCCATAGTGCATCGTGGATCCGTTTCCAAACACAGAAACTTACATAGACAAAACACCCAGACCTGGAACAACTGCTAGCAGATTATACAATCAATTTTTGTTTCGGGCGGGGATTAAACCGGCGACACTTAGCCACTGCGCCAACCGTGTTGCTTTCGTGGGTATGTCACTGAAATTACTATCTAGATAAATAATTATCCCCTTAGTAAGTGTGATGGTGACTTTCTTAAAGGCTCGCGGGACTGTACTGTGACTCTGGAACGCAAAAGGCTATTAAAGGAACATCGTAGGTTTACGAGTCTGAGAGTCCCTCCCGATCCTCCCAGGGTGGGAGGACCCATCTCATGATTTTCTATGCTAAAAAAAAGGGTGAGTTTCTAGAAGGGTTTAAATAATGATTGATTTGTAGCTAATGCCAACGACTTTAGTCACGTGGAGTTCGATTACTATCCTATGGGATTATATTACCGGGATTAAAAGTGCCCTATATGTTAATCCAGACAATAATTATCCTTGTGGCAAATTATTATTGAGTTACAAACTTACATCCATTCAAACATCCAAACTAGTACTAGTATTATAAATGGAACGCTGTGTTTGTAGGTGACAGTAAAATATTTTTCATTTACCTACAGTAAATACATAGGAAGTATAATTTTCACCCAATTGTTTTGCTGTGCCTTACATTTTTTTGACCTATGAAAACATTTATTTCATTTTTTTACAGAAGTTTTTACAATCGAATATATTATTAAAAAACAATATTTAAAAAAACAGTAGTCCATTAGCATCGGGAACAGGGTCCAAAAGTAGCGAACTTTTCATATTATAGCTTTACCTCGTAAGTGTACAAAAGCTTTTTATTCGTAAGGAATTGAGCAATCTATTCTGTCGGTAGTAAATTCCGGTAGAAGTGGAGGCGACACTTTTTGTCCGCATCCGGAAATAATCCGGACCTATTCCATATTACCTACATTGTTAACATAATATATATTCAGGAGCGCTAATATACATATATACTTAAACGATATAACAATACGACATTCTCATAGAAAAAATGTGATTTTAAGGTGATTGCGTCGATGTAGCCCGCGAAATTCAAACATTTTTACGTTTTTTACAATTTGCAGGCCAGTGACATGTTGTAACTTTATCAAAATAAAAGCTGCATCAAAGTTAGATTTCGGAGATTTTAACACGATGCAGCTTTTCTATGTGAGAGCTGGTGGAGCGAATGTTTTGATAACTTTTATATTTAAAATTATACTTGTTATTACCGCAATTCATATTTCGATAAAGTTACAACATATCACTGGCCTGCAAATTGCAAAAAACGTAAGAAATTTGAATTTCGCGGGCTGGATGGAGCATCCCCCTTAAGTATGAAATTATACGTTTAATATTAAACTCAGTAAAGGAAATGTTAAGTTACAGTATAACATTTTGTTTATATTATAGTCAACTTTATGATAAAATATTTTTATGAGTTATTATTATTACTTACGTAGTTGTTATTGCACTAAATAAATTCTATTGTAAACCCAACATGTCATTGTGTAGACTATTGAGCCTAGAAATTGTTATGTTGAACAGTGGTGAATATGAACTTAGTGAAATAAAAATTGATAGAAATAAAATCATTTAGATGCAGTTTCAACTTATGAAACTATAAAGGAATGATGCCATTCGAGCATAGCTGGTGCGTCCGAGCAGAGCGCGCAGCATCCTATCCAAACCAAAAGTTAAGGCTTTGTTCGGACTATTTAGTAGATGGTTTTTTTTTATTAATGATAGGTTCGCGTTTGACCACTATCTCACCTGATGGTAAGCGAAGATGTGGTCGACGATGAAGCACGCTTATCGCTTGGTCACGGTTTATGTGAAGTTTGCATAAATCGTTCGAGCGGTTCTTCATTTCTTTTTTTGTAACAAATGTATTCAACAAATGGCGGATCATTTTATTAGTGGGGTTTTGCTGTCAAAGTAGCGAAGCACGTACCGGGCCGCTAGAATTCTATTATGGTCAGAAAATGCAGCAGCTCTTTCTGTCATTAAAGAGAAAATAGATGAATTTTCTCTAGCAAAATCATAACGTTTCCCTTCTAGAGATATGGGTTGGCTGTTTGAACTGGTGAACAATTAGTTGCTATCATACAAAATAGCTTCGAAAACAATAATAAAGTAGGTTAACCACACAAAACGGGCAACAAAACCTTAATCTGTGAAATTACTTCGCAAGTAATTCGCGTAAACATTTTTTCGTCAAACTTTTCCAAAGATTGATTAAAAAACTTTTTTTTTACTATCGATGACAATATGAAGTAAATTTATTGTCCAACTTTTTTTATTTATTTTCTTAATACAAAGTCACATTTGGCAGGAAATTAACCGTTTAAGGTCCACGATTGACATTTGCGGAGCGGAAAATTATGTACTGCTGCGCTCAAAAGTGGTTGCTCATACAAATATTTTTGTTCTACTTCGCAATAAAAAGGTATTGAAGGAGATTCGAATCGCCAATCAGCTTTCCACAATATATGTCAGAAGCGTGCTTTCAGTACTGTTATACATACAATATACATGTTGTGCGCTCGTGGTTGTAATTTGACGAGATTTACCCCCTTACTTATAAAAACTTGTGTTGTTTAGCTACCGATCAAATATCACCTGTCCTTGTCATTTCTATTTCAATAAAATAGAGATGGCAAGTGACTTAATTGCTATTTAAGATAAGAAACATCTAATTAATATTTATAAGTAAGACCCTTAATTACTTTTTAGAGATAAACAAGCAACTCTATCGAGTTTTTGGCTATTTTTTTAAATAACGGTCTTGGTCTAATTGATATAACCTATGACCAGTGGTCCACTTTGGCCCTGGATCGTGAAAACTGGAAGTCATGGGGAGAGGCCTTTGCCCAGCAGGGGGATGATGTAGGCTAGCAGTAACAGTAACAGTAACTTTAATCTAAACAAGAGTCAATAGCAAACCCATCTCAAATAAAACTAAGTAACACTTGTGCGCCTCATTGTACCGTCCTATTTTATTATTTGCGGTACCGGTGCCGGTACATTACCTCTCTATCGACTAGGGTCCACCATCTTACTTTTTGGATCATTCTGCTATTGTTATGTTACAATTGGCCTGCTTAAACGGCGCATGATCAAAGAAAGTTCGCATGATTTTGATGTCAGCCGCTCATTTGTTTATGAACTTGCGGTTACGGTTATTGCATCAATGTTATAGTTGGTTGAATGAATTGTTCTTCTTTATTAGATGTTATTAACGCGTCATTGGTCAATTTCTGATATTGGCTGCACGCTTGGCTATATTTTAATCAAAGTTGTAATAATCTAATATTATTAATGTGAAAGTTTATGAAGAAGTTTGGTGAAAGAGTAACAAATAAGGTTGACTGTTAGATAATGCCTTGCGGCATTAAGTCAGCCTTATGTACCACAATTGTATGTAAAAGTTAAAATAAATAAACAGAAATCCATCCTACGGATTTGGATGAAATTATATGCTAGTAAATAATAATATCAATCAATATTATTTTCATGAACCTTTTTAACCGGCTTCCATTGTTTTTGCTCCGTAACGTAATTTATTACTTCAGTGCTACGCGGCTACGAGATTTCGTAGCAATATGGCGCCTACGTTGCGTAGCACGTATGTGCTATTATGCTTGTCTAACACTTTGCTCTGGTATTTATTTATTTATTATTTATTTTATTTTTATTCGGAAGGCTTACAGACAAATAACTATTATAATGACAAGATTACAAAACTAAATTGCTAATTACAAGCCCTCACACTTAAATAATTATATTTCCATTACCTAAAGGTCGTAACTAATGAATTTATGATAAATTCTGATATTTGTATAACATATTAACAGCTATAGTTTATGAGGGTAGTTATACAAATAACACAAAAAACTCAAATGCAGCCAGGTGCCGCTTGTACAAAAAATGGCTTCGCTAAGAGCCTTCTCACTGCGCTTACATTGGTGCAGAATAGGTCAACGTCTTGTTCTTGTCTTGTTTAGATTATAATCGTTAATCGTTGTAGAGAAATCGATCCTACGACAAGAAGCACAGCAGTTCATTTCTCAGCCACTGCGCCGAACGTGACGTCAAAGCTACGTAGTCAACGTGGCGCACCATGTTAACGAAGGATGTGCATGGAAAGAATTACCTTTCCATGCACATCCTCCGTAATAAAATAAGTTTTTTTTTTAATTATTAAGAGGAAACAGCACGGCCGTTTTTCCATACAAACGTAGTCCCCTGTTTTCTCCCTGGATAATGCCAGTAGAGCAATAATTTTTTTACAAAAAATCTATGACCACTATTGACATGTCTCTATGTTTTCCCTTTTCCCATAAATTAATTATGAAAAGAGATATGAACATTCAAAATCCTAAAAAAATGGCCAGATTTTCCGCTGTGTTCAAATAATCAGTAAACAAATTTGACGAGATTATATAAAAAAAGGAAAACATAGGAACACGGCCAATGCCTTTCTTTATTTTTTAAAGGAAAAAGTAGTGAAATCGGTTAAGTTTTGGAGGAGTAATCAGGGGAATACGAATCGTTGATTTTGTGATATTTTAAAGGTATTTTCGGTCCAAGCTGCAGTTGTCTCCTTCGCGCTCTGTAACTCTGTTGTGGGCATTGTGCGACAGCAACAGATTTTACAAATACCTATTTTTCAATTCTCCAGCCCTTGCTGTTTCCTCTTAAGAAACTTTCGATGTTTAAGGCGCGTTTCTACTTTAGACGTTACTTGTATACAAGTTGCAAATTGTATGCAACTTATACTTGCTTACATGTTACAAGTTGCAAGTAGCACCAAATAAACATAAAACAATTATAATGATTTATTTATTTATTAAATAAAATAAAAAATATCAGCGATGTCGCCCGCTCCCCCTCCTTCCCGAATTGCCTACGTCACTCAGGACCAAAGCATCTTTCAACTAGGGAAAGAATTTTTGAAATCGGTCTAGTAGTTTCGTATGTAGTTAAAAACGATTATTTCACCATTATAAACAGACACTCCAATTTTATTTATATGTAGATATATCGGAGATAGGTAGATGTAGGTTGTTCTTCTGTTCAGACCTCCACTGCGGCGCTCTACAGGGTGCTTCATAAAATATTTTATGACACTAATAAACTCGAAGGCTGCCTACAAGAGCGAGTTTACTAACGTACCAAGTTGTCAGCGTTAAACGACCGAGAAATTAGATATATACCTTTACGTACCGGCCGGCTTGCTTAACGAAGGAAATTATACGGATAAAAAGTTTGTTCTGTCCTTTATTTTATCTAGTTAATGAGATGTTTTGGCATATGAGTTAATGTCAACTGTTAATATGGAATTTTTGGTGGTATCGCACAAACGATGAGGCACTTAGTATGGGTTGTTGTATGTTCGCCACAAAAATATATTCTAATCACCGGCAAGTCTTTTCAAATTCAAAAATGTTCTTCTTTCTTAGTTTATTTTGAACATCATTTACATTGATGACCGAAAATATCGTGAAACGAGGAAACCTGGGGAGTTATTACAACGCCTTAAAACTAGGCTTATTCGGGCGAGTGAAAGTGACAGACCTATACACGTCATCTAGCGCCATCTCGTTCACTCACTGGAGCAAGCCTGGTTTTAAGACGTTGTAATACCCCCCCTGGGCTTATATAATAGATGTATCAGTGGTCTGTAGTGTTCTCAGATGTGGTTTAATTAACTCTATCACCAGAAGGCGGCCTTATACGAAAATGAAAAAAGACTGCCATGATGAAGCATTTCATTCACTGCCATTCAAGAGCGGAATATTTATTTTTTGTTAAAAAACAGATTTTCATTGAATCCTCTGGTTCGTCAATTATGCTCACGTCACTTGTCATTACTTACGCGTCACAGAGAGGGACGTGTGTAAGAGGAAACACTCTGTATATATTTTTAAGCGACTGTGTGATTTCTTTATTTTTGCCACATTTAATAAATTGATGCTTATTACTTGTTGTTTTAAAAGTGTTCCTAAAGACAATGACTGTATTGTTGAGTCTATAATTTCCATCAACATTTTCCCAATACCGACTCTCTGTTTTAAAATTAAATTAAATATAATTAAGACTTTATTTTTGATTTATAGCATTCTATGTATTAAGCGATAATTCAAAATACTAAATCAAAACCGTAAATAAGTCCTATACTTGTTATTTTTGATAAGTGGCTATAAGAAACTTAATGGCTTAAATAATAATTAACTTTTTTTCTAGATAGATTAGAGAAATATCACAATAATTTTAATTTGTCACCAAACCGTTAGAAGTGGTATAATTTTGTTTTTTTTAATAACCATTTTTATATCTGGCATCAGCTATGAGCCATTAACAGATTTTCTGTTTCCATTTTGTGTTTCAGGAGATATTTCAGTAAATACTCAACTATTCTCAAAACTAATCCACCCTCAGCTTAGTGTCTTTGGTTTAATTTCAATACCCGCCATCGTTTCAGCCTTGTGACGTCATTATTATACTTCTCGAAGTCTCTGGGGACCCTGGTTTGTTTGGTTTTTGAGCCTTTCTTTGTAATTTGTAACAAATTATTAACTTCTTCATTAATGGTTGATATAAGTTGCCACTTAGTACGAAATCTACTCAAAATAGGTTGGTCATATTGGTCATATTATATTAGAGAAGAAAAAGAAAAGGAAGCCAAAGATATAAACCAATTTCCTTAAAAATAAAACAAAGGCCCAAGTATATTCAAGAACCATCACGTTTATACCTTTGCGTATAATACTCTACCGTTTAAAGAAATCGAGTCGAAAATCAAAATCATACAAAAAAGTAGGTAGGTTAAATTCTGTCAAAAGTATATATACAGGAAGTTCTCAATCCGTCATCCGCCTGCCAGAGCCAATAACCCGTTCGATCTCGGAGCAAATCATGCAGAACGTTTTATGTACACCTTTTATTTTCTACCCATTATTGGTAGCAGTGAGATTTTTATTGTTACAAGCAAGAATACATAAAAAACGAGATGTATCGAAGAATATTGACGTCTCGGGGAGGCGGCGCGGTTGGTTTTTAGGGATCCCAAAGGGTAAAACGGAATCTTAACTAAGGCCCGTATTACTCGCCTCAAACTGCGAAGCAGTCATGCTCGCGAAGGAGGAGGCGGGCCTCGTGAGGGAGAGGACAGCGTCATCCCTCTGAGTGCTGGACGCCCACGGCGACGGACGTCGCAAGACGATATATCCGGCCACCGTAGGCACGGGCGATTAAAGGGCAACTCGCTGTCCGACCATGGACCATGCCCAGGTCGACGGCGAGTTGTGTTCCACGCGCGCATCAAAGAGCGTCAGTATGATGACGGGGTCCTCCTCTAGAGGGCTAAAGCCTGCCGGAGTCGTGGGACTTATCTCATTATCGTGACCCCGGAACATAAAGGGCTATTGAAGGACACCGTGGATTTTAGTCAGTACAAGTCTGACAGTCCCTCTCGCTCTGCCCTGGGTGGGAGGACTCATCTGATGATTTTACCACGGTAAAAAAAAGGTGTACAAACCCTATCACAGCTCAAAGTAAACACTGATGAAAAGATATCAGTTTTTAAACAGAACATAAAGAAGGGTTATTTGGCGCACAAAACCTCCACATTCACGCCAATATGTCAATCGACCCTCGAATCTCTCGTTAAAAAGAGACAGTGAGTGAAAGAGCAGGCACGTGGGTATAGCCAGATACGTGGGTAACAAAGAACATCGCTGCCGAAATTGACATCATTTTCCACGCGAAAAATTCCTCTGATCCTCTTTGAAATTCCACAAATTTTATTGCTGCGTTCTTTGGTGGGGTAACATTCCAGTATTAGCGAAATATCGCCTATGTGTAGCTTGCTATCGTAATTACGAATAATAGCTTCGCTATAGGGTTTTTTTCTATGATTGAAGACGTAGTAACAATCTTGGCGTTCTTTACGTGAAATTACAAGTTTAATTTCATAAAATCTAAGGTTACTTCCAATTAAACTATAGGTAATAGATTGGCACACAACAAAAGTTTTGTTGATATTAACTAGTATGTATTGTATTGTATAACGGGCTAGTATCCGCAATTCTACGTCATATGCGCGTATTTACGCTACAATGCTACAACTCGAAAATTATCCACGTTAAAATCCGCATAAAGCTATCCTATGTTAATCCAGATTATAAACAATCTGTTTACCAAATTTCATCCAAATCAGTTCAGTAGTTATTGCGTGAAAGAGTAACAAACATCCATCCAAAAAAACTTTTATACTCTTTTAGGATCTACTGTATTCGATCGCGTCGCTTCGCCCCTTTGCAGTCCGTGTACTGCCACCCTTAAGCTGCCAAAAATATATTCAACGGAGTGTACGATATTAATTAGAGCTCCTGACATTTTGGATCGTTTTACTTAATACTTTTTTTCTTAAAATCGATATTGTTTTGGAAAAGTGCCCTAGCCACGATAAGACGTGATGTGTGCGATGTTTATCTGCATTACTTTTATCTTGTATGTCAGTTTAATACTGAATTGATGGAATCTTACTCTTCTTCTTACTATAATATATTTATTTAAAAATAAATTAATTATTCACAAAAACTATACAACATTCCTATGAAGTCCCTGACTCCCGAGCTAGGTTCAGACCTGTGTTACGGAAGTCAGTGCCCTCTCCCATCAAGTGATTCTTACGTGAATAAATAAAGCATATTACTCATACTATAAATGTGAAAGTTTGTGAATATTGTACGATTGTTACTCTTTTACGTAAAAACTACTGAACGGCTTTGGATGATTACACGGATAACCGGTGATTTATCCTAACTTTCGAGTTGTACCAGCCGAAGTGGCTAGCAAAAGTATGATTATAAATCTTGAGATCTTGACAGGATTGGCCACATTGCCGCCAAGCACTACATGATTATTAGGCCGGCAGAAGCTCCAAAACGCAAATTACTGACGTTGCTCAAAAGTTCGCTAAGGAGAACGGCCACGTTTGTCGCCCGTCCAATAAGCTGTGGGCTAGAATATCCACTTTAGTGAGTCCGGACAAAGCTAGAGGTAGTTATGATTTTTTCCTATACAAAGAAGACGTAGTGAACGAGCTCGACAGAACCAATGACGCCCAGTTAGTGGTTCGAAAAAAACTTGGTCTAGTAGTGACATTAAAAAAAAAAAAAACTATTTTTATATTTGATAGCTTAGTTGTCAATCTTATACAACGTGTAACGTTAATAGCGCAAAACCTCTCGTGGTGTAACTCAGCCCATGTTACTGATTAATGTTTGTTCTAAAACTTTTGGAAAAAAATATTTTAAAAAAAAAGATTTTTCATGCAAAATAAGAAATTGATCGGGCCTATCAGTATGAAAAATCTGCTGTGGTCTCCTGTAAGTGAAGGAGTACACCTACTAACTGCTTTGTGTTATTCTGTGTCAACGATTTGTGTATAATCTTTTGTTGGAGATCCTAAATAAATAAATATGACAAAAATGCTGACTATTATTCTTATTGTACTTTGCAAAAACCGTGCGCTACCTCTCAAAATAGCTAAAAGTGTAGTACGAAATCAAACACGCAATACTCACTCACTACTCCACTCTCCCATATCGCGTCTCAATCCCAAATCATTTCCCATACATAAAAAAGAAAATCATTGGTGAATAGCGTTTAGCTTACAATTGAACAGCTATAACGCCATTGACGCAATTAAGCACAGATTTATAGCCTTACAAAGATATAAACACACGAATGAACGCTCGCCGGGAATACCGCCGGATTGTCGCCTCTGACAGATTTATACATTGCACTGTGTACGGAACGCAACGCGCAGGGCTGCCACCGCGAAAAATTACGACATTTATTTATTAGGCATGTGACATCGCATGGTACCAACTTCACGATCGTTTAGTTCGACTGAAGCTTATTTTGTTAGTATACATTTTATAATAACAGGGGCGAGTTTATGGTCATCACGAATCTGGAATTTTTATAAAAATATATTGTTATGGAATACCTGCTGAAGAGAGTATTTTTTCTTGTTACTGTATTAGGCAAAATGCATAATGTTCCGTTGCAATGAGTTAAAGTTTAGAAGGCTATCTATCATATTATCTTCATCATAAATTAATATGTGAAGCTAAAACTTTATGTTCTTTTATGAAAATTATGCGCACCTCTTTATACTCGTAACTTACACAATGCAAGTTATACATATACGGAGAGGTGCAGAAAGGCTTTTTTACAAACTCATAATTTAATTAAGTTACAGTCAAATTGGGGCTATCGAATGACCACCTATTTAAATATTATTAATTCTTTAAAATGCCGATGCTATTCTCTTACTGTACCGTTCTTTCTTTGTGCTTCACGGTTCAAGAGTACGTTCCCAGAGCCACGTAAATGAGCGCACGGAGGGAATACCGCCGGATTGTCGCCTCTGACAGATTTATACATTGCCCTGTGTTCGGAACGCACCGCGTAGGGTTGCCGTCGCGGACGTTACGATTATGTATTTTAACGTTACAATAATGTTTTTATTTATTTAAGTATCGACTTTTTATTTATTAAAAATGTGTAATTTATTAAATTGGACTTCAACATGACATTTGAGTCTACCATTCAATGTAGCTCTGTTAAATTAATCTGTTAAATCTCCTTCAATAGCTTTTCAACCTAAACACTACAGCGGAAGATTAATGTTCGATTGGTAAAATTTGACACATTCGCGTAGGTTGACCTGCTGACGTCTAATCTGTACATTGTAAGTACGATGTGATGTCAAGGAAATACATTCTACAATCAATATTTTACCAATACAGTATGTTGCAACACAAATCTATAATTTGGTATTTTGGGATTAACAAGATCAAATTAAAAGGACTCATTTAAAATGATCACTTTACATTGTAGTTCTTTACAGTGATCATTCATTCAGTTTCAACGACTTAGGACGAGTGGTTTCGACCATCGCTCTGGTTCGTTTCTGGTGCAAAGACTGGCTATTGCAATTCAGCGTGGTAATGCTGCTAGTATCCTGGGGTCTTTTGTGCCAGGAACGTCACGGGATGGTTTATTTGATTAGGACAGACAGACAGACATTTTTATTTTTATTTTTACAGTGATTAGCAGGGAATAATGGAAGAAAATAACGTGGTGGCCCCAGGCAATAATGAGCAAGTACAGGAAAATGTTGGGTTCTTTATAGGTCTTTCCATACCAAAACATAAAAAAAAAATCTCATCCTGTTTATGTAGCAGTGGCCTCGATAGGGCCACCTGGCTTGTAAGCATAATTATCTCTGAGTCTGCTGCAATATAGTTTTACTGAGTTTTCCATCGGTGCGCAGGAGTTCCAGTTTCTTCAATGTGAGCTCGTTTCAGCCACCTTTTGATTCAAAGTTAGATTAAACGACGAACAAAAATATTATGACAAAAAAAAATCACCACCATTTATTTGTAAGTGGCAACCCTGAGCACATCTGCTGGCATACCTACGCACACACTTATCAAAGATAGCGCAGTTTATGAATGTGATAGCACTGTGTGATAAACCTTATGTTATGGCCATAAGGCCTAGCTTCCAGCTGTAAGATTATAAATAAACATTAATTAACCGTGGTACCACAAAAACTTTTAAAAGTCTGTTGAACACTTGTTTAATAAAATGACAGATTATGACGTTGAAATAAGGTCCGTTTTGCAGTCACACTATTTTAGACAAGTGTTCAAGAGGTGTTTAAGTTTTTGTAGTCAGGCTGATGTTTGACTTTAGAGCTTTAGAGATTACATATATCACCATCATCATCATCCATACAATGACTTCAGCTTCATCCACTGCTGGGTATAAGCCTCTCTAGTGTCAAGTTACGGTGGTGTGGTCACTAGATCCGGGGTCGCGGGACTGTCTTATCAGGTAGCCGTGGCCCCGGAACGTAAAAAGCTATTGAAGGACACCGTGGATATACAAGTCTGACAGTCCGCCCTGCCGCTCCTGCCCTAGGTGGGAGGACTCATTTAAAGATATTACCACATAAAAAGGATCACGAAAGAAGTCATTGCTGATTATTCACTCCCCGAAAAGGGGAAGATCACGGGGAATTTAGATTGGAAGAGCATTTTTTTAGGGACGAAGAGATATCTTGAGAACTCTTTTCTTTTTACTCAAGAAGAGCCAGATTTTCTACTATGGCTAATATGTAATATCGAGCACGATTTTTTTTTTTTATATTTAACGATGAATTATAATAGATAATAAAAGTGCCAATGTAGATATTAATGCAATAAATTATTTTGATTTAATGAAAGGTTTATGACAAATACTTTTATTTGTGTTCATAAAAAAAAACTGTTTAATGTTAACCAAATATAATAATCAGAAAAAAAAACTCGGTTCCAACACATTTGTATTGCGTAACGCGCAGCACTTTCAGCCTCATATTTGCGAAGATGCCCCGAAAATAAGAAATACACAAACAAACAAACAGACAAACATTGACGCTTCGTATCAAAGGCGTTTCAATCGTCGTCGGCAAACATGCTCGCGCCAGCCACGGCAAATAGTGGAGATTTCATCGCCGCACTTAGAGAACGGTTTTACCAAACAGACAAAAAAATCGACATTGATCGTTTTCATTTTATTTTGTTTGATTTTCATGAAACTACAACATAATTATTGGAGAACACGGTTGGCGTAGTATCTGAGTCTTCGACTGCCGTGTGGGCGTGTCGCAGATTCGACCCCTGCACGGAACAAATATTTGCGAGTCACGGACTCGATTTCCGCATTGAACAAAATATAATTGTATGGAACCCACGAGATACGCAGAAATTCCAAGTTTGAGATGGCAGATCGACGTTTTTGGTCGTCTAAAAGCGCGTTAGGTTGACGATGTCTTCAAAATCACCGGGGAACAGATGGAAGTGAAATGCCCATAACTTAGATGTATAGCAGAAAAAGGGGTAGGCCTATTAACCAAGAATAGGTGATCCCGGGCTGATCGAGGAGCTCGTGGCTAAATAATTACAGCCGCACAGGCCGATCTTCCGGGTTAAGCCACGCTTGCCAAGGTTGGTCTGTGGATGGGTGACCATAGCGAGTTTCCTCCGTGCCTCGGAAAGCACGTAAAGCCGTTGGTCCCGGCTGTCATTTGTAGATCTTTGACAGTCGTAGCTGTTACTCAGGAGCTCTAAAGTCTGACAACCAGTCTTACCATGGTGTATCGTATTACCCAGTTAGTGGGTTGTGGAGGTCCGACAGGCAGTCGCTCCATGTAAAATACTTATATCCAGCTGAATCTGGTTTGACTGGAAGCCGACCCCAATATAGTTGGGAAAAGGCTAGGCAGATGATGATGAGGTGATACCGGGCTGAAATGATGGTGATACAAAAAGATATGCTGCGCCTAGATTCTTCTAATGGAAGAAAAATATATGTTTGCTATTTAAGTTCCCAAAACGAGTCTCTAGTTTCCTACGTATTGAGATCTCCCCTTAAGAAAGGGATGCAAAGTGTTTGTTCAGGTTTTGACGATACATTTTGGACGTTTTTTTAGTTTCCTTCAGGTTTTTTTAATTCAAAGGGTGAGTTGAGATGATAAGCGTGTTAACCGTAAAGGGGTAGGCCGTATTTGATGGAAAAATATATAGTTGGGTGTTCGAAACATACGGGTAGCGTTTTTGATATATAAGGATTTAGGACGTCTAATCCAGAACTTTAAAAATATATGTTTGAAGTTTGAAATTGATGGAACGTCTGTAAGTGCAATTACGAGAACATATTTGCAGGTATCCTAGCGACAACTTTATGTACCTACACGTCAATGACCCATCTATCATCCCATACCCATCTATCAACTGCTATGGAGGGGACTTTACTCATAGCGCGATGCGACGCGACGGGATCCGTGCGATATCGAGTCGATTGCCGATTTAAGTCGCACGTATTTACTGAGTGATACGATGCAATTCGAGCGTGAACTTCAAAAATCCACCTTACTACTACGACATAAAGGCGCTGCAAACGAAAGACAAAAGATGTCCCGTCATTTTGCTGACGCTTTTTGAGGCGCGCGTGGAACACGACGCGCCGTCGACGCGGGCATGGGCAGCGAGTTGCCCTTTACTCGCTGTCCGCATGCCCGCAATTATATGTATCCCAGCGACAACTTTATGTACCTACACGTCAATGACCCCTCTATCTATCAACTGCTATGGAGGCCATACACGTTAGGGTTTGCATGATGGTTTTAACCTTGCATGCATAACCGACAGGCAAGCCCTAGCGTGTATGTGTTAAAACTGTACAGTTATCGGTGCATGTGTCGATTATGCGTGTATGGCCACGACTAACGTGTGTGACTTCTATTACTTGAAAATTAGGTTAAGTAAAAAATGCATGTAGAAATAAGATTGATAGATTTGTTATAATACTTACTATAATATTTCGTTACTTTATTTAAGAATTATTGTTGTTTGTTTGTAATGTCGTTAATTACTGATTTTATATTAATAGTATACGATCGTAGTTTGTATGTATCTCCATTTACTTATGCGACGAGTAGATATTAAAGCTCGTGACTGTATGAGTACGTGTGACGGTATGAAGTCAACAATATAATTGTTTACGCAAAGCCCTATTTATTTACTTTAACTTCCATAACTCATTCAAACCTAGTTATACATAAATTAATATACTATTTAGTATTCAAATCCCTCTTCCATCGCTCTTAACAAATAAATTGCGTCATCTATTGCTTCGTAATTCATAACCAAAACAAAACATGGCCTACTTTACAACATCATTTGAAATACATTCAAAACAACCTCTATGTCTTTATTTTAAAGTTGAAAATCATATGATGGGCTTGTTTGACAAGTTGGTAGTAAAAATGTGCGTGATTATAGCTCTTATTGCAAGGGTATAAGGTTGTGGGGGTGTGATTAAGTGGGGTGAATGAACTTGGGGTCCACGTGGTGCTTGCAATTGCGCAGTTTTGAACCCCCTGCAGTAGTTACGACGCACATTGGTACAGGGTGTCCGGTGGCAGAATTAGGATTTCAAAATTAAATAATAAAAAAACTACAAAACATATTTTATTATTTCAATTATTATAACAAAGAAGGGTGGTGCGGGTTTTATTTCTTAATTGTTATTTTGTCTAAATGTTGATCGTCACGCCGGATACACTCATGGAATCTGGCTTCAGTATTTCGCGCCACCCGCTGGAGAAGGGACGAATATCCGACGGTTACGTCATGCACCAAGTGAAGATTTGATTCGATTATGGGTGCAGAGGTTCAAAACAACAAGTTCAGTGGCAAATAATCCGCGGCGGGGACCCAGCCGAATGTCGAGGACTGATGACAACATTGAATTTGTCGCAAACAATTTACGACAGTCCGTGCGTAAGAGAGCGTTTGCTCTAGGGCTCCCAAAAATGACTGTGCACGAAATTATGAAAAAGAACCTAAGAATGCACTCCTTTAAAATTCAAATTGTGCAGGCGTTTAAGCCTGGTGATTTCAATTTGCGCGAAAATTTCTGCGAGACAATGTTGCAGCGGTTTCGGACAGTAAACACGATGTTTTGGAGCGATGAAGCCCATTTTCATTTAAATGGTAGTGTCAAAAAAGAGAACTGCCGTTATTGGTCACCTAAAGGATAGAACCTGCGATTAAAACATCAACAGCCACTTCACAGGCCCAAAGTGACGATTTGGTGTGCATTGTCAAACAGTGGAATAATCGGACCCTATTTTTATGAAAATAATCAAGGACTAGCCACTACTGTGATTGGCGTTTCTTATCAGCGCATGCTGAACGATTATTTTCTGCCAATATTAAGAGAACATCCTGCCAACAGTTCACAGACATGGTTTCAGCAAGATGGCGCTACGCCTCACACTGCTAGAGAGACAATGGCGCTTCTTCGTGATTTGTTCCCTACCAAATTGATAAGCCGTTTAGCTGACATCCCCTGGCCACCCAGGTCGCTGGATTTTACCGCCATGAACTTTTTTCTGTGCGGGTACCTCAAAAGTAAAGTTTACGAAACCGCCCCACCGACCATTTCAACATTAAAAGAAAATATCGTTCGCGAGGCTAATGGCATCCCGACGACTCTTCTTCAGCGGATGGCGCGGAATACTGAAGTCAGATTCCAAGAGTGTATCCGCCGTGACGGTGAACATTAGGACAAAATATTTTTTAAGAAATAAAACCCGCATTACCCTTCTTTGTTATAATAATTGGAATAATAAAATATGTTTTGCAGTTTTTTTTTTATTTGATTTTGAAATCCTAATTCTGCCACCGGACACCCTGTATATGGGGTAAGGTGGGAGTACCAGTTGAAGGTATTAGGAATATTATTTATATTGTAGCTGAAGTTATTGCTAGCGCATTTTTATTTGATTCACAAGAAAAACAGCATGTTTTCTTACTTTAACTAAAATTATAAACATGAATAAGTTTATGAGGATGCGTGTATGGATGTTTAATCCTATTTGACAAAAACTACTGCATGGTTTTGAATGAAATGTGGTGCGCAGATAGTTACAAACTATCTGCGAAAAACATGTAGGATTATAGTTTTCATCCAGAGTTTATGTTCCCATTAGATTTTTTTTAATTTGTCACCAGCTAGTTCAGTAATAAAGTAGATTACTACTTAATATTTACCATAAATGTATGTTTATATTGAACTTTACAAAAGGGGACTTGCCTTAATTATTACGTTTTTTTGTAATACCCTATAATATGAATTTAAGAATGAATGCAAAATAACCATTTAAACTAGCAGTCAGGTTTCTCGAGCTAGCAATATTCGTTCTGCACAGTCTACCGATTATAAGCAGCTAATAAGCTTACTCCATATCCCTATGGGAAGCACTAGCGACATTATAAATTAGAACAAGCGAGCTCCGAAGACATTTAATTCGTAACAAAAGAGGCCACAAGCTGATTCATATGCATCTAACGACATTGAACCAAAATTAAACCAAATAATAAAATGATCAGAAGGCACAACTTAAACTGAATAAAACATGAATTTTAGACTACAATTAAATTCAAAAAGAAAGAACCTCCCCCTTTTGTAAGTATGTTAAAATTGTTTAGTTACAAAGTAATTAATGGATATTTTCATAAAACATGATGTTTTTAGACTCGCAATACATCTACTAAAAGAAAGTTGGGGGTTGATACTCTGGGGTACTTCCAATTAATCCGGAGTATGAACTCCAAACTTACCAGTGTTTCAAGTTTCAGGTTTTCAGAAAGCTTTAATTACGGTCCGGAAATATTTTTCCGGAATTCATAAAGTGATATTGTATATGTATTGTATTCGGTGATTTAGGATAATGATTTGATTTTAGTGCTCTCGCTTTTGGTGGAGAAGAACTGTCAGACTCGTACTCTCATTTAATCCACCGTGTTTCTTCAATTGCGCTTTACGGTCGCGTCCAGGTTCATTTGTTTAGGCAGTCCTGCAACCCACACCACGTCGTAGGGCCTCGTAAATGGGGACGTTACTGTGGTATTTCACCTATGAAAGTGGGCCTTCTGAATTTTCTACTCTGTGCGTAAACTTATTAAGTTTAAAATAAAGCAAGGAAGTGAGAGCACATCCTTTGCGACTATGTCTGAAACTCTGAATAACCTACGTGATCAATCTAAGTCAGAAACGTTAGGATTTAATTCTAGTCTAGTTATTTAGAACTCCGCTTTAGTTAGAATTCCGTTCTTTGTACTAAATTACTATGTTTAATCTTTAATTTCGTTAAATAACAAAACCACGTGGAATTATAAAAAAAAGAGTTGAGCACCTCCTGATTTTTTACGTAGGTTAAAATAAATCAAATGAAGTTATACAGCCTTAAAAATTTGATACAATACAAAAAATATGCTAAGCTACTAACAAGGACATCCACCTTAAGTTAGGGCGCGTGTATTTAGGTGACCCATATTCGTCCCCACAGGGAACCGGAGGTGCACGACACTGCAATCCAATCAGCGATTTGCGCACAAAAAGGACTCGTAGCGTCCTTCATTGAATATTATCACTTCTGTATCAAATATTCATATGGGACGACGAGCAATGGTGGCCTAGTGGTATCGGTCCCTACTTACGAGTTGTAGGTCGTGAGTTCGAACCCCGCCAGGCGTATTACTTTGTGTAATTTATTTCATCACAATTGCTCGCTCTGTATATTATATTACACCATTAGATATAGTGTTGCTTATAGGATCAAACTCTGGGAAGTGATCAAATACGTCAAACTTAAAGAAAAACGTATAATTAAATAAAAGCTGTACCCTTAGCACGAGTTTTCAGAATTTGAGACGGAACTGTAACTTTGACTTTTTCAAATTAACAATTTTCAAGAAAAAAATTAGTTCCTTCTTCGCACACCAGAGGCGCTGTAAAGTAAAAGAGTGAAAACTCGTGCTCAATCTCCAAGGCGACTCATCATTGATCGAAGCCTTGCTTGGAGATGAGAATGATATAATAATACAGAATGTTGGTTTTCTTTCAAAATCAGCGGGTTCGATTCCTGGCCAGCATTATATTTTTTTCTAAAATCCAATGATGCAGTTTTAGTTTTCATCAAAATTAGCCGAGACTCCATTCAATGTTTTTCGATATTCCTCATAGTTTCGGATATAAAGCATCCATTCCCGGGATGGATATTATAGAGCGAGCCGAGCGTGACTCGTGATCATATTCAATGCCTTATCTTAATTTAAATGTTATGTATAAATAAAAAATACACCATAAATCCAAAACACATCTGTCAAATGTTAATCTAGCTTTAAAAGCAGCTTAAACACATGAGTGCCGACAATTAGACCGCACACCCGTAATGGCGGCGCGCGGAGACAGATTTTATTCCAATCCGAAACGCATCAAGTAATTACAAATAAACAGCGCAAACTACGGACGGGCGTGCGGAACATTGTAGGGAAACCACACGTCGAGCTGGAATTTTACGAATAAAAAATTAAAATGATTACCGCCTTACCATTATAATATCCTTACCTTTATAAAAAGACAAATATCTGTTTAACGTGTGTTGTTTATAAAAAGTGTAACTGCAAAACGACCCTTAAAACGAGGTGAACAGTCGTTATGACGTTGACAGTTTTTTTTGAACAAGCGTTCAACAGATGTTTATCTTTCTTGCAGTGAGACGGTTGTGGTTTAATGTGACTTAATTTTTTAATGAGTAGTAGGTACACGGTTAGTCGTAGCGCAAGCAGTAAAGTAAATTAAGCAGTACAGAAAAATTGTGGCTGCGCACACATTTTTTTTTGATTATTGGATAAACCACAGCAAAATCACTGAAAAATAGTTTCATGTTATGTCTCAAAGAGTTCACTTTCTTGACAATGTTTTTAAAAACATAAAAGTTAAAACTTTGAAATGAATAAGTAGTTATCACAATCTCTTCAAAACCGCTTTTGTTTTGTAGTGGCACAGTATTTATTACCATAATATTACCAACGAAAGAGTGCTCACAGTTACCAGAGAACCACCAACCACCATATTTACCGTACCACCATACCATACCAGTTACCAGTACCAACCAAGTACCACGTTTTGATGATCTCTGTTAAGGAAATAGTGAAGCAAGACGTACACTGGCGGAAATAAGAAAGCTTCGCTTTGGAAGCGATTTGTAAGCGCATGCAGAAGCTCCAGCACCCTGTGGATCTTCGCTTCGACCAACAGAACTTCGCAGACGGAACACGTGGCTTGAAATCTTCACTCGGCGACGGCGTTCGGCAGAAAGGACCGCGCTCCGCGCGCCACTCATATTTATACTTAGGCTCAAGAATGCGCGGTGTCGTGCGCAGAACGTCGCCCCGCGGGCCCGCGCACCTGCGCACCTGCGCGCGTCTCTCAATCCACACATCGCATCGCCATTGGTGAAAATTATAAATATTATTTAGTATTAGCTCTAAGTGTGCTATTGTTTTTGTAGATATAAGTAGCGTAATTTTATACAATAAATATAGTGGATTATCTGACTTCAATCCTGAGTTTTATTTCACTCTACAATGAAGATGTTATGGTTCAGTTAGCTACCCAACGCTAAAGTGGTGACCCCGAGAACCCCGAAGAACCCGAGAACTCCGAAAAATCCGAAAAACCGACGAACGCGAAACCGGACCACAACACATCATGGACAACGCCAACGCAGATTTCAGCGATGCTCAGGGCAGCACAGTGATGAAGAACGACGTGGCATCTATCTCGCTACCTGCGAGACTACCACCATTCTGGCGCCAAAATCCACGACTATGGTTCGCGCAATTTGAAGCCGCCGTCGCTGCCAGCAAGATCAGTGAAGAGCAGAAATTCAACCTCGTCGTTCCACTACTCGGCAACAGCGACCTAGAACAGATCGGCGACATCATCCTGCATCCACCAAGCACCGGCAAATACAGCGCGCTCAAAGAGAGACTTATTTCAACGTACCAGGAGTCAGATCACAGGCAGTTACAAAAACTACTCAGCGGACTCGAGCTCGGCGACCTGAAACCAAGCCAGCTGCTGCGTAAGATGCGAGACCTCAGTGGAAAGCTACTGTCAGATGAAGCGTTGAAGGTTATGTGGCTCAACCAGCTGCCCGCACAGGTGCGCGCCGTACTCTCAGTAAACACCGAATCGTCGCTCGAAGTGCTAGCTGCGATGGCAGACAAAATGATGGAACATTTTGAACCAGCGACAGTCGCCGCAGTCTCCACGTCAAGCCCTCCACCATCAAGTTCAGCAGTCAACGAGGGGCAGATTAATACGATAACAGCTCTACAAATCAACATACTTACCAAACAAATAGAAAAATTATCACTCGAAGTCGCTGAACTCCGCAACCAACAACATTCGTCGCATCACCGTTCCCGTCAAAACTCTTCGCATCGTGGCCGCTTCCGCTCGCGTTCACATTCAAGACAGCGCACTGATAACGCCCGCAAGCCCGGAGATCCAGACTGGCTGTGCCGTTATCACTACCGGTTCGGCAATGGAGCACGAAAATGTGAATCACCGTGTTCCTTCAATAAGGAAAACTAGAACGTACGTCGACAGTGGCGGCTGTCGACGTAAACCAGACCAACCGCCGCTTATGTGTGATCGACACCAAATCCAGGGAAAAATTTCTAGTCGACACGGGAGCTGACATATCAGTACTAGCCGCACGAAACCAGAAACGCTCAAGACCGGCGGAGAATACAAGCTACAAACTTTACGCGGCAAACGGGACAGAAATTCGTACCTTCGGGGAGCGCACACTCGAGCTCAACCTAGGCCTACGAAGAAGTTTTAAATGGACTTTCGTCGTCGCCAACGTAAAGACTTCAATACTGGGTGCCGACTTTCTTGCGCATCACAAGCTGTTAGTCGACTTGCACCAAAGGAAACTCATCGACCGTGTGACGGAGCTCAGCGTGAACGCCATCAAAATCAACAGTAAAGAAGAATCAATCCATGTCATCAACCGTGACCACACTCATCATGACCTATTAAAAAAATATCCGGATGTACTGCGACCCATGACACTCAAAACTCCAGTCAAGCATGACGTCACACATCATATCGAGACAACTGGGCCGCCGATCTACTCGCGGCCGCGCCCCCTACCGCCCGACAAGTACAAAGCGGCTAAACTTGAGTTCGAGCGCATGATCGAGAGTGGAATATGCAAGCCGTCAAACAGTCCGTGGGCAAGTCCTCTGCACATCGTGAAGAAAAAAGACGGATCACTACGAGTATGTGGTGATTACAGAAGACTCAACGCCGTCACAGTTCCAGACCGATATCCCATTCCACGAATTCAAGATTTCACATACCAACTTCACGGCAAGAAAATATACTCAAAACTCGATCTCAAAATGGCATACTTTTGGATTCCTATTTCAAAAGAAGACGCTCAGAAGACAGCTATTATAACACCGTTCGGACTCTTCGAATTCACCTGCATGACGTTTGGCCTAAGAAACTCCGGTCAAACCTTTCAACGTTTCATGCACGAGGTACTACGAGGACTAGATGACAACGTGTTCTGCTTCGTCGACGATCTACTTGTCCACTCTAAAAACAAGGAAGAACACCAGCGCCACCTAGAGCAAGTGCTAGAACGACTAAACACCTACGGCGTCAGTCTCAACATCGACAAGTGTGAATTCGAAAAAGAAAAAATCGAGTTCCTCGGATACGAGGTATCAGCAGAAGGAATAAAACCCACACAAGAACGTATACAAGCCATAGTCAACTATCCAAAACCACAGACAGTTCAAGAACTAAGAAGATTTCTAGGAATGATAAACTTTTATCGCAGTTGTTTACCACATCAAGCCGAGCAACAACATGAACTAAATAAATACCTACACAACAGCAAGAAGAATGACAAGACTCCCATTCAATGGACACAAGTAGCAGAAGAAGCCTTTGAGAAATGCCGACAAAGCATCCTCGAGGCAACAACATTGACTCATCCAATACCTAACGCGCCGTTATGTTTATTCACTGACGCATCAAATACTAGCATCGGCGCCGTCCTACAACAAAAAGTCAACAACATCTGGAAACCACTGGCATTCTTCTCCAAAACCATGAGCGAGACGCAGCGACGATACAGCGTGTACGATCGCGAACTATTAGCAATGTACACCGCTGTTCAACATCTACGACGACTCATAGAGGGCAGTGACCTTATAATATACACCGATCACAAACCGCTTACTTACGCGCTGACAAGAACGCCAAGTAGCAGCGACACACCACGAAGAGAGAGACAGCTACACTACATCAGTCAGTTCTGCACGCAGATCTACGTGCACGGTGATAACAACGAAGCAGCCGACGCCTTATCACGCATCGAAGAAATCAACTTGTCACACTCCACAATCGACTACAACCTACTCGCCCAAGATCAAGAAAATGATGATGAACTGAAGATCTGCATGTCCAACCCGAATCTACAATTCGCCCGCATCACATTGCCCGGAGGTCAACGACCCATCGTATGCGAAACATCAACTGGCAACATTCGTCCATACCTACCAGCGACTTATCGTGTAATAGCATTCAAAGCGCAACACGAATTAAGTCATCCCGGAGTGCGAACAACAAGGAAGATAATGTCAACAAAGTTCTTTTGGCCAAGTATGAACAAAGATGTTGGTTTGTGGGCCAAATCATGCATCGGTTGCCAGCGCGGGAAAGTTCAACGACACGTTATCAGTCCACTCGGCGAGTTTCAAAAATCATCGCGTTTCGAACACATTCACATCGACATCGTGGGACCACTGCCGCCATCTAATGACTACAGATACCTAGTCACGATGATCGATCGCTGCACTAAATGGCCGGAAGCGATTCCTATCCGTGACGTCACCGCCGACACTGTGGCTAAGGCATTATACGAGGGATGGATATCGCGATTTGGCTGTCCGCTACGTGTAACGACGGATCAAGGAAGGCAATTCGAATCGTCGTTATTCAACGCCCTAATGAAGAAGTTTGGCATCACGAGGATACGAACTACTGCATACCACCCGCAAGCAAATGGTCAAGTCGAGCGCTGGCATCGTACATTAAAGGCCGCGCTCATGGCGAGAGGCGCCGGCACACACTGGAGCGAGGAGTTAGCGACCGTGCTGCTTGGACTACGTACGGCACTTCGTGAAGACACACAAGTCAGCCCGGCCCTGATGACCTATGGATCGACACTCAGAATACCGTCAGATTTCTTCGCGCCTACACAGCCGAATAATGAAGACGCAGAATTCGTCCGCCAGCTGACCGAAACAATGTCGTCACTCGCACCTAACAGCAAGTCACATACCAACAACAGGAGCACGTTTGTACACAAAGACCTAGCAACGTGTACGCATGTTTTCGTGCGAAATGATACCGTGCGAAGTCCATTGACCCCTCCTTACGACGGCCCGTTCAAGGTGATTCAGCGTGATCAAGCATTTCACCATACAGATGCCACTTCGAACTACAGTTGTCTCAATAGACAGACTCAAGCCAGCACACCTGATCAACGAAGAAGAATATACCACTTCTCCATCAACATGCGCACAACAACAAACATCGCGCACCGAAAGCACTCATACCGCGAGCGACGCGCTGCGGTCATCAACCCCAAGCGCGCCACGTGACACATACGTCACGATCCGGCCGCGCAGTGAAACACAACGTACGCTTCGCTTAGGGGGGAGTGATGTAGTGGCACAGTATTTATTACCATAATGAAAGAGTGCTCACAGTTACCAGAGAACCACCAACCACCATATTACCGTACCACCATACCATACCAGTTACCAGTACCAACCAAGTACCACGTTTTGAGATCTCTGTTAAGGAAATAGTGAAGCAAGACGTACACTGGCGGAAATAAGAAAGCTTCGCTTTGGAAGCGATTTGTAAGCGCATGCAGAAGCTCCAGCACCCTGTGGATCTTCGCTTCAACCAACAGAACTTCGCAGACGGAACACGTGGCTTGAAATCTTCACTCGGCGACGGCGTTCGGCAGAAAGGACCGCGCTCCGCGCGCCACTATATTTATACTTAGGCTCAAGAATGCGCGGTGTCGTGCGCAGAACGTCGCCCCGCGGGCCCGCGCACCTGCGCACCTGCGCGCGTCTCTCAATCCACACATCGCATCGCCATTGGTGAAAAATAAATATTATTTAGTATTAGCTCTAAGTGTTCTATTGTTTTTGTAGATATAAGTAGCGTAATTTTATACAATAAATATAGTGGATTATCTGACTTCAATCCTGAGTTTTATTTCACTCTACAATGAAGATGTTATGGTTCAGTTAGCTACCCAACGCTAAAGTTTAATGCTCTTAGTTTAATACAAATGTAGACTAACAAAAAAAAAAGAAATGAAAAAAGTTTATAAAAATAGTAATCATGGTCACCCTACCAGTTAACATGCGGGCAACATTAATTAGTAAACAGTAGACAGTCTGAGAGTACTAACAAAGCAAGATTTTTCTTATGTTCCACACTGCTGCGGAAACAAACTCATTTTTTTTTTCACGTCTGAGCTTTTTCAAAACGTAAAATTCATGAATATAAAACGGGTGTACATTTTAAATGTTAATTAGGCTTGGCGATAATATTTTTTTCAGTTGCATACTGAAAATCTGTTAGAGCAAGTGCGCGATTAACTTTCATAGCTTTTTAAAGTTTATAGTTCAGACTTTACTTTTGAAAAATAAATATTTTTTTATGAGTAACGAGTTTGTTTTTATAGTTGGCAGAGAAAATGTTTTTGTTCTTTTTTCAACGTAATTTGTTATGAGTATTGTATTCATAATTATAGTTGAAGTTTTATAAACTTTGGCCGGGGTCGCAGAATTGTCTCAAAATGGTTCTTGACCCTGGAACGCAAAAGTCATCCGAAAGAAAAGGATGGATGGTAAGAGTCTGACAGTCCCTGTCGCTCAATCCAGGGTAGAAGGATTAATTTCAAATTAAAAAACCGGCCAAGTGCGTGTCGGGCCACGCACAGTGTAGGGTTCCGTAGTTGCCCATCAAAATACTTATGCGAACTAACTAAACTGATTCGCTGAATTTAATTTTAAAAAGAAGAATTTTCAAATTCGTCCAGGAGTCTTTGAGAAATCGGGGAAAAAACATAAGAAAAAAGATTACAACGAATTTAGAACCTCCTCCTTTTTTTGAATTTAGTCAAAAATTGTTGACGATAAAAACCTACCTATCCCCTAAAAACATACCTATAAAAGCTGTAAAAATAAAGTTGACAAACTTACATTTGCAGTTGTCTCCGATACATTTTGTTTAAGAAAACATGGATATAACTACATTTTATAAGTTGGTCGACTATTACTCGTAAAGTTGTAAAGCCTACTTAGTCATGATAATTTTCTTTTAAACTTCGTTATATATACTACTATTGTGAATTTTTTCACACCCCCAAACATAACCGTTTAGCTGGTAGTGGGGGGGGGACACTCGAATCGAGCAAAATTTAGCAATTTAAAGCTTAATATTTCACAAACGAATTTTTTTATCAAAAAATTGTTAATGGAAACTATCATTATTTTTTAAAGGCCTATTAAATGATACCCCACACTAAGGGGTACGCGAGAAAAAAAAAATTCTCACTTTACGTGTAAGTACTGGAGGTACCATAAAAAAAAATATTTTACGAGATTTTATTTTACCACTTTTTTGGCACAACAAATCCGTATATTTACACCAAATTACAGCTCTCTAGTACTGTGCGTCTCTGAGCTAAACTGCGGACAGACGGACGGACGGACGGACGGACGGACGGACGGACGGACGGACATGGCGAAACTATAAGGGTTCCTTGTTGACTACGGAACCCTAAAAAGGTACAAACTTAAAGAAACACAAATTAGCATTTTCAAACTTACGTTCAAATCACAACTATGACTGTCAATTAAATCTAATATCTTTAAACGAGCAATTCTTGTATATTTATATATAATCAGGATCTCGGAAACGGCTCCAAGGATTTACATGAAAGTTACAGATTAGGGGTTTTTCGGCTCAAGGAATCGATGTATCAAGTCCCAGGTTCCCAAGATATAGACATTTTAAAATCAGAGCGAAGCTCGGTCAACCAGATATTAACTATTATATCTAATTGTTTGTATTACTCCAAATTGATGCAGGATAGCCAATTACTAAACGAGGAGATTTTTCTGGGTTACACATATTATAGGTACGCACGGTTTTTCGAAGTACACCATTTTTCTCAAGACCATTTTCGAAGTTATGGCTACGCAAGGTTATCGGAATTTCCCCAATGTGGCCGGAAAGGAGGCCTAACTAGGGCAATAAATAATCTCTAACGTTAATGGTCACAGTAAAACGTTTTCGAGTAGTTCCTTTCAGCCATTGTCCTATCGTTGAACGTTCAAGATTTTTTGCTATTTTTCTCACAGTTGATTTCTTTTCTTACAAGCTCTAAATTGTGAAAAAACTGAGAATATGAGATCTTATAATGCCAATTACCATTTCAATTATTTTCCTAATAGGTGTTTTTTAAGAGCCAAAGTTTTTTCATAATTATATTATCTATTTTGAGATATCACAACCACTAATACCTACTATTAACAGGCTAAACCTCGATAACTTTCATATAATTAAAACACTAAAACGTAATTCCCATAATAACATTATTCTTGTCCTTTTGAAATGAAAGAACAAAGGTAATATGCTAGAGGTGGAACGTCTAATATCGCAACAAAGTGTCATAGTTGTAAGTTGCATTTGCGTGCCGTCTCACGACGATGCAGCCGACGGCTTGTCCAAACTTAGCACCCCTTCATACTTAGCACCTATCCCGAAACACAACACCAACATTGTCACCCTACTTTTTCACATAGCATACCATCCAATGCTGGTTTTATTAAAATTGTAAGATTTTCTTCAGAACAAATGCAGCGATGTATGTTGATTGAAAATGGGCTCGGTTATTTAGAAGTATGTCTCAGTAAAGGCGGGTTTGCAGCTTTTGTAATAAATTTCCTCAAGTTCAGTTTCGGTTAATATAATATGCCACCTTTGTTAACATGCACGAAGCGGTAACCAAATATTGGTGTTTGTAACTTTTCGGTGACGGCAGTGTTCATTAAGTCTTGACGCTTTGTACTTTACATTGAACGGTGACATAATAAGGTCATTATGTAACTGAGATTCTTGGAATTACTGATTTATTATTATTGTTTGAGTTATGCCCATCATAAAACTTGGTAGGAGGGACTGCCAAACTAGTACTGACTAAAATCCACAGTGTCCTACGCCCTGAGCCCTTTACGTTCCGGGGTCACGGTAGCTTGTTGTTCCCGCGATCCCGGGCTGGTTTTGTCTAGTTTAATAAGTAGACATTACTGCGAGCGATATCGTCAATCCGTGCGACTCTATTAGCAAACACTAGCGATTGTCCATAACTATCGAGACGCTTGCGTGATATCTGACCGATATCGTCAATCGATGCAATTCGATATCGCGTCCCGCCGAGAGTAAAGTCCCTAAGGCGACACTCTGATCAACAGGCGATTTCTTACGATGTATGGATCTTTTAAGCTTTGAGACAGTGTCGTTTTATGCGTTACTAAAACAGTACCCCGTGGTTTCACCCGCACAGCTCAGCTCCTATCGATTGTAGAGTAATGTTATATAGGGTGACTGGTAATTAGTGTACGATACTTAAACACGTGATTATGCTCATAATAACAAACAACTTCTTCTTCTTCTTCTAAAAAACATCAGCTGTTCAGTACATTTATGTTTGTTTAATGTACTGAACAGCTGATATTTTTTTCACGATTTCGGCTTTGCTGCCATAATAAAAGTTGTTTGTTATCATGAGCACAATCACGTGTTTAAATATCGTACACTAATTACCAGTCACCCTATATACCCTACCCCATATAGCCTTTCTCGATAAATGGACTTTCAAACACAAAAATATTTTTTCAATTCGAACCAGTTCCTGAGATTATTGCATTCAAACAAACTCTTCAGTTTTATAATATTGTAAGTATATAGATTAAAGTAAGTTTACCCCTTTTTTATCTTTCTCTAAAGAATTTCAAGTGTGAAAACCACCACAACATTTCTTTAAGGTGGGTAAACGTGTGAAACATCAAGGTATGTCTTAAGGGAGCCGTGCAGGAAGACTAACGTCTGCCGTCAATGTTCCGGGTCGCTGTGTTATAAACTATTCACGGGAACAACGTAAACAAATAAAGGGGAAAAAGGGTAAAATTATCTACGAACCTAGCATTTCTTTTGAGTGTTTAGTCAATGAAAATGAGTTTCTAGACCTTTTTATAGAATCAGTTTATTGTAGGTAATTGTAAAGTATCGAGGTGTCTCGAGGAGGAGTATCGAGGTATAATGAACATCATCATTATCATCATCAGTCTATAATGTTCACATACAGAGACACAGGCCTCCGCTCTGTGAGAGAGAGTGGGCCACGCGGCCCCAGCCTGGATTGGTGGATGACACATGAAACATCTTCGAATTTTTGGTTCTAGGACATGCCGGTTTCCTCAAGATGTTTTCCTTCACCGATTTGAGAGCAGGGGCGATGAAATAAATTACATAAAGTAATGTGTCTGGCGGGGTTTGAACCCACGACCTACACTTGGTCTAGTGGTTAGTGACACTGACTGCCATGCCGGAGGTCGTGGGCTCGATTCCCACCTAGGACAAATGTTTGTGTGATTAGCACGATCATTTGTTCTGTGTCTGGCTGTAATTTATTTATAATATGTATGTATTTAAAAATATATAAGTATGGTTATCAGTTGTCTAGTACCCATAACACAACCTCTGCTCAGCTTGGGACTAGATGGCGTTGTGTGATAGTTGTGGAATATTATTATTGAATGTTATATTTACGTCCTACATTACCCAATTTCCGTCAAGCTTACGTTACGTTACCAACCCGATCTGCTAACATAATAAGACGCTACTCTCGAAAGCCGTCAACTCGCGACTGGCAAAGTGCTCGAACAAATAAATAACTTTCTCTTTTGTAGGGACTTTATAACGGCCCCGGGATGCCATAAAAACATGTGGTTTGGTTACGATAAAGAGCCCATTGTGGGCTTTTCGTTCACTCCCCATGGCGTAACACGGTTTCAAAATAGGGGCTGAATTTTTTTCCTTACTCTTTCGTCGTCTTGTTTGTGTTTTGTTTCTGATCAAATTAAGAAAGGAGACGTCGAAATATTTGTTGTAATGTAGAATTCATTTGCGGGATGTTTTTTTTACTTGGTGAAGTCATCCAATGAGTCCTCCCACACAGGTCAGTACGGGATGACTGCCAGACTTTAACTGACTAAAAACCACGGTATCCTTTAATTGGCTTTTAAGTTCCGGGGCCACGGTTACCTGATAAAACGTTTCTGTAACCACAAGCAGGCTTTCTAAGGAAGACCCACGACTGCGCCCTCGACTCAGGCACGGTCCGTACTGTGCTGCGGTGTGCAGCACTTCGTATAATATAATTATAAATGATCATCATCCACTTACCCGTTTCTCGACTATATTGATATCGGTGTTCAGTTTCACTTTTTTTAATTGGACCTGTGAACAAAATAAAATACTTCTAAAGTCAGTAAGAATATAAAATGTAAGTATGTGTAATTGTGTTTTTGCAACAACAGCACCGTAGCAATACTACGCAAGCTACGGAGTAGCTATGCTACGCAAGCTACGGCGTAGCTGTGTTGCGTTTGCTACGGCGTAGCAGTCATGGTTTGCTACAACGGCGTAGCACCACTCGCATGATGAATTGTACTGATATAATGTAACACAGGTCATTATGCATTTTGTTATGCAAAAAAATAATAAAAATTGAATCGTGAATTTGTAGCGAATAAAACAATAAATAGTTTAAACTATTTCTAGAAAAAAAAAAAGTTGTTGAAAATGCTAACATTACACTATTTACATTTTAAATAATACATTTACACGACCTACTTTTTAAACAACCTTTGTAAACACCTACAATTTTAATGGTGTACGTAACAAAGTCTGTTCTCTCCATGTGTTTGATTTGACATATAGCTATATCGGGGAATACTTTCATAAACATCAAGAAAGATAAACATCTGTTTAACACTTTCCTGAGAAAACTGTCAACGTCAAAAATACATTTCAAGTTGCTATAAGGGTCGTTTTGCAGTTACACTTTTTTTTTGACAATGAGTGTTCAATAGATGTTTAAGGTGGCTTGTCATTTTTTTATAGGTAACAAACATTCATCAATCTATTTTGTCAATTTTTTTTTCATTATTCATAAATAGAAGTAAAGTCACATATTTACAGGGTGATATTATTCTATTTTTTTGAAAGAAAGGTCTCCCATTTTCGTACCGAAAAACTTATTCTATAAAAAGATTGAAGTCTGTGGCGCGTTTAAGGAATATTGCGCTTTTTTCCTTGATTTGTGAATTGAATTATTGTGTATTGGATTTATTTGAGGAATTCTCTCGTTTCTTCTTTATTGTTGTTACTTTTTTTACAAGACTGGCTTGTACTGTGGCATTGTGAGGAGAGATATTATAGTAGATCAGGTGGTATTAAATTATATTTTTTTTATTAATATTAATTTTATCAAAAAGTACTTTTTTTAAAGCCTCACAAGAAAATTTTCCTGTATCTGTAAAATGTAAACAGCCAGACCCGCAAAAAGAACTCGTAAATTAAACAAATATTTTTTCCATGCGAGAGTCGAACACGCATCGTTGCACTCAAAGGTACAGCCACTGCGCCAACCGTGCTATCAAAAATGATATTGTAAAATAGTTTGTAAAATTATAATTATGGAGTTTCCAGCCCATATTCTCTTCATAAGAAAATACCTTTGTGAATGGTAGAATAAAATAAATTATATTTATTTCTAAAGGCGCTATCATTGGGAGCATTCGCGTGTAATGTAACATTATAGATTCGCCTTTCAGCATTATAAAACAATACTACCTCCCGGATTGACGAGCATTCGCGTGTAGTATAGATTTGATACAAGGTGCGCACTGTGATACGCGATTCCGTCACTGATGAAATGTTCGAATCTGAAACGTTACATTACAGGTGAATGCTCGCGGTGAGGGAGCGCCTTAATGTTAGTCATTAAAAATGTCTGTTACTGACCTACTTTCTGGCTTCAGGCATTAGGCCGAGACTCCACCAAAGCTGTGTGAGTCAAGACGTGTTTTGAACAACCAATAGAATTGCGTTATTGACACAGCTCCACTCCGGCAACGCAATTCTATTGGTTGTTCAAAATAAGTCTCGACTCGCACAGCTTTGGTGGAGTCTCGGCCTTACAGCCATATATGTGTATTTTTCTTGATGTAGGGGGGACGTAACAAAAAGTTTAACATCTGTTGAACACTTGTCTAAAAAAGTATAACTGCAAAACGAGCCTTACATCAACGTCTAATGCAGTTGCCATTTTCTTTAGACAAGTATTCAATAGACGTTTAACATTTTTTGTAATAAATAAGGCCGTTTACATTTCATCATCATCGTCATCAGCCTATAACGTTCCCACTGCTGGGACACAGGCCTCCTCTCTGTGAGAGGGAGTGGGCCATTATCCACCACGCGGCCCCAGTGCGGGTTGGTAGATGTCACATGTTTTCGAATTTTTGGTTCTAAGACATGCCGGTTTCCTACACCGTTTTGAGAGCAGTGGTGATGAAATAAATTACACAAAGTAGTGCGCCTGACGGGGTTCGAACCCACGATCTATAATTTGTAATTCGGGACCGAAACCACTGGGCCACCACTGCTCGTTTACGTTTACTAACGTTAAAACACAAGAATCAAGAAATGAGATGTGAAAGTGAAATTCTGATGTTGCGTCGTCCGAGCCAGTGAAGCATGGTGATAGCCATTTATAAGTTATGTGGGCCCGGCCGTAACATCATGATAACATTATAAAAAAGTGCTGGAATATACGCATAGCAGCGCTATGCGACTAGTGATGTGCGTGCACATACCAATCGATTCATCATAAGTAAATTTATTGATTTGATTGGTCTCAGATCTAAGAAATAGGCAGATAGAGCGCTCAGAACACGCGAGTGGTTCCATCAAAGTTAATACAAAATCAAAATCGAATACAAAGTCGCGACAGTACCAAGCTACGCGTCGTACCAAGCTGCGCGTCGTTGTTGTTGTTTGCCAAAATATGCCGTCACGTGTCTTTAACCATTGTAAAAGTTGTTCTCAAAAACAAAGAAAACATCATGGAATGTAATTCAATTTGATTTTGTATTAACTTTGGTGGACCCACTCGCGTGTTCTGAACGTTCTATCTGCCTATTTCTTTGATCTGAGGGATTGGTTATCATCTTTTCTACCATCGATAATTTTGGCAGAATGTTTGGCGCAGTGCGTGAGCGATCGAAAACTGTGCTGCATGTCGAAAATTCGATCCCCGAATGATTCCCGACGGCAAGGTTAGCGCAGTGGCTGAGCGATTGACGACTGGACTGCTGCACAGTGTTTCGCAGGTTCGTTACCCGAAAGGAACAGATTGTATGATCTAGAGGTAGATGTGTATGTGAGTGTAAGTGATTTTCAATATTTGTAAATGCGCCCACGATACAGGAAAGAGTCTAAGTGTGGATTATGGTATTAAAAAAAAAACGGAAAAAATTTAGACGTAAGCACGGCTAATTACCATCTATACTTAGTTGCCATTCCAGCAATGCGAACTAAGTGCCCAAACATTTTCCATATACGCACGGTAAATGAGTGTTTTTTTAATAACAAAAATTTAACTACCACCATTGTCAGTCCATCATCTTCTTCTTCTTCTTCTTCCTGCCCTTATCCCATTCTACTTGGGGTCGGCGCAACATGTTTTCTTCTTCCATTCTCCCCTATCAGACGTCACAGTATCATTTACTCCTTTTTCTTTCATATCATTCCTTAGACAATCCATCCATCTTTTCTTTGGCCTTCCTCTTCCTCTCCATCCGTCAACATTCATACTCATCACTCTCTTCGTCACATGGGTGTCATCCCTCCTCATCACATGTCCATGCTTAGCATAATATAAACTAATGAATATTTGCTAATCACTATAACAATATTGAATATTACGCTAACAATGTAAAGGACTATTAAGGTAATTAATAGTAAAAAGGCGTGGCTAAGGTATGGCAGAGTTTTTACATAATTATGTGATTACAGAGGATTATGGAATTAATATAATAAACGTACACGCTTTGTTTACTATGTTGTTTGATAAGTGACAGGTTTTAAAAGTAAAGTAAGGCTTTGTCACTATAAAATTGTATGTTAAATAAATATAACCTGATATAATAATAAATAAATAATAATAATTAATTATGAACTTTATGCTAAAACCTGACGTGCTCTTCCTTCATTTGCCCTTTGCATTCCAGGGTTAAATTTACAGATGGTCTCGCGGCTTCGCCATGAGGGTTAGCCTGAGCTCAAAACTATAAGGCTTATTTGTCAATACTACATGGTATTTCAAAAAAGTAAAACTACAAATGCTTTTTTGTAATAGGTACCTGCAACCGGCATGCATCATGTATAAACAAAGTGCGAGGTAAAATGAGTACGTATGTAATCATCAATGCACAAACATCAACAGTCTTACAACAAAAAAAACTAAACACCTGTTGAACACTTGTCTAAAAAAATTGACAACGTCAAAACGACATTTCTCCTTGATATAAGGGTAATTTTGCAGTTACACTTTTTTTAGACAAGCGTTCATCAAGTCTTTATCTTTTTGTGGTAATATTTATACGTAATAACGCCTAAGTTGCGATTTATAAAGCTTTATTCTGTGGAATGAAAAGATTTAGAGCAAGCAGGATTTGAACGTGCGACCTCCCGATTGTGTACATTTGACGTTCTTGCCAACCGAGTTATCGAGGTCTTACTCACAACCGTTAAAAATAAACACAGTTATGGAAATATACTAAATCCAACCCATCCAACGGCACATCACTAGTGACGTTTTTCGCACCCCACTAAGTGATTCACGATAAAAAGCCTACGTTACGTGAACGCCTGTCTCTTAGGCGTATGGATATGACGCATATAATTCAACCTGCGGGAGGGCCGGGTCTATGATATTTTTCTATTGGATTTTTTATGGATTTAGGGTGCATTCTCACACATCAATCACCGTTAAGTCAGAGTGTACTAAGCTAGTGCGACGAATGGAAGTGCGATGAACGCTTGTGCGACAAAACTGTACAGCGACACACCATAGTTCGAATGCACGCTCGTGCGACACACGGAAGGTCGAAAGCACGCTGGTGCGACAAATGATTTTGTTCTGTCTCCAATCAAAATGATAGTACGTTCTCGTGAAAATCGTGAAAATGCATCTTTATACAACGTGTAACGTTAATAGCGCAAAACCTCTCGTGGGCTAACTCATCCATGTTACTGAACAATGTTTGATCAAAAACTTTAGGGAACCAAAAAAAAATTTTTTTCATTCAAAATGAGAAATTGATCGAGCCCATCAGAATGAAAAATCTTTTTCTTTTTTTTCCAAAAGTTTTTGTTTAAACATTGTTCAGTAACATGGGCTGAGTTACCTCACGAGAGGTTTTGCGCTATTAACGTTACACGTTGTATTATACGAAAAATTTGATTGTACTCTATAGAGAGATAAAATGCTCTATCATAACGGCTCACACACATACACAAAGTGTATCTTAATAATTATTTAATTAATTGTATTAACTAAAAATAGTGTAGTTATCTAGTACCCCTTTTTATCCTGGTAAAATCATCTAAACTTCTAAAGAGCCCTCCCGCACAGGAGAGGAGAGGACTGTCATCTCGTACTCCGGTATTCCTCCAATAGCCCTTTACGTTCCAGGGTCACGGCATTCTGATAAGACAGTCTCGTGACTATTAGACAGTCCTGCGATATATCTACATAGTAACTTAACCACTTCCCTGTCCGATGAATCACATGTGATCCACGACTATTGTTTAGGTATTGTGTCTGCTGCGCGGACAGTGAAAGTGTTAAGGTACTAGGTATATTCAAATTAATATCAGAATACGACACATACTAATCACCAAAACCAGGAAACATAAAACGCATTAGACGCGAATATTCCTTTAATAGAGCAAGTTATTCACGAACGCTACAAAATGATGTACCTATGTATACCAAGCTGAAATTTTAATGAGAGCCTCAGGGCATATGGACCGGCGTTAAGTACCTTGCACATCAGTTCTACTGACGTTAATATGGGAGCAACTCGATAAACAAGGTAGTTCATAATATTATTAATTTTCAAGTAGTTAACTCTTGTCTTCTTATGTTTTAGTTTACTATATAGATTTTTTCGTCTACCATTATTATTTTCAATTAACCCTTTGGGGTAGGATTTTTTCAATAATCTTGAAACAAAAATGTTTTATCAATTTTGTTGACAAGTATATATACAGGGTGAATTTTTCAAGTGGGCGTGGATGGCTATTTTCGAAACTGTGAGGAATATCGAAAAACGTTGAAAGGAGTCTCGAGGCCGATTTTGACGAAAATCAAAACTGCATCATTGGATTTTAGAAAAATCAATCATCCTAGCCAGGAATCGAACCCGCTGCTTTTGTAAAAAAAATCGCACTCTGTATTATTACACTATTCGATAGTGTTGCTGATAAGGATCAAATTCTGGGAAGTAATCATATACGGAAAACTTAAGGAAATGGCAGATTTTTATGAAATTGCTATTTTTCCATGTTACTTTACTTCTACTGCCATAATTTATTCGAAATTAATAAAATTGAAATTGTTCAATGTTTCACTGGATTTGACGTCTCAACAATCCCGCTGTACTTAGCAATACGACATTATGGAGTTGAACTAAAATAACATTATTATTATAAAGAAGAAATGGTAATAATTTATGTTTCAAATACCCATAATTATTGCCTTGATGGTTGATCAGTTTTTTTGTAATTATACGTTTTCCTTTAGTTTGCCGTACATGATTACTTCCCAGAATTTGATCCTTAACAGCAACACTATCGAATGGTGTAAAAATACAGGGTGTGATTTTTTTTCCAAAATCAGCGGGTTCGATTCCTGGCCAGGATAATAGACTTTTCTAAAATCCAATGATGCAGTTTTAGTTTTTGTCAAAATCGGCCTCGAGACTCCTTTCAACGTTTTTCGATATTCCTCATAGTTTCGAAAATAGCCATCCACGCCCACTTAAAAAATTCACCCTGTATAGTCATTACCTGGTATAATCATCAAAAAGACAGCTTATACTATTTTTCAAAATTTAAATCACTAGTTTGACGCCTTTTTGTGTTTTTTTAATTATGTATTTTATTTTAGTTTAGTTGTAGTAGTTACAGTTTTTTTTAAATTTTTATATCTAGCTTTAGTTACCTGTAAAATTAAAGTAGAAGATTAGTTTTTAAAATAGTGAATCATCAAATAAATTTTCTCATTCAAGGCGGGTCAGGAGGGACTGTCAGACTTTTACTGATTAAAATCCACGGTGATACTTCAATAGCCCTATACGTTCCAGGGTCACGGTTACCTGATGAGCCAGTCCCGCGATCCCGGAAGGCTTGGTCCCATAAGGGGGCCCCGTCAGATTGCTGACAGCTCTTTGAAGCGTGCGTGGAACACAACGCGCCATCGATCCATGTCCATGTTCGGACGGCGAGTCACTCATAGCTTATCGTCCACATGCTTGTTACCATCATCATCATTATCAGCCTATAATGTTCCCACTGCTGGCACACAAGACTCCTTTCTGTGAGAGGGTGTGGACCAATCCACCACGCGGGCCCAGTGCGGGTTGGTAGATGTCCTCGAATTTTTGGTTCTAGGACATGCCGGTATCCTCACGATGTTTTTCTTCACCGTTTTGAAACATGCTTGTTAGTCATATTAAATGTTATGAAAAATATTTAGTTTTAACCCGCGACAAAAATCCAGGCTTGTTGCAGGATGCAATCCCACCCTATGCAGTCATGCATATGGGCATTTCTACGAAGAGGGCATTTTTTCTGTCCTTTTAAAAAAAACATGGTTAGAAGTTACATACACATCCCAAAATTTTTAAGCGTACGTCCCAATCTATATTCTAACTGGGGAGCATAACATAAATTCCGTACTACTTCTTAATTTTCCTAAAAAAAAATCTGAAGTGAAAAAACGGGGGTAATTTCACTGATTTTGACCTGTCCCTTTTCCGAAATCGAGTGTAAAATATTTTATATTTTTTAATGGAGCTGAATCTCAAGCAAACTTTTGATATTCTTGGGTATATGGATAGATAACCAAGAGACATTGACAATAAATAAACCTGTAATTGCTTATTTTGTTATGTTTGTGGATGCGTAAAGATTTGTCCCAGTCTAATGAGTCTTTTCCGTGTCATACAAAAAACACTTGATTACGATACCAAATACCCGCGAACTGGACATCACCATCCGATTCTTGAAAACTGCCAGGTGCTCCCGAGCAGGCCATGTGAGTGCATGTGTGGTGTGCTGCTGTTTTTTTCGATTTTCGAAGGTAAAGAACCTGTATCCGTGTCTTTAGTTCGGGGTCTTTTCTCAATACCGTGTCAAAGATATCTTCTGAATGTTTTATTTTTAAACATGTTTTGTTTCCCTAAATTGAAGTTTAACTAGACACTAGCATGGTTGTTTCATTTAATTTGTTTGAAGTCGTAACAGTAATAAGTTATTTTGATTATTTCGGTATTTTTTCAATTCCGTGGCCCTCAATTTTGTGTCCTGGTGTCCACGGAATTGAGAACAATGGTTTACCCATGTAACTAATCTCGGTTTATATGAGGTTCAAAGTCATTTGCTTCACAATTTGTCATGGTAAAGTACTTAGCGCCATATATTATGTGTCTATAATGTTGTATAAAAGTTTTAAAGTATCTAGAGTCGACCTTGCAAGATTTTGATCAAACATCGGAAGATGTTCAGCCTAATTTTATGGGCTAAGTTACCCCACGAGAGGTTTTGCGCTATTAACGTTACACATATTCTCTCGTCTCCCATAAGTTTTTAATTAACCCTTTGGGGTAAAAAATTGACTTGACTAATATACACCCGAAAACTTCGATTATGTCTATTACTTTCTGCGGTTTGATAAATAAAACTCACTTGACGTCTATACTTCATGTCTCTTGTTTGTAATTTAAAGGTTTAACGAAAATGCTTAATAGAAATACATTTTACCATATAAGTTTAATAAAAATGCTTATTTAAATGATTAGACTAAAAGTTAGTTAACTAAGCATGATAACTCAAGGAATCTCTCTCAAGGCAGACTCAACATAAACTTACATAACATAAATACCAAAAACTGCTAAAATATGTTCCTGAATGTTTTTTTTTAATTGAATTTGTCGTTCCCGGTTACGTAGAATATGTGTAATTCTAAATTCTGTGGTCACATTTCTCAATTCCATGGCACTCAAAATTTATTTCATAAACTACTGGAGCAATTTCTGGCAAATTAGCATCATTTTGTTTAAAAAAATATGCATTTTATTTTGGTCATATAAAATTAGTCATAATGTGAAAAAAAAATTGCCCACGGAATTGAGTAAAAATCACCGTGTCCGTAGAAATGCCCATATGCACATGCAGCAAAGGACCCATTTAAGGACCCATTTTTTAGGCATGACTGCATAGAGTGGGATTGCATCCTGCAACAAGCCTGGATTTTTGTCGCAGAATTAAAACTAAATATTTTTCATAACATTTAATGTCATGGATTTCCGCAAAGTAACGCCTGATTCCATAATTTAGACATAATATGTCAATATTAATCAGTATTTTATGTATAGCCTCCCTAACAAATACTCATCTGTATGCTGAAATTATAACATTTTGGTGCGCATTCGATCGGGCCGTTTTTCTCGCTTCACTCGTTGGTAGATTATCTTTTAATTACTCCCTACGTCTGCCTTTATCGTATTAAATACGTCATCATTATCAGTTTCCCTTAATGTTATCAATCAGTGATTTGTGCATATATTTTATTAATTTGTTGGATAATAATATGATGTAGTTGTGTATTTTTTTTTGTGGCCTATTTACAATTGTTGCACTATTGAACAAATTAGAAAAGAAAACATACCAGGCATTGTGTTAGTAGGCAATATAATGTATGATATAGTATGCAAAAATGTATTACTAAAAAAAAAAAATTCAAATGATAGAAATCACACATACCTACTCAGTTATGACACAATTTTGAAGTTACATTAAATGTCAATATTTTCATCATTTAATTAGGAAGTTTACATGTCCGTTAACGTTAAATGCGCAAAACCTCTCCTGGGGTAACTCAGCCCAGTTCCTGAACAATGTTTGTTCTAAGACTGTTGGAAAAAAAATATATAAAAAAATGGTTTTTTATACAAAATGAGAAATTGATCGGGCCCATCAGTATGAAAAACCATTTTTTTCCAAAAGTCATAGAACAAACATTGTTCAGTAACATGGGCTGAGTTACTCCTCGAGAGGTTTTGCGCATTTAACGTTACATGTTGTATATGCCCCTTTCCAATACTTTTTTATTGAAAATACGCTGCCAAAAACTCGGATTTTTTATCTGTCGTGGACTTAAACAAATATTTAAACTGACATACACAAGCCAGACCCACATACTATATAATATTAGTTCCATGCGAGAATCGAACCTCAGCCACGCTGAGCAACAGTCGATCGTTTGGCCACTGCACCAACCGGCCACAATTTCTATCGTCTTTCACTGACGTGCCATTTTTGGCTCGACTTGTTGTTTTCATAAACAAACCATGCCTTCGAACACAATAAGGCTGTCTACACATAGCAGTATAAACTTCCAGCTATATGATACTACGGACATGAACGGACTCCTGCGAGGTCTGCTCGGCAGCAAGTGTGTACCCAGTCTTATGAATATGCATGAAGATGCTCATACCGTGCCTGACGCGGGGTGAAGCAGGGGGCTGCGAGGTAGGAGGGGGAAGGCGACAGTCTGATAGACGTAATTAGTAAACAGATATTGTGGGAGATTCTCAAGATGACATAAATATGAGAGCTATTGTGATAGTCTTAAAGAGATATCTGAAACTGCGCAGTGTCCGAAGCCGTTTATGATTATTTGTGAGGATTTGACCGAACATTAAGGCCGCGTTTCTGTTATACCAGATATTTGAATTCAAGTTGCGAATTGCAATTAAAACAATCCTGCGTACAAGTTACGAGTTGATAGTTTGAATTTGTAGACTTTTTTTTTAATTTGAACAACTTGTATACAAATTTGACATCATACTTGTATGCAAGACTTGCCTAACAGGAATGGGTCTTAGGAGAATACGTCTAACGACATTTTAGACAAATTATTTTAATGAAACTTACAATCAGAAGTTTGTAGAAAAACATTTGAAAATGTCTTATTTAAATAAAGATTATGGAAATTATTTTTATACCGTTTTTTTAATTTCCTTTGCCACCGTACATGAGTGAATTGCTAGTACATTATAACAAGCAGATCAGAGTAAAAACCGAATTGCCAAATTCGAAATTATCACGTGTGAAGCCGCGGACAAAACTAAGTTTCTATAGTATGTATTAAATGCTATTGTCCGAAACATTTTCATCATAGTCCATGTCTTCCTCAATCAATTATATAAAAAGCTCCATTTTCCCAAAGAGCAAGTCACCATTTCTCTAAGAAATCAAACATATGTTTACGTTTCATTTCATTTATATCAATTCATTTCTGTCGCAGGACAAAAAGTGAAATAGTCGCGCGGGACAATAGTTTGGTGTCGACGTCGTCGGTGGGCGAGCCTCGTCAAACTTGCGGGCTAGTGATGTACCAAGTTATCGACTAATGGGCATTGTTCATTTTTTTTAACATGCTGTAATTGAAAAACCATTTCGAGGAATAGCGTTACTGATCATTATGTACTAATTAAAAATGAAAAATATTCACATTTTCATTGATATTTTTAATAAAATACGTTTGACCTTCCTTGCCCTTCAAATGTTTAACACCTTCTTCAAACCTTTGGCTGTACACAGTTTTGTATCTTTGCCTCAGAAAACAGAAAATATAAAAAATATAAAACCGGCCAAGTGCGAGTGCGAGACCCATAAATGGTTCCGTAGCAGCAAGTAAAGTTCTTGTAGTTGGTTGTAACTTTGCAAGGTAAATTGCGGTTTACGATTTATCAAAAAAAAAATACTAATAACTCGATCTCGTTCAAAACAATTTTCAATTGAAGTTTGCATGGTAATGCACATCAAATATTTTTTTTTGTTTATCATTCTCTTAGTTTAGAAGTTACATAGGGGGGGGGGGGGGACACATTTTACCACTTTGGAAGTGTCTCTCGAGCAAACTGTTCAGTTTAGAAAAAATTATGTTTGTAACCTCAATCACAGAATAATAGTACTACCTCAATATAATTTTTCAAGACCCATTCATAGATATCCCACACGAAAGGGTAAGGCGAAAAAAAAATTTTGAGTTTCAATTCTAAGTATGGGAGGTACCCCCAAAATTGGTTTTTGTTTTATTTTTGTATGAAAGTCCTAACGCGGTTCACATAATACATCTACTTACAAAGTTTCAACTTTTTGTCGAAATTGTAAGAGCTATCTCTTATGATTTCGGAAAAAAGTGGCTGTGACATACGGACGAACAGACAGACAGACAGACATGACGAATCTATAAGGTTTCCGTTTTCACCCGTGTTCATTTGAACCCTAAAAAATAAGTGACAAGTATTTTCCAGGGATGTCAGGCATAAGTACCAATTTCTTGGTATACATACCAGTTTTCAGTGTCACGTACCATGTATCAAGATTATTACTCGAGAAAAAAAAACCAAGATTGGACGTTGACCAACAATACAGAATAAACGACAAATTTTAGGGTGCAATCGAGTATTATTATAGCCTTTATTTAACAATCTTACAAAACAAAAATATTAAAAGTAAGTTTACATTTTTTCCCTCTCTCTTTTATATATATCAGTATGTATTATTAGACACCGATATTGAGATTGTCTTGCGATTTCGCAAAGGCCTCCCCTGTAGCTTGCCACTCCTTTCGATTATGGGTCATCCTCCTCCAAGTAGCTCCAGCCATCTTTCGAAAGTCGTCTTCCCATCTTAGATGTTGCCTTTTTTCTTTACTTTTGTATTATCTTGGACACCATTTGGTTACGTCCTTAGCCCATTTATTATTTAGTACTCCTCAACATATGACCTGCCCATCTCCATTTCAATTTCCTATATGCAATATGTGATTTCGTTGATTTTAGTTTGGTTTAGTTATGTCTCTAGTTTGATTTTGTCTTTTAACTTGTCGTTGAGCATGCTACGCTCCATGAATATGCCTGACAGGGCTCTAGATTTCGCATATTTTGTTTAGTAATGCTCCAAGTTTGATCATCCATACGTCATTATAGGTAAAATGAAGGAATCAAATATTTTCATATATTTGGGAGGATACCGAGGATTTTTGACAACCTTGTGTGACCAATATCTCTTCCACGCTAGCTGTACTTTGTTATCTATTTTTTTAGTTACAATCGAGTATAGCCTAATAAAAATTTTTTTTTTTTTTTGAACATGAATTCAAATATAGCACGGACAAAAATCGCAGTCGGTTGTTAGTATTTATCCACTATACGTTTGGTAAAACTGCGTGTTTAGTGTTTTTCTGCCCTCTATTAACACTAAAAGAAAAAAAAAGATTTTTCATTCGTATTTGATTTTCGACACATTTTACCGATGTACCAATATTTCATATTGGTACATCACAGTGGCCGTCTGACATCCCTGATTTTCTCAAGTCACAAGTGTCAATTTGTAAATGTCAAAGATGTAAACAAACAAGTTTCTATTATAACTGCAAATTGCTTCATTATCTCGGTTTTATGTGTTAAATCGGCATCGGCAATATAACATAAACTACAAGTAAAATAGAACACAGGAAGTGCTTTGTCCCAACTTGCAACAATAATACTAATAATAATCTAAACAACACTTTCTTCGTACTAAAGAAGATTTGAGAGAAAAGTGGTGTGTGATGACGGTGTGGAATGTTGCAAGGTTTATACAATGTACTGTTGCGAAGATCACTTTGATGTCAGTATTTCAGAAGCCTTAGATTCCTTTGTATGTTCATCTAGGAGTAATTTTGTTTTGTAAATAATAACCTAGCGGGATGTAAGTGACGTTTAGACAGTTGACGTTGTGTTGACAGTTTTTTAATTTTGCTCTAATAAGGAAACGGCACAACTTTCAGGCCAATGGTGACGTCACCTACCTCAAAAATTAAAATACTTTTTCATAAGCAGATGTTTAAAACGTACTTAATTGACTTTTTTTAATGAATTGTTGTAAGCCTAGTTGAATGATAGTTAACACAGAAATCTATATGAATAAGCTGCATCATATTTTCAGCCTGTTGTAATCGACTGCTGATATAAGGTCGCTGAATGTGAGCGCCATGGCGCACTGGATAAATTCATCTGTTTTTGCCCCCAGCCAATCTGCCAGCTATTATCCTTCAATCGGTCCATTACTTTTCAGGCCTAGGACAGATCTCCTCCCTACTTCATAATAGTAGATGCTTACATTTGTCCATATCGCTTCTTATCCGAGAGTCTAGTGTCGGGGAGTTCACCGTACTATTGTCCGCCGCTTGAAAGAAGTTACCTACTATAAATGAAGATTGTTTTTTATTTTTGTTTAGTACTTCCTAACAACTGTTTACCGAAGATTACAAATATTCGTCGCAAAAATTCAGCGCTGCCGTAAAAATGTTAGATTCTAGTGGAGTTCTGTTTGTTCTTCTATAATACGCGAAGGAATATTCATCTGTTGTTGTATTATTTATTTAGACTCGTTGCTTGCAAGCGACAGCTGAGTATGCGGACTTTTTCTAGCTGTATTACGAAGCGAGTGAGTCGCAACACTATTCGACTTGTTGTGTCGCCTTCACAGACGCTCGTATGAATTGCCTGTCGCCTCTTTCCGACCGTGTTTCTTTGCCATTTGAGTTCAACATCACCATTATATGAACATGGATAAGAAATAGTGTTTGGACAATGTTACCGAGTTAATTGATTGCGTGGAATATTTTCAATTTTTAGTACGTTTGTTATATTTACGTAATCTATACATCTATACAAAATTGGGAGTGTCTGTTTGTAATATTGATATAACCGTTTCTTACTACATGCATACGAATATATAGCGGTATTTAAACACAAAAATTACATTTTTACAATTTTTGAAACACAAAAATAACATTTAAACACAGAAATAACATTTTTACAATGACTAATCTCTGAAATGGCTGGACCGATTTTGACAGGACTTCTATTAGCAGGTAGCTGTTGTAATCAGGTTTTATTTTAGAAAAATTAATTTGCTTAAAAAAATACATTGTTGAGTTCCGACATCCACGCGAATGAAGTCGCAGGTACGGCTAGTACTATCTATAACTGAACCTTGAACGTGTTACAAAGTGTGTGTGAGAGCAACCAAAAATTTACTACAGTCAAGTACCGCTGGTAGATTCCAGTATTCCAGAATTTTATCGCCCTGTCTTTTTCCCACACTGGAATAACTCTCGCTTGAAGGCAGTCAGGGTACGCCACCTGGAACCATTTCTCGAGGGAAAGTGGTCTTGTATAATTTTTTTTTTTTTATCTTTTTCATAAGCAGCTGTTTAAAACGTACTTAACAGACTTTCTTTTTAAGAATTGTTGTTAGCCTAGTTGAATGTTATTTAACACAGAAATCTATATGAATAAGCTGCATCATATTTTCAGCCTGTTGTAATCGACTGCTGGATATAAGCCGAATGAGCGCCACAGCGCGCCATCTCCCTCTTTTTTTTTCCAGCCTCTGCCAGCTACCTCTTTCATCGGTCCATTTTGCAGGAGGACGTCTCCTCCCTACTTAAGAAATAAGCTTAATTTGTCCATATCGCTTCTTATCCGAGAGTCTAGTGTCGGGGAGTTCACCGTACTATTGTCCGCCGCTTGAAAGAAGTTACCTACTATAAATGAAGATTGTTTTTTATTTTTGTTTAGTACTTCCTAACAACTACTTACTACCGTACTTGCCGCCGTAAAGTTATATTCTAGTGGAGTTCTGTCTGTTCTTCTATAATAAGCGAAGGAATATTCATCTGTTGTTGTATTATTTATTTAGACTCGTTGCTTGCAAGCGACAGCCGAGTATGCGGACTTTTTTTAGCGTGGTGAAATTGTGGTAGGCGCTCGCAGCGTCGGACGTCGGCAGACGATCTCCGGCCACCGTAGGCGCTCCTATTTCAGACAGCGAGTAAAAGGGCAACTCTGTCCGACCATGACTATGAGGGTCGACGGCGCGTCTTTCCACGCCCGCCTCATCAGCAAAAAATGACGGGGCCTTCAAGGGCCAAAGCCGGGGTCACGGAATTTGTTTCCTCCACCGGCCACCGAGGATTTTAGTCAGTACAAGTCTGACAGTCCCTCCCGCTCTACCCGGGGTGAGAAGACTCATTTGATGATTTTACCACGCTAAAGAAAAGCGTGTTGAAACTATCAGTAAAATCCACGGTGTCCTTCAATAGACCTTTACGTTCGGCTCACGGTAGCTGTGAGTATGCGGATTTAGGTTCGATGTTTCAGGTTGTGCAGCGTTATTTTGTTTTTTACTAGAAATTTTCTTCATCCCCGAAACTTTAGGCAGAGGTCTACTTAGTGTAACGTCCACACAGTTCTACAAAACTTTCAAATGAAAGACGGAGACCCTATTGCCTTTAAAGCCATGTCAGAAGACAGGTGGGTTTCCCAGAGGCAGCTTAACTAATTTTGAGACTATTCGCGGGTTGCCACATCCACAAAAGTGCATATACTTCAAAAACTGAATTAATGTAGTAAAATAATCTCACTGAGAATTTCTTGATGACAATCTTCAATATCATTTGACTGGCTAGAAAATTCTTGCCAATCTACTGATTTAATGACGGAGACCCCTTCGAAGGCCGAAGCCTGCCGAGGTCACGGGACAACGTTTAACAGTGGCCCCGGAAATCAAAAAAATATTGAAGAACACCGTGGATCAGTACAAGTCTGACAGCCCTGCCCTGCATGGGAGGACTAATTTGATGACATTACCACTAAAAAAAAATACTGATCTAGTGAAATCAGGGAGCAGTGGTGGCCCAGTGGTATCGGCCCCGACTTACGAGTTGCAGGTCGTGGGTTCGAATCCCGGCAGGCGCATTACTTTGTGTAATTTATTTCATCACCACTGCTCTCAAAACGGTGAAGGAAAACATCGTGAGAAAACCGGCATGTCCTAGAACCAAAAATTCGAAGACATGTGACATCCACCAATCCGCACTGGGCCCGCGTGGTGGATTATGGCCCACCCTCTCGCACAGAGAGGAGGCCTGTGTCCCAGCAGTGGGAACATTAATAGGCTGATGGTGATGATGAAGTGAAATCAACAAGAGTAAAACCTCATAGATTTAAGTGGACCAGTCCAGTTTACACATCAAGTTTACCTAATCACCATCGTCACATTACCGTCGATCGCTTTACACCGCTTTGCATAATTTTGTTTGTGTCATCATACCGAGGTCGACGACCTCGTCATAATCGGGAACGCGCCAGACATCGACTCCGCATATTTCAGAATCGAGTACTCGAATGTACTCGATAATCGATTCCGTGTGTGCATTATTTTGCATGTGAACTTTAATGATACTGTCTTGTGGACTTGAAGTTTGCGTGCCTCTAAATAAATGTTAGAGATAATTTTGTAATAATAATCTATGGTAGGAATACTTTTGTTGAAATAAAGTGTTAACGCAGTAAGTGAAAGCCAGACGAGAGAAATTTGTGTTAATAAGAAGCATGACTTGTCAGGCCTGTTGTGCTATGCCGGAGGTCGTGGGTTCGCTTCCCACCCAGGCCAAATGTTTGTGTGATTTGCAAGATTATTTGTTCTGTGTCTGGGAATAATTTATGTATGTATTAAGAGATGTATAGGTATGTTTATCAGTTGTCTAGTACCCATAACACAAGCTCTGCTTAGCTTGGGACTTGATGGCGTTGTGTGATAGTTGTGGAATATTATTAATATTCTTATATTATTATGACCAACCAGTGGTACCACCAACCACATGCTTTTCAACAGTTTTTGAAGGTGGCAAAAATAAAATTGGAATTTATCTTCCCGTGTTAGACTCTTACCGAGTAAAGTTCGCCCTTTTCCTTTATTTTAGGGCTTTGATATCCTGCTTGGACAGTCCTTTGGTCCTGACAGACCCAGAGCCCTACAGATTGCTGGGAGCTCCTCGAGACGCACTTGGAACACTAAGCGCTGTCGACCTATGGCCCTGGGGGGTATTACAACGTCTTAAAACCAGGCTTGTTCCAGTGAGTGAACGAGATGGTGCTAGACGACTTGTATAGCTCTGTCACTTTCACTCGGAACAAGCCTGGTCTGGTCCTTTATCGGACGGTGAGCTACCCATTACTTGCCGTCCAGACTACTACCTAAGTTTTCATTGTGAAAAGAAATCTTACATTCAATCATAACGAACAAAAAATGATACACCAATTGGACCTTAACAGCCTTACTACAAAAACTTAAACACTTGTCTAAAAAAAGTGTGACGGAAAAACGGACCTTATTTCAACGTCATAATCTGACAGTTTTTTAGACAAGGGTTCAACAGACGTTTAAAAGTTTTTGTGGTACGACTGTGGTGAGTCATTTTATTTCCGCTTTCACCGAATTCCATTCAACCCTTTTTACAATTAAAATAAGTAAACAAAATTCCTTCAAATCGACATTATAGCCCTCAAACATTCAACACAAGTTTATGGCAAGCCCTGACCTTAAAAAAAACTGTGGCGACCTCATAAGGTACATTCAAAGGTACTTTTACCATCGGCCTTCAATTGTATAAAACAAATATCCTTTATCTGTTAAAATAGCTGCCAACTATGGAACTGTGGGTCTAAAAAGGCGTCTTTAGCAATATTACTAACTGCTCCACGTGGTTTCATCCCCGCTGCTGCTGATGCCCCGCTAGCCGATAGTGTATATCGATAAATTGACCATCCAACAAAATAAAAAATCAATTCGTACCTGTTATTCCTGAGAGTAGTGCGTTCACCCAAACAAACTCTTCAGCTTTATAATATTTGAGTAATTGAATTACACAAAAAATCGTTAAATGATTGTACTAAACAGTCAATTTATATGCCAATTCTTAACACGTAATTTATCTATTTTGAAAGTTGGTATGGTGTCGTAAAATAGTTCTAAATACATAGATTTATAGAATGAACTAGGAAACTTCCCTTCCCTAATGTCAAATAAAATTGTTTAATCACTATATAGTATAAAACAAAGTCGCTTTCTCTGTCCCTATGTCCCTTTGTACGCTTAAATCTTTGAAACTACGCAACGGATTTTGATGCGGTTTTTTTTAATAGATAGAGTGATTCAAGAGGAAGGTTTTTGTGTATAATAACATCCGTTAAATAGTAGAAAAGTACTGTTATTTTTGAGGTTTCTAATTTCATGTCGTAAATAATTACATTTTTTCCGCTTACACTGCAAACGCAGGCTGAACCCTACGAGTTTTATCAAAATAATGTACTAAGTATTGTACATATTGAAAAGGTCTACAAAAAAGTCCGTGATGGTATATGTCTGTCTCTTATGGATAACCCACAATAACTTTTTTTTGTCATTCACTTTTTACGACAAATAATGGCTAATTTTCGAAGCGATTTTAACCAATACAGCATTAATCCTTAACCAATTAAATACCTTAAATACATTGTTCATTTAATATAGATCTATATGACCCTTTACACCGTATGATTTTAGTGAATATTATCGAAGATATTACAGATTTAAAAATTGCGGAACGTAGCGTTTGCGGCGGTACCGGCCGGCCGCCCGGTGCGGCAAGAGCGACTTTGTTTTTATACTATTTGGTGATTCTGTAATATGTTGTAAAAATGAAATAAATAGTTAAAATGTCAAAAGTAAATAAGTAAAAATGTAGTGTATGAATTTAGATATTCCAAAGATAGCAGGAAATCTTCATGGTATAGGGAAAGGGGGATTGCTTTACTCCAAATTTAACGCGTGGGGGCCACGGGCAGTAATGAATAAATCAAAACTACTGGATCGATTTTAATCACATAGGCTATATATTTTATACCCGCTATGTTTTTATATACAACGTTCACAGATTTTCTGTAGTGTATTTAGTATCAGCATTGCACCCGTGCGAAGCTGGGGCGGGTCGCTAGTTACTTTATATAACATTAGCAAAGACATATCTATGCTGTACAAGATAGAGAGATATGGTCTTACAATTGCTTGTATCTCTTTCTAAAAAATATGGTAATTTAAAACAACTAATTCTCAGTCCATTCTTTAAGTCTATGTTCAGAAATGAAATGTGATTCAGCTTGTGCACGTACCATTTTACAAAAACAAATTGTTAATGAGTTTAATAGAAAATTCAAGCGAATTATATTTAGAAGAATTGCTTAAATGGCCGTTATAGACCCGCTGCTACCCCATTTTAATAATTTCCCTGGCGAACCAATCTACAAAAAAAGTTATACATACACTCATGAACAACACTATTGTTTCAGATTTAAAGTTTATTTTTCTTTGACACAAGGGTGTGTTTGTTGGTTGTGATATCCGTCGGAGTTATAAGAGCTATGCCAAGTGGAATATTAGTAGTTACTTGTAACGCGATATCGAGTAAATATTATCAATATTCGTGTATCGAGTCCGTTTATCGATAGTAACAAATTGATGGGTTGTATTTCACCTGTTTCTGGGGTTGTGGGTTAGGGATGACGTAGTGATGTAACTTTGTGGGTTTTTGGCGTTCATTTTAGTCAAATATTGGCGCATTTTGTGGATTACTTTAAGTTTAAAACTTTTTTTTTTATTTTCCCTTTTTGTGGGAACGGGCGTAATATTTAATTTGTTATTGCGTAAACAATGCATAGATTTGTGATTGCAACAATCGCTTTTGATTTGCTCTAATTCACTACCATCGAATGAAGTTATATCCTTTCAGACAAAAGCAAAAAAAAAAATGCAAATGTGTCCTGGCATCATCGAGAAATCAGGGATCATAATATATAAAAAAAGATTCCGACGAATTAAGAACCTTTCCTTTTTATGAAAGTCCTATCTTCGTGGACTTAAAAAAATAATAAAAAAACAACATGGGTCAAATGTTATTTGATAAATCTAATCAACGGACTTATTAGTCATTTTGCCTATGGAAATTATTACTATCGCGTAGTCGTTCATGATGTGCTACAATTGCGTAGCAGGTACTACGGCGTAGCCGGCTACGCCGTAGTCGCTACGGCGTAGCTCTGACCAAAAATCCCTTTGTCTCGACATCTTTGTTCCCAATCTCAAATAAGAAACTGTTCCATTTTAAGTTAAAATACATTTAAGTAAAACATTTACTACTAAAAGTTAAACATAAAAGAACACAAATAAATCACAGTTGACAAATAGGAAAGCTGGCGTGTCTTGCCCCCATACGTTACGACTGTATTCAAGACTTTTTACTCTTTTAGTTCGCAGACACGGAATAGATGTCGCCACCTGAGTTACCGAGATTGATTCACGAGATCCGTTTTAAAGTTTTTGCGAGACTTATTTACTGAGCTGTTTTTAGTATCAATTAATCAGAGATTGCTCATTTTGTTTTTAGTTCTTATCTTACGAGACTATAGTGACTAGTCGTAAGACTAAAGTAACAAGGTTTTGCAGCGATTATGTTAGCGTGTATAAAAAACTTATTAATTTTAGACTGAAAAACTTTATGCTGGTAGAGTTGATACAAAAAAAATGATACCCGGAAAGTAAAGGGCTATTGAAGGACACCGTGGATTTTTTCCCGCCCCGCTCTTGGTAGGGGGACATATTTGACGATTTCACCACGACAACAAAAACCTCAGAAAACCCAAGTTTTGTATTAATGTTGCGCTCAGCGGGTGTAACGCATGCCTACGATGATACGATGATGATGATAACGCATGACTTACGATATCAAAGTTGCGTCTGCGCATCGTTTTCGCTGCCACAATAACGCTCGTAAACCGTCAATGGGTTAGCGGTATAAATACAGGAAATATGACTGTCACTTATAACTTGGAACCCTCACCATATGACAGATTTATTGAAATGGCTTTTAGTAACGACGACCCTTTTTACAAGCAACTAATTTTAAGCGTAACTTTATAAACTAACGTACCTCTTAAGCCTTTATAAAATAACAAAACACGTATTTTATATTTTCAATAAACTTCTTTCAGTTCAAAGTGAATAGAAGTTTTAATCCGGCCAAATTGGCGCCTTGTCACACGGCGTGAGAGCGCGGCGCGTCGCCATCTTGTGTGGCTTCTAGGTGAGCGGGAACACTCACGGCCATAATATTACACCAATATATAATTATAATAAAACGATAAGTATGTCATCATCATCATCTGCCTAGACTTTTCCTAACTAATCGGGTCGGCTCCCAGTCAATTCGGATGCAGCTGAATTTCAGTATTTTACATGGAGCGACTGCCTATCGGATCTCCACAACCCAGTAACTGGGTAATACGATATGATAAAACTGGTTGTTAGACAGCTTCTGACTAACAATAACGACTGTCAAAGATCTGCAAATGACAGCCGGGACCAACGGCTTAATATGCTTTCTCAGGCACGGAGATAAGTCGCTACGGAAGTGGTGGGTATGTTTAATTCCGATATGTTTGAAATTTGATGTGGTCCATTAAGCTGAGGGGCCGACACTACGCTTCACGGACAATCACTTCAGGACTCGTCTGCTCCGCCGTCAGTCAGTCCACCGACAAACGTGGTCAACACATTGCCACTTCGCTTCGGTTTGGATTTGCGATGAGTAATTGAATAATTTTTATTTCTTGCTTTGAGTTTTACTTAAATATTTTTTTTTTTTAAATCGATTTTTTGATTCTACTTATGCCAGTTTACTTACTAAAACTTTCTGTGATTTCCTCAAATGCTCCTAGTTGAGGAATTATCGAGCTCGCTGGCTTTATAGCCCCACATTTACCAAAGCCCGCGCTTTCAAGTCGTGTGAATTGACATTAATTGCACACAAATTGTGTTTTGTGTAGTGTAATCCCGCCTTAATAAAGCTAAATCATTAGTGAAAAGTATTAATGTTCACTGAATTCGAAATTAAATTCTGTTTAGCAGAATTAGAAGGAAATCGACGGAAATTCACGACTGATTGAACAGAAAATTACGCATTGAAAGAAAAGTATTTTTTGAAGAGGAAAAACTGAAATGTTTCCAAATAGGAGATTTGATTTTTTATTTTATTAATAATGTACCACAAGTTTGTAAGTCGATTTGTGAGAAAATAATGGTTAAAGCAGTTCATAGATTTTGTTACAGTGATAAATTACAAATTGTTGGAATACACACTAAGTATAAAAATATGCTGAACTGATAAAGGTGCTTATAAATTGTAATGAAATCTGGCAAAACAAGTGTCCTATGACGGAACCAAATCTGACGAATTGCAGATTTGGCTACGACACCAGAAATTTATACCAAGTTTAATTCAATTTGGCTGCATCTGTTAGATAGAACCTTACATCAAAATGTTTTGAAGAAACACAATAATACCCTACAAGTAATTAAAAAAATATAAGATACAGTAACGAGCAGACCCGCAAGCAAAACTGTATACACTCGCAATCTCATTCAAGTACAATTCTCAAGAAAAGTGTAACGAAAATTTTCTGTCATTTATTTCCTCTTAACTCTATAGGGAGGGGATTAATGTATTTTGTTTTTTCTCTTGTTTAAGTTCCTCCGTCCCGGGAAAGAGTAATGCTGTGCAATCCCGCGTTTGTTAATGCATTCTTTATGACATCCCTAGCGCGTAGTGTTGTGCCTTCACGGGACTCGACAGATTTATCGGTTAAATATTTAGTGTGATGCATTAGTGGGATTAAAGTGTTATGTATATGTCTTGTTGTATACAATGTCTGTACATACTATCGTCTAGTAAATTCATAAAGATTTCTTTGTGCTGGAGGTTGCCCGGGGAAGTACTGTCACACTGTGGACGGTTATTTCTTCTGCCCGGACGTGTTGCAAGAAGACATGAGATGGTTCAGGCCAGCTTTGTCTATGAGGTGTAGGCTACTATATTATTACAATATCACAGGTATAGCTTATGCATAGGCAGCAGTAATCGCTTCCCATCAGGTACTCAGTTGGCTTAAGTATTTTATTTAATAATTTCAGACGACCTATTAATATTTTAATGGTAGAAAAAAAAAAACAAACATAACAAAAGTGACGAACGACTTGATAGGTAAATATAAATATAGCAGTTTCTTTTATTACTTGTAATAATCATCATACAAAATTCTCTCGTCGTCATTGAGGTCTCGTCGACACTGCAAAAATTATGGAAGAAAGGTATTATTTCCCTCTCACTCTCACAAAACCTTCATACAAAAAAAATCTCATAAACCAGCACTAATTGCGAGTCCAAACTAGCATTGCTGCTTACCCACCTCTTTTTGTTTGTCCGTATGTAAACACACGGTTGGGTTCCGCAGGTAATTAATTAACGCCCTGTTTACGCCCACCGGCTATTTTATTACTTTAGGGTTCCGTAAACCAAAGGTTTTTATCATTTACGTAAGTGAACCGTAGAGGTGTTTGATGCTTATCCTTGAAGGAAATTGAAAAGGTTTCTTTATTGTTTTGTATTACATTGATAGAAATCTAAATAAATAAGTGCCTAGTGTCATTTAGAGCTACAGAAGTCGCGAAAAGACGGTTGAAGTTAGTTAAGTAAAAATAACTTTAGTAGGTAAACTAAGAAACTATTTTTGAAACTTAACACGAAAGTACACACTCGGGAATTTTCTCGTTCTCGACAAAATTATTACAGTACTCTAGCTATTTGATCGCGGGCAACCGATGGATGCAAGTGGCGAATTGTCGTTCGGCGTGGCGGTCTAAGAGGGAGGCCTATGTTCAGCAGTGGACGTCCTCCCGGCTGATGATGACTAGCTATTTCATGAGTATATTAGGTATCGCAATGTCGATTTATACGGAAAAGTTCAGTTATTGACTATTATATGTTTTACGTTATTGAAAAAAAATCAATTGTAGCAAGCTCAACGTACGACTTCAAAAAATTGGCATTTATAATATTAGAGGCAGGTAGCATGAATTTTGGCATTTTTTGGCATAATGAAAACTGGAACTTTGACGTAAATTTGATCGAAAAAAAATGTTCCTCGTTCGTCCACTAGAGACGTCATTTCATGTTCCATAAAATAAACTCCGTAGATATTTCAAATAAGCTGTAAGTAAAATACGAAAATCTTTGTAAGTATTGAAAAAAAAATGTATGATTGATAATAGCGAACGAAAAAAATTCAGCATCTCACCGCGGATAGGTTGGTATCTCCAGTTGTTAGAGATTTCGTGTCCTCTTTGAACCTCCAACCTTCCCTTGCCATCGGCCATGTGCCAGTGTTCAAATCATCAAAAAACGTTTCCAAAATAAAGCCTGCGGAACCTTTAAAATTATTTTCAATCCTGCTCCCACCTCTATTGTTACTTAGTTCTATTCAAAAACTGTATTGTTTTGTGGAGCATTAATGCGCACTCTAGAAAGCAGTTATTTAGACTAACAATGAGAATTTCAGCCTCAAGTTAGCCAATAAGTTCATTGTAACTACTTGTGTTCGTTGCCAAATTATTTTGTTTAGTATGACTTTAGTCAGTAAGAGTCTGACAGACCCTTCCGCCCCACCCAGGGCTGGAGGACTCATTTGATGATTTTACCAACTAAAAAAAAAAAAAGTATGACTCAAAAACCATATCCATAGCTTGTGGGGTTCTCAGAGGCAGCTTAATTAACTCTGTCACTGGAGGGTGGTCACTAAAATTGTAGGATAATAGTTAAGACTCTTTAGGTTTGAAGTGAGGACTTTTTTTAAGTGGAAACTGTAAAATTTCAGGATGATCGTTTCCACTGAAACGATCATCCTGAAATTTTGCAGTTTCCACTATTTTTTCAAAATATTTTTTTTTGTTGCTATTTCAAATCAAAGCCACTGCTTTGATTTGAAATAGCAACAAAAAAAAATATTTTACAAGATTATAAAGTTAGTATTATTTATGAGCCTGCCCTTGAAATAATGCCTTTTCAATAAAAAATAATCATTGATGAACATATACAAAAAAACCCAATTCCGAATCTAGATTTGGAAGTCCGTTATACTCATTCAATCCAGTGATTTATCAAATCAATGACAAATGAATTGCTGAGCCGGTGACCGCCCACCTGTGCAAAAACTCTAGGAAAAATGATGATTAGATCCCCAACTGATAATAAATGATACGTTTTTTCCATAATCCCCATTAGCCATAGTGAATGATGGGCAGACGGCGATTTCCGTCGATAAATAAGGTCGATCGACAAATCGCCATAACGCTGCGATGCCGTTCGGCCAATATTTTTAATCGTTGTTTTTATAACACTCGTTAATGCTGTGACACACGGATCTGTTTTTTGTTAAACTTGTGCACATGGTGAGCGGGAGTGAAAAGGATCTCTCTACTACCATTAATTGTGTAATAAGCTACTGCACAGGTTGATCTTCAAGGTTAAGTAGTGCTTGCCGAGGTCGGTTCGTGGATGAGGGACGTGGTTCACCATCATTAAAAAGAACAATGGAACTTACTTTCATTTGAACTTTTGAGTAAAACAATTGTTTCATAATATTTCTGGAAGTACACAGCCTGTATATAATCCAACAATCTAATCTAACTATATTATAATAAATGCAAAAGTTTCTAAGAAGGAATGGATAGACGTATATTTGTCATTCCTTCACGCAAAAACTACTGAACTGATTTGGATGAAATTACGTAAAAAGGTAGTTTATAATCTGGATTAATAGACAAGATAGTTTTATCCCGAATTTTCCTTTTCGTGCGATATTTTTCGAGTTGTAGCGGGCGATGCCACTGGCAACTTCAACATGTACAGTCAGCATCAAAGTTGCTGACCACATTCAGATTTTCAAAATCGTTGTACACCGTATTATTATGTAGGTATTATTGGGGAGTACAGTGATTTTGAAAATATTAATGTGGTCAGCAACTTTTGATGCTGACTGTACCAACCATCTCACAAAATAAAACTCTCCAACGCAAGCTCGTCATCTTTTATAACAGTATGTCGCTCACAAGTGACATCCTATCACGAGACGATTAATAGAAATACTATCTGGTGTGAAGTATCGCACGCGAAACTGCAATCAGCTGGCATCGGCTGGCCGTCCACCACGACCGTGTGTTCATTACTTAGCGCGGCGATTAAAAAACACGCGACGTCAAATTTTATGTTTTTTTAGCATAAAAGATTTTTATAGTCAATTTATGCCAAAACTAGCTTTAGACCGCGGTTTCGGTCGCGGGACTGTCTTGTAAAGAGCTATTGAAAGATCACCGTGGATTTTAGTCAGTAAAAGTCTTATCGAAAGAGGTGCTAGGACGAATTTGATGATATTTCTACGACAAAAAAACTTTGCGGTTTCACCCGCTACTACTGTTGGTCGCAGCATGATGGGATATGGCATTTTACATGGAGCGTCTGTCTGTCGGACCTCCACAACCCAGTAACTGGGCAATACGGTACCCCATGGTAGGACAGATTTGTCAGACTTTACAGCTTCTGACTAACAGTAACGACCGTCAAAGATCTACAAATGACAGCCGAGACCAACTATAAACGGCTTTACGTGATTTCCGAGACACGGAAGAAACTCGCTATGACAGATGGTCACCCATCCACAGGCCAACCTAGACAAGCGTGGCTTAAGCCGGAAGACTTGGTAAACTTACGAGTATTACCAACCACTTTTCCTTAATAAAAATAACTCAATAAATTAAAAAGGAAAACATACCAGCGGGAAATGATTAACTTCAGAATTATTAATCGGAATTACTTAAAAGGCTAGCTACCGATAAACATTCGAGTGCTGTAAAGCGTCACAGATAAAAAATTATTTTCCAGCGAACGCTGCAAAAAGAAATACGTCCATTTTTTTTTAATATGCAAAGCTCAAAGGAATTATATTCAAAAGGAATGTTTAATAAACTTTTTAAAAATTCGATGTAGCTTTGCGTTGCTTTTATAGATTTTTTACGTTTAAATTTTAATATGTTTCATTTATTTTTAACTGGTATTCTGGGATTAAGTTTTATTGTAAATAAATGCTGTTTGAGCAGTGGTGGCCCAGTGGTATCGGTCTCGACCTACGAGTTTGTGTTTATTTCATCACCACTGCTCTCAAAACGGGGAAGGAAAACATCGTGAGGAAACCGGCATGTCCTAAAACCAAAAATTCGAAGACATGTGACATCTACCAACATGCACTGGGCCCGCGTGGTGGATTATGGCCCAATCCCTCTCACAGAGAGGAGGCCTGTGTCCCAGCAGTGGTGTACATTATAGGCTGATGATGAAATGCTGTTTGCAGTTTGAAAGTGAAAAGTAAGCTAAGAACTGTTGCCTGCCGGGGTTTCGAAACACTCTATGTAGGTTATCCTGTCCCTGAAATGTTAAGGGAAATTGAAAAAAAACACTGGATTTTAGTCAGTACAAGTATGACAGTCCCGTACTTTCCTTACCTACGTACCTTGGGCGGGAGGTCTTATTTTGATGATTTTATTACATAAAAAAGCTGACTGTTATTTTGCTTATGTAGGTGACGATGAGTGAACACATGAACAGCACAATAAAATTAATAGTGGTTATTTTCATTTTTCTTTATTCTTGAAAAAAATAATTTGAACACAATATATAGAGTACAAATTGAACGTTTTTCGAATTTATTCATTATTTCACTTGTAAAACAATAAAAACTTCTAAACAACAAAATCTTAAAGCACACCATTATTAAGTTTAATTAACAACGTTATTATAACAGTTTTGTTTACCAACCGAGATGCGATAACGTAATGTCTCCCTTACTTAGCTGAAAATCTCAAGTTAAAATTTATTTAAGCAATCTTGGCAAAAGCTGTGATCTTGCTGAAGTATTGCCTTAATTACAGAGCGGTAATTGACCTATAAATAGTGGTAACACTGACGCACCCGGGGTTGCAAGCGCCCTAATGTTAACATGTGTCTGTATTTAAGGGTAACCGTTTTTGTTTGTGTAATAGAGAAATTCATTTAACGTGGCAGTTTAGGACAGTAGAAATGTGTACTATTTTCCCACGTTTTTTAATTTGAAATAGTGTTTTTTGTTATCCAATTTTCATCGATTCGTGGTAGGTTTCCCTGAAAACAAATGTTGAAAACCTGAAACCAATATTGCCCATGGAAGGATAAAAATTGTTTTTTTTTTTTAAATAAATGGATTGTTCTGTTGATTAACAAAAAATCGGAAAATCTGAGTGTTGAGGTTAGTTACAACGTTACCTCTCTCATTGAATCGGAATCTAAACATAATAAATGTACACTACTTATTAATTTATATACAGAAGCTGTTAGTGTTGCAGCTTGAGCATGTTGAGGCACTTGCGCGGGTTACAAGCGCCGTGTACGAGCACTCTCAGAATAATTGAAAACTCACGATAAGGCCTCAGTTCAAAAATTCACCTTGTATATGAACTTTTTTCCATAGATACGTCAAACTTATAATTATTGAAAAAATTTCGGCGAACATTCCTATCAGTGTGCACGAGTTTTTAAGCAATATGTTTACACATTATTACGGAATCTCCGCGCACCGGTGCGCATATCATACATTTTAAAACCCAACCAACTGACCGCCATTAATAACTTGCATTCAAAGTAAATAGTAATTGTAAATACACTGCAACCACTGAACGAGGGTTTGCATATGTACTGGTTAAAATATTGTTTGATAAGCCAATCGGTACTGTTAAGTCCGTTTTTGACCAACTAACAACATAATATGTTGTTATGTCACACGAGGACCATGTAGGTTGGTGTCTGTGATGGTCTTTTGAAGAAAGAACCACACTGATTTTAGTGGACCTATTCAGTCAGTGCAAGCATTTTTGTTAGTTATGGTGTAGCTGGACTCATAATTCAAGGAGCTGACTACCTCTCTCCTTAAACATGTGACTTTAATGCTTCTTTCATTTTCATCATCAGCCTTTAATGTTCCCACTGTTAGGACTGGCCTCCTCTCTGTGAGAGGGAGTGGGTCATAATCCACCACGCGGGACCAGTGCGGGTTGGTAGATATCACATGTCTTCGAATTATTGGTTCTAGGACATGCCGGTATCCTCACGATGTTTTCCTTCACCGTTTTGGGAGCAGTGGTGATGAAATAAATTACTCAAAGTAATGCGCATGGCGGTTTTCGAACCCACGACCTACTCGTAAGTCGGGACCGATATCACTCTGGGCCACCACTACTCCTACGTTTTATGATTATCTACAATATTGTCTCTCTTTCTTCCAAATCCAAACTTTCTCTTGGAAATATCACTTTTAGGTATAAGACCGCCCATTGTGACACCTTATATAAGATAATTATATTTGTAAATACCCGTAATTTATAGTGTGCATTATACAGGGTGTCCCAAAACTCAACGTCAAGCCGAAACGGGGTGATAGGATTGATCATAGCCATCGCGAGAAAAATCTGAAAAAAATTCTATCCCATGCAGTTTGAAAATTATGGGCATTTTAAGAAAAACCTAGAAATTTGATCAAACTGTACCATTTTTCGGTTATTGTGGTTATTCTTTTTTAGTTTTGTTCAAATGAACTTTTGAAACGTAATCCTAAATAACATTTCTAGAATCTCAATAAAAAATAATGACACAATTGCCTCAAGTTTCCGAGAATTGAGACTATTTGTTTAACTACGAATTTAAAATTTTCAACATCCGTCGACTTTGACAGGCCCTCCTTTAAAAAAAATGTACTAGCGTGCCTTGGCAAGTGGCATCAAAAGTTGGCGCATTTAATCAGAATTCTAAAATGGTACCACACTTGTTAGTTCCATACACTAAAAAGGAGTAAAAGAATTAAAACCTCAAGTAAGCCGATTTTCGCTATCTCAGTTAAAATGTTTTTGATTCGCACAAGCTCTAGATAGGTTCTTAATTTTAAGGCAAAATGATGAGAAAGATGGATTGTGGGTATGTTTGCCATGAGTGAGCGAGATAAATAATGACGCCACTTTAACCAAGTGAAAAAAGTTAGTAAAATTAGTAAAATAATGAAAAATTTTGATCTCGTTTAATTTAGGTTTGATGGAATAAAAGTCAGATAGAGAAATAACAGTTTATAACAATAAATTCAAATTGTTTACCATTGGCCTCAATACAAGCCCTACATTTTCATAAAAAATATCTACTTATTAGTCGAGCACATCTTCGAGAGTTGATCTCCTCAGCTGCTTGAGAAATGCATTAACGCAGGTCGGCTACGTTTTTAATGGGCTTTGAGATCATTTTGCCTTAAAATTACGAACCTACCTAGAGCTTGTGCGAATCAAAAAATTTTAACTGAGATAGCAAAAATCGGCTTACTTGAGGTTTTAATTTTTTTACTCTTTTTTATTGTATGGAACTAACAAGTATTGTACCATTTTAGAATCCTGATTAAATGCGCCAACTTTTGATGCCACTTGCCAAGGCACTCTAGTACATTTTTTTTAAAGGAGGGCCTGTCAAAGTCGACAGACGTTGAAAATTTTAAATTCGTTGTTAAACAAATAGTCTTAATTCTCGGAAACTTGAGGCAATTGTGTCATTATTTTTTATTGGGATTCTAGAAATGTTATTTAGGATTACGTTTCCAAAGTTCAAATGAACAAAAATAAAAAAAGAAAACCACAATAACCGAAAAATGGTACAGTTTGGTCAAATTTCTAGGTTTTTCTTAAAATGCCCATAATTTTCAAACTACATGGGATAGATTTTTTTTCAGATTTTTCTCGTGATAGTTATGATCAATCCTCTCACCCCGTATCGTCTTGACGTTGAGTTTTGGGACACCCTGTAGAGTATTCTATCCTATTCTTAACAACTAAAATCTCATCGCTCAACGACTAATATCTCATGACCGGTTCCTTTTATCCAAATGAAACACATATCTAGTTTATTCCCGTCATAACACAACCCGTATAAAACTGAACTATTTATATTTGTTTAAATACACGGCACACACAAACTTGGCAGTGGCGGGCTATGGGATATTTGCTGGAAATTTTCCTAATTTAAAGTTTTCTTTGATTAAAGTTTCCGCTTGCCTCGGGGGTTGAGTGGTCACGGGTTAAGTGGTCGGTGATCATGCTTTCTATGTTCTTTGGACAGTTTGGAGGGTTAATTTCGGTATTGATATAATGTTGTTGATCTATCGATAATGTTAGAATAAACCAGACTAAATCTGTACTGATAATACTGTCCTTTACAAATATTATATTACAAATGCGAATATTTGGACAGATTGATAGATTTTTGTTGCTCAACCACGTCAAAACAAGTGAACGGATCTTTATGAAAAGCTAGGACAGAGCTCAGGGACTGTCAGACTTGTACTGACAAATCCACAGTGTGTAGCCCTTTACGTTCCGTAATACGTTAGTCCCACGACCCCTACAGGCTTTGGCCCTCTACAGGAGGGCCCCCATCATTGTGATGATACGCGCTACTACTTTACAAAAAAGCATGAATGGTTTAGTTAAGTTTGTTTAATGTGAGTTCAATTGAGTGTATATGCACTCACGAGACAGGAGAATTGAGAAAATTTGTAGCGAGTGGCTGAGATTTTTAAATAAAAAAAAAGTGCTACTGCCATTGTATAGTTTCCGTCTAGGTATCACTCAAGGAAATAAGCCTTGTTCTCTCATGTCATATAAAACCCTTCTAGATCTTCATTTTCTTTTACTAAATATGTTTAGTCAACAGACCGTATCTTCCAAGGGTATCAACATAACATTGCCGCGCTACCCTCGAGGGGTACACAGCCGCGCTACCCTCAAGGGGTGCACCTCGTAACTGATAAATATGTCATTGACCCTCTCTGATAACTTCCCGTTTGACAACTGTTACTTATTGTTATATTATACATTGCCAAACTGCATTATCTGCTGGTCAAACCAGAGACTGGAAAAAAAAGGATATGTCATGAGTGTGTTATTGTGAGACCTCGGAAATAAGCCTGTCTTATAAAACCCTACTAGATCTTCATTTTCTTTTACTAAATATATTTAGTCAATAGACCGTATCTTCCCACCGTAATATTGCCGCGCTACCTTCGAGGGGTGCTCCTCGTGACTGATAAATATATCACTGACCCTTTCTGATAACTTCCCTTTTGACAACTGTTACTTATTGTTATATTATACATTGCCAAACTGCATTATCTGCTAGTCAAACCAGAGATTTGGAAAAAAAGGATATGTCATGAGTGTGTTATTGTGAGACCTCGGTTTGTATGCTATTGTAGATCCTTGGGGTCTTATGGTCAAGAGTAAATAGGTTTCTTCTAGGCAAGGTTGCTTCTCCATCGACCACATCTTCACTTAGCTTCAAACTCAATCGTTTCTGCCTTGAAATGTTACCGTTATTATTAGAGATTTTATTAATCTAAGCAAACCAATAAAAATAAATACAAAAGAAAGAATAAAAGTAATACTAAGCTACAATGCGAGTAAAGGGCAACTCGTTGCCCGATCATCATGGACCATGCTCGGGTCGACGGCGCATTGTCGCGCCTCAAAGAGCGTCAGCATAATGACGGGGCCCCCCTCTCAGAGGGCCAAAGCCTGCCGGGGTCGCGGGATTTATTCCATCACCGTGACCCCGGAACATAAAGGGCTATTGAAGGACACCGTAAATTTTAGTCAGTACAAGTCTGACAGTCACTCCCGCCCTGCCCGGGGTGGGAGGACTCATTTGATGATTCTACCACGTTAAAAAAAAGGTACAATGTTGCATATATTTTAAGTTGCAATTATAATCCGGTCTCTAAGTACTAGATTACATAATTTGTGTAGGCTTTCTTGTATAGCTACTTCATACTGCTTTAGTCATACATAAATTGAGAGCGTATATTCCGAAAGTTGGCAACGTCGCAAATGGTTGTCAAATATTAACGAGTTTTAATTAATTTATCATTGTTACTGAATGAAAATAAGAAATATGACTGTAGTGAACTAAAAAATTGATAAGGGAATGCAATAATTAATATCATAACACCGAATCTATACTTTTAGATGTAAAAAACATTTGGAAGGCATTTTGAAGGTTGCCTTTTAAACACCTGAAACGGTTACAACATCAAATTCAGTGTTTTAATTGCATTCCTATATCGTTTTTTTACTGCACTACAGAGCGATATTTCTTGTTTTCATACAGAAAAATTGCCAAATTAATTAAAACTTGTAAATATTTGACAGCTTTTTGCGACGTTGCCAAGTTTCAGAATAAGCAGCCTTAAGTATACAGATGCTCAATTCATGAACGGTAGGTAGCCCGCTAGGTACAAGTACATGGTCTAGGTAGGTAGACGTCCGCGCCGTCTCCAAAACGACATGTTTGCATAAAGAGACTCGATAGAGGAGGGACCACGGTGGATAGTTCGGATTTAGAATGATTGTAAACGAAAATACTTATAGGTATGATGTATAGGTAAGTTTATATAGGTAAGTTTGGACTGTTCGTCAATAAATAAGTCACAGACTTTATAGACCGAGGAGCTCGTGCCCGTCTGTCACAGCAGTTTCCTTCGTGTCTCGAAAAGCGCGTAAAGCCGTTGGTCCCAGTTGTCATTTCTAGGTCTTGGACAGTCATTAATCATCACAGTCAGAAGCTCGATAGTCTGACAACCAGTCTTTCCATGGGGTATCGTATTACCCATTTACTGGGTGGTGGAGGTCCGATACGCAGTCTCTCCATGTAAAATACTGATATCCAGCTGCATCTGGTTCGACTGAAAGGCGACCCCAAAATATGCATATAATATATAGTTGGGAAGAGGCTAGCCTTTCTTTTCTTCTCATGCTGTCCTTTTCTTTTTCTGCCTAGGCAGATGATGACATTTGAGGTTTGTATTACGTTTTATTCTAGTAAAATATCTATGTAAATTAACTAATTATTTCATTAACAATTTATATCTGTCCCAAGTTTCATCAAAAACCGTTCAGACCTTCGGATGTGATTGAGTAACTAACATCCATCCATCCTTTTCTCATTTAGGTTTAAATTTAAATATTAGATTAAAACAAAAAATTGCCTCCTCAATTTTTTCCCTTCTGACCAAAAACACCAAATATGCAGATGGGTAGCAGCGATACGGCGGTATATAAAAATAGGGATGGTGTGAACACGGCTTAAATCATATTTTGAATTATAGTCAGTGTGGCTACACCCTTGTGGTAATACATTGTTTGTAAATGTGCCGGCTTATTGTTTTGTCATAATCGTATTTTACAAAATGTTTCATGAAAATAGAAAGAAGAAACAACAGTGAAATTAATATTGAGCTTTAAAAAGCAGATCTCATACCTTTAGAAAGCCTGTTTATACATATAGTTGACCAACTTATAAAATGTACTAGGATAAAATACTAGACTGACCATTATGTATATGGAAGAAAACATGTTTTCAACCCCCAATGTAAAATTTTTATTCAACCGTTTTATTTAACCCAGACTTCAGAACCCTTCACTTAGAGTGATTTTATTTGTCGGTCTTTTTTTATTTGTATCGTAAATACATCAAATGAGTCCTCCCGTTCTAGGCAGCTGCCTTTTACGCTCCAGGGTCACGGTTACCTCTAGAGACCCCGGGAATGACGGTCTTTGACTATTTTACTATGACTACCCGCGATACGCCATAACTTTCAATAACATTTGAATCTATGGAAACATCTCGTATTGATCTTGTTATCAAATCTCTAAGCCATGAGAACCACAACATCCCTATCTTCCCGAGCACCCTATAAATTATATTATATCTCAGTTAATTAACCGTTAGCCCTTAAGTAAAGGTTGACAAATTAACGGGCACACGTGAATGGGCACCGTATATCAATGGCGATTAAGAAACCATGGCTTAAGCGATTGCTAAGTATTAAGTACGAGGCTGAGTTTGGAGTGTCGTGAAGATGCTGTCCAAATAATATGTTATTTATATAAGGGAATCGACCCAGCTTCACAGGATCGAAATAACGTGTGCACTAGGCAAAAAATATATCTATACAACATGTAACATAATGAACGCACATCCTGAAATTAGTTTGTTCAGAATCGTTTACTGAATCGATTTCTATTATTTTTAATCTATGTATTTTTTTTTATCAAACATAATAAAACTACGGAAATTATAGTCACAATACCCCTGTACAGTCAAAACAAGCTAAGATATACCGTAAATCATGGCAACAAGACTTAAAAGTGCTATTTTATTTTTATTAATACAAATTCCGTCATTCAATACAAATAAAGAAAAATAAACCTTACTGCAAGATAACTAATTTAGTTAATAACAATGCATTTACATGTTAAGTTAAAAATTCAATTATGTATTATGATTATAACAATCTAATTGGGGTATCTGAGAGTGTGCGTTAATTACGTTACATGTTGTATATAACAGACAAAATTGTTCCTGACCATAATAAATAGAACAAAAATAAACTGTGAAGTCGGACCGTCAAATGATTTTCTGTCTTGAACAAAGTTCTCCCCCATAACCTTCCATTCTCCGTTTTACATGTGGCAATAATTGATATTGCGTATAGTAATCTTTTTAGAAAAGGATATTATTTGAAAATTGATCTTTTTATTAAATTCTACGGTATTTTTTTCCTAAGATGACCGGGTTGGGCATGCGGGCGGAGAGTAATGGGCAACTCGCCACCGACTGTAGACCATGCCCGAGTCGACAGCGCGTTGTGTTCAACGCGCGCTTCAAAGAGCGTCAGCAAGATGACGGTGCCACCCTCTAGAGGGCCAAAGCCTGCCGGGGTCGCGGAACTTATCTCATTACCGTGACCGTAAGGTAAAGGGCTAATGAAGGACTCTGTGGATTTTAGTCAGTACAAGTCTGACAGTCCCTCCTGTCCCGCCCTGCCCTCGGTGGGAGGACTCATTTGATGATTTTACCACGCTCAAAAAAAAGATGAGCGGGTTAATGAGTTATCCAATGTGCCTACAAAGTTACCCGAAGCAAAAAGAAAGAATTTTCAAGCAATTTGTTCTCAAAATTCGCCAATCCACAGTTAAAACTCCGACAAAGCAGTCCGTTCCTTAAATCCTACCTTACAGCAACTTTAAATCCTTTCCTACTTCAGGAAGACAGGGGAATTAAAAAGTAAAATATACCTGAGAACTGCTATAAATCATAAGCTTAACATTTTAATTAAAATGATAAATATTGGCCGCCGAGTTCGCGACGGGTTACTCCGAGAGAGTTTCAAGGTACAAGTAGAACGAGCTTACTTTTTATGTTATAGGCCGAGGGCCTATGGATTAACATAGCAAAAAGAGACGGAAAAGAATAGATTTCTATTCTATCACGATTCACGATTGAAATTCTGACACGCATTTCGCCAATCACTGTTTTAATTCTGATGGGAGCATAGCACGTACCATTCGATTTTGAACGCAAACAGGAACGAAATTTTTGATGAGCAGGAATGACAATCATGTGTGTAAGAGAGTGATGGGTATGAATGTTGATGGATAGAGAAGAAGAGGAAGGCCAAAGAAAACATGGATGGATTTTCTAAGGAATTACATGAAAGAGAAAGGATTAAATGATACTGTGACGTCTGATAGGGGAGAATGGAAGAAGGAATCTGTGTCCAAGTGGCAAAAATGCATGACAAACGCAACACGAGCGGCTGACGCGACTTTGCCTCTTCGTGGACACAGATTTCATTGTTTCTACGCAAGATGCAAACATTCGTCTTGTAATCATCAATTGACGAAAGCGTGCGTATGACGTGCGGTTACTTGGACAATTGGCCTTAGTTCTTGTCTTTGCTTCTGAGCTAGATTGAGGTCAAACCCAAACCCCATTTAAAATTTAAAGAAAACCATTCATGAAGTCATTTATAATAAATCATTTACGAAACCGACATCACCTAAATATACAACATTTTATTTGTTAGCCATAAATCTAGTTGTTCATGTAAATAATTTATCACAGCACGCTCTAGTTTTTTTATTATCTCCAATAACATGGTAACATGCACAAAGCGCAATCCATCAAACGCGACTTTTAAAAATATTGAATGTTAGATACCACGTTATATTTTATTTTATGTCCATGTTACACGATAGTTTGTACTGTCCAAGCTATTTTAATATTTTTGAGTTGAAAAGGATTTATTTTTTGAGCTTTTTGTGGTGTACCTATAGACGGGTTGAGTATATTGAAATTAAATATATGGGGAAAGTTGCCCGAAGCAGTATGTGTGAAATAAAATACAAAAAAGATTTGTATGTACCATTTTGACAGTGTTTTTTTGATCCCGACTAAGCTGTCTTTTGTAGACAAATTCACTTTTGTAACTAGTTTTCAGTTATAATGGAAATAAACAACAGTTTTTTCTTTCTTTCTGTCTATGCGTATGACTAGCTGTTGCCAGCGGCTTCACCCGCTACAACTCGAAAATTATCAAACGGGAACATAAAATTCGGATAAATGCTATTCTATGTGTTAATCCAGGTTATAAACTATCTGTGTACTAAATTTTATCCAAATCCGTTTAATAGTTTTTGCGTGAAAGAGTAACAAACATTCATCCATCGAAACAAACTTTCACCTTTATAATAAGTAGGAGTAAGATTAGTTTAAGGGTTGTTCTTATTAAAAGTAGCGAAATTATAGCTAGCAGCCTTTAAAGTTTTTGATCTAAAATTCTAAATGAACCCCACCTTTACAATAAACTTATTCAGACCACAGTACCTGTCAGCGGCGTCGGTAAGTTAACTCGTTGACAAACAAGAACGTATTATAAACAACTGGACTGCACCGTGATCCATCATTGTGAGGATACAACGAAACACCCCGTAGATACGCCGTCTGCTCGATTAATCACCCTGTATACGTATGCGTTTAAGGACGGCTGTTTATTATGCGACTTTTGGATTTATTTTGCGACTTTTAAATTAGTAATTCGTTGGTCTAGTGTTCGCAGGCGCGACTGCTAAGCATGGGTTAGGCAAAGTGTTATTGGGTTTTTACATTAAGAATTTATTAGTAGCAGTAGATGGCAATAGATTCGTCCCCTATAGAACTCACAAATATCTGGTGAAATGTGGGAGTGCCATTGGGCGTTTTCCCATAAGACGGCACGGCACCGGCACCAGCGACGGCGACGGCGCCGTGCCGGTGCCGGGTAGCAAAAATATATGAAAACGTATGGCTCGCTTTTGCACTTACCAGCACTACGCCGGCGCCAGCGCCGGTGCCGGTGCCGTGCCATCTAATGGAAAAACGGCTATTAGGTACACCTCGGTCTAGCCTTTCAGGGATTACAGGCGTGAAGTTATGTATTACATTTTCAAATATCATCTTCCTGCCCTTACACCATTTTATTTGGGTCAGCCCAACATGTTTTTTTTTTCTTCTACAGTTTTCAAATACGAGTGAGTATATCAGGGATAGAATTTTCTGTGCTTCAACTTTTTACATAGGTGAAAAATATAGTTTTTCTGGTTGGAAAAAGTGTCTCTATAGAACTTTAATTACCTATTGTGCATGAAAATCATTCTGAATCCACTTCTACGGTCTATTTTTCACTTCGGAATGGGGGAGGTGGAAGTAAGTGTATGTGTGATCAAACAAATATTTACTCCTTGCGGGTATCAAACCCGCAGTACGCAGCACAGGAATCAATCGCTATCGTCCCCAGTGCCAACCGTGCCTTTCTTACAAACGGATTGAAAAAATAAATCTAACGCTCTTAACAATTTGCGACAAACTCAAGCTACTAATCGCACCACGAGTGGCCATCTTTAATTCCCGTGTATACAAAATTCGATTAAGGTCGTGTTTGGAGCGTTTTTGTTAACTTATGAACAGGAAGCGATGTTTTGCTGCAATATTTTCAGCGCTGCTGATGTTGCTTCAAATTATTTAGTCGGAGTTGTAATATATCGTCGAAATCGCTTGCAGTTGTGAGAAATATCGCCAGTCATTAGGTTTTTAGTTCATTTCGAAGGAACGTGCTTGTTTGAGGTTTTATTGTTTTATTGATTGCTCGATTAGAGGTTCATTAAGGTTGGTGTTTTTAGAATTTCTAATTGAATGTTGAGCCCAGAATAGGAAACACGAGTTATTCATAATATGCTAAACAAAAAGGTGTTGAAACGGGAGTCATGACATATGAAAATTGAAAAAGTGAAGAAAACGGTAGTTTTGTGATGCTATTTTATTTAGTTAATGAAACGGGTTTGTAGGCATTTATCTACTACGTAACATTAAATTACTTATACCAAACAAAACCCGTCAGATCTTGGAGTGTTCTCAACAAAAACATTTATTTTCCCCCTTAAACGTTTTCCGCTTTCCTAATACTCGTTTTTCGGGAGGGCCTATTGACGTACCTACTCGACAAACAAGTCAAAAAAAAATACGGAACTTTCACATTAAACAGCAATTACGACAACAAAACGAGAGAGTCCGAGATGTCTTTTTACGAGGCCAAGCCCTCGAGTGCCGAGCCTTTGAGGCCTCGAGGCCTCAAGCCTCTTGCCTCGGGCCAGGCCACTTCAGGCCTCGTACAGCTGCGCTAACTGTTGCATGCGACTCCCGGACTACTTGTCCCTGAGTTTTATTTGAAGCTCCCCGACTACTCTTGTGCGCGAGTTTTTATTTCAAGTCCTGTTTGAGTATGTACGGCTTGCTTCAAGTTTGTGTGTTAGTTGTGTGTGTCGGGATAGTTGTTTTTTTTGTTACGACATGCGTTTGAATGTGGAAGTCTTTATGAAAAACAAGGAAACAGAATTTTGTAAAAAGGCAACATATACCGGGATGTAAAAGTAAAATTTTGTCTTACTTTTTCTATAATTAGTGACCCTTGACTTTAAACAGGAATAATTAGCTTTCTACTGGTGAAAGAATTTTTAAGATCAGTTCGATAGTTACAGAGATTACTTCCTACAAAAAACTCACAAAAGTCTCAGACACTCGAAGAGGAGTACCAAGTTACTCTCACATTGATAACGTTAGCATATTCAGAGAAGCATAATAAGCTTATTTTTTTTTTTTTCGTAATTTTAATTCAGAAACAAACATAATAAGCAGTAATTTACTCCTTCTCAATTGAATATACACAACTGACAGAATCCTAAACAAAGAAGTTAGTACGAAGTTCGTCATAAAACTAAACTCATATCTGATTTCAGAGTACAAAAGATCTAACTAGTGTACAAACAGAAGTGGAAGTGGTAATAAATTGAAGAGTACATTAGAGCCAAAACTACGTCTACATTATCATAAGACTAAGCATCAAAAAGTACCTAACACTGATTTGAAGTTACATAAACATCCCACAGTAAAAAACACACAGCAAAAATTGAGTGTATTATCGAAGCATACACATTTCAGCGAGGAGCGGCGAGAGCTCATTACTCCACAGGGCGAGATCAAAAGGGGTGTCTTCTCTCTTTATTTGTACACGCCGAGACGCCAACTTTTATTCCAGAACCCTATGTTAACAAGACATGCATAATGGCTAAAAAAACAACCAAAGAGTATGATATCTACATATATTCTACTAATATTATAAATGCGAAAGTTTGTGAGGATGTATGTGTGTATGTAGGTATATTTGTTACTCTCTCACGCGAAAACCAATGAACGGATTTGGCTAAAAATTGGTACACAGATAGTTTGTAACCTCGATTAACACATAGGATAGTTTTTATCCTGATTTTTATGTTCCCGTGGGATGATTTACGAGTTGTAGCGGGCGGAGCCGTCGGCAACAGCTAGTATTCTAATATCATAGAGAGGTAACTTTTGTTTGTACGTGTGTTTAAGATTTGATTGAAAACTGGCAAGTCACACACGCGTACTATTCCCAGTTCTATTTATACTCTTTCAAGATAGACAACGTAAATTTTCATCAGTATTTCTATTCAATTCGTCTGCGCGAGTGTTATATTCTTCAATAGTGTACAGATTCAGAGAAAACTCGTGCAAGAGCTCTCTTTTTATTGCACGAGTTTTACACGATCTGTACACCATTGGAGAATATAAACATTTAACACCACGGCAACGTTCTTTCTACGACAACATTCTGTCATTTCGTCTTTCTTTCGTCAGGGCCCGCTAGCCCGCCCGCTTCTTCAGCGCCAATTTACGTTTACTAGAACGAAAAATTCGAAGGTATGTGACATCTACCAACCGGCACTAGGCCTGTGTGGAGGATTCCCATCAGTGGGAATAGTAATTATAGTTTAATGATGATTATGAAGATTGTAATAGAGGTTAATTTTCGAAACTACAGATTCGATTCCTAAAATTTTTTCACAAATTGAAAACTTAAATTGCAACTATATCCCTATTATAACTGCCGTAGCTTATACATTTTAAAACGGTCCGCGAGTGAGGCAGTGGCTTAAACCTAGTATTCAAAATAAATTTAGCGGTTTTTACGGAACCCGGTTTTTACAACCTGGTTTTTAGAAAGCGGTAAAGCCTTTCTTTAGAAGGTGTTTTGCTATCATTTCTCGGGATCTTTCTGAGGTAATGATGGGGGAATGTTGCTCGTTTTTCGTCTCGTGAAGACGTGACTGGCTTCTGCTCAAGTTCATTTCGTTGTGTTTTGTTTCGTGTTGAAGAGATTGTGTTTTCCTCGGTTTCAGGTGATTAGGGGTAGGGAATTTGTTTTCAGAATTGCTCTGATGGCGTGTGTAATATGTAGAACATGGGAATGCCTTTCTTGGTTTGTCATATAAAAATGTTATCATGTTTCAACTTGATTTAAAATTAAATGACGTGACTCCGATTTATGTTGTGAGACTTACTAAGCAGACATTCATCCAATCTCAAACTTTTTATAAATACACAACTAGTAAGTAACTTGTGTCAAAAGTTACAATCAACTTTCGTTTTCGGTCAGTTGATATACTGGTCAAACGCGAATCTTGTTTTAAATAAAAGGAACGCTTGTCGGGATCGTGGGACTGTCTTAAAAGAGCATCGTGACCCCAGAACACAAAGCACAACCGAAGGAACAGAATGTAAGACGAGAAAGAGACTAAGACTCTTAGTCAATCAGAGTTTGACAGAGCCTTCCAGTTCACCCAGGGTGAAAAGACTCATTTGATAGTTTTACAACCCCAAAATAAAAAGGGTCACCAAGTTGGCAAGTTTTCCAATGGGTGATGATGTAAAATGCATGTTCGTGTAGTTTGTAGTAGGGCAGTGCGTTGACGAATGAAACGGGAATTAATCCAGACTTCACCCCTGTCGGCGTCGAAAAGATTTCCCCCGGGAATGTCACACGAACTGAACCCTTTGCTGTGGTGTAAGTTATGCGGGAGCAGCTTATTCAACCATTATGTTCCCACTGCTGGGATGTAGGTTTCATCTTTGCAAAACCGACTGGAAGGAAGGTTTGTCTATTTGTGCATCAGTGCATTTCTCTGTGCACGTTGCAAAAAGTTGGGAATATTGATTGAAAAAAATATTTTTGAGATGGGATTAAACATTTTAAATAGCAGGTTATAAAATATACCTAATGAATGTGTGCACTTTTTTTACTTGTCAAAAAGCCATCTTAACGTGACGAGAAATGTTTTTGTTTATACAATAAAAAATGTGCTGGTCTTAAGTTCGTTAGTGTGACAGCGCAACATGAAATTCTGGATTCGATTTCCAGGTCGGGTAAAGATTTCCTGAGTTTTCCAGCAATGAAAACATTTTAGTGTGCCTGATTGATGGCAATAAGCTCGCCGTCTATTAGAATGGCACTTAAACATCATCATCTGCCTGCTTTATCCCAACGACATTGGGGTCGGCTTCCAGTCAAACCAGTTGGAACTGGATATCAGTATTTTATATGGAGCGACTGCCTATCAAACCTCCACAATCCAGTAAATGGGTAATACGATACCCCATGGTAAAAGTGGTTGTCAGACTTTTATAGCTTCTAACGACTGTCAAAGATGTACAAATGACAGCCGGGACCAACGGCTTTACGTGCTTTCCGAGGCACGGAGGAAACTCGCTATGACAGATGGTCACCCATCCACAGACTAACCTAGGCAAGCACGGCTTAACCCGGAAGATCAGCCTGTGCGGCTGTGATTATTTCCTTTCATGGCACTTCAACATAAGTGGCTAAATTGTTGGTGTACTATTAGAAACATCTCTGCCTCTCACAGGTTACAGGTGTGATGATTTGTTATATTTTGTAGAAATAAAAATATTAGAGTAGTACACACGTAAAAATTTAGTATAAATCTGTTTTTTTTAAACTTGTGTCGATTTTGTGCTCTTTTAAGGTGCTCCCACACAGCAGTTATATCACGTTAGAGACCGATTTTTTTAAACAAATTATAACAAAAGTTATAAATGATTACAATTATGATATAACAAAATATAACTTTTGTTGTATAACATCATCATTCCTCGAAAGACAAACCCAATCTGATTGAACATAATGTTACACGATGTTATACAACGAGTTCAACCAATGTGGGAGCATTTATAACATATAACATTTCATAACTTGTTTTAGAGTATGTATTGTTACACGCTATTATAAATGTTATCGTGTTACACAATGTTGTATAACTTAATGTAACTGCTGTGTGGGAGCATCTTTACATTTCTCAATAAAGAATAAAGCTATCCTTAGATTACTGTTATTCAACCCGCTGCTTCTTACACTTTGCCCCAACCCCCCATACAGACTGAAGTAATATTTTAAGCGGCTTTGAATCATCGCTGCAACTCTTTTTCCGATACCCGCCATATTGGTTCGTGACATTAAGTATTTAGGTAATACCGCCTTAATTTGGGAGCGGTTACTTTTCTATTGAGAAGGATTATCCTTTCTGATGTACGGGTTTTGTGGGTTTCGTGTGCACGATTTTATTGAGTATGGTTCACTCTTTTTTTCATGATAAAATCTTCAAGTGAGTCCTCCCGCTCTGGATGGAGCGGAAGGGACTGTCAAACTCTTACTACAAAAAGTCCGCCACGTTCTTTCGGTTGACCTTTGCGTTTCAGGGTCACGGTGTCCTTTTAAGATGGACCGGCGAACACTATGCGCATTGGACCCAGGTATGGCCCTTGATCGGACGGCGAGTCGTAATTCGCCGCCAGTAAGACCGCGACTACGGTGAATGAGTGTGATGGAGTAGAACATAAAGGAAAATACATGGAGCAGGGCGGGAGGGACTGTCAGACTGCGTGTACTGACTAAAATCTACGGTGTCCTTCATTAGCCCGCGTCTACGGTGGCCGGAGATCGTCTTGCGACGTCCGACGCCGGGGCGGAGGGAGGGAGCTGTCCTCTCTCTCTCACGGCCCGCCTCCTCCTTCACGAGCATAACTGCCTCGCAGAAGGAGGAGACCGCTTCCCACTCCGTTTCGTCAGTATACCTAACGTTTGCAAAATAACAATTTGGAAGAAAATCACCGTTTTTTTATTTCCATGAAACAGTAATAATAATGCTCTTATATTATCGCACAAATCGTATTGTTGGCAATCATATGAGATGGCACGACGTGTCCCCACGGAACCCCAAAATGTCTACATGGGAAAGCGTTAATTACGTTAAAGTAAATCACGCGAAGACATATTGCTAAGTATTGTGCGGGGCCATGGAAACAGCGGAATAGGATTTAAGGATTTTGTTTATTGCGGGCCACATAGAAAAGACGTAAGACGTAGACGGGGCGGAGACGTATCAACGTATCGACGTGTCTCTTCGACATTTCTTTCATACAAAATGTATAGAAGTATCGCGACGTAAAACACACAGAAGAGAGAGAGAGAGGGCACGGACGCGACTCTCATACATATTCGCACGTCCGCGACGCGTCCTCGTCTTAAGTCTTTTCTATGTGGCCCGCGCCTTTTTTTTTTTTTTTTTTTTTAGGTGGTAAAATCATCAAATGAGTCCTCCCGCCCTGGGTGGGGCGGAAGGGACTGTCAGACTCTTACTGACTAAAATCCACCCGTGTTCTTTCCTATGCCCTTTATGTTCCGGGGCCACGGTATCCTGGGTTAAGAAAAAACCCGCGACCCCAGCAGGCATTTGGCGCGAAACACGACGCGCCACCGACCCGGGCTTGGTCCTTGGTCGGACGGCGAGCTACCCATCACTCACCGTCCGCAAGCCCGCTCCGCCGCTGTGCCCTCTGCTGATCAGAGGGACACGCGTTGGAGCATCCACACGACAGGCTATTTGCATACGGGCAAAGAGACCACTTGGGCACACAGTGCCCAAGGAAGAGTTTTTGCCCGCATCCCAGGGTGCACCGGCCCGAAAAACTGGTCTTCCCCCTGGACGTATCCGAGAGGGAACTCCAGTCCACGGGCGCACGTGGAGGTTTCCTGTCATAGCACCCCATGTGGCCCGCGCCTTAGCTACGAGCTACGCTTTGTTTGCATAATTAAGTCATATTGCTCTCACTGCTGGGGCACAGTTCTTCTCTTTATGAGCGGCAATGTGTTACAACCTAGCATGCTGGCCTAGTGCAGGTTTTAATTTATGGTAAACGTTGGTGTATCGATGGTTTCCGGGTGATATTAATATTGATCTTGTCGAAAAAAAAGACATGGTTGTAATTTCGTTTAAAAACGTTTTTACGTTATTTTTACGTTGTGCGTTCGAACTATCTGGTTAAAGTAAGTAGAAAATAGTATGTAGACATAAATAATAATTAACCTATAATGTGCCCACTGTCGGGACATATGCCTCTTCTGTTCTAAGATATACTGTACTGCACTGAACATACGGGTTTCCTTATAATTCATAATTAATTCATAATATAATCTTTATTTTCTCCTCACAAAAACAAGAATTTAGCAAACAATTTACAAATTCAATTTAGGGGGATCATTTTGCAGTCAAGTGAGTGTGCGGAGCTGGTGTCTGGTATAGGTGTTAACCTGTTTTACAGATCACCACAATGGTTTCCTTCATCGTTTTGAGAGCAGTGGTGATGAATTTAATTACACAAAGTAATGCGTGGGCCACTACTGCTTATTCAGAGTAAGTAAACATAATAAATAAAAAATAATCGCCTCAATCGCTTTTCTCAAGGCCATACCCTCAGGGAATTCGCAGGCGGGCGCGGAACGTAGCGGATCCCTGATTTATGTGGAACCCATATAAATGCAATCTGCTTAATTGCCGCCTGCTATGCTCGATAAGCCATGCTATGCTGTTGCTATACTCTATAGATTTCATTCTTTTTTCGCATCGCTGCATGTCGTTACTCGTTGAGATAGTTTTTATTCCACGTTCAGAGGGACCTATGAAAGACAGATAAGGCTGTTTTTTTTTCAATATTAGTTGTAATATAAATAAAAATGTGTTTGTACCAGGTTTGTACCTATATTTTTGAAGTGCAGTCAACTCCAATTTCCAGTTGAAAATATTTACGGTGTATCAGTATTTTACATGGAGCGACTGCCTTTCAGACCGCCACAATCCAATAACTGAGAATACCTGTGGTAATACGATACCCCATAGTACTCGTAAGACTGGTTTGTCAGACTTGAGCTTCTGACTAATAACAACAGTCAAAGATCTACAAATGATAGCCAAGACCAACGGCTTTACGTGTTTTCCAAGGAACGGAGGAAACTCGCTAAGATAGATGGTCATCCATCCACAGACCAACCTCGGCAAGCGCGGCTTAACCCGGAAAATCGGCCAGTGCAGCTGTAATTGTTTACCCACGAGCTCCTCAAGAGGCATGTCCAAGAACAAAAAAAACGAAGACATGTGACTTCCAACAGCCTGTACAAAAAAAAAACAATGCCTGTGCAGTTGTGTCCCAGTAGTGGCAACATGCGGGCGGCGAGTAATAGGCGACTCGCTGCCCGACCATGGACCATGGTCGACGGCGCATTGTGTTCCACGCGCGCCACAAAGAGTATCAGCATAATGACGAGGCCTTTAGAGGGCCAAAGCCTACCGGAGTCGCGGGACTTATCCCATTACCGTGACCCTGGAACGTAAAGGGCTATTGAACGACACCGTGGATTTAAGTTAGTACGAGTCTGACAGTCCCTCCCGCACTGCCCTGGGTGGGAGGACACATTTGTTGAATTTACCACGAAAAAAAAAGTAGTGGCAACGTCATAGGCTTAATAAATGGTTTTGCAATCATAACTATAATGTTTGAAACTGATATTCAGCCTCCTGATAGCTGTATTGTTTAGTGATATTCACACTCACTTTTCAAATCTGCTTCTAAAAGCGAAGTTTTATCAGCGGCTGTAAGTCCAATATACTATTTTATTCTGTTTATTTTAGATGGAAGTCTTCCATGCTTATCAAGTAAATAAATAAATAATGAAAGGGTTGAATAATGAAAGATTTAGTCATTAAAATCACGATCGCTACATAGCGAACATATTTCAAATGTGTCATAAACACAGATTTAAACTGCCAAGAAAATACACATCATTTTACGAACAGGAAGCTACAGTATATACAAATATTTTTACCATTTCAATCAGCCGCCCCAGCTTATGTCAAAACAAAACGTCTTTTTTTTCTGTTCGCTCGGTAACCATCTCGCGTGCCCTCAGGTTTTTACTTCAAGTACAAATTAAAAATGCTTTGCTGGGGACTATTCTGATGTAACTGTGTTTTTAGATGGATTTGTTACATAAAGAGTATATTTTTTATGTTATGAGTATGTGAAAATTTAAGTACCCATGTTACACATTAACGAAAATGAATAAACACATTTTTTACATGTCATCGTGCTGTTGTCACGTGAAACTTGTTGCCCCGCATGTACAGTCACGAGCAATAAATATATACATTGGTCACATTTTCTAAAATATCTTAACTTGTTCTTTTCAAAAAATATGTGTACAATTATGGCTTTCTAAATAACCTAACCATCAAACTGTGTCAAAACTGGGTAACCATTGCTGTCACAGTAATATAAACGAAACAATATCAGTAAAAAGTTTACACTTGTAACGCAATTTTAAAGTACCCATGACAATATCGAAAATATGTATACATAATGTATACATGGAATAGAAATTGTATAAGTTTTATTGAAATTGTCATGGATACATTAAAATGACATGGTTAGCTATTATATCAACTTTTCCTGTTTTTATAAAAAATCATTGAAATGCAATGGTTTCTGAATCGGACTAATTCAGTATGATGGTTAATACAATAATCATCAGTCTATTGCTAATAGTCCGTCGCTACGTCTGATGCTTTTGTTTTTGCTGTGTATTTTTCCATTTCGGATCGTATCTCTAAGAGAAACCTTGAATGTAGTTTGCTGAGTGAAAAATCCTACTACTAATTATAAAGGCGAAAGTTTGTAAGTATGGATGTATGGATGTTTGTTACTCTTTCACGTAAAAACCACTGAACGGATTTAGCTAAAATTTGGTACACAGATAGTTTATAACCTGGATTAACATATAGGATAGTTTTTATCCCGATTTTATGTTCCCGCGGGATAATTTTCGAGTTGTAGCGGTTGAAGCCGCTGGCAACAGCTAGTATTTATCTAAATGCACTAGACGACAGCAAGGAACCTACCGTAATGCGCATTAATCCCTTATGTAGCGGGCATGCCGCAATCACGGTGGTATATGACCCTCTGAGAAGTGTCCTCACCTTCCGCTTGACGCAAGTCCTCACGGGACACGAAAGTTTCGAGAGGTTCCTTTGTCTGATACGGAAATACGAAATGCCTGGGTGTCACCACTGCGAGGATCGCCCGGAGGAATCAGTGGAGCATACGTTGTAGGTCTACCCCACTTGGGCAGAGCACCGCCGTGTCCTCACGGAAGCGATAGGCGGTGACCCAGCACCCGGCATTGGTCAAGCCCATGCTGCGGGCAGAGATGCATAATTAAGGAGCTGGAAGTATACTGAACAGCCTAAGCGATTTTTTCAACGCGTGTGGGTCTCGGAATGAATTAAGGCAAAACCAAACTCACGTTCAATTGTCATCAATCCAAGATCTGTAATCGTAAATGGTGGTGCGTAATGGCTGCCCTCGAGGCAAGAATACATAATTATATCTAGAAAAAAAAAACTATACAAATGGGCCGGTACAACTTCGAGAAGGAAGCATATGCTTGGACTGGGCGGCATTCGGGAACCTGTGCCATTTCTTCGAATTATCGATCCCGCAATCCCTCAAACTCAAGGTTTATAACCGCAGTGTGTCCTACCCGTAATAACTTACGAAGCCGAAACGTGGACACTTACCATAGGGCTAGTCCACAAATTCAAGGTTACTCAGCGTGTCATGGAGAGAGCAATACTCGGAGAATCTCTGGCGTATAGAATTCGGAATGAACTCATTAGCCAGAGAACCAAAGTTATCGTTGCGCTTAGAATAAGGATCTGACGTGGAGGTGGGCTGGCCACGTCTGCAGACGGACAGATGGTAGATGGAGCAAACAAGTGCTAAAGTGGAGACCGCAAATAAGCAAACGTAGTATAGGACGCCCTAGCTGCGATAAGATGGCTCGAGGATTTGAAAAATGTGGCTGGCAGCGGATGGATGCGGACTGCCCAAGAACAGGAGGGTTGGCACTCTTTGGGGGAGGCGTACGTTCAGCAGTGGACGGCAAAAGGCTGATAATATAATGATGCAGAGCGAGACTGAATGGGAAGCGATCGCTTCCTTCTGCGAAGCAGTCAAGCTAGCGAAGGAGGAGGCAGATGCCGTGAGGGAGAAGATAGCCTCAACCTTACAACATAGCGACGGCGGGAGATGCCCACGGGCGGCATCGGCTCGACGTCACGAGGTGACTTCTGGCCACAATAGGCGCGCGAATGCGGACGGCGATTAATGGGTGACTCGCCGTCAGATCATGGACCTTGCCCGGGTGGATTGAGAATTATTTCCGATCTCAAGCAGATGGAAACTGCTGCTTTGTAATTGTTTACATAATTTCGAAACTGTTCTGTTTACATGTTTTTGAAACTTGAGAATTATTTCCGATCTCAAGCAAATTAAAACTGCTACTTTGTGATTGTTTACATAATTTCAAAATTGTACTGTTTACATGTTTTTGGAAAATTGTGAATTATTTCCGATCTCAAGCAAATTAAAACTGCTACTTTGTAATTGTTTACATAATTTCAAAACTGTACTGTTTACATGTTTTTGGAAAATTGTGAATTATTTCCGATCTCCAGATGGAAACTGCTGCTTTGTAATTGTTTACATAATTTTAAAACTGTACTGTTTACATATTTTTGGAAAATTGTGAATTATTTCCGATCTCAAGCAAATTAAAACTGCTACTTTATTTTCAAAACTGTACTGTTTACATGTTTTTGGAAAATTGTGAATTATTCCCGATCTCAAGCAAATTAAAACTGCTACTTTGTAATTGTTTACATAATTTCAAAACTGTACTGTTTACATGTTTTTGTAATTTCATTGTGTACATATTTATGTAACTTAAAGTTAATATAATTTTTTGGCAATCTATCGTTAACGAAGTTTTGATAAAAATGTGTAGTTTATTTTGACTTGATTTAACGTTTACATAATTTTTGGACACAGCTTAGCATACTTATTTTTGCAATTTAATAATTGTTACATTAATTTGAATTTTAAGGTCGTCTCTATGTTATTACTCGTGACTGTACTGCGTCACGAGACTGCTTTAAAACGCCACTGCGGTCCTGAAACGCAAAGGGCAACTGACAGCACAGGTTCGCCAAGCAGGGTGAGAGGGACAAAAGCGATAAAAACGCAAAAATTCAAGCTGAAAAAAAAAAAAAAATTAAGCTTGTCTCATAAAACGTCCACCTTTCGTTAATACAATCGAAAAAAAGAACAATTTTCACAACCAAATGCAAACAAAAAAAAAACATGAACAGGTATCAATTCCGAGTACATTGCAAGGCCCATGTAAATATATCGCATGTTTCAGTAATACGGACCTGCAGTCCCCCGCGTAACTTACACCCGGCCTTAATGAACGAAAGATTCTTTTTCGATTTTCATCAAAACAAAAGGGGAATATTTTTGGCAGACGGCAGGTATTCACGTGGAGTGATATGTAGCTTTATGTCGACTGTTTTCATGGTATTATGTTCGTCATTTGTGTGTGAAGGGAAAATAGTGGAGTTGTATTCATTTACCTTTATTATTATTTTTTGGTGAGACAATGCATGAATGTGACTTTTGCAACGTGTATATGAAAGGTTTTGCTAAAAATTACGTATGAGCGTCATGTAGACTCAATCATAATTACTACACGTGAGCGATGCAAATCTATTTACCGGTATATTTTATAGGAATGATAACTATTGTCGATACTTATCTAAGATGATTCAAAACAAGTAGTGTTTTCAAAGATTTAGTTGCTGAACAATTGTACTGCTGCTGTGTCGCGAGTTCGATCCCCGCACGGAACAAATATTTGTATGATCTGCAAATAGTTGTTCCGGGTCTGGGTGTTTGTGTATTGAGTTTCTATGTTTGTAAACGCATCCACGATACAGGAGAATTTCCTAGTGTGGGCAACGTTTAAAAAAAAAGCTTTCAGTGGAAGAAGAAACAAATCGATTTCAAGCAAGACTTGAAATTGCAACCTTCGATGGATGGCGCCTTTTGATGTTACGAGTGTAGGTAATAAGATTTGACCCTGTCTGTATGTCTGGATGGAAATAAAGAGACGTCTGGTATACTGAACCAGCAAGTCGCAGGTTCAAATCTTGTCCAGATTCAAATCTACTTTTCCACAAGTTCCTTTAAAATTCACAACGCAGGCAATGCGTGGAAAATATTTGAGATTACAAAATAATCTGACGTTCTTTGAACTTACATAAGAAAACCTGACACATATCTTCATTCTCAACTGCAAACCGATAATAAAGTAATAAAAATGTGACTTACATAACTGTCGACAGGTTTAAACTAGTCCAAAAATTTACTGTCAAGTGAACTACCATTTTAACTATAAAGACATCTCGTAGGAACTGCGCTGTGGTAGTAAAACCATAACATTACACAGGCAGATCAGAAGGAATGAACTTAGCAAGTCTTGGTTATGGTGTATAACGTTAGGTACACACTTACTTATTAATAAACGTGGACTAAAGTTACAACCAGGATAATCCTCGGATTAACCATACATTTTTTGAGGATTAAACTTGGCGTAACTTTAGTCCACGTTTATTAATATAGGGGGGGTACGATTTTTTCTTGTCTCACAGGTGTGACATACTCCCAGACATGGAATAACTACTTGTATACAACATTATTTTTAGTATATGCGAAACCTGAATATAGTTTGTTCAGAATCAGTAACTGATTCGATTCCAGTAATTTTTACATAGATAGATATTTTATTTAGTGCAATAGAGACACAAGGAAAAAAGAAAAAAAACAATAGGTACATAGTTTCTCATCACAGCAACAAGAAAAAGAATTAAATTAAAACAAATATGACAGATAAAAAAAAAAAAGATGTAGGTCTTTTTTTTTTTTCTTTACCACTGACATTAACAAAAATACACCATGTTATATTTTATATTTATTTATAATTTTTTTCAAAAATATTTTAATTAAATCTTATTACCAATTAAATAAAATAGAATCACCGTACGGTTAGGTATCTATTGCCAAACTATTATCACGAGTGTATAACACAGGAGACGCGGTTTACGCGGGTGTATCGCGAAATGAGCATGTTTTTGAAAGGAAAACCAGGTATATTAAAAGCTTATAACTTTGTGATTTTTGATGATACGGTTTTAAAATTTCGTACATAGATTCTTTACACAAAAATATTGGACAGGTGTATCGGGTTTCGCATAAACAAAAAATAATGTTGTATATTGTGTGTGCAAATGTGTCCGCTTATGCGACTCAATTTTGTTCCTGGTGTCTTACCTAGAGCTCCTAACGCGATCCAGTTAAGGCTGTGGGAAAGAGACATAGCTATACAAGTCGTCTAGCGCCTCTCTTTCCCACAACATAAACTGGATCGCATTAAGAGTTCATGGTAGGCTACCAGATCCTTAATCTAGAGCTATTATTGATCGAAGCCTGGATCCCATGTCATACGGTCAGGTGAAACTTCTGATCCATCTTCCCAGTGACCGAACTCCATAAATGTGATAATAACAAATGAAAAGTCGCAGAATGTAATGACATAGAAGAAGATAGTGTCATTGTACGGGCTTCCGGACTATCGATTTCACATTTTTTCCTATCTTTATAACGTTTTAGGTATTTTTAGATTGCGAGCTTTGTTATATAGCATGTTACTGCAACAAAAGACAAATGTCGGTTTCAAAGACTTTTTCGACACAAAGAATTTGATGCGACCTCTGAACAAAAATACTTCAGCGTTAGCTGAGTATTGCATTTATTTTTTTAGATCCATTCTAACAGTCCATCCCGGGCAACAGCACAGCGGCTACCTATGACCTACGGTGATGACTGCGAGCGATCTCACTGGCGGTGTTCGGCCTCACCAAGGCCCCACTAAGGCCGAACTACCGTCCTGACAAGTAGTATTATTATCTTTATGTTATTTTACTATATTATTACTTATTTATTTATTTTCTTTGCCTATCCTCGTCCGTGTGTCACTGCGTGGTGCCAACTGAAAACCAGCGCTGGGTGTCTTTCACCCAGCAAATGTTGAGTTGGTAACCCTTTTGGTGTTGATGCTGGGACACACAGGTCGCCTCTCTGTGAGAAGGAGTGACCCAGGCAAGTTGTTACATGTCACATGTCTTCGAAATGGTTCGGAGACATGTGACATGTCGGTTTCCTAACGATGTTTTCCTTCACCGTTTGGAAAGCAGTGGTGATGAAATAGATGATACTAAGAAATGCGCCTGTTGCATGGCCGGGTTCGAACCTATGACCTAGAACTCGTAAGTCAATACCACTGAGCCACCACTTCTGCTGCATATGTTTAGTTACTGACTTAATTTTCAAGAAAAACTTGCATTTAATTATCGAATTTCCAAATACATCCGAAACTCGAAAATCGATTACCCCAGATACAGTTATAATTACATCGAAAAGTAAGCCGCATCGTTATTGATATAATAATGGAGTGAGCAGACATAATTATGAGCTATCGGTGTCGTAGATCGACGTAACGATTATGGCTGGTTGGCATGTCGGGATGCCATGCCGACAGGTGTATTGTAAACTGTGCGGGTTTATGATATCCTGGTGTACGAATTGGGTTAAGGTAGAAGTACATCAAACTGTAATGTAATACAAATAACCATAATTGAAGATACTGATGCCTGCAAGACCTCGAAAGTTCATAGATGAAACAGCTCCAAGAAATCAATGAGAACGACCCTTTTTTTACGTGGTAAAGTTATCACATGAGTCCTCCCACCCCGGGCAGGTCGGGAGGAACTGTCAGACGCGTACTGACTAAAATCCACGGTATCCTTCAATAGTCCTTTATGTTCCGGAGTCACGGTAATGAGATAAGTCCCGCGACCGCGACAGGCTTTGGCCGCGTGGAACACAACGCGCTGTCGACCCGGGCATGGTACATGTGGTGGTGGGACAACGAGTTGCCCTTTACTTGCTGCCCGCATGAGATCATTCTCATGCGGGCAGCAAGTAAAGGGCAAAACCACCAACAATATGTTTCATTAATATTACCTACCGTAGGGTCATCCCTACGGTAGGTAATATTAATGAAACATAGCGCAACTGGTAGCTGAATAGAATTAAAATTATAATTAGAAAAACAGGTGGCAAAAGTTAGTGCAAAGTATAGCAAAGCTGTATTTGAATTCTAAGTTATATTTTTCTTGAATTGATTGATTTTAATGTGGCCGTAGGTATAGCGTGCTTGTAATAAACGACGTGATTTGTAAGGGAAATGAGAAAGCGATTCTTCTTCAATGATGAACTAATTTTATCCATCAAATTAACGTGAATGTTTCCATTTACTTTACCAAACAAACTAATTCATATCTGTCAGAGGATTCCGGTACAATATGTCAAAACCTTTACGCAACGTGAATACTTAATACATTTCCTGTTTTAAGTGCATTAAGGTTCAATTTTCAGTATATTTTATACGTCAAATGTATCTATCCTTACGCCAGTTACTTGACAGTGCAATCAGTTCGGCAGCACGAGGAGCTTCCACGTGGATCGTCGAGAAACGACATTCTTTTTACATTGCACGTGGTAGTAATGTGCACGCCAGTTATGACTGAGACTGACATTTTGTTCGGATTTCCGAACAAAATGTCAGTCGGTGACTTTGTTTTTCTTTGTATTACTTTTTTGCTAGCGAAGTCTGAGGGTTTTATGGTTCCGTATCCATATGGTCACACAGGACCTTATTACTAAAGCTCCGTGGTCCGTCTGTCTATCACCAGGCCGTATCTCGTGATCCGTGAAATTCACAGTTCAAAAAGTACAAAATGTTCACAGATGATGTATTTCTGTTGCCGCTTCAACAAAAAATACTAAAAATCAGAATAAAATAAATATTTGGGTTGACAAGCAAAAAATTAAAAAAACGGTTAATATCCGCTGAGATTGGCCGCCATGCCCAAAATCAGCCAGGAAGACTATACCCGTTTTCGGATTACTGTGTAATGTGACTGTTCTATTAAGTACATTATATAAAATCTTCCTAAAAAAAAGGTTCCTCGAACCGTACAGACAAAATGTGTTGCTGGGGGGTTTGTTCCGCCACTTCTTCTTTACAGCCAAAATACTAGGAAGTGTCGAAGGGGCGCTTTGCAGAACTATCTTACGTAAAAAAATACCTTCAAAAAGTGCAAATACAAATCAGCCTAATTTAAATAAAAATAACTTCTGATATTGATTTAATTTTTTTCGTCAAAATCAGTCTCGACACTCCTCACAGCACTTTTTGATATTCCCCATAGTTTCGGATATAGCCATCCAAGCCCAGTTGAAAAATTCACCCTGTATAATCTATATCAACCCTGTACCGAGTGACGTAACAATGGCCTGTATTATCTACAACGCAGGGACAATTATCCTTGCTGCGAGTCCTTGGCCTAGCCACAAGCGGCTCAAGGCTGCGTATTACTACGTCCTGTAATCCAGTCGATGCATTCGCTTGCTCATTTCATAGAGTGTGCAAAGAGTTGTTTGGAGAGGCGACATATGGGTCGGTTTAGGGTATTGTGCCTACTTTCCTAAAGAATTATTTTTATTTGTTTAAGTGTAACGAAAGTTACACTTAAATTAGGGCTTTTGTAACTCGTTTATTACCCGACTGCGCGACGCAAAGGAGGGTAATGTGTTTATCAGTCTATGTATGTATGTATGTATGTATGTTTGTTTCTATGTGGCGTTCTAGAGTCCAAATGCGTAGGCCGATTTTGATAATTTTTACGTCAATCGATTCGTCTTAACCTTGCGAGTGTCACTAAAGACATGACAGTAGTCTAAATTCACCACAGCGACAACCAGACGCCATATTGTCAAAATGAAAAAAAAAAATGTCGATGAACTATATCATGTGGGGTATCGTTGAATAGGTATTTTAAAATCATGTTTAGGTTCCCTTTATCATTTTTCATTTTAAATAATAGTTTAGGATATATAACGATTTAAAGTTGTTTAGCAAAACAATAATTCTCTGAATAGTAACTAAAAAGTATGAAATAAAAAAATATATTTAACGAAAAACAAAAAACCCGACTGCGTTAAAAAAAAAAAACTAAAAAGAAAGAAACAAGCCCAGTAGTTAAGAATTCACTCATTCACACTCACAGTTGGGGCCCGTTGGGAAGATTTGATCGGTATAATTTAAATGGGCCCCGACTGTGAGTGTGAATGAGTGAATTCTTTACTACTGGGCTTGTTTCTTTCTTTTTAGTTTTTTTTTTTTAACGCAGTCGGGTTTTTTGTTTTTCGTTAAATATATTTTTTTTTTAACTATTTTGTGCTCTTTGTAATAATATTATAAAGATGACAAGGTTGTGAGCTTGATTAAAGGAAGTAATCTCTGGACCTACTGAACCGATTTTGAAAATTCATTCAACAGTATTATTTTAGAGTGTGAGTAGGAAGCTAGATTTTACGTCGCACTGCGTTTACCGTAACCCGAACATATTATCAGCTTTAAACATCGTGAGGAAACTGGCATGTCCTAGAACCAAAAATTCAAAAACATGTGACATCCACCAATCCGGACTGGGCCCACGTGGTGGATTATGGCCCACTCCCTCTCACAAAGAGGAGGCCTGTGTGCCAGCAGTGGGAACAATATAGGCTGATGATGATGATAGAAATCGCGGACAAAGTTACACCACACAAAATCTACAAGAGAAATTCCTGGTGCAGAAAATAAAAAACTGAACTATAACCACGCACAACCTATTGAATCAGGACTCATTTGATGATTATACCACGATAAAAAAAAAAACACAACAGTGAATTCAAAAAAGAAAAAATGCATTTGAGTCGACTAAAAATAAAGAAAGCATAGCGACTAAAAATTTTAGTATCCCATAGACAGCTAGATTCTCTTGAGGAAGTAGGTTAAACCAATATGTTCTACTGGCCGCGGCATTCAACGTTACCACTGACAGAGCCCTCGAGGGAAATAAGTGTGCAGCTAAAATTATTTCATACCAAGCCGATCAGTACCTACAATTTTAATTTTAGCTTGGCGAGCTATTGAACAATAACAATAGAAAATAATGAATTTTTGACTTTTAACCTCAGAAGTTTTTTACAGTAGCAAAATACAGTCGGCAATAAAAATTAAAGTGGCAGAATTTCTAGCGCAGCCGTTTGCTATGATTTCGTAGCGGTATACTAGGAAATTAGGAATGCGTAGCGGTGTGCTACGAATGCGTAGCGGTGTGCTACGAAAACGTAGCGGTGTGCTACGAGTGTGTAGCGGTGTGCTACGAGTGCGTAGCGGTGTGCTACGAAAACGTAGCGGTGTGCTACGAGTGTGTAGCGGTGTGCTACGAGTGCGTAGCGGTGTGCTACGAATGCGTAGCGGTATGCTACGAATGCGTAGCGGTGTGCTACGAATACATAGCGGTGAGCTACGAATGCGTAGCGGTATGATACAAATGTGTAGCTGTTTGCTACGAACGCGTGGCATCATCAATAAATCTAGGGCGTAATCGTATAGTAGTCTTATTTATGGAAAGTTTTGCAATTGATTATTAAACCTTAACTCTTGAATAATTAGGCAGAGATTTCTTTATTCACAGAATCTTTGACATCGAAGATAACAGTGCAAATTTTGATCTGTTCTTTATCGGTCACAAACCTTGAGTTACTTGTTACAAAAAAGTTGGACGGGAAGGTTGGCGCAGTGGCTGAGCGACTGGCTCCTGCACCTTGTCGCGGTTCGATGTCACTTGGAAAAATATTTGGATTTACAATTAATTGCTCCAGGTCCAAAAGCTCATGACTACTTTTGAAGCGCAAAGAACTGTCCCATCTATCATAAAACTTAGTCGTTTAATCTACATGAGGTAGCGTGGGTGCTAACACCAGTAAGTGTAACCTTGTACTTTATAATGCAAGGTTTCTAATACCTACTCAACTTCTTGTCTCCAATTGTTCCATTTAACGAGTTTCAACTTTATTTATGGTTAACTAAAGTTGATTACACAATGACAAGATTTGATTAAAATGTTATAAAAAGTTTCGTTTTTGTTTAGGAGGTTTTTGTCTTAGATTTGACAAACCCATACATCATACCTTTTTACAAATCTTTGAAGTTGGAGTGTAAACTAGATTATCCATAAGAATAAATAAAATTACTTAGACATAATTATGTAAAATTGATACATTGAGAGTTCTGTCATCTTAAGCCTATAAATATTCTCACTGTTGGGACGCAGGCCTACTCGTATTTTCTATGAGAGGGCGTTTTGGGCCATAATCCACCTTAAGGGTCCAGTGGGGGTTGACCTATATAGATCTATGGAAACATAATTTTTTTTTAAGCAATATACATGTTTGGAAAGTAAATAGTGAATACATTTAATATTCCTGTGTTAATTCAAAGCTGCATGACGTTGGTGTCGCCACAGCAGTGACTATTAGGAGTATGGTCGCTCGCAGTGGGTGTGCAAGGGTCGCATTTTCCAAGAAAAAGTGGAGGAAACTGCGTTTTATCACAAACCTTCAGAGCCTTATCCATACAGAGCTATTTGATAAAGGTTGTGGAAGGCCCATGGCCCGTGTCAATAAAAACCCAAAAGTTCTCTGGTTGTATAATTTGTTTAATAGTGTGTTGGTGTGTCTTGGCATGCCATTTTGTAAGTTACTCTAAACACTTGCATGCTGTAATTAATATTGTATGCCTGTTCGGCAGCACATAATGCAAATAGTCTTATTGATTGATCATCTATAATGACTTAGGGTGCTTGTACACGGCGCATGTAACTCGCGCATGTAAAGGTGCGGGTCGCGGTTTACCCGCGCGAGTAACATGCGCAAGCTACTCGATCAAGCTACACGCGGGGTGCTTGTACACAGCGCATGTAGCTTGAACATGTTGAGGCACTTGTGCGGATTAGATGCGCCTTGTACAAGCACCCTTATGAGCACAATAAAGAGCTTTGATTTGAGTTTTTTTTGGGTTATAAACATTTACGTGTATTGTTTTTTTTTAATTCAAAATCTGTGTGCTCTTGCTCTCAATCTAGCTCAGACTGAAAGACGAAACCTACTATGGAGCTACCTCAACCAGCACGTATTTATTTTTTACTCTAGATAGCGCATCAACGAAACCCAGATCAAATCTATTTGGAGTTGAAGTCTGACAGGATGGTGGTCGCTAACCAGGCGGGCCTCGTCAGTCCTACCAGAACCATTAGAACTCAGCTGTCAAGGTGGATCGGTAGGACGTGGATCTTACACACACCAAACTATGAATTGAAAAGCTGAAGCTGAATATTTGCAAACTTACTGGCAGGTAACGCATGCCCCTAACATGAAATTCCTTGTGCCGAAAAAGTCATCGAAACAGAAAGTGAATTGTTCAATTTTCTAGGACCCTTTGGATTATGTTATGTAGACGTAAGAAATAATACATTTGAAGACAAAACCAAATTCCTGTCGATAAGTATCCACTTTCATTGCTAAAACCCCGACATACCTGTACATATAGGTACCTTTTGTGAGCTATCCGTCCTTTTATATCCCTTGGGGTCAAAGGTCCCTTTACGATTAAGGGTGACATTATAACGAGGTATATTGGGGTTTCGTTTGTACGTAAACCTTTTGCGGTCATCATTAGAATAAAGAAACTACGAATAGATATATTTTTGTAAAAGAAATATTTACATAGAAAAAGGCTTGCAATGAAAAAAAAGCATTGTTATATCTGATTCGTGTCTGAATTACGGAAAGTATTGCCTTATTTTCTAATTTCTTATTATGTCTACCTAGTGTTTCCTCAACTACATTGAGACCAGCTTCAGTCAAACATGGAGCAACTGTGTATCGGACCTCCACAATCAAGTAAATGGAAACGATACCCCTGTTGGTAAAACTGCTTGTTAGACTTTCGAGCTTCTGACTGTTAGGACTGTCAAAGATCCCCAAATGATTGCTGGAACCAACCGAGTTTTACGTGCTTTCTGAGGCACATCGGAAACTCGCTATGATAGATGGTCACCCATTCAGATATCAAACTCGGCAAGAGCGGCTTAACCTTGGAGGTCATTCTGTACGGCTCGCATTATTTTGCCACGAGCTCCTCCTACTTTCTTATAAAGGAAACCATGAATGGCAACTGCTCATCTAGATTTGTGTTAGTGCTTTGCTTTATCTGATCTTCAACCTAGACCACGTGTGGGGACGTACCATAACTTCGGTCTTAATTTTTGCCACACGATGAAAACTTTACGCAGTTCATGCTGATGTTCATAATAGAAAATACTACATTTTGTAGTCTCTGGAGGGATAACTATCCTTCACTTAAATCCGATCAAAAACCTCGGTCCATCTTTGTCAAGAATATTTTAATGTAAAGAAATAAGTGAGCGATTGGGCTTTGGAGTCCAAAGGGATATGTTACAACGATCGCTCTAAAGATTTAGTTTTACGGAATTAAGTGGAATTCCCTGCAGTCATGTGTGGAATGGCAACTTTTGTCGAGTGAACTGGTGAAAAAAAAAGTGAAAAAAAAATTTTCATACAAAAATGAGAAATTAATTTGACCCATTAGTATGAAAAATCTTTTTTTTTGTGAATTTCCAGGAGTCTTAGAACAAACATTGTTCAGTAACATGGGCTGAGTTACCCCACGAGAGGTTTTACGCTATTTACGTTACACGTTGTATATTTACGTGACTGCAAGCGTATTAAATGCGTTATTTCTAGTATATATGTTACGGCTAATACCCGAAGTGCGGCTAAACCTAGGTGTATCCTTCCTTCACAGGAGCAAGTCGATGGAGCCCCGCCTCGCGGGGGCTCCTACTTCTGCGTGATTTTAAAAAAATAACCACGAAGAGGATGGAGATCCCGCCATCCTCTTCTAACCTAAACTGTCCGAGTCGGGGTGCCAGCAAGTCCCGAGGTTAGACCTTTTTCTAACCGGCTAAACCTAGTTCTAACCGAAGATAAGTAGGATACACCTAGGTTTAGCCGGTTAAACCTAGGTGTAATCGCACTTCGGGCTTTAACCGTAACATATAGATAGGTAATATGATATATTTCTAGTACACGTGGATAGCAAAGTATATCTAGGTTACCAGCACTAGTTCAAGGATCCAATAGAACCTTGTAGCAACATAACTGAAGTCCCATTGGTGAAACGCGAGGGGTAATTGCTAATAAATTGTATTATTGATATATTTCCTTTGAAGGGAAATTGCATGTAATTTTAGATTTCAAGCTAAAGAAGCTAGTAATACTAAGTAAAGAGTATTATATTTTTCATTCCTTACTTTGGACATCGTTAACGGTGGACGTGTGCTTCTCCTAATCATTTTTTGTGTATAAAGTTGGTACTGCAAACTGTACATTATTAGGTGCACATATGCCTCAGTTTTGACTGTGGGTCAAGGACTAAAATAATCGAGTGAAATAATTCGTCTCTGTTCCGCGGCATTTGCTGTCCCGTTTCCGCGTCGCTTGCAGTGTCCGCGAACTGTCAAACTTAAAGTGTCTGTGTTTGTGCTGTACTCGCTAATCATCTGTGTGAGTGTCATCGTACTACCTGAAACTATACGCCTATAGCCATACATTGCTACATAAACCTATGGCTGAGCAACCGTTATCCGCCGCCGCATCGGAACCCGAGTTACATAAGATGCGAGACACTGAGTTTGTGAATACTCGACGCAAACGCAAATTTATGGACAATGATCTGGATGAGTTATTTGAAAGATTTTCCTCGGATCTGACTGATAAGCTTACCGTCATGATGACAGATCTCCAAAACAAGGTTTCTGACATTCAAACAAACATCAATACTATAATAAAAAGCGACCTTGACAGTATAAAGTCTAAGCTAGCAATTATTGATGTCAATCAATCTCAGCTGTTTACGGATATGGAATCGGTCAAAGTTTCTATCGAGCATCAGGATGGTCTTCAAAAGGGTTTGACAAAACGAGTCGACGACATCATCAAATCAACCACGTCCCAAGAGTCGGATATAAGTCGTATGCAGTTGCAAGTGGCTAAATTAGAAGCCGAACTTAATAGCCAGCAGCAACGTGACCGAGCTTTCAATCTTGAAATAAATGGTATCGTTGAAAAATCCAACGAGAAACTTGTTGATTATTACTGCGCCATGGTTAGATTATTGGATATTGATTCGTCGGCAACTGATGTCGTACATATGACAAGAGTACGTCCTTTAAATCCTGTACCTGGCCGACCAAAATCCATTGTGGTCAAACTTAACTCACGCCTCCTACGAGACGCCATACTATCTGCTATTAGAAATAGGAAGGGCCTTAACACGAGCGACCTCGGCATCGCGGGTGAACAGAGAAAGATCTTTGTCAACGAACACCTTACGCCTTCCAACAAGCTGTTACACAGAAATACGCGTCAAAAAGCAGCCGCTGCGCAATACCGGTTTGTTTGGATACGTGATGGAAAGATATTCGTTAGAAAAAATGACGCTTCTGCCACAATTCGCATCATAACCTCTGCTGACCTCCGTAAAATTGTGTGACTAGTTATTCGTGTTTACTTGTTTAAGGAATGTCTCTCAATGTACCTTAATATTATTTTGTTAACAACTTGTATGTCTACCCTAAATTTCTCACGGTCAATTAGTTGTTTGATAATTTTTATAGCAGTCATTTTGATTGGTATACAGCGATGCAATAATATTCATCTAACATATCGTATCTTATTATTATTACCTTTCAATATAACCACGTATTATTTATTTTATAGTGTATTATTATTACACAATGCCTTTATAATATCTTATTACATTTGCTTATTTTATTATTTAGTATATTTTATATATTCTGTATTTATTATTCCTGCCATATATGTTATCCCTGTGATGAAGGTTATGTACTTACATACGAACAAACAAAAATGGCCACCATAATGGATAGCAAACGACTAAGTATTTTTTATCAAAACGTTCGTGGGTTACGCACAAAATGCCTTGACTTGTACAATAACATTCTTTTACACGATTACGACATTATTTTAATTACCGAGTCCTGGTTACAGAGTGATATATTAGATGGCGAAATTTGTGATAGTAGGTATGAAATTTTTCGTTGCGACCGAAATCTGGAGGTAACGGGTAAGCGGGCGGGTGGCGGCGTTGTATGCTGTGTCCGCCGCGAGCTGTGTGCTGTCTCACTCAGCGACTGGCAGTCTAATTCACATTATGAATGTATTTGTCTTAAGATCTCGGCCCGCGCTCTCGGGACACTAGCAGACTTAATTGTTGTTTTATCATACATGCCTCCTGACGCCTTTAATCTACCGATAAATTTAAATGATTACTTTATAAATTTTAACACTGTCTACGACAAATACAAAGACGTGAATTATTTACTTGTAGGCGACTTTAATTTACCTTGCTTGAGTTGGAGTAGGGACGGTTGGTCGCTCACTCATACGGGTAGCAGCTTGATACAGGATAGGGCTTGTGCGTTTGTCGAAGATTTGAGCATATTAGGGCTGATTCAACATAATCATATACTTAACCACTGTGACAACACTCTAGATCTTTGTTTTTCAAATTTACCTTTGGAGGTTTCTGCGACTGACGGTTTAACTAGGATTGACACATTTCACCCACCTCTAAATATTGATATTATAGATTTATACATTAAATCTTTTATCACGAATAAAGTAAGCAGATATAATTTCCGGAAATGCGATTATGATGCAGTCAATAAATATTTGAGTGATATCAAATGGGACCAATTGTTGTCTTGTACTGATGGTATTGATGACGCAATCGCTTTATTTTACGAAAAACTTAATGAATGCATCTCTCTTTTTGTACCCCTTATAAGTCACGATAATAAATCCTATCCCATATGGTATACTCGATCTTTAATCAAAATAATCCGCGAAAAAAATAAGTTACATCAAAATGGAAATTGTTTAAAAATCCTCGTGATTATGATGAATTTAAGCTACTCAGAGACAGGCAACAGCGAGTGCAGGGTCAGTGTTTTGACAGATTCACATGCAACGCTGAACACAACATAAAGAAGGCGCCCAAGTACTTCTGGAGCTACATCAAATCAAAGAAAGGTAGTTCCGCTTATCCGCGTCAGTTTACTCATGGTTCCACTAAATATAATAATGGTCAAGAAATATGTACTGCCTTCAATAACTTTTTTGACAGCGTCTTTAACAAAAATCAGCCCTCGTCACAATTTGACCCTCAATCTCCTCTAAACAATTACCACGCCCGTGACACTATATCTAGCGTTACAGTGTCTGAAGAGACGGTATTTAGGCACCTATCAAATTTAGATAAAAACAAAGGCGCCGGTTGCGACGGGATTCCTCCCGTATTTTGGTCATCGTGCGCTAAAAGTCTGTCACACTCCATTTCATTACTGTTTCAGCAATCTCTTAATAATTGTACGTTTCCTTCTTTATGGAAAAAGGCTTACGTCATTCCTATTCATAAGAAAGGTTCCAAGTCTAAAATAGATAATTATCGCCCTATCTCCATCTTAAATTGTGTTGCCAAGGTGTTTGAACAAATAATCGTTAAGAATATTTATCCTGTTATTAGTCTTGGCATTCCTGAATCTCAGCATGGATTCATGCAGAGACGCTCTACGGTCTCAAACTTGGCTTGTTTCACAGATTATGTGATGGGTGAAATGGAAAACGGTGGCCAGGTTGACGTGGTGTACACGGATTTCGAAAAAGCGTTCGACCGTGTGGACCACGTCATCCTGTTACGAAAACTGTATGCGTTGGGAATTCATGGCGACTTGCTCAGGTGGATTGAATCATACTTAACTAATCGTTCACAAGCTGTTGTGCTGGGTGGGTTTAAATCAGACTTCATATCCATCCCTTCTGGTGTTCCTCAAGGATCGCACCTTGGCCCTCTCTTTTACAACGCATTTATCTTTGACATCATTGACCACATTAAACACTCACATCATATTCTCTACGCTGATGACAAAAAGATTTATATAGCTATCAACTCATTATCTGACTGTATCTTGCTACAAGAAGATCTCAACTCTTTATTTAACTATTATACTAATAACAACATCACAGTGAGCATAAAAAAATGTCAAAGTATATCCTTCACTCGCAAAAGAAATCCTATCATTTATCAATACAGTTTCAACGGCGTTGCAATCGAGAGGGTCAAGATTGTGCGGGACCTGGGTATACTTTTGGACTCAGAGATGTCCATGCGACAGCACATTGAAGTGACATGCAACAGGTCATTTCGCAATCTTGGTTTTGTTCTGAGATCTTGCCAACCTTTTAAGAGTTTGTTGAGCTTTAAAATAGTTTACTTTGCCTATGTTCGTAGTTTGTTGGAGTACGGTTCTCAAATATGGTCTCCCTATTACGCGATACATAAAAACAATCTTGAACGCATTCAGAAAAAGTTTCTTGATCACCTTAACTTCAAATTTCATCATTGCTCGCATGATTACCAACAAAACTGTCGTACATACAATCTCTTAACTCTGCAGGAAAGGCGTATCCTGATGGATATGGGGTTACTATTTGACATCTTACGGGGACGGATCGATTGTCCAATGCTTTTAAGCAACATTAAGTTTAATGTGCCCAAGAAACGCACCAGACACACTACATTGTTTTGCACCCCATTCCACTCGACTAATTATGGTAAGAATAGCGTATTACCACGATTACTTGATTCTTACAATAAACACTTCAATAGCGTGGACCTATTCATTGGTTCCAAAAATAACTTCAAAAACCGAGTTATCCTTACATTACTTTCATCATAGGCTTTAGCATCATAACATCAAAAATACTACATTCTGCGGCTGGTTTTTTAGGTAGGTCCTATTGTTTATATATATATATATATATTTTAATTTTTTTTTTTTTAATATTTATGTAATTTATGTATTCTGTAATTGTAATTTATGTATTTATGTAATTATTTTATTATTTATTTACTTCATCATGTATTTCCTATTCATTTATAATTATAAATGAATTTTTATTATTAATAAACTATTTGTTAAAATAATGTTTATTTTTGTCTCTTTATTTCAAATGCAGGTTTTTCTTAATATTGTTTCGTCAAAGTCTGCCAATCGGTTTGAATTTAATTTTAGTTCTTATTTTAACTTGTATAAATACCTATAAATACTCATCCACTGTAATGTATCCGCCGTGGATAACTATTATTGGCTACTCATGTAATTCTGTTAAGTACTTAGATAAGTGTTGGAAGCTGTTGTTATCCCTAATATAAATAAATAAATAAATATATACATTTAGAGGTACTTTTTTTCATGAAATTCTTAACTGTATTGTACTTATTTTATAAATTGGGAAGATTAGAGGATGAATGGATGAATGTTTCTTACTTTTTCACACAAAACTACTAACGGATTTGGATGTTTGGCAAACAGATAGTTTATAACTTGGATTAATTCATAGAATACACTTTCTCTCGATTTTATTCTCCTTTGGGATCTATAATAACTCTCTAAACGTAGATAAACTTTTGAAAGATTCCAAGTTTTCACAAATTTCAAAGTATTTTCCTCAATCATTAGTCAAGTTTATCTTTCAAATATGTATTTAGGAAGGCACAATAAATACTCAGCCTCATTCAATAATAAACAAACACAAAATTATGAATTCCCACAGATTTCCCAGATGACCTGGAAATATTTAAATGACAGAATCCTTAAGTACTCTAAATCTCTGATGAAATAAGAAAATTATGCAAATATTTGTATCGCAGCAACTCAAAATCATAACGACGGGGAAACGAGCATCGAAATGGCAACATTCTTAATCTGCACAAACAGATAATATTCAAAGCTTAGCAAACTTACTAACTTTATTTACCAAGCAATTATCACCTCTAATGTTGACACAGTAAGTCATAAGTCAACCGCATAATTTGAAAATGTTATGACCAATTAGAATGACCTCTGTTGGTCCGTGGGTTTCCATTTCCTTCGTCCGCTATGTATTAATGTATGAGGGGAGTGGTAGGTCAGCTAATTTTGGGCGTTCCGCTTCAAATAGACTTGAAAACAAAGCGCGGATTGTAAGAAAATCCCGCCCGGGACCCGAACCTAGCATTCGCTTTACCAAATTACTGAAATTTCATTCAGCCAGCGGACTCTAGGGGTGGTGGTGGACGATGTCGGAAGGAAATTAATGACGATTGTGGATGCGGCACTTGATAAATATTATTTACGATTGAGGGGAACTTTTATTTTAGGCACTGGAGAGAAGGCCATCTACGGTTTTACGAGAATGTGTTTTTAGTCCAGTCATTAAAGCCTAAACCCGAAAATAATTAGTAACACGCTGAAATTTTAAGGGGTTCTTAAGGAAGGTAAAATAACATACCGGGTGATTTTGCAGCGTTCTGGGGTGTACGGAAAGGGTTGAAAAGGGGTGAAAAGTGTTTTTTGCTAATAACATTGCCAAAAAAATTAGTAACACGCTGCAAATTTGGAATAAGGTTGTTCTTACGGTTTTGTAACGTGTATTAAATTTGCAGCGTTTTGCAACATACGGAACATTGTTTTTTTTTCAAAACAGTGCAATTAGTTAAAAACAGGGGTAAGAAAATTAGTAACACGCTGCAAATTTGGAATTAGGTTGTTCTTACCGGTTTGTAACGTGTATCAAATTTGCAGCGTTTTGCAACATACGGAACATTGTATATTATAAAAAAAAATGAAATTATTTAATCACACTGGTGAAAAAAAATTGTAACTCGCTGTAAATAAGTTGTTTTTACCGTTTCGTAAGGTATATCAAATTTGCAGCGTTTTACAACAAATTGAACATTGTTTATTATTAAAAAAAACAGTGCGATATACGTTACGAAACGGTAAAAACAACTTAATTACGAATTTACAGCGAGTTACAAATTTTTTTCACCCGTGTGATTAAATAATTTCATTTTTTTTTTATAATATACAATGTTCCGTATGTTGCAAAACGCTGCAAATTTGATACACGTTACAAACCGGTAAGAACAACCTAATTCCAAATTTGCAGCGTGTTACTAATTTTCTTACCCCTGTTTTTAACTAATTGCACTGTTTTTAAAAAAAAACAATGTTCCGTATGTTGCAAAACGCTGCAAATTTAATACACGTTACAAAACTGTAAGAACAACCTTATTCCAAATTTGCAGCGTGTTACTAATTCTTTTGGCAAAGTTATTAGCAAAAAACACCTTTTCACCCCTTTTCAACCCTTTCCGTACACCCCAGAACGCTGCAAAATGACCCGGTATGTTATTTTACCTTCCTTAAGAACCCCCTAAAATTTCAGCAAGTTACTAATTATTTTCGGGTTTTGGCTTTAATGACTGGACTATTTGTACCAAGAAGTTTGCCATTTTAGCTGCACGGTTCATTTGTTAAATGTGGGCGTGAACGATAGTTTATAGAGGCGATTTGAAAATTGGAGGCTGAATAATGAAGAGGAATGACTTGGGTGCAATTTATTTCGAAGAAATTTCCTCTTTTTGACGAAAACTACAAAACAAAACAACTTTATTAAAAAAAACCGGCCAAGTGCGTGTCGGGCCACGCACAGTGTAGGGTTCCGTAGTTGCCCATCAAAATACTTATGCGAACTAACGAAACTGATTCGCTGAATTTAATTTTATAAAGAAGAATTTTCAAAATCGGTCCAGGAGTCTTTGAGAAATCAGGGAAAATACATAAGAAAAAAGATTACAACGAATTTAGAACCTCCTCCTTTTTTGAATTTAGTTAAAAATAGTTGACGATAAAAACCTACCTATCCCCAAAAAACATACCTTTAGAAGCTGTAAAATAAAGTTGACAAACTTACATTTGCAGTTGTCTCCGATACATTTTGTTTAAGAAAATATGATATCAAGTACATTTTATAAGTTGGTCGACTTTTACTCGTAAAGTTGTAAAGCCTACTTAGTCATGATAATTTTCTTTTAAACTTCGTTATATATACTACTATTGTGAATTTTTCACACCCCCAAACATAACCGTTTAGCTGGTAGAGGGGGGGGACACTCGAATCGAGCAAAATTTAGCACTTTAAAGCTTAATATTTCACAAACGAATTTTTTTATCAAAAAATTGTTAATGGAAACTATCATAATTTTTTAAAGGCCTATTTAATGATACCCCATACTAAGGGGTACGCGAGAAAAAAAAAATCCTCACTTTACGTGTAAGTACTGGAGGTACCCTAAAAAAAAATATTTTACGAGATTTTATTTTACCACTTTTTCGACACAACAAATCCGTATATTTACACCAAATTACAGATCTCTAGTACTGTGCGTCTCTGAGCTAAACTGCGGACAGACGGACGGACGGACGGACGGACGGACGGACGGACATGGCGAAACTATAAGGGTTCCTTGTTGACTACGGAACCCTAAAAACTGTTGATTTTTTCTATTTGTTAATAAAAAATGAAACTTTGTGAGCATTTTAGCTTCGTTTACCGTAGAAGACAATTGACATGAAAATGGTTACTTTTTACATGAAGTACGTTACATTTAATTTTCGAAAAAACATACAAGAAGATTGAAAAGATAAGTAATAAAAAAAACATGATCTTATGTTCTACAACGTGGTCGCATATGCTAGCAACAAATAAAATTGTAAGCATGCAGCCAATACTGATATTGAAATTTAAACTCTTAAGTATACCGCAGAAGGCCGAATTTGTAGCCTTCCCAGAGAACTAATACAAGAATAAAACATAAAACATGCCGCGTCCATAACGCACAAGATATCCAACATCGAAGTATTTTGTGTTGGAATTTACCCAGTTTTATAAAACCAAAGCGGGCGAAATAAGCTTAGCGGTAGATCGTGTAGCGAGCGCTGAGTGCCATGCTACTTAGCAGCTGCGGACCGGACTGTATACTCTCTGTATACTCCGTATATACTCTGTGTATACACTGCGACTACGCTGTGTATACTGTATACTTTGGTGCAGCTGAGAAAAATTTGGAAAATTAGATCGAGGATTAGGGATTAGTGAGTGGATGTTGCGGAAGAACGTTCAGATGTTGTTCTGAGGACGGTGTGTGAAGAAGAGATTTTGAAAAGTTCTGTGTTTTTTTTTTATAAACAGCTCTATTCCATGTGGTTTCACCTCCGCTGCTCTTACTGGTCGCAGCGTGATGTTATATAGCCCATAGCCTTCCTCGATAAAAAGTCTATCCAAGAGACATTGTTTTTTTCAATTCGAACTACGTATGTGTAGTGTAGTTCAACCAAACAAACAAAATAACACTTCACCAACAGTTTTTATCGTGTTAAGTCATCAAAGATTTCTACCACCCAGGGCGGGAGAGTCTGTCAGACTTAGACTGAGTAAATCCACAGTGTTCCTTCAATAGCCATTTACGTTCCAGGGTCCCGGTTACCTAATGAGACAGTCCTGCGAGTTACTACAACCATTGGTAAAAACTGAGAGATTATAGATTTTGTTTCAAAAATTCAATTTTATTTTCATCAGTTATGTGTATATCCCAACCATATTAAAACACTAGCCGTAAAAAGCTAAGTCCATTGAAAATTCGGAACAGTACAAAGGGAATCAATGATTGAAGGATAAATAAAACACGACTGGACAGTGGGCAGTGCACGTCCATTACCATTGGCGGAAAAAATACCGAACAAACATTTTATTGGATTTTTCCCCGATGAAATTTCAAACTTGTAAATGATAGGATTTTTCTATGTTGTTTTCATTTGTGCTGTTATATCGTTAACGTAGTGGAGTTTATTTCGATTGGATTGCATAAAAATGCTTTTTATTTTTTGTATGATGTACATTGTACAATGAAATTAACCAATAGATTTATTAACATGATATAAAATTTAGCAGTAAGAGTCTGGCATCAGTTCCTTTGGCTCCACCATGAGCTCTCATTTCATGATTTTACCACCCAAAAAGAGGGGAATTATTTCACATTATCTTGCCTACTTTTAATAAATGATTTGATTTTGAATGCAAATTTTCAAAGACTTTGTTTTAAAGAATTACTAGTATCATCATCTCAGCCGTAGGACGTCCACTGCTGAATATAGGCCTCCCCTTTAAATCTCCACATATACCGGTTGGAAGCGATGTGCATCCAGCGTCTTCCGGCGACCTTTATAAGGTCGTCTGTCCACCTTGCTGGTGGACGTCCTACGCTGCGCTTGCTAGTCCGTGGTCTCCACTCTAGTACTTTTCAACCCCATCGGCCATCTGCTCTGCGAGCAATATGGCCTGCCCATTGCCACTTCAGCTTGCTAATCCGGTGGGCTATATCGGTGACTTTAGTTCGTCTACGGATCTCCTCGTTTCGGATTCGATCACGTAGAGAAACACCGAGCATAGCCCTCTCCATAGCTCGTTGAGCGACTTTGAGCTTTGAGTTGAGGCCAATAGTGAAAGACCACGTTTCGGTGCCGTAAGTCATCACTTGTAACACACATTGGTTGAAGACTTTCGTCATCTTAGACTATCTTGCCTACTTTTAATAAATGATTTGACTTTGATTTTGATTGCAAATTTTCAAAGACTTTGTTTCAAAGAATTACTTATTTACATTTAATTTTATAGGGAAATAAATTTATTTAATTCGAAAGATCTCACCTATAGGTCATCACTTTCAATCACCGGATCATCACAGCAATGAGTAATAACACAATTAAATCACCGACCCGTAACCGGTGATAATTCAGCCTTTACGCAAATTGAGCGTTAATCCATAATTCAATGGGCGGAGATTATGTACATTGACCGGCTGTGCAAATTTGTAAATCTAATACAAGTTAATCTTGATCTAATCCTGATAATTGACTTAGTAAGGTAGTCGATTAGTTAACTATAGTTAATTGTAAACTAGAAGACCGTTTGTTGAACTTTGAGGACTTTACCGACGCATTAGGTACAGTCACTTGGTTTTCATTAACTTTTTAGAAAAGAAAAGAAAGAAAAGAAAGAAAAAACGTTTATTGGCACATGCCACAAGTACACACAGTATTATGGAAAGACACAAACCAAAGATAACTTAAACCTAAACAATAAGATGAAGCAAAAAAACATGTAGGGTATATTTACACTGTGTGACTCACGGCTGCGCCAAATAGGCCCATTTCAGCATAATGTCGGACAGCTAAAGGTGCCCGACGCTGGTTTTCAAATGAACCTAAATGGTGAGTGTCCGAATGTCAAATTAGTTACTTAGTTAAAATGATAGAATAGAATGTATTGAGAGATAAAAAATATATACGTCGAATACTTATGCATAATAAATAAGGATAAAATATTATAATATAGTAAAATAGTATAGGCGGTACAACAATTACAACACTAGAGATAAAGAAAAAATTACAAATCAAACAATGGTGTCAACCGGTTTTCGGTACCTAGACCATAATGTCCGAGGCCGGCACAGTGTGCTGCATGCAGCCTCCTGTGACGCACGAACTAGCGGTCTAAGTTGCACATTTTTATGATAATTAATAGTATATTATGTGTGCGGGTATTTTAGTAAAACATTTAAATAATGAGGGATACTATCAGACACAAAAACGAACAAAGTATATAGTTTTCCCATAAGTTACGTTTTCTACGCCAATGTGAGTGTTTAAAGGAATAATAATAAGCATAGAAAAGGTAAGTTTATAAGTATTATTCACCTATGTGATTTTCTGCAAGGTTGGGCTGTCAGATGTTTATTTTTATCTTTTCCTTTTTAGGTGCCAAGAAAGAAGGATAAAGTTTAGGTGCCTCATTAGGTGAAAAGAGGGGGCCAATAACATCGTGCCGTGATCTCGTCATGTTTACACGCGGGCCAGAAACGTGAGGTAAGTTTTAAATTTAGAAATCAGTGATGTGTTAGGTACGATGTACGGAATAGCGGTCAAATTCTACACTAATGGCATGATGTTTTGATTCCTACAGGCCACCAGTATCGATGAACGGGGCACAGGACACGACAGCCAAAAAACCTCAAAAGAACTTCAGGTCATGGACTCAACAGGCAGCGGGAAAAGAAAATACCACTGGCGTGAAGGATGAAAGATGAAAGATGACCCGGGCTCATGCGTAGATATACCAATATAATTGCTTACTACTCATTTATGCGCAACGCATGCGCTACATGCATAACTAGCTCTTGTCACTGTAATTGAGACTATGTACATTATATGAGTGACATATTTATATTTGCCATGTCCAATTTCCGTTGTGCGTCAGTTAGGTATTTTCGCAAGCGGCTTCTGAAGGCATTAATCGAGTTAGAAGATCGAATGGGTGGTGGTATATTATTCCAAATCTTTGACGCCGCGTATCGAAAACTACCCCTGAAGGCCGCTGTACGATGTGACCGAGACGCAAGCTGCTGCGAGCATTGCCTTCGATTACCTTCGCGTGTTCTACCGATCCAACTAAGTTTATTGTACAGGTAGTCTGGTTTTTTATATTTTATAACACCGAACAGAAGGCACGCCAAGTGCAACTTGCGTCTCGATTTCATTTTGAGTGTGTAGTGTTTATTTAGGAAAGAGGTTACATGTGTCCTGGGTGGAATTTTATAACAGAAACGAGCACAAGCATTTTGTACTCGTTGGATGAGCCGCTCGGTTCGGGCCAACAGGCGCGGGCCGTAAACTGTATCCGCGTAGTTAAGCCTTGATAACACTACTGTCTCAACGAGTTGTTCACGTAAGGTTTCTGATAAGTAAGGTCTCATTTTATAAAGGACTTTTAGGCGGTAAAAACAGTTACGAACCGAATCGGCAACATGGTCCATAATGAGTCCAAGATTCCGCGCCTCGTACACTCTGTTAATTTGTACACCCATCAGTTCCAAACCTAAGTTTGCAGGTACTTTAAGAAGTTGTTGTCTTGTGCCAATTACCAAATATTTCGTTTTTGATGGGTTTAGTGACAAACAATTTTCCTCAGACCACGCAGCGATTCTGTGAAGGTCCTCATTTAGGTCCCTAATAGCACTATCATATTCATCCGGTCTAAAAGACAGATACAGCTGTACGTCGTCCGCGTAAATATGATATTTGCACTTCCGGATGCATTTGATGATGTCTGCACAGTATAATACAAAAAGATTAGGTCCTAATATGAACCCTTGTGGAACGCCTCTTAGTATAGTAGTCCAGGCAGAAGTCAAAACTGTTCCATCACCCAGCTGTAGATCGACACGCTGTTTCCTGTCACTAAGGTAGCTACGGAACCACTCTATAGCGCTAGGGTCAAAGCCATAGTAACTTAATTTAGATAACAACAGCGAAATATTGATCGCGTCAAAAGCTCGGGAAAAATCTAATAAGACCACTACAGAGCACATTCCTTTGTCTTGGGCTGCTAAGAGATTGTCGGTAACATCCAGTAAAGCAGTGGCAGTACTACGTTGCTTTCTGAAACCAGACTGTAAGTCAGGCAACATGTTATTTTGCTCCAAGAAGTGCGTTAACTGCAGACTGACGGCTTTCTCTAACACCTTCGACAGGCACTATAAGCATTTTACATGCTTATAGGCCGCAAGTCCTTTACTTCAATAGGATTAGGGATTTTCGGAATAGGCCTAACAGATGCTATTTTCCATTGTTCGGGACCATTTTAGACACCTTGATGACACTTGAATTTTGTCAAGATGTCACAATCCTACTATAATCCAACTAATATTATAAATGCGAAAGTTTGTGAGGATGTATGTATGTTTGTGTATGTAGGTAGGTATGTTTGTTACTCTTTCACGCAAAAATCATTGAACGGATTTAGCTAAAATTTGGTGCACAGATAGTTTATAACCTGGATTGACACATAGGATAGCTTTTATCCCGATTTTATGTTCCCGTGGGATAATTTTCGAGTTGTGGCGGGTGAAGCCGCTGGCAACAGCTAGTGTAGTTATAAAACAAAGTTCTAAACATGAATTATAATAAAGTTAATTTAAAAATAAATACGTTTAACCATGTAAACCATGCAACCATGAGCAGTGGTGGCCCAGTGGTATCTGCCTCGACTCACGAGTTGTAGGTCGTGAGTTCGAACCAAGCCAGGCGCATTACTTGGTGTAAATTATTTCATCACCAATGCTCTCAAAACGGTGAAAGAAAACATCGTGAGGAAACCAGCTCGTCCTACAACCATCAAATTCGAAGACATGTGACATCTACCAACGCCCTTGGCCCGCGTATGCCCACTCTTTCTCACAGAGAGGCCTGTGCCTCAGCAGTGGGAACATTATATGCTGATGATGATGATGATGGTGTAAACCATGTGGAGTTGTGATGCTGTCTTACAAATTGATGTCTGCACGCTTCTGACACTTGTGTGCTCTTGAATAGACAACTGCATGAAAATAACATTACCAAGATAATAAAAATAATTTGATTTATAACTTATTTATAACTGTAAAACTTATAAAAAAGTTATAGATATGAATAACTTTTTTTGCCAAACGTAATTTTTAAATGGCAGTTGACAGATGGAGATCATTGGCATATTACCTTTATTTTGGTACTCTTATCAACTCACTCATGTTTCTCACCCGTTTTTACCAAAAGTGAATTTTCATGGTAACGCCACACAGTGCTCCAAATCTAGCGTAAGTGTGGAAAAAAGATTAAAAAATACACCAGCACTGTCCCGCATAGATGCTCTTTTCGAATCTGAATAGAAAATACGGGAAACATTTTGGTGCGGGACAAAAAATGCACCTCCCTTGTATGGAGTGCGGTTGGGTAAATTATTTAGACTGTTTCATCGTGTGGTTGTTTTTCCTTTTATATGATTTCTTGTACTTTGTTAGAGGACTTACGTTTTTGTATAAAGCTTTAAAGGTAGTTATTTTTAAATTAGATGACGCTGAGTGACGTTACATAGGGATATATTATTTTTTGTGTTCAACACAATTGACGACTCGGTTGGCGCCGTGGCTGAACGATCGACTTCTACGCAATGTGTTCGGGTTCGATCGCCGCACAGAAGAAATATTTTGTACAATCTACAAGTAGTTGTTTCGGGTCTGGGTATTTGTGTATGTGAGTTTCTATGTTTATAAACGCACCCACCATACAGGAAGAAATTCCTAGTGTCCATACAGGTGCAATATTTAAAAATAATATGGTACGTATCAGAAGACATTGTATTTTTTTTAAATTAAGTCTTCCTTCGTTTTGAAATTTTGTCCCACTTTCTAAAATCCGGAGTCTTCCCAAAAATATGCTTCTTTGATCACAAATCATAATTGTGATATTTTTCAATCAACGTAACTTCTCAATTGAATTTGTAAAAAACAAACATGTCACCAAAACAAATAAGAAACCCTTCGATAAACAAAAAACAACAAAATAAACAACCAGTAAACATCTCAGTAAACAGCCATCTTTTCCGAAGTAAAAAGGTCGCTACACCTTCAAGGTATAAATAAAGTAAATAATTTCCTTCGATAAACACGGGGTATTGGAGACGAATTTATATTAGTTTGAAAACAATTTACTTCAGGCTTGCACCTCGGAAAAAGTCTAAACAAATCGCGCCAGACTCTGAACTATCGTGCAGACGTCTTTTCGTGTTTAGGTCTTCAAAAATGGAGGATTCTTATTTTTAGGTGTCCAACAGTTTTATTTTTTGGAAATTTCGTAAAGCCGTTGCTTCCGGCCATCATTTGATAAAATGATATTTATTTTGTAAGTTGGTTATAAAAAAATACTTTTACATGTCACAACCAATATTTTAAAGCTAGATGAGGCCGGTGTTTGGTACAGACGCCAGCACGTCAACCTACCCGAATCTGTCAGATTTTACCAATCAAACATTAACTTTCTACTCTTGTGATAAGGTTGAAATTCTATTAAAGAAATCTGACAAATTGTGGTAGCTTGATGTGCTGGCGTCTGTACCTGACTACTCTGAGAAGAAACAACCGAAACAAACTCCGAGGTCACAGTCTCTTCATTGTTTTGCTCAGGTCGTACGAGGACCATGTGGGTGTCTGAGATGATCTTTTGAGGAAAGAACCACACAGATTTGAGTGGACCTGTCCAGTCAGTGCAAGCATTTGTCGGTTATCGTGTAGCTCGACTCAGAACACAAGGAGCTCAACGACACGACGAACAACACCAAAGAAAGGACATTAATTTGATCTTTGACAGTCGTTAATCACTGTCCAAGGCTCGAAAGTCCGACAACCAGTCAGTCCATTGGGTATCGTATTATCCAGTTACTGGGTTGTGATACTGGGCAGTCGCTCCATGTAAAATATTAATATCCAGCCACATCTGGTTCGACTGGAAGCCGACCTCAATGTAGATGAGCAAAAGCTAGGCAGATGTTTTTTTTATCTTGGAAAAATCGTCAATTGAGTCTGTCTTCCCAGGGCGGGATAGGAGGGACTGTCGATCTGGTACTGACTAAAATCCACGGAAATCACTGACTAGCCTTTTTCGTTTCAGGGTCACGGTTATCTGATAAGACAGTTCCGTGACCCCAGTAGAGAAATGATGAGTTTTTACCCGTATTTTGATGCTTTCTTATTTCCAATCTTCTTATTTAAAACGGTTTCCCCAACTTGTGAGCCAGTAATACGAAACTCCTCCGATACCTGTAGTTGACAGTTTCGTTTCGCCCGAAACTTTTCTTTGTTAACCCGCTGTGGCGAAGTTGTGTCGTTAGTTCGTCCTGAGATACTTCGATATTGGCCCAGCGTGGCCCAGCATGGGCCAGCCTGCTGCCTCATGTACTTTAACTTAAGTAAATGTAAAGTTGGTGGTTAGTCTTTTTGGTAAAGTTTTGTTTAAATTAAAAGTTTTAACTGATGATGTTTGGTATACCTACCAGACATGCATATACATGTGACATCAAATAAAGATAGTTATGTAATGATTTTAAACACATAAAAGGCATTTCTATTAATTTTGGTCTGCAATCATAATTTCTTATTCTTTCTTTTCCTTTATTATCCACCGAAGATAATATGTCCACATTCACCCCATTTCTATATTAGTTTATATATGTTTTTTTTTCTTTGTGTTATGTAGAACAGAGTTCTTAATAAAATAAATTACGATCTAGCCTAAATAACTAATAAGTAATTTAACTCTAACTTAATATGCTACGTTGTACATTATTTTAAAACTAAGAATAGTGTCCATTAGCACTATCTATAGCGCTTTCTTAGAGTCTCTATCATTTTATAAAAACACTATGTTCGTGTGTTATATGTATAGCACAACACTGTTACTATTATTCACTCACTTTACACACTACACTAATTCAAAAGATTAGGTTATATGAATTGAAAAAGTCAAATTGGTATCTGCCTGGGTTTAACTCGCAACCTCAAACATAAGAAGCGACTTTGCCTTAAATGTAATTAATTATTTAAAAGGATTTATTATACTAAGATCTTAGTCAAGTACAAACTAATCATACGCATGACAAACACACGACTATAGTTACAACTCGTGTCATTGTACAGTATAAAGCCATTGTCAAGTTAAGACATTACCTAATATTATTACAGATGCATTAAATACAGTAATGCGCCTGAAATGGATATTCAGTAAGCTGGAAAGCGATCGCATGGTGAATTCAGATTCCCTATTAACATTAACAAGCATTGCAAATGCCTAAGGGTGAGGTCTCACTGGTGGCGAGAAGCGAGACAGACTGGTTTTCTTGATTTGGAGAGGGAATAATTTTTGTCGCGTCAGATTTCCGACCTATTCTTCGAAATAAAAGTCGAAGTGCGTTCTATGTAAATTATAACTTTCGTTGCGCACCGCGATTCTGAAAAAATATCAAAATGGCGGGCGACCGACAGTGCCAAAAAAAGCCCTTATTTTTTTGATGATTATTATTTGCAACTAAATGAATGTTGCGATTGGCTTTCATTTTAACCTAATGCATACAAGTATATTTTACTTGCAGCGACTACCTATCTACTTGCAGCAGGCAAAGAGTGGTTTATTAGTCTTGCAATCATGAAAACTTTGTAGTTTTCAAAATGAAATACACCTTTGTTCTGACAACACCACTAATTTGTTTATTACGTTGTCTCTCAATAGGAATTTCTCATGTATCGTTGCGTTTACAGTCATAGAAACTCGCATGCACAATCACCTAGACCCCGTAAAACTACTTGCAGAATATCCAAATATTTTTCCTATGCAGGGATCGAGGCCACGACAGACAGTGTAGCAGTCGATCGTTCAGAATAACAATAAAAATAATATTCCACAACTATCACACAACGCCATCTAGTCGCAAGCTAAGCATAGCATGTGTTATAGGTACTAGACAACTGATAACCATACTTATATATTTCTAAATACATCCATAATAATATAGATAAATTACACCCAGACACAGAACAAATGATCGTGCTCATCACACAAACATTTGTCCTGGGTGGGAATCGAACCCAAGACCTCCGGCGTAGCAGTCAGGGTCACTAACCACTAGACCAACAGGCCAGTCAAAATAATATAAATAATAGTCTGTCAGTGTGACCCAACCCTAGTTCTGGTCCTAGCTGAGACGAGTGCAGCGTGTAGCGTATAACTGAATTATATAATTGTACCGATGTCCGGCTCCGCTACTACACGTACTGCGCTAGCTCTTCAACTATCTCGGTTGTATACGTGATATTGTTTGTCTTGCTTTGAGCGCTGAGTTAGTTTTGTTTGTGATTAGGTATTATTATAGTTCATAGTGAGGAATGAATAAATTGTTTTGCTTGTACGAATGTAAGAACATTGGATTCAAAACATGCGAAAACTCATTTAGTGAGTCCTAGGTGGAGCGGAACGTACTGTCAGACTTTTATTGACTGTTGTTGCCCTTTGCATGAGCAGGACTGTTGTATCCCCTTACATTGTCTAGCGAAAGGAAAATTAAATAAAGTAAAAAAATAAAAAATATGATTCTGTAAGTTTCAGTGAAAATTAAAACTTAAATGAAATAGACAATAATGTACTTAAATCCATTTAAGAGGAGATCGATGTTGGAAGGTTCAGGCTGGATTTATTGTGGACTTCGGACTTTGATTGCGAAGTTTCGATAATTTCAAAGTCCCGGGACACGAGACAACTTACGACTAAAGTCACGAGATGTCCCGGAATTTCGAACCACGAGACGTCCCGTCAGGGCTAAGCGAATGCAAAAATCGACTACATAATAATACCAAGTTAACAGAAATCAAAATAATAGCCACTCAGCCCCCACCTTTATCACCAATTTGCGTCCGCACATATCATAATTATCCGATATAATGCGACAAAAATAAAATTAAACGTGTACTGGTCGAGCTAATAGGGTATTACAGGCCTATGTTATTTGGCGGCGTTGCTTTATCAAACCGTTGACGTATTCCGCAAGTAAATTAACCAATTTGTACGTATAATTGTTTCATTTGGGATTTTATTAAAAATATTTTATTCGGGTGTTTGTTTTATGTAATCTGACGTGGGAAATGTATAGGGAATTACAGCAGATTTTAAAATATTTAATGTAAGAACGCTTCGTGTAAATGCCCATGTTTAATTTTAGCTGATTTTGAGTTTTGGTATTATTTTATTAGGATATAATAATACTTACTCGTATTCAGTCTATCTCTGAGCTACAATATCCATCCATCCAAAATTATACTATTTATTATTGTGCTACCAGCCAAACCCAATTTCAAGACAAACTAGTTTTAGTTAGGATTAATTGGTAAGTATAGCCTAGTCCAAACTACATTTTGTCCCCAACTCGATACGATAAACCAGTTTAGACTAGCTCAAACTAGTTGATCCCGATATAAATTATACCCACACTCTATTATAAACTGTTCCAGGATAACTTTTTACATAAATGTTTGCCCCACATTAGGACTGCTTCTTTGTCGTGGAAGATCCGGAACAACTACTCGTAAGTCATACACATAATATATTTGTTCCGTGTGAGAATCGAACCCGCGAAACCCTGCGCAGCTTGACCTCTCAGTCACTGCGCTAACCGTGGCAACAATCATTCATAACAAACGTAGAATAACCAATATTTATTATCTACTCTAACCGAAAACACCTGTAAAACAATTTGGAAGTTTGCCTGACACAAGAACCAAGGAAGATGTATGCCACATTATACATTACCTACATTGACCGGCTTATAGTCAAACTCGCCGGCGAAGGTGCGAAGTAACGTGCTTACATAAATTGTCACTGTGCATGATTTAACCAGTGTTAGCACCTAGCGTTCTCTACATTTTTATTTCTTCGCCCATTATCCTAGAGTCAGGTACAGTCGTAAAGAAATTGGTCTGGATTTTTAAAATATTGAAGTCGTTTATTTTTCTTGGGAATCTTGGCGTTAATTTTGATAGTAATATTATTATTTACTATCACTTTTATTACAAGCACTTTTCTTTTAGATCTTTTGAACTTGGCGGGTACATACTCGGACTGCTCGAGTCAGTAATCCTGGAGGTAGGCTACCGAGACCATATTTCGTCTTAGGCGCGGGCCACATAAAAAAGACGTAAGACGCAGACGGGGCGGAGACATGTGTCTCTTCGGCGTCTCTTTCATACAAAATGTATAGAAGCTTCGCGACGTAAAACACACAGAAGAGACGGGACGCGGACGCGGCTCTCATACATTTTCACACGTCACGTCCTTACGTCTTTTCTAGGTAGCCCGCGCTTCAATGCGAGATTTATTCCAGTTTGGGAAAGAGACAGAGCTATACAAGTCGTCTAGCGCCATCTCGTTCACTCACTGGAATTATTCTCGCTTCAAGACATAACGGTAGGCTACTTGATCAACATTGTGGGATATATGACTGACAACTGCTTGACTGCACTGAGCATTTCACTTTCCATGTGTGTTTGTAGGTAAAATACTGTTTTTGTTTGCTTTGTAGTTGCAGCTTGAAGAAGCCGATGCTGACTGATTCAGGTCGTCTGTGTATAACAAGCCTTAGACCAAATAAACAATTTTGCATTTGAAGAGCATTGTTAAAAATGCTTAGAATATTAAGAAACTTATGCTCTGTGCCTTGTTCTGTCTGTGGTATGTTAGTCTTTGTTCTAAACAAGTGTTTTAAAATTTGATTTTTCTTTGGGATTTTTGATTCTTTAAGATTTCCTGGGTTTTACAATACTGTGTGTAGGTACCTACTTAAAGTTCAAGATCCTTTCTTGAAAATTAAAATAAAATTAATAATATTTATTTACTTACTTATTATTTACATGGATGTCGTTTAAAATATAGCATTAATACAGTTACTCATTTTCTGTTCAGAAATGTTTTCGTTATTATTTTTTAAATCAAAACATTGAACATCGAACCAAAACGGCTCCCCCCAAACTTGTAGACTCCTATCGTCGTCCTTCCAAAACTGCCCAACACTAAGACCTATTTACCACTTCATCTACCTTCTTCTGCTACAAATGCCCCCATTACCCGGGTAAATACCCGAGACCCGGGTATCCGAAAGCCCACTGTCCTCGTCAGTACATTACCATACAGTTGCCATATATCGCGCGGCTCGGACATACATTACGAACGGTATAATTTCACGATAAGTAACGCTGTCCCGCACATAATCTACCGTCGAATCTGAATAACTACCGAAGAGTTTCGGTAACCACCGATTTATGTAACACTGTTTGTTTTCTTTGTTACGTTATTATGGGGGAATTTTCTTGGATATGAAATGGTTTTCGGATTGTTTGTCTGATTTTTGGGAGTTATCGTGGTGCTGAAAACACTCGAGATTTCAGTTTATGAAATTGTAGGAACTTTTTGTGGTTATAGGTAGGTACTTAAGTTTTTTGAGCAGAATTCCTTCATCATTTCATTGTATCAGATGTCACAGTATCATTTACTCCTTTTTCTTTCAAATCATTCCTTTAACAATCCCAACCATCTTTTCTTTGGCCTTCCTCTTCCTCTCCATCCATCAACATTCATACTCATCACTCTCTTAGTCACATGAGTGTCATCCCTCCTCATCACATGTCCATACCAAGACAGTCGGTTCCCTTTCATTTTTTCTGTAACAGGCGCCACTTTCAAACATCCCATTATTTAACTTGTGGTCACTGCGTTGCTGTAGTTCATTTAAAATTCCAAAGATTCTTTTTAGTATTTGCTTTTAGCATAGATTACTAAGCTGTAAATAAAATGCTAAAAAGATAATGCATTCGATTCCTTTTTCGTTTTTCGAAGTCGAGTAATGCATGAGTAGCATGATCAATAATATCTCTCTTCTACTAACAACAGACAAAGTTTTTTCTATACTTATCAACTTTTTTGTGCACCAGTACAGCTTGACTCGTGGACTACTGAAGAGTAGAAACTTTTCTTTAATACTTACATTTTAAAACGTTCCCATGTTCAGGGCGGTTCTAGAAATCTTTCTATATTCTGTCATTTTGTCTATTCATAATTATGTATAAACATCCCGCTTCTACTGTGTTATGCTAGGCATATCGCAAGGGGGCTTTATGCTGACGCCATCCCTATCCAATATTGAACGGTAAACAAACAAAATAATTACTACATTTTTTCATTAAGTACCCAAATCTGTATGGAAACAGAAAGTACACGTCTTAATTAACCAAAAACAAATCTTTTGAAGCAATAAAGTTGATTCATTAAACAATTTTAATTTGCAGTAATTCATCGCTGCTGGCCGAGGTCGCCGGAGTAAGTCATAAGCGATAGCAACTAGGCGACTTCCAAATGTGATTTTTTTATAATGCTAGGCAATGGCTTGGGACGAGCCATTGTTACCACTGAATTGTTAATAACTGGAATAAAGGCACTGTAATTGTTTTAACTTAAAAATACATTACTTTTATTGAAAGAAATCAATGTTTTACTGTATCTGAAAATAACCTGTGTAGCCGGAGTGAGTGAAAGTCAGAACATTTTTTGTAGGTGAAGGCAGATAATTGTACCTACTTTTTTCAGTTGATTTTGCTTTAGAGTTACTAAGAACACTTTCTCTATTAGGGGTGAACTCATCTCGCTATTGAGACACTATTACATCATCTTTTCTTAGGCAAAAAAGCATACTGTGTACCAGTCCTGGTTTTCAATTGGTACTTTTTACATTACAGACATGAGAATAAGACCAGATTATGATCGCTAATGGAAACCCGCTTATCCTCGTAACTTAGGCCATAACAAACACTGCCCGTTACATCATTGGAATATTAATTTTTGCCCTGGAAGCTTTCCATGATGAATTTTATTATCGGCACAGTCCCCCCAGAATCCAAATTGGACCATTAGTTTCGATTTGATAACACACTCGGACGGCCAGCGATCATTTTTGTTACTTCGCGAAGATTTTCTTTGATTTAGTACTAAAACGTTTTTCATTAAAAAAAAGAAATGTGACTGGTATTAGAGAGTGTTTTGGTATTAATTAAATTGTGTTATTTATTAAGATCTTCTTGTTGTTAAGTTACTGCTTTAAAATAAATAAAAAAAAACGTTCAACTTGTAACCAGGCTGAACTACTTCAATTATGGTGGACATCCCTCCGGTACGTATGTACACATGTACAGTCACGAGGAATAGTATGTCTATGTATAGGTACACTAAGCAGTATTCAAAAGCGATTTTTAAATACTGCTATTTCAAAGTGGAACCAGTATTTGTCACTTGTAATTTGTGTTTGAATTTTGTTAAGTGTATACATGTTATTGCTCGTGACTGTACTCTGTACTTATTTCTCGTTTAGCCAATACATTTATTGTGCGCATAGCTAAGGAGTGGAATTCCCTGCATCCCATCCCTGCAAATCCATCATCGCAAAAATTAACGGGATTTCCGTTACTGTGGTTACAGTTTAAAAATTAGAAATACTTACACCCAAAAAGATAACACCTTCTTTTTATACAGTTAAAAATTAAACAAACCAAAAGCCGACTTCGAGGTTTTTTTTATTTCATGTAAGTTTCATACCCTAAAGAGACATATATAAAGTGATCAGTCGTTAGATAAAGGCCACATAACCAGCGGTATCAATTATCATGGCCACGCGTTTAGCTAAATTATGAACCATTACCGTTGGTAATTGGGAACCCAGCGGCGTCGGATTACGTTACAAGTATACTATGTACCTATCATTGATCGGACTACGGCACACTGGTGAAGGTTTCAAAGATTTTAGAAAGAAAATAGTTAATATAGAAAGCTCAATTTTTTGGGTGTTCAAATTGTCAAAATGAGTCCTTCGGCACTGACTAAAATCTTTTGGTGACACTTTCACACTATAGCCCTAACATCAAACAAAACGGAACAACTACTTGTGGATCATACAAATTGTTCCGTAGGGGAATCGAACCTGCGACACGCAGAAGTCATTCACTAAAGCAACTGCGCGAATCGTGCCAATTAACCTCATGTTATCTTATTTATTTTAGTATACTAGTAGTATATTAGTTTACCCGTATAGTAGTGTCCTCCCGCCTTGGATGGAGCGGAAGGGACTGGCAGTCTCTGTTCTTTCAGTTGCGTCCCAGGGCCACGGTATTGGTCGCGGGACTGTCTTATCAGGTAACCGAAGGGATTGAGAGGGCTACTGAAGGATACCGAAGTTTTTTGTCATTACAAGTCTCATACTGCCCTGGGTTAGGAAGACGGTATTCCGCTTAGATAGTCTCGCGACCCTGGCAGGTACCTACCCCATATTCACCATGAGATTAACCCAATGTTATAGTCTTGTCTTAATCCTTCAGTGAACCATTGCGTACGACGCCTTACAGTGCGTATAGCGCATTATTTGTAGAGCAGCACTAATAGATACGCATCACGTATTATTGCCTGTACGCTGATAGAACATGATACGCACATTACGGTGATAGACTTGTTATACTAGTAGTATTAGATGATGGTGTGTCCATGAGGATTATTGTGAGGGTAATTTTGAAAGAGATTTGAAAATTCTGGTGTTAAACATGTTATTATGTTTTTTTATAATTTTGAACCATCTTCCTAGCCTTGCCTTTTCCAAACTATATTGGGGTTGGCTTCAAGTTAAACCAGATGCAGCTGAATATCAGTATTTTACATGGAGCGACTGCCAATCGGACCTCCGCAACTCAGTAACTGGGCAATACGAGACCCTATGGTAAGACTGGTTGTTAAAGTTTTAAAGCTTCTGATTAATAGTCACAACTGTCAAAGATCTATAAAATCGAGAGCCGGGACCAATAGCTTTGTACTTATGGCAAAGTAGGAAACTCGTTATGACCGATGGTCACCCATCCACATACCAAACTCGGCAAGCGCTGCTTAACCCGGAACATCGGCCTGTGCGGCTGTAATTCTTTAGCCATGAGCTCCTTAATTTTTTGCTTTTTGCACCAAACTAGTACTTTTCCCTGTAATGTGTATGCGCATAGAATTTCACATACGTAAACACCCATATCCGGGACGATTACTTGGAGATCATACAAATATTTGTTCCGTGCGGGTGCGGGCATCGCACCTGCGACGCACTGCACAGCAGTTGATTGTTCAGACACTGCAACAACAGTATTGTTATGCATACCTGTTTTATTGTTTTTTTTTTGAGCAGTCGCCCTTTCCTTTCACTTACATGAGGATTGAGAACTGTTCTATCCAAGCAAGACAGACCACACATAATGGTGACACAAGGTAGGGTGTATCCTTCCGTCTAATAACACAGGTACCTCACAATCCCCGGGTGGCCTCTTGGTCGTAAGCGAGACCACCGTACGACCGTAAAAGTTGGTAACTACTATTTTTTCTAAAACTAATTTCTCAGTGGTTGCCCGGAATTTGGAATCTGGCGGTATAATACCCCCGTTGGAAAGCAAGTTAAGCTTTTGGCCTGCGCCTGAACTCTCTCCGGTCGTATTGCCGTTCCATCGGAACAGAGAGTGCCTGCGCACACACTTGTGCACTATAATAATAATTGATGTCCAGCGCAGTTGGCTAATTTCCGCTGAGATTGGCCGCCGTGGCCGAAGTCGGTCAGGAAGACTATTACTTTTACCTCTCAAATCAATCGTGTCCGGTGAGGTCCTATGTCAGGCGGAAGGTGAGGGCGCTGGTTCAGCTGTCACCAGGTTATAGGTAGCCGCTGGTTCAGCATTCACCAGGTTATAGGTAGCCTCAGGTGCCCCTGCCCGGATTGGACCTCTAGGAGGTAGGTTCCAGTTACCCAAATAAATAAACTATGTGTCCTCAAAACAGCTGTGACTGCGGTTTACGTACAATGTAAAGTAAATTAAATTTGCACCCGTACTGTGTCTGTGACCAAGATGTAGTGGTCAATTGATTTACTGGTTGCCCTTAACAATTTATTGTTTGGTCAACTTTGTAGCTCGATCAATTTAAAGCGATTTAATTTAGATATTGCTCCCAGTGCCACTTGCGTTATGTTTTTTTTTAGTTGGTAAAATCATCAAATGAGTCCTCCCGCCTCATGTGGGGCGGTCATTGGTCGGACGGCGAGCTACCCATCACTCACCGTCCGCAAGCCCGCTCCGCCGCTGTGCCCTCTGCTATTCGTTGGGACACGCGTTCGAGCGTCCACACGACAGGCTATTCGCATACGGGCAAAGAGACCCCTAAGGTACACCGCAGTGCCTAAGGAAGAGTTTTTGCCCGCATCCCAGGGTGCACCGGCCCGATAAACTGGTCTTCCCCCCGGACGTATCCGAGAGGGAACTCCAGTCCAAGGGCGCACCAAAGTTAATACAAAATCAAATCGAATTACATTCCATAATGTTTTCTTTGTTTTTGAGAACAACTTTTACAATGGTTAAGGACACGTGACGGTATATTTTGGCAAACAACAACAACGACGTGCAGCTTGGTACGACGCGTAGCTTGGTACTGTCGCGACTTTGCGTTCGATTTTGATTTTGTATTAACTTTGGTGGAACCACTCGCGTGTTCTGAGCGCTCTATCTGCCTATTTCTTTGATCTGAGATTTTACCACGATAAATAAAATAAACGTCATGATGTTTTTGCTAAAAATTCACTTTAAACTTACGATAAACCTATCTCATGAAAGCTTTACTGTAGTAAGTACAATTATTAGAAATCTCGTTTTAATTTATATTAGTGGACGACCTGATTATGTTCGCGGGACAGGCATGGCTTTGTATTGTCCAAAACATAGAAGTTTCACAGGAGAAAAGGGAGACCTTTGGCCAGCAATGAGACACAGAAAATGGTAGAAATAAAAGTACTTATTTAAAGTTATTTTAGCGCCTGTTAAAAACTAATAACAATAAGTTGTATAGTATGCTCTGATTGCTAAGTATATTATGACAGGCGCTCCATACAAATTACCCAATCATTTTTTGATACCTACTCATTTTACGTAGTTAATTTTTTTTTGCAATGGGCTTAAAGCCGTCAATAGAAGAAAAAGGGATGTACCAATGTGAAAAAAGTTTGAGTGTGCAAAAACAGCAGAAAACGAACAAATCTTCAAATCAATCAATCATTAAAATCAATAAGTCTGAGCATAACTGATAAAAGCACATTAAGTGGATTGGCTGCTCAGCGACGCTTAGTAATTTAAAAACGTAGCGTTCTTTAGATTGCGGGCCGGTAGCGTCAGCAAATATATACGACTTACTATCGGCTACTCACCGCCGTGGATTTGTCAGGCGGCACTCGGCAGCCGGCGAGCGTTGCGACGTGTTCGTTCACGTACCGTCTGCAACAAACACGGACGTAAATTAGACTTGCGTTTTAATTGATATTTTTCATCAGTGAAAGGCCTTTTTCTGGGTAAGCTCATTTCATCAATTATTTCTTTTAACTAGGCCAATAACATGCACTTTTGAATAGTCAAAAGACAAGATAAAACTAGTACTAAATAGTTATGGTGCTACAGTCCCGGTCGCACGACTAACTGATGATAATAACTATGAAAGTACCGTGTTGTACTTCCTAGCACGACCGTGAACAAATTCATTATGACTTTTGATGGTAATAAATTTCTCTTATATTGTACTATTAAATACCACTAATTAGCATACCTCTCAATTGCCGTAGGTGCGCATTCCAATGCGTAGATCTCTATGGAGAATAATGGGCAAAAAACTCCATTGACACTGTTTTTCCGATCTCATCGCATCGTAGCTGTCACCTTTGACCGAGACTAGAGTCAAGACCAATGCCATCTTTTTTTTAAAAAAAAACATCATACTTTAACTTAATCCGATTTTAGGAACCTATGTAATCGTTTATATGGTGGAGATTTCGTGAGGAGAGGTGGTTTTGTAGGAACTGTCTGACGGGATCACTTCCACTCATAGACAGGACGACTCTATGTTTTAAACCTATAGGTTGAGTGTTTCTGCCAAAACGTAGACTCAGAAGGTACTTCCAATAAAGATAATTAACTGGTGCTTGGTCACAATAGCTAGTTTATCCGATATTTTTGAATCTTGAAACTATGAGATCATGAAACTTACAGTGATATCATGAAAGTTACAATGGTGAGAAGCTCGCATTTAGTTTTTTTGGTGGCTCAGTTACATAACCGTAAAATTACTCTCTCTTTTGCATTCCAGGACCACAGTATGCTGCTTGAACAGACCCCCATTCACTTTCATAACAAAAAGTGATCTATTCGTTTATTATTATTCGGTAAGACCTGGTAAGACAGATCTGTTGATCTGTCAAAAAAAACTGTCAACGTTAAAACGACATTTCACGTTGATTTAAGGACCGTTTTACAGTTACACTTTTTTTAGACAAGCGTTCAACAGGCGTTTATCTTTTTGTGGTAAGTATTTCTAATTAAACATCCAATAAAAAATAAAGTATCACCTTTTCCGTTTCCCTGCTAACCGTACCACCGGTAGCCGATCCCCTCGCTCAGGAAATTGAGTGAATGTTTTCCAATTTAATCGCATCTGCTCTGATACGTCGCCGGGACAGTCTCTCTGTTTCCCAAACCCAAACACACCCTACGTGTCCCGACTTCAGCAACACGACTTTTTGGAATTAATAACTTTACCGGTTTAAAGTATATCCCACTTTAGAAGCGAGCTTTTCGTTTTTGCTGCTCAATTTTTGTTTGTCCGTCTGTGAATGTCGATTGGTGAAGTTGGGAGTTGACTTTATCGATACAGTGAGTTTCAGAACGAAGATTATTACGCTGGACTGGTTTGATGACTGGCATTTTGTTTTGATTAACAAGGGATAGCTTTATTTCTCAATGTTACCTGTTGCTGGCGACTGAAGTCTTGCTGGTATTTAATTAATGCATTTATTTTATAAATAGAAGCTGTTCTTAGAAAAGAGAAGGTATTTTTTCTCAATTCTTTCATCGAAATGTACCTGTAACTTATGTTATTTAATGAGGAATTGGATCGCAACTTTTATTTAATGTATAACAAACAAACAACTACATGATTTTTTATTCTATTCTTTTCTCTTACATTGCTCCACACTAGGAGTTAGTTCTGTGTCGTGGATGCTTTTACAAAGATAGAAACTCATGTACACAAACGCCCAGACCTGGAACATCTACTTGCAGAACCTACTTATGTATACCCATATTTGAAAATAAATGCTATTCTATTCTATTCTGTTCTGTTCTGTGGTTCGAACCCGTGAAACTGAGCAGCAGTCGATTGCAGGCACTGCGCGGACCGTGCCATCAAATCCAATATGTTTTTTTTTGCTTGGTTAAATCACCTCCTCCCGCTGTCTCGGCCTGAGTGGATCGGTCAGGACTGTCAGGCTCTTACTGACTAAAAATCTACCTTTGTTCCTTCAGTAGCCCTTTGCGTTACAGGGTCGCGGTTACATTTACAGACGGTCCCGGGACCCCGAGATGAGATTTAAAACACGTTTTATACAATTATTATTCCTCTCATTGATTTTTTTTTAACTTGATCCTTATATTTTAATATTAAAAATACAAAAATAGTGTATTTTATACTTATTTGTTGTTGATATATTCCTTCCATATTTTCTATTTACAAAGTAACGTAAAAAGTACTCGATGGAAACATTGTCAGTAATGGCTGAAATTACGTGAAATTGCCATATAATGACCGGGTATTACGGCACTAATGTTATGGCGACACTTAGGGATCAAAATAGCGGCCGATATAGCCTACAATCTTTTAACAAAGTTAGATTTATAACGGTTATAGGTAACCGGTAGTTTCCGATTAAAAATAGCCTTTAATGCTGCTCTAGGTGCAATTTTTTTCATAATTTCCTTCTATACGATACTCCTTCAAAGCGGCCTGTTTGTAACCTATACGCTAGGAATCCGTCTCTTTTTACAAAAAATAAAATTAAGGCAAAATCATCTTAATGACCAACCGTCACGGCTGTGACTTTTTTTCTAAATGTCGCAGCTAATGCTGAGTTAGGGGCCTTTTGGCCTCGTAATAGGACAATTGGTTATTTTATTTTAATTTATTGTAAGTTAAGTTTCTTTTATTTTTTTTACATCTTTGTTTGTTTACATTTTATGTTGTTGTTCTGCGCTGTGTGAGTCCAATAAAACTTTTTCTTTCTTTCTTTCTATTTCAATCAGACCTCTTTCGTTGTGTCTGATAGAATGTCAAACAAGTAAACTTTGGCAAATCTTCGCCTCTTTGCCCACATTCTGCATTACAGCGTAGCGTAGTGTTGTGTGATGACACGGTTAACGCAATGGTTGAGCGATCTACTGCTGTGCAGGCATTCGATTCCCGCACGTAACATATTTATTAGTATAACCAGCCAGCATGTAGTTTTTCCAGGGGCTGGGTGTTTGTGTATATGAGTTTAAATGTTTGTAAACGTATCCACCATAGGTACAGGGGAATTTCCTAGTGTGTGCAGTTTTTTAAGTGTTTCCAAAGCCCGAATTCCTCATATACTAATATCGTCAGTGTACGTCGAATTCGCGTACGGATATACATTGCGTTTTAGTAGTACCGTACTGCAACACGGACGTCAGCAACGCGTACGTTGCGATATGTCTGAAATCAGAAGATGAATAATTCAGGTCTTATAATATCCTTAAAGTGATACGAATAAGGTTTAGAATCATAATCCTAGTACTAAGTTCTTCATATTTCCAACACATCCATAATTGAGTCATTATCACATTAAAATTTAAAAACACAACCAGTACAAAACCTATAATCAAAAAACAGTTTTCTACCTAAAATAAACCTTTTTCCATAATCTGATAAAAAATGAAACAGAATAACCAGGATATTTGTACACCAACCCATGTACAGTCAACTGCGTGTATTTTTCAGCCAATTTATAAGTTTACATTGGACACATCGTGGTGTGTTCACTTGTGAAGTTTAATTTATTATTTATAGTTGAGCTGCGTCACGCGAACTTTTTACACTTTGTTTTGTGGGGTGTAAACACAATTATTTAGCTGACTGTACTAACGTATTTAATTGGTTCGAGTAAACAATTATGTTTGCGCTACTCAAATTGTTGAGTGAAATTAATATGATATTTGATAGGTAGAAAATGATTCTATTTTTATTTCAAGCATAGTTTATGAGACTACATAATTGTAAATGTGATAATAGGAGTTGATTGCTTTTTGCTACTGGCATTTACCCGCGGCTTCACTCGCTTTAATTTAGAATTTCGAAAGATACGTGGCGACATCTAATGCAATCGTAAATGGTTGAGGATTATCCGGTAGTTTTGGCGTGAAAAGGTAAGGTAACAAACCTATTTTAATATTAGGGTACCACGGATAAAATCTAACGAAAACTTCAATAAAACTCTATGAAAAATTATATAATTATCTTCTGTGAGTCCTTTCCGCCCCACCTAATCGATTTAGCAGCTTTTTAAAGGCCTTTATCCAACAATAGGCTATAATAACCTGACTCCAATACAAGACTTGTTTTTACATGTGTCGTGGTCCTCAGGCAAGTCATAATGCAGTATTTAACAAAACTTTACAAACTGATGCGAAAATAACTTAAAATTAGCCCGTTTTTAAACCGAGCTCCATAAAAGCGTCAAGTTTGCCAGCGACTAGTAATAAAAGCTTGCTCTACCTCTGTATAAATGTGTGTGTGTGTGTGTGTGTGAGGGTTTAATGCAAACGTATATAAAACGCGTTGAATTTACAGCGACATGTTGCCACAAATGTACAAACGATGGAAAAAATAAAAATGTTACCGCACACCGCTTGACTGTGTTGCCAGTTTCAGTTTTACCAGAAAAGAGGAAGTTTTTTCATGTTGTTTTTATGGTTGGTAGATTCCCGTTAAGGTGATTGCTTCGATGTAGCCCGCGAAATTCAAATTTTTTTACGTTTTTTGCAATTTGCAGGCCAGTGACATGTTGTAACTTTATAAATATTTGTGTTGCGCAAATAACAAGTATAATTTTAAATATAAAAAATATCAAAAAACTCGCTCCATCAGCTCTCACATAGAAAAGGTGCATCGTAGTTAGATTTCGGAGATTTTAACATGATGCACCTTTTCTATGTGAGAGCTGATGGAGCGAGTTTTTTGATATTTTTTATATTTAAAATTATACTTGTTATTTGCGCAACACAAATATTTATAAAGTTACAACATGTCACTGGCCTGCAAATTGCAAAAAACGTAAAAAAATTTGAATTTCGCGGGCTGGTTGGAGCATCCCCCTTAAGTTAGGCAATAGCTGACTGGTGCAGGTTATAAAATATAAGCAGCCACAAGGAATTTCTTAAACAAAAACATTTTCCCACTAGTCTAGTCTCCTGTGTCATGGTTATCGTGGTAAGCAACCAGACCCAGAATTATGTGTACTTGTCTTGTAGAGCATACAAATATTTGTTTTAGCCACAGTCCGTGCCGTATTAAAGTAAAGTATTTAAAAATGTGATTATGGTTGGTAACTCTAAATGTTTGTGATCATCTCTTTAATTTTTGTAGAGGCACCACGCCTCGCTAGTGTTTAACTTTGTGGAAATAATAAACGGTTGTCTCGCAATTCGTTTCTTTTCTGGGTTAATTTATTATTAGACTTTAGATGTTAATGTACGAGTATCCTTTCCAAGTTTCCACTTCTTACAGATCTTTATATCAGAGGAGTTTGAATCGAAATCCAGAACAAGATTTTTTTTTTTAATCAAAAAACATCAAATATTCCCATTGTTGGGACACAGGCCTCCTCTGTACTGAAATCCACCACACGGGCCGAGTGCGGGTTGGTAGATCTCGCAATTCACGTGTTCGATTTTGTCGGTTCTAGGTCGGTTGCCGGTACGCTGGTTTCCTCACGATATTTTCTTCCACCGTTTCAAAATTACACAAAGTAATGCGCATGACTTTGTTCAAACCTCCGACCTACATAGAAATCGTAAACCACTTCTGCTACGCTCTCTGACATTATTTCTGTAAAAAAAACTTTTTTTTTTTCGGGGAGAATTCCCTTAGAGCATGGCAACCCAGCCGCTTCAACCACGTTCGTTCAAATGAGTAATGCGGCGCGTGGTCTGCCTTTGAATTGATTCCCAGTGTTAATACCACACCTTTTGCCCATATAGGTATGTATACCGGCTTTATATGGGTAGGTAGAATAGTATTGTTTTACGTATGAACATTGTTAGTTGGTAAATTTTAATTGGCATCGTTTGTATGGAAATTGTGGAAACTAAGCGATGTTAACGTTATTATTTCAATAATAGCAAGGTTGGTAGATTTGTGGTATTTTTTACTGTGGACACTTTTAACTTGCTACATCGTTCTCACACAATGTACCCTTAAAATGAATGATGTAATAAAGGTTTTGTAATACTTTGACTATCTAAAAATAGTGTCTCCATAGAGATCTACTCTTAGGAATGGGCAGGCACCTACGGTTTTTTCTGTACTTTAATTTAAGTTATTATGTCTTGTGACTGGGCCTGAAGCATCATCATTTTGTAGTACTTCATTGTATTTAATTTGTCTTTGAAAATTCAAAAGTGCCTGTAAATGGCCTAACTTGAAATCAATGCTTTGTTTTCCTAAGATTTGATTTGATTTACTTTCGAGGATTACCTAGTAAACGGATGCGCCTTTTTATAATATACCCGTGAGGAGTATGCGAAGTTATGATATTGCAGAAGGCGGTCTCACTAGTGAAGTGTTACTAACACAGTTAGTAAGATACTTTTGAATGAGTTGCCGGTGGAAGTCTGCTCTTTAAGTGGAACCTACCTCTAGAGCTGGTAGGTGGTAGAGTTGAAGGACTATTGGTTTTAAATCAGACAATTCCATTCGCTCCTCGGTATTAAAAAAAAAACTTATGTTATTCAGTATGCTGAAATCTATAAAATAGTTTCCTTTAAGCTTTTTTGCAACACGCCTTTATTCTGTAGTTATTAAACAAGTATTAGTTGTACAAAAACGTACAAATGAAAGCAGTCCAGTAATCTCGTAAGTTTGGAATGATAACTAACTAAATGGGATTGTGTAACAATCTGATGAGTGTTTTTAAAACTTGAAAAATTTGGATGTATTTCTGGGTGAACTTAGTAGTATACCCTGATATTTAAATGTACCTAACTTTCTGTGCCTAAATAAGCATACTTTAAGCCAATATTGCAAAATGTTGTCAGCAATCTGAAGCCTTACGGGGCCAAAGCCGGCCGGGGTCGCGGAACTGTCTCATTAGGTAACCTTGACCCTGGAACGTAAGGGGCTATGAAGGATCACCGTGGATTTAAGTCAGTATAAAACTGAAAGTACCTCCCTCCCGCTCCGCCCTAACTAAGTGGGCTCATTTGATGATTTTTCCACGATATAAAAAGAAAAATACTGTAGCCAATATTTACCCAGCATCTTCCACTTTTCATCCCCTCAAAACTGTATTGGCAGATGATCTGATTCCCCATAAAATGCTCTTACGGTAATCCCTTTCAGTAAATATTTATTAAATAATTTTGCATTAGCCCGACTTAGTTCGCGGCGGAGCACCGTAATCCTCTTACGTCTACGGTGTACCACCAAAGAGCAGGTGGAAATTATGCAGAGGCGACAGAAGTAGCAAAAATCAGATAGGAAGCATTTTTGGATAGGGCGTGCTACATAAATAGTCATCGGGCAAAATATATGCTAATGATTTTATAAGTTGTTCTACTACCTATACGCACCAGTATGCCTGTAATTTGACGGCACGGTTGAGTCAGTAGCTGAGTGATCGGTTGTTGCGTAGCCCGTCGCAGGTTTGATCTCCGCATAGAACAAATATGACTACACATAGTTGTTCCAGGTATGGGTGCGTGTTTATGTGATTTTCTATTTTTGTAAACACACCCACGAAACAGGAAAATACCTATTGTTCTACAACGTTTGCAAACAAGTTTCAACAGTAATAGTTTTTATAGTTTCAAAAAATGGCTGTGATATACAGACAGAGAGATAATAATAATTTATGATGAAACCATGACGGTTCTTTTATTGTCTATATTTTTTTATTAATTGCCCATTATTCACTGGAGAGAAAACTTTGGATTGGGGTAGTGCAGTATTTTCATAGCTATCATGCATTTTTGTTGTCTGGATTGTAACTCCTTCTTCTTATTGTTGACTCATATGAAATGAATCAAAAACACGTCATCATAATTATCTTTATCATGAATGTTGTCATATAACAAAGAAGCGTCCTGTCTGTTAACATTTAACAGTTCTGTGGCGAGGTTTACCTACAATGAGCAAGTTTGGTACAGTGCACGTATACGATCTCGCTGCATATTGACATAATCAGCTGCACTTTCATATTTATATAAGATCTTTGTGAAGTTTTACATAGTATCTACCATATTTTATTCTATCTAGCCTGTTTTCAATTATGTTATTTCCTTTGCTTGCTGCATTCAAGCCTAGATGTTGACGGAATTGACTCTATGTTACATCTTTTGCATAACATTTGTACAAAATAATAAATTGTAAAAATTGTAATATAATTATTTTGTGGTGGTGGCTCTGTGGTATCGACGACAACTTATGAGTTGTAGGTCGTGGGGTCGAACTCAGTTAGGTGCATTTCCTTGTTTTTTTTTTATTTCATCACCACTACCCTCAAAACCGTCTCCTTTTTTGACATGGCCTGTCGCAGTGCAACAGCTATCTAAGGTTGATACCCTGTAGATACAGGGTATCAACCTTAGGGTGCATTAGGGTGCTTGTGTCCCAACAGTGGGCGTATTTATAGGCTGATGATGATGATATTTTTATTTTACCTTTTTAATGTTATTTTCATGATAGTTATTGTATGTTTAAAAGCGTGCAAGTTTAAGAAAAGCGAGGGTTAAGTTACAATAATGGTGCCCAGCAGGTTCCCGTTGTGAACACACAGTTTTGAACCACAGAAAGACCTTAACAGATTGACCTCATAAACCTGTGCCTTTTCTTGTTGAGTGTTGTTATTTTAAATGTGTTATAGCTTTAAAATTACGTATGGTTAGAAAGAACGCAAATGTATTTTATTTGTTATTCTTACAGAAGTGGAATGCAACATGAAATAAGTGTATTAATCACTGCCGGTGACACAAACATGGGCCTAACGTTTTAAACTACGAGTTTGTTTTATGAGCAACCATTTTCTTTTATTTTCTGAATGTTGAATTTTTAAACGAAAAAAATTATAAAAATAATCTTAAATTTTTAACTAGACTTCAACTATTGGCTTACTTTATCATTAAAGGAGCTATAAAGGTCGAAATTGTATGCTGTCGTGCCAAAAGCATTTTGTACACTTGTACAGTTAACAGAGTTAAGTAAATTGGAATTATAATTAAAACCCATGACTATCTTGGTTTTCTCAAGAACAACTTTGATCCTGGGCTTTACTTATATTGCTCGTGTAGAAACTAAATTCACTAAGAAATATAAAAAGATAATTGTTTAGTGCAGAAGCACTTTTAGATCAGATGTATGATAAACAGGTAGTCAAACGAAACGACTGATTAGCCCTGTTGATTTTTAAATTAATTAGTGCTTATTTAATCAAAAAGGAATAAAAATGGTTGAAAATAAATATTTTTACTGTGCACACGCTAAGGAGTGGAATTCTCTGCCGAGATTTTAGATAGCTACAATGAGGTCTTTGAGTCAAGACTGAATATGTTCTAGACAAGCGTGATGTAGGCCTGGTCTCCAAAGCGGAGAGGAGAGGAGATGTGTCTGAATAACCAATCAGATGTCACATCTTCTCGCCGCTTAGATTCGGTGGACATCTAATTGGTTATTCAAACACATCTCCTCTCCTCTCCGCTTTGGTGGCTTACTATCTGACGAGATAGGTGACACGAGTCTTCAACTAAATAAAATAGCTAATTAATAACAGTGTACGTCTGTCAAGGTCATTCCGACTAAACATCTAGAGTATCAACCACGAGAAATCCAGAAATATAATCTATTCTTGACTCAGTTACAAGCTGTTCCCGTTTCAGTATCCCGAAACAGGACTTGTCACTAAAGACATTCAGTTTAAATCACGACCAAGAATACAGACATTGACGCATATAAGTGGCATATTACATTCTACACGCTTCGGTTATTAATGGTAGACGTCGAAACAATAAATCAGGTGTAAATGTAACAGAATGAAGCTCTTTGAAGTTTTTGAGAATTTGATGTATGTCCAGAACTGTGGTGCCGGAGTAGATAGTGTGACAGAGACCGTGTATGTGTTGAGATCTTCGACAATCACGTTGTATTCGATTGGATTGACACTTAAATATAAAACACCGTGCATCAGAAATATGTGGCAAAACCATAAAAAATATTAATTACGAACTCCGTAGATGATATTTTTCGGTTTAAAGCCGGCAGCATTACATGTAACGCTCGTCGTACTGCCGTCCGCACGTAGAATTTGTGTGGTGGATTATATAACACGTTACGTTACACAAGTCTGGAACCGGATTTATTGTGTGTTAAATTGACACACTGATAAGCAACTGAAAAAGGATTATTTCCATTATTTACTCTTGGCCTTAACTATCACCGTCATTGGGGATTGTTCAGCCATAGCCACAAGTTACAGGCTGGTAGCCTCTGGAGTGATTGGCCACAAAATTCTATATTTCTGTCTTCAAACCCAGGGAACACCGAGAATTCAAAGCGAACCGAAGTTTAATAGGCATCGATTGCCTTTAAATGAGTTTGCTCGTCAGTTTCACTCATTATAGGCTAGCAGATTCATTCTTTCCATTTCCTAGTTTATGTCAAGTCGTCAAACAAAGAATGGATTAAGTTCGCCCTCTGTATTATTTTAATACTCACGTGGAGATTAAAATGGAAGTATGTCGTAATTTTCGTTTCCAAATTTTTTTAGGATAATGCACTCCGTAAATTAGAGTGAATGACATTTTTGTTGGAAGTTTTTTTGAATGCATCATTTTCTTGGATAATTATTTTGGAAGCGTCTGATGAAGATTAGATCAGATTCTCTGTTTTTGTGGGTGTCATATTTCCGCTGATCAAGAATAAGAGTCAACGTTAGGCTACGTCATCCCACCGGGTGGTCTGGTCTGACCTCACCCCAGACATTCCAATTGAGCAAATAAGGACAAAATGAGAGGTGTGATAAACTGTGTGTTTCGTTTACAACCATTTCCGATAAGGACCTAACCTACGTCAGGCTGAAAGAGAGGATGCCATAGCGCTCATCCAGCTTAAGCTACTCCTCATAGACGTCTTACCGCCGGGATCACGTCACGGTGAGCCCGTACTTGGGATGCGACGGTCAAGCCTTCCATGCTGGCGTGAGGTTACCGATGACTCTGGAGCTGAAGAAAGAGGGTAGGTCAGTAAAATTTTGACAATCCTCATGATTATATACCACACCAAAAAAGGTATAGGTAACCCAGCAGCAGATGATCTTTTTCCCTATATGGTGTGCAGTCTTGAATCGACTTCTTTTAATGAGTCACACCTCTTCTTCTTTGCGAAGATATAATAAATAAATAAATTATACAGATACCCAGTAATCTACACATTAACTAAAATATTAATATGTTAATCTAAGATTTCGTGGAATCAATTAAGATATAACATCTTATTCACTGAAAGATCCTTCAAGCATGACAGACTATACCTACATGGAATAATCGAGCCAAATTGCTAGTCAAAAGTTATCCTTAACAGCTTGTATTAAGGAGAATAATGTAATCAGAAATATTTCTTAGAATTCAAGCGAATTTCACGGTTAGTTGAGTGCAATAAATGCGAAAATCGACCGAATAAAATACGGTTTTGTGTGATTCTGCGAAATCATCAAGTGTGATCGGAGGCTTGGATGTTTGCATGTTAATAATTGTGTGAAATCACCGCAAACAAAAATGTTTGATGAATGGGTTCTTTTTATTTAGATCTCTAATTAAGATTAAAAAATGTTCGTTTAGATAATTTTATAAATAACAATCTTGTTGATTTTATTTTTGGAACAGTTTTGATGTCGGTGTCTTTGATTTTGGCAAGAGTGAATAGGTTACTTCTAAGCAAGCGTTCTTCACCGTAGACTTTCTTCCGATCTTTGCTTATCATAATTATTATGGCGAAACAGTGGTCAACTCAAGAAGAACACTAAATAAAAAAAAAATCCTCCGAAGTAATATGCACGGATTCTTAGCCATTTGTAACACGTCTGAACTACAGAAGTATTAGGCGCCGTCTATGTATAACAAATTGATATGAAATTATGTACCATATTTATGTAGTTGAAGAAATGTGGTATCTAATAACTATTGACTGCGGTGCCTCATAAAAAGGCGTTAATTTATACCTACATGACTGACACGCAGATGACTGTACAATAATCACCGTGTAATACATAGCTATAACATGATTTTGACACCAGGGGCACATAATGAAGAGGTGGTTGTTCTCAGTGCAATTATAAGCCCATAATGATGGTCTAATGACTCATTTCACGGATGCACCTGCTCTAATACACTGCACATCGATCATTCTTTATGCAAACCTGTCGGCCTGGTAGCGATAGCACGTGACAAGATGTTTATTGTAACACTTTCTTTGTTGATTCATGTATATCATGGTGTTTGTATGTGATGAGTGGCTGGTGTCACTTCTTCTTCGTCGTGTCGATGATTCTTTAAGTTTAAATGAGCTTCGACCAAAACTCTGCCACATTTACGGCGTTGGTGGTGGCCTCGGACAGATCCCTTAGATTGCAGGTGGAATTACTCAAAGCACAAGTGAGGAGGTGGGCCATCGTTTGTGCTGGTGCTCCGCAGTTGCATATCTCCTCATCACAGTACCCCCACCGGACCATGTTATACTTGCAGCGACCAACCTGGCATCGTAAACGGTTTAAGGTCTTCCAGGTGGGCCGTGCTAGCTTTTCTGCAGGCTCAGCGTAATGATCCGGAGGGGGATATCTGAGGAGCCACAGCTGTTTCCGGGCTTCCCCAGCCGAACTATTGCTGACTGATTTAGTGGACTTGAGGAAACTTTTCTGACTGAAACTGGTGTCACTGGTGGACTCCGGTGTTTTTTTTATTATTAAAACATGCGGTTGCTCTTTGGCCTCAATCTAATCTAGAGGGAAAGATGGAGCAAACTTATACAGAAGGAACAGGTACTCCTGCACTACGGCGTTAAAATTTTTTGTCACCGGGTTGGCAACTTTCGGAGTACGGAGTACGGATACTGGTTGGGAGCCAAGTGGCCCTGGTTGTTAAGAGCAGAGTCTTAGGTTTGATTCCAGTTGTTACAACAATTATTTTGTGAGTTGCAGCTTTCTCATCCTAGGGCCTGAATTTTGTGAATTGTTAAGCTAAATTGGCAACTAAACATATTTATTTCATCATCAACATAGTCATAAAAAGATATAATTCAGTACGTAACTAAACTATACACATTGGCGGCTAGAAAAGGTAAGTTTTCATAATAATTATATTTATTTACGAGTAATATAATTATATACTTTTCTAAAATTCGTTCATGATAGAAAAGTTTAATTAATATCGTGCTAATAAAATAGAGCAACGGAAATTCCAATGCAGAATATAACTGTGGAATTGCACTGAAATATAATAAAAATACAAGTAAAGACTGTTTGGCTGACCACACTCTACTAATTACTGCACCTCGCTGCATTTTGGTGCAAGTCGTAAAAGGTAGCGGTTTTAGTTATGAAATAATAATAAATTTTTACTGGTGCGTTGGCTTGTAGATGTTCTTTCCTTTACACTTTTCGTGTGTGCCCAGTATTGCTGCTTCGTAGAAGGAGAGGACTGCACCTCATTCCCCTTGCTCCGTAACATGGCCTGAAACAGGTGATGAAAAATTGCCGCCGACATTTTTTCAATTGTATGTGTACAATTCATTCCGCTGAGTCCTCCACCATAAGTTAAATCGTATCCTTTGAGCGGTCCACTTTTGTCAGATGGAAGGTGAGGATACCGTGGTGCTTCTCGCAGCCACTCCTCAAAGACGGGCTCCGCCGAAATTGGGCGTGCCCGTCAATGTTGTGTTGAGATATTATTTTGAATAAATGAAATATCCAACACAAAATCATTTTACGATTCGAACTAGTAGTTCCTGAGATAAGGGCTTTCAAGCAAATAAACTCTTCAGTTTTCTTATATTTAATCTATATGTAGTACTACGAACACGATTTTTAGCACACTTACAGTCTTACTACAAACACTTAAACATTTCTGTTAAACACTTGTCTAAAAAAAGTGTGACTGCAAAACGGACCCCAATGTCACAATCTGACATTTTTAGACAAGTGTTCAACAGTCGTTTAAAAGTTTTTGTGGTACGACGGTTAAAGTTTAAAAGTTCCACTGTTTTGTAGGCAGCTGTTGTTATAAATTCCTAGGAAGATAAAATCGCTTCAGTCTATACCTTGCATCGCCATCTCAAAAATCCATGACTCACAAAATTCTCCGTTATCAAAAAGGGCCTTTGTTAAACATTACCAACTAAAATGTGGTGCAACGAACTTGGTGCATCGCTTTGTTGCCATATCAAATATTTGCACAGTTGTTTATCCATGAAGTATAGACAATGAGGGGCTGATGCGCTAATTGTTATTCAGAGATCAATGAACTGAGACAGCAGTTTGTTTTTTCTCAGGTGATTTGTTAAAGGTATGGCAAAAGTAACTGTGTTATTAACCAGTATTAGTCGATCTTGCACCCTTTGGGTTTCTTACACAATTTGTTTTTTTAACATTTTGCCGTGATATTAGCTACTGTTGGTACTAAAAAAATCATGGAATTTTATGGGAAAAGGCACAGTCATTTTTGGCAAATTCACAACCTTTTTGGGAAAATACTTGGCAAATGATTATGAAGAAGACTTTAACTTAACCTGAAACGATCTCCACGTATCGAATGTGACTACAATGACTATAAAAATCTTCATTTTATAAGTCTTTGCAATAAACTATCAGATAAGCAAAAAAACGATTAAAAAATATGTATACAGATATTTCATCAAGCTTTCAGCATCGAACAAAATCGAAACAACGATTACATTTTAGGTCAACTTTAAATTGCTCTCCTGTAAAGCACATGAATTTCAGTTTCGATACTGTTCGCAAAAAAACGATTATAAAGGCCTTTTTCTCCATGTATACAGATAAAAATACCTCCGGCAAAATAAGCATTTCAGATCGAAAAAATCGTATTTTGATTACATTTTTTTTTTTGCTTCCTAGCTCAGGTTGCTATTTCGCGGCTGCGTTTCTAATAAACAAAGTGTCAAGTACCTGCATTCATGGGTCAACCATTCCTATGTATCGTTGGTTCATTTCCAAACAATAAATCACTTTTCTAAATTCTTTTAAACCGTTTCACAATATTATTTTGACCAAAGCATAGGTTGTTTACTAATGACATGACATTTGGTACGTCAGACGTCAATTCTGACAGTTCGAGGCGCCCTCTGGCGCGCTCCGATTTAACAACCGTAAAAATAATCGATATTTTAATCTGAGGATCACAAATCTTTAAATAATTATGAATAACACATTTATGTAATAATTATCAGACGGCCAGCCAAGACTGCCTACGTACATAAATAAAAGGTATACATAATAAACTAAATATCCATAAACGGAAATGATTTAGTTTTTTCTATATGGACTTTATTCGAGAACCTTCGACCGAATCGGTACATTTTTAATCTGTGAACTTTTGCGTGGATTGTCTTTGGAACTGTCAACCTTAATGTTGTCACGTTGGGTTTTGTTTTTACCCATTTATTATTGTAGGAGTGGTTTCCCTGGTTGAAACTGTTTTGGTGATCAATTGTTGGGACAGATTATAATGGAGAACGGAATGGTATAGGATCTAGTGTTGTGTAATTTGTTGCCGACTGTGGCAAGTGTCGTTCCACAGTATTCAAGGTGAATTTCTGGTGTGAGGTGTTTGTGGTCGTTGCCGGGATATTGGTTTCTCCAACGCCGAATCCGGGAGTTCGACATGGGGTGGGCACCCGACCCTTAACGCTGATTTCCGGCCGGCGATTTGCGATGACTTTGCTGGAATGGCGTCGTTTACTTGCCCCCCAGCACTCGCTGTGTTCTCTCATGTCTGGAGGCGGTCCGCAGAAGGTAAGTTTATTTCTGGCGGGTCTGCGCGCCACCCGAAGCGTGTTGTCCCCCGGGAATAACGTCGTGCTAATCTCCGGGCGATTATTTCAGGATTCCTAACAGCGGCCTCCTTCGTCGCGGTTCTGCCCAGAAGGAACGTGCAGCAGCCCGCAGCCCACGCCGCTGTTCCCCAGCAATAACCGTGAGTAATAAACCAGCTATTTTCCAATCGTAGGCCGTAGGCAATTTCTCAGGATTGACCTAGGTGTTAAAGTATTGTCCCGGGAAACGGCATAAGCCTTGGCGTAGTGGACGGAGCCCGCGTATTTCATTTTGAATAAAGGCCATGAGCCGGCCGAGGTTCTGTCCACAGCTCGATCACATCGAGGATAACGAAATAAGTTACAAATTTGGTCTCCGTTTGTCAGCAGCTAATCGGGGGACTCGCTTCACCGCCGGGGTCGTAGGCTGAAGCTTAGAGCCGGGACGTGAAGTCCGTCTCTCGAGAGCGCGGGAAGCCTCCTGCAGGGGCTGTACGGCTGGCAGACACCGCCTAGCGTGAGCGCAGGCGTGACGGTTTTTTTTTCTTTATATTTATTTTTTTTTATCACCGCACCTTGGTACACCGGTGTGATTTTGGTCCCCGGTGTTGATGTCGGTACTACACCGAACTTTATTTTGGGAATCTTGAGCTCCTGCTGCATTCCTCCCGTGGAGACAGTAGAATTGAGGATATCTTCAGCTCCAGGATTCGGGACTCTCCAGGTCCCTGGCGCCCATTAATTAAATAAGTATAATTGTTTTTAACTGGAAGGTTCCGGTAGTTACCTAGTTCTGCTTTAGTAAATATTCTTATAATTTAACCTTGTTGACGGAACAGTACTCGGGTTGATCTCTAACTCCCCACGACCTCAGCTCTTCTATATATCCATAAGTTACAACTGGCTAGCTACAATTAATTGGAAAGGGTAATAATTAATAACCACATAGTAAAGATAATAAAGTAACTTATCTAATGTAAATTTTAATTTAAAGGTTTAAAGTTAAGGTGTGAATAGTTAATCAAATACTACTATTATACGGGAGATTGTTACTCCGCATTAATAAACCGGTTTATGTTATGTTGTGGTTTTATTTTAATCCGACCCTCAAAAGTTAGGGACAAAATATTTTATGTAACAGTGGCGACCAACGTGTGTATTAGTTGGAGATAGAGGTTACGTCTGTCGCTGTAACTTAAAAACCGGAGTACTGTTTCTGGAACCTTCCATTTATTTTAATTTTAAGAAGAAAAAACCGTCGTGCGGAATCCTTTGTTTGTGTTTGTACTGTTTTATACAATTTATATTTTTTAAACATTTTACAATTATTGTATTACTCTATGACTGCTACTACTGTAACGGCGTTTACCTTATAATATCTTCGTAAATTGTGACGGCCAGTTTTGACTTAGGATATTTTTTTTAACCTCTATCTTTTGATATGGAACTACCCATTAAATTTAATTTAGTAAGGAAAGATGACCTTTTATGTAAAGTACTGATCCGTGACGCTAAATCCGTAAAGTTTAAAAATAATAGTAAATCATAATTTGATTTTTTTTTTCGATATATACTACCATACCGAACTATCCAACCTACCATTGCTTTTCTATTGTTTACTTTTGGTCTATTGTGTATGGATGGCTTAAACCATTCATTACATTTTATTTAATATCTTAAACCTGTCGAACATACACCGACGGTTTTTGATTTGATCATGGCGCTATTCCATAGATCATTTTTAGTTGGGTAAAACATAGCTAGTTCTTACGAGCGGACGCAACTCGTTAAATAAGCCTTTGCGGGAGCGGTTGGTGACTCCTTAAATAAGCCATACACTAAAGAACATAGCTTGTTTGCCTAATACTAATTTATACACCATTCTTGGTGTTTCTTACGAGCGGACGCAACTCGTTAAATAAGCCTTTGCGGGAGCGGTTGGTGACTCCTTAAATAAGCCCTACACCAAAGAACATAGCTAGTTCATTTACGAGCGGACGCAACTCGTTAAATAAGCCTTTGCGGGAGCGGTTGGTGACTCCTTAAATAAGCCATACACCAAGGAACCTAGCTTGTTCATCTAATACTAATGGTATACACCATTCATGGTGTTTCTTACGAGCGGACGCAACTCGTTAAATAAGCCTTTGCGGGAGCGGGTGGTAACTCCTTAAATAAGCCTTACACCAAAACTTCATTTATCTTCTAAATTTAGGTTCGACTACATTAAATTTGAATTGGTAGGTGGATCGGTATTGGTAGGTAGTTGGTTAGGAGGCTTTAAAACCTTCAGGTGTCCATTAGTAATTTTTAATCGTGGGTGTATTTATTTCCACGGTGCTAGTTTACAGTTGTTTACAGGTATTTTCCATTTTTTTTTAGGGTTTGTAGTGGTACACAGGTTCCTACTGTGTCCACGTTTGTTGACCATATTTAGAAGTGGATGTGCTTGTTTAACAACCCTGTCTTGGGTATCCAAACCTCCGGACTGCTGATAAGGCAGCAAACTGATAGTCCTGAGATAGAAGGCCGTAATGGCGGGCGTGTAGGCTGCATTGATGGAATACGTTCTTGTTAGTATTTTTTTTTTTTGCCAGGCCAATGGCCGGTACTTTCCTTTTCAGTGAATTATTTGGATTCTAGCTCAGATGATTGTCGGCAGTTAACCAATTTGGGGTGTGAAGGGTGGTGTACGATTGAATAGGGTTGTCTGTCCTACATAAATATAGTGGGTCAGACTGGGACAGTGCGTAGAGACTTACTTACGTAATTTTTTTTAAACTCTTTGGAGCTTGTCTTTTACATGTTTGTAAATGGATTAGACTCGCACCAGGAAAAAAAATTTAGTTAATATATTACAACAAATAATAATACTAATCGTACACCAGCATTCATATATTTAATTTTTACTTCTTTTCGTTCTCCATTATTCTTTTCAGGCTCGAACGGAGTGGATTTGGAAAGGAGCTTGGTACTTTGGAGTCTGCTTTAACGCTGGAGGGCCAGCGTCGAGATTTGCCCTAGTGGGTCAAATCTCTGGTGGTTGGGGAGGTACTGTTACATTGTTTTTTTTGTGTTCCTAGCTCAGGTTGCTATTTCGCGGCTGCGTTTCTAATAAACAAAGTGTCAAGTACCTGCATTCAAGGGTCAACCATTCCTATGTATCGTTGGTTTCATTTCCAAACAATAAATCACTTTTCTAAATTCTTTTAAACCGTTTCACAATATTATTTTGACCAAAACATAGGTTGTTTACTAATGACATGACATTTATTACGTCAGACGTCAATTCTGACAGTTCGAGGCGCCCTCTGGCGCGCTCCGATTTAACAACCGTAAAAATAATCGATATTTTAATCTGATGATCACAAATCTTTAAATAATCTGAATAAACACATTCTGTAATAATTATCAGTTAAAGAAAATAAATAAGTAAAGAAATTAATAATAAACTAAATATCCATAAACGGAAATGATTTAGTTTTTTCTATATGGACTTTATTCGAGAACCTTCGACCGAAACGGTACATTTTTAATCTGTGACTTTTGCGTGGATTGTCTTTGGAACTGTCAACCTTAATGTTGTCACGTTGGGTTTTGTTTTTACCCATTTATTATTGTAGGAGTGGTTTCCCTGGTTGAAACTGTTTTGTTATCAATTGTTGGGAGAGATTATAATGGAGAACGGAATGGTATGGATCTAGTGTTGTGTAATTTGTTGCCGACTGTGGCAAGTGTCGTTCCACAGTATTCAAGGTGAATTTCTGGTGTGAGGTGTTTGTGGTCGTTGCCGGGATATTGGTTTCTCCGCCGAATCCGGGAGTTCGACATGGGGTGGGCACCCGACCCTTAACCGATTTCCGGCCGGCGATTTGCGATGACTTTGCTGGAATGGCGTCGTTTACTTGCCCCCCAGCACTCGCTGTGTTCACTCATGTCTGGAGGCGGTCCGCAGAAGGTAAGTTTATTTCTGGGCTGGGGTCTGGCGCGCACCCGAAGGGTGTGTGTGAGGGAATAACGTCGTGCTAATCTTAACGATTATTTCAGGATTCCTAACAGCGCCTGTCGTCGCGGTTCTGCCCGATGGAACGTGCAGCAGCCCGCAGCCCACGCCGCCTTCCCCAGCAATAACCGTGAGTAATAAACCAGCTATTTTCCAATCGTAGGCCGTAGGCAATTTCTCAGGATTGACCTAGGTGTTAAAGTATTGTCCCGGGAAACGGCATAAGTCCTTGGCGTAGTGGACGGACGCCACGCGTATTTCATTTTGAATAAAGGCCATGAGCCGGCCGAGGTTCTGTCTGATAGGTTTCACAGCTCGATCACATCGAGGATAACAAATAAGTTACACTTTTATTATTTGGTCTCCGTTTGTCAATTGCAGAAAAGGCTAATCGGGGGACTCGCTTCACCGCCGGGGTCGTAGGCTGAAGCTTAGAGCCGGGACGTGAAGTCCGTCTCTCGAGAGCGCGGGAAGCCTCCTGCAGGGGCTGTACGGCTGGCAGACACCGCCTAGCGTGAGCGCAGGCGTGACGGTTTTTTTTTTCTTTATATTTATTTTTTTTTTATCACCGCACCTTGGTACACCGGTGTGATTTTGGTCCCCGGTGTTGATGTCGGTACTACACCGAACTTTATTTTGGGAATCTTGAGCTCCTGCTGCATTCCTCCCGTGGAGACAGTAGAATTGAGGATATCTTCAGCTCCAGGATTCGGGACTCTCCAGGTCCCTGGCGCCCATTAATTAAATTATTATAATTGTTTTTAACTGGAAGGTTCCGGTAGTTACCTAGTTCTGCTTTAGTAAATATTCTTATAATTTAACCTTGTTAACGGAACAGTACTCGGGTTGCCCGTTCTCTCCAACTCCCCACGACCTCAGCTCTTCTATATATCCATAAGTTACAACTGGCTAGCTTCAATTAATTGGAAAGGGTAATAATTAATAACCACATAGTAAAGATAATAAAGTAACTTATCTAATGTAAATTTTAATTTAAAGGTTTAAAGTTAAGGTGTGAATAGTTAATCAAATACTACTATTATACGGGAGATTGTTATCCGCATTAATAAACCGGTTTATGTTATGTTGTGGTTTTATTTTGTTCCGACCCTCAAAAGTTAGGGACAAAATCTTCGACACCTCTGAGCTGGCCAAAATTGATGAGTCAGACTCCTTTCCTACGGCCAGCTCTTGTGATTGCGATGCTTCGGACGTGTTGGGTAAAGGCCCCAACGACTCTTCATCGCAGAAACGTGAGCCACCCTGGCTCAATGCGTCCTCAACGGACGGGTAATAATCTGTAGTGACCTTGACGCGTTCAGTGTCCCCCCCAGAATACGAAGTGGGACAGACCGAGCCCTGCTCGGTGAGGGACTCCCCTGCTGCAGAGCAGCAGGAACCCTCCTGGGGTAGTATTTTTTCTTTACGCGATTTCATGTTTTGCTGAACTCAGCTTTGCCTTTTCTATGGGGTGGGGTCCCCAGATGGATTTTTGAAAGGGGTTATCTCCCCATGGCTCTGCAGACAGAGCCCCCGGTCCACTCCATGTGAATTACGGGTCGAACCGAGCGGTGGTCTGTGTCAGACCATGTCTATCAGTCAAGCCATATCATAGCAGCCTAGCTAAGGGTGATATGATTCGCTGATGGATGGGTGTGCCACTATGCAATCTGTGTAGTGGAAATTAAGTATTTTTTGTGAGGGTTTAATTGGTAAAGACAAGAAAAGTTTTGTATGACTATTCTGTTACATTGGTGAAAAGACCAACTTTCACTATAACCTTCAATCATTAAAATACATCATCATCATCATTACGATTCTGTCAGACAGGTTTCAGGGGTAACTCCAGTTCATCATCATCAGCCTATTAATGTTTCCACTGCTGGGACACAGGCCCCCTCTCTGTGAGATGGAGTGGGCCACCACGCGGGCCCAGTACGGATTGGTGGATGTCACATGTCTTCGAATTTTTGGTTCTAGGACATGCCGGTTTCCTCACGATGTTTTCCTTCACCGTTTTGAGAGCAGTGGTGCTGAAATAAATTACACAAAGTAATGCGCCTGGCGGGGTTCGAACCCAACCTAAAAATCGTAAGTCGGGACTGACACCACTGGACCACCACTGCTATAGCCTACTAAAAAAATAAGATATATATGTAAATTGTGTAAAATGATTTCATCATCCCATTAGCATATTATAAATAATGAAGAGCCATCTATATCAGTTTGTATGATTGTCACGGTGAGCGGGTGACTCATATTCTGATGGTGACTAACTAACGGGTACATCGCACTGTCTATTTTAATCTTTGGTCGGCTAACCGCGCGGACTTTTGAACTGTTATATTAACATTTTGTTTATGATATTACTGTCGTTTTGTACGTGTTTCTTTAACTAATTTATAATTAATGATGTTTTTGTTAAATAATTACTAATTTGAAATTATTTTTCAATGATTGTAACTTTTTCTTATGTTCGATGATTTTGCACGATACTCGAATTAACGATATTTTGTCGCGACTCTAATATCAAGATTAGGAATATTAACTGCAGAGTACTTACACTAACCCTCTTATTAATAAACGAAAGTTACAAGCACGGTAATCTTCGGACTAACTCTACATATTTAAGGATTATAACCATTGCGTAACTTTATTTCTCGTTTTATTAATAAAGTGTCCAATAATTTTTTTAAAATTTTAAGAAAATAATGGAAAGTGGTGGTTCCTAAAATGCATTTAGTATTATTACCCTGATTAAAGGATGCAGGATTTGCGCAATGGCTGGCCTGTTGGTCTAGTGGTTAGTGACGCTGACTTCTATGCAGGGGGTCGTGGGTTCGATTCCCACCCAGGACAAATGTTTGTGTGATGAGCACGATCATTTGTTCTGTGTCTGGGTGTGATTTATCCATAATATGTATGTATTTAGAAATATTTTAGTATGTTTATCAGTGGTATAGTACCCATAACACAAGCCCTGCTTAGCTTGGGACTATGTCCGTTTCGACCGCGCGGCCACGACGTTTTTTTTAAATAAAACTCATCCCAAGTTTTTGTAAAGAAATGTAAAAGTCGATTCCCAAAAACCATAAATTTGTCAAAGCAATGGTTAAAAAGTTATAAGGGTTTGAACGTGGCCGCGCCATCGAAACTTTCCGAACCGCGCGGCCATGGAGATCTTTAAAACTAAGAGTCGCAAAGACCTGAAATTTTGGGAAATAGTAGATTGAATTTGTAAACCAAATGTAAAAATATAGACAAAAATCCTGTGTTTATATTTTAGGAGCTGCAAGGCTAAAACCTCATGGCCGCGCCATTGAAACGGTGACGAACACGTTATCGCCGATATCTCGCTGAAAAAACATCTCAGACGTTTGAAGTTCTTTGTAAAATATAGATTTTAATTTGTCGAAACATGTAAAAATACAACAAAAATCCTAGGATTATATTTTAGGAGCTATAAGACTAAAACCCCATGGCCGCGCCATCGAAACGTTGAAAATTTAGTTTTTCACCAATATCTCGCTGAAAAAGCATCGCAGAGGTCTGAATTTTTTTGTAAAACCTAGATTTGAATATGTCGAAACTACCAAAAATACAAAAAAAAATCCTAGGTTTATGTTTCAGGAGCTGTTGAACAAAATCTCTAATACATCTTTAATATCTCGATTAGGGTGACCACGGATTATTATTTACAGAGAACTTTCCACCTATTTTTATATTAGAAATGATATTATCTCAAGGATTCGAATTTAAATGAAACAATAAGGTACGTAAAAAAATAATGTTATTTCTTTAAAAATCACAGATTGTTGGCTTACACTAGGACATACATTTCTTTAAAAATCACATAAGTCAGATTGTTGGCTTACACTAGGACATAACAATCTGTGACTTATGTGATTTTTAAAGAAATGTATGTCCTAGTGTAAGCCAACAATCTGTGACTTATGTGATTTTTAAAGAAATGTATGTCCTAGTGTAAGCCAACAATCTGTGATTTATGTGATTTTTAAAGAAATGTATGTCCTTGTGTAAACCAACAATCTGTGATTTATGTGATTTTTAAAGAAATGTATGTCCTAGTGTAAGCGAACAATCTGTGATTTTTAAAGAAATAACATTATTTTTTTACGTACCTTATTGTTTCATTTAAATTCGAATCCTTGAGATAATAATTATCATTTCTAATATAAAAATAGGTGGAAAGTTCTCTGTAAATAATAATCCGTGGTCACCCTAATCGAGATATTAAAGATGTATTAGAGATTTTGTTCAACAGCTCCTGAAACATAAACCTAGGATTTTTTTTTTGTATTTTTGGTAGTTTCGACATATTCAAATCTAGGTTTTACAAAAAAATTCAGACCTCTGCGATGCTTTTTCAGCGAGATATTGGTGAAAAACTAAATTTTCAACGTTTCGATGGCGCGGCCATGGGGTTTTAGTCTTATAGCTCCTAAAATATAATCCTAGGATTTTTTGTTGTATTTTTACATGTTTCGACAAATTAAAATCTATATTTTACAAAGAACTTCAAACGTCTGAGATGTTTTTTCAGCGAGATATCGGCGATAACGTGTTCGTCACCGTTTCAATGGCGCGGCCATGAGGTTTTAGCCTTGCAGCTCCTAAAATATAAACACAGGATTTTTTTCTATATTTTTACATTTGGTTTACAAATTCAATCTACTATTTCCCAAAATTTCAGGTCTTTGCGACTCTTAGTTTTAAAGATCTCCATGGCCGCGCGGTTCGGAAAGTTTCGATGGCGCGGCCACGTTCAAACCCTTATAACTTTTTAACCATTGCTTTGACAAATTTATGGTTTTTGGGAATCGACTTTTACATTTTTTTACAAAAACTTGGGATGGTTTTTATTTAAAAAAAACGTCGTGGCCGCGCGGTCGAAACGGACACTTGGGACTAGATAGCGTTGTGTGATAGTTGTGGAATATTATTATTATATTTATCGCTCAGCCACTGTAGTAACCGTGCCGTCCAAATTATACGAGAGATTTAATAAAAAAAAACTAAATACAATGATGCAATTATCCGACTTCAGTTCCCAACTATGGATATTTTTTACAATGTTTACAGACAAATCCTGTAACAATCCTTTACTTAGTAACTACTGGGTGACTAAGAGCACGTGTTCAGGAAGACCTTGGTCTATCTAATTAATGTGTACCATACTGTGACTCAGACTTACAGTCAGTTTGCTTTTTAAATTCACCTCCTAACTGTTTGGTGTTTAACTAGCTATAATAATCTTTATTTTTTTATCTGTGAATCATTATTTTGTTCACGGTCGGTTTAGAAGCGTGAGTTGAATTGATTATGATTTTGAAGTTTTTTGTATTCATTCTTTGGGTGACGAAGAGCTATTATAGATTGAAATGTTTTTTTTTTAATTTTATTGGTTTTGGTTAGCAGTCTACATGTTTGAACAGGTTTGTCTTTTTTTAATATTGACAATGAATAAAAGTTAGAGCTCAGATATGTGTAATAGTACTAATAGCTTTCATTTTTTTTTTACGGAGGACAAAGTTTTATGTTTTAATGACTGGATAGTGTTATGATTTTAATCAATTTCTAATTTAGTTCTAACACTGTTTTAGAAAATGTTCTTATAATTTTTTGTGACATAGGTACCCTGCTTATGTGTTACCACACATAAGCAAAGCAAAGGTAAGTAGGGTTTTCATTAAAATTTGTTAATTCATTTCGAGTTCATTCCGAGAGTAGGTACTCGTTTGCAAGTATTGAATGCGGGTCAACAATCAAAGTTGTCGTGGTTAAAATAATAACAAGAAATGTCAAGAAGATAATTTTTCTCGAAAAACTCAAGTATATAAAAAACATGGCTTAAAAGTCAAGTAAAACTATGTTGCTACCTTGTTCTTTCAATATGTCTGTATGGGCGTGAATTGGCAGTGCGGGTGTCTGCGGCGGCTGGCCGGCTCCGATGCTTCCTATTGTTTGCTTTTCATTGCTTTGCCAATTGTTTTATTTGCAAAAAGAAAAAAAGAGATGGACGACTCATAACGAGATTAAGAACGTTTCGATTTTCAAAATTATTTTCGTGGAAATCTACATTTCGGGAAAGAGATTCGACATTCTGAGTCAGAACGTTTTAATGACGAATGCCAAAAAGAAACGAATGCATTGCTCTACTAATTACTCTACGGATCATCCTATCAACTAGCCTTCTTCATCCCACTGTTCGCCAAAGTCTCATGAAATCCAGTTTTTATGATCTAGGGCCAAAGTGGACCACTGTTCGTTGGTTTTGTCCAGGTCGTCTCATCTTCTACGAGGTCTGCTTGAACGCTATCTGACTGTGTGAGGGCTTCCTCCATGATGCGGTTATTTCGGCCCTCAGCTCATCGGGCATGTAGCAGATGTGGCCGATGAGCAAAGAAAATGGAATAAAAAAGTGGTATTATTGTGAACTAATAACAATATTGCTGACGAAATGAAAATAATTCAAAATGTAAATAAATACTATGTTTTAAATACTTTATTAAATACTATGTTTATTTATTAATAATGAATTATCTTATTTATCAAAGCACTCAAAACAAACACTGGTAAATTAATGTGTTTTTGTTTGTAATAAATTAATGATTAAATTCTTAATGTTCAGATCGAAACGTGTACATTTATTTACCTTCACGGTTTTATGTATCAAGCTTTTGGCATATTTGCCAAAACTTGATACATAAATATTTTCGAATATTTGCAATGCAATTGAACGAGTTTTATATTAAGCTTACGTATAAGTTATCATCAGACATTTTGTAAATGAGAAATTAGTTTTTTTTTTGTATTCATACGAAAAATGCGGTTTACTGTAAAAATGTGTTCCATTGTGCGCTCACTTTCAAGGATTCATTTGTGAACGTTACAGAATAGCATAATTGAGTACAAATGTAATGGTCAAAGATTATTTTAAATTATTAATATCAGTTTTCAATAAACCAAGGCGACACCTGTATAACTGGCAGCGCACTGATGGATTTACTATGTTAGAAACTGAACTAACAGAAAATGTCACGGAGTGAGATATAATCCACCACGCGGGCCCAGCGCGGTTTGGTAGATGTAGAGAATAACCGGAAGAAAATCCTCTGAAACTTTAAGAGATGCCGCGGTCGCGGGACTGAAGAATTACCGTGACCCCGGAACGTAAAAGGACTATTGAAGGACCGTGGATTTTAGTCAGTACAAGTCTGACAGTCCCTCCCGCCCTGCCCTAGATGGGAGGACTAGTTTGATGATTTTACGACGATTAAAAAACCTTAGAGATGACTATTAATTTAATTTATTTTGAAGAGATTTTGGCTTCAGTAACAAAAATACGATAATTTTTCAGCTTTAAGAAAGTTTCGTCTGGAAATTCACAGAGCAATGTATTAAAACCGTCCGAAAATGGCCACCCACTGGACTTTTTTTTTTTTTTTTTTTTTTTTTTTTTTTTTTTTTTTTAGCGTGATAAAATCATCAAATGAGTCCTCCAACCCCGGGCAGGGCGGGAGGGACTGTCAGACTTCTACTGACTAAAATCCACGGTGTCCTTCATAGCCTGTTACGTTCCGGGGTTACGGTTAGGGAATAATCCCGCGACCCCGGCAGGCTTTGGCCCTCTGAGAGGGGGGCCCCGTCATTATGCTGACGCTCTTTGAGGCGCGCGTGGGACACAACGCGCCGTCGACCCGGGCATGGTCCTTGGTCGGGCAGCGAGTTGCCCTTTACTCGCTGCCCGCATGCCCGCGCCTACGGTGGCCGGAGATCATCTTGCGACGTCCGTCGCCGTGGGCGCCTACCACTGCGGCTGGGGCGGAGGGAGGACGCTGTCCTCTCTCGCTCGCGGCCTGCCTCCTCCTTGACGAGCATTACTGCCTCGCAGAAGGAGCTGACCGCTTCCCACTCCGTCTCGCCCCGCAGCATGGCCGCAACCAATGCCGGGCGCGAGAGGTCTCCGCCTATCGCAGCCGTGAGGACACGTCGGTGCTCCGCCCAAGCTGGGCAGTCTTGCACCGTATGCTCCACCGTGTCCTCCGGGCGATCTTCGCAGTGGTGACACCCAGGCGTCTCCTCCTTTCGCATCAGCCACAGGTACCTCCCGAAACTTCCGTGTCCGGTGAGGACCTGCGTCAAGCGGTAGGTCAGGACGCCATGACTTCTCTCCAGCCACTCCTCAAAGAGGGGTCTTACCGCCGCAATTGCGGCGTGCCCACCCACTGGACTAGAACACTGCAAGTTTGAATGTGGACTGGCCAACTAAACAATTCTCGAGTGACCAGCTACGTTGGCAGCCTTGCCAAGCTTGCAACTTTTTGCTGAACTACCCACATATGCCTCTACGAAAATAATTTCCAATCAAAAGTGAACTTTAATCCCAAGCCTTAGAGAACCGGGCTGTTATCTTAAGTAACAAAATTAACTTGGTTTCCAAGTTATATACAAAAGTGGACAGTGTTAATAGTCACTGTCCTTCGAATTGTTATTATATACTTTTTGTTTTGGAGCCAAATGGAGGGTAGTCCACGTTTTGTTTCAAAATTTTGAATATCCTTGCTTTTATTATACAACATTTTTAACTTAGAGTTTTTGTTAATTTTAGCTAATGGCACACGTGTTTGAATTTTTAAAAGGAGATTCTTTAAACTGTTGTAAGTTACAACTAGGTTTTGTACTTTTGCTGGTACAGAGCAAAAAGCAAAATAATATTCCCAAAAATGTTATTAGAAAAACCTGACTTTCGCAATACATCGTACTTACAACAATACGAGAATGCCATTTGTAAAACATGAAATTCTCAAATACCATATTAGAAAATCTTTTTTTTTGTCGTATTGTGGCTTGTACTAGCATGTCTTATTAATAAATCCTGTATGAAAAGACTAGTTAAACAACTACTTTCAATTTTTTCAGAGATCATTGAACTTATCATAACGATCATCTTTTACCGAGGGACCAAACCTTGGTCGCGGAGCTACGAATTACCGTGATCCCGGAACATTAAGGGCTATTGAAGGATACCGTGGATTTTAATCAGTACGAGACTGACAGTCCCTTCCGCTCTGCCTTAGGTGGGAGGACTCCTTTGATAATTTTACTACGATAAAAAAGGGACCAAAACGAAAGCGCCAAAAAAATTACTGATTAGTACAATTTTTTTCAAACTGAACGATTGTTTTTTTTAGCGTTTGACACCTTTATTTTGTCGTGGTATAATCACCAAATGAGTAATCCTACCCAGGTTAGGACTGAAGGGACTGTCAGACTCGTACTGACTAAAATCCACTTTATATTATTTATACACATGCGAGTATTTAACATTGTCTATTTGTCAAATATTGTTAGTGTTGGTATCATCAGAAACATCTTACTTCTATAATCAATATCCAGTTCAAATCTTCCATGAAAACGATAACATAAACCAATATAAACAGTCTCTCAATATCTCAAAGATCGGTCTTTTAAAGCCATTGCGGGGTAATTCAGCCAATCCGTTTTTCTTTTAGACCACAGTTCTACCTAAATTTCTTTTGAACACCGTCCATACATCAACTTAGTTCCACCTCGTAATCTGTACTAACCTCAGACGCCATTATAAGGTACGATACGATTCCGATACGATAGGATACCGAGTGATGGCAGTGCTTTATCGTCAACGACTTGTAAAGCAGTAGGTACCTAATGTATTATAATTATTATACATAAGTCTTATTTTACCAAACGGGGGTAGGCAGAGGCTTTTGGAGTGAAACTGTCTTAATCTGTTCATTTCACAGTCATGGGGTTTTTCTGAATGCCGTAGATCTACGAGTATATGTATAAAAATCAGAGCCACTTTTCTTTGTAATTTTACAACTCAAGAACGGGCTCACCTATCCAAACCAAATGTTTAGGCTTTGTTCGGACTATTTAGTTGATGGTTTCTGTGAAGTTTGCACAAAATCAGTCGAGCGGTTCTTCATTTATCACATTTTTGTAACAAATGAATTTTCGCTTACAAAGTAGCATACCGGGCTGCTAGTCTTTACGGAAGTCTTATACAGTACTGTCAAAGTCATAGCTAGATGACTGGATTGAAATATTACAAAAAAAAGGTTACTATTGCGACTTAAAAAAATGGGTTTGCCCTTAATTTAGCCCACAAGCAAAGATGAGGCCTAAGGTTGGTGAGCGCACCCAAAAGGAACTGGAACTCCTAAGCACCGACGGAACACAAAAAAAAACTGTGGACTCCGACATGATGGTCTTCGCTTGGACTACGCCTGATTATTGGAGAATCACACAAGTCACCGATCCCAAATAAATTGAGATAAGAGCAGAGAGATATTTCGATAATGATTTATTCTCCAAATTTTCATAATTTTGTTTTTAACTTAGGTTACCTAGGTACACATCAACAAAGTGCTTTCAAAAATCGTAACCACTAACGGCTCCTCACTTGTGGGTAACTTAGCTTCGCCAACCACGCCCATCAATCTATGCTATCCACAACGAAGTACAGACTCCGTACGTTACTGCACTTTTTTGCTGCTAATCCACACAATTCCAGATCTTTTGCTGAAGGAAATAAAGTTCAAAGAAACTGCAGACTTATCCCGGTTAAGGCGGATCGCGGTTAGAAATTGATTGTGGAAGTCTTTATAGTGCTTAATGAAAGAATTGAAACAGATAAAATGGAGTTGGACTGGACTTAGGGTGGCTCCATTTTACTTTGCGTTGCAATTTTTGGATTCCATTTGGCTGTTTTTGCGTATTTTCTCGTGCCAATGTGCGGTTGTTAATGATTTGTGTCCAAGTGAAAAAGTAGATGAGTATTTCAAGTTTTAAAGTGTTTTGGTTGAAAGATATTTAAACAAAGTACAACGCAAACAATTTAGAAGATTATAAATATTAGTTTACATCATATAAAAGCTTTAGTTGCCATCTGACATACGTTGTAAAAGTAATTTAAGAAAGTCTTTGCCTTCTTCTTCTGGCCTAGTACATACATATGCACATTATGTAGTAACTCAAATGTAGAAACATAAATTGTTCTAAATCAACAAATTCCTGTTCTTATACCAAAGACATAAAATTATATCCTACTTAGTTCCTACAGGCAAAAGAGCGAAATCTTTATCCTATTCACATGTAATTGTACTTGTGATATGACATGTGCCACAATTTTTTATTTCTTTCCAGTTTTACAACAATCAACTTGTGGTTGTTGTTGAAAATGTGTCACAACTTTTATTCTTTCTGTCGAACTGGAATCAAAGTTTTAAAAATTATCTTAGATCTCTTTGATGACCATTGATCAAAGGTTCTATAAACTACTAGCAAACCTGGCGAACTCCGTTTCGCCACCAGTCTTTGCTATAAACCTCACGGATCCCGAGACCTTTCCAACGAACGCAAAACCGTGGAAATCGGTTCGTGCGTTCTGGAGTTACAGCGTCAGGAAGGAAAACGCGACTTATTTTTATAAAGTAGATAACTAATAGATTCGGACATGCTCTGTCTAGAACTGTCAACGTATACTTTCCGACTATAGGGTCCGCTATCTGTCCGTACCTGTTTAAGAGCAAATTTAATTCCAAACATCGTAGCATCTTGCTACGTGCTACACGGCTACGAAGCTACGTAATCTACTAATCACTTTCACTAATCAAGTGTAAACGGGCGAGCTTGTTCAGCTACCAATTAGTTTACAAGACAAGTCTTACAAATCAGCAGACTTCAAGCTGCTGTCAGCAGAATCAAATGGCTACGGCGAATTTCAATACATTGGTCTTGTTGTAGAGAAAATTGTACAGAAAGTAAAAGATTTTTTAAAGCAACTCTAAAAAGGTCATCATGATACTGTTATCCTACTAATATTATAAATGCGAAAGGTTGTGAGGTCCCGACTTACCATTTGTTCGTGGGTTCAAACCCCGCCAGGCGCATTACTTTGAGTAATTTATGTTCATCACCACTGCTCTCGAAACGGTGAAGGAAAACATCGTGGGGAAACTGGCATGTCCTAGAACCAAAAATTCGGAGACATGTGACATACACCAATCCGCACTGAGCCCGCGTGGTGTTTTGTAGCCCACTCACAGAGAGGAGGCATGAGTCCCAGCAGTGGGAACATTATAGACTGATGATGATGCTAACTTTCCAAGAAGGTTAAGTATGAGATTTCAAGTGTCGTTTCATCTTATACTTCTGCTTTCCCCCTATCTCCTCATTCGGTATTCCCTTCACGCGCACCTCACGTAGGTCGATATGACAGCTACAGTCTCCAAAATTGAATTGATTTTTATCAAACGTCGAGCAAACTCAACGATTTTTCGGCTGATTCCCCGTTTTTTATTATTTGTCCTAGAAGGGTAATCCTTATTGAGGTGTGTAAGGAATACTGATATTATTGTAGATGTTTATTTGTTTCTACAGCGATACGTTTGCGTATTTGAATGTGAATTGATCTAATTTTGGGGTAGATAGTGTTTTGCGTAGACTTGATTGTCTATGACAGCTGTCAGCGCTTTGAGGAGTCTGAAAGTGACAAAATAAAATTGTGTGGTAAACGGTTACTTTACCTTTTTTTCTTTTGATAAAAAGCTTTGTCCCACTTGGGATTTCTCCTGTGTCAGTGTTTACAAACATAGAAACTCACTTACACAAAAACCCAGACCCGAAACAACTACTTGTAGTCTTGTAGGTCATACAAATTAATATTTATTCCGTACGGGAATCGATCCCGCGACACTCAGCCACTGCGCTAACAGTGCCGTCATAGTAAATTATCATCACCATGTTTGTTTTTTGTACATTGCCTCTTACTAAGAATTCCTCCTGTCTCGTAGGTGCGTTTACAAACCTTAATTTATACTCACATTCAAAAACACCTAGACACACGTTTGTCAAACAAATATTTTGTTCCGTGCTGGAATCGAACCCGCGACAACGCGTAGTGTAGCAGCTGTCTAGCAATTGCTGCTGAGCTTGGAATTCGACAAAAATATACATAGATAATTAAAATTGTATTGTATATAACTGCTCATCATTTGAAAAAAAATATAACACGGTGTAAAATTTTTTGGAATCAAATCAGTTACTGATATTGAAAAAACTATATTCTTATAAAATTCTTATAAAAATAAAGTTGTACATGAATAATAAAGTCGTTTAATCCTTTTCTTCTAAGAAATCCTACCATGTCACCTTATTTATTTTCCTTGATTCAGTCGCCTCAAAGAAAACGTCTGCGGTAAAGTAAAGATCTGTCACTTATTGCCTTTCAAAACAGAAAGGCTCTTTGGAGTAGCTTTCATGTTTGAGCAATATCAAATTATTAGTTTACGAACTGAATTGGCTGAAAATATGAACTAGTTTAATGATTAACTATGGAGTTTCTTGCATGTTTTTCTCCATGGAAATGACTAACCTTAACTATGCCTATTTTTCGACATTTTGTATGCAGTCATTGAGGCTTATGTAAAACAAAACTTTATGAATTATATTTCCTATTCAATAAGGTTTTAGAACTTTGATTCATACTCTGTAGTAATGTCAAATAATAAATGTGGAAAAAATATATCTATGATGTTCTTTAGTATGTTCAAAAAAAGTTGCCACAAACCAGGTGGCCTACCATGAACTCTTAACACGATCCAGTTAAGGCTGTGGGAAAGAGTTGGCACTAGACGACGCTTGTATAGCATTGTCTCTTTCACACAGCCTAAACTGGATCACGTTAAGAGCTCGTGGTAAGGCCTCAGAAAATAATATCATTTGTGTTGTGGGGGTGTATTAACAACATATAAAACTCACAAACACCCAGACTTAATTCAATCTTTGTAGAAAATGAACAATTTTTATGTTTTGGAACCCGCGATACGGAGCCGCAGCAGTGGATCGCTTAACCACAGCACCAACTATTTATCCCTTTGTAAGGCGCAGGTAACATGAAATCATGGTCACTTCAAATTTCAACCATTGCAAACATAGCACAAAGCTCGTTGATTCTTGCGAAGCCTTTCAAACGTACACTTACGATAACCGATTACAATGAGTTTCCTCAAAAACACAATTTCACATTATTATTCAATAACAAACACAAGTCAAGAGCCAGCATAAATTTAGTAACAGAATGTTCTAAAATGTAACAATTGTAATTCAGAATGATTAAGTCGTGGCACGTTTTGAAGCCAAGTGAGTTCGCAAGTTCGTCTGTACCGTGCCTTATCTTGAACTTCAACTCTGATTGGTTGTTGCGCATTTGAAAGTATTATAATGGCGTTTTCTGATCTTGCAAGTTTGTTAAAGACGTTGGTGATGATTCATTTCAGAGTTGGATAGCTTTTGTATGATTTGGAAATTGGTGTAGGATAAAAGTTTTGCTTTTAGTAAGGTTTAGTTGAAAGTGAAGTGTTGGAGGCTATTTTAGTGCAAGATTTTTTTGATGAAACATGATCCGAAAAGAACAAAGTAACAGCTAAATTTTAAACGCATTAATGCGTGTGTCGCGAATTTCAAAGACTAATATGGCAAGGAAAATTCGAACTGCAAGCAGCATTTGAACCTGCTGCGGTCGAATTTACCCTTGGATTCAGTACAAATCTGACGCTTTTACCAATCGAGTCACCGAGGTACGGGAGAGTATTCGACGCTTGTTGCTTTTAGAGGCTGGTTTGGTTAGAGCGTCGGATCTAGCTTAACTAAAGTCATTGCTTGCAAGTCAAAGTCATGTCTGTGAAAGGAACGATGGTAAATTGGGACGCCTAACTTCCACATCACACAAGCCGCACTGAACGCGCGTGGTGTATTATGGCCCACTCCCTCTCACAGAGAGGAGGCCTGTGTTCCAGCAGTGGGAACATTATATATAAAGAAACGTCCCTTAACTAGATTGACTGACGACCTTATAAAGGTAACAAACCAAATGCGAAAGGCATAGTTGCAGGAGATGCCAGTACTAGATAGAGTTGATTTAGTTATCTTATCGACCTAGTGAAATATAAAGGTAAGCGTGCCTCAAATGGACCTTTAAACAAGTTTCACGATAATTGTTCTGTACGGACAATTTTCTTATAAACGCTGTGTTCTAATCACGCCGCTGCAAAAACAAGGCGACCCGCATGTGTGGATAGGGTTGGCGCGACATGTGATCGGTTAATAGGTTAAATGGTTTATAATATAAAAGGAATTACAAAGTGTTTAGAGTTCGGTTCACATGCAATGTGAACACACATAGTTTCTAAAATAAAAATAAAATCTTCTAAAATTATAATTATGTAGGTACAATCGACAAAGTTGAATTATGACCCATTTTGACAATAAATCGTTTGAATCCGTCCGAAACTGGCAAAGATGAAAGTCGTTATCATGGATATGTATGTTTACGCGAATGTGGACCTAATTGTATTTGAAAGTCTGTAGGAAAATAAGCTTATGGTGGGTCATGACTCAACTTTGCCGATTGTACATGCGAAAGTAAGTTTGTTACCTTTTCACGCCTAACTCTGAACCACGCTTCATTGCACGTATTAAACACGTTCTAGTCAAAGATTTTGTGTCAGTTTGAAGGATCTAAATCGCCGTGTGCTCACATACTTATACTTACGTGCATTTTAGATTCAAATATATGCGTATTATTTTACAATCAGTAAACCAAGTCAAGTTTATTATGAAAAGCAGATTTTATTTACTACAAAAACACGCATGACCTGCCCCAAAAACGACTTCTTGTTATAATATAGTTTATATTAATAAAAACTAGTAACTTTTACAACTAAGTATTGCGTGTGCGAAATTAAAACTGTTCTTGCGCCGTCTACTAAAGTATGGCATAACTTATAATACAATCTTCTTCACAGTTACATGGCTATCCAAAACAATCGCACGAACACGCACTTGGCCGGTTTTTTTCTTAAAAAAAAGTTGCCACACACCAGAAAATAATAATCATTTGTGTTGTGGGGGTGTAATTGCAACATATAAAACTCACAAACACCCAGACCTGATTCAATTTACTTTGTAGATAATAGAACAATTTATTTGTCTGTTTTGGAACCCGCGATACGGAGCGCAGCACAGCTGGATAGCTTAGCCACAGCGCCAAGAATTTATCTCTTTATAAGACGCAGGTAACATGAAATCATGGTCTTTTCAAATTTCAACCATTGCAAATATAGCGCAAAGCTCGTTGATTCTTGCGAAGCCTTTCAAACGCACACTTACGATAACAGATTACAATCAGTTTCCTCAAAAACACAATTTCACATTATTATTCAATAACAAACACAAGTCAAGAGCCAGCATAAATTTAGTAACAGAATGTTCTAAAATGTAACAATTGTAATTCAGAATGATTAAGTCGTGGCACGTTTTGAAGCCAAGTGAGTTCGCAAGTTCGTCTGTACCGTGCCTTATCTTGAACTTCAACTCTGATTGGTTGTTGCGCATTCGAAAGTATTATAATGGCGTTTTCTGATCTTGCAAGTTTGTTAAAGACGTTGGTGATGATTCATTTCAGAGTTGGATGGCTTTTGTATGATTTGGAAATTGGTGTAAGATAAAAGTTTTGCTTTTGTACGGTTTAGTTGAAAGTGAAGTGCTTGGAGGTTATTTTAGTGCAAGATTTTTTTGATGAAACATGATCCGAAAAGAACAAAGTAACAGCTAAGTTTTGTACGCATTAATGCATATGTCGCGAATTTCAAAGACTATATGACAAGGAAAATTCGAACCGCATGGAGCATTTGAACCTACTGCGGTCGAATTTACCTTTGGATTCAGTACAAATCTGACGCTCTTACCAATTGAGTCACCGAGGTACGAGAGAGTATTCGACGCTTGTTGCTTTTAGAGGCTGGTTTAGCTAGAGCGTCGGATCTAGCTTAACTGAAGTCATTGCTTGCAAAGTAAACTATCTTAAATGGCTGGCTGAGGACTGGTCATGTCTGTCAAAGGAACGATGGTAAATTGGGACGCCTAACTTCCACATCACACAACCCGCACTGAACGCGCGTGGTGTATTATGGCCCACTCCCTCTCACAAAGAGTAGGCCTGTGTCCCAGCAGTGGAAACATTATACGTTCATAATGATGAAGTCCCACATAAACGACCCTTCACTAGATTGACTGACGACCTTATGAAGGTAACAAACCAAGTGCGAAAGGCTTACTTGCAGGAGATGCCAGTACTAGATAGATGGAGTTAATTTAGTTATCTTATCGACCTAGTGAAATATAAGCGTGCCTCAAATGGACCATAAAAAAAGTTTCACGATAATTGTTCTGTACGGACAATTTTCTTATAAACGCTGTGTTCTAATCACGCCGCTGCAAAAACAAGGCGACCCGCATGTGTGGATAGGGTTGGCGCGACATGTGATCGGTTAATGGGTTAAATGGTTTTTAATATAAAAGGAACTATAACGTGTTTAAAGTCCGGTTATCATGCAATGTGAACACACATTAAAAATAAAATCTTCTATCATTATACATACTGTACAATCGACAAATGGAATTATGACCCATCAAATGAGTTTCCTTCCCTGACAGGGCAAATACAGGGACTGTCGACTTGTACATAAATATCCATGTCCTTCGAATAGCCCTTTGTCATTTGACGGGGTTACGGTAAGGAAATAAATGGGCATGACCCAAGGCTTTGTCCCTTGTACATGCGAAAGTAAGTTTGTTACCTTTCCACGCCTAACCTCTGAACCGATCATTCTGATTGCATGTAAGTTACATGCAGAAGCTACTAGAATCTTCACAATGTTTCAAAAACTAGCTATTATTATTAAATTATTGAACGCGTTCTAGTCAAAGATTTTGTGACAGTTAGAAGGATCTAAATCGTCGTGTGCTCACATACTTATACTTACGTGCATTTTAGATTCAAATATGCGTATTATTTTATAACCAGTAAATCAAGTCAAGTTTATTATAAAGAAAAGCAGATTTTAGCCGATCACTGTCTTTCAAAATACAGGTCATTACCTAGTTTGAGAGGGTTTCTTATATGTAATTCAGATCTTACAACTAATTTTAATGAGTGTATAATTACCTAACCCTTGATTGTATCTGTACTCCTTGCGTTGAATAAAATTTGTTATTATTTTATTTACTACAAAAAGACGTATGACCTGCCCCAAAACGACTTCTTATTTATTAAAAAAAACTAGTAACTTTTACAACTAAGTATTGCGTGTGCGATATTAGTTTTTGCTTCGTCTACTAAAGTATGACAGAACTTATAATACAATCTACTTCACAGTTACATGGCTATCCAAAACAATCGATATTACTTCCTTGTAAAACAATATGTTTTCAATTTCCTGTTTATCACAATATTATTATGGCGCTTCCTTTAAGTACAAAAAGTGAATTATTACGATGTGTGGCAGCCCTACCGCGGTACGGTGACAAGCTAACGGATCAACGGCGCGACGTTCGCGTGCGCACGTTTGTGACGCGGTGGGCTCTGTACATTGACGGATCAATATAGAAGTACAAAGTGAATAAAAAACTTTAATTCACTTACTTTTAGATAATGGTTTAAATAATGATATCCTTAGGTGTAAAAGTAGGACATCAGATAATATGAAAAAAATATAAAGAAAATCAATTTCTGTAAGAGCTATTTATTAAAGTTATTCTGGAAATATGAAATGGTCCGATGATGGTGGGTTTCTTGTTCCGGTGAGTGAACGAGATGGCGCTAGACGACTTGTATAGCTCTGTCACTTTCACTCGCCGGAACAAGAGTACCCCCCCCCCCTCCCAGGACTCAAAACATGGTTTCCTTATGAATTGACTAAAAGAGAACAGTTGAGACAAAAGAGGGGTGGGTATAATCAGTAAAGAAAGACGATCTACAAAGTACAATGGCGAATAAGTCAGCTAAGAATATACCGCATTTTAAAGCATCATCATCTGCCTAGCCTTTTCCCAACTATATTGGGGTTGGCTTCCAGTTAAACCAGATTTAGCTAGATATCAGTATTTTACATGGAGTGACTGCCGGTCGGACCTCCACAACCCAGTAACTGGGCAATACCATACCCCATGGTAAGACTGGTTGTCAGACTATAGAGCTTCTGACTAACAGTAACGACTGTCAAAGATCTACAAATGACAGCCGGGACCAACGGCTTCACGTGCTTTCCGAGGCACGGAGGAAACTCGCTATGACAGATGGTCACCCATCCATAGATCAACCTCGGCAAGCACGGCTTAACCCGGAAGATCGGCTGTAATTATTTAGCCACGAGCTCCTCATCCCGCATTGTAAAGCATCCAACTCAAATCAACAGCGGCGCCCGCGCAGACGACGTAATGATCGGCGGCGCCACCTAGCGGCGGATAACGGAGCGCCTTGATTGGTTAATATATGTTTACACCTTTATTATATAGCTATAATTTCTTCTCGGATCTGCCTGGCATTGCGCAATTGGGTACTTCATTCGTTGGCATACATTTATATTGGATGTTGTACGTGCACATCATTTGGAATACGTAGTTTGTAACTAGTTTTATTCTAGTTATTTATTGGATGACACGGTTGGCGCAGTAGTTGAGTGATCGACTACTGCGCTCTGGGTCGCGGGTTCGATTCCCGCACGGTACAATTATTTGTAAGGCTTGCAGGTAGTTGTCTGGGTGTTTGTGAATGTGAGTTTCTATGTTTGTAAATACACCCACGGCAAAGGATAAACTCATAGTGTGCAGTCCTAAGTATCAGCTGTGGTCTTTTTTTTTGGAGATGGTATAATCATCAGAAGAGTCCTTCCATTTAGGGTGCACGGAAGAGTCTGTCAGACTCTTGCTGACTGAAAATCCACTCTATCCGTTCAGTTGCACTTTGCTTTCCAGGGCCACAGTGGCATCGCCTGGTTGATGGCATTATGCTCACCTATTTTTAAATGAATTAATTTTAATTTCAAACCCTTTCGAACTTACAAGAGTAAACAATATTGTGATTTTTTGGATAACAATTTTTTAGGTTACAGCCAGACCATTTGCAGACACCAAAAAATGAGAGGATTTCTAATACAACTTTGAAGAAGTCGATTACCAGCAGTGGACTGCCATAGGCTAAGTTGATAATGTGCAAACAGCTGTACTACAGAGATCGCCTAGGTTGATATACAACGTGAAACTTTAATAGCGCAAAACGTCTCGTGGGGTAGCTAACCCCATGTTACTGAACAATGTTTATTGTAAGAATTTTGGAAATTTGCAAAAAAATCAAATGATTTTCTAACTGACGGGCCCGATCAATTTCTCATTTTGTATGAAAAAGCATTTTTTTTTGCGAATTTCTAAAAGTCTTGTAAAAAACATTGTTCCGTAACATGGGCTGAGTTACGCCATGAGAGGTTTTGCGCTATTAACGTTACACGTTGTATATATAATTTATTGTAGTGATTTCAGTCAGCCAGTTACACAAAAGCTATTGGATTGAAGTGATCAACTTTATACAAAGACAAATTGTTCACACAATAGACTCAATAAACTGTCACAACATTCATTCTCAGCTTTTACAACATGCGCACACGCAGGGCGCCAAACAACGTTTTCTCCGAACCACAATGCAACATAACGTGCACATCAACAGAAATGTCCCAAAATACGGCTTTTATTATGAAAAACAATGTGCGTTTAAACCTGTCATCAGTCCATACATTCTCATTAAAGATTTCGCGAATAATCGCCACGATGATACGATGGTTCGCATTAAACAATGTCATTCCTTATTTAAGACGGGAACTTTTAATTTATAGTCCCTGTTTTAAGTTTACAAAGTCTTCTTGTGTTTCAAATGTCGCTTTTCGGATTCGCGGATTATCACTTAGCGAAAGGATTTCTGTGAGTCAACCTTTTTAATTCGCTGTTAAGGGCAACGTGTGTGAGGACAGTTTTATAATATTACCGTTTTTGTGCGACTTCAAAAAAAGGTGTTGATGTGTGTCTGGCTTTACTTTATTGTAAGCATTGCTTTTGTCTGACAACTGTTTTCATCATCATAATTATATCGTTTTCTTATAAACTTAAGCTCTTAATGAGATTTGTAATAAACGGTCCAAGACAGCACATCGCTTTACTTTGTGTACTTCATTTCATCACCACTGCTTTTTAAACGGAGAAGTAAAACTTCGTGAGGAAACAAACATGTTCTAGGACCAAAAATTCGAAGACCATTATATACAATAATATGACGATGATAATATAATATGACATATTGTAGTAATCCGCACTGGGCCTGAGTAGTGGATTACAGCCCTCTTCCTCTCACTGAGAGGAGGTAGTTACTTTTCTTTTAAGTTTTTTATTTCACACCTTTTAGTTCTTATATTCAACCCAACGAAAATGAAAATGCTGAAAAAAAACTAATTTCAGCTGCTAATTTTAATCAGTACATAAGTAGCTATTTAACCATTATAATCATCATCATAAATAATAAGCCACTCGCTACTTTTATAACGTCTTCAACCACAGCAACTATACACGATATTAATACACGAACAGGCTCAGTAATTCACTGAGTCAGTCAAGCCCCACAACTACAAAAATACTAAAATACAGTACGGTAAAAAAAAAAGAAATCGCCACAAAAAAATCGAAACCGCAGGAAGCGGTCAGCGGCGAGGAGCGTCGAATTTATTTGCGAACGGTATCTGTCGCGAGGTATAATGTTACGAGGAAGTTAGCGCTTGTTAAGATAAGGGTATCGGCAGTATATCCGCTCTTTGGACACGTTTGAGAAATGCCACAGAGTAAGATTTTGCAGCGGTATAAGTTTCCTTCCGGCTTCCTGTGGAAACTTTGGAATCGAACGTGTCAGTTGAAAGGGACATTTTTGACATTATGGAAATGCTGTGTCGTCTTAATTGAGAGTAAGAGTAATGTTGCGGAAGTATATTATTAATAGCTACAATAATATGATATTTATAACCTGTTCTACGTCCGCTTATTCGATAGCATATTATTATTCTGTGTACGATAGGTAGTCTAAGCGCTTAGCTGCTCAGAATGAGATCGTGGGTTTGATTTCCAAGTCGGGCGAATTTAAATTGTAGTTATTTTGGTCAAGATATTCTGAGAAGAGAATTTAGATTTTTAGATTCTAAACACATTCGAGGAGGCCGTTGTCCTAATGGATGATTAGGATCTTTTTTTTTCGCAGTACAATTGATCAAATTATTCCACCCGTCTCGACGTCGTGGGTCAAGCGGAAGAGACTATTAGACTAGTCCACCCCTGGATTGGACTTGTTTGCTGATGAATAGAAGATGATAATGTTAGAATGTCTGCGATTCTGTGAGGAAATAGAATGAAAGGATCATTAAATTTCATTTAATATTATTGGTATTTTGTGGCTGTACTAAATGTATTAAATAAATAATAATAAATTAATATTGTTTGATTTCATTTGACTGTAACTGACTACAAGTCCGCCCTTTTCGTTCTGGGGCCATGATTACCCGATAGTCCCACAACCCAGGCAGGCTGTGAGTAGGACCCTACGTTGTGATAATTAGGGCCTAAAATACAAACCCCACCCAGACTCCGCCTCCAAGCAACCCATTACTCATTTCTCGTCAAAAGCTCAGTGTTTTATTTACCCGGTGCCATCACAATGGCTCTTTGCAAGTTTTTATTTGTCTAGACAGTACTTTCGGCTCGAAATTAATGAATCCTTACCCATGAAAGGTGTCTGGGTTATTTTGCAATGTTTTCATAAGCATATTTCATTTGGAAAGTGATAAATTGTTGGAGGTGTTAGGATGGAACAGCTCGGTTAAAATTGAGATTTTTTTGACTGTCATAAAGATTTTTCGTTGTTTATTGAAATGTGGAGTAAATCTGGAGTATTATAAATACGGAAGTAAGTTTGTTTGTTACTTTTTCACGCTTAAACTATTGACCTGATAATCCTGAAATTTTGCATATCATTGTCAGTTGTCAGACACAAAACATACTTTTCATTTCGAAAAGAAAGTACTGAGGCCTTAACACGAATTTCCACGTTTTTGTTACGTAAAATTAACGAAATGCTTTTTCACTTTCCGAAAATCAACGTCATAATACTTCAAGTACTGAAAATACGGAAAACTAGTACTAAAGCCTCTATTCCCGAATAAAACAACATAACGTTGTTTTAATAAGGAATGGCGCTACAAGCAGAGCACAAAACATTTTGAAAATAAAATTCTAAATTAACGTGAACGAAGCCAATTTAATTACCAATAAACTAAACTGAATTAAATTTCATTCAACAGAGTCAAGTTTACCCTGAACAGATATTTAATTCAGTTAGCTCTCATCCATCAAACTATCTGTCATACAATAATTCCCAAAGCCGTACCTTAATAAAATAAGGAGTACATTAAAACAAAAGTTCGCATCCGAATTAATGACTCAAATTATTGTACCTTTGGGTCTCATTGTAAATTCCGATATAACAGACCCCTTTTAAGTACGGAAGCGAACACAAGTTTGCCTCTTAATTGAAAAGCCCTCACGCGATTATCAACCTTGCTTCAAATCATTCAAGGGTTTCAATTCTATGTAACCGATTTCCATGAGGTTCCAAACTTGTGTTGCCTTCGTACATTTGCCATATATGCCAAAGCTATAAAGAACATTTGATGGGGAAGCATTCGCTATAAACTTATGAGGAATATTAATATGAAATTACATAATTATAAGGATGGTCATCTTTAGTGTGGGATTAAATGATCCTATTCGTTATTAGAGGTTTTAATGGTTTAAAGTTCGTTAGTATTTTGGGAATCTCTGAAAGTTAACGAAATCATTTATAGTAGTTTTAGAAACATTGCCCTTGGGTTTTTGTCACTTTTGACTAAGAGTCAGAAATGTCTACTACACGTGCTAGATAAATGTAAACCTGCAGCAATCCACTATTAGCTTCTGTGTGTGTTACATAAAATATTATTATGTATTATGAGATGAGTACGTAATACCATTAAGTATTCTAATATATGTAACGGAGAGTTCGTTATCAGAGGGGTTGGGATATCGGAAATAACATTCGGAAAATCTTCGTTAACACTTTTAATTACTTGCTAACACACACTGAATACAAAATAGTCAAGGATGTCCGAGATATCGCTCGATTAAAAACTTAGGAACGCGAGAAGTTTAACATGGCGGAGTAACCAAGATGTCTACCCAGCTTGCCGGACCGATTCAAAGTGTTCACTTCACTAAACTGTCCGCCCATGTGGCCTACCCCACACAGGTTAGCCAACATCTGTCAACGTCACTACCTGTCAACGTCGAATAGCTGATTTAACTTCCGCACCGACATTTGACTCGACTATTCGTTCGGTGTTTCCGTTGCTCCCCATGCTAACCATCTCCAAATTACGACTAATTTGACGCTCCTAAACAATCTGTCAATTCTAACTTAATAGTTACTCCAATCAGAGATAGATGGCGTTATTCTAAATTCACAATAATCAATAGAGATTCTAAATCGCGTTTATGTTTTGATTCCAGGTCAACGATAATAGATGGCGTTATTCTAAATTAACAATAATGAATAAAGATCCCAAAATTGTGTTTGTTTTGATACCGCAGCATGATAATAGATGGCGTTATTCTAAAATATTGTGCTTCTGTGTTCATTCTCCGACACGGCCATTCTGACAATCACACGTCCTCGTGTGAGACACTCGTCCTCGTGTGAGACATCACATCCTTGTGTGAGAAATCTGGAATGAGAAAAAAATCTCGAACAGTAATCATTCTAACCGTTCGGCCATTCCTGACCCAAATGGAAAAGGTATTCTCATCAAATAATTACAGGGTCTAATAAAAATCAAAGCAAACTATTTCTCTAAAAGCTGACATGTCGAACAACACCCATACTCATTCAAATAATAGGAAATTCATTAAAATATTTTGCAGCGCTCATACTCTGACCTCCATCCGGCCTTCACCATCACACATTATAACCTCCATCGGTCATAAGCATGAAATCAATCGACCTCCATCCGGTCTTCAAATCATTTCGAGCCTTTATCAAAATAATTTCAAAAAGGTTTGTTCAACATGCTACCTTATTTTTCCTATAACGTTACAGATTATAAGAAAACTCTTACTATGCTAGATAATTTAAATGTTAAGTTGACTACTGCCAAACCAAAACAAAACAAACTAAAGTGAAAGAATAAGGCACATAATAGACATTGGCACAAAATTAAGAAAGCATTATCTACCAAACATATCCACAGCACTTAACCAGCACCATGCATCACTTCTTACCCACAGTCACTGAAGCACTTAACCAGTACTTAACATTGTAGCGCTTAACCAGCGTTAAAAATCCTATCACTTAACCAGTGATAATAATAACGCTTACCCAGCGATATTAACCCTCTAACGCTTAACCAGCGAAAGCACACATAACACCCTTAACCAGCGATTCAACAGCTAACTCTTAACTAGCGAAAGTCTACATCATTACACGCTTTACCAGCAATTATACAGCCAACTCTTAACCAGCGAAAGCCCACATCATAACACGCTTAACCAGCGAATTAACAGCTAACGCTTAACCAGCGAAAGCCCACGTAATCCGCTTAACCATCGATTACACTACTAACGCTTAACCAACGATAGTCAGCACAACTCGCTTAACCAGCGATTCAACAGCTAACGCTTAACCAGCGAAAGCCAACGTAATCCGCTTAACCAGCGATTACACTACTTACGCTTAACCAGCGATAATCAACACAACTCGCTTAACCAGCGATTCAACAGCTAACGCTTAACCAGCGACAGCCAACGTAATCCGCTTAACCAGCCATTACACCACTAACGCTTAACCAGCGATAGTCAACACAACTCGCTTAACCAGCGATTCAACAGCTGACGCTTAACCAGCGAAAGCCTACGTAATCCGCTTAACCAGCGATTACACCACTAACGCTTAACCAGCGATAGTCAACACAACTCGCTTAACCAGCGATTCAACAGCTAACGCTTAACCAGCGAAAGTCAACGTAATCCGCTTAACCAGCGATTACACCACTAACGCTTAACCAGCGATAGTCAACACAACTCGCTTAACCAGCGATTACACAACTAATGCTTAACCAGCAATTACGTCACTACCGCTTAACCAGAGACAGCCAAGTAAAGTTTAAGTTCAAACACTATCCATCGAAAATCCTAGAGCAGTCAAGTACCTTTGCAGTTGTACCATTACAATGCAAGAAACTAATCATCAAAAAGCAGGAATCAAATTCGTGGCCTATGGCTAAAACTAGCCCCACCAACAAACTTCTGTTTGTTTCACACCGTTCATCATGAACGCACAATACACGACCTCCGCCAGTGCCACCCGCACACCGCGCATCCATGGACACCACCGGGATGTCAATCAGATAAGGACTACGGCTACGAAACAGCTACTGGTACGGTCTGACCAGCCGAAATAAGATTCCACACTTATCATCAAACTCAAAGCCTCTACTTCAAAATGGTACTTGAACCTCAGGCATTTTCCACCAAATCCACAGGCTACAGACTTTTAATAAAGAACACAAGGCACCAGAAATGTAAACAAAATGAAAATTGCTCACCGGATAGGTTCCCAGTCGACGCGCTCAGGAGGCACAGGTCAACCCTCTCCTCATTAACAGGCTTCGACGCCCGGAGTCAGCGCCGCTCCTCTCTCCGCACCGTGGCAGTGGAAGCAGGCGACCCCGGATGCATGAAACCACGCAGTTGTTGCCATTGCTGTGGTTGTGGTGCTTCAAAGTATCCTGTTTCACATCTTTGCGGTAGCAGTGCACGGATTTATGACCCGGCATTGCGGCAGGCAAAACACTTCAGAGGCTTCACAACACTATTCGCTTTGCTCCAGCTCTTGTTGTAGCTAGCCACGTGTCTTGCAATAAAGAGTTGCTTGAAATCAGTCCACGTTATCCCAGGAAACGACACGGTAGGCAGCCAGGTAGAATCTCCTCCCTTCAAGGCGCGGCTTACAGCGACCATAAGCGGGGCACCCGCCATGTTGATCTTGGTCCGAAAGCACATCACTGTAGTCGTCACCCAACCACGTGCATCCACATTTTGTTTCTCAGCATTGAAATCCGTTACTTGAATCAGCATCAAAAAATTGCGGTGCCGTTGTTCCAACAAACGCATCCATTTTTCGTCGTTAGCGTTTTTATTTCCAACACGTGGGTCGTCGTGGTCCATCCCACTTCTGATAACGGAGAGTTCGTTATCAGAGGGGTTGGGTTATCGGAAATAACATTCGGAAAATCTTCGTTAACACTTTTAATTACTTGCTAACACACACTGAATACAAAATAGTCAAGGATGTCCGAGATATCGCTCGATTAAAAACTTAGGAACGCGAGAAGTTTAACATGGCGGAGTAACCAAGATGTCTACCCAGCTTGCCGGACCGATTCAAAGTGTTCACTTCACTAAACTGTCCGCCCATGTGGCCTACCCCACACAGGTTAGCCAACATCTGTCAACGTCACTACCTGTCAACGTCGTATAGCTGATTTAACTTCCGCACCGACATTTGACTCGACTATTCGTTCGGTGTTTCCGTTGCTCCCCATGCTAACCATCTCCAAATTACGACTAATTTGACGCTCCTAAACAATCTGTCAATTCTAACTTAATAGTTACTCCAATCAGAGATAGATGGCGTTATTCTAAATTCACAATAATCAATAGAGATTCTAAATCGCGTTTATGTTTTGATTCCAGGTCAACGATAATAGATGGCGTTATTCTAAATTAACAATAATGAATAAAGATCCCAAAATTGTGTTTGTTTTGATACCGCAGCATGATAATAGATGGCGTTATTCTAAAATATTGTGCTTCTGTGTTCATTCTCCGACATAATATATGTAATAGAATAATATGCGAAACCTGAATTGAGTTTGTTCAAAATCAGCACCTAACTGAATTGATTCCAATAATTTTAACACCATGTTATATTTTGGCCAGTTAATAACAATCACCGTTCGGTTAGGTACCTATTTCCAAACCAATTATCGATGAGTTTATGACACAAAAATTTTCCATCATTATCCTTCGTCCGATTGCCAAACTGTTACCAATGACTACTGCACGACACACACATTTCACTCCTTGGTAAACTTATTTGATGTCAATTCTCACCTACACTCGAATCAAGAGCGAAGCCAAAAAAATTATTAAAAAAACACACAATTCCGCTAACCCATCCAATTTTCTATAGGTAGTATCAGCATAAAACATGTAGTATCAGCATAAAACATACACAAAAGCTTTATTTTATTACACAAAGAAACACAAACGTGTGTACTGGGTGCATTTGACAAGCTTTGGTCATCAATATCAAAATTTAAATGCTTTTAAAGTTAGTGAGTGTAAAATTAGCTGCTATTGAATATTTGGCCTCGGGTGAGGACATTTTGTGGTTTATTATGCTGTTTCCGAGGGTTATTTGTGGTTGTTTTTCGTAAAATTATTAACTGTTTATGGTTGTGATAGTACGTGATGTAGTTTTAAATTACATGTTTACTTTCACAATTGAGAGGAGCTTAATAAGTACAGCCGCACAGGCCGATCTTCCAGGTTAAGCCGCGCTTGCCGAGGATGGTCTGTGGATGGGTGACCATCTGTCATAGCAAGTTTCCTCCTTGCTTCGGAAAGCACGTAAAGCCGTTGGTCCCGGCTCTCATTTGTAGATCTTTGACAGTCGTTAATCACAGTCAGAAGCTCGAAAGTCTGACAACCAGTCTTACTATGGGGTATCGTATTACTCATTTACTGGGGTTATGAAGGTCGATCCGATAGGCAGTCGCTCCATGTAAAATATAGTTATTCAGCTGCATCTGGTTCGATTGGAAGCCGACCCCAATATAGTTGGGAAAAGGCAGGCAGATGATGATACTATCACAACTGAAATTATCCGAAGAAACATTATAGGCGCATAGTGCTTTTATTGTACAGCTTGGCCAGAACGGATTGAAACGGAACTAATCTTTTTGTTTCTGACAACGTTTTAAAATCTTTGGTATTTGATGTAAACAAAGACCGCAGGTTTGTTAGATTTATTTTTGTGCCATAAAACGAACGTAATAAGTGAAATAAAATAAAATAAAATCATTCAAAGTGCTGGTAGCGCGAAGACAGTGGCGACTGACGGTTTTCTACATTTTTATGTCAAGCTGTACGCTCAGCTAATTGGAATTCTCTGCTGGGGTATGTTTCCTACAACTATAACTTTAAAGTCTTCAAATCAAGAGTGAAAAGGTTACTTCAAGGCAAGTGTGCTTCACCGTCGACCACATCATCGCTTACCAGCAAGCAAGATAGTTAAACGAGAAACTATCTATGCGGGCGGCGAGTAATGGACGTCTCGCTGTCCGACCATGGACTGGACCATACCCGGGTTCCACGCGTGCCTCAAAGAGTTTCAGCACAATGACGGGCCCTCCTTTAGAGGGTCAAAGCCTGGGTCTTATGAAATACCGTGACCCCATAACGTAGAGGGTTATTGAAGTTCACTGTGGATTTTAGTCAGTACAAGTCTGACAGTCCCTTCCGCTCTGCCCTGGGTGGGAGGACTCATTGAATGATTTAAACACGATAAAAAAAAAGTCCTATCTCCTTGGCTACAGATGATTATACAGCGACATTCTAAGCGAATCATGCACCGTCAGCTGTGTTGTTCGAATCTTTTTAATAACTTCGTCGTACTTTGCTGACGGTGGCGACTTAATTATTCGCTTGACTGTACAGTAGCTGAATCTGAGAGATAAAAATGTTACGTGATTTTGTGCGTGTCACACAGGCGCACAGGGTTCCATAAATAACCTTATTTTTTGGAATATCATCTTAAGTCTGAGTTTTCCGCCAAGAATGGGTGGAGTTGGTCGCGGGACTCACGAATTACCGTGACCCCGGAACTTAAAGGGCTATTGAAGGACACCGTGGATATTAGTCAGTACAAGTCTGACACATCGTGAGGAAACCGGCATGTCCTAGAACCAAAAATTCGAAGACTTGTGACATCTGCCAACCCGCATTGGGCCCGCGTGGTGGATTATGTTCCACTCCCTCTCACAAGAGAGGAGGCATATGTCCCAGCAGTGGGAACATTAAGTTTGTTAAATATAGAACTCAATCTTGATATATTCAGTGAAATCCTTATTCCGTATATCCTTACAATTTCACAAAGCAAATTAAATCTTAGAAATTCCTTTGAAACATTTCCAGATCAACCAAAATGAGGCATAGAGGTACGCGTGCGTGACCGTACGCGTAGCCCCAGTAGGCAGAAACTACTCAAAGTTCCATTACTCAGTATTAATACCGGAGATAATGTTAGTGGAACTATTCCACTTACGGTCCGTATTGAGATCAATAGAGAGGAAATACGTTAAAATCTTACCGGAGTTGCTAAACTTCGTACCCTTTGAGATTCGAGGTATTGAGTTGAATGGTAGCGTATGTTGGGGCACGATAACTTGACGAGATTAGGCTCGGTAAGTATACAAGGTTTATTGGAAATGTGCGATATTACATCGGACTCTCGCGATTTAAATAGGACAGATGATTATTGTTTTGTAATGCTTTTGGTCTGTACAGCTTGGCAAAAAACAGTAGAACACCGGAAGTCGCCACTGTGCTCTCGCTACCAGCACTTTGAGTGATTTTTTTTTCATTATTTTTCACTTGTTAGTTAGTTTTATGGCACAACTAGCACTTTGCCCGCGACTTCGTCTGCGCGTGTTTCTAATTTCGAACTCAGTGAATTTAATTCCCGCTCACCCTACATAAAGGATACTTTTGGAAAATCTAAAAATGCTCTAGTAGTTTTGGAGCCTATTCAATACAATACAAACGATCAATCGTAGAAGACAACTGATTTTCCGATTTTCACCCCGCTTTTATTCGATTTTCCCAGTTTAGAATTTATCGAAGCAAGCAGTAAATCCTTCCCTTAAAACTTAATCAACCCTTTTCAAAATTTAGGGGGTGATTTTCCAAAAACCCAAAAATGGAGGGCAGTTTTAAAAAAAGTAATAATGCCCATCTTTTTTATTTACTTATACTCATATTCGTACCTAGTTTCAAGTTTATAAACCCAAGAAATAAGATTTTTCATACAAAGGTTTTCACCCCTTTGCACCCCCTTAGAAGGAGATTTTTGCAAAATCCTTTCATAATGCTCATCTACATTATAAATTGTAACTACCATCCAAAATTCAGGTTTCTACGTTTAGTGGTTTAATATTCCCCCCTTAAAACTTGAATACCCCTTTTCACCAACTTGGGGGGTGATTTTCGAAAAATCCAAAAACACGTGTTTGATTAATTCTTATGTAGTATATAAATACTGATTTTCAAATTCATCAGCTCACGCGTTATGATTTTCCCATACAAACTTTAACAACCCCTAGAATACCAATGGAGGGTAGTTTTAAAAAAATAGTGTTGCTAATCTTATTTATCAACTAATGTTCTTATTCTTGGTAAGTTTCAAGTTTATAAACCCAAGGAATAAGATTTTTCATACAAAAGTTTTCACCCCTTTTCACCCCCTTAGAGGAGGATTTTCGCAAAATCCCGTCTTATTGCCAATCTACATAGTAGACTGCAAATGCTGTCCAAAATTCAAGTTTCTGCGTTAAGCGGTTTCGGCTGTAGTCGTGTCAAAAGAAAAACCCCTGTTCTTTTATATATATAGATAATATATCTAACAAACCCAGCGTTCTTTGTTTACATCAAATATCCAAGATTTTAAACGTTGTCAACAAACAAAAAGATTAGTTCCGTTTTAATCCGTTCTGGCCAAACTGTAGTTCTATCAATATCATCAACAACAGTCGGAAGAGGTGTACTATTAAACATGGGTATCCTCGTTAGACCACCACGGTGAACGACAATTCGCCGACTGCGGAAGACGCAGCATAGACCTCCCTATGCTGCGTCGGGGACAATCGCTGGATTTTTTGAATATTATAAGTAGATATTGTCCGCTACGTTTGCTAGATTAGTTTCCTCAAAGACATGAGGCCTGTGTCCCAGCAGTGAGATCTTTATAGGTCGAAGATGATGAATGAAATCTTGGTGATATTAGGTTTAATTTTTGATATAGGTAGCTTTTTAGTTATCTACACAAAATTCAACAAGTAAAAACTAATATTTCAGTAAACTGTTTAATAACATCCCACACAAATTACCCCATAGTTTGGGATCACCCTAATCGCCCCTCCGCATACGCACCCAAATTTTACTCAAGCAAATTGTTAAACTAATATATAAATTCGTTGAAAGTCAGTGGTTTCCATTCAGCTTTACTTCACCAACTAAGATTCAATTAAACTCGGTTACTATTAATTTGTTCCAATAGCAAGCTGGTGGGATTGCCAATAATTTATTAGGGAAACCCTTTGTAGGGCCAAATGTACGCAAATTTCATCAATAATGTTATTAATGTGGAGTGCTTTAGTTATTATTGACTGATTGGCGGCATTTCTCATGTGATTGTCAGTTTGGTTTGAAGTTGGTTGACGCATGTTGGTGGCTTGATTGGAGCCAAGGGTTGGTGTGTTGGGAATTGGAACCTAATTGGTTACAGCATAATATTATTTATATTGATTTAAGTTGATCTCGTATTAATTGTCAATACGAGTACCGTACGTATCGCATTTATCAATCCATTGTATGAATTGTTAATTTATATTTGATATCTCTCAGAACACCACAATACTAAGAAAATAATATTAATTTCTCACTCCAATACCACATAAAACGGAGGTCATCAGCGCCGCACTAAAATGAACCACTAAAAACAAATTACAGAAAATATTTTCTCACATTAAACTATAATCTTAACTGTGAAGTTATAAAACTCCTTTTAACGTCTGAAAGCATAACTCTAAAGTCTCAACAGTTAAAATTTAACTGTCCAAGTTATCCAACGCTCAGTATATCAAGAGTATGCTAACTGGAACCGTAAACCGTATCACAGTTTAACTTGAAACTGAAAACGTTTTAGTTAAGTTTATGGTTCCACGGTATGTTATTAAAGGTACAGAAGTAACTAGAATTCGGGCGGCTCGTGGCTTAAGATAATGTTGTTGGTAGCGGCTATCAATAGAAAAAGTTCGATTGTCGTTACTTTAGTTATGTTACTTAAGTCTTCTGGCATCTGAAAGCCAGATAGCCAGTCCGGTAGGACTGACTATCATTCCTACTATCTACTACGACGATCTACATGACTATATATGAAACCTGGTAAGGTTTCATCTGTATTACCTATATTAGGAATCGTGTACACCAGCAGGCGTAGCATGCCGCCGTAGAAAAGGGTTTTGTCGACGGAAGAATAGACAAAATGACAGAACGTAGAAATATTTTAAGTGTTTTAAGCATGGAAATTTAAAAAATATGGAAAATAAACGTTCTTTTCTTCAATACTGTACGAATGGTATCGTATTTGTGCAAAAAACAGTCGAGTTGTGTAGAAATAACGATGAAATAACTTTGTCTTTTCTTGGTAGAATAGAGATAGAATCGCCATGCTACGCGTCAGTGTACACGATGCCGCCGCCGCCGCCGCGCCGCGCCTACACCGCTCCGCAGCCGCGCTTCTATGTGGTCCTACGTGACAGCACTAGCAAATGGCTGCGGCGCAGCGGTATCGTGCACAGGCACCCTTAGCGGTGGTCAGTAAGCAGTTAGATTGATATAGGCATTATTGTCAGAAAAGTCCGGTACTCTACAGCGTACTATCTGTCACTGTGTGACAGTCCTTTTTCTAAAGCTCGACATGTCGTCGAGAAATGACGGGACATCATCAGCCTATAATGTTCCCACTACTGAGACACAGGCCTCCTCTATGTGAAAGGGAGTGGGCCATAATCCACCACGCGTGCCCAGTGCGGGTTAGTAGATGTCACATGTTTTAGAATTTTTGGTTTTAGGACGTGGCGGTTTCCTCACGATGTTTTCCTTCACCGTTTTGAGAGAAGTGGTGATGATATCTTAAATAAATTACAAAGTAATGCGCCTGGCAAGGTTCGAACTCACGACCTACAACTCGTAACTCGAGACCGATACCACTGGGCCAGCACTGCTCTCAAAGGTAGGTAATCCTTCGGAAAGCACAACGAGTGCGTACTCTGCTTGCCTCAAAAAGTAAAAGCGACACGATACAGGTTTGGCGAGTAGCGTGACCTTTCGCAACGGCGGCTGACTCATATTTATCAATTTCGCGTCCACTTTCACTGCCAGCGAACGAGTATGATCTTGGTTAGAATAAACGAACTTATTGTTTGATTTTTCTGCTATCCGTACGTAAGAAAGCATCGTGGCGAATTTACAATAAGAAAAAATATTATTTTGAAAATATTCTAAACAAAATAGAATCGTGGCCAATTTACACATACTTTTTTTCGTGACGAATTAACTTTGTGGCAAACTTACAACAACCCAACTGAAGGAAGTAACATAATATTCTATCTTTTTAGGGTTCCAAAGCCAAATGGCGAAAAGCGGAACCATTATGTTATTTATCGTCAAGTCTGTCTCTCTGTTATTAGAGCTAGTTAAGCCGCCTCTGTACTGGGAACGCTACGGACCTCTAATAGGACATAAGAAACGCCCTAAAACTCATTTGACGATGTTACCATCTAAATAAAGACCGATTTATCATCACATGTCTGGACTTTAAAAGAAACAGTGACTTCTGAGTTTGTTTCCGCTGTTTCTTCTTCTCAGAGTAGTCAGATAAGAAATACCGGCTTCATCTAGTTTGTAAAAGACGACGTGTAAAGGTGTTGATATTAACCTACTTGCAAAAATAAATAATCATTTCATCACTTCATTTCATCATTTCATTTCAGAATAACGCCATTTTCACGTATAGTAATCTTCATAGAAAAATCACCCCTTTTAGTAGTGACATCAGTCCAAAGGTGGTGAGATTTCTTTGAAGCCGTACACTGTTAGTGGTAGTGGAGGACCGGTTTTGCACATCACAGTTCATTCCATTTCGTTCTGACAATCAAGCTCTAAGGCAGTTCGGAGCATTTCGCCAAACTCCCGCCCCCCATCAACTAATACATATTATGGTGCAAGTTATAAGCGACCAGCGGGCATTAGATCAGCTTATGAACATCTGTAGTAGCGGTTGAGATCAATTTTAACGGACTGAAAATCAAAGCTAAAAAATACCAAGTGGTATTGTATTGCCCGGTACTAATTGAGTCTTAGAAATCAGACGCCTATTCACGAGTTTTCACGTTTGTATAGCGTTAAGTAAACGGGATCTTTTATGTCAATTTGAAGGATAATATTGTTTACTAACTCGTACAAAAAAGGAGAATTTTCATTTTCCTTACTTATACTTCAAGTACACTGTACGGCCGAATACGTAGAATTCATGCTAGGGCCTCGTATAGACAGTTCGTTCATTTAAATACTGCTCATCAAGTGATGATGCATACTATTAGAAGCTGACTGCAAGTTGATTTCAACATACTTTGGATATGGCTATACGAGATTCAACTGATCAGTTTTTGTTACCTTTTGGAAAACGGCCAAGACAAAATTCTGATTTTTATATTTTTCTCGCCAGCGGAATTTAGGGAACACAATAGTAGCAGTTGATGCAGCAAATTAAAAAAGTTCAGTGCAGAGTATTATTTTAGAGGATTATTTCAGTTGGCTTCCATATTTAAGAATGTCATTATGTCTAGTTTTTCCTAACCATCACAAGCGACAGCGAGTCGCTACCACTTGCAACTTGTGCCAGCCGGCCAGGGAATCCCTCTCACTAATGGTGCTCGGTCGGAAGCGCCCAGTGTTTACTTTTATTGTGGAGATAAATCTGTCTTAACTGTCCCGATAATCGTCGCTAACTGTGGCCCACGTAAATATTGCTAGTATTATTGCTTCGGCTAGAATTTATGCTGTTTATGTAAAGGTGGAGTGAATGAGCGGTCTGTGCTAGACGATTATACAGTCTATGATGTTGGGCATAAGACGATGCTTCTTAAGTGGAGTTGAGCAGGACATCTGGCTAGATGCTTTGATGGCTGATGGAGTAAGGTTTTGACTGAATGATGACCAAAATTCTGGCAAAAAATCAGAGCCAAACATGTTTAACAATTGGATGAAGATGACTTGGAGATCGCAGAACTGATGGTTGGCCAAGGTTCGGCAAAAGAAACCAGGACCACCAAAAAGCTCGATGGAATGACGATATCAAAATCGCGGGGAACAGATGGTTGAAAGGCGCACAGGATCGAAAAGTTTGGCAAACACAGGTGATTCCAGGCTGAAATGATGATGTTCCCAGAATTAAGTTTCAGTACACAAATAAATAAACATGAATAAATTTTAATAATAAGATCCATTAATTTTTATGTACGGCATATGACTATGAAATAAATCCCGTTTTTATTTATTTTTACTGAAAATATTATCCATTTAATTTTTATTAAAGCTATATCCTTGTAGATAGCTAGCTTTCTTATTGTCTTAATTATTTTACTACTTTTGAATGTTAAATGCTTCCTTTAACTCAGAATTTATGTAAAATAAACTTTGTTTATAAATTAACTCAATAAACTAACTACATAAAAAACGCATTTAAAAACAATCCCACAAAACAATAGCCCTTTAATTATCTTGTGTGAACTCGTAAAAACTTTAACATGTCGCTATAATATTTTGCACCTAACTTAACGAGCGGATACTGGTCATAAAAGCTTGTATATCTTTCATAGTTCGTTGTACATTGACTGTTTGCCTTAGGCACTTGTAACCCGTCTTCGTACATATGGTTCAATGTACGTTGTAAATCATTAGTGATGTATGGATGCGTGGAAAGGGACTAGTTTTATTACGGCTTCGTTTTATAGTTCGGCCAATAGACGCTACAGGCTCTGCTTGCAAGTTTAGGGAGTTAGGTGGAAGGCACGAGGTGAGCGGGGTTTCACGAGCGGGTAGCGAGTAGCGGGCCAGGAAAGAACTTTTATGAAATAACGCGAGGCATTTTTCACTCATGCATGCAAAGCATTTATTTCAAGTGGACCAGTTACAGGCACTTTTGAATTGTCAAAGACTTAAATAATTAAATACTACAAAGTTATGGTGCTACAGTCCCAGTCACAAGACATAATAACTGTGAAAGTACCGTAGATGCCCATTACAAGGAGTAGATCTCTATGGAGAAGAACGGGAAAGAAACTGCATTTATTTATTATTATTATTATTATTTATTCTTTTTAGATCGCCAAAATTAAAATAAATCGAGACGGCGATTTTAACCCATTCATTGCGGCAGAGAAAAATAACTTTATATTTCAGGTGCGGGGCGGTTTTCGTCTATGACGCCGATGGGCGTCCTCAGCACCTCAAATGGATAATATAAAACGCCGATGGGCGTTTTCAGCACTGTTCAAAATGATTAATAATTCTTACGTTATAATGTTTAACAAACCTCAAATGCGCGAAATTGGTGGTACGATAACGAACTAAGTTAGTGTTAAAAAATAAATTAACATCGATTAGAATTTTGGTTTTGTAATAGTTGGATCGTGAAAAATATAAGAATATGGCGATAAATGGTTAATATCAGAGGTGGTAAACCTTTTCTTACTTTTACAATACCACTATTTATTAGTTTTTTTTTCTTCACCCATTTTGGTAGTCAAAGGGAACTGCATACAGCTTAGTCTTCAGTAGATTTTTTTTTATTGATATGAAATGAAAATGAAATGAAATGAAATGAAACCTAATCTAAATATGTATGTATGTATGTTTTTATGTTTGTGCACGCATATCTCCGGAACTACAAGTCCGATTTAAGTAATTCTTTTTTGATGTACTAGGTATTGTTCAACTTAGGGTACACTGCAAGTTTCATCAAAATCGGTTCGGTAGTTTTAGAGATATGGATTTTTTCGTTGTGATGGATTACATGATTAGTGCACATCATGTAAGAAAACTTTGTATTTTACAAGAATTTGGGTTAAATATTTAATAAATAAACTAAAAAGGGTAAAATAAAAACTTAATAAATAAACTTAATAGACATTAATATATTCCACAACTATAATAATAAAACATTATTTTGAAAGTTGGGAAAGAGAACGCACGAGTTCGGGAATTGCAGTGGTGTGTATTCACATCCCGCACGCTATACGTCCCTGTAATACGCCACTTTTTGAGCAACTGTATTAAAAAAAATATTAACCGTCATTTAGTGCAAACTACCTACTTTTCAAACGAAAGTGAACCTTAACTTCAAATTATAAAGGTTAACTTTAATCTGGGGTGCGTTTAAATCCTTCGGCCGTATTTCGCCGGAAAAAAATTAAACTAGCGAGGGTCCGCTGAACGGAGACATAAGTTTCTGTCAATGTTAGATGTCAAATTCAATTGACAGCTCAGTTTTTGAAACAAATAATCAATTTGCCGGTGTAATATTAATTAAATCCATAATCCAAAAATAATATTCACTCTCTAAAATAAAAATATTCGTTTTACGGCGCGAATGCAGCAAAACAACAAAACTTAATGTCAATCTGACAGCAGGATAAAATTTTGCGTGGTAAAAAGGTCGCAAATATTTATTCCTTTCAGTAAAAACTTATGCCAGCGGACGACCGTAAACGGGGCTGATTAAATTTTAGTTAGCTTCATTTTTCACCTCGCGATGTACTTAAACGGGGTGTTTGACATTTAGTCAGTATAAATTTAAACTGGATAAAGGATTTAAACGCAGCCCTGTGTACTGACCGGTTCGGGATTAGCTAAGAGAAAAATTGGAACTAAATTCCACATCGGTAAGACTGTCAGTGTTGTTATCGGTAAAGTTTTATTAAGTTTTATTGAATTTATACGTAAATATACCCTACACAATTTTATGTCATTAAAAGTCATACCTAACTCGTAAAACCAATGCAAAATAGGAAATAAAAATTATGCGATGTAAGTGTTCGCTAAAAATACCTTTATTATAGAAAAGTAATAATTCACAAAATATATTTAGAATCCAAGGTTGTTAACCACTCTGCACGACAATATTTTGACACATGACACATCAGCTGAGTCGACCGGGTGATTCGTTTGAGCTATTACACAATATTTTTTGTCAACTTTCAGCATCCAATTTTTGATCAAAAATATGTTACTACAGCTATTTCATGCGATAAGTTTGTGAACAAATATCTCTAAGAACATGTTGAGGTCAATAAAACTGCCTCATTCTGTTGTAAAATGTGTGTAACATACAAAATGCTACATCGTTTCAAAAACTAGGTAATTTAGATGTGCTGAAAAATATGTACATAAAGAAGCATATCACATGATAATAATGGTTAAACAGTGAAATAAATAAAATAACTTACTATATACATTACTGGATTTGCCAGTGTTCATACATAATTTCATAAATAATAACGATCAAAGTCTGGATAAAAATTTGCAAAAACTATGTTGCAACATGACTCTTTTTAGTGCTGACCGTAAACCCAATATTCACAAAACGATTAAAAACCTTCATTCAGCCTAATCGATAATCGCAACATAATCGAACATGAAAAAAAGTAAAACAAGACATAGAGCATGGACTGATTTATCTGCTTTTTGACTATAAAAAGCTCAGTCCATGCAATAAGTCTATGAAACTAAATCTGAATAATTTTATAATATTTCAAATTTTAAAGTATTATTTCGTTTACGCAATAATTTATTTATCGGTGTTTCATTGGAGGCTAAACATACCTATGTGTCTTCTAAACTTAAATTCAATCATAATATGGTTTTACTTATACCCATTTTGTGTTTTCGTTAATTAATTTCAATTTATCTTTTTAAAACGGATCTAAAAAACGTGAAAAGACAAACACCGGGTTCGGATCTAATGCTGAGAGATGGGAGTATGTACTTCTAAATGATTCCTTGCAGTAACGAACAATTAGAATTTCCAACAGGGCGTGTTTGGCTAAATTTTAAACTATGAGGAATAGCGAAAAATCCTTAAGGAAGTCTCGAGGCCGATTTGATAAAAATTAAATAACATCATAAAAATTAAATTTTTGAAATATAAATTCAGCAATCAAACTATCAATATTCTGTGAAGTAGAAACATGCGACAAACTTGAGGTATAAGGATTTTTTTCCATTAAATAATGTTTCGCTACATGTTCACAACATAGTGTTCTTATTTCAAATTTTTATTATCACTTCGTGGTGTAAATACATTAACGATTTTTTTGAAATTCGAACTTTAAGTGAGTTTGCGCGAATTTTGATTTTATTCTGCTGTACAATGACTAAATTATTGTTTGTATAATTTTACCAAAATATCATTACTTCACCGAATTTGATCCTCAGCGACATCGAATAGTGTAAAAAAATATAATACCTAGCATTTTCTTTTTTTATTTCAAAAGCTCGATTTCTGACGTGTAATACTTACATGACCAAACCAATCTCACGAAACAAATTTGTACAATAAAATAATTAATTTGGCTATCTTTTGTTTGGAGCCGCGAGAGGGAGAGGACAGCGTCCTCCCTCCGCCCCAACCATAGTGGTAGGCGCCCGCAGCGTCGGAAGTCGGCAGACGATCTCCGGCCACCGTAGGCACGGGCATGCGGACAGCGAGTAAAGGGCAACTCGCTGTCCGACCATGGACCATGCCCGAGTCGACAGCGCGTCGTGTTCCACGTGCGCCTCAAAGAGCGTCAGCATAATGAGAACTTAGAGGGCCAAAGCCTACCGGGGTCGCGGGCGTTATTTCATGACCCCGGAACATAAAGGGCTATTGAAGGACACCGTGGATTTTAGTCAGTACAAGTCTGACAGTCCCTCCCGCCCTGCCCGGGGTGGAAGGACTCATTTGATGATTTTACCACGATAAAAAAAAACTTTTTCACACCACCTGCTCGAAAATGTCTAATTATATGTCAAGCAACCTTAACCTAAAGTGAGTCATTAGTGGCCGAGGGCACAGCCGGTCAATAATGTTGTACTGGATTTCATTATTACCCGCTGGTCAATAATGTGATTTGAATTTGGAATATGTTTATAAACAACAAACACCCTTTGGTGCCAGAAAGATTTTTTTTTTTAATTTTCTTATCCCTTTTGGGAAGACAAAGGGATCTATCTAGCCCATGCAGCCTAGATTTTTTTTTTTGGTTCTTTTCGTCCCTCTTTGGGGCAGGCAAAGGGAGCTGAGCCCATACAGCCAAGTCTGATTTAGTGTGCCAGAAAGAGGAAAGCTATTCTCGAAACCCTTACTACGCGTGGATGATATTCTCGATTTCCTAAAAAATCATAACGATTGCTTCTTCATATCGTTGCCATGTTAGTCTATATAACTAGTTCTAAATGTTATTCTTACTGTTTTTTTTATTTAATAAATACTTTGTTTTTCGTACTATGGCTATTATTTTCTCACAGTAGGTGTAAAAAGTAGAGTATCCTCCTCTGGGCTAAAGGTGTCTTTGCCTTGGGCTAGCTTGAATCCCTCGCTGCATTCAGGATTCTTGTATTAACTCCCTCGCTTCGCTCGTGAGTTAAACTCTTAACTCCCTCGCTACGCTCGGGAGTTAAATCCCGAATCCTTCATTGCGCTCGAGATTCAATATGACGCCCGTGACATAAGACACAACTTTAGCCCCTCGGTGCATAATCTACTATTATTTGGTAGGAAACAAATTCATTTATAATAAGCCTATCAAAATCCAAGGCATTCTATATTCATTCAACATTAAAAATTATAATATGATTGTACAAAATAAAATGTACAGTAAAAATTAGCTAATAAATTAAAAGTTATTACATAATTTTGATTATCGAGTACCACAGCGAGTGCATTCCTAATTCAAAATTTTTGAATTAAATAATTGCCGCGCATTCAAACATTTATTATCTGACATTGTTCCTTTGTCTATTATTGTTTTTTGGGAATGACAATGTACGTAATATTATTATAAAAGCTTTAAACTATATTATAATAGATAATAATTGTATTCTAAGCATAAAACAAATTTATTTTAATTTTTATTAATCGATTTCCTAATTTCCTTATTTTTTCACTCGAGTTGACAAAAAAATCAATTATGGAATCGATTAGAATACTCGCTTTCACACATCATTACGATTAAAAAAAATAACATGGTTGTCGATTACGAATACAAATTGAGTAGTGGTCATGAAAAATACGTGTTATTGGCCCTGTATTAGAGAATTACGCCAAGATCTGGTCTTTTTTACGTTATTTATAATATTTGGCATGATATTTATCTTTATTATTATGGAGTTAAAGCTCGCGTGTGTGATCCAAGTGCAAAATAAAAATGTAAACAAACAAAAGTGGCGCGAAAGTTCGAGTTCAGATATCAAATTTTTCATTACCACTGCTAATTTATGTTGAAATACGTGTGAATTCGTTACAATACTAAATGACGAGTTATTCATTCCTCCTATAATGATCCGTTGGATGTCCGAAAACCACGTTTTTTATGATTTTTAGCCCCACCCAGCACTGCCATCAAAATGGCGAAGATCGTATTTACGCTTTTGGATTTTGTTACGGTAAATAATGAAAATAGGCGCTAAATGTAGAAGTTATAATTTCGTGAATAAATCAGATTTTTATTTAACATTCTTAATTAATGCGCACTCATAGGATTTTACGCAGAGAATATTATATTTTTTTAATTTATAATGAGGATGTCGTATGACTACAACGTCTGCCCCTTTTGGACCCACTATTGAGCCAGCGTAGGTTTACTTGTCGCGCCCCTTTCGGGGGCGCTACCGAACTATACGGTTAAATCCTGGAAAACGCCCATAGGCGTCTTCAGCACCTAGAAAGGATTTCGCAATTTTTTTTATAGTTAAAAATCCGGAAACTGTGAGCACTACTTTGTGCATTCAAAAAAAAAATACCACCTATTGCAAAATTTTACTTTTTAGGCTGGTTTTTGCCAAGATATAAACAATTGTAAAAAAACGCCGATAGGCGTCCTCCGCACCTGAATATGAAATAAAAAGACGCCGATAGGCGTCTGCCGCAACGAATGGGTTAAAATCTTATGAAATCGGGTGGATCGCCATCTTTTTGCAAAACAAACCAGCCAACGTATTTTTTTCTGCAATATTCGTTTTTCTCAGTAGCCACTTACTTAATGGCCCAGTGGCTCTCTGTCCACCCCTAATCCGGTTGTTTTACGACTCGCCTTTTGTAGCCGCCGGCACTGAACTCCCGACCATTTTCATTTATCGTGCGTATTGCATCCGATTCCGTGCGTTTATACTTGACGATTTAGTTTAGTGTGTCACGGACGCTTTTTTTTTTTTTTTTTTTTTTTTTTTGCGTGGTAAAATCATCAAATGAGTCCTCCAACCCCGGGCAGGGCGGGAGGGACTGTCAGACTTCTACTGACTAAAATCCACGGTGTCCTTCATAGCCTGTTATGTTCCGGGGTCACGGTAAGGGAATAATCCCGCGACCCCGGCAGGCTTTGGCCCTCTGAGAGGGGGGCCCCGTCATTATGCTGACGCTCTTTGAGGCGCGCGTGGGACACAACGCGCCGTCGACCCGGGCATGGTCCTTGGTCGGGCAGCGAGTTGCCCTTTACTCGCTGCCCGCATGCCCGCGCCTACGGTGGCCGGAGATCATCTAGCGACGTCCGTCGCCGTGGGCGCCTACCACTGCGGCTGGGGCGGAGGGAGGACGCTGTCCTCTCTCGCTCGCGGCCTGCCTCCTCCTTAACGAGCATTACTGCCTCGCAGAAGGAGCTGACCGCTTCCCACTCCGTCTCGCCCCGCAGCATGGCCGCAACCAATGCCGGGCGCGAGAGGTCTCCGCCTATCGCAGCCGTGAGGACACGTCGGTGCTCCGCCCAAGCTGGGCAGTCTTGCACCGTATGCTCCACCGTGTCCTCCGGGCGATCTTCGCAGTGGTGGCACCCAGGCGTCTCCTCCTTTCGCATCAGACACAGGTACCTCCCGAAACTTCCGTGTCCGGTGAGGACCTGCGTCAAGCGGTAGGTCAGGACGCCATGACTTCTCTCCAGCCACTCCTCAAAGAGGGGTCTTACCGCCGCAATTGCGGCGTGCCCGTGTCACGGACGCTTGCGATTTTTTTTTATTGAGGATATTATTCATTGTGCTTGTGTGTGTATATACCTAAATGTTTTGTTCAATGATTTATCTTGATTAGTGATTTACTTTTCTCATAACTACTAATAGCCGCACAGGTCAATCTGCACGGTTTAGCCACGATTTGCGAAGTTGGTCTGTGGATGGGTGACCATCTATCAAAGCGTATTTCCTCTGTGACTCAGATAGTGCGTACACCCGCTGTTATAATAAATTTTAATGATGTTTATTCAGTAAATTGGTTTTGGAAAACTCTTTTACACGTCAAAACACACTATTTTACACCAGATGAGGCCGATGCTTCGTACCTGACTACTCTGAGAAGAAACATCCGAAACAAACTCAGAGGTCACAGTCTCTTTTAAAGTCCAGACAATTTTCATTGATCAAATATTATTATGAGGACCATGCAGGTGTCTGAGGTGGTGTTTTGAAAAAGAACCACACAGATTTGAAGGGACCTGTCCAGTCAGTGCAAACGTGTGTCAGTTACCGTGTAGCTCAACTCATAACACAAGCTCAACGAAACGACGAACAATACCAAAGAAAGGACATTTGGGTAGGCCGCATAAATAGCGCAAACTGTCAGACAATAAAATTAATCGCAAGAAAATAATAATAAAAAAAGTACAATAAAATGTAACCCACATAATTATGATCTCATATTCACAAGCTAGTAAAAACACAAATAAAAAGAACAACTAAAATTACAGAGTATAATTCATGTCAACAAAGTAAGTATTCCCGGCTGTCATATGGGATCTTTTTTCAATTTTTCAATGGGTTTTCTTTTGGCCTTAATGTAGCCCAGAGACACAGATGAGGCTTGTGTCTCCTGTGTGTACTATCTGGTTGCCCAAAAATAACAAACATTTTCTCACATAGGTATGCTGGTCCCCAAATTCAACGTCCTATGTATACAGGTACTTATGTATACGAATTAATTAATTCGTCTATCTATTAGTATGTCGTATCAACAGTAATTAAATACATGCTTACGTAGCGTGTTGTACCAGACGGTAGGTATTGATCGGGTCGGTAATTGAGAGATGTTAGCCCTCATGGAAACTGACTTACAATTAAAATGATTGCTTGCATTGGCTACGGGATTATACCGTGACGTTTTCCGATTTTCTTTTCTGTTTTCTCACAGTACCTAAAAATCTTAATCAATTCATATGCTTTTAAACGCAACCACGACACGACCCAAGAGAAATGTTTGTTATTTAAAAAGAAAATGTTTTTTCATATTTCGTATGAGTAGCTTTAATAAAAAAATCATAGTTCCCAAAGATCTTAAGTTTAACTGGAACACTTAAACTTCACATAAGATTCGAATGCGGAACCTCATAAACCTCATTTAACCACTAAACCAAAATCCAACCAATAATTAATACAAAACCAAATTCAACCAATAGTGATGAGCCATAACATCGATAATAGTGATGCGCTGTTATATCGAAACGTTCGATACATTATAATTTTCGCGAGTAATTAAATTCGATATCGCAGTAATTTCGGCGGCCATTATCCAAAGTTGCTATTAATTTTACTCCGTAATGACGACATTTTCAGCTACAAATGAGTTTTGTTTTTGGTACTCAACAATTCCTACGTGTTATTGAATGTTTAATGGTGTGAAATTTGTTCGTGCTATTTATTTTACGTGAATAATCTATATAATTATAAATTACTATATATAATAATAATAATATTCTTTATTTCGGATAACAATGATCCATAGTGTTAATAAACAACAATAAAACTTTTTACTAATGTTAGTAAATTGACTAAAATTGAATAAAAATAATAAATGGAACGGAAAAATAGGATGATGAAAAGGATATCCCCACTTAATGACTAGTGTTTATTCCTTTCAGCAAACTGTTAATAATCGGAGAGTCAATACTATATTAATTATAAATATATGTAATTTTATAACTTAAGCACGGGCTCTCACCTATCCAAACATACTTTTTAGGCTTTGTTAGGACTATTGAGTCTATGTAAAGTTTGCATAAAATCGGTCGAGCAGTCACATTTTTTGTTACAAATTAATTCAATAAGTGATCATTTTGTTGATGGGGATTTTGCAGTCAAAGTAGCGAAGCACGCACCGGGCCGCTAGTTTGTTATATTTTATGATGAATTGAAGAACTGAAGCCAGAATAATATTTTTTTTTTCAATTAGAGCGTTATTGCAATAACCTTATTGCTCTCTTTCCATTGTTCATCCGTATTGTGACAGTCGTCTACTTCTACTTCTTGGTAATATTTTCTTTTCATATCTCGTCAAGGCTATGACTTCCACAAAGCCAAAACAATTCAAAGACTTCAGGCACTTTAATTTAATATCATTTTGATTGGTGCCATTAATTAATTGGTAAACGGCATTTTACGACGCAGTCAATGTGTCATAAAATATTATTAGGTTGTTGGTACATAGGTATGAAATGTTCAATTAATTTGCCCTTACCAGTTTCAAACGCCCGATTTTATCAATGTTATATGAAATTATTAACCTTTGCAGGGAATTCAAGCATGTTTCAATGATTTCACAGGAAAATGCCTTCATGGATTTTCTACATTTTAATGAAAATGTAGCAAATTCCAAGTTATGCTAAGAATTAACATTCTTTAAGAAAAAACCTACCTTTTTTGTAGGTTGTAAAATCATCAAATGAGTCCTCCCACCCAGTGCAGGACGGGAGAGACTGTAAGACTTAACTGACTAAAATCCACGGTATCCGTAACAGCCTTTTACGTTCCGGAGCTACGGTTACCCTATAGTCCCGCGAGCCTGAAAATACCTAATATCTAAAATACACAAAAAGTACTTTCATCTTTCTTTACGCGGGCAACTTTGAGGGCAAAAGCTGTATGTAATAATATGTAGATTTCACAAACACGTAATAGTAGATTGTTATACAAGGGTGGAAAGGAATCAATTCCCATACGAGGTATTTAGACGCACGAGCGAAGCGAGGGCGGCTATAGTCCGAGTGGGAATTGATGACTTTCACCCGTGTTAAACACTCTACTTTTCATTTCAAATATAAGGAAAGTAAAAAATAGTAGTTTTTCTATATTTATTGATAGTAATAACACGAGCAGTACCTATTTAATAGTCTTTTTTAATTTAAATTTCAAATATGGAACACACCGCCCGCGTCACCGCCGCGGGCCATCCCACTATAATATGTTTTTTTTTTAATTCACATTGGCCGTATACACGCACAAGACCGCAGCATTTTTTTTAATCGATATTTTTCTTAATTATTAAAAAAAAAAATTATAGCCGACTAACAACTAATTTTAGTTCTATTTTTAAAATTCATTCCCGCCCTAGGGAGGGAAGCAATTACTATGAGTCTTTCCCGCCCAAGGGAGGGAAGCATCGTTTTCGACCCGCTACTCTGATCAAACAAACACTACTTTCCGAGTATGAGAAATGAAAACCATTTTCCCAAATTGAGAGCTACTCTCAAATTCAATTGCAGTAACGTATTCACATCCTCTTAAAAATCACGTCTCCCATTTGCCATTTCCCGGCGCGGGCGCTTAACAAAATGGCTATAAAAGTTTAAAGTCTCAAAATTTAAATATCGCAAGCCGTCTGGCCGTCCTAGAGCGATTGATGTATACGTATATACAAAATGCCGAGACACGATCCTAGATGTGGGTAGGAACCAGATAATTATGGAGGTGGCGAAAATATTTTAGTTGCCTGAAAACCATTTTTTTTTATTTACTTATTTCAGGCCACAATGGCCTCTGAATGAAGGGGAGTTCGTGACTAAATAATAACAGCCGCTCTGGTGGCCTAACCATGATGTCTTAAAACGTAAGTAATTCTATAACGACTGGTATAGCTCTGTCTATCTCTTTCCCACACTGGAATTAGGTACTCACGTTTTATTACGTCTTGAAACCAGGTTTGTTCCAGTGAGTGAACGAGATGGCGCTAGACGACTTGTATAGCTCTGTCACTTTCACTCGCCGGAACAAGTTTGGTTTTAAGACGTTGTAATAGCACCCAGGTCAATTTTCAAGTTAGGAGACCATAGTCTAAAGAGTTGCAGAGGTCATCTAGACAGTTATTCCATGTAAAATAATAATAGTCGACTGCATCCGGTTGGACTGGAAGCTATTATGTGCTGGAAAACTGTGCTGGAAGCCAAACCTAGCATAGTTGAGAAAATGCTAGGCATTTTAAATGAATAGCCTATAAATAGTCTGTCTAACCGACTTCAAGGAAGAAGGAGGTTCATAAGTGGACTGTACATTGCTACCTCATAATCTAACGACTGGATAAACCGATTTTGATGGTTATTTTTAAGTCGCTGGCAAAAATGAATTAAAAAACAAAGCCACCGACTTCCGAAAGATGAGTTATTTTACACTTTTTTGTGGTGGTTATTGAATGCGGTTATACTAATAGGTTGTTTTACTTTATCATCATTTATTCCTCAGAGAATTTCACGATTGACCTTCTGATTTAGAGATGTCTATTCTGAGAAAACCTCCCTTCGTAGATCCTAGGTCTCAAACACAGTCTAGGTGAAAGACGCCGAGACGCGGTGACTGACCTGGGACCGTGATGTACAATATACAAGGAATATTAGCCGCGCCACATATCTAGCTGCTGTACCTTCCATGTAGACCTTTAGCAATCTCATTAGACCCGGGGTTAGGCCCTGGGATAGATTAGCAGGTACCTAGTGTTTTTGGAGAGATTAGAGCCTAGAGATTTCGTAACTAGGGTCATTTCAACGCGTTACTTACATTTAGATTGATAATTGATTGATAGTGAAAACCAGTGGTATGTTTCTTTTTTATCGTGGTAAAATCTTTAAATTACCGGGGCGGGTTGGAAAGGACTGACAGGCTTGTTCTTACTAAAGTCCACGGTGTCTTTCAATAGTCTTTTACTTTCTGGAAACACGGTTTCTTGATGGTCAAGCGACAGGCTTTGGCTCTCTAAGGTCGTCCCCGTCAGATTACTGAAAGACCCCCTGATCACGCGCCGAAAGATCGCTAAACGGGTGTTTTGCAGAATCTGAACTAAAATGATGATTATTGCTTGTGGCATTAAAAACGATTGATTTAAAAAAAAAGAACCGATATTTGGTCTTTAACCCGCACGGGCGGGTTGCAATTAAAAGTATGATAACCATGGCTAATATTTTTTAGCTCTGTTTAGTTTATCCTCGCATATTACCCAACCTCCACCGCATAAGCCATTTAGCCATAATCATGTCAACCTATCAGCACAGACACCTTTGTGGTAATTCTCTCCATTTATGACAACAGGTGTTACTGGTCTTATACGAACAGGACTGGTCTCCACAGCCACCCTTTGGGAAGCAAAATACTAATTCAGTGTCTCATAAAATTAAATCTGTCAACATAAACTGAACAAATGTCAAGTCTTCAATACAATCTTATGTTTTCATCCCTATCATCCTTTAAAGCACACAAAATAAAGTCCATTTCTGTATGATTGATGGTAAAAGCAATTTCAACGTCAAGGCCAAATGAAACTGAGCCAAAACGTGTCCATTACCACAATTAAACGTATGTACAGTTCCAAAAGTTTTAAATAATCCTTATTTGAGTATGTTTAAAGTTTATTTTTGTTTAGCTTGTGTGTTTTTTGCAGTAATATGAATGCTGTATCTTCCTTTTGTAGTATGTACTATGTATGATAATTCTACCGGGAAAAATGGATTAAGCGACAAAACCGTTAAAATAACGGACAATGTTTCAGACAAATTATTCTAAACATGTGCTCCTCGAAGTTGTGAAGTTAAGCCACTTTAACTAATGGATTCTGTTCGAAGTAAATGTTTGGTAATTAATTGTATCGACCTGAAAGGGTTCATTGATCTCTTCATAAATGTTACCAAACAGCTTTTTCTTTAATCATCACATTTCACAAAGTTTTTTTTAACGTGGTAAATTCAACAAATGAGTCCTCCCGCCCTGTGTTACGGTAGGGACTGTCAGACTCGTACTGACTTAAATCTACGGGCGATGTCGGTTACTCTGGTTCTTCGCCGAATATTCATGTGGGAAATGGAACGTAAGAGTATACGAAAGGGATGGATATATGAGAGAGCGAGAGCGAGGAATGAATGAGAAGATGGCGATATAATCTAAGACGGAAGACGTGTAGCATTTTGTTTTTTTTTTAAATAAATCCTTTAAGAGTTTTTAAAAGCATTTTGACTCTGATCCCACGTTCCCACAAATTGTGGGGGCTCGTCCGGGATCTGTGTGGTTCAGAGTCACGAAGACGATATACGACGAAGTGCACGTGGTGTGGTGTACGCACGGCGTTCAACAAACCATAAGACGGAAGACGAAAATATTTTCTACGACGCGGCGGCGGATAACCCGCCTACGAATACCAAGACGAGGACGAGAATGATGGATGACGCTGGCAAAAGTGGTGGCACGGGGCCACAGGCAGCGGCAGCTGCCATGTTCTACAATGTCGACGGCGGCATCGCCCAGTTCGACGGTGAGGATAAGTCGTATTCCTCCACTAAATGGCCCAAGATATAGAGGATAATGCAGAAGTGTTCAACTGGACAGCGCAACAAAAGTTGATAATCGCGCGGCGGTCACTCATCGGCACGGCGGGGCTGTGGCTTAAGTCAGAAAAGGTGTTCAGGACGTATGAAGAACTTAAAGCGGCTCTAGTGAAAGAATTTCCTGAAGCTATAAACTCCAAAGAGATGCACGAATTGATGGCAGCGCGTAAGAAACGGCGAGATGAGAGCTATTATCAATACATGCTCACAATGAAAGAGTTGGGCAAAAGAGCTAAATTCCCTGACTACGTGGCGATCCAGTATATTATAGACGGCATCGAAGATCATCAAATATACAAGGCTATATTGTACGGCGTTACGACATACGGCGCACTCAAGGAAAAATTATCCATTTACGAAAGATGAGAGGAAGTAATAATGGAAGTAAAAACGAGAAGGAAAGACGGGCTGACCCGGCAACTGAAAGGAAGAAGGAAGCATCCACGCATGATATACGTTATTGTTACAACTGCGGTGAAAAGAGCCATTTATCCAGTCAATGCACCAACGGAATCAAATGTTTCCAATGTAACGAATTTGGCCATATTGGAAGACAGTGCCCTACCATTGGCGGAAACACGTCGGTAAAACAGTCGTCGGTAAAACAGTCGGCAATGCGTGAAGCTAGATCCAGTCTAGAAGCAACGGGTGCGAGGCAGTCGGTAAAACAGCGTTCGACTTCGACTAAAGAGGCTATGTTCGGAGCGGTGGATCCAACCAATCAGTGTGCGTGTACGAGCGGCCATGACAGACATTTAATTGATACGTCAAACACAGTGTCAATAGTGTCAAGCAATGATTATGAAGTTATGCAAATAAATAAAAACAATGACTTTGCTACTGAAAACGTAAGAAAACCGGTGAAGAGTATAAAATTAGCGGGTAATCACACTTTTAATGCGTTGATCGACTCTGGGAGTGATGTGAATATTATATCGGCAGAGTTATGCGCTAAACTATTTAAGGGGTTCAACGTCGACGACGGAATAACGCTAACGGGTTTAAGACATTCAAAAGTGCAGTCGTTACGGTAGAAGTTACGACAAGTAATCGGCATTGATGGACAGTGTTACAACGATGTACGTTTCACATTATACCTAGGGACTGTATGCCTTATGAAATAACAATAGGTCACGAGTTTTTGAAAAGTGTAACGGTTTAATGAGCGATGGATGCCAACCCATATTTAGCGATGAATGTGAGCTTGATAAATAAACAGTCAATCTAGCTTTACAGGTACAAAGAATCTCTTTTAGAGCACATCAGCAGTCCATTTGTCACAGGAGGCTTAAATCTAATCTGATGATGTGAACTGTTTAGCTCCTTGGAGTCAAGCTATATAAAAGACGAATGTGCCAGTTGCACAGATGCTTTGCTCGAATTTTAATAAAATGTCTATATCTTGATGACCCACTGAGCTTTTAGTAAAGAACCTGGGACTTGATAAACGAGCATCTTGCGTTGACTACACGCAGCTTAATGAAACGATCATGAAAGCTGAGTCCTCTGGAGCCTATTATCCGATGACCTGATTAGATAGAAATGTACCACAATTGCTCGTTTAAAGATGTTAGTGTGCAATGCAATTTGAATAGCTTTAATTGTCTATTTATGGTGCTAGTACACAATTGCCAAACCGAGTGACCAGTACCAGGTGGGTGACATTTTAGTGGCTATAGCATAAAGCTACATCACATCTGCTGGATCTCTAGAAAGGTTTAGTACTTAGGACCTTATCGAACACCAAACTTCATCCAAATGACCGCTATGATATGGAAAAGGTTGACAGTGCGACTGAAGGTCCCAACCGCACTTCCAGTTCAGCCGATCAAATGAAGAACTGTGGCCGGATGGAAGTCACTGAATAGTTGGTGTGTATGGTGATGAATGGTGAGCCAGGTGTTGTATGTTCTAAGACTAAGTTGTTTTAAGCTTTTGTTTGTTAATTTTAAACGTATGAGGTAAGCAGCTCGTCTGAGGACAGACAAGAGAGCAGGAAGGCCGTAGTCTAAGATAACGTATAGAGTATACGACCTTCACCGATCGATATATGGATGAAGATGTGTTTTTAATGAATTAAAAGATGTTGAAGAATGTGACGGTGATGGGTTGCCTCATAAAATCCTGTCAAGGATATTTTTAATTAATTTTATAAAAGGCTATTTTTTTTCAATACCACGTTCACCGATAGAGTAACCAAAAAAATTATCACCAATTGAAAGTCCGAAGTCTATAGAATATGCTAACGTAGGGTTGCCTACCTTTTTCTTGTCAAGGTTATAGGGTAGCCTAATTTGAACAGGTGATAAAAAAGTGCTACCTGATGTACCGTTCGAGTAACCAAATAACCATTATATATCAAAATAAAACATTTTTTTTTACGATTACGATGGTAAACGGTCCTATGAAAAACTTGTCAGAAATTAGGGTTGCCAAGCGTTGAAGTTTAAAACAGTTTAGACGGTTGGAAGCACATGAGTAGATTCCAGTCCGACTGGAGCTCTTAGAACAAGCAAAATACGTTAGATTTTTCGTAGGGTTATCACAATGGGCCATAGGGTAAGAGAAATTAAAAGTAAAGACCGGGAACAGTTTTATTATCAGTTATCTAGTATGATAGAATCGAATCAAATCAAATCAAAGTAATTTATTGCAACCAAGACAATTTTAAATTGTCAAAAGACTAAAATAAAGTTAGTACGAAAATAGTTATTGTGCTACAGTCACCAGTCACAAGACATAATAACTGTGAAAGTACCGTAGAATTCCAATAGTCCAGTCAACGAGGCATAATGTGGTCCGAAAAATCAAATCAAGAACTGAATTTGGCGCATTTGAAAGAAGATGATTGTCGGCGACGAGACCCACGCAACGACAAGGGGTGCAAGTAGTGGGAGGGCCTTTGCCGTTGAACAGTGTGATTTAAATGACAAGACGTGTTTTCTAATCAGAGTGCCAGTGATTGTGTTGTGTATATATTAGATTCTTATTAGATTATCTTGTACGTTCTTTTAGTTTCTAATTCGATAAGTTTTTTAGTGGAAAACTGTAAAAGCCGTAATACTTAGATTATTACGTAACTTGAAAACTCACGCTCTTTGTTTATGTATGTTTTTCAATTAAAGATATTTAAAATATTGATTGTGTTTCATTACAAAAATAGATTCAAAGTTGTTTCATGAAGATCGGTCCTGTAGTTTTCAAGTTATTGCAAAAAGTGAAATTAAACTTTCCAATCTTGTATTGTCATCAGAACATAATATTCATTGCTTTGTATTGTCATCAGAACTCAGAGACATCCAAAATTTCAGCCTGCTAGCTTATCGGGAATTGCCTCAAAATTGAGTTGCAAAAGTTCAACTGGAACGACAAGGGTAAACAAACGAAAAGTGAGTTTTTTATATGCCAAAATCATCGAATTAGTCCTCCCACACCGGATAGGGCTGTCAAACTTATTCTGACTTAAATCCACGGAGTCCTTCAACAGCCCTATATGTTCCAGAGCCACGGTTACTCGTTAGTCCTGCGACCTCGGCAGGCAGTAAGTTACGTTGCGTGTTACGCTACGTCGATATCTGCAGCATCTATCAATTTATCAACAGATATCCCTTGTAATTTCCAAAGCTCGCGTTAATGTGTATAGCATTTAGAAAATAATATCAACTATCTGAATAAATCACTCATAGAATCTTCTTTTTTATGCGTGTGCCAACCCTATCAGCGACAAGAGGCTTGAAGTAAACAGCAGCGTCTAGCTACACTAGGTACACAATTATCGGGACATAGGTATTTGTCACAACTTAAATACTAATCTATACTAAACTGTTTAGTCCTTAGTCAAGCTATATCCTACTTACTATTATAAAGGCGAAAGTTTGTAAGTATGGATGTATGGATGTTTGTTACTCTTTCACGCAAAAACCACTGAACGGATTTGGCTAAAATTTGGTACACAGATAGTTTATAACCTGGATTAACACATAGGATAGTTTTTATCACGATTTTATGTTCCCGTGGGATAATTTTCGAGTTGAAGCGGATGAAGCCGCTGGCAACAGCTAGTAATTAATAAAGATATTATGGCAATTTGAATTGCTTGACTTGTCTGTTTATGGTGCTAGTACACAATTGCCAAAACTTGATCAAAGTTTACATTATCTGTTAATTTTTTATTAAAAGTTTATCTGTTAAAGCATAAAGTTATATCACATCTGTAAACCTAGAAGGGTTAGGCTGAGGGTTATACGTGGTTATACCTCGTATTACAGGCTTATTATAACATCATTATTTTTACAGTTATTCTTAAAATCGTGTAAGTAAGCCGAACAAAACTTCATATATATTTTTTTCGAAATTACTGAACCGCACTCATAATAAATCTTCTTCGATATGTCTATCTCTGTGTTATAAAAAACTTTAAAACAAAAAAGTACCGACTTCAAAAACAAAGACAAAAAGTTTAACATAACTTTTCTTTCGGAAGTGGCTTTGTTTGTTTAATTCATTGACAAGTTATTTTAAACTTTTTTTGTATTATTTTGTTTATGTAGTCGGTACTTTTTTAGTTTTTATTTTACCCTTTTTAGTTACATAGTTCAGTTTAAATAGGTGAATAAATATGATAAAAAAAAATGAAGCGGTACAAAGTTAGGCGGATCAGCTAGTAAATCATAAAATTTCCACACGGAAATTAACAGATCTGTTAACAAGTCACAAAATGAAAGTGACACATACACTACAACTACGCTTTAAAATCTAAAATTATAAACTAGCAGTAATTATGATATTATTTGTAATTTAAACGTTAAGGCAATGAATCATTTTTATGACTAACAAACGTTGAGCGACTGAAAATTTTACGCAGTATTGAAATAATAAAAGTGGGTCACACTTTGCATACTTAATTAGTTTCGAAATGATGGTTCCGTAGATAAATTTTATCGATTTTTCTGAACATTTTTGCTTTTATGAGCAGATGGTATGCGAAACACATTTTACGGTACCCAGAAATGCTAACTTTTGGATGGATAGATGTTTGTTTCTTAAATGCGTTAATAAATGGCTGGGCAGATTTCCATACAATTTGATACAGAAATGAGTTTTTAGTCTAGAATACATTTTATCCTGATTTTATGATCCTGTGGGATAATTTTCGACCCACATGCGGCAAAGCTATATCATAATAAGATTGTCATTTCGTCGCAACTCTTGATAAATTAAACTAAAAGAAATCAACGAGTTGAGGCACAACTTGGAATGTTAAAATTACAAAGGAGAAATATTGTGTCCTGACTAACTGAAACACTTCCTTTCATTAATAACCAGAAACACTACTTACATTGTAGTAATAGCTAAAGATAAAACTTCAACTAATAAAACTAACAACACCATCGATTGAAAACCAAAAACTCATCAAACACCCGAAATCAATTAACAAAATCATTTTCCCAACCGAACCCTAATTTGTCTGTCCGTCTGTCTGAACAATAACTCCTTAATTGCTGCGTCGTAATTAACCAGACGATGAGTCAGTGCACTTTCATAGTCTTTGTTGTGGAGTACTCGTGAGGGCAATACGGAAGTCACAAAGGGTTTAGTGCTAGAAATGTAGAAGTCAATTATGTGGGACCTTGAGCCCTTATTTGAATAAAAGGAAGTATTTTTGATGTTTATGACTACGTTTCTGTTACATGACTTGATATTTTATGTAAATAATTTAGTTTGTTATTGTTGAAAGTTTCAATAATAATTCAAGTAATATGATTGCATGTTATTTACGGTTCTATGTATTTATGGTGGAAATTAAGGCTTTTTATTTTAATTGTACGTAAGTATTTTCAATGACATGATTAGAGCAGAGGCTGCGCTAAGTGTCACGGTTTCAATTGCCCCAGGTAGCAAATTAATATTTGTTCGATCTACAAGTAGTTGTTGCTTAGCTTAAATGTTTCATTCAAGATTTAGGAATTTTATTATTAGTATGTGCCAAAGTTTTTACAATTAAAAAAAACACAGTTATTGGATAAAACTTTCAGACTAACTTTCAGACTTGCAAACGTTGAAAAAAAACTAGTAATTCAGGAGGCAATAATTGTGGTTGGCAATAGGTTTGTGCGGTGGATTACAACCCACTTTCATAGAAAGATGAGGTCTGTGTCCCAGTAGTGGGGGAAACTTAACGGGCTGAAGTAGACTGGTTACATTATAAAGTTGTTAAACGTATCCCTACACGATTCTCAATCATCATGATGAGACGATTATGAACTGAAACGTAAATAACGTTTGTATCTTCTGAAAGAAGTACGTAAGTAGTTTGCTAGACCTAGGATACTGATGGTTGGTCCACTGGGTGTGTTTCTTAAGGACTTTAAGGTGGGGTGCTATGACAGGAAACGTCGACGTGCGCCCGTGGACTGGAGTTCCCTCTCGGATACGTCCGGGGGGAAGACCAGTTTTTCGGGCCGGTGCACCCTGGGGTGCGGGCAAAAACCCTTTCTTAGGCACTGCGTGCGTAAGGGGTCTCTTTGCCCGTATGCGAATAGCCTGTCGTGTGGACGCTCCAACGCGTGTCCCTGTATGTCGCTGTATAGTCGCTTTTTAAAACATACTTACAAAATGATCCGTCACTTCCAAGAATAGAATATAAAGTACATCATTTATCATCATTTCAGCCTATTGCTTGACATAGGCCTCCTCCAAGGAGTGCTACAGAGCACGATCTCTCGTTTTTTTCATCCAGCCAGCTATACAGCTAGCCAGTATCTATGTCTAAGTCTATGTCTAATAGTCTATGTCTAAGTTTCTTAAACAAATCCTCATCAAACTTCTTTCATATTCTAGTCGACCAAACTCTATTAAACGAACGATAAAATGGTATTAGGATGCAAATCACATAAAGTACAGCACGGTGTTCATAATGATGATGTGGTAAGTGAAGTGTGTGGCAGGTCGTCTGGACAGCCGCCGCCGGGGTGAACGGCTAGTGTAGGCCCCGTCGGGTCACTCACACGTCTGTCGTACACACGGGGAAAAGGGATGGCGAGCTTGTCAGCGTCTGTGTTGGAGAGGGAAGAATTAGTTAGACTGCCTTAAAAAGAGACAGAACTATTAAAGAAAATACCTCCTTGAACGTATGGAAGCCTAGTACATTTTGTTAAGATTAGGAGGGAAGAAACGCCTGGGTGTCCCCACTGTGAAGATCGCCCGGAGGACACGGTGGAGCATACGGTGCAGGACTGCCCCGCTTGGGCAGAGCACCGCCGTGTCCTCACGGCGGCGATACGCGGAGACCTTTCGCGCCCGTCATTGTCCCGGTCGCCTCCTTCTGCGAAGCACAGCACAATGACCCCCCTTTAGAGGGCCAATGCCTGCCGGGCGCGGCTCCGGTACATAAAGGGCTACTGAAGGACACCATGTATTTTAGTCAGTACAAGTCTGACAGTCCCTTCCACCCTGCCCAGGGTCGGAGGAGTCAATAGATGATTTTACCACGTTGAAAAAAGAGCAACCCCTATTTAAATTAAAAAAAAAACAAAGCACCAAGCTTCTAACAAGTTTGAGCCAGCAGTTGGTTCGCCATGCTCCGCAACAGTACATTCCAACCAGCCACCGAAACTGCCAGACAGACAAATGAATTCACAAGTTCCTGAAACTTGCTTGTAGTTTTGTGATAGACTTAGCACGTCTAAGCCATCTAAAAGTATCAACTGGAGTATGTCACTCGAGGTAACTTTATCAATCAACTCGACGCAAGTTCCGAGTGGATCTCGCGTTTCGGGTATTAACGTAGAGATATTAGTTGTGGAGATAATACTTATTTTGTTTCAAACAACAATGTTGTATATTTTTGATCCATAGCTTGCAACTGTCGAGTTTTGTATGTTAAGCTGTTCACTTCACGTATGTGTAAACTTCATGGTTTAAAGAATTTTGAGGTGTAGGTAGTTTAATAGTTTTAGATTCTATAAAATCACTTTTTCGCATCAGGTCTGGAGGTCAAATTAACAAGGCCGGGCTGTAATTGAAATACTTCTCTTTGCTAATAATATTGAACTGATTGTATAATCGCAAACAGAACATTTAACATTTGTAAAATGTATTGCATTTTGTAAAATGTGAACGGAACTGTCTCCTGAGATACAGGATAACAACTTAGTTCAGGAGGCAGGGCTTTCATGGAACTGTTTTTTTTTAACCTCTATCCCTCACAATCATTTTTTTTTCTGTATCGTGGGCCTGTAACATATAAACTATAACATACACAAACACCCAGACCCGAAACAACTACTTGCAGGTCATACAAATATTTTTTTCGTGATGAAATCAAACCCTGAAATCGAACGCTATGCAGCAATGGATGGCTTAGCCACTCTTCAATAAAGCATTTCGATAACTTAGTAGGTATAGTGAAAAAATTAAATAATAACCGAAATAATAAAGTTGATAACAAAATTGCCTATTTTGTTATCAACTTTATTATTTTGGTTGCAAAGTTTAAAATCAAAACCTGGTTAGTGGGAGGTAATTAACTCCTCTTTTCACTGACGTATTGGAACTTTACGTGTTACTCACACTCCTGAAAACTATGTGTGTATTCTAGTTATAGTATAGTAGTATCTAGCGGCATTTTAAATACAGATCTTTAACCCTATTCTATAAGAACCCGTCATGAAAATTCTTAGGAAGAGGCTGAAACACATGATTAACTTATACTCAAGCAAAGACAGTGCACATAATTAGTTCAGACATAGGCATCTAAAGAGCTCAAAACGGGCAATATTAAATACAATTATAGTAGCATATGAAACGCAATAATAACATTATATTAATGCAATAAAACCAAATAGCTCACGAGAACTTGGCATTTTGTACACAAACAACAATTTCTTGGAAGTGACTCTTTGACAGGTTATCAGTATTACTTTTTTTATACTTTATAGGGTCCAGAAGATCGACTATGGTTTGCGATGTATAGTCAGTCAAAGCGACATCTGTGCTGCCATTCATTATTGCATCCATTCATTCGTCTGTGATGATAGTGTAGTGATAGCCAATAATTGGGCGATAACACGAAGTATTTGGTAAACAACCTATGAATGACAAAAGTAGTGGGCCCTGCGTCACGATGGATCCATGATTTAGTTAGACATGAAAAAGTTAACTCACAGTGGATGAATGCAGACTGCTAGACTGCAGGATGGTAGGCGGTTGCTCGGGGAGGCTCTACGTTCAGAAGTCGACGACAATTGGCTGAAATAGACTACCATAAACACAGGCTGCAATCGCATAATAATTTTCTTTTTTTTAGAAGATTTTTTCAGAACTGAAAAGGTCGAGGTAGGTTATACTGGGTCCAAAAAAAAAACAGACCTCAATATATTTTTTCGTGACCGAATCCGGTTGCCGAAGACAATTTACTGGCGGTAAACATTGTCACATCCATCCTCCTTACATCTTTGTAAGTTTAATTTTATGAGGCGAATAAACATGCGCGCGAGTTTCCGTATTTAATGCGAACACCCCAAGGTTGCGCTGACGCACGCCGATGCGCTTGTTTTGATATTAAACGCAACACATACATACACACAGTTTTGTGCTAAAGTGTTTCAGTTTAAATTATGTGACACTTTGAATTGGCGCTGAGTATACCAACAGAGTAACAAATATTCCATTATGTTGTGCGCTGTAAAAGTTTATTCTCGTTTAATTTAATTGTGTCCCCAATAATTGATTATTTTGTATTTTATCTGTAGGTGGGTGAGCTGTGCACGTTACTTAATTTTTTCCGCATTTTATGCATGCATTTCCTCTTCAATCATTTTTTGTTTTTGCGCATTTTTTAAAACATCCCAGAGTCAAATAAAAAATAGACAGAGTAGTATTAAAAAAAACTTCTACTTTTTTTATTCATCATCATCATCAGCCGGAAGACGTCCACTGCTGAACATAGGCCTCCCCCTTAGGCCGCCACGCCGAACGACAATTCGCACCTTGCATCCATCGGTTGCCCGTTTTTTATTAGCTAACGTTATTCGGAGAGCACTGAAATAAATACCAATGGTTACAAGAGACGAATTAGAGGAATTTATAAAGGAATTAATATGACAATTATGGCTAAAAAGCATAAAATTAGCATGGATGAAGAGGGCATGCTGCGTCTGAAACATTTTCTTCTGAGTTTTATAATAGTCATGGCCCAGGCTGTCGGATACAATATAGAAAAATACATTTTTTACGTAGATCTGTTACAGACACTTTTGAACTGACAAAATACAAAAAAAGAACAAAATATGGAGCCTCAGTTCTAGTCGCTAGAAAAAATTTTGTAATTGCTCATTTCACAGCGTCGATCTTGATGGACCCTACTAAATTATCTGGTCATCATTATTGAGAGTAACACTCGTCACCTTGACTTAAATCAGTCATTTTTAACTTTAACCTAAAGAGAAACTACCACATGCAATTTCATCGCAAAAACCAGCAGTTATTTATAATGACCTGTCGTAATGATGACTGTATGAATGTTAAACATTTTTTATAAGTCATTATATTTATGCAACCACTAAAAGTATGGTTAATAAATTAACTTCGTTGGCCGATCGAGTCGATGATCCATTCGATTATGAAGGAAAAGAACAGTAGGCTAATTTGAAAAATTAGAATCTGAAAAATTCGCCAATAACTTTTTTTTTCCTATGGTTTACAGGTTTGCTGCACTAAAATGAAATAAAATGTTTTTCAATTACTTTCATTTGGTATATAGTGACGTTTTGCCCATTTTTCAAATCGTTTTTACTGTATTTTATTTAACTTCGTTTTCCTTTTGGTGTGAAATGAAATGAGTCGACGGCCCTCGAATTTTATTTATCAACTAGCTGACCCGTGCCCACTTCGTTGGGCATTAATATTTTAACTTGTGATCAAATTATGAGTGTGGTTCGGTTAATACTTAGTGCTGTTTTTTATGTGGTAAAGTCATCAAATGAGTCCTCCTCCTCTTACTGACTAAAATCCACCCGTGTTCCTTCCTATATATCCCTTTTCGTTCCGGGGCCACGGTATCCTGGGTTAAGAAAAAACCCGCGACCCCAGAGGGACATCCGAGAGGGAACTCCAGTCCACGGGCGCACGTGGAGGTTTCCTGACATAGCACCCCAGTACTTAGTGCTATGTTTTTTTTTTCCTGTCTGCCAAAAGGAGGGTTTTGTTCATACGTAATTGCACAACGCCATCTATAGGTAAATAGATAAAACGTCCGTACAAAGAGTGTTCTAACGCGGTTCGTGAATGGACAGCGTCATTTTGCGATTTAGTAATTTTATGTTATCTTCGAAACTATTTAACCGATTGACATACTTTCTTGTGAAAATCATATCGCTATGATGTTATTGTGATCATAATAATATTTTTTTCGATAAGGTTTAGTGTTTTGTTGTGTAAAAAATCGTCCAATAGGCAAGTACATCGAAAATAACTTTTTTTCCTCACAAAAGCTGCTATATCTGCTTAAATCATATAAAATAAAAATACGGTTTCGCGGACTTTATTGTAGAACTATTTAAAGCGGACATTTTTGCCATACATTGTTTTCAATTATATGTATACAACTGTTAAGGCAGCGCATGCTAATAACTGTGTTGGAAGAGCAATTTTTTACCGCCCGGTTAGACAAAAATTGAATTATTTCGGCTAATATGCATGACATCTTTATAATTTATAGCCTATAGCACTTACGGATAAATTAGCTATCTACCAGTGGAACAATTTTTAAAATCGGTTCATTACTTCCGGAGATTACCCCCTACATACAAACTTACAAACCTACAAACTTACAAACAAATTTTACCTCTTTATAATATTAGTATAGATAGGATAACATTTCATTTGAGAAACCGATCACTTTTGATTTTCTTCGTAGAATGTTAAATTGAGTAGGTAATAGCCTAGAAAACTGGTACTTCTGCTTCCCCCCTGCCATATAGCCGCCGCCACGCACAATCGCACCACTGAAGCTGCGCGTGGGCAGCATACAAACGCATCGCTCTCTTCCGCGTATGACTCCGCTCATTTCGCTTATTATAATAACACTCATAAAAGCTACATAAACGATGGTTCCATTGCCTTTTTGTTTACATTATTTTCATTATGGAGATATGGAAATTTTCTGAGTTTTTAAATATTTGGGAAATGTTTTTTGATCATCATCTGTCTAGTTTTGTCTCGAATATATTACATTAGATTCGCCTATCACTCAAGCAGGACACGCCCGAATAACTTAGATTTAAATCAATCTACGGAATTAAAACGAAATACTTTTCATAACATTTACAGCTTTACTAAAAAAACTTAAACATACGGCTTTATTGCAAAACGTGGTTTAACTTAGACCAAGCTTTAAATCAAAAATGATTTTTTGAATTTCAAACTTTATTTCTACTGTCGTAAAGTTATTAATACAAAAACCGAGTTTAGATCCCGGTCTAAGTTGTCAATGTGCATTTTAGAATTTTATAGCAGTTGGAATAAAGTTCAAAATTCAAAAATTGATTTTACATTTAAAGCTTGGTCTAAGTTAAACCACGTTTTGTAATAAAGTCGATTCTGTTGAACACTTGTCTAAAAAAAGTGTGACTGCAAAACGGACCTTATTTCAACGTCATAATCTAACTTTTTTTAGACAAGTGTTCAAGAGACTTTTAAAAGTTTTTGTGGTACCACGGTTTATGTCATGGGTTTCCCCAAAAAAGGTAACTTCTGATTCTATAATGTATGTAAGTTTGTTTGATATACAAAATTCAAAACTAAATGATAGTTTATTAATTTAGTTGAAAATTACTTTATGCTTCCTCTACAAGTTAGACTTCTAACATAATAGATTCTCTACAATAAAATCTAAAAGTTTCGTAATTAAAGGGTGACCACAACCGGTTAAAATTCGCGGAAAATTAACAGGACGGATCTAAAACCCTTCGGCTACCAATTGGTTTCACATTTGTTCCCCTTTGAGTGGCCCTTATATGAATACAAATTTCTATTACCGCTACCAAACAACACAAGACTCCTTGCGTCACTTAACATAAGGTTCAATTTTGACTATTTATGTGTTACAGAACTGCAGTGAGGCTGGTAATTTCTCTTATACAGGCTGTATTGACAAACGTCCTGTAAAATGAAAGCCTAATTTTATTATGTAGCTATTACTTTGTGAATATTGTATGAGTACATTGTGGGGATATGTTTTGGTATATGCTTTATTAGAGTTTATGAGGATTTAATCTGTGTTTCCTGATTTTACCTTTAAGATCTCTAAGTCGAGACTGGAGTGATTACTTCTAGGCAAGTGTACTTCATCGTCGATCATCATCATCTGCCTAGCCTTTTCCCTTATATTAGGGTCGGCTTCCAGTCGAACCAGATGCAGCTGAATATCAGTATTTTACATGGAGCGACTGCCTATCGGACCTCCACAACCCAGTAACTGTGTAATACGATAGATACTCCATGGTAAGACTAGTTGTCAGACTTTAGAGCTTCTGATTAACATTAACGACTGTCAAAGATCTATAAATGACAGCATATTATAATTTCATTCTGTTTTTAAACTTTGCCCTACTCTAGTTAAATGCGAAAGTTTGTGAGGATGGATGGAAAACTACTGAATGGATTTGGATGTTTAGTACACAGAAAGTGTATAACCTAGATTACCATAAATAAGATATATTTTATCCCAAAATTAAGTCCCCGTAGGATAATTTTGGAGTCAAACGCGGACAACAGCCAGTATAATCTAAACATTTCTGCCTGAATATCAATGACTATACAATGAGGACTCTACCTTTTCCGTTATGTTAACGCTCTATCGATTTAAAAAAAGAATGACCTAGATCCACCCTTTTTCCTTCAATTGCCCTGCGCCTGTATTTAGAAATTCCCACGCACAAATCAAAAAACATCCTGTTTTTTCATATTTTTTTCGAATTTTTTCCAACATCCAAACAAAACGAATTCACAACATTATTTTAGGATATCAATATGCGAACAGGTCGGAGTTATTTCGAACGCATATACATACATATGTATGCATTCGACACAGGTCGCGAATGCTCGTTTCAGTCCCCCAAAAATATAGGTTTTTAGGCTGTGTCGCGGCGTTGCAATATTTTTGTAACGTTTCGCAATACCTATTTATTTAGCATGTCGACGGTCCCTACGTACAAACGGACATGTCGAAAATGTCATTTTTTTTTTATTGCACAGTTCGCTTTAGATTTTTAAGACGCACATATCTGTATATTTATTTTTTTCTTATGTTACTTATTTAACGAGATTTACCAATCGTATATGAGGACAAGTATTATATTTACAACGAATAAGTAACGTAGATGCAGACATCTACACATAACGCTTTGTACGGTGTTTTAAATTGCGCGCAAACGCGGTCATGTCTGACATAACGTCATTTACGGCGGGGGTTTCTCAATAGGGCGTGTACATGTCCTTATTGTATGTTTAGATGCTAAGAAGATTGTTAATTACCAATAAACAATTTCGCTTCGGTGACCTATTTGGGAATTTGTCTTTGCAATTGTACGATGTTATGACGAATAACTACCGAAAATAAACGTTTGACATAATTTATGTCATGCACGCCACCGTCCGAGAAAATCGATCCGACACAGTCATTATCTCTAGGTGTTCTTGTCTGACTAATTCAAATTCAATTTCATTTATTTCAATCAATTTCAGATCACACACCAATATCAAAATTCAATTAATGGAGAATATTTGCATAGACACAACCTCGTTTCCAGGATTATCCACCAGCAACTTGCGCAACTGGAAAAAGTACAACCTTGAGATATCAGAAGTGCCGTAATATAAGTATGCGCCTGACCCTGTCGGTCGCGGCACTAACGAGCTACCGTGACCCCGGAACGCAAAAGGCTTTTGAAGGACACCGTGGATTTTAGTCAGTACAAGTCTGACAGTTCCTTCTGCCCTGCCCTGGGTTCCGAGGACTCGTTTGATGATTCTACTATGTCAAAAAAAATATATGCACCTGACTCAGTTCGCGAAGATGGCAATTTCGTTGTATTGGGATCGACCTGTCATCACTGACAGAACTATTGTTGCCAAAAAGCATGACATTGTGGTGATAGATCGATCGGAACGTCCGTTACGCAATGTTTTGTTTGTTTATATATCGTATCCGTGTGACTAGAACCTCGTGAAGGCAGAAAAAGATAAATATTCAAGTATCTTGATCTGGCTCGCGAGGTTGTTGGCATATGGAAAGTGAACAGCAGTCATTGTGCCGATAGTCGTGTCGGCTAATGGCTTAATTGCCTAGAACCTTGACCAACATCTAAGGAGGCCCTCGCTTGGCCAAGCGTCTGATTCAGAAGGCAGTAATTCTGGACACAGCGCGCATCTTTAGGAAGTTCGTCTCTCAAGAGCCCTGACCACCGGTAGCCCGAACCTTATTCCGGTGCTTGTGGACTACTATCTTTGAGGAGTGACTGAAGACGCGCCACGGCGGCAGCGTCCGCCGCTAACGCTAACCTAACGCCTTGTGCGGAACGCCCGGAGAACACGGTCGAGCATACGGTGGATCTGCCCCGCTTAGGCAGAGACCGCCGTGTCTTCACGAAGCTGATAGGTGGCGGCAACCTCTCGCACCCGGCATTCAACCTGACAATCCCAGCCGCCGCGGGAGACGCCCATGGCAAGGCGAATCACAAGGCGATTTCCGGCCACCGTAGACACGGGCGGATGGCGAGTAATGGGTGACTCGCCGTTCGATGATGGGCCATGCCTGGATCGACGGAGCGTCGTGTTCCATGCGCGCCTCAAAGAGCTATCAGTAATCTGACGGGACCCCCATAGAGGACCATAGCCTGCCGGGGTCGTGGGACTATTTTATGAGGTAACCATGACCCTGGAACGTTAAGGGCCATTGAAAGAACACCGTGGATTTTACTCAGTATAAGTCTGTCAATCCCTTTCGCTCCACCCAGTGGGTGGGAGGACTCATTTGAAGAATATACCACGTTTAAAAAATTGACATGTCTTTATTTACATTGCAAGAACTATAGACACTTCGAATGAATGAAACCGCGTATAAAGCGATATGTCTTCTTCGATGTATATTTTATAACCAACGGTGGTGATTTTAAGATGTTTAACTTATACGTTTGAAAACTATAACATTGTTCGACGTTTTCATAAAACGTCTTATTTAAATTCTATGTTATAAACTGATTTCTTCTTTCCTACGTATAAAAAGTTATCTAAGACATGTCCGACATTCTTTTATTTTAATATCAGCGTAGAAACAGTCATCTATCAGTTTTTCTAAGAAAATGAAAACAAAGAAAACATGTATCAATACCATTATAAAGTTCCTAAAGCTAATAAAACATTATAGAAAAAATAAATTCAAAATTGTACATAGAATTATTTCTAGAGCGATTTGAACATTAAAATCGCTCTCCTGAAAACCTCGGTTTTTGACATGTCCGTTTGTACGTAGGGACCGTCGATGTGACTTGTTTCGTAATATTGATTTTGCATAACGTTTTGCATTGTTACATATGGAATGGAACGAATGTTTTGTTTCTAAATTTTAGAAATGTTTGTTTTGTTTAACTGTTTGACTGATTTTTTAGGGTTTGTCTCCACGGATCCCGGTATCAGATTGAAGTCTCCACGGATCACGGCGAGTTGTTTCCACCGATACCGTGATCCGTTTCCAACACAAAAAATAAAAAAAAATGTAGCCACCGATCACGGTATCCGTGGCTACAAGATATAAATTATATTATTTTTGGAAACTGATCTCGGTGTGCAGATACAAGAAATAGAGTTAAATATTTTATGTATTTGATCACAGTATCCATTCAGTTATTGGGTCATAGCACACTAGCTGACCCGTGCCACTTCGTTGTGCGGTAAACATTTTAACTTGTGATGAAAATATGAGTGTCGTTCGGTAGTACTGAGTGCTATAATTTATTTCCTGAATGCTAAAAGGAGGGTTTTGTTTTTATTGATATTCCGATTACGTGCTCTGACTGTAACTGCCCGCTGTCTTTCTGTTGCTAGGCGCTGTGCACGTTCAGTGCTAGATTCCCGAGCACGGGCCTACGATGTTCTCGCTCTTTGGTTGGCAAGCCGCTGCGAGCGCTCGGAGCTAGATTCCCCAGCGCGTGCTTGTGAAATATTTTCTCTATTCCTCGAGAACTCGAGAGCCGCTGATGATTTTCAAAGAGCAGGCTCTTCCGTACGTCGTACTCGAGCTGCTCTTGTCTGGAATATCTGACGGAAAAGTTGTGATTTCCTTTTAGGCATGATAAACAATCGCTGAAACTGTCCGATATCCGAAAAACAGAAATACCACAGCTTCGAACTCGAAGAATGAGAACGAAGTATTACCTATTTGTGTTTTAAGAAATCGAGCAACCAAACGATTTTAAATACCAACAACATCCAACCAACAGCGTACAACTCACCTACCTAACGACATAATAAGTTAAATAATAACTGGAGAGGGTCATTATTCCGCGGAAAATCTTAATCAAATCTATCGGTAGTTGAGGGTTGTTTATGTCATTTTATTTCAGTTTTACTCGATAGATTCCTTAGAGTTTGGTATTATTTTCGATATTCAAGACATATAAAATGCTTTTCTACAGTTTCTTTTCTTCCAGTCAGTTATCACTTTGGGCGGCCCCCCCGAGGCTCCCGCTTTGCTCGGGGTTAAAAAAATCCTTTATTTTAATGAAAAATACATCGTTGAGTTCCGACATCCACGCCAACGAAGTCGCGAGCACTGCTAGTGTATAATAATATTATTTGTGATATGTTTTCTGTGATGATATAAAACGTGTTAATAATTTTAATACTACAATTAAACATTGGTGAGAACTCTTCCACAGACACCAATTAAGCTTATTTCTTGATCAATATAAGACTTAAAAAATACAATTGATTTGGGAAATTAAATTAGTAAAAATAAAATCGAATTGGAAAAATATTGAATTCTATTTCTTGTATCTGCACACCGAGATCAGTTTCCAAAAATAATATAATTTATATCTTGTAGCCACGGATACCGTGATCGGTGGCTACATTTTTTTTTATTTTTTGTGTTGGAAACGGATCACGGTATCGGTGGAAACAACTCGCCGTGATCCGTGGAGACTTCAATCTGATACCGGGATCCGTGGAGACAAACCCTAATTTATATCTTGTAGCCACGGATACCGTGATCGGTGGCTACATTTTTTTTTATTTTTTGTGTTGGAAACGGATCACGGTATCGGTGGAAACAACTCGCCGTGATCCGTGGAGACTTCAATCTGATACCGGGATCCGTGGAGACAAACCCATTTTTTAGGTGCTTCTGACTCTTTGGACGGATTATTAATGTGTAAATATACACCGTGACTTTTTAGTCGTCTTACAAAAGCAGCCCAGTTCATGTACCCAATTACTAGAACACGTTTATAATAAAAAAATTGGTATCTAAGAGATTTGAAATTTTTTAAAATAAAATTTTAATTCGTTAATATGACGCAAGGTTTAGATACAAACACCCTTGTCTCATAGAAAATGGAGATGGAATGATCTGCCCGACTATTGCACTGGGTAGGTATACTTTACAGCTTGATACGTAAACATTTTAACAGGATGTTTCAGATTTCTAATGAACCTATTTATTAAAAATAAAAATTATTATTAACGATAAAAAAAAAAAAAACTTGCCTAGAGGTATTTTAGGTCGGATACATTAAGTGGACCCTTTTTGTAAGACGACTAAAAAGTCACGGTGTATATGCTTCTAAATTGTTATCCAGATAATTCACATAGTTTTTGGAAATACATAGTTACCGGTAACCTAGGCATGGCCCTTCTCCACATTAAACAAAAACCTAGACTTTGTAGGTCACAACTTTTTTCTGCGATCCCTCTGTAACGAAACTCGACTCCACTTGTCGTGCTAAGTGTTATACCATTGAAATATAGTATTCAAAATAATAGTTAGGTTTCCACTTGCAATTAAACATACTACGGCGGTAAAGAGAAATATCAAGTACTTAATGTATGTTTCAACTGGCCTTTATAGTGCTTTTAAGGACGCTGTGCTTTTAAACCACTCTTCTGGGCTGACCACCCTTTAATACCAGAAGTGGTTACTTTGTATGACTAATGTGACCTACGGCTCAGTCGAAAGAGTAGTAGCCATGTCAAAGGCACTATTCACATGCATCAAATTGCTCATATACTTGTACAGTTTTAAGTTTGAAGTGTTACAACTGATGTACAGACATCAACCTATTATTATCTGTCAAATCTTCTTTGTTCTTTAATAGATTTTCAACCTTATCACAATAGTGGAAGATTAATTGTTCCGTTGGTAAAATATGACAGTTTGGGGTAGATTGACCTGCTGGCGTCTGTACGGATTTTACAACGTTAAATTAAAGAGTTATTTATATTGGTTTAGGCGCATTTGGGCTAATTCTCATTTGGGCAACCGACTCCATAATGGACAACTTCTCATTTGGGCTACTTCTCATTTGGGCTAATTCTCATTTGGGCTACTTCTCATTTGGGCTAATTCTCATTTCGGCTAATTCTCATGTGGGCTACTTCTCATTTGGGCTAATTCTCATATGGGCTACTTCTCATTTGGGCTACTTCTCAAAATTTGGGGATGTTTATTAAAATAAGTACTGTCTTTATCTATATAAACATGTCTTTATAGAGAATCAAGATTAATTGAACAATGTAATAGGTAAGTCTACAATGTTAAAAGTATTACTTCCTACAATATTACTTTAGTCTGGTTTGAAATTAACATTTATTTATAACATACACAAATCAATAGTTAAAGGATAGGTAAAAATTACTAGGTGTCACTTCTTGTAATTTCTTTAATTTCAATAAAATCAAAATAAATCCACACAATAATCAACTAACAATATTAATTAGGTATAACTTTATAAATAAGCACTAGCACTCCGCCCGCGACTTCTTTCGCGTGATTTTCGAACTTTGCTTTTGTGAATTTCTACTCCCAGCCACCCTAAGTACGTAAGGGATACTTTTCGAAAATCTAATCAATATTCAACAAAAATTCTATCTACCCGTAGTATCCCGTCTTGAGTGGTGCCTACGTCTTAAAAATAGCCCCAATGCATATAATATTGGGATTCCATCCATAACAACCCCAAATCTACTAATCAGGGGTCAAATTTCCCTTCTGAATCAGGCCGGGCACGGATGTTTCGGGAGGTTCCTTTGTCGTATGGGGAAGTAAGAAACGCCTGGGTGTCACCACTGCGAGGATCACCCAGAGGACACGATGGAGCATACGGTACAGGACTGCCCCGCTTAGGCAGAGCACCGCCGTGTCCTCAAAACCCCTCGCGCCCGGCCCTGGTCGAGGCCATGCTGCGGGGCGAGACGGAATGGGAAGCGGTCGCCTCCTTCTGCGAAGCAAGAAGCTTCTTGCAAATTAGCAAAAGAGGAGGCAGAACGCGTGAGGGAGAGGACAGCGTCCACCTCACGACCCACCCGCCGCGGGAGACGTCCATGGCAACGGACGTCACAAGACGATCTCCGGCCACCGTAGGCGAGGGCATACGGGCGGCGAGTAATGGGTGGCTCGCCATGCGATCATGGACCATGCCCGGGTCGACGGCGCGTTGTGATCCACGCGCGCCTCAAAGAGCTGTTAAAACTTAATATTTTGAAGTTCGGGTTGCCTGCTGTGGTTATTCAGACTTTGTTGTATTGCTTACTGTTAGTACTGTCCTATCCGCCAGATGGTCTTCGCTGAGTTCACCTTACATCAATCCCGTCTTAACTATAACTTACGTCTTGAGACTCCCAGCACTTGTAGTAACAAAGTTCCACACAAACTATTAACCACAGAAAAACCCCCTATAGAACGAATTTCGTAAAATTGCGTCTTAGTGACCTATGTCCTATGAAACCCTTATGAATAACCCCTATGAAAAATTTGAAACTCCTAGCATTAGCTACCAATAAAGTTTAATTTGTAAACTATCAACACCAAAAACAATAATCTCTTTAAAGACATGTTTATATAGATAAAGACAGTACTTAATTTAATAAACATCCCCAAATTTTGAGAAGTAGCCCAAATGAGAAGTAGCCCAAATGAGAATTAGCCCAAATGAGAAGTAGCCCAAATGAGAATTAGCCCAGATGAGAATTAGCCCAAATGAGAAGTAGCCTAAATGAGAATTAGCCCAAATAAGAAGTAGCCCAAATGAGAAGTAGTCCATTATGGAGTCGGTTGCCCAAATGAGAATTAGCCCAAATGCGCCTAAACCTTTATATTATCTTAAGGTGTCCTTTTATTCAGTTTAAACAAAAACTTACTAGATAAAAATAAATAAGTAATAAAGTAATTCCATGTCAAGTATGCTGTCCTTCAGTCACGGTACTTATTAATTCCCGTGGCGTTTGAGACATGACGTGCTTGGGGGAGAGAGGTAGAGTTTTTCTGGGTTTGAACCATCGCCTCGGATGGTTTCTGGTGCAGAGACTTCCAATTGCCATTCAACGTGGTAACGCTGCTAGTATTCTGGCGTCTTGGCGGCGTTCCGGGGTAGTCTGTGCGATTATGACAGTTTTGGTTCCTTCAACTGGCTGCCAGTCTTTGGGGATAAGACCGGGTAGGTGTGGGATAATTTGCATTATAGCTAGGTATTTACAGTTGACATAAGTTAATTCAAGGCAAGGGTGCTACACCGCCAACCACATCATCGGTTACCATCAGGAGAGACGACGCTCAAATGCAAGAATACCGCTAAATAAATATAAAAACTACTAAATACCATACCCTTTTCAAATCATAACTCTCATTAAATACGGTAACACGTAATGTCAACTTTAATAAACAATTAAGTTCTCTCACTGTACATAAGTAAATAAACTAGCATGAAACAACCATGTAGTCTGTACAACATTCAAATCTAAGTGAAGTTGAAAACGATACGACCTGTGACCCTTTGGCCCCTCGTCAAACCCTGTCGTTTCAATTTGCCAAATAATTTACAACTCGCGTTGAAACGCGAATAGCTAATAATATTATCTGTGTATGCGATGTATTAGGTATTTTCATATTGTATACTTAGTATCTTGTTTTAATTTCAGCTTTGTAATATAAGTTAGAATATAATAGATTCGTTTCTTAGTACCTTCACACTATATTAGATCAGTTTATTCAATATTTAATTGAAATAATGGGGGTATTTGACAAATTTTCAATGGAAAGAAACATCGAAGCGCGAGCAGGATTTGAAACTGTGACCTCCGGAATCAGTACATCCGACGCTTTCTCCTACCGAGCCATCAATGGCTCCATTAGCAATCTTTGAAATTCGCGACGCATGCGTTAGTGCGTAAAATATTTGTAAAATTTGTAAATTCGCACTTATTGGGACAAACCCACCACACTATTCCCAAACCACTGCAACTCCTGAAAGCCAGAATCAACAGTAACAACCACCAGAAAAGCGCCGAGACAATGAAGCTCGACGTGGCCGTGCTCGAATGAATTTACCTGTCTTGGATCCTGCAACGAAATTAATCAGAAAAGAATAGTGGAGGTGTAGGAAAAATATGTTTCCACTTCCCTCTCTATGCAAGCAGGAGACAGAACAAAACAAGGTCAATAGGCACAAAGGGACATTACAAGTGGGAGAAGCCCAGTTGTTCAGCAAATATTTTACTTGTGTGACTAAATTGCATCAACAGTTTATCAACTGGTTATTCGAGGTTAAAAAATATCTTATTTAGCTTCAGATAACCTCATAAACATACCAAAACATAACACTAAGCAAATTATTCACTTGAGACCTGATCCAGACATATTGTCACAGTCGCCTACTTTCATTTTCGTTTGTCTGGCATCAGTTGAAGTCATCGGGGGAATTTGAAATGAGACGCATTTCTGGGTCGTTACTTTATCTTATTTTTTCGTTGTTTTGAAATTTAAGATATCAATGACCTCCAGAGGCGAGTTTCAGGAGTCATTATCATGATTAGCCTAATAGTAATTCACGGCAGAGTACAAGCCAACTCTGCTTGAAAAACACGTGGCGCCATAGACTGTCAAATTTTTAAATGAAAGCAGCGGTCATTTTTTGCGGCGGTGCTCTGCCCAAGTGGGGCAGTCCTGCACCGTATGCTCCACCGTGTCCTCTAGGCGATCTTCGCAGTGGTGACAACCGTGCGTTTCCTCCCTCCCTATCCGACACAGGTACCTCTCGAAACTTCCGTGTCCAGTGAGGACCTGCGTCATACGTTAGGTCAGGACGCCGTGGCATCTCTGTAGCCACTCCTCAAACAGGGGTCTTACCGCCGCGATTGTGGCGTGCCCGACATAACAAGGACTTAACAAACGTCTGAATTAAAGGTAAAAGAAACCGAAATGTTTTCTTAAAATAATTTAAGTTACACAACAAACGCTCATCAAGATGAAAGTAGTTTTAAGAGATCAAATCTTTTTAAGGACGATCCTCTTATAATACTCTGAGTTCGTGATTTATCAATTATATTGAAAGTACAAAATGATACGCAACCCGTTCAAGGATAACTTCTTGGAGGCGTTGAAATGTTCAGCGTTTGCCACAGAGTACAAAATATGAGATAAACAATTTACCTCGTCTATGGTAAAATCATCAAATGAGTTCTCCTCCTATCTAGGCTAGTAGTGAGGGCTGTCAGACTTGTACTGAAGAAAATCCACGTTTATCTTTTAATAGTCCTTTACGTTCCAGGGTCAGGTCACGGGCGGTTACTTGACGATAGTTCCGGAACCCCGGCAGGATATCGCCCTCTAAGGGGGATAAGATTGTTGACAATTGGACCCCCCTTAGAGGGCCTTAGAGGTTCGCGTGGAACACGACGCGCCATCGACCTTGCGTGGACTAGAGTCGGACGGCGAGTAACCCATTACTCAACGTCTGCATGCCCATCCAATAATGCCAACATAATAATATAAAAATCTCAACCATACCTACTCTGTGGTTGTCAAAGGAGGTGAAAGTGAGTGACAATGGACAGTATTGCTACCTTCTTGTGTGTGTTCAGATCTCGCTAATTTGTTAATATGATATATCGCCGGTGCGTGTACAAATAACGTACACTTTGTACATAATTAGGTACCGTTCAGCAAATATTTGCTAGCATATGACTCGGTTTTGTTTAATGTTTCTTAACAAGGACAAAAGGACAGCCAGTGGCTTTAGATTTTTTTAAACATATTTGCATGTTTCAGTTCCTTGCAGTACCTACCTATTTGCTCCATTATCTCAAAAGTTAGAAGAGAGTAACAGGTGATCAAGTGATATGGTGTGCGATTGGAGAGGCAGCCTACAAACAGCCAGTGTGCGATTGAAAAGGTTATGTTTTTTTTTCTCAGTTTATAACGTTCTGATTGTACATCGCTAAGCTTGATGCAGATTTCCACGGCGCTATTCAAAAGATACTAGTTACATACTCAAATTACCATATAAGATAACATTTCAATGTTTTTTGGTGCACATTATCACAGGGTCAATGTTTACTCAGCCCCTGTAGGCTGAGTAAACATTGACCCTGTGATAATATAAAAAGTCCATCTGTATTATTAACAAGGTTCATAAATACCGACTGTACAAAACATGAAGGATACACACATTTTTTACCCCACAGCATTTCCTTTTTCTCCCAAAAAAAAACCATTTATTTCTACAATCATAAAACCAAATTCCTAGTAAATAAACATTATTATTTATAAACAAACATCTCCCCTTAATATAAAAAGGTCAATAAATAATACATACACAACCGTATTATTGGTGAGCGGGTGAAATATGAATTATTCAGGGAATAATCACCATGAAAAGATCAAAGTGGACTTGCCCATGCGTACTATGTACCATTTACATGATTATCACATACTTTTTGACCAGTGTTTGAAGGGTTAAGTGTATCAACGGAGGGCCAGTGACGCCATGGCTTATTTTAGCGTGGATAAATGATCAAATGACGCCTCCCACCCAGGGCTTTTTTTTTGCGTGATAAAATCATCAAAGTGTCCTCCCACCCAGGGCAGAGCGGGAGGGACTGTCAGACTCGTACTGACTAAAATCCACGGTGTCCTTCAATAGGCCTTTACGTTCCGGGGTCACGGTAACTTGGGACTTACCCCGCAATCGAGGCCCATGGCTGGCTGGATAGGTGGCGAGTGTAAATCATATTGTGGAAGCCGGTTGACTGAATTGTATGAATGACGTCATAAATATCTTAATAGAATAAAAAAAAAGTGTTGTAAATATTGTTTTAATATTAATATAATTATTATACTCTTTAATGTATCATCATAATCTTCCTGTCTTTACTTCAGTTTTTGCACGACACGTTTTTTATTCCATTTTTGTCAAACGTCACAGCATCTTTAACTCCTTTTTCTTTCTTATTTTTTCTCACACTTCTATGCATTTTTGACGGCCTTCTTATCTTATTGATAATAATTATATTCTCTATCCAACACCAGTTATACCCATCACTCTATTAATGTCATTCCTTCTCATCACATAATTATATCCATCTAATTACAGATTATTTTTTATGATTCCCTTTTATTTTTTCTTTAACAGGCGCCACTTTCTCACTTCCTCTTATAAACTCATCATTATAATCCTTAAAAGAGGTATGCTTTCAGTTTAATAATTACACAAGACGGACACTACTTCTACATGATAAAAATAATTAATAATTTTGCAATACTCAATGACAACAAGCCATAAAAATCCGATTCGCAACCGAAGTAGCATTACAACAAAAAAGCGTCGCTCGAAATGACAGGCAACGGTACATTGCGTAAATACTGTGCGGATGATACAGGCTGTAAATTCCGCAGTGCAATGCTACAGGGTGTGCAAAAAGTCAGAATATCAATAACAAAACGTGCAGATTTCACGAGCGCGTCAAACGCGACGTATGACATTCTCGAAAGCGCATCGTCATATCCTGGATGTCGTGCTGTGAAATCATAGGGAAGCGTGTTGGAAACTTGAACGCCACAACTTGTTAAGAGGCACTTTTTTTATTAGCCTGTTCTGTGTCCTCCCTTTTTCTCCTTCCAAACCTCTCTATTTTGGACAATTTCTGGTACATCTGACCTGCGAACATGACCGGATCATCACACCACCTCCGCCGCGGTCGACCTCGACGGCGTTGTCCTCCCTCAGGCGTCCAGTGAGTGACGATCTTTGCCCACCTCTCGGGGTGCATACGCTCAACATGGCCCGCCCACTCCCACTTCACACAACTTTTTTTTAATCGCGGTAAAATCATCAAATGTGTCCCCACTAGTGATGTGCCTGATGGCAATATTCCCACTGCCGGTAAAATACCAAAATTGCCGGCAACTTTGGCAATATTGCCAATGTTGCCAGTCAAATAACACCAGTATATTTTATTATTTACTGCAGGTACAGTTTGTATAACTGTAGATAATGCGTTGCGGCATCAAGTCCGCCATAGAAAACTACTAAGTTGTTACTCTAAACGGTGATTTACTAATTATGTAAGAATTACCGAAACAAGTGTATTAAAATAATGTTATTTTTGTTGATTATTTGTAGTTTTGATATAGATTTAGACTTTTTTATTTCCAAATTGTATAGGTTCTTATACTCGTTGTTTTTGTTATGTAATTTTACATGAAAAACTAGTAGCCCACGCAACGAACAGTTATAGAGGGAAATTGTTAAAACACGATTTTGGACTACGTTACTTTGTTTGAGCTAGTTAGAAAGTGAATATAATTATCAAAAGTCGCCGCCAATAGCCCTTGAGCTGTGGGGTAGGGGGGTTTAAAGGTTCCATTTTTTGGTTTTTCGCTTACATCTTGGACTTGGACCGGAGGGCTTTTGATATGTTCACCTCTAACTAGTCCAAACAAAAAACAAAGTTACGTAGTAAAGAATGAGTTCCTAGAATTACCCTCTATGGTTTGAGCATTCGTTGACTAGATTAAACTTAACATAAAAGAAATTATTCGAATTTATGCATTTTTGTTCAATATTTATTAAATATACAATGATCGTCATCGTCTTATCTTAAAATGTATGTGTAATTTCTTATATTCACTGACGTGTGCGGCAACAATGGGCAAAATTGAAGGTAAAATACCGGGAATATTGCCAAAAATTGCCGGCAATTTTGGCAATTTTTCCCAAAACAATGTTTTTTTTGTATATAATGTAGGTCATGGTCCGTAAATGCTAATTTTAAGTGTGTTAAATAGTTTTCGCACTCACTTTGACTTAAAATTAAGCAATATTCCCAAATATTTCCACTCGCGGCAATATTGCCGGCAATATTTCCACCTATATTCCCACCTTGGGCAATATTCCCGGCAACGGCACATCTCTAGTCCCCACCCAGGGTACAGCGGGAGGGACTGTCAGACTCGTACTGAATAAAATCCACGGTGCCCTTCAATAGCCCTTTACGTTCCAGGGTATGGTAATTCGTACCGCGACCGTTAAGAGGCAACCTTGATTAACTTTAAACAGATTTGATTGGTAGCGGCATCCGCTGAATTTAAAGATCCGTAATTGAAACAAAGAAAAAGATAATTTTCCAAAAACTTGGACGTAGCAAAAGAGAACGAGTACGTAAAGGTACTGGACCACTTTTGCATGTTTTTCTTTGCTGAGATATCGCAGTCTGATATTTCGGAGGCCAAATCCCGGGCCAGGCCGAGCCGGTAGGTTTGAAGGTGCGGCTTATCAAGTACCACTTGCTATGACAAAAGCAGGCCACAACAGGCTACCTCATGTCATAGGAGCACACCGTGCACAGGCTGACCTTTCTTTAAGCTTTAAAATTACTGGAAACCCGCCTTAAGCTGGGTCCGCAGCTTTAGAGGAATCAGGTAATGCGGAGCACTGACTACACTATATGGAAATTAAAGCTCAGTAAATTTATAAACGTTTGCTGCACTTAAACAAAATGAACTATAAATAAAGCTTTAGTATAATTTTAATATACAAAACAACTACAAAAGCATAGGTCCGCGCGCCCACACGGAATAAACCCCCGTATCCACTCACCGCTAATTAGGCGCGTTCGTTTCATCTCACTTTGTCACTTTATTCGCGGAAAAATGCAGTTAAACAAAGGGGAAGTAAGTCAAAGAGATGCATTATACTTGCATCTCGATTAGCGAGGGGTGAGTCATAATAATTAGCATAACTATACAGTCCCGTCATAATAATTTTGCTTGTGACAGCTACAGTCTAACAACAACTTTACGGTCACGAAACTTAAGATCAATTTGTGATAGCAACCAAAAAAAGTACCTTAAATAAAAGTGAATTTTATGCTTTTTTTAACCGACTTCTAAAAAAGAAGGAGGTTCTCAATTCAGATGTTTATATATATTTTTTTTTTTTTTTTAACCGACTTCTAAAAAAGAAGGAGGTTCTCAATTCAGATGTTTATATTTTTTTTTTTTTTTTTTTTTTATGTTTGTTCGGGCATAACTCCGTCGCTTGCTAACCGATTTGAAAAATTCTTTTTTTGTTGGAAAGGGTATGCTTTCGAAATGGTCCCATAAAATTTTCATCGAAATCGGATAAGCGGTTTAAAAAAAAAACAACAAACCTAAAAAAAAACTACGTTGTTTACATTGACGATCTTTTCGTCTCCGTCGTTTACGAACCAATTTGGAAAATTCTTTTATTCGAAAGCCTTTGCTTTCCTATTCGTCTCATAGTCACCGGATCTGATGATGGAATCTTGGCGAAATCGAGAGAACTCAGAAAAATGTACAGCGATTTGGGTATTTTCTCTAAAACAAGCTGATCTGATGGTAGAATGGTTTTTATCTAACGCAAATCGTTCAATAGGAACCATTCTACCAGATCTAATGATGAAGTCAAGCGACAGCCACCGGTACTCCATAATAAGACAATGTATCCTAGCCGTGTTTGGGCTTGTTGGAATTGTAATGGTATGCACTTTCCAGGTAAACCACTGATAATAATTTATAAAAACTAAAATTAAAAAAGTTTTACTTTTACTTTATTCGAAATATAATTCTCCGAATGTATTAATGTCTGTACGGGCATAACTTCGTCATGTATAGATGGAGTTTGGAGATAGGGAACGGAAATTTCAATAAGTGGAAAGCAGATGACCTTGTGATTGTAGCGGAATTCGTTGGATGCGAGATGCGCGACAGTAGATTTCGTTTGATGGAAATGATGATGATGGTGATGAAAGGATGTCAGCTCATTGATGTTGTGAATTTCTCATGGCTGACGATAATTCACGTAATCTTGCCATTTCTGCCAATGCTCTTTCATCATGTGGCCTGATTAATAATTTATTAGCCTCTAAGTCGCACAATGCGATACCATCTAGGGTTTTCACGCGACTTAGAGCTACATATACTTGGCCTTTGGCGAAATTTTTCTTCCCTAAGTCAATCACAGCTCTATCCAGCGTTGTGCCCTGTAGCTTGTGTACTGTGACTGCCCAGCTCAAGATTAAAGGCAACATCCTTCGCTCAACATTGCCGTACCCTCTGGTTGCCTGGAACGTAGCTGTAACTGGAGTTATTGGAATACAGCCATCCAAATCTTTTAACCTATTACCAACAGTATCGTCATCAAATTTTATTATGACTGCTTCAGGTAATTCACCATCCTCTATCTGCTCTCTTCGTAAAGCTGGCCATTTAAATTTTTGCACAATGCCCATAACCCCATTTACGAGCCCTTCGGAAACAGAAATGTTTCGCCTTAGCATAACTCGTGACCCTTTACCTAATTGTACTGACGATAAAAGACCTCCACAATTATTCACATCTTTAGGAATAACATTACTAGGAGGTAAATTTCCGTAAGTGGCAATTTCGCGGGATTCATCGACTGCATTTATCGTGTAAATACGCTGTGTTTTCGCGTTGTCAGCTATCATATGTGCATTGTAAGCGTCTACTTGGCGGACAGTGGGATAAATACGAACTGCCACTCCATCAGCAAATTCTCCAGTCAAAGGTACTCGTCGACGTTCGCAGAGTAACTCCAGTTGAGCCGTTGTCAGTTCCCCAACACGTAAATTATTTAGTAGTTCAATGAACTCACTATCGTTTTGCTGACGCATATTTATGGTTAATTCACAAAATGAGAATTTTTTCCATAAGTCCACTTCAGCCGCCAACCACAGGGGTTGCAAAAAGCACCAGTGGCCTTTGACAGGAGGTAGCTGCATTATGTCACCAAATAAAATAATGTTTACCCCACCAAACAATTTGTCGTTGTTTTTAAATTCTTGTAGACGTAAATGAATGATCCTTAAATTTTCATAAGATACCATCGAAATCTCGTCTATTACAAGCCAATTCATGTTACGCCACTTGCGTCTTTCCTGTTCGAGTTTTTGTCCCGTCAAACGCTTGTAGGTCATAGTATTTCCTTTTTTTTCAATAGGAAGCGAAAACAGGGAATGCAACGTCTTGCCAAATATTTGGCGAGCAGCCACTCCCGTTAACGAAGCAACCTCAACAAAACTGGGTTTCAGGAGAACGTCGACTGTTGGTGCATAGCAACGTTTAATATGTTGAACTAGTAATTTTAAGAGGTACGATTTACCACTCCCAGCACCTCCAGTGATAAAAAGTAGTAACTGATTTACCGCACCGCTTAGATCACTTTCTATTGCCCTAGAAACCTTTTGAAAGAGCTCACTCTGCTGTATGTTAAGGCCACGTATATTCGCTAAGAATACATCATCAGCTAATGCTGCTCGATCATCTGGGACGTCTTCACAAAAATTATCCAAATCTTCTATAATTTGCTCATCTGCACAAATAATTGGAGCATTATCTTGCAAATGTATGTTACGAGCAGCATTCAATGCTGTTGCTTGAGCAAGAGCTTGTTGAATAATTTGTTCAGCATGAGCAAACTGTTCTGCACTAACATTGGATTGCAATGGCCTTAATTCATTTTGTCGTCGTAAGAAGCACGCTTCTGCCGTTTCTTCTTCTAGTAAAAGCTCGGCTTCATCTCTAAATGGAACATGGCATACTATTAAATTGTAATAGTATCCTTCTTTATCACTATTCAGTGTGTAGTAACGAGTACGTAAAACAGCCGCTTTGTTTCTAATGCGCATTCTGGTATTGTCTCGTAATTTAATATACCGTGTTGGCTCGCTGTCCAATTGTCTCAATTCTGCATCGCCGTCCTCCTCACTCCACGTCGTATTTGACACTGTTTCAAAACGCACAGCAAATTCGGCTAAACTTAAATTTTCTAAATCGTTAGGTCTTTGTATATACCTGTCAAAGATATTGTTATATAACGACGTTTCGTTAGCTTCAAATCGCAAAAGCCGGAATCTTTCATTTGGCCTGCAGCTATTTATGAAAACAGTTTTTCGAGAGCTCATTTTGAGAGGCAGATGACAAAGCCTATACGCACATTCAGGAGCACTTACCAAGCGTTGAGACAAGATGGCCATAGCTACCGAGAACAACTGGTTCCACACGGTACCACCTTGTCTCTTCGCTTTAGTTATAGATGCTCGTATAACCTCCCCCGTGTCATGGGGTTCACATTTACTTACGTATTTTGCAACATAATATGAGACAGCCGTGACGTTGCCACAAGGTTGTACGTCTATATTTCCCTCCCATAGAAATAAAAGTTCTGAATTATAATTGTTAATCATAGTTTCATCTGATGTCCTTTTTAAAATGCAAAAACGACCATGGTTTGCCAAAGCTTCATCAGGGCCTAAACAAGTTGTAGAGTCATTAGGTGCCCTTGGAAAACCAAACCGGCAAGTTTGATTATCACGGTTCTTGTAGCAAGTACTAGTATGCTTATGAATCTGCACATTATTTACTAGGTCTTTTAATTCAGGATTTTCCGGGTTTGCACTGCATGATACTACTCTTTCAATAACTCTGATACCTTCTGGGGTTGCAAAATCGGGAACATTGCTACACCAAACCAACAGATGAAGATGAGGGCTTCCTCTGTTTTGGAATTCGATTCTGTACCAATAATCTACAACTGGACCTGATAAACAATCATTATTTGATTTTAAATATCGCATTAGAGCATTGACCCGAACTGAAAATTGTCGAGCAACGACTACCGGATATTTTTGAACCAAGTCTAAGCGCTGTTGGAATGTGAGCTGACCCTCTTCGCTTGAATCTTGATTATCTGCTAATAGCAATGCTTTCATCATATCAGGCCAGTGTAAATCATTGCAAGAAAATGTCAAAAACCATGTAGGAGGACCCAATGTCCTGACCATCGCAATAAGCTCTGAACAGCATCTTTGCCAATATGAAGCGGATCCTCTTATATTCCTCATCGTTAAATGCATGTTGTCAATAAGACCTCGAGGAGTATGTTCTCCTTGACCTTGGCGCATTCGACAGGATACCGAAACACTCGACTTCGCTCGAAAGTACTCGACCACTGATAAGGCATAAAATAAGTAATCGTTTCTGTAAAAACGTTTATCAGTACCCATTACGCGGCTTTGAAAGTAATCCAATGGTGTTATATATACTTGTCTTTGCTCTTGATACCCATTTTTGCCATCCGGAAAAAGAAAGTACCATGCAAGTTCTTCTATTCTGCGCTCTCGTTCTAAATTTAAGGGTGGTGCTGTTTTTCTCGTGATTTCTGCTAGTCTTAATTGGGGTTCTGAGTCAGAATTAGACAAGTCTATAACACTATCTAAATTTGGTATTACTTCGTCAATATTACGAAGCATACTTGTAGTTTCTATAGTCCTTGTCTCGATTAGTGCTTGGTGCTCGTTAACCGTTAGGGTATGTTTTGGATCCGCTGGTCCATTAGTAGCGCTTGGTACATTAGTATCTTGAACAGACGTCTCTGGAAGGGGCATTTCTGGAGTAATTTGTAAAGATGTTAATGAGTAAACATTTAATGTATAGTCACGGTTCACAGACTTTTTGACAACCAAGTTTCGGCATATAATAGCGTGTAGTTTATCAATATTGTTAAACCGCATGCAACAGGAAGTACCTCTTAATGGTGCCTTAACACCTTTAGCACCACGTGCATGCGAATCAAACAGCCAATATGTATCAGATGTAGACTGACTTCTGCGATGCACAGCTACTGTTGAAGAATTTGTTGTTAACAAACCGAAAGAATGTTCTCTAAAAAAATTTCCTAACGCATTTTTTAAGTTAGGAAAACCGTTTTCACTGTCGTCATTAGTTATATGGCCATTGTAAATAGGTTGTTCGTAGCAGCTTATTAGAAATGTTTGTCTGTTATAAACAACCCGTGATAGAAGTTCAGTAGCGGCAAGATATTCCGGATTGACTTCGCCAGTGCTAAGATGTGGTCGAGTGTTGATGCAGTCATGATAATAGTTATCTCCTACAATAACTATGTAGTCGATGTCGCTTCTGCACAATAAATTGGGATCATGACTATAAAAAGCTATACAAGAAATAGTTGCAATTGCAGTGCATTGCCTACCACGTGATTCAGAACTAAATCTTTCATCTCCTTGATGAAATGAACCCCGAAGAATAGCCACATTTTCGTTTAAAGTGGTGTAATGACAAACAGTCGTAATTGTTCCAGAATTTCTATTTGTTGTTGGTTCGTCAACTACTTGCACAATTTCAGTAATGTCTATGTTTGTGTTAAAATGCGGACACACGTCTCTATATAAAATATTATTTGACATCAACCAATTTAAAGCTCTGTTTAATCTAACTGAATCTATTATGAACTCTTTGGAACGTTGAACGTTTTCTAAGCTTTCCACTACTAAAATTAATCCAGTCTGGTTAGGCCGAAGTGGCAATTGTTCCGCAAGCTCAACAACATCTTGAGCAAATAATATTGCTTGCCCTTTGCACCAATATTGACTGAAACGGTTTTGTAGCTTTATTATTTTAAGGAAGGGTACTACTCTACACAAAAACCGTCTTTCGATTTCCGTTAAATCAGCTAATTCCTGCGGTATAGCACTAACAGTTAACTTATTCCAATACGCTTGGGGTGGTGTTTTGCGTTTTCTTATATTATTGGAGCAGCGAGAACAAGTTATAATTATATTACCTACTAATTCTGGTGGCAAAATCGAGCTGTAAATCGTTGTTTGCAAATTTACTCGTTGTTGTGGATACAAAGCCTTCTTACATACTGTACATGGTACGTCTGCAAAAATATTGATTGCCTCCCGAAATTGTTCGATACTTAACATATTTCTTCTAATCCTTGCTGTTTCTCGAACGACATTCAATCTTTCGACTCTGGCTTCTGGCGTTTCATTAAGCAGCCTCTGACTACTACGAATACGTAGGCCACTCAATCGTTGTGACCGTTCCTCTTCAGTTTCATTTGCTAGTCGAGCGTGTATTAAAGAAAGACGATGGTCGTAATCTTCTCCACTTTCATTAGCCAATCGAGTATGTATTAATGATAGACGGTGATCGTAATTTTCTTGACTCTCATTAGATAATCGATTACGAATTAATGATATACGATGATCGTAATCTTCTTGACTCTCATTAGATAATCGATTACGAATTAAAGATATACGATGATCGTAATCTTCTTGACTCTCATTAGATAATCGATTACGAATTAAAGATATACGATGATCGTAATCTTCTTGACTCTCATTAGATAATCGATTACGAATTAAAGATATACGATGATTGTAATCTTCTTGGTTTTCAGTCGCCAATCGAGTACGAATCAAATTAAGTCGACGATTATAATCTTCCTGACTCTCCATAGTCAACCTACGTGACATATAGGTCCTCTGCTTTTCAAGTCTGTTTTCCCGTTGGTCAGGGTTTTCATTCGAAATGCGTTGAGCATTTCTCTCTCTAATTTCTTTCAATCGTTTATCTTTTTGTCCCTCAGTTTCATTTCGACGTACGTTTCTCATACGAGAAGCATCTTTATTAGGCCTACCCATATTTTATAAGGCTAATAAAAATGACACTCAAAATTAAAAAATAAATAATTTTTTGCAAAAAAATAAAACCGACTTCAAAAAACCCTACAAGCACTAAAAAGTAAAAAATAATACTATAACCTAACTATGCTAATAAACCTAACCTAACCTACGATTAACCTATAATAAAATTTATCAATTTTTTGGAGTCGGTGCCAAACTGTATATTACTACTTTCACCTACAGACTAAAACCACTAAAACTAGAAATATAAATCTTACAGCTACTTAAGTATTAAATCAAATAGAAAAGAAAAAAAATAGTGTAAGCTAAATTACCTAATAATTAGACTAAAAGAAAAAATATATAAACTGAATAACAATAATATTATATTATTACTTAGCTAACATCAATCAAATCAATCCGAATTTACACAGTTGCAATGTAACACTATCAAAGTTTCAACGCAAGAAAAACAAGGAGTTCGACGATTAACTTTTAGATTCAGAGTCACGTGAACATATTAACCAGTTCTGTAGCAACCTCACTTGTAGAAATGTCGGTAACGAAACCATAGCGCGATTCAGAAATGAGGCCTCAATGAACAACGCCATCTATCGAGCTTTGCTGTACTAAAACGGATAAATACTCTAAAAAATACTAGTGGTTTCATCTCTTAATAAAGGTCTATCCGCACACAACAGTGCCGACACGTACCGTTCCGTGACGTGCTGTTCTTAGATACGAGTGAACGAAAATCACTGAACGGCACTGCCACTGATGAGTAAGGATAGCGTCGTACAAAATGTATGGTACAATATCATATTTTTACTGACACTGATCGATACGGCACTGATCACGTCACGTCACGTCACGGTACGGAACGTGTCGGCACTGTTGTGTGCGGATAGGCCTTTAACTTTTGACAAACAGACAGGCGATAGCGAACCAAACAGAATCCTGTCATAAAGAAAAGTAAAGGCGGTCCGATAGTCTATGTGACATGCTTCAAACAATTCCATACATTACAAACAAAAACGCTACGTCACGCATTCGGTTCGTCTGTCAGTTTGACAAAGGCAGTTTGGCACCGACTCCAAAAAATTGATAAATTTTATTATAGGTTAATCGTAGGTTAGGTTAGGTTTATTAGCATAGTTAGGTTATAGTATTATTTTTTACTTTTTAGTGCTTGTAGGGTTTTTTGAAGTCGGTTTTATTTTTTTGCAAAAAATTATTTTTTTTCGTAGAGCATTAACTTCACTGTTATTTTGTTCGATGTGCAAGGTCGGAGGCATATTCCTAGGACTACTTATTAGAAAGCAAGGTTTTCCCCAATAAAGAAAGATCAAAATGATGAACGAACTAAAATGAGATGATGATAGTCTTTTCTTCTTATGATGGGGATGGTAACTGGGAAAGTTATGGCGCTAGTATAGCTTGTTACAAGCATCGTCATTGGTTCAAATCTTTTAGGTACTTCAAAATAGTACTACCTCATTGGTCGGATTAGGACTTAGCTATGGTGGCGCCATCTACAATTACCTTTGACCGGCCTTCCCCATTCTGCTAGGAATTTCTCCTGGTGAATAGAACCCTCGACTCGCTGCGTAGCAGGCGATCGTTCAGCCACAGCGCCAGCAAAGCCTTTTTTCTTTTAATTCATATCGTATAACATATTTTTACGACGTGGAAAGCATTTTTTGATATCATAGGTTCATTTTCGGATAAAAGGCGAACTTAGCTTTATCTTCTGCCCAGGGCAAAAGTCAGCCCTAGGTCACGAGAGGCGTCAATAATTCGTTTTGAAACCTTTAAATACCTTTTAAAGTGACAGAAACCACATTTTATATGACATACTGTTTGGCAATAACTCTTGCGTTTGCCTTTGCCGTCGTCGAGTAAAAATAGGTGTGGCACAAAAAATCTCTTAAACACGTATCTCCTTTGAATTTTTTCGTCATTAATTCCAAACGCCTCGCACTTTCTCATTTGTTTTAACAAAATAATGAAGCGTGAATGTTACAAATGTGTTTCAGTTTTCAGGAACACTGTCTGTGTTGGAAACACTTTGTTTTCAGTTCAGAGACCGAAACACCTGAGATTTTTCAGGCCATCGTCTTTTGTATTATTAAGATTTCTTTAAGAATGTAAAGAATTTGCTGAAGGAAAATTGAGTGGAGTTTTTCTTCGTGCTGAAATATTTTGTAAAGCTTATTAAATGAAGGCTGCAGTAGAGTACCAATTCTTAATTGACTATTGTATTCACAAATATAATTTTTTTAATACTTAAAATAATTATATTTACGTCTTTACATCACTCGCTTGTGTTGATAAGCGATTCAACGGAAATACATAATAATGATTTAATTAAACAATCACAATATTTATTGTGGATCACATGTACAGTAGAAACAACTTTATTTTCTTCTTTTAACAAAACATGCCTTACATGCATGTTTTGTGGGATCAAACGCCAAAAATATTAAACTGGGAATCAAAACTGGGATTTCGAAAATAAATCTAAATTTTTCGTCGACAGCTAAGCAACATGTCAATCCGCAGTAAACCCTTATAATGTTCATCTTCGTGATGGGCTGAACTCCCTATGGTATGTTATTTTTCATTTTATACGTAATGGCAAGGGGAATATGACTAGATTTCTATAAATTGTTGTGTCAATTTAAATAAGTATCGTAAAGAGTGATAAAAAAAGGTCGTTGACTTTTTGAACAGTGAATGATCTATTCGTTACGAAATTAGTTTCATAAAAACAAACACATTATAAGTACGGAAAAGTGTGTCATAAGAATGCATCGTCATCCAATCACCGGTTTTAATGACAACCAAAATGCAACAATGCGTTGCAAAATAAGTATAATGCATGAGCAAATGCCACAAGAATTAGGGCAGGCTGGCTCTTGACATCAAGGACAATGACACCAAAGGGACTATGCACCGAAATGATATATCGTTTCTTTGAAGCACTTAATATTTTTAGCAGTTATTGTTTTTCTTGTCATTTCGATATTATTTTCAGTTCTTGGCACAGTGTTTTATGAGTCGTATTCTTTTCCTTCATTTTAAAGAGAATTTTGAACCTATTGAGGAACTTATGACATCCTGCGTTTCTGGGTAAATTATGACTTTATTTGTGTAGTACATGCGTCATTACTTTTGATACTTTTTTTTAGCGTGTTAATGTCATCAAATGAGTCCTCCCACCCCTGGTAGGGCGGGAGGGACTGCCAGACTCGTACTGACTAAAATCCACGGTGTTCTTCAATAGTCCTTTATGTTCCGGGGTCACGGTAATGAGATAAGTCCTGCGACATTATTTTTGATACTTAAGAACTACCATGTTTGTAATTGACTTACAATTATTATTTTTGTAGGTACTTATATTAGTCGCTCTTTTTTTCGAACTTCGGCATTACTATATTAAACATCTACTTCAACCTAAATCTAAGTGAGCAAAACAATTTACCTACTCCAAACAAAATCCTAGCTAAACCAACCACGACGAGAAAAAAAGAAAAAATAATAGTCGTTTAACAACAATTTCCCGAAGCAATAAACAGCTCATAAATTCAATTAGTTAATGCAAAAATTGATTTACAACAGCAGCGCGGTGGGACGGTCGAAATAAAATCATATAACGTCGACCGAAATCGGCAGTGTGCCAGAAATATCTACTGGAAAAAAAACGTGACCATTCGAAATTATTAATGGTGGAAAATAATAAGCTCGCTCCATATATCAAGGGAAGCGGCCCGCTGCATTTGATTTTTCATATGTTTTGGCTTTAAACCTGAACGCTATTGCCAAAAGTTTGCAAAAGATTTACTGGAGGATCGTGGATATTGAATTATTGCTTTATTATGGCATTTTTGGTTTGTGCACGGTTTTATTTATTTGTTGCCTTGTTGTTTTTTTTTCAGTCGCCAACAACAAGCCGTCTGGCTTTCTGTATTATTTCGATAAATACTTTTGTATCAATCTACAAAATAATTTAAGTTTAAATCCATCCGGTGATAAACAAACCTATTTTAAGTAAAACTAGCGCACTGGCTACAATTACCAAGATTAGAGTTAGATTAAAGATTAAAGTTTAAAGTAAAGATTAAAGTTGTATATTATTAGGCACGGGAAAATGATGAAAAAAAGGATATACTCCTTTTTTTCATCATTTTCCCGTATAGCAGAAGAAGAGAGAAAAAAAAGTTTTAAGGTTAAAATATATTTGATGTCCTATTAAGTAAGATTATTTCTACAAATACATACCTAAACAAAACTAATGAGAAATCATAATACTAATCAATTTCATTAGGTCATTTTTGTTTCATCAGAATTTCGTAGTTATAACTCAAACCTTTTAATTAAACCAGTCAAAAGTAAATCACAAATAGTTACCATCTGATTTTAAGCGAATCAACCGGACAAAGGCCCCAAACCATTAGAGGCGTAGCACAAACCCCGCACAGTGGTCAAAACCACAAAAAGTGGCAAACAAAACTCTCGAATGCAGGAACCACAACGCTCGCGGGAAAATCAATCACTATTGCGTGCCCAATGTATTACCAACGGATTTTTTTCCACCGGCGGCGTAACCTGCACACTGTGCTTTTCGTAATTGAATAAAACAGCATTCTATTAGTGAATACCACTGGTCAAAGCAGGTTTGTTTGTGCAGTTTGGAATTGTTTTAGCTACATAGATTTATGTACGCTTAGCTCGTCAAAATGTACTGAAAAGCTGTTTTTTTTTACGCATTTTTGGTTTGGTCCAGTAGTAAGTTTTTCTTTATACTGTAAAAGGACCCCTGCGTGGTAAAATCATTTAATCCACCGGGCAGGGCAGGAGGGACTGTCAGACTTGTACTGACTAAAATCCACAGTGTCCTTCAATAGCCCTTTATGTGCCAGGGTCACGGTAATGAGATAAGTCCCGCAACCCCGGCAGGGAGAAAAAAAAACTTCATCATACAAAGTAAAATGTACAGAATGACAAAAAGTGGTTGATCAGATCATTGAAGGTCGGCCTATATCTGGAGTATTTATGCCTTCCTTCGTAGGTAGGTAGACATTTATTAAACATAATATTATTATGTATTTCTTGCATACATTTAGTAAGTAATTCTTTTGAAGTACACCGTTGATTTTAGTCAGTACGAGTCTGACAGACCCTCCTGTAAAAAAAGTAATTTCGTTTTTGAAACGTCTTAAAACTCCTAATCTTATCGCAAATTTTGTTTTGATGACTTATTCATGCTGAAGATACATAAAAACAAAATGATGACTGACATTAAAATCTAAGAGATCTTTATCAGGACATGCAATGACTAACAGTAATAGTCCGGTCAATTTAGACAAAAAAATGTGAGTGAAATTACATAAAGTCCCAGCAAGCTGATTTTTTGTGAAGTTGTTCAAAACATAATTATAAACAATGTCTAGAAGTTCCCCATCATTCCCCTGTTAGGAAAAAAAAATATTCAAGGTCAAAGGTAAAAAAAATGAGTTTTTCGCGATTTTCAGCAAAACGGTAAGTTTTATCATACAAGTACCTCAGACAAAAATTGTAGATCATAAAATTATCTATAAAAATGTGTGAATACTTTTTTTCTTACGAGCCACCGTTTCAGAGATATAACGATTCAAAAAGTTATAAAAGTTGTTATCGTCATATGCATCTAATGAGGTAGTGTACTTAGCGCGTTTTTTTTAACGTGGTTTCCCCAGTAGGCCTACTCCACGGGTCAGTTGTGATCCTGTTTATTGTAAAACTATTGCAAAATAACGGAAATTTTCAAAGATTGGGAAAGATAAAAGCCATGTAAATGAAAACAAAGTGTTGAAGTTTATTCGTCTCATTCGTAAGTTTCAAATTCTTGTTCTTCTTCTTGATCTTCTTCTCCTGCTTCTTCTTCATCTTCATTTTGGATGCAAGTATATTGAACACAGGGACAGGCACGCTTTTATCTTTCCCAATCTTTGAAAAATTCCGTTATTTTGCAATAGTTTTACAATAAACAGGATCACAACTGACCCGTGGAGTAGGCCTACTGGGGAAACCACGTTAAAAAAAACGCGCTAAGTACACTACCTCATTAGATGCATATGACGATAACAACTTTTATAACTTTTTGAATCGTTATATCTCTGAAACGGTGGCTCGTAAGAAAAAAAGTATTAACACATTTTTATAGATAATTTTATGATCTACAATTTTTGTCTGAGGTACTTGTATGATAAAACTTACCGTTTTGCTGAAAATCGCGAAAAACTCATTTTTTTTACCTTTGACCTTGAATATTTTTTTTTCCTTACAGGGGAATGATGGGGAACTTTTAGACATTGTTTATAATTATGTTTTGAACAACTTCACAGAAATTCAGCTTGCTGGGACTTTATGTAACCTCGAATGTCTAAATTGACCGGACTATAATAACTTAATATTTTACGAAGTTTTCGGTTGGAATGCATTTTTATGACAATTTCGTTTTACACGGATTCTAACAACAAAAGGGACGGGACAATAAATAATAATAATAAATAATAATATTCACACAACACTATCTAGTCCCAAGCTAAGCAGAGCTTGTGTTATGGGTACTAGACAACTGATAAACATACTTATATATTTCTAAATACATACATATTATAGATAAATGACACCCAGACACAGAACAAATGATCGTGCTCATCACACAAACATTTGTCCTGGGTGGGAATCGAACCCACTACCTCCGGCATAGCAGTCAGGGACCAGTCTCTTTAGAAATCAACCCTTCATAAATTATGTTATAACTTTATAGTATTAGGTTGATGGCAATTCAACGGGCTAACTGTTCTAGTCACCCACATCTTCTTTTAAGGTTCCGTACTCAAATGGTAAAACGGCCCCATTTTACAAATACTTCCCTGTCTATCTGTCTGTCTGTCCGACTGTCAGCCTAGTGAACAAAGTGTTTCTCATGAACTATGATAGATAGACATTTGACATTTTTACAGATGATGTAATCTGTACCCTTAGCACGAATTTTCAGTATTTGACACGTAAACTGGAACTGACAATTTCAAATTGTCAATTTTCATGGAAAAAATTAGTTCCGTCTTCGCACACCAGAGGCGCTGCTTTTTTCATACAAGAAACACTGTAAATACTGGAAAGACGCTGTAAAGTAAAACAGTGAAAACTCGTGCTAAGGGTACTGCTAAATAAATACGTACTTAAGGTGGTCCAATGATTATTTATAGATAGTAGTACGGAACCATTCGTACGCAAGTTATTTTCCTCTAACCTCAGCACCTATTCCTTCATGTACATTTTCAAAAACATCCAAAAACTTTTCCATTTACAGTATTAGTGAAACACCAACATACGAATGTTTACCAGCGTTCGGGCGCACAACAAACGTTTGAAAGCGCTTCGTCTGCTGAAAGCGCAGCGCTGTAAATCGATTGCAGCAGCTTCATTCCTAAAGGTCTTCGCACATTATAACAACTCACCGGCGACTCGACTCTATGCTAGACATTGAAATTTAAGCCCTGTATCATATGTTCAAGGTTCAATTTCAAAAAATGATTATAAAGTAGTGTACAACGAGTGGCCTACGCATCGTACACTAGAGGTCAACCCCGACACGTTTGTCACGCAATGACCATACGTCGTCCACGCAACGACCACACGTTGTCCACGTAACGACTATGCGTTTGCGACTGACGCGTGACGGGAAAACTGAGGTTAGACAAGTTGTCTGTTGAATAACCCACTCGTTGGCACCGCGTTGGCCACTCCTTGACACCGCGTTGTCCACTAGTGACCATTGGGTGGATCAACTAGTTGACTACTCATCGAGAGTGTGAGTAGAGTTGCTGCCGCGTTGGCGTGGAGTTGTTATAGTGTGCGAAGACCTTAAAACGCTGCGTGGGGTATACGTGGATGTCAACAATGATTTACTAGTATTGAGTAAACAGATGTTTTGAATTTTGCTCGGATTTTGCAAACTGGAGTAAGGGAAATTATTTTTAGGAGTTGTGGAGTATCAAAAAATAAAGAGCCCGTATATGTAAAAAAAACACGGTGGTAATGAAAAGTAACTGGTAATTGATGGTTATTTAAAATATTTATGTTTAGCAAAAATATTCATCAAATTAGTTTGATCCATGTGTTAGAGATAAGTAATCTACTGATTACACGTAGGCTAAAAAAACGAATCGTGAATACTTGTTAAAAATGATAAAAAATAATGAATTCGGTGGTTACTTTTTTTTTTGAAGTCGGTTAAAATATTAAGACATACACACATCAAAAGTGTCTAGGGATCAACATATATTTTTGCAATAACTTTTCTCCTGATTGATATTAATTAAAATGTTCTTTAAGGATTCATCAAATAAAGTGTTATCGTTTGTCACAGTAACGATAAACCAAGTCACCTTTGCATTCATAAAGAAATTTGCCATTTTCCTAATAAAGGGATTTTTGACATTTGAACCACTAACATTAAAGTTCGAAAAAAAGACTGAAATAACAGTTTTCTTTAAAATTTTATTGGGTAACTTAAACAATTAATAATCCGTGTTTCTACCGCGAACACTAACAACACAAGAACATCGGTTTGGCATACTCAAAATGAGTTCATCCAAATCACGCTGTGGAATGGCCGCCCATGTTCGTTGCAACAACAAAAAAAGGTCTTCTTGCGACTGGATACCCTCCATATTCGGCAGAGCTCTTCTCTGTAGCATATCCCATGCATGCTCAATCGGGTTCAAGTCTGGCGACTGAGCAGGCCAGGGCAGGACATTGATGTTAGCTGCGGCGAGAGTCTGTCTTACAACTCTTGCGGTGTGCGGTCGTGCATTATCATGCATTAACTGAAATAAGGGACCGATTTGCACTTGTAGAGGAACGATGACGTCTAATACAATCGTCTCAGCATAAATTTGCCTCTGATCCAAATCAACTCAGTTCTTCCGCCGATCCAAATACCCGTCCATACCAAGATGGTTCCACCACTATAAGGATGGACTTCCTGGCAGGATTTTAATCGCTGTTGGCGTCCAGGGGTTCTCCAGTGTCGTATACGTCTTGTATCCGGTCTCATACCAAAACGAGACTCATCAGAAAAGCACACGAAACGCCATTGTTCTTCTGCCCAATTTCTGTGTTCAAGAGCCCATTGATATCGAATCCTACGATTGTGCATTGCTATAGGTGGTACCCGTAGCGGTCTTCGGGAATGAAGGTTCACTTCATGCAAGCGGTTTCTGACTGTTTGGTCGCTAATTAAGTTCCCTGAAGAGTGATGAAGCCTCACGGCTAACATCATGGCGGTTATTGTTGGAGCTCTTCGAGTTAAGATTTGAATGTATCGGTCTTGTCTCCGTGTGGTGCAGCGATACCGTCCTCCATGGCGCTCAGCCACGGTACCAGTGCTTCGGTAACGTGTCCAAAGTCGACTGATAACACTCTGACTTGTATTCAGAGCTAAAGCCACAGTACGTTGCCGGGAACCAGCTTCTATCATTCCCACGGCTCTGAGCATTTCTTCCCTGCTTAAATGACGTCGCCGCTCCATAATAACGTTGGTTTTAATCAGTAGTAGGGAAACAGTAGCACTAATAATGTCTTCAATGCGTTGTATGTTTTTATAGGGAAAATATTGACAGCTGATTTTCATCTTTTACTCGAATTTGATTTACAGTTCCTGATTCAAATTATGAAATGCACCAAAAAGGATCCATATAAATTTATAAAATCATAAATTTATTACAAAGCCACATCTCAATCTCAAGAAATCCGCATAAAAATGCTTGATCCCTAGACACTTTTGATGTGTGTAGTTTTGTTAAGTGATGACCTCGTAATCCTAGTTATTAGCAGTTATGAAATATTAAAAATAAATTATAAAGAAAACGAATAAAGAGTCAAACAGAAAATTGTCTATATGGGAATTAAAACAAAAATCAACTGAAAACCAATAAAACTGATTTTTTTTCCGAATAAATAAAAACCGTCAATAATAAACACGATTTCCTCTTTATGTACAAAAACCGGTACTGACAAATTATTAACAGTCCGAAAAGCAAAAACTACAGTCTGTTTTTCGAAAACAATTTTTGATTTCAGCTTAAAAGCGATCCAGGATTAATATAACTGTTGCATTCCCTGAATTTCATGAAAGCCCTTTGAACACCGTACAGTGGTTAAAACACACTATGTTTTTTTCTGAATCCTTTTATGTTTTCCGTGCAATGTAATCTTTTATGAATAAAAGTGGAATTGTAATGCACCTGTATTGAAATAAAAGAATTGGTATGAAAAACTTTTTAGTGAGCATTTTTTCACCATAAAAGAAAAAAATGAAATATGAAAGTTTTCTGTTGCTTTTTACGAAGAAAAATATCAGCTTGAATACAAAGACTGCTGCAATACATTGTTTGAAGCTTTTTAATAGATGAATGAGCTTTGACGTTCATTGAGGGATAAAAGTAGCTGTTTTTTAAACTTAAAAAATAAGATATTTCTTGGTAAAAAAAAATCAACCTTCTTCCTGGAAAATTCATTAAAAAAACTGTAAAATAGCTTTGGCTTCAGAAGTCAGAGATATAAGATAGGGTCGGCAACTTTTCATTAATGGGTGTACCTCGCTATACTGAAAACCCTGCCTGTGTGCCCTTTAGATGGTACAGGCCTGATGTTATGTAGTGTGTCTGCGAAAACGATGCATAGAAATGCGATAGCAGCAATCTCGGTTGATTTAAGAGCGCGTAATCTAAAAGTTGGCAACGTCACAAATAGCTGCCAAATAATTACAAGTTTTAATTAATTTGAAAAATTCACTGTATGAAAATAAGAAATACGGCTCTGTACTGCACAAAAACACTGATATAGGAAAGCAATTAGAACATAGAATTTCGGTGTAACCATTTTAGGTGTAAAAAAGGCATTTGGAAAATTTCCAAATTCTTTTTTTTATATCCAAAACTACTCGTATATTCGATTATACGATATTAATTATTGCATTTTCTATCAATTTTTTAGAGCACTATAGAACCATTATTTCTTATTTACAAACAGTAACATTGCCAAATTAATTAACACTTTTTAATATTTGACTGAGGATATCTGACAACTATTTCTAACGTTGCCAACTTTCAGAAAACGCGCTCTTGATGAAATTTATTGAAGAATTTTCCATTAACAGGACACAAGTAAATAAGCTACAATTTCCAATTTCCCATTTCTCCTCTAATATCGTGTCCATACCCTTCAAAGAAAAAAAAAACGTTCTCGGTAGGTACATCGAAACTGAATTGATGTCAACCGTCGCAACGGGGAACTGTTAATATTCCCTTTGATATGCCGCGATGAAGGGTTAATTTCGCTTTGATGTGCCGCTATTGAAAGCCGAAGGTAGTCGCTGTTTGGCTAATGACGGGTGTTGCGACATTTCTTTGTAAAAATCATATTTATATCGGGTAACTCTCTGATGGCCAAGAGTCAATGTACTTGTATTAAAACAAAAGGTTTCTATGACGATGTTGTAATTGTGTGATAAATAATTATATTACATTAATTCGATTTCACCGTTAGTGTAATCAAATTTATCACTTACACACAGAATAGCTTCACATACCTATCATAGAAAGTATGTATTTTATTCGAAAAGATCTATTGTGTTCGACACAGTTTCGCATTTGCGGCGTATATAATATTCATCATCAGCCTATTAATGTTCCCACTGCTGGGACGCAGGCCTCCGCTCGTTGAGAGGGAGTGGGCCATAATCGACTACGCAGGCCCAGTGCGTCGATTGGTGGATGTCACATGTCTTCGAATTTTTGGTTCTAGGACATGCTGGTTTCTTCACGATGTTTTCCTTTACTATTTTTGAGAGCAGTGTTGATAAAATAAATTACAAAAAGTAATGTGCCTGCCTGGATTCGAACCCACGACTTACAACTCGTAAGTCGGGGCCGATACCACTGGGCCACCACTGCTCCTCATATATAATAATATGAAATGAAAATTGCCATGTTGTGTATAAAAAAACGTTGGTTTTAAAAGCTTATAGCCGCTAGGAAATTGACTGGGAAATGAAATATGTCGACTCTAAATGACCTAAAAATTATTTTATCGTGAAATTGATTTACATAGAGCTACTTTCCTAAAAAACGTGAGTTTTAGACTGAATAAATGCACTGGAGTTTGAGCAGTGGGATAGCATGAGCATTCCCTCATTTCTAAACCAACCTTTACACAAAACAGTGTATTTCAGTAGGAAAATGTTCCAACAAGCTGAAAGGTTCGCGTGACGCTTAGCTCCGTAGTTTAAATAATAAATTAGTGTCGGTATAAACCTCCCGATGGCACCCCTTTCTATGCAAACACATAAGCTTGTGCATTGCTAGAAAAAACCTCGACAAGTCACAGTAGGACGCGCGTGTCAAAGGTTCCGCACATAAATTTACTGCACACAAGACGCAAGAAAATATTTCTGTGAGTGTTTTTACGAAGTAGACGTATGAATTAGACATATTCATAAAGGCTTAAGCCTAAAAGTTTATTTTATTGATTGACATTGTACAAATAATAATTATTAACATCACTACCAAAACAGGAAAGCATTCTGTATCAACAATGGGATTGGGAATGGTTTATGTGGCTATCCACGCCCTAGTTTAATAAAACCTGAAAATAATATTCTATCTCAATCAAAATCCTTACCCGTTTTCTTTGAAGGATTCTTCTGATTGAACATGACTGTTTAAGACTGGGGTAGGCAGAACATAATTATTTAGAAAAAAAGCGGGATGGAGATTGTAAAGGAGACAGACTTTTAATTTAAAGATATCTATTTTCTGCACTTATGTTTTACAAAACATATCTTGTAATTTCCAGCGAAAGTTGAAGTATCGATAGAAGAAAAATAACGTATGACACATTTGAATTTCATACAAAATTACACATATAGTACACATATAGACCAAAAAAAAGTTTCAGTGTTTGATCTTTTTTTCTTCATCGCTCACAGAACCCTAAAAACGCCATTTTTATGGGTTTTTATGCAGTATTGCGCGACTTCACAGACGTTAAGACGGTGTTTGTTAAAGAGGTTCGTTTACAGTTTATAGTCGATCACCGTCCAGAACTCGGCAGAAATACAATAGTTTATCATTATTTATTTTAAGTTCGACAGCATCATTTTTTTGACGTCATAAAATCATCAAATGAGTCCTTCTACTCAGGGCAGGTCAAGAGGGACTGTCAGACTTGTACTGACTAAAATTCACGTGTGTTTTTCAATAGTTCTCCTACTGTTTAAAAACCTCGACTTTGTATACACATACAAACTAATTGGTGATCTCGCCCTCCGAAGGTCAGATAATAAGTCACTAATTGAGACTAAAATAGAGCCAATTAAAACTTTTCACGGTTTATTCCGCGTTCAACCCCCAAGATTTTCTACCCTCTTCCGCGTTCGACCCCTAAACGTTTCCACATTCAACCCCTGAGGGTCGAACGTGGAACTCAGTACATTGGTAATCTTTTCTTTGTCCAGATTCAACCCCTAGTTTTTATGTCACTTAAAATGACATTCAAGTAATAGTGAAAGCAAAATTGTTTAGCCATTTATTTTCTTTATTATTAATATTTTCTTTTTTATAGATAGTTGTAACAGACTACCCTCTGGTAAATTGGTATGGTTTATATGGTAGGTTAGGGAACTAGGGTAATTAGGTTGCTAGGGTATCGCGATTGGGCTAGGTCGGGTCAGTAGAGTCTTAGGTAGTTCAAAGTATTATGAAGTTTTTATATACGAATTATTATGTTCGATGGTTAGTTTCTACCAGCAAGCCTTTTCGGAATAATAAAATAAGAACCAACAAGTAACTACTATAATATAATTCGTACCTAAATGAAAACTAGCCAATAAGAAGAAATGATATTTTATGTTGTTATACATAAGTAAATTTCAGGACTGACTTAGCTCTCATTTCACATTATGTTTTTAATGGGGATCTCTATTTATTGTAATTTATTTTTAGTATATATTTATTTACGAACACAAATTGAGTAGTGGAAATGAAAAATACGTGTTATTGGCCTTTTATTTATTAGAGAATTACGCTAAGATCTGGCCTTTTTTTTGTTATTTTTAACAATTTGGCATGATACTTAACTAAATAGTTGTTATTGAGTATAATATAATAAGCACGTGTGGTGATCCAAGTGAAAATAAAAATGTAAACAAACAAAAGTGGCGCGAAACTTTGAGTTCAGATATCAAATTCTTCATTACCACTGCTAATTTATGTTGAATGATGTATGAATTCGTCACAATACTAAACGACGAGTTATTCATCCCCCCTATAATGTTCCGTTGGATGTCCGAAAACCAATTATTTTTTTTGATTTTTAGCCCAACCCAGAACTGCCATCAAAATGGCGACGAAAATATCGTATTTACACTTTTGGATTTTGTTATGGTATCTACGTTAAGAAAATGCGCGCTAAATGTAGAAAGAAGTTTTAATGGTGTGAACAAATCATTTTTTTTTGTATTTTACCTCTTTAAGTTCAAATATATATTTAACCCAAATTCTCCCACTAGAATGTTTGTCTACATAGACGATGTTATTACCGATCGTAGTAATATCGTCCACGTACACATTAAGCGAAAAAATAATGCTCATAACATAAAAAAGTACTAAACCAAAGTGAATGAAATTCAAGTTATTATTGATTTTTCAAAAACCGCTTGTCCGATTTGATAAAATTACCGCTTGAATATTTGGGCAGTATACCTTTCCAAAGATTTTTTTAAATCGGTTGGCAAGCCATAGAGTTTCCCGAACAAACATCCGAATTGAAAACCTCCTCTTTTGTTTAAAGTCGGTTAAAAATAAAAACGTGTAAATCTTTTCTGCTTCACTGTCCAATGGGGGTTGAACGTGGAACAAATACATTTGAAAAATAAAATTCCACTTTCAACCCTTAGGGGTCGAATGTGGAAACGTTTAGGGGTTGAACGCGGAAGAGGGTAGAAAATCTTGGGGGTTGAACGCGGAATAAACCCTTTTAACTTCTAGCTAGTAAGTCATAATTAATTAACAATTTGGGACTTTTGTGTCACCAGAAGATTTATTTAACGGGGAAATCTAAAAAAAAATGGGACCTTTGTCATGATGTGGTCGATGGTAAAGCACGCTTGCCTAGAACACCTATTCACTTTTGCCGGGGTAGCGGGACTGTCTCATCAGATAACCGTGACCCTAGAACGTAAAGGGCTATTGAAGGATCACCGTGGATATTTCCCTCCCGCCCTGCCCTGGGAGGGAAGCCCTCATTTGATGATTTTACCACGATGAAAAAATCTATTGAGTCTTGATTTAAAAACGGCAAGGTTGGAGTTACCAAGAAATACAAACTCCGGTGGAGAATGTATATTAAATATCCAGCGTTAGCCTACTGAATTTTCTATACAATACTATTTCAAATGCCTTTATGGTTGCTCATAGCGGACTGCAAATCGACACTAATATTTTTTTTATTGCAACCAACACGCGAGGTACTGTTCACTTGTGAACAATTCCTTTGAAAATATGTATCATTATTTTATTAATTTTAATTTGTCGGCTCACTGATTGCAGTCAAATGCTAGTGAGCACGGCTTGCAGTTCACTTTCAGGATGTTTGTTCGATTTCCAGACTGGAAAATACTTAATTGGCTGATAAATAGTGTGAATAAACAAATTGGTATTTGCTAAAAATTAAAGGCATGCTTTCAATAAAGTGAAACATTATAACAGTTCTCTCGTTAACAGGATTAGGCAGAGGTGGACGGTGAGTTATGTGTAGCTTGCCGTCCGACCAAGGACCAGGCCCAGTTTGACGGTGAGTCGTGTTTCATCGTGCCTCAAGAAGCTGTCATCGTAATTAAGCCTGCTCTACAAAAATCGCGAAGTTGATCAAAATCAACCACAGACGATAGTGTAGAAGGGCACTTCGCTTCGCTTCGTGCAACTTCGGCTCGCTTCGGGCGACTTCCATTTGTTCTCGGTTTTTGCGACCGAGTCAAAGGGCACAATGAGCTCTTCGCGAAGTTGCACGAGTGTGTAGTCACATACTTCGGGACTTCGATCAACTTCGACGAATACTCCATCGAGGCAACTTCACGTAGTGTAGAGCAGGCTTTATACTTTTATACGAAAATCTCCTTATCATATAGGGTCAAACGCCTTCCAGGCTCGCGGAACTGTCGAAGCAGAATAGGTACTGTAACCCGGGAATGCAAAGGGTAACCGAAGGAATAATTTGGACTTTGAGTCAGTAAGATTCTGACAGTCCCTAAGGCTACGCTCGCGACGGGAGGACTCATTTAATGATTAACCCAAAAAACGAGTATCATAAACCTTACAAACTAAAATTAACATACAAATTATAATACCAGCAATAGTTTTAACAAATTCGTAGGTAAAGTAGTTATGAAAGTCGAGCACTAAACAAGCTAACAGGCGTTTATTACCGCTATAACAAACAATGTTATGTTGGAACTGCCATCTTTACTGTGACCCCTGAGCTTTTACAACTCACATTGGCTTTTCAAATACTTAAAAGTAAAAACTGGATTAATTCTGCCATTATGAATCTACTCAATTATGTCATTAATAACTTAAATAAAAAAAAATATAGTCTTAAAAAAACTTAGCCAACAATAAATTGCTTTTTTTTTCACCCAGGGCGGGACTGACTGTCAGACTTGTACTGACTAATTCCACAGTTTCCTTGAATAGCCCTTTACGTTCCAAGATCTCGGTAACCTGATAAGACAGTTCCGAGAACCCTGCCGCTCATGGATAGGCTTTTTTCCTGTGGTTTCGTCCGAGAATCAAACCCGCGACACGCAGCGTAGCAGTCAATCACTCAACCAATGCGTCAACCGTGCTGTCAAAGTATTACCACAGATTTTTTTAATTTTTTAAAAACGTTGCCCGATACCAGGAATTTCTCCTGTGTCTTGGGTGCGTTTACAAATATATTATTTGTAGATCATACAAATAAATGCTCCGTGCAGAAATCACTGTGCTAATCGTGCCGTCAAATCACTAAATATTATATTTAGTATGATTTAAATATAATTTCGTAATTAATTAATTTGGCTAAGTACAAGAAGGTACTCTCCTGCTTACCCCTGTCACAAACTCGGAGGTCGGCGTGAGTTGGCTCTCTCATAACGGTCGCGTCGGTAAAGCGAGGTGCGACTGTTTTATGTTAGCGTTTTTATATTGAATTTATTACCCAAGTCTCTACTGTACAGGCTGTTCACTAAACTGAACAAATTGTATGTAGCTTAGCTTATTTATAACTCCAATTTTTTCAAATATTGATAACTAATATACCTCGTTGGACTATGGGTCAAAGGCACTTTTGCTAACGGATCCAATGCTTGGGCCAGGAAAAATATTAGTAAGTTTTTCAATCAGTTTCCTAGAAGTAATCACGGGGTCAGTATTCGTACAGTTGCTCGCAATAGAATGGACGCATAGTACAAGAGAATTAAAAAATAAAAGGGTGGCTGGTAAAAGTGAGTAACGTCACAGGAGTGACGCAAACTTGATAGGTACCATGTAAATACTTATGAGCTTTTTTATTCCTATCGCGGCCAAGTCGGCTCTTTCGATCCTCTCCCTACAGGATCCAATGTTCCTTGGTCCACTTGGAAGGCCCTGAACCGTCTCCAGAAGTCCAGACACAGGTGGAAAGATGTCAAATTAAATCTCATTATGTGGAGCTTAACTCAATGGAACAACAGTGGGATGTGGAGCTGTTCCACAAACGACGCTCTACCTCCTATCCTGCCCTCTTAAGCGAAAAACATGCAGCCAAAGTGACCTCTGAGTAACAAGTGAAATCGCCGTGTGACCTTTTGAACCACCCATTTTTCGAACACCCTGTACACTAAAACGCCACAACGCTATTACCAGTAAGGTTGTACTTTTTTTTTCATTTTTGGCCACAATATTGTTACTCGGCAGCACTGTAGGGAATTAATTATGACTTATTCTGTAATGCCGTATTTCTGCAAGTTGCGGAATTATTGCTATCATTAAAGAGAAATATGTTTGTATTCAACTTTGAAAGGTGTAGTCTAGAAAATAATAAAAAAGCGGTTAATATGACTGTTGTCTTCTTTATATTCGGGCTGATGTTTGTTTTACCTTATTAATAGAAAATATAAAATTATAATATAATAAGTAAGTGATAAAAAGTGTCTAAAATTATACAGCAAGTGTGGAACGCACTACCTACGTCTTAGTTTCCGAAAGCAAAAACTTGATTTTTTAAAAGTAAGAGTGAACAGACTTCTTCTGGGTAAGCCTCTCCATCTCGTAGGCTTTCATGTCTCTTTTGACCTCACCTCTAGACAAGAACAATTATACTACATCTCGAATTTTATTATGTAGAAAAGGCTGCAAACAGCACAAAATTGTAGGCAAGGCGATAAAGCCATTACACATAAGTTTGTTAAAACCTAGTGGTCCATAATACACATTTTCTCTTACAAGAGACCGACTTTCTTTCTTTCTCTTTAAAAATAACGTTTCCCGAATTTCTTCCTGCGTCGTAGGTGCGTTTACAAACATAGAAACTCACATACACAAACACCTAGACCCGGAACAACTACTTGCAGAACATACAAATAATTGTTGCGTACGGGGATCGAACCCGCGATATGCTGCGTAACATTACAGTCGATCGCTCAGCCATTACGCCAATCGTATCATCTAAACAATATCTAATTAAAACATTCACTTACAAAGAGAATCTCAATAAAAAATACGCCATCTAAAGACCAAAAAGCCATTAAATTCTTTTAAATCCTCTAAAAAATCTTTTCATGAAAATAACTAGCCCATTCCATTTCTTGAAACGTTCAAGTTAAGTGTTAATTAAAAAAACAAACGTTTATTTTAGAAAGGATTCCATTCAGTCGAGACGTTAGTTGCTAGATTGAGGAAACGTCATTTCCGTTCGAAGGACGGTGATCATCTGACGATTTTTTACTGCGATTGTGTTCGTTGGTGGGGCAGATGAAACTGCTGGTTCGATTCTGGGGAAAATGGGAAATGTGTTTAACGGTATACGAATTACGTGGTATGTCTATCTATCTAATATCTTTAAACGAGCAATTCTTGTATATTTATTTATATATGATCAGGATCTCGGAAACGGCTCCAAGGATTTTCATGAAAGTTACAGATTAGGGGTTGTTCGGCTCAAGGAATCGATTTATCAGGTCAGCTCCCAGGTTCGAGAAAAGCTCGGTTCCCAAGATATTTTTAGTAAAAAAGATAAATTGTAAGAAAAAACGATTCTTAGTTTGACACAAACAGCTACTTATGAACATAAAAAATGAAATTCGTTTTCTACGATTATTTTGTATATTATAACAAATGCGAAAGTTTTGTTTTGTGGTTAGTGTGTCTGTAAGTCAACTACATCAGAATGGCTGACCGGATCTAGATGAAAGTAGCCTAAAATATAGCTTTAGGGTCTTTTTGATAAATTAGTTAGAAATAAGAGAATGAAATAAGAGACCAACCCGCACTGGGCCCGCGTGGTGGATTATGGCCCACTCCCTCTCACAGAGAGGAGGCCTGTGTCCCAGCAGTGGGAACATTATAGGCTGATGATGTTGATGAAGAGAATATTTACTGCTACGATCTTTACAAACTCCTATCTTCTTTTCAAAGCACCTGATATTTCTAAAACGTTGTCTCCAAATACTAAACGCAAATGAACATTTTAATCTCATTCCAGTAAAAATGTACTTTATCCCCTAAACAATAGAACTTTATGTGGTAATTACTGAGGACGCGGAGGAAATTAGCGCAGTATCATTGGCGGTGACAGCACTCTTTTGAACTGCTTTGATTACGAACGTTGAAGAAAAACGTTATTCTAACTTGGAGATTGTATAATACTAGCTGTTAACCCGGTTTCATCCGCTTCTCGGTTCGTATTGGTACGGTAGCGTGATATTATATAGCATTACTCGATATATGAGCTTTTCAACACAAAAAGATTGTTTCAATTCGAACCAGTTGTTTCTGAGATTAGCACGTTTAAGAAAACAAACTTTTAATTAGTATAGATAAATGAAGTGAGAGCAGATTATACAATGTGTTTCCGGTTATCGATACTTAATACTCATTTTTATCGATAAATATGATTAGCAAATTGTCATAATGCGTGCGAATGTTGACCATTTTGGTTTTGTAACTGACCGAATTGTGATTTGTATAATAAATTGTTAATATTTAGAATTTGAGAGACTTCTACAAAATTATTAATACTCTTAAAATTATGAATCTTAAACTCGTAGGTAATTTAGAACACCAACTGATTTGAACACAGATTAATCAAAATCGAAATGAGATGGCTTGTAACCATCATGCACCTTGTCACTTTGTTTATCCTTAAAACCGTAATTTATGTCCAAAAGATGGAATGTTAAAATACAAATAAGTATGTAGTAATAGCTTAACTCTTGATGTGAGAGAGTGGTTGGGCAGCAAGTTGGTAGATGTCAAATTTTTCTAGTTCTGGAACACGGCTATTCTTCCTTCAAACCTACTTTTATGGCAATTTACGGCATGGCTATGTTAGCTGAAAATACAACGTCACGCTTTTAATTACGCATCCATGTTAGTGTCGCCTAAACTGAGTGAAAGTTGGCATTATTTTGTTTAAAACCATATGTTTGTAAGACATAACATATAAGATTTAACACGGAGTAAGCATAAACGGTGACAACTGAGTCACAATTGGCTCAGGATGAAAAGCATTCCAGTGTTAGTTAAGAGAAGTAAAACATGGAGAAAATACCCATTATGTTGTCTAAAGTTTAATTGGATGAAAATGTATCGCGACGTGTGGAAATCCTTGTACAGTGAGTCATTATGTTTTTCCTTTGTCATTGAAAATGAAAAACGTTTAAATGTTAGTATTGTTAACAGCAGTCTTATAATAGATATAAATCCCATCAAAAACATAAATGTGTAATGACAGCCAAGCACAATAGTTTGATATTATGCCTTGGTTGTTGACTTCAACGAAAAAAGAATGAAATCTAAAATCTTAATTTGACAAGTCTAGGTTAAATAGTTTTTGAGTTATGAGGGGCTAAAAAGTGCCTCCAAATGGTTCGTATAACACGCTGTGAGCGCGCCTGTGCTTGGCTGGCCACGCTCTCGCGTGTCTAGATTGTTTCCGACAGATAGCAATTCATGTACCGGTAATCCTCATCATCATCATTTCAGCCCGTGATCACCCACCGCTGTCTCTTCCTATTACTGCCATAGTTCTCGGTTTTGTGCGTCCTTCATCCAACTGTTCACCAGGCTTGGGTCTGGTTTTTTGCCAGAATTTTGGTCACCATTCGGTCAAAACCTTACTCCATCAGCCATCAGAGTATCTTGCCTGATGTCCTGCCCAACTCAACTTAAGGCATAAATGTCCGACGACAGATGCCGGTAATCCACGTTGACGATGCGGTTGGTGCAGTGGCTGACTTATAGGTTAGGAAAAAATCCTAGTGAAGGGAAAATCTACAACAAAAAAAACTTTATTATCGCGTGAACTTTGAAGTGTAGGATTATTGTTAAAGCTCTGATTGACAATTAATAAAACTTGCAAAATTAACTAACGTTTTTGCATTTTAGATAGTAACAACGCTATTTATCATATACACAAAAGGGAAAAAAATATCATACACAGGCACTTTTTGTCACTTTTATTTACCAGAACTACTGATTAATTACTTTCACAAATTAGAATCTACATAATCCTCGAGTGTCATAGGTGAGTGCCTATGACACTCATACAATTTGGATATGTTCAAAATGTTCCTATAAATAAATGAACGACCATAACGCGACCGAAACCACGGGAAAATACTACCATACATCATGAATACTATATTCCTTCACACGTTTAAAACATTACGTACTGTCATTAATTATGCCATTCAAACCATGTCCGTCGGCTGTTTAGAAACGATTACTTTGACTTTGACGCCATTCCCCGACCAGGTTATTAGACCCATTGGTACGTATATTTAGCCTTCATTACTTCCTGTTTCCGGAGCATTTTAAAGTATTTTTAGATCTGACCTTCAGTTTAAAAGGTCACGCCGTAAGTAACTGAAGATTTTAAGAAAAACAGGGCCAAGGATGAAAAATTTATAAATAAATGTTCCAAATCCTTCATCGGTCGGCTTCCAGTTAAACCGGATGCAGCTGAATATCAGTATTTTACATAGAGCGACTGCCTATCGGACCTTCACAACCCAGAAATTGGTTAACGATACCCCATGGTAATACTGGTTGTCAGACTTTAAAGCTTCTGACTAACAGTAACGACTGCTAAAGATCTATAAATGATAGCCGGGACAAACAAACGGCTTTGCGTGCTTTCCGAGTCACGGAGGAAACTTGCTATGACAAATGCTAACCCATCCACCGACCAACCTCGGCAAGCGTGGCTTAACCCGGACGATCAGTTTGTGCAGCTGTTATTATTCAGCCACGAGCTCCTCGTTTCCAAATCCTTCACAAACGCTTTTAACTAGCGGTTTTTAAAAATTGCTTAATGGATTTGTGATACACTACTATTTAATTAGAATACCTTATTAGTCCAGTCATTAAAGCCAAAACCCGAAAATAATTAGTAACTTGCTGAAATTTTAGGGGGTTCTTAAGGAAGGTAAAATAACATACCGGGTGATTTTGCAGCGTTCTGGGGTGTACGGAAAGGGTTGAAAAGGGGTGAAAAGGTGTTTTTTGCTAATAACTTTGCCAAAAAAATTAGTAACACGCTGCAAATTTGGAATAAGGTTGTTCTTACGGTTTTGTAACGTGTATTAAATTTGCAGCGTTTTGCAACATACGGAAGATTGTTTTTTTTAAAAAACAGTGCAATTAGTTAAAAACAGGGGTAAGAAAATTAGTAACACGCTGCAAATTTGGAATTAGGTTGTTCTTACCGGTTTGTAACGTGTATCACATTTGCAGCGTTTTGCAACATACGGAACATTGTCTATTATTAAAAAAAATGAAATTATTTAATCACACGGGTGAAAAAAATTTGTAACTCGCTGTAAATTCGTAATTAAGTTGTTTTTACCGTTTCGTAACGTATATCGCACTGTTTGTTTAATAATAAACAGTGTTCAATTTGTTGTAAAACGCTGCAAATTTGATATACCTTACGAAACGGTAAAAACAACTTATTTACAGCGAGTTACAATTTTTTTTCACCAGTGTGATTAAATAATTTCATTTTTTTTTAATAATAGACAATGTTCCGTATGTTGCAAAACGCTGCAAATTTGATACACGTTACAAACCGGTAAGAACAACCTAATTCCAAATTTGCAGCGTGTTACTAATTTTCTTACCCCTGTTTTTAACTAATTGCACTGTTTTGAAAAAAACAATGTTCCGTATGTTGCAAAACGCTGCAAATTTAATACACGTTACAAAACCGTAAGAACAACCTTATTCCAAATTTGCAGCGTGTTACTAATTTTTTTGGCAATGTTATTAGCAAAAAACACTTTTCACCCCTTTTCAACCCTTTCCGTACACCCCAGAACGCTGCAAAATCACCCGGTATGTTATTTTACCTTCCTTAAGAACCTCTTAAAATTTCAGCGTGTTACTAATTATTTTCGGGTTTAGGCTTTAATGACTGGACTATATGGTAATTTGAACAGCAAACAAAATTAAAATAATTATACCTATAACCGTTTATTTAAATTAATGTAATATTTCACAGAGTTTAACATTGTAAGTTTGTTTGTGGGAAGTAATCTGTCGAACTATCAAACCTTTTGAACAATTTTGAAAATTCGTTCCGTTCCGTAGTACAAGGCTACAATATTCTTGAGTGACACAAGCAATTTTTCATATTGCATCTGTGCGATGCCAGAGTAGGTCGATAGTTAACCAATAAAGTTTTCATGCCTTTTCCAGGCAGGACTTTGAAAAGATATGGAAAATGTGGATATTAGCTTTTTTTAGCGTGGCAAAATCTTTATGAGTCCTAACTCAGGGCAGGGTAGAAGGGACTGTCAGGGACTTGTACTATTTAAAATCCACGGTGACAGCCTTTTACGTTCCAGAGTCGCGGTTTTCGTTAGTCCCGTGAATCCGTGAACATCATCAGCTTAACATATTTTCTCAAGAAATAAATATTTCTCTGTTTACATAAATACAACTTCAGGCCACATTTACCAGTCAAGGGCTTCGCTTTTAACTTCAAGATAATGTATGTTAATTTGTTGATAGCGAGCATCCTTGAAAGCTGGCGATGCCCTCGGAATATGTCTCGAAAGTAAACACTGAGTCAGTAAGGATTTTCACGTATGGCAGCGAATTTTCATGTCCTTTTAGACTTGTTTGTGTGGAATATGAAAGCTTTGATGTTTATTTGTATAATAAAGGCGTTAATTTCAGTCCTTTCAGGATTTTTCAACTAGCATTCAGACATTCGAAGATCGCTTTTAGCGATAAGATTAGCCAGAAAACGAATTTGTAAATAAAGTGACATAATGGATTGTGTTAAATTATTTACAATTTTCATTCAAAGAAAATCTGTAACACTTGTTATTTCATCTGTTAGTGCGTTTACAAACATCTAAACTTGCATACAAAAATAGTCAGACCAGAAACTGCTACTTGTAGTTCAAACAAAAATATTTGATCCATGCGGGGATCGTATGCGCGACACGATAAGCTACAGTCAATCGCTTTACCACGGAGCGATTCATAAATTATCGGCTATAATTTTTTTTATATCAACATTACTCTAATCAACCTACCTACAAAACTGTTAACAATTCATTGAAGTGTCAAGTGATAAGGGACGTCACTGGATTGCATTGGTGTGGCGCATGTTAAAATCTCCGAAATTTAACTACGATGCACCTTTTCTACGTGAGAGCTGATGCAGCGAATTTTTTGATAATTTTTATAATTATTTAAAATTATACTTGTTATAACCGCAATTCATATTTTGATAAAATAACAACATGTCACTGGCCTGCAAAATGCAAAAAACTTAAAAAAAAATTGAATTTCGCGGGCTGGTTGGAGCATCCCCATAACACTTTCACTGTCCGCGCAGCAGACACAATACCTAAACAATAGTCGTGAGTCACGTGTGATTCATCGGACAGGGAAGTGGTTAAGGTCGCGTATGGCCATACTTCTATCGAAGGGTTTAATTCAACATTTTTGGTCCTTTGAGCCGGCCTTATTGTAGTAAGAAATACCTCTTATTTACATATCGTTTGGTGTTCTTATATGAGATTGCGTGTTGCGCTTGTGTTGTATTATATCTTTCTTATACAAAGGGAATAACCGCATCACCCGTGTTCTAAAATCACAAGCCCAACACGCATTGTAAAAGCCCAATTTAAAAAATAAAAAAGCGAGTGATTTTCAAAAAAAGAAATAGGGCGAAAATGTATATTTTTAAGCTGTAAACTTACCTTGGACCCAAAGAATATTTCTGGACGAACTCCTGCTTCTCTCATTAGTGAAAAGTACCTGAAAATAAAAGTACAAAAGCATCAGTACTTGCTAAGTATGTCTCTTAATTTGTGAGTACAAGGCGACTGGCCTTAGCCCAGTCAGGGCCAAGCGGCCCAGTATGTTGCACTTTTGGCCTTGGACTGAGGCATAAGCTGAAGCGACGGATTCTAGTAGGCCATCAATTATATCTATTAACATTATATTCTCTGAAATAGCAATACAACAAATGTTAAAGCAGTTATGGTTAAGGCATCAGAATTGAAAAAGGTTGTTGTATGGGTAACTGTTCATGTATTAGACAGCATTACTTCTATATTATTATCATTTTGAAAGGAAATGGGCTGTTCATATTAAGAATAGGACAATTTGATGACATCCCTAAATATACGTTACTGATAAAATATTGATTCAACAATGAAACATCGACATAAAAGAAATATTTCATTAAAATAATTTTAACCAGTCACTATTCATAACTTACTGCAAAATTATTGAAAACAAAATAATAAAAACCAGTGTATTTCATTTGCAAATGCGTTAAAACAACCGGCCTTAGTAGAGTCATGGCCAAACGCTGCAGTGTGTTGCACTCTGGCCTTGGAACGAAGCATAAGCTGAAGCGGGTAACTTTTTTGAAACAATAATTGATGTAGGTAAATGGACAAGAATAATTTAATCTACGATAGAGATATAGATATATAGGGTGACTGGTAATTAGTGCACGATACGTAAACACGTGATTGTGCTCATGATAACAAACAACTTTTACTATGGGAACAAACCTCAAAACGCGGAAAAAAAAACAGCTGTTCAGTACATTTATGTTTGTTTAATGTACTGAACAGCTGATATTTTTTTCACAATCACGTATTTAAGTATCGTGCACTAATTACCAGTCACCCTATATAAGAACAATTTAGCTCTAGATTTAGAAAGCTGTATCCTCGATACTTACGGTGCATTTTGTTAGCGAGGCTCCTCTCTCAAGAAACCTGACCACCGGCACCTTAGGCCCTATTCCTGTTACAAGTTAGCTCTCAATTTCTTTCTTTTTGTTGTTTTTTTCTTAAAATTATGGATGCATTATTATTTTAATCATTAAACAAAAATCCAAAACGGGGTAATTCTTATCAATAATAGAGTTTTGAAGCACTTAAAACAGACTTCTCTAAAGTAAAAATCCAGGCCTTTTACTTTCAAGTGCCTTGATCTTAAAATAATATCCAACAATGCTCCCATATATTTTAACACAATTGCATTAAAATGTAGCACTCCTGATATTTATCTTTACATTTGACAGATACATTTCGCTGCTCCTACCCGCTACCGCTACCGCTCCTGACGTACACCGCATACCAACAGCGTGATAATTTTGGCCAAGAAGCGAAGGTGAGAGTGTGATATTTATTTATAAACGAGTCGCATTCGACGCATGCGCAAGTTTGCTTCTGCTTCCTGTTTTATGCCTGTTAGTATGATTGCTAGCGTTTTATTGTGCATAAATTATATTTTAAGAAGCTTTTACATTTATGTATAAATCAATGAGAATAAAATTAGGCTGTATAAGTTTGGTGTGCGCATTTGATGGCAAGGCTTGATCTTTTCTGTAAGGGACATGATTTTTGATAGTGTTTGTGGACACCATAATCTTTCATGGGTGCCGGAAGAAGGGCGTTACCGAGGGAGGCCTAAAAACGATGGGGTAACGTAACTTAGATTCGGAGTTGGCCGGAGAGAACTGCACAGAGGAAAGAGTCGAAGGCTTTGAGGCAGAGCTCTGCTCAGCGAGGTCAAGTGAGGTTAAAAAAATCTGTCGGTGTGCACACTTATTAACATCACCATCATCTCGAAATTCGCATGTATTGCGAATACCCAAGATCCAAAACGTCTGCAAACGTCGAGCAGACACATGGACATCGTGGCAGGATGACCTTAATGCTCTTAGGAGAATTGTTCTTTTACCTTTTCTAACTAAGGTAACGTGGTCCCAGAATGCAGAAGACAACTGCAGGAACAGGCAGGGTGGTTTTTAGTTACTAAGAAGCTGATAGTTTATTTTGTTCTACCCAGGACGGGAGGCTCGTTTGATCGTTTTACCACTCCAAAAAAAAGGTGAAAGTAGATACTGATACTAACCTTACCTATTATTGTGCCTATATTACGTGTAGTTTACACAACAATTTGCGATTCTACTCGTAACTCACAAATCCAAAACAGGTAGGTATGAACCCACGAAATCAGATTTACATAATTTCCTCAGCCACAAAAACCCATGAGTACACCATAAAATAAACTCATAAGTGAATTAGAAAACCATAACTTTTTCGAAGCTACGATGTGAATATTTGACGAAGATTATTTAATGCTGTGAGGTTGTAAAACAGCGGAAAATATAAGAGTTATGCCTTCTTTAGAAATATACGGTGGGTATAGGGACGTGGCACGGCAAGATGGGACTTACAGCACCCTGTAAGTCCCATCTTTCTCTACGCAACTATTATGTGACACAATTGTCGTCTTAGTCGAACGATACAGTGGTATCGTTCGACTAACTTAGATCCATCTTAGAAAGTCCAACTAAGACGACAATTGTGTCACATAATAGTTGCGTAGAAGTCAGATTAGAGTTACAAGACAATAACCGTAGGTAAAGGTGTTAAAAAATTAACTGCGAGAATTTCGTGTACGTACTCGGTATCAAAACCAAATACCTACATATAATTCCAAAAATATTTTTTTCGAGCATTCTTTTTTAAAAAAAGAAAAAAAAAATTCAAGCATTTTTTTTCAATAGCAAAAACGTTTATTTTATGTAAAGCATGTTTAAATTTTTTTTTTCAAGCTTTTTTCTTTTGGTTTTAACGTGGCTAATAAAATAAGTTATTTGTAAGTATTTCATTGAATTGCCAATCCAAAGTCTGCAAAATTTGATGAGAATGTTGGATTCAGCTGTGTACACGGGTGAACGAACTCAAAGAGCAATCAAAAATGTACGGTTAAAACAAATCTTGAAAAAAAAATCTCAATTTTTTTTTTGTTTATGGTACCCCGAGTACGTAAACGAAATTTTTGCAGTTATTTTTTTTAGACCTTATTTACAGTACCAAAACCTCTACTATTCAACAATGCTCCCCTATTCTGCTAAACCATCACTTTTGACAGCCACACATACGACATTTTCTCAATTTTTCTCTCTCGAGCACTGGCTGCCATCACTAGTGTTACAGCTGCGTCCGGTTTATGTGCCATCAAAGCCGACGCGGCGATAATGGCGGCCGCGAGTGTTCCCCTCGTAAAAATATATAACGCTTTGAATTTCAGCATCGGAGGAGGGTGACGTGCTGAATTATGGCTACAGGAATTAGTGTTGTTCGTAAAGTTGGGTTGAAGTTTTATGTTTTCACTAAATTCAATTAGGTAGTAGTGATAGTTTCGGATGTCTTGATTTTGTTGTCTTCCTGAAAGATTTTGGACACAGTGGCAATTGTCAGCTGAGTGTGTGCGCAGTCACAAGTGCACCCTCTATACAACATGTAACGTAATCAACGCACACCCTCAGACACACCAATTAGAATATTATGTTTTAATCATAATACGTATATTGAATTTTTAATTTAACATGTAAATGCATTGTTATTAACTAAATTAGTTAGTTTGTAGTAAGGTTTATTTTTCTTTATTTTGTATTGAATGACGGAATTTGTATTAATTAATAAAATTGCACTTTTAAGTCTTGTTGCTTTGATTTACGGTCATTTTAGTTTGTTTTGACTGTACAGGGGTGATGTGACTATAATTTCGGCCGCGAGTGTTCCCCTCGTAAAAATATAAACGCTTTGAATTTCCTATATTAAAAATTATAGAAATCGATTCAGTAAACGATTCTAAACAAACTAATTTCAGGATGTGCGTTAATTATGTTACATGTTGTATATTTCTTAACTATATTTATCTGGTCGCGGGACTTATTTCATCACTGGCTATTGAAGGACACCGTGGATTTTAGTCAGTACGAGTCCGACAGTCCCTCCCGCCCTGCCCGGGGTGGGAGGACTCATTTGATGATTTTACCACGTTAACTATATTTATCTATAATATTGATGTATTTAGAAATATCTAAGTATGTTTATCAGTTGTCTATAGTACCTATAACACAAGCTCTGCTTAACTTGGGACTAGATGGCGTTGTGTGGTAGTTGTGGAATATTATTATAATATTTATAATAAATACAATGGGACAACAGACCGAGGCAAGTTGGTATTATATCGCCTACTTCGAAACTTTAACCTGCTACTATGCGTACATACGAGTATGCATGCAAAACACTAAGCAATTGATTTTCCACTTATATAGAGATAATACGGCACTAATTCTCTTTACGACAGGCTATTGTGAAGTCTATCTAAGAGGACAGTACCCCCACCATTTTGTAGCATATAAAAAGAATGTTTATTTGTAAAATAAAATTACTGTTCTTCAACACCTCTCGTGCAATAAATAATTATTTTTCATTTCAATTAATAAAACTTTAATAGAAAAACCCAGTAGTACTATTGCCCTTAATAGAACTTTGGACTTCACGCTCAGTACTCATATTTACGACAACGAGACCAACGAAACGGTCACTGATAAAGAAAGAAGAAAGAAAGAAAATAAGTTTATTTGGCAATCTCTAATACGCACACAATTGCAATTAAAAATTACCAGGATGAATGAAGGTACGGTACCGTGTGCCTCTGTGGAGTTAAGTGAAGTACCTGTCTACTTTATCACACATAAAATAAAGGAGGCTCAGGGAACTATCAGATACAGAAGTCTGTAATGTAACAAAGTTGTTAATGTAACAACTCCTTCTGATGTCACACTAGGGTTAAACAAAATCAAAAAGTACCTAAATGTCATCCAGATATGGGTACTCTGAAATATGGCCATGGAAAAGAATAAAATCATTTTTTATTAACACAAATTTTTTACACAATGCGAAATGTTAAACAAATAAATACAACTTTAGCACAAAAGCAGCAAAAGCTCTTCATTAATTCTGTTGCTAACCCGTTTTTACACTCACATTCATACACACCAACAAAATGCCTAATACCCCATGCATAACATACTCACTTACAGAACAAGACACTTATATGACTTTAAAAACACATGCAAATCAAAATGACATTCCAATTTCATCTCCGACCTCGTTCATTTCTCGCACAGCTCAGCAAGCAGAACTCTTTCTGTCCCGATCACGTACAGACGGACAACATTAACGGGTTTTGCATACAAATAGCTAATAATGTTCGTGAATGCTGTTTTTCGCAGTTTGGCACGAAGCCAGCGCATTGAAGATTAGTAATAATTGACAGCACATCATAAAGATGTATGCGAATAAGAAACCAATAGTAATGGATGTCGGAAAATTGGATATTACTTTTTTAGCATTTCAGCAGACGTGGAATATGAGATGAACAAAAGTGTGAGTTTTCAGTAGTAAACGTGGTAAGCATGTAGCAGGAGTAACCGTGGTACGAATCTCACCAAAGAAGTAATTTAAAATTAATTTTCTGCTTATCAAGATTCTATTTTACATTCTAAACTGGAAAATATTTTTTTATTTTATTAAATTATTCAAAACGTAGTTACTCTATCTTTCAGTGGGTGGTTTGAAGTTATTTATGAAATCTGATCACGGTCAATGTAGTGTACTTTTATAACAATTATAAGACGTTTTATCCTGCCATTTTTCTAATTTTGAGTTTAAGTGCACAGGGAATAGTTTAAGAAGACCAAACTAAGGATGAATGTATTGTATAATGAATTATTATGAAAGAAAATGGAGTGAAAGAAGCCGTGATATCTGACACAGAATGGAAGAATAAAACATGTGGTGTCGTCGTCAACTAGAAAGGTATAAGGGCAGGAAGATGATTAATTATGGATTTTCCTATCCCAACGAAACACAAACTTGATTTTTTATAATTTCTTGAAAAGTAATGACTAAATATACATATTTAGTCATTACTTTTCAAGAAATTATAAAAAAAGAGTACAAACACAAACAGATGAAAAAAAAAATAAGATGCCTCCTCCAAATCACACAGCGTTCTTGTTGTTCTGTATGCAGAAGTCATCGGTTTTCACGTTGGCCAACCGCAGGCTTCCCTTATCGCCTATTGTCTGTTGGGTTGTCTGCCACTCAAGGTCTGCCGTGTGCGGTCGGGGGGGATCCGGGAACCGAGCCGATATGGTGAGGCTGTATATATTTTCATTCAAATGAAGGCCTTCGAGGGAATTATCAAGGATATTTTATGGGTCTTTGGACGTGGTTTAGCAATGTAATGTTGATAAATGGTGTTTTAATGGAGTCAACAATGGTATTGGTATAATTATGATAATACTGATTTGAATTTACCTCATTATGCAGTGGGATTTTTGACAACAAATTGTGTCTTTTTTTCAGATTTTCGTCAGTGTGAAAGAGGTAGATATATTAAATGTATTTACAACTTGATTACGTGAATTTTTAACCTCTTTCATCCTAACTCTAGCGCCTGGAGGGCTTACTACGAGCTCTTAACGCGATCCTTTTTTTACTGTGGGAAAGCGACAGAGCTATAAAAGTCATCTAGCGCCATCTCTTTCCCACAGCCAAAACAGGATCGCGTTAAGAGCTCGTGGTAAGGCCCCAGATCTTTTGATGGCTTTGGATCAGATCTCAATAATTAGAATAAAAGCAGGACGACCATGACTCATGTCCAAGTTTTTATACGGCCCAAGGCTCAAAAGGATCATTATAAATATCCAGAATTTTCCTTCAGCTCACCTTGGAAATCTACAAAAAAGATCAGCAAAAACCTCGATGCAAACATAATTCTTTTGACAGTTACAGCCGTTTTGGTCTGTACATATATAATTTAGGGTCCGTCCGGTCACGGATCGAGGAACAAATTGTATGGAGTCTTCGTGTATTTTTGAAAGATATGCGTTTTTTCTTTTTTTATTGTTGATTGCAGACTGCATTGTTCTGTCCGAATGGTGTTAGAGCGAATTTACATTGGATTTTGATGTTGAAATTCTCATTTATAAGTAGCCATTTTTGTTAGGATTTAATAAAGAGATTTTAGGTGCTTTAGAGAGGCTTTAACACTAAGGAAGTTCTAATAAGATTTTATAATAAAAATGAGTTTGCTTAGCCTTGATGTATCCGGAAAAAAATGAGGTCTAAGATGGAGCGAGCTCATCTGAAAGAAACTGGGACTCCTGCGCAGCAATGGAACACAGTCAAAACAGGATGGTGTTCAAGGCACAGACGGCTCTGCCTGTAAAAAATTACACTTGTAATGTCATTGCCTCATTGAAATTAAGCATGTCTCGATAATTACTACAAAAAAAAAAAAACGAATCACCAAACTTATGAATTATTTATGTCGTTTGCAATTTCAAAGTTTGATGACTTTTTGGCAAGCTGCCATCATTACCATAGGTCATGGATCTTTTACTACTGTATTTGGGGTCTCCCATAAACTGCTGGAAGCCTTTTCAGGTGGATTAATGGTTGTGGTTAGTTTCTGTTAACATAAAATCAACACCGCATTAATTATAGTTATGTGTTGTAGTATCTGTACATTTTCGGGCGAAGATCTCCACACAATGGGTTCCGAAGGATGGCCGTCGTCAATGACCTGGACAAGTACCATAAGGCTTGGTTTGAGGAAGCATAGCATTGGGTGAGGCCTTTGCCCAGCAGTGGGATAATAAATAGGTCCAGATAGTATAGGTATTATTTTTCAACCAACATAACATTTTTTTTATGCAAATGAATAAATATGTTGGATTGAATATTAATTTGTTACAAAATAAAATACATAAAAAAAGCAACGGTTCGAAAAATATTTCTTCATGATAATGGGGCCGTGCCTTGAAAAAAGTTGAAAAACACTAGAACAGGCAAATAAAAATAAAATTGCGAAATTCACTATAGTATTGTGCCATTTAACATGACAATAGCGGTCATTGCTCCGACTTTCATCCCGATATCTCAATATTAGCGATACTTCCTCTTCACCCGTACAAATCTGTCACAAACAGTCGCAAAATTGACATCGCTTTAGTCTCATAATACATCAAAAATGACCACAAACATAACACAATGCACAACCCAAAATAGAAAATCTAGCAAACGTACCCTACGAAATATTTTTTTTTAAATATTGTATTTTCATTTTTACACAAGTTTATCACACTGAGACAATTTAACAAAAGTAAATATATTATTATGCATCATATAATTTTGCATTAACCTATAATACAATACTGAGTAAATATAAAGTTAGTGCATATTGTATGGATATAAGTATATTAATATTCTTTTGATATCAGGATGGTAAAAACACCTTATTTTACCTAAAATAAATTACAATAACTATTTCATCACAGAAAATGCTAATTTTGATCTTATGTCGTTTTTGTTTTACCCTGACGCGATGACGTCATCGCGTCAGGGGTGCAGCACCCCCGGCAGCAGCCGCCATTTTGATTTGACATTCCGTGTGGAAGTTCGTTTGCGTTCGGTCTGTGCAAAGACATTAAACTAAATACGAGCAAAAGACGGGACATCACGAAGAAAGCTCTGATCCAAAACTTTTTACCCCTAGGTAAAAAGTCACTCAGTCTAGTAGTCGCGTTGCTATGCAACGCTAGATTGTGCTACTGACACACGGCATCAATAAATTTGTATGTCAATTTTCCCAATGCTAGCTCTATAGGTTCTTTCAAATCTCTTTGGGTCTGTGCCACATATTACATATAACTCACTCCATACAAAATGTTTAATACCTACCGCTATAATAGCCTACACTTTCAAGTCGATAGACGCTGCGAACGAAAATGTACCTAATCTTAAACACCTAAAGTTGAGTTTTGTTTGTAGGTGCGCGCCGCGCATGGTTATTGTGAATTGCCAGGGCTGCCTCTGACGGCAAAGACGTTAGTAGGGATTTTTAGTATGGGTACTTTATAAAATAAAACTTGTTTTTTAATGTCTCGTTAATTCAAACCTGCAATAATTCGAACCACTCTATAAATCAAAGTTATCACGACTTCCCTACAAAGTCTCTTTATACATATTTCCAACTATGTAAATCAATACAATTTTATTCATTTGTAGTAAAATCCAAACGAACAAAATCGCTACTTATACTCATAAGTTAACGTAACAAAACAAAGCGGTGGCGGAGCGGAGCATCAAACACTCGACAGTTGCAGAGAGAAAGAATCAGAAAGATTATAAATTTTATTTTAACTATTGTTTTGTAAGTACATTTCGAGACAAGTTGAAACTTGTATGATCGTGTTACACGACAAAACTACAACTATTAATTTAATAAACAATAACATTATTTAATAATTATTGAAGGTAAATACCTTTTTTCATAACAAATAAAAAAAATACTAACATTTCTGTATCACGAGGAAATCCTAAAAAAGAAAAGTTTTTATCTCTTCTCTTGCTGGATCTACATTCATTCACTGCACATAATATACCAGTTGTAACAAATCGATTTCAAAAGTATCATCAATCGACCGAAATATGAGTACGTGCGCGCCGCGCGGCTGTTGCCATCCCTCTGCGCTATGGGTAGCGGCTACCCGGCGCCCGGTAGGTGGTTAGCGCGCGTAAGTACATGGAGTGTTACATCTGGTAATCTGTGTCTGTGCTATAATTTCTTTGCGTTTATTGTTATCGTTGTTGAATTTGTTACTTTTTTGTTTTTGTGTTCTGTGTTGAAACGCATCTAATCAACGACTATACTAGACTTCTAATAACAGGCGACCGATGTGTGTCAACACATTGGGCAAAAAAGTATTATATCCGTCTCATTTCGACCACTCCTGTGAGCCGTAAACATACGTTGAAACAGAACAGACCTTGAGTTAGCCAATCACTACGAAGTACCCCGCCCCCCTCGCTTACGTAGTACCTCAGCGAGTTGATAGAATAGTTCTTGTTCCTTATATCGTGCATGAGGAGTCTAGTAATTATATCGTCGTTGCATCTAATTATTCCTTTTTTTTTGAAGTCGGTAAAAATATTGTAAGGCGATTCTCACACTGCCCCGCATGATGCAGCGTAGCGCGTGGATGCGTGTTCTTCCGTTGCTTGTAAGTATCTCCGTTTGTATGGAAAACACGCACAGTCCAACACACTGAAAATGCATCCACGCGCGTTCATGCGGATCACGCGCATACACGCGGAGAAACATGCACCCCCGCGCGTAGGTGCGGGGTGAGACGCAAGGTATGGCACACCGAATCCCGCAGTGCCGCGCGTGATCTTGAATGCTCAGTACTGCACGACCACCACAGAGAACGGCGAATAAATAAATGAGAGCCGCAGCCGCCGTACGTGAATCTACAAAACGCACCTACGCGCGTGAGTGCGCAAAAAACCCGTACAATGATGCAGATCTGCACTCCCGCAGGAACGCGCGTAGGTGCGTCGACACGCAATATGCAGCATGATGCGGGGCAGTGTGAGAATCGCCTAAAACTTGTTTTCATTTTGGTGTACCATAAAGAATATTCTATTCTATAATAATTTTAAATACTTATAAAAGTAAAGGTCGACCACGAGCGGGTATACCATGAGTTGGACTCAAATCCACACTTTCCAGAAACTTGTACACTGATACCTCAACCACTAAGGGCCCTTTTCCTGTCATGCGTATTTTCACCCGCATGCGGATGTGGTCTGCGTGCAGGCTGCCCGCATCCTATCATTTCATACACGTTTTTCCTATGATGCGGGAAAAAGGGCCGTTACCTATCACTGCATCCATTAAATGCGTCACAGTAGAACATTTTTTACGTCACGCGTAAATTTATAAGCACACAATTTGATTTCTAGAAATTAAAAATAATTATTTTGAATTAAAGAGCAGTGGTGGCCCAGTGGTATCGGCCCCGACTTACGAGTTGTAGGTCGTGGGTTCGAATCCCGGCAGGCGCATTACTTTGTGTAATTTATTTCATCACCACTGCTCTCAAAACGGTGAAGGAAAACATCGTGAGGAAACCGGCATGTCCTAGAACCAAAATTCGAAGACATGTGACATCCACCAATCCGCACTGGGCCCGCGTGGTGGTTATGGCCCACCCCCTCTCACAGAGAGGAGGCCTGTGTCCCAGCAGTGGGAACATTAATAGGCTGATGATGGATGATGGATTTTGAATTAGAGCAACACAAGATTCGCAACCCCTGTATGTCAAGCAGGCTGGTACCACGATACTGTAGCGATAGAAGCAACTATTACTTATTAGTTGTTTTAGGTAACAACAAATGTCATTATCGCCTAGTGATGAAAAACTTGGTAGGTGGGAGTGAATGACCTCTATTGCCATGTTAAATGGTACATACTATAGTGCCTTTTCATGGCCATTATTTCGTCTTGTATTTCTCAGTTTTATATCGGAGCTTAAAATTAATTTGTGTTTTGTAGAGATATAAACTTATTCCTTGAAGTTTTCACTAAAAACTTAATAAGCTCTACTTATTCCGATCCCCTGTAGAATACAGTCATTATAATTAATTATTTAATGGCTTGTAAGAAATAAGGGCAATTCCATGGACGTTGATTCGATATTTGTCTGTCAAACTAACACGTTAACACAGTATACAAAGAGCTTTACGCAAAGCAAGGATTGTGCAGAAATCCTGACGCATGAGCGCGTGCGCAGCGTGCGTGACGAACGAATTGAACTGCGACTGACGGCAGGTACATGCGAGTGCCCAAATGTTAAGGATTATTAGTTTAACATTCATCATGATAATGGCTTATTAATTAACAGAAGATTTGGTACAAAAAATCGTAGGGTCAAGGGAGATTATTTGGTGAGACAGGCAACTCAGTGATATAGTGTTAAAAGTCTCTTAAAACGTTACATAAGCATGTTGTAATGTGAAATGATGTATCACTTAGGGATGGGCGTTGAATCAACGAACTAGTTGAATCAACCGTTGATCTCCTGTCAACGTATTAACGTTAACTGAATATGAATTAACTAGTTGAATTCGTCAACGACGTTTATGAGTTGAACTCGTTCGTTCGTTCGTTCTCGTTAATTCAACTAGTGAATCAACTAGTTGAATTCGTCAACGACGTTTATGAGTTGAACTCGTTCGTTCGTTCGTTCGTTCTCGTTAATTCAACGAGTTGAATATTGTTGTTGAACGTTATCTTCAACGTTGATTGTTATGGTTCGATATCTTTAACGTCATAGATTGCGAGCGGTTGAATGAGTTGATTTTCGAAATATTATTTATTTTAAGAATAGTACATAAATATTGGTGGAGTTTGTTTAATTTTCCCAATGTATTCTTTGAAATGTAGGTACTATTTTTTGAGACGCACGAGGTATAGCGAACATCCCTCTGTTAAAAATGTAATAATAATATCTTTATTTCACACAATTTAAGATGTTAGTTTGTACATAAAACGTTTCCAATACAAACATTGAATCAAATTTTAATGAATCAGCGGTTTACGTTGCAAGTTGACAGTTAAATTCGTCAACGAGATGAACACGTTAACTCATTCAACTCGTTGACGAATTTAACTAGGGGTTTGTCTCCACGGATCCCGGTATCAGATTGAAGTCGCCACGGATCACGGCGAGTTGTTTCCACCGATACCGTGATCCGTTTCCAACACAAAAAATAAAAAAAAATGTAGCCACCGATCACGGTATCCGTGGCTACAAGATATAAATTAGGGTTTGTCTCCACGGATCCCGGTATCAGATTGAAGTCTCCACGGATCACGGCGAGTTGTTTCCACCGATACCGTGATCCGTTTCCAACACAAAAAATAAAAAAAATGTAGCCACCGATCACGGTATCCGTGGCTACAAGATATAAATTATATTATTTTTGGAAACTGATCTCGGTGTGCAGATACAAGAAATAGAGTTAAATATTTTATGTATTTGATCACAGTATCCATTCAGTTATTGGGTCATAGCACACTAGCTGACCCGTGCCCACTTCGTTGTGCGGTAAACATTTTAACTTGTGATGAAAATATGAGTGTCGTTCGGTTAGTACTGAGTGCTATAATTTATTTCCTGAATGCTAAAAGGAGGGTTTTGTTTTTATTGATATTCCGATTACGTGCTCTGACTGTAACTGCCCGCTGTCTTTCTGTTGCTAGGCGCTGTGCACGTTCAGTGCTAGATTCCCGAGCACGGGCCTACGATGTTCTCGCTCTTTGGTTGGCAAGCCGCTGCGAGCGCTCGGAGCTAGATTCCCCAGCGCGTGCTTGTGAAATATTTTCTCTATTCCTCGAGAACTCGAGAGCCGCTGATGATTTTCAAAGAGCAGGCTCTTCCGTACGTCGTACTCGAGCTGCTCTTGTCTGGAATATCTGACGGAAAAGTTGTGATTTCCTTTTAGGCATGATAAACAATCGCTGAAACTGTCCGATATCCGAAAAACAGAAATACCACAGCTTCGAACTCGAAGAATGAGAACGAAGTATTACCTATTTGTGTTTTAAGAAATCGAGCAACCAAACGATTTTAAATACCAACAACATCCAACCAACAGCGTACAACTCACCTACCTAACGACATAATAAGTTAAATAATAACTGGAGAGGGTCATTATTCCGCGGAAAATCTTAATCAAATCTATCGGTAGTTGAGGGTTGTTTATGTCATTTTATTTCAGTTTTACTCGATAGATTCCTTAGAGTTTGGTATTATTTTCGATATTCAAGACATATAAAATGCTTTTCTACATGTTTCTCAAGTTCTCAATGATGGGGTCGAAATCTGGTACACTCAAAGTATAAAAAACCATTTATTTATTTGACATGAGCTGTTAATAGTTGGTAGTTAACCAAATGTACCAATATACCAGTTATTAACACCACCGTTTGTATCTCTTCTTTCGCTTTCTTCCAGTCAGTTATCACTTTGGGCGGCCCCCCCCGAGGCTCCCGCTTTGCTCGGGGTCAGCTGGCTGGGGTCAGAGGGACCCGAGCGAGGCATTAACTGCATGAGCACTAGGCGATAGACGGAGTTAAACTCATGTAACTTTTATTTTAGAAAAATTCCTTTATTTTAATGAATAATACATCGTTGAGTTCCGACATCCACGCCAACGAAGTCGCGAGCACTGCTAGTGTATAATAATATTTGTGATATGTTTTCTGTGATGATATAAAACGTGTTAATAATTTTAATACTACAATTAAACATTGGTGAGAACTCTTCCACAGACACCAATTAAGTTTATTTCTTGATCAATATAAGACTTAAAAATACAATTGATTTGGGAAATTAAATTAGTAAAAATAAAATCGAATTGGAAAAATATTGAATTCTATTTCTTGTATCTGCACACCGAGATCAGTTTCCAAAAATAATATAATTTATATCTTGTAGCCACGGATACCGTGATCGGTGGCTACATTTTTTTTTATTTTTTGTGTTGGAAACGGATCACGGTATCGGTGGAAACAACTCGCCGTGATCCGTGGAGACTTCAATCTGATACCGGGATCCGTGGAGACAAACCCTAATTTATATCTTGTAGCCACGGATACCGTGATCGGTGGCTACATTTTTTTTTATTTTTTGTGTTGGAAACGGATCACGGTATCGGTGGAAACAACTCGCCGTGATCCGTGGCGACTTCAATCTGATACCGGGATCCGTGGAGACAAACCCAAAGATCTAAAGTCTGCAGAATTTAGACTCAAAAGCAATTATTTCAAGAACGTAATTTTTATTCTATTCACATCTTATAATCACATCGAAAGATCGTAAATCTGGTACATATTTCTTTAGTAATTCAAACCAACAATGTCATATAGAAGTTACCTTGATAGAATGTGAAAATACTATTTATTTGTTCAATGCGTGGGTTTTAATAACGCTCCAATCTCGACTACCATTGATACGAGTACGATAATTTATTATCTGTTTGTCTGACGCAAATATCTAGGTATAAATTGCACTTTTCAAATATAATGAGATACTTTAATGCACCCACTACTACGATACAGGCGCTCTCTGAGAAAAGGAATGGGTTATTTATAAACAAACATAAAAAAAAAACAAAAAGCTATCACTTTGAAAAACCGATATCATTTTGTTACGTTATAGTCCAGTCATTAAAGCCAAAACCCGAAAATAATTAGTAACTTGCTGAAATTTTAGGGGGTTCTTAAGGAAGGTAAAATAACATACCGGGTGATTTTGCAGCTTTCTGGGGTGTACGCAAAGGGTTGAAAAGGGGTGAAAAGGTGTTTTTTGCTAATAACTTTGCCAAAAAAATTAGTAACACGCTGCAAATTTGGAATAAGGTTGTTCTTACGGTTTTGTAACGTGTATTAAATTTGCAGCGTTTTGCAACATACGGAACATTGTTTTTTTTTAAAAACAGTGCAATTAGTCAAAAACAGGGGTAAGAAAATTAGTAACACGCTGCAAATTTGGAATTAGGTTGTTTTTACCGGTTTGTAACGTGTATCAAATTTGCAGCGTTTTGCAACATACGGAACATTGTCTATTATTAAAAAAAATGAAATTATTTAATCACACGGGTGAAAAAAATTTGTAACTCGCTGTAAATTCGTAATTAAGTTGTTTTTACCGTTTCGTAACGTATATCGTACTGTTTTTTTAATAATAAACAATGTTCAATTTGTTGTAAAACGCTGCAAATTTGATATACCTTACGAAACGGTAAAAACAACTTATTTACAGCGAGTTACAATTTTTTTTCACCAGTGTGATTAAATAATTTCATTTTTTTTTAATAATAGACGTATGTTGCAAAACGCTGCAAATTTGATACACGTTACAAACCGGTAAGAACAACCTAATTCCAAATTTGCAGCGTGTTACTAATTTTCTTACCCCTGTTTTTAACTAATTGCACTGTTTTGAAAAAAAACAATGTTCCGTATGTTGCAAAACGCTGCAAATTTAATACACGTTACAAAACCGTAAGAACAACCTTATTCCAAATTTGCAGCGTGTTACTAATTTTTTTGGCAATGTTATTAGCAAAAAACACTTTTCACCCCTTTTCAACCCTTTCCGTACACCCCAGAACGCTGCAAAATCACCCGGTATGTTATTTTACCTTCCTTAAGAACCCCTTAAAATTTCAGCGTGTTACTAATTATTTTCGGGTTTAGGCTTTAATGACTGGACTATTACATAACTTTATCAATTTTCTTTTTTATCTTTTGAGATTACTTATTTAAAAATATAGATTTAGAATTTAAAACAATAAAAGAAGCCAAATGTTTTTTTTCATAAAATAAATTTTAAAAAAACCAGCCATGCTAGTATGGTCTGGCATATTTATTATGTCCCTTATCTTAACGATGTTTTCCTTTCCAAAATTGAGAGTAGCAGTGATGAAATAGAACAAAAAGAGAGTTTGTCAACTCTGAATTCAAATGCAGCCATCCTCACCTCACGACCCAGCTGCCGCCCAGGGAATCGCCGAAGACGTGGGACATCGCGTGCCGATTTCCGACTTCCGACCACCGAAGGCGCTATTTGTGGAAGGTGAGTAAAAAAAAATCTTGAAACACGTGTTTTATTGACCGTACCTACTGTCTGGAAAATGTTTTTAATGTTTGATTAATACAAACAATCAAAATCATTTTCCCACCACATTTTCAAACAATTCCTTGCCGAAAATAAACTGGTCATAAAAATCTTCCTAATAAAGTAATCCTACGTGACGTTACTTGAAAATTTGGTTACAAGATACCATCTAAAAGATAACTATGCAAATACGACAACCGCATACTTATCGGTACAGCCGGTCGGTGAGATTTTTACGTGGCAATTAAATTGTTTTAACGACCGAAGAGTAGAGGGGTCCGCTACTCTTAAAACTTTATTATACTGAAAGAAGTAAAAACTTTTAAAGTTATTTTGTTTTATTTCATTCCTTATTTTGTATTGTTTTAATGACTGAAGTCTTTTGTGTTATCTGAAGGTAATTACTTAATTTAATTGTCTTTGTATCTTTATTGGGTAAGCTTTAGGAGTTGATCTTTATAACTTGTATATTGAGTAAGAAGCCCAGTTACAGTATTTTTAGAAAAGTTTAAAAAGTACCTTTACTATTTTTAAGTTCAATGACGGCCACGGGACTAGTGATTTAACGTGACCCCGGAACATATGGGCTATCGAAGGACACCGTGGATTTTAGTCAGTACAATTCTGACAGTCCCTCCTGCGCTGCCCTGAGTGGACTTATTGGATGATTTTACCGTGAAAAAAAATACAATTTTCATAAAAAGCTTCAAAAGTATAAATCATCGAATGAGTTCTGCCGCCCTTGATGGATCGAAAAGGACTGCCAGACCCTTAAAATAAAACCTGTTTCTTCAGTTATCCTTTACATTCTAGGGTCACGGTGCTTTTTACAATAGAATTCTTATTAAAAAAAGTGGGTAGACCAGACTATTCAAAATAAAACTTAACTATTCCCAAACGACAACAAAACTCACACTAACAAAGTACAATAACTTAAACCCGTACTTGGATCTAAAACAAGAGAGTCGTAACTGCACTTTTCGTATCACTACCGAGTCCATACACTAATTTCCCTGTAGACTGTCTTCCCTAACACGAATAAAGCGCAGTGATGAGGTAATGCTTACTCAGTGACGTGTAGATAAATAATACACCGGTGAGCGGTGGAGGGATCTTGGAATACAAAATGGCCGGCTTTGAGCGTATGAAGTTTTACCTGTCATGTCTCTAAAAGCTGGGAAGACAGGCTGTTTTGTTGTTGGGATTATTATAATAATATGAAATGAAGAGCTGTGCCCGCGACTTCGTTCGCGTGGATGTCGGAACTTAAAAATGTATTTTTTTTGAAGTGAAAACTTCTTTAGCGGCGTTGTACACTTTTTCTGTAATGGGTAAAAAATTTAAAACTCGCGTCAGGGTCACGTGACCAAAACTCGCGTCAGGGTCACGTGACCCTGATCGAAAATGAGTAAGACGTCATTCAAATTAAAAATAAAACATAGTAACAAAAAAGTTTTCACTTCTACCGGCACTCCTGGAGTGCAACCTTTTTTTTATTAACAAATCTTCATACAAACTTTCATCCCCTATTTTATCCCATTGGGGGTAAAATTGTTCAAAATCTTTTCTTTGCCTTTTGGATGCCTACGTCATAACATCTACCTGCATGCCAAATTTCAGACCAATCTGTCAAGTGGTTGGGGCTGTGCGTTGATAGATCACTATGTCAGTTAGTCACCTTTGAGTGATATATATTTTAGATACAACTTGAGGAAAATGGTTTGTCCTAAAACAAAAATATAAGGAAGCTGAAAGAATTTATACTAAGAATTTGTATCTTGTAATCCAGTAACAGGATTGTGGTTAGATAGGCACCTTCATGTAACAAGACATTACACTACTATTAGACTGAAAGCCGACCTTGAAGGTATGATTCTGATGTACAGACGCCAGTGCTGCTGGCGCACTGCTACGAAAGCAACTAGTTCGGAAAATAGCTAGGCAGGTGCCAGAACAGATATTTTCCTCTAATGTTGCTACGATTACCATCGCGCTAGATAGTAATACAAGTATTTATACATATATTTGTATATTTCATAAACACACACAAATCACGTTTGGATGTTCTAAGACTGCTTTGCGTCCGTCTCGTCATTGTCCAGGTCCAGTTGAAAACCAGCGTCGAGTACTAGCTACTCGACATTTCGCTGAACTGGACCCATTTGACGTAGCCGTGGGACACACAATGTTATAATTTTATGTAGGTGTATTTTGTTATATGCGTAATGTTTTACACTTTTGTTTTTTTTTTCTCTTTGTTCATTTACTTGTTTATATTGTGTGTACCACCGCGGTTACCCAAATAAACGTTTTTTCTTTCTTTCTTTCTAATAGTGTCAAACGCGAACCTGTGAAGATTTCAAACATAGGTACTTAAACTTAAATATGCTTTGAGATATTTTTTTAAGTATTATAAGTTTTAACTGATTTCCTAAATATTTAGTACCTTAAATCTTTCTATGAAACTTCAGGCATGTCTGCTTATAATAAGTGCCTATGTAAAAATAAATAAACATAAAAAATAAAATGTACATTGAAACAGCTAACAATATCCCCTGGGAATTCCTGTACCGAGGAGCTTGGCAAGTTAATGTGGGCCCAGTGACTTGGATAGATAAAGACGAAACACAAAGATTATATCTGTACAGTCTACACGTTACGCGTGAGGAGCGTTATTTGGTGTGTTTTGGTTTCTCTTTTTTCTGAACTTTTTTTCGTTTACAGTTTTTTTTTCTTTTTTTATATTCAATCGACAATTCAAATAATGTTAGATTGATGTAGAAAATGGCTACGTTTTAACCAGGACAAATTAGTTGTGAGTAGCAAACCGGGAAAATAACAATTTGTGTCTTTTTGAATTTATACTATTAAATACTTAAGTTTTAAATACTTAAGTTATTAAGTTAATCTTGGACATCACTGTGGTTGGAGGCTGAAGTCTAACAGTGGACGGGAAATGGCTTAAAAGTAGAAGTATAAAGGATGATTCACACGCTACACCGGCCCGGGACCGGGCCGTGTGCCGTCCGGGTCCCGTACGGGAGACGGTCGAATATTGTGGTGTACTTTTTGTATGAAGTGACTCATGCTTGCGGCCCGGTCCGGGCATGTCCGGAGTACGGACGAGCCCCGGTTAAGCACAATGTTTGACCGTGCCCCGTCCGAGACCCGGACGGCGCACGAACAGCGGACGGCCCGGTCCCGGCACCGGGCCAGGACGTAGCGTGAATCCTCCTTGATACCTAGTATTTGAAAAAGTTCTCACTTGTACCATCTTGTAGAACTATCAAGTTAATATAATGGCCATTGTGCATCACACTATTAACCCTTTGGTATTATTATAGTCAAGTACACCATTTGCGACTTTATACATATAAAAGAAGCCAGAGAAACTTCAATAATTTTGTACATACATATTTAGTATTTACTAATAAACACACATTTACCACATGAATCTCAACAAACTACGAAATACACAAAATAATTAATTTCAGGATCAAACGTTTTGTAACTTAAACTTGAAGTCCAGCTTTGGAAGTCCAAGTCGGAGCGAAAGACGAAGTTGTATTCAAACGGGACTCGAACGTGCATCACTTAATTAGACGGAGAGTGTTTGTGAGCTGAGCTTAGTTTCTTGAGTTGCTTTGGTTTAAAAGTTTCTTTGGTAAAAGGGTTTCGAGAGCTGCATGTGTGTTTCGATACCAAGGTTGGTGCAAAACTTAGACGTGGTTTTAGAGTATAAATTACTGAAATTACTAGAGAGAGAGATAACAGTTATTTTAGACCAACTTCTGAGCATGACGGTCGAGCAAAGTGTTATTGTTTTTTTCCATCTTCTTCTAAATAAAATAACTCAAAGGTGACTGACTGAAATAGTGATCTATCAACGCACAGCCCAAACCACTGGATGTATCGGGCTGAGATTTAGCATGCAGGAAGATGTTATGACGTAGGCATCCGCTAAGAAAGAATTTTGATTAGTTCTACCTCCAAGGGGATATTAAAGTTTGTATGAAACTTTGTCTATTTTAAAAATCCATTGTTAAGTTCCGTCATCTACGCGAACGAGGTCGTGGGCACAGCTAGTTTATATTTTGACACTCTTATATAATTATACTAAACAAAATTTCTCTAAAAATACACCTTATACCAGACACGAGAACTCAACTAACTTTCACAAAACCCTTTAAAATAAATTTTAAGTATCAGTGAAATCAATAAACCATAAGATACAGGAGATAGAAGTTAACTAGATAATATTAACGTCACAGTTTGTTATTTTCAGACAAAATATATGAAAGAATCGCTCGCAAAGTTTTGAAAACTCAATCATAAAAAATATGCGAATTGATCGATGTGTCCAGAACTCAATTAAATCAAAGATTTTTCTTAGGAAAGGAAAAATTCGATCCGCGGGCAGGATTCGAACCTACGGCCTTCGGATTCAGTACATCCGACGCTCATTTCCAAACGAGCCACCGAGGATCTTACCTGCCGCGGCGATCCACGGTGGTCCCAGCGCCGAACAAGAGCGGTCAAAAATACCTTACGCTATTAAATTTGCAAAATGGTTTATTTTCTGAGGGGTAAATAATAAAAAAATACTTCACGAATGTGTATTAATGCTTTATTTACATATTTTAGTACATTATATAAAATAAACTGTACAATATGTACTGTTTAATAAAAACATAATTCGTCAATATTTGATATTTATTCTCCCAAGCTCGAAAATACATCTGAATATAATATCACCACTGTTCCACGAAGGGTCAATCATTAAATAATGTATTCTTTTATTTATTATACATATTATGTACAACAAAAGACAAGAAAACTAAAACAACAATTTATTTACAAACATCGTCTTCATAACCACAACTAATTTAAATCACTACAACAACCAACCCTATTTCAATATAGGTAAACTTAATTCTTAGTAAATCTAAAACCTGCCTCGACATAACGCTCTTTATCTTACTAGAAAGTTTCCAAAGACCAGTAATCTGAGCTGAGCAAAAGTCTGTTATGTAAGTCCGTATTCGTAAGTACTCGCGACATTTTTCTTGTGTGGTCCCGCCTGAAGGCCTTATAATTTTTGTTGTTAGATCCTGCTGCCTGTTCAGATGATTCTCCGTCAGATAATAAAACATATTGTGCTACTTCAGCTCCATGGATGAGGACCGTGTTAACGGAAGTTGGGAGGTTATACCACGGATATTCTTGAATTAAAAGCCGCGCGGTTTTCAAAGAATATTCTTTGAATTTATTCGAATCAATATTAAAACATGGAATAAGGCTTGTCAAATTGTGAAACAACGTTCAATCAAACCTTTATTTAATCTTAAAAAAAATCCTGGGACGTTCGCGTTCGCAACATGGCATGGGCTGGTTCGCTTTTTCTTGAATGTACTTCTCATTACCCTTACTACTAATTCGACATATTCAATTTCATTTAACCAATCTGAGTACTTACATATGCAAAAATTATGATTTACTTCTAGAGACAATTTTCCAAAATCTATCAAGACTTTTACATAAATTGAGTATCATACTATCTAAGTTCCTTATGTCTACACCTTCGACCTCATCCAGTGAAGCTAGAATAGTTTCCGACACGTGTTGATATTTCTAAGGAACAGTTCCAGTTAGGGCAGACCAAATCTTAAAGAAATGCATCCATGAGAAAGAAAATTTTATCAAATTACCTGAAAAACAAAATATAAATAGTTTACGTTTGTTTCGTAGACCGTGCTACGAGAGAGCCTACGCGGTCGTAGAGGCTATATAGCAACTAAAGACGCAACCAGACGCAGACAAACCTTTTATATTTTCAAAATAGACAGTTCAATCTTTAATTTAAGATATGTGAGAATAGTTGATTATGGTTGACTTTTTTTGTAGGTCTATGTGAAGTCAAATATAAGGTACATATTTGGTAGAAATACTGTGTGGCGTAGCACCTAAAAATACGTCATAATAGGAACAACAAAACTTAAAAATAGAACTAATTAGTAATAACATACTTTGATCTTTCAAATTCATGTCAAAAACACCACTCAAAAACAATGCGATTCTAGGAATTCAGAGTTACACAAACAGTACTGCAAAAGAGTTACTGACAAAGCGCGCGCAACATTACGATGTGTTGACTTCGGAGGTAGAAAAATAAGTGAGAATTAGGTAAAATGAGTGACATATTTATATTTTATGGTAGCTTGTTTATCGGTCAATCATTATAGATAATTAAATTGGGGTTAGTTGATGATGAAATTTTCGATTAATGACCTATGGGCGGAACCACTGTGCGATCTTTGAGATTCGCTACGCATGCGTTAATGCGTTTAATATTTAAAAATATCAATTAAATCAAGATTTTGCTTCCTTTAAAATGTACATTATTTTAAAACAAGACAACATTGTCACTTATATGGTGCCGTGATAACAACCCTGGTAAAAGCCCCATCGAGCTGACTTGACGGCTACGTAGCCTCTTACACACAAAGTGACAGTTTGTTTTTGATGGTATGGCCACAACAGCACTATTTTACTGGATATGGAAAATACCTCGACGGCAATGATGTTATAGTGTGGATGTTCTATAAAACTGTTGGCTAAGGATTCATTTTATGGCATTATAAAAAATAATACGTGTGGCACTCGGGGGACTACCGCGGTAACGCTATTGCATAGCATTTTTTATCAACGCATTCAATTTTTTTCTTTATTTTGGCTGTGGTCGGCCTCGTCTATCAAGTACCTAAATTTTCAAGAAAAAAAAAACACCGTGCCGTATGCCGAGCTATAACGATGCGGGGTGTTACGTTTGAATTTCGTTACGGAATTTCTTGATTTGGTCGCCGCGCTCAGATCCCGCGATAAAAGCTATGCCATAGCTTAAAAATTCATTAATGTCGCATTTAGTTAGGTACAACAAAATATCTAAGGGATTGGGGACTGTCTAAGCAAGAGGCCCTGGAATGCAAAGGGTAACCGGAGGAACATTTTTAGTCAATAAGAGTTTGACGGTCTCTGCCGCTCCACTCGGGGCGGGAAAGCTCATAGATGTTATATAGACCATAAAAAAATTCGTTGTAATGAAAAAAAGAATTAAATTAAAATGCCCCATTTTTAGTACAAAGATTTCAGCTCCACGGAAAGATTTATTTCAGTACCCCCCTATAAATTGCGTGAAATAAAAAAATAATCTAATAAAAAGTACCACACGCACAAATATAGAACAACTGAACACATCCCAAACTTTATTAAATTTGGAGAAAAATGTGCAGAAAACAGTGAATTAATCATTGTCGGACGTGGCCCACAAAAAATCTAACAAAGTAAAAATTTTCATCCGAATTAAATATTAATTATTGCGACCAGGACTTGGCAGACTGACCACGCCCCTGCGGACAAAGGGAAATGATTTATTTGTATTTTTTATTACAACTTGATTATAATTTAACGGAAGACATTAGTCACGAAATTATTTGCGAATACCAACCTTACTCCCACAAAAATTAGGACGATATTACGTTAAGTGGGTTCGAAGTTATCGCCCAAACGAATGATAATTTCTGCCAAATTTTCGGACACAAAGCGATAAAGTTTAATTGTATACTCGAGTTAAAAAGTACATTAATTAAATATGATGGCAAATGGCGGACAATGAAAAAGTCATTGTGAGGCTTTTTCTTAATGATTGTGATTTAATTATGTGAAAACCATTTAGATAGCCATCGATAGGGGCATTCATAAACATACCTCGCGTAATAAAGGCATACTATAACATGCATCTGTGCACTTTTATTCAAGGTTTATTGTATACTTTTATATTAATACACCATCTAATTAACTCATTATACAATCAGCAATAAAATTAAGTTTAGCATACAATAAAAAAGATTGTAGTGTAGTGTTTGCGGGGCGGTACTGCTATTAAACCTGTTTTTGCCGATTTAAATCATTACAGTTGGAAATAAAATATTAAATTCGTCAGTAATATGATAACTATTGACTGTAAAGAAAACCGTAGGCAGATTCAGGAGTAAAATTATCATAATCTGGTAAGCCTTTTCCCAACAATGTGGGTCGGCTTCCAGTAGAACAAGATACAACATAAGAAATATCGGAAACTCAAAGCAAATAGTAAACATGGTAAATATCCCGTTTTAAATCTAAATAATAGAATATAATAGGTTTTTTACATGGAGCGACTACGTAACTGACTTCCACAACCCAGTAACTGGGTAATACGATACCCCTTTGTAAGACTAGTTGTCATACTTTTGACATTTTTTTTTACTGTACTAAAAAACGAATGTGCAAACGTAGTGTAGGACGCCTTGCAGCAAGATGGATCGATGATTTGAGGAATATGACTGGCAGCGTGAGTGAATGGATGGTGTTTGCTCAGGACCGGGAGGGATGGCGTTCTTTAGGGGAGTCCAGCAGAGGATGGCAAATTGTATCCATTTCTAATATTTTTAGTTCTTTTTATTATTATGTCTGTGTGGAAACTTATCATGCCTTGACCTCTGCTTATCTCTTCGGCAAATAAACACATGCAGCCTTACTACAAAAACTTAAACTACATCTGTTGAACACTTGTCTAAAAAAAGTGTGACTGCAAAACGGACCTTATTTCAACGTCTAGTCTGACATTTTTTAGACGAGTGTTCAACAGACTGATGTTTAAAAGTTTTTGTGGTACAGTGGATGAAGTTCTATTACTAACTCCGTTAAAACTACATTAATAAGATGAAATCTGCATACCTTTAACAAGACAAAGGCAAGTCCTGGAAGATTATCGTGACCTTGTTAACTGGGACCTTCCTCCAAGGACAGACCTTCAAACTAGCAGATATTCTAGATAAGGTCACGAGAATTTATAGTATTGCTAACCTTAGCGCAGTTGTCAGCTTTCGTGGACATTGCTCGTATTGTGTGGAGTTAGAAGCTTGATTTTATAACTTTAAGTCGAAGGACATTCTGTGATTTGGACTTACGTAAGTTTTCTGAGAACTTAGCAGCTTTTCACCAACGCTTTTTTTCTTTACGAAACGCGGATATATCTGGATTTTATTACGTTTGAATTAATATATTGGGTAACAGCTACAAAACAGTTGTTAGAGATACTTAATTGGACATTAAAAAAAAAACATCAAAAATACAAAATTGGTTCTTTAAGTGCTCCTCTGCCAAACCGTTAGAGGATTACAGGCATGATATTATTATACAACGTGTAACGCCAAAAGCGCAAAACCTCTCATGGGGTAACGCAGCCCAAATTCGCTAAAAAAATTGATTTTCATGCTAAATTAAAAATTTGTCGGGCACATCTGTATGAAAAACCAATTAAAGTTTTTTTTTTGTGAATTTCCAAAACTCTTAGAACAAAAATTGTTCAGTAACAGGGCTGAGTTACCCGACGAAAGGCTTTGCGCTTTTGGCGTTACACGTTGTATACGTGTTACACTGTTGACACTTTATGTCGCATTGATTTTGAATACTGTTTATGTTATTTTTTTATTTGTATTTATGTCCAAATATAAAACGTTTTTATTGAACCGGTAAAAGTAATGGTTTATCGATAAAATATAAAAACTTTTTATATAGTAAAATCATGCCTATTTCCCAAAGAAAAGAGGTTTAGGCCTTTTTATGCCTTCACCTATGTTTAACGAATAAAATGTTGTTCCACTAAACTGTTATTTACTAAAACAATATAAAAGTTTGTTTTGTAACAATAATTTTACTATAATACTTTTTATAGGTACTCAAACCGCGGGCATGCGGGCAGCGAGTAAAGGGCAACTCGCTGCCCGACCAGGGACCATGCCCGGGTCGACGGCGCGTTGTGTCCCACGCGCGCCTCAAAATAGCGTCAGCATAATGACGGGGCCCCCCTCTCAGAGGGCCAAAGCCTGCCGGGGTCGCGGGATTATTCCTTTACCGTAACCCCGGAACATAACAGGCTATGAAGGACACCGTGGATTTTAGTCAGTAGAAGTCTGACAGTCCCTCCCGCCCTGCCCGGGGTTGGAGGACTCATTTGATGATTTTACCACGCTAAAAAAAAAAAAAGGTACTCAAACTTTGATAAGATAATAATCAGATGATTACGCAATAAAACGCACTAACATTATGTTCATTGAATATTTACGCTCCTATTATTTTAACGTTTAGATAAGTTCAATTACCACTTTAAGTGTATATTAGCTTAATTGCTTTACAACTTATGTCAAAGTCGAAGGCAATGGTGATGAGTGATGTGATGACACAAGGCGCAGTGGCTTAGCAATCTACTATTGCGTTGTAAGTCGCGAGTTCGACTCAGCCTTGGAGTAAATGTGTATTGTAGAAATTCGCCTAGGTCGAGGGTGTGTTGATGAAATTTTAAACTTGTACAAAAGTCACACCCGGAATTAATAATTGTAGTTCATGCAAATATATATTTCGTACGGGAATCGAAACTGACATTCAATGCAGTAGTAAAGATGGCCCAGTCACAGTTCAGCTTAATAACTTTAGGCTTATTGCCACCTGGTAAAAATACTAATCAATTCGGTAATCTGGGGACACGGGAGTGCCCCCGCCAAGACGAGCCAAGCGAAGCGCAAGGGCACTACCTACCTTTTCTCGAAGTGTTTCGTCGTTTTTTTGAACCCTCATAGAGTTGGTTTCCGATGTACCAGATAGTTCATATTCTCAGAATATGATGCCATCAATAGTCTTATTTAGCATACAAAGTCTCAATAGAATAGCTATGATACTTTAGATTTTATTGATATCTAAAATACACGAATTTCGTCACTGATTCACTGATACACTGACACACTGATGATCATCAAAATGTTTGGCTACTTCCTGCAGTGTAAGAGAGCTGAAATTCGGTATATAATCTAATTTTAGTATACAACCAACAAAAAAAAATCACATACCTATAACTTTCACCCCCCATCCCCTAAAATGGGGGTCGAAGTTTATATGAGACCTTAAAATGTTAGGGTACTTCCTGAAGTGCTAGAAAGCCGAAATTTGGTTTGTAGTATAAAAAAAAAACATCCCTCATCTCCTAAAATGGGGGGGGGGTGGAACTTGCCATGTATGTATGTTTGTTCGGGTGTAATCTTTGGCTTTTTCGTTTTGGCTGTTTCGTTACTTACTTCAGAAACTAAATATTGGCATGATCTCCACGACAGTAGCGAAACGGTGAAGCCATACATTTTTGCTAATGAGTAGAATTTGTGAAGTTAGAGTTGGTAGAGATAGGCCGTGTAGATTCAGAAGCTTGGTTCTACATAAGATCTGATATATTTTTTACGTGGGATCTTCTTTTGTATAAACTTTTAAAAGCTGAATATTTATTAACAAATAACTTATGACTCAAAGTGTTAGTAACTATATTTATTAATCACTATGTTAGTATTCCTAATCTACACATTTTTTTTCAGGCCACTTTTGCATAGTTATAGACCTTACAAAATAACATATTCGTACATTATTTTATAAAACTTTTTCAAAAAAAATGTGACCGCCTTCAAAAACAACCACAAAAAAGAGTAAAATAACCTACAAAACTTTTCTTTCGGAAGTCGGTGACTTTTTTATTAACTCATTGTCTCTTTTGCCACCGACTTCCGAAAGAAAAGTTTTGTAGGTTATTTTACTCTTTTTTGTGGTTGTTTTTGAAGGCGGTCACATTTTTTTTGAAAAAGTTTTTATTTTACTCTTTTTAGTTTAAATATTCAACCAAAATTCTTGTCAAATACATCATTTTCTTACATGTGCACTAGAATTTTGTAATCCGTAGCACCGGTAATAACATCGTTAACATCTCTTTCATTTATTCCCTATCTCAAAAACTGCTGAACCGATTTTGATGAAATTTGCAGTATTCCCTAAGTCGAACGATACCTAGTACAACAAAAAAAGAATTACTTAAATCGGACTTATAGTTCCGGAGATATGCGAACTCAAACATAATTTTCTTACTTGAGGAGTTGTACCTTCCATCATCAGCTCAGCTACATGAGATGATGGTTTCCATACGCAAGTACTTGAATTACTTCATAACATTTGCGAAAAACTATGTGTCAGCTAATAAAATTTGATGGTTGCCCTCGATTTCTCCAAGATCCAATCATCAGATCCTGAAATGGTGACAATGGGACCACACGGGAAGCACCAGCTTTCGATTAAAAAAATAATCATGAAAATCGGTTCACCCAGTCGCAAGTTATGAGGTAACAAACATAAAAAAAAAAAAAATACAGTCGAATTGATAACCTCCTCCTTTTTTTGAAGTCGGTTAAAAATGTAGAAAATATTTTGCAAATAATGAATAAAACGTAAATGTAAATTAAGACGGCCATTAAACTTGTACATTCACGTGAATTCCGAGTGTAATCAAAGTTTCACATTAAGTTCACTAAGCTGAAAATGCAATTTTAAATACTCGGCTGCATTTGACTGATAATAAAACAATAATTTGTTTATCTGATGTTACAACCCAGTGGGTTGATATCTTTATTGTAAAAATACTAAACAGGCTTGAGATGCATACAGAATTACAGATGTAACTTGGATAAAAGTGTTTTATAGATTTATAATATAAACTTAATTTTAAATGTGAAATAGAAACATTCTATTACAATACGATACTTTTTTTTTAACGTGGCAAAATCATCATAATATATGGTCCTCGGGCAGGGCGGGAGGGACTGTCAGACTTGTACTGACTAAAATCAACGGTAATCCGTCAATAGCCCGTGTGGTGGCAGTGGATAATAACGACCAATGCAGCTCTAAACTTTTGAAAGAATTTAGAAATCGATCCAGTAGTTTACTTATATAAAACCAAATCTTTCCTTTTCATAATATATAAAAAAAAAACAGAAGTACCTACACATTTTGTAAGAAAAAAGCAGCAATTGTATGTCACCTGCTTTATTATAAAGTCGTGATAAGATCGTTGGAAAAATCTGTTGATTGAACGTTTATAATAACAATGTGCATGCGCAGGAGTTCTCATTACACGACCCACTGCTTAGTAAGTGATGTTCAATGGCCATTCAACTATTGTCTACTTGTAAGTTGGTTTAAAAATATACATAACATGCCATAATCATCCCATGATATTCCATTAGTAGAGTCAATTATGCCTTTTATCTGTGACATAGTTTTTGGGCAGAAAATAACTCACTTTCAGCACGCGAAGATCAGTGAAGAGTTTCTATCTCCTTTCTACCAAGTATAGAAAATGTTATGTCTATTCTATCTATTTCTCTTTATTACGACCCGCGGCGACCATTTCGTTTAAGACGAAATCTTTCTAATTTGGGTCATATTTTTTTACTATTTGTCTGTAGATATAACCACCAAGTGCTCCACTAGCCCAGTGCAAGTGAGGGTATAGTATGAATTTATGTAAAATTCATCAATCAGTATAATAGTAGCAACGTTCCTTGAAACTTTTGATTCTAGATTTCGATTGTCGATTTCATTGTGATGAGATCCTCTGAAGGAGAATTAAATAGTAGAGTGATGAAAAATATTTTTACAAAGTGAAATGCCTAATTGAGTAATCATTTCGTAAGTTGTGGAGGTTAACCCTCAACCAACACTAGTCAAAGCTCCTCATCATACCTCATCACCTCATCATCATCTGCCTTGCCTTTTCAACTATTTTGGGGTCGGCTTCCAGTCGAATTGGTTTCACCTGAATTATAATATTTTTCAAAACAGTAGGTATCTAGATTGAACAGTACACCAGTAATATCATCAGACTTTCGAATTCCCTCGTAAACTAGCTTTCACTTTAAACTAAAACCTCATAATAATTAAAAAAACCCCATCGCAAATATACGAACTTTCCAAATTAAATTCCACATTGAAATAAATTATTTTAACTGCAACTATAACTAGTAATATCCTTCATAATCGGGGTTGCATCCTTATGGCGCGTTATTTATCACTCCCTTTTCCCACCAACACGCGCGAATTTGAACCTTGTAGCAATAGTAATAGAATGGAGGGTAGTTGTATGTAATATCGCAAGTGTTTAAGGGATCTGTTAGAGACGTGACGCGCGAGACGTTTACGCGGGAAACATATTTTATTAAAATTTTCCATCTTCCTAGTTCTGTTCAAATGTGGGCAAAGAGTAAGTGAGGAGAGGCGACAACACCATTATTTATGTGTACGATACGAGACCAGACCGATAAAAAGAAAAATCATCAAAGAGAGATTGAATTACGCTTTTCTCTATCTCTTCAGCCTTTTGCTATCTAATGTTGTGTCTCTTCCATTTTTTCAGTATTGGCGGTTCTAGGTCATGGTTTTCTAGTTTCTTACTTACTGTACTATAACGAACCCATTACTAATGAGACAATTCTTAGGTATACTCAAAGTCCAGAGTAGTATCTACGTGCCGCTCAATTTTCGATATTTTAAACTGCTCAATTTTTGTCGACAGAAGAATAGACGAAATGACGAAAAGTATATCCTAAGCATAGCCATGATTCAAATCTAGAATATTTTTTTTCTATTCTTCAATCTACTACGGCCAAAAATACCTATAATTTCTACAAATAACTTTGTCTATTCTTTGGTAGAACAGAGATAAACTCGTCGATGCTACGCGTACTGTCGCATCTATCCCTTAGTCTATATCTCATAGCGGCTTCGTCAGTCGGCGGGGAGTTAATGAGCAAGCTTTGTTACCATCGCGCTGCGCCGTACAGGCACCGGCAGAGGAGTAGGAGACACGTAATGTTGTCTGCTAATTACCTACAACACTCTTGTCTATGCGTGGAGGCCTAAGGAGTTTTATGTGTCGACATGTGACAATAAGCAGATGGTTTTGGGAAAGTAATTCAATTAAAATTTATAAGATTTTGGTTGTAAGTATGTATATCGTATCCATATAAAAGAGTTGACATTACTTTGTCATGCTATAAATTCGTCGACTGTATAGTTGCCTTTCTTTATCATTTCTGTTTAAAAATACAGAATCTTTAGATAGGGATTTTATTATAAATTTTGGTCAGACGGGCTTCTAGCATGATTTTCGCGTTTTTTTTTTTTTGTTCCGCCGTTATAGTATACAGCTCTAAAAGAGAAACTTGTATTTAATTTGATGGAAAAAAGTATTCCTCTTAATAAAGTTCCTAAACAATCTCTTTGATGTACACAAGTTTAATACATTTCTTTTGTAGAATAAAGAGGTCACAAAAATCGGTGCTTTCTCCCCATACGAATAATGAAAGCCTACGAGTAAGTACGCATAGTAGAGTAAGATAAGGCAGTTTTAATTTTGTGCTAAACTAGTGCATAGATTTATGCACTAGTATTTTCTATATGTTTTTTTAGTTTAGTGTTACGCCTAAAAGTGTGAACCCTTCCAAATGTACCTACAAAATATTTAGTTTAGTGGTGCTGGTAGATTGGCACTATTTTAGTTTTATATAGACCACTGTATCGAGTGAATATTTAGATTTAGTGGTGCTCTTTGGTAAGCAGGCAAATTTTAGTTTTACAAGATTTATTTCTAGTGTGCTTTTAACCACTGGGTCAGTGGTTTATGCATGATAGCTAAATGATTATTTGCTGGCGTTTTAAATAATAGCGTGACATCATCAACAGATGACGATTATTTTTCACATTTAAATTTTAAAGAGGGGACATCCTAAAACCTTCCTTGAAATATTATATTTTTATGCAGTACGTTTCACAGTTAAAAATATCTTAAATTAATGATTTTTGGTTTTAGTAAAAATATCAGAAAATCGCGATTGGCATTCATAATTTTCCCTGATTAAAATAAATCAAGAACTAAATTATTAGGGGATACCAAATTAAGAGTGACGTTAAAATATGTCTAAAAATTCACCTATCGCGAAAAATTCTCGGTTTCATAATGAAAATTGACTGTTCCAAATAAGTTTCAGAATTCGAACCCTTAATATTTGATCAGAATTCTATTCTGCGATATAATTGACTATGACGTAAATCACGACGTAATTTAGATTAATTTTATCGGAAAAGTTTCCTTGAGAGTTCATTGGTCTTGATATTAATGAATTTATTTGTTGAGGTTGAGATTAGGATACCTTAATTAGTTAATGCTTGGTTCTTTGTTGAACTTTGAATCTAGATGTGGTGTTATTTTTATTTTGGTTTATATTTCGCTGTGATATTTAGATAATAAATTATTTAACATATTTCAAACATTTTGAAGGCACGCTTAGCGCAGAGGCTGAGCGACAATGATATTCTTATAAACAGATATTATGTTATAAAACAACAGAAAAAACTGTTCCGCGCCGAGCGGCAGCACACATTTACACACTTTTTTACACACACATTACATTTCACTACAAGTAAAAAGGATAGCTTGATATAACGCAATAAGAAAAAAAGTGACAGCTAGATAAACAAACAGCGCCACGCGTCATCAATTCCCCCGCACGTCGGCATCATAGACTTGCAATTGTCCCACGTAGGACATTTTCTGGTCTTCACGTTTTGCGCGCTCTTGTCATATCTGTTTACTATAATAAGATTGCTGAGCGATGTGACTGCTGCGCAGCATGTCGTGGATTCGACTCCTGCACGAAACAAATATTTGTACGACCTACAAGTAGTCGTTTCGAGTCTGGGTGTTTGTGTATGTGAGTTTCTTTGTTTGTAAACGCATCCACGACACAGGAGGAATTCCTAGTGTGGAGCAACGTTTAAAAAAAAGTAAAATGGTTGGACTTAACAATTTATTTTTCTTTTCCCTAAAAGAATAAAAAAAAAATCACAATTAATATAATTTCTGTAGACCATGGAATATAAATTCATGCAAATAAACTATTAAATGATATAAACAGACGTAACAGAACATTAAACAGTACCGCTGTAAGCAATTCCGGGTAGCACCTATCCTCTTACAAGTAAAGAGCATAACAACACACACATACAAACAAACAGATCCACAAGCTCTATAAGTAACACATACACCCTAACACACACAAAACACGCAATTTACCTTGAATTTCTCCCTACATAGATTATTCACGCTAAAGCATTTAAAGATTTCTCAGTAACTAACAAATATACGCCATTTAAAACCGTAGTTATGTTTGCCAGTGGAAATATGGATAATTTTATTCTTGAGACACTATGGCATGCTAATGCGAGCACCTTAGAACGAAACTGGGGAGTGTCCAGGTGTTCTAGGGATGTGTCATTTGTATTAAATTATTTAAAATTAAATGTACATCTGAAAGGATTTTTTTTGGCATGCCTTCTATAGGCGGAGGTCGTCCTGCGACGACCGTTGCCGTGGGCCTCTCCCACTGGGTCGTGAGATAGACGCTGTCCCCTCTCTCACGCGTCCCGCCTCCTCCTTCGCTAGCATGACTGCTTCGCAGAGGGAGGCGACCATTTCCCACGTCTGAAAGGTGAACCTACGATTTGATGGAGTAGGTAACTATTTGTTTATTGTTAACTGCCTCGTTGGTTAGTGGTAACGCTTCTTGCTTAGCAAGCAAGAGGTTCCGGGTTCCATAGCATGGAAGTTTCAGTAAAATTAAGATGGTTTCGAATCGAGTTGAATGGAAATCGCAAAAGCTTTGCCTATGCCCTTTTTTGTGTGTGGAAAAAATAATAAATGAGTCCTCCCGCTTTTTGTGTGGAAAAAATAATAAATGAGTCCTCCCGCCCTGGGCGGAGTGGAAGGGACTATCAAATTCTCGCTGACCAAAAGACAACCCTGTTCCTTTGCGTTCCAGGGCCATATAGTATATTACGTGTTTTAAGAATGTCTAGCACCCTGGCAGGCATTTAGCCCCGTCAGTTTGCTGACATCTCCTAGCACAGGAGGTATATGACGCGCCATCGACCCTTTACCTGACTCAGACGGCAAGCTAATTGAAATCTTACATGCTAGCGTATTTATTTATTCACCGACCCGCATTGGGCCTCCTTAAGAGGGAACCTAGCGTCCCAGCTGTGGGAAAACTACAACCTGTGATTAAACGTTTTTGTACTACTCAGACAAAAAAATAATAAAAAAAAAAGATCCGCAAGTGGCAACCCTATTTTGCAGGCAAGTCGCAATTCAAAGGATATTAGCGTGTCGAGAGAGAACATACGGATTTACATGTTATATTATATATAGAGAATGTTTGAGAGAATTCGCGACAGTTTGTGTGCGGTTTAGACTTGTTTTACCTCACTTGATTATGATTTCTAGCGCTTTGTGCACGGAGAGTCAGACATTCGATTATAGTGCAGACGTAGAGAGATCTGGAGCTTATGCTTTGATGGGTAGTTTTATTCATACAGCCTTGAATTTATTTTCTTTTGAAATTTAGTTTAGTTTAGGAACAGTGGTGGCCCAGTGGTGGTCTCGACTTAGGAGTTGTAGGTTGTGGGTAATTAATTTCATCACCACTGCTCTCAAAACGGTAAAGGCATCTTGAGGAAACCTGCATGTCCTAGAACCAAAAATTCGAAGTCATGTGACATCTACCAACCCGCACTGGGCCCGAGTCACCACGCGGGCCCAGTGATTATCTGTGCCAGGGCCTAACTGTGAGAGGGAGTGGGCCATAATCCATCGGATTAAGGTCCACTCCCCCTCACAGGGAGGAGGCCTGTGTCCCAGCAGTGGGAACAGTAATAGGCTGATGATGATAATTATTAAATTTAGTTTAAATAAGAAAATTTATTTATATCGCCCATTTCAACAAGTTACTCTGAAAGTGATATTTCACGTAGCGCCTTTTTTCTCATTTGAGTGATAGTGTTACTATTCGCATCATCTCTTTTAGAAGATGACAGGTATCTCGCGTATATTTCCGTTTCCATACACCTGACAACGTATGCAAAATTTCCAAATGATAGGTTCATTATGCGTGAAAAGGTAACAAACCAACATAATATTTTCTCATTTATACGAGTAGGTAGTAAATTAGGTTCTTTTTTACAAAGGGCATTTCAGTTATATACTTATTAAATAAGAGGATACGTTGTAAGTTGTAAGGGACTCACTTAAGCGATTTACATGCAGTGTAATTGATTGCTTGTATTATAGAACATTAATTATGTATGCTGGTATGGTCCCAGTAATATGAGATAGCGACAGCGGTTCTGGAAATAATGGAATTGATAAATTATATAATATATTCTTTTAAAAATAATTACATTCTTTATTGTGCACAATATTTACAATAAAAACCAAACTTAAAATTACGTTCACAAAGACGATTATTTGACGGTCCAGAGTCAAACTCACGTGGCAAACGACAAATGAAAGCTCTAAAACTTTAAAAAGATTTTCAATTGAATGAACTATAGTATAATCTTGAAGAGAAAAAAAGGAACATATAGACGTGAGTAATGAGGGGTCATTATCCATGATTTTTTTTCGAACCGTTATTTATAATTAATTAATCACTAATTTTGTGGACGTATCTAATTTGTATATTCATACCAAATTATTGTTTTTAAGTACTAAGATTTTCTGAACGATGTAGTAAAAATAAGGAAGAACGGAATAACCGAAACTATGAGTGGTCCTTGTAGTTACGGAACCCGAAAAATAAGAATAATTGGTTTGAAAGTGTATAATAGCACCGTTACTAAATGACCAGTAGTATAAACCTATTAGCCCACCATTAGAAACAGTGCAAAAAGCAAGACCATTTGAGTGGAGAATGCAAGCAAGTGATTTAATATAGTTAGGTTGAAATTATACCTATTTCTTTTTTTAAACAAAGAATTTTAGGATTATTCGCTCACTGAGTAAATAAAATGGAAGAAAGCTTAGCTGCAAATCGCCTCCGCTCACTTTCACACCACACCCTAATCCTTTAAAATACGCAAATGTATTTCAGATAGTACAAAGCACATATCTATAAGGAAGCGATTCCAATTACATCGTTAATCGATTTTTGAGTGTTTTTTGTAATTAACTGATAATTTTCTTTATTGGATTTTGAAGGGCATGTGTGTCATGCCCTCTAGACTGTGAGGTACGTTGACAGGTCATTTTCAAAACGATAATCGTTTATATAGGGTGACTGGCAATTAGTGTACGATACTTTAACACGTGATTGTGCTTATGATAACAAACAATTTTTATTATGGGATCAAAGCCGAAATCGTGAAAAAATATCAGTTGTTCAGTTAATTAGGCAAACATAAATGTACTATTTCTGAACAGCTGTTTTTTTTTCAACTTTTCAGATTTGTTCCCATAGTAAAAGTTGTTGGTTATCATGAGCACAATCACGTTACGTGTTTAAGTATCGTACACTAATTACCAGTCACCCTATATAGTCGTGGTAGCATTATTGTTAGCTTTGTTGTAGCTTTCGTTTGTATTTTACGACCCTAACCGTCTTGATCTTACTTCTTCATGGTTTCATTGTCTTTTTTACTTCATACTTCTCATAATGTGTCATTTAAGAAGCCACTTTTCTGCCTGTCTCGTCGTAATCATCTAGTCGTAATTTTACTTGTTAAAATCATCAAATGAGTCCATCCCGGGCAGGGCGAAAGGAACTGTCAGACTGGTACTGACTAAAATCCACGGTGTCCTTCAATAGCCCTTTATGTTCCGGGGTCACGGCAATGAGATAAGTCCCGCGACCTAATACAGTGCAATTAGGTATCGTTTCTTTTTGGTTTGATGAAGAAGGAAAATAATAGAAAAAGAGTGGATACTCGATAAGTATGGACGAGTCCCGCTTGCATGAAATACAAATGTGTTAAATACATTTTACGACTTTTGGAGTTCAATATCAATTTAAGAGTTCAACTCTTTATAGCTTTTAAATGAGCTAGAAAATAAAAATTACAGTTGTATGAATTGTTTTACGACCTAATGTTCTGCTAAAGGTTAATTTGTTAATTGATTATATTTGTGAATACAGTGAGAGTTTTAAATTGAAAATTTCAATAACATGACAGATTTATAAAGCATTTTAAATTGCAGTTATTTGTTGTTTGCTATAATTTTACTTCATCTAACGTTAAAATTATTTTTTTTTTCATACGTTTTTCTGTAAGTATTTAATAGTTCTTTTTTTGTTTCTTAAATTTTATTGTGTACATTTTTTTATTTATAGTTTATATTTATTAGTATTGTCTTATATTAAGTAGTAGGTAGTGCCTAAACGGTATATTTTGTAAATGTAATTGATTCCAATACACATTTGAAATACACTCATCATCGATTTTTATGCCCATCACTCTATGATTTTGTCATTCTTTTGTCGAAACTAATTGTTTAGGAAATTGACACTCCGTCAGTTAGCTCTGCTGAAGTCATTTCATTCACCTGACAGTGATTGACAGTTGTCAGTCCGGACTAATTCTTTTTCTACTTGATTCTATCTATGCACGTTACTTCAAAAATATGTTCACTATCATCATCATCAGCTTATAGCAATCCACATAATTATTTTATAAGTATCTCAAGATGATGTCAGTTCACTCGATCACCGACTATTCCTATTCAGCTGTTATGGGAGATGGATCCACCTTGTGAAGATCGTCACTCCACTTAGCTTGAAGGTGTCTCATCCTTTTTTTTTATCGTGGCAAAATCATCAAATGAGTCCTCCTAGGGCGGGACGAGAGGGACTGTCAGACTTGTACTGACTAAAATCCATGGTGTTCCTTCAGTAGCCCTTTAGGTACCAGGGTCACGGTTACCGAGTGAGACAGTGCCGTGAGCCCGGCAGGCTCTGGCCCTATTATAGTCCAGTCATTAAAGCCTAAACCCGAAAATAATTAGTAACACGCTGAAATTTTAAGCGGTTCTTAAGGAAGGTAAAATAACATACCGGGTGATTTTGCAGCGTTCTGGGGTGTACGGAAAGGGTTGAAAAGGGGTGAAAAGTGTTTTTTGCTAATAACATTGCCAAAAAAATTAGTAACACGCTGCAAATTTGGAATAAGGTTGTTCTTACGGTTTTGTAACGTGTATTAAATTTGCAGCGTTTTGCAACATACGGAACATTGTTTTTTTTCAAAACAGTGCAATTAGTTAAAAACAGGGGTAAGAAAATTAGTAACACGCTGCAAATTTGGAATTAGGTTGTTCTTACCGGTTTGTAACGTGTATCAAATTTGCAGCGTTTTGCAACATACGGAACATTGTCTATTATTAAAAAAAATGAAATTATTTAATCACACTGGTGAAAAAAAGTTGTAACTCGCTGTAAATAAGTTGTTTTTACCGTTTCGTAAGGTATATCAAATTTGCAGCGTTTTACAACAAATTGAACATTGTTTATTATTAAAAAAACAGTGCGATATACGTTACGAAACGGTAAAAACAACTTAATTACGAATTTACAGCGAGTTACAAATTTTTTTCACCCATGTGATTAAATAATTTCATTTTTTTTAATAATAGACAATGTTCCGTATGTTGCAAAACGCTGCAAATTTGATACACGTTACAAACCGGTAAGAACAACCTAATTCCGCAGCGTGTTACTAATTTTCTTACCCCTGTTTTTAACTAATTGCACTGTTTTAAAAAAAAAACAATGTTCCGTATGTTGCAAAACGCTGCAAATTTAATACACGTTACAAAACCGTAAGAACAACCTTATTCCAAATTTGCAGCGTGTTACTAATTTTTTTGGCAAAGTTATTAGCAAAAAACACCTTTTCACCCCTTTTCAACCCTTTCCGTACACCCCAGAACGCTGCAAAATCACCCGGTATGTTATTTTACCTTCCTTAAGAACCCCCTAAAATTTCAGCAAGTTACTAATTATTTTTGGGTTTTGGCTTTAATGACTGGACTATTAGGGGGCCCCATCAAATTGCTAACAGCTCTTTGAGGCGCGCGTGGAACACAACGTGCCGTCGACCCGGGCATGGTCCGTGATCGGACGGCGAGCCACCCATTACTCGCCGCCCGCATGCCTAAAGGTCAACATGGGAACAAGCCTACTCGAAAAATATACCTACAACAGTAAACTAGCTATGCTATTATCAGATCTTTGACAAAATAACCAAACAAACAACATACTCATACTACATTTCATAGAATCTGTGTACGAATACCCGGATAATATAGTGGGCATGTGATAGATACTGGCTGGTGTAGTTAGCGCTGGCGGGATGAACATCGATGGCTGTTCAACAGTAATTAGTGGATTCCGATGTGCTTTGACGGTGCCGCCCTTTGATCACGGCGCGCCGGGGATGTGCGCTCACTAGATCAGACAAAGGTTTGATATAATTTTTATCAGGTACATATTTGAATATTGAAGATTAAAATATCTACGCTTAAGATATCGATGTTCAGAATATCGAAAATTAAAATATCGATTGTAACAAAATATCGAAAAAAGTTACATCTACGCTTAAAACGTCGAAGATTAAAATGTCGACAGATTTAAATGTCGAATGATTCAAAATATCCAAAGACGTTATGTCGAAATTCAAAATATCAACGTTTAATACATCGCAGTTCATAATATCTAATTTCATAAACTCTACGTTAAAAATACCTACTAGTTGAAATATCGAAAAAAAACCACCTACCAAGGTAAGTCGACGGAGCCCCGCTTCGCGGGGCTCCTATTTCTATTTGCAAGGTTTAAAGTAACCTAACACGAAGAGTAAGTCTTCGAACCTAACCTGTCCGAGTATGGGTGCCCCAAGTACCGAGCTCGCTTCGCTCGCTCCTGCATCTGAAGTCCGTTTTAACATGCAAATGCATTGTTATTAACTAAATTAGTTATTTTGCAGTAGGGTTTATTTTTCTTTATTTTGTAATTGAATGATGAAATTTATAATAATACAAAGAAAATTGCACTTTTAAGTCTTGTTGCCTTGATTTACGGTCTATCTTAGTTTGTTTTGACTGTACAAGGGGTAATGTGACTATAATTTGCGTAGTTTTAATTATTTTTGATAAAAAAATTACCTACGAGTATATTAAAAATGCTAAAAATCGATTCAGTAAACGATTCTGAACAAACTGATTTCAGGATGTGCGATAATTATGTTACATGTTGTATAAGTATGTTTATCAGTTGTCTAGTACTAGTACCCATAACATAAGCTCTGCTTAGCTTGGAACTAGAAGGCGTTGTGTGATAGTTGTGGAATATTATTAAAACAAAAAACAACAATAACAATCATGTAATATTAGCCAATGCTATGTGACCAACCGAATTTATAGTCAAATCTATAATCAAAATTTAGCCTTTTTTAGTCGGGGTAAAATCATCAAATGAGCATCATCATCATCATCTCACGCATACTGTCAGTCTTGTACTGACTAAATAAAACAATTACTTAAAAATAATTTATGTCACTTCCAGCTAAACAACATCTGTCAACATTGTCACATAAAAAACAGATTCATAGCATACATAATATATTTATGTTCGCTTGTATATTTATATTAATGTGATGTAATATATTATAGGGACATAGTGACCGCCAGACGACTGACAAAAAATATTACGATCAGTGTATATTATATACAGCAATATAAATATCTATATTGTATATGCTTTATATTTGTCGGTTTATCCTTCTCAAGCCAGGTAACAAAAAATATATGGTGTTGCTATGGTGATTAAGAATGTAATAATGGCTTTATGAGATTTTTTTTATAAATGACAACAACACAAATATTTTCATCACTAGGCGACGCAAGTCTCCGATCCCTTACGGTTTTGGTGTTCATTGACGCGCGCTTGTGTTCCGAACCTTTAAAGGTTTTTATTGCGATAGCCGCTTGGATACCGAAGTCGTAAGGTACCGGAAACTTGAGTCGCCTTATGTACGAGGGGCCTTACAGTTGGCAGTTTCTGTTTTTTGAAAAATTATTGATTTGACCTTTCTCGTGTTAGAACGGTGTTACCATACTACAAAATAATTAAATATGACTTACTTAAAATAAATTTTAGACTGGTATAATTTTTTGTTTATGGTAACATTTATGTTAAATTTTATCGTTAGTTTTTGTAACCATAATTAGTAAAAATAATTATGGAATAATTAGTGGTTTATTTTAAAAGTGTTAAAACATTTTGGTTGTAACGATATCGATTCAAAAGGATTAATTCGATCTTAATATGATTTTTTTACGTTACCCTCACTACATTTGATTATTGTCAAAGTTGAGCTAATTGTGAATTTTAGGTCCGACAGTCAGTCTAGTTTGTGCCTCGAACCGAGCAGGTCGAATTAATCCCTGGTAGTCGCGTATAAAATTGTATAAGCCGAAAAAGTGTAAAGTAATTGTTGTTAAAGTGAAATAAAATTATAATAATAATGATTGTGGACTTTTACTTTATCGAACGAGCTAACAAATCGGAAGCGGGATCGCTACGCGCCATTGTCGGCCAGATTTAAAGATCCAGGTTTGGTTTTTATTTCTTTCGCCGTTACTGGACTGGGGGTAAGTGCTTGCATTTTAGTTACAGAAAAAAAAAAACCATTGGAATGTGACGGACAAATACGATTACCTCGGGTGAAAATGGAATGTACTACTGTCCCTGAATTTGACCCCAAAAAGTTAAAAATCAAATAATTACTCGTTTGAAAAAAAAAAAAAATCGAGGAACATGTTACACAACAATTAATGTTTATTACAATTATTTCATAATTTAGATTTGTTTCCGTTTCTTTTGATTGTAATTATAATCAGTAGTAAGCTATTAAGAAATAGTAAAACAATCAGATCAACCTTATTGTGACGACAGATTTAAAATGCAGTTTTATTAAAAAAAAAAAAAAATTAAGTACAAATATTTAAAAAAAAAAACCGCTGTGAAGTTGTGATAATATGCTAAGATGTAAAGTGTAGATAATGTCTTGAAGTGCAATAATTATGCAGTATGCACATGTTATAAGTCACTATGAGCGAACATCATTTTCGAAGTGCAATGTGCAGTATGTGCACTCCACGTAGGCAGCTTTGAGCGAACACGAATTTTATATTAACTACTATATTATATATCATCATCATAATCATTATATTATAATAATGATAAACAGCTAGCGAACATTATTTTTGAGGTGCAATGTGCACAACATAGGCCGCTACGAGCAAGCATTTTTTTGAAGTCCAAGATTTGATTGTTGTTTACAACAGTATAAAAGCAAACAGCTTAAATTGTTATGATTGTACAGTCCACGTCATGATGTGGTTGGCCGCTTTAGTTCAGTTACTATTATAGTACTACTAGTATAGTATTAGTAGTACCATTTGTGAAGCCCACCGTACATATTGCTCATGCGAATATTGTCTTGAAGAGCAAACTTCACGATAACTAAATGATAGATGATATTTATTTTGCAAGTTGGTTGTTAAAAAAAAAATACTTTTCACGGCAGATAATATTTTAAAACTAGATGTGGCTGGTGTTTTGTACCTGACTACTCTGAGACGAAACATCCGAAAACTCGAAAAGTCTTTGTCACTTATAGTCCAGACAGTATATTGTTCAAGCCATACGAGGACCATGCCGGTGTCTGAAATGGTTTTTTGGGAAAAGAATCACTTAAATAATGTTATGTAATTCTAGAATAAAGGAAAATGCTAAGCTGAACGAGAAAGAGAAATAGATATTAAAATTAAGATTATCTAACGGCTATATGAAACCAACATGTTTTGAATAACGATAAAACTAGAGCTACATAGATTTTAGAAGTCAATGCTGCATATTATGTGAATTAGTTGCACGGACCTAGGTCGATCCCAATTAGAGTTCAAGTAAGCGGTATTTTACCTAATAAATTGAAGTTAAATTTGAAACCAAAGTGGTAGTCGAAGTCAGAGTGATGGTCATAGTTAAAATGTAAGTCATTGTTAAATGAAGGTCATAGTTAAATGAAGGTCATAGTTAAATGAAGGTCATAGTTAAATGAAGGTCATAGTTAAATGAAGGTCATAGTTAAATGAAGGTCATAGTTAAATGAAGGCCATAGTTAAATGAAGGTCATAGTTAAATGAAGGCCATAGTTAAATGAAGGTCGTAGTTAAAAGAAGGTCATAGTTAAATGAAGGTCATAGTTAAATGAAGGCCATAGTTAAATGAAGGTCGTAGTTAAAGGAAGGTCATAGTTTAATGAAGGTTAAGTGAAGGTCATAGTTAAATGAAGGTCATAGTTAAATGAAGGTCATTGTTAAATGAAGGTCATTGTTAAATGAGGGTCATTGTTCAATGAAGGTCATTGTTAAATGAAGGTTATTGTTAAATGAAGGTCATTGTTAAATGAAGGTCATTGTTAAATGAAGGTCATAGGTAAATGAAGGTCATAGTTAAAGTGAGTCGTGCTCAAAGTGAGTCGTGCTCAAAGTGAATCGTGCTCAAAGTGAGCCGTACTCAAAGTAAAAGTGTAATACAAAGTGAAAGTTTAATTCAAAGTGAAAGTGTAATTAAAAATGAAAGTGTAATACAAAGTGAAAGTGTAATTCAAAGTGATAGTGTAATTCAAAGTTAAAGTGTAATTCAAAGTGAAAGTGTGATTCAAAGTAAAAGTCAAATTCAATGTGAAAGTCTAATTCAATTTGAAAGTCTTATTCGATGTAAAAGTCTTATTCGATGTGAAAGTCTAATTCAATGTGAAAGTCCAATTCAATGTGAAAGTCCAATTCAATGTGAAAGTCTAATTCAATGTGAAAGTCTAATTCAATGTGAAAGTCTAATTCAATATAAAAGTCTAGTTTAAAGTGAAGCTCGAAATCAAAGTCTAAGCCGAAGCCAAAGCTAAAAGTAAGATGTAAGATAATACACATCATATTATGTAACTACAGTAAGGCTCGTTCGTTTATTTTCGTAGAGAAAATTCAATATTTCGTGATTTAGGGATGACGTTGCGGAGTATACCAAAGGTCACAAGAAAAACAAAAGAATACATATTATAATGAAAAAAAAAAATGCCCTTCGAATTTAAAGTCGGAGACTTGGTGAGAGTTGAGAGGGCAACATATGCTACCAAAATGTTTAGGTCCTTATAGAGTAACGAAAAGTTTAGATCATGATAGGTACGAGGTGGATGATACACCTTTATCAAAAAAAATGAACGTCAAGATACAAGAGTATATTTCAGTATTGACAAAATACGTCATCTTTTGCTTTCTTTTAATAAGAAAGGTAGTGGATCATCTACTAGCGAGAGTGCTGATGATTAATTTTGTCTGGTTATAATTATAAAGCTGAATTATTAACAGTATCATAAATGAAAATGATATATTTTAAAATAAATAATATCCTTCATAATGAATTAGAATGATTAAGCCTACGTTGCCGTTGCTATATGAGCGACCGTAACCTTTGAAGTGCTATGTGCACATGACAACATTGGACGCTATGAGCGACCGTAATCTTTGAAGTGCTATGTGCACATGACGATATGGGACATTATGAGCGATCATTAAAGTGCTATGTGCACGTAAGTACCGACTACTATGATTTAGACTACTTCGGAAGTGCAAAGTACACAGTAGGTAACTAAAGTAATGTTGAGTATTTCATTGTTGAATAGTAAACATTATTATATTAACATTTAAGTTATGATGTTAAAAGGATAGACAGAAATATGTTATGTGAAAGTTCTTAAAACGAGAAAATAATGAATATTTACATCAAAATAATATTACAAGGAAAAGCATTAAAATTACAAAATTTTGCATTTTGAGGTGTTGTGATTTCTTTGATTGATTTATCTATATGATTCGAGTCGACTACTTTAAACCTATCGCAATTTATAGCAGGTAAATATCTCCAGAAGAATCATATTTTTTTCAACCTTAAAATTAGAAGCACTAGCTATGACATGCGCCTTAGGTTGACTCAGGGCAGGTCGTTTTTCCATTATGATGTACCTCAAGTGCAGTGTTTCTTAAAAGAGACAATATGCCAGAATATGCCAGGCAGACGGTGGAAGTTCAACCTTAGCAAAATAATAAATGTCTTCTCAAGGTTAAGTCTAAGTAGACTTAATAATATATATTATGTCTTTCTTATTAATTACAGAAGACTGAATTGCACGGTATAATTAGATAATTGTGAAATAAACGGATTAGAAATATTATTCTGTCTAAGATGTTGGCAAATACTTTAATAAAATAATGTATTATATTTACTAACCTAAGTAAAGAAAAAAAAAAAGAAAGATCAAATGTGTCGTGTTAAAAAAAAAATATGTCAAAATGGGATGTACCAAAAGGCTATCTATACAACCCATATCAAATTTTAAATAGATCAATGTGGTAAAAAAAAAGAGAGAGAGACGTTCCAATGAATAGAGAAGCATTATTGGTTCTCACGGTTAAGTATAAACAGCGAAAAAATAAATAAATGTGGTCGCACAGTGGACACAAAACAATATTTAAATGAAAAGTAAGAATTAAATACAGAAGGTATTTTTTTGAATGAAGTGAATATTGATTTTAATCTCTATTCGTTCTCCACAAGACAAGGGAAGACGTACAAAAGTACTATTTCTTAATATCTAAAATCGGTTTTAAACTCACTAGTACGAATGAAGGTCGCAATATGACATAGAATTTAAATTATTTATAACGATTAAAATAGTCGACGAAAATGGGAGCAAGTATTCCATAGTGTAGATGAGTGGCAAAATAAACAAAAGAAGTATTTTGATAATACAATGAAAGAATAATAAGTAAGAGTAGCAAATATTAATTTGATCTTGTAGTAGTAACAAGAAAGACTCGCAATGCATGTATAAAGTAAAACTTTCTAGCGAATTTATCCTCCGAATTACAAAATTATTTCATAACTAGCTGTTGCCAGCGGCTTCACCCGCTACAACTCGAAAATTATCCCACGGGAACATAAAATCGGGATAAAAACTATCCTATATGTTAATCCAGGTTATAAACTATCTGTGTACCAAATTTTAGCCAAATCCGTTCGGTGGTTTTTGCGTGAAAGAGTAACAAACATCCATACATCCATACTTACAAACTTTCGCCTTTATAATAGTAGTAGGATGATAAAGTGTCTTATCAAAAAGGATAAAACAATTGGTTTAAGTACCGTAATAAATCTGCCTTAGCAAACAAGGTACGACTGTTAACAAATGGGTAAACTCGGTGGATAAAATTTATCTGTGGTGGTGTTTCAGAAGGAATCAGACTGACATATAGTCAAACAATTAAATGAGTGGAAATGAACAGTTTGAAGGAACGAAGGTAGCTAATCAGGTTGTTAATTCATCGTGTTTTACGTCACGCAAAAATCTTTGTCAAGTTCATGGCGAACATTTAACCTATCATAATCATCAACAGCCGGAAAACGTCCACTGCTGAACATAGGCCTCCCTATAGAAACAGAAATTAATATGTATAACTGTTCAATAATGCATGGAATTGATGAAGCACAAAGCGTGCTAGGATGCACTATGTGTGCTAGGATGCACTATGTGTGCTAGGATGCACTATGTGTGCTAGGATGCACTATGTGTGCTAGGATGCACTATGTGTGCTAGGATGCACTATGTGTGCTAGGATGCACTATGTGTGCTATGCGAAACGCAAGGTGTGCGTCGCATATAGGTGGCACAAGGCGTGCTAAGATGCACTATGTGTGCTATGCGAAACGCAAGGTTTGCGTCGCATGTAGGTAGCACAAGATGCGCTAGGTCGCACGAGATGTGGAAGGTTGCACAAGATGAGCTATGCATTGCGCGAGTTCCTCAAGAGGACAGGGTACAGAGAGGGTATGCAAGGCGCCGGGAGATAAATTGTATGGGTCCGATGTGGAGCAGCTGGGAGTCAGTTCGAGTCCAACGTTGAAGAGACGCGGTACAATGGGTGAGGTGCTCAAGATGTACAACGAGAGCATGCGCAAGGCGCCGGGAGATAAATTGAACAGGTTCGATGTGGAGCAGCTGGGAGTCAGTTCGAGTCCAAGAGGAGACGCGGTGCGCAGAGCACGGTGCGTTACGTGTGGCGCGTGGGCCTTTGCGCATGGCGTGCGATGCGTTGAACGTGTCGCGCGTAGCAATGCGCGTGGACGCAGTGTGTTGCGCGTGGTGCGCGGTGCGTTGCGTGTGGCTCGCGATACAGTGTCGTAAAGCAAAAGCTGTGTGATGTGTTGTTGAAAAGTTTAAGTTGTGGAACAAAAATAAGTGTTGTGTTGTGAAAAAGGCTACGCTGTGAAACAAAATACAAGTGTTGTGTTGTGGAAAAGTTTTATGTTGTGAAAATGAAGATGCTGTCCAGAAGATGTATGAGAATACTGTACAACATAATTATTGTATGAAGTTTTATAAAAAAAATGTACCTACTTAACTTGAGTTTAACTAAAAAATCCTGTATGTTTTGGTAACATGATCAACAAATTGTTTGTATATCTTTACAAGTATATTATGTTAATATTTCTTTTTATTTAATAGTAATTTTACTAGTTTTAAAGTTGTACCCTTTTCTGATTTAATATAATATTATGTACACGAGGACGTGTACTATTATCAGGATGGACGAATTGTTAGAACGGTGTTACCATACTACAAAATAATTAAATATGACTTACTTAAAATAAATTTTAGACTGGTATAATTTTTTGTTTATGGTAACATTTATGTTAAATTTTATCGTTAGTTTTTGTAACCATAATTAGTAAAAATAATTATGGAATAATTAGTGGTTTATTTTAAAAGTGTTAAAACATTTTGGTTGTAACGATATCGATTCAAAAGGATTAATTCGATCTTAATATGATTTTTTTACGTTACCCTCACTACATTTGATTATTGTCAAAGTTGAGCTAATTGTGAATTTTAGGTCCGACAGTCAGTCTAGTTTGTGCCTCGAACCGAGCAGGTCGAATTAATCCCTGGTAGTCGCGTATAAAATTGTATAAGCCGAAAAAGTGTAAAGTAATTGTTGTTAAAGTGAAATAAAATTATAATAATAATGATTGTGGACTTTTACTTTATCGAACGAGCTAACACTCGTTTGTATTCCAGGTTATCGAGGACGCGAGGTCGCAGATCTGCCTAAGCAGAATACCGTGGTGCTGGAGTCCAAAAGATAACTGAGGGAATATTAAGTCTGAAAGTCACTTCCTTGGGCAGGCTGACTCATTTGGGTCATAGGACTTTCTCATCAGGTAACCTAAACCCTGGAACATAAAGCTCTATTGAAGGCTCACCGTGGATTTTTGTCCGTACAAGTCTGACAGACAGTCACGTCCAGGCCTGAGTGGGAACTCATTTGATGATTTTATCACACAAAGAAAAAAGGTTATAGAGATCAAACTATTGGCAAATTAGCAATGATCGCGTGTTCCACCGTTCCAAGGCCTGTGTTAATTTAAAAAGAATTTATGGCTTTCATGTCAAGTCCATACGTTCTTAGAAAGAGTCTCTTCTCATCGACCATTAAATTAATTTCTAAGAATAAAGCTTTCAAAAGCGGTTTTACAGCGGCATTTAACTTCACAAAACTTTTTACATTCATTTTAATGATCTCACACACTGTTTATTAATAAAACATTAATTTATCTTATTATCTGTTAATAATTGTATGAATGTTAATCTATCATTTTTTGTTTACATTAAGTGGTAAGCTACTGATCTGTCGATACCCGTGTCCGATTTGATCGCTAATGACGTGAGTGAGTGGGAACGAGATGGATGGATAATGATTCTGTGTGTACGAGAGGGATAGAGTGGTGTTTGTTTTTGCTGCATGTCTAGAAACCAGTTGGTATCGTGTACTAGTAATTAAGGCAGGTTTATGGTATGAAATCATGTTTTGAGTGTTTGTTTGCAAAACTTTGGACTGAACAGTGATGGATTTAAATTGTGGATGGATGGAGAGAAACAGGAAGACCAAAGGAAAGATGTATGGAATTTCATGAAATAAAAAGGACTACATGATGCCATGACGTCATTCAGGGGAGAAAACCAGTAGGTAGAGTTATTAACAAGTATTTTGGAGATATTCATGCCGTTATTCACAAATACTAAGCAACACCGAATTTAGAAACTAGATTACAGCAATCTTGTTTTTTTTTTTGTTGGTGGGTGCGTTTACAAACATAGAAACTCACATACACAAACACCAGGACCCGGAACAACTATTTGGAGACTATATAAATATTTGTTGCGGGTATCGAACCCGCGACACGTTGCACAGCAGTCGATAACTCAGCCACTGCCCTAACCGCCAATTTTGTGCGCCAAACCAAAAGGAAAAGCCAAGGTGTGAAAAACTACATCTTAAATTTTCGCCCTTCCAAAAATATCTCACTTTTAATTATTTTTTTATGTTATTTTGTATTACTTTTACTTCTGTATATGTAATTTGTTTCTTCTGTCCTGTGTGCGTCAATAAATCTCTTCTTTCTTTCTTTCAAAAGCATTGAGAACTTCCTTTTACAGCAACTTTAATAGAAACCTAAAAAGTGGCTATGAAAATTTACTATAAAGCCTTTGATACCCTCCGTAATTTGAATTCTGGCCATCAAACCATAGCAAACCGTTTTCTCCGGCGGGAGGGAGATTTTCAGTGAATTCCTGAAACACCTGAAAGGTGTAACGATTCAAGAGCGCTTTAATTAAACATTGCCAATACTTATACTGTTAATTTTAACATTCATTGAAACAGTAGCTTGTGACGTATTACGTGTCTTGTTTTAGTTGCTATCGTTCGATGGCAATTGCTTATTTTTTTTTTGTACTTCACAAACTGCTATGGAGGGTTCAGTGTAAAAGATAACAATAACATTCTGTGTAAATGATTAGGTATCTAGTCAAAACATGGTTAACTCGTTAAGCATAATATGCCTTTTCAGGAATATGTAGAATTTAAAAAACGCCTACTAATTAATGGCGATAGGCACTACCGTTTTTAACCGGCTTCCACAAAAAGAGGTTTACAATTCATTTAAATATATTTTATGTTTGTTCCCCGGTTACTAAAAAATATACTGCCTTAGAGTATACTTTTCTAGTTAGCAAAATTTCAGAAAACAGTCATAATTTCTGAATCTGATGATGGGATCATAGAATTTAGGGAAATATCAATAAATGGCAGCAAATCAACGATGGTTATTTCTATCGAATTCCTACATCGATGAGCATTTGATTGTATAAGCAATTAATATGTATATAATCGTTGGCAAAAAAGTGAATAAAACAGAAAAGTCAGTAGTTTTTACGCTGTCTTGTTTGTTTTAGAAGACGGTAACTGTTTCCTTCAAAAGAGTTTCTGTATCGCACGTAATAACACCGTATCGGTGTATAATGACAAAAAGGTGAGAATCCGAATTTAAATGAACGCCGTAAACAATGCTTTGACAGAGAATAAAATACTCGTCTATGGCGTAAACGTAATTCAATATACGGATTATTTAATTTTACCTTGTTTTGTTCAACGGGAATGATTTAGAATTTTATTTCAGCCATAAATTGTAATTATGCGTGATGGTTTGTTTGTGATTCCGTGAAATATGGTGGCTACAACAGTGTGACAATAAATAAAAGTATAATTATTACTCTTGTCACCACTCGCGAATTAATTATTATTCGTTGAAATCTGTCACCAATGTTTTATGGCAGTGATGAGAGAAATACAATGTTGTATGAAATTGGCCTATTTTACGTTAGTTCATTTGACATGTTATTTTTAATGACACATTCATCATTATCAGCCTATAAAGTTCCCACTGCTGGGACACAGGCCTCCTCTCTGTGCGAGGGAGTGGTGGACCATAATCCACCACGCGGGCCCAGTGCTGGTTGGTAGATGTCACATATCTTCGAATTTTTGGTTCTAGGACGTGCCGGTTTCTTCACGATGTTTTCCTTCACCGTTTTGAGAGCAGTGGTGATGAAATAAATTACACAAAGTAATGCGCGTCTGGCGGGACCGATACCACTGAGCCAACACTGCTCTCACACATTATTATGAGTAAAATACAATGTTGAAGAAAGAACATTGGGTGAGATTTATTTAAAAAAAAAGAAACATGGACCTATAGATCTATCTATTATTTTTTCAGGATTTTGACAATAATCCACATTTTTTTTAGTTCGTGACACGCTTAGCAGTAATTTTACCTATCCACCTTTCCCATACTTAGAAGTCCGAGGCGATATTTTCCTACAAACATAAATTAAGTTTTAAAGCACTAAGAGGGAACGCAATTATTTCTAAGACATGAGCAGATCATAAACATGCGCTCGTGAAATATGAATATTGGTTGAGTATCATCACGCTAACGTCCCTTGGGGCCTGGCAGTTAGCGAGCTGTCGATCACCGTGATTAACTTTGACGTAATAATATAATGTTTGCCGGTAGCAACGGTATTTCTTCAGGAATTGCCACTTTTGTGTCATTCGAAATACAGACTTGTTTATTTAACTAGATTTGTAATATAATGACATTTTTATTCGAAATTTCAAAATTAGAACAGATAGCTTGGGTCCAGCCAAACGCAACTTCGCGGATAGTGATAACGGCCCTTTTTTTTAACTGGATCTATTAATCGGCTCGAAACGGGAATTAATCATAATGTGAAATTTCTCTAGGTAATGAAAATAAAAATTGAAAACTGGTCTAATTTTACTGTAAAACTATTTTTTTAATGATTCTCTGTCACGTTTTTTAACCTATGTTGTATACAGCCTGCTTTATATAAATAGACATGAATTACCATTAAAATCTGTTGAGTCGTTTAGTAAAATTATAACATGTTTTTTTTTTATTAAATTACGGACGACATAAAATTAACCCAGTGTTTTCCAGAGATTATACGGACACTAAGTGGACCCTTAACCTAATATTTCATTAAATAACGTTTTCAATGAAAACATTTTCGTTTAAATCCTAATGCTCATTTAATTGGGTTAAATTATTGTTGGAGTACCTAGTTGTTTTGACAGGATTATATTGGAGTTTCTTGTAATGTATTTATGAAATATATCCGGTTTTCCTCTTGTAATTTTAGATAGAAACAAGATTTCTTTTTTAAGCTTTCAAATGTTTTCTTGCTCGTGGAGGAGCTCGTGGCTAAATAATTACAGCCTCACAGGCGGATATTTCAGGTAAAGCCGCGCTTGCCGAGGTCGGTCTGTGGGTGAATGACCATCTATCATAGTGAGTTTCCTCCGTGCCACAACTGGTCTTACCGTGGGATATCGCATTAGCCAGTTACTGGGTTGTGGAGGTCCAATGACAGTCGCTCCCTGTAAAATACTGATATTCAGCTGCATCAGAGCAGTGGTGGCCCAGTGGTATCGGCCCCGACTTACGAGTTATAGGTCGTGGGTTCGAATCCCGGCAGGCGCATTACTTTGTGAAATTTATTTCATATACCACTGCTCTCAAAACGGTGAAGGAAAACATCGTGAGGAAACCGGCATGTCCTAGAACCAAAAATTCGAAGACATGTGACATCCACCAATCTGCACTGGGCCCGCGTGGTGGATTATGGCCCACCCCCTCTCACAGAGAGGAGGCTTGTGTCCCAGCAGTGGGAACATTAATAGGCTGATGATGATGAGTCAGCTGCATCTGGTTCGGCTGGCAGATGATGATGTTGACATAAAAAGTCACTTCATCGCCTCTTTCAAATTCTAAAAAGGCAGAGATTATACGCCGTCAAGAAAAAAGCTAAGTACCCCTCTCAAGTTTTTCACTTTATAACATAATATTAAAACAGCGCATTAACCGATCGCCTCCATTATCTAATAAGAGCGCTTTCTTTAGGGAAGCGCCATTAATCCGGACCATGCTCAGGCTAGCTTATCAGGAAGGGTGCTTATGATAGCGGGTGAAGGAAAATAGTTTTATATTTCAAGGTCGAGTAAAGCGATTTGTCATACAAGATACTTAGTAGCAGTATACACAATATATTTGTATCGGAAACAGTAGTGTTAAGGTAACTGATACACATGCTTTAAACTAGCATGCTAAAGCACGAGAGCATGCTACTTTTAAGCAAATGCTACTTAGTAGCATGTGTATCGAAAACATTTGCTCAAATAGTTTACATTTTTTAAATTGGATTTTGAAAACTATTCATAAGCAGGCTCGAATGAAGCATGGTCATAAGCATGCTCTTTTAGCATGCTATTAGATCATGTGTATCAGTATTCAGTACCTTTAGAATAAATTGTGCTTGCGGGCGGCGAGTAATAGCTAGCTCGCCGTCTGATCAAGAACACATCCCGGTCGACGGCGGCGCGTTGTGTTCCACGCACACCTCAAGGCAGTGACAGCAAACTGAAGGATACACGGGGCTCTTTTTGTAGGATAATGTAGCCCTAGAACGCCAAAGACAACCGAAGGAATATGACACACAATGAAATACAATCCCTTTCGCTCCGTCCGGGGCACCAGGAATAAACTCAATAAAACTTTGTTTTCATGTTAGGGGGACAGCGGGTATACACCTCCCTGAAGAGATGGGCTAAAGTGGTATGCAATGATATTATAATAATATCATTGGTGGTATATATGAGTGTTTGTGTATGTGAGTTTAAATGTTTATAAATGCACCCACGACGATGCCACGACATAGTAGAAATTCCTAGTATGGACTTTTTTTTAATTTTCTTGGTTTCAGGAACACCTTTCTTAGTGTTACCGATATTTAAGCCGGAAACAAGCCGAAAAATTAAGTAATATTTGCTTATTCTCACGAAATCCATCAGAAATTCAGAACCTAATTACTAACATTGTTATCTCAAGTAAACGTTCATAAAAACACTACAACCCGCCGACACTAAAACCACACACGTATAGCGATCATAAAATAAATCAAACGAGTTTATGGCCCAACTACCCCGGCATTAAAATATGGCGAAACGCTTAGCAGAGCTGCGGGGTAAATGGGAAAACTATAGGGGCGAAGGAGACCGGCTGTATGGAGCTAGCTGAGTGATGCTGGGTGAATGTTTGACCCTGCTTATATAATTATATAGGGTAATGCCTTTTGATTATCACTCAGTAGGATCCCGAAAAAAATAAACGGCTGAGCTTAATCACTACCACGATAAAGATAAACTGTAATAGCGCCATATTGTGATAATAAAATTATCTCTTAAATAAATAATAATCAAATGAAAAATAACGACTGAAAATTAATTTGTACAAAGTGTTGTTATTTTTCCTAAACGTAGAATAGGCTATTTTTATCAAAAAACAAAATATAAATAACTAGCTGTTGCCAGCGGCTTCACCCGCTACTACTCGAAAGTTATCCCACGGGAACATAAAATCGGGATAAAAACTATCCTATGTGTTAATCCAGATTATAAACTATGTGTGTATCAAATTTTAGCCAAATCCGTTCAGTGGTTTTTGCGTGAAAGAGTAACAAACATCCATACATCCATACTTACAAACTTTCGCCTTTATGATAGTAGTAGCACAGTATAGAAATCATAACTGTGGTAGTAGGATCAGTCCGAAAGACTACGTCCAGATTTATAAAAAAAATTAACAGGTCTTTTTCTTTTGTTAAGTAAATCAAAATTGACGAAGATAGAACGCTTCGTAAAATCAAAAAAACGTCACTCGGTCGGTATATTTTTACATTCCATATGACGTCATAAGCTATTACTCCCATAGTTTGATGTGTTTTACCGTTAAAAAAGTACGTGTTCACTACTTTTACGCACCAAAAAATTTTCAATTTATATACCTAAAGTAAACTTAGACAAATCGAAAATCTTTATGCTACGGTCACACGCGCGCCGTGCAGCCCGGCGGGCTGCACGGCGGGCTGCGCGGCATGCAGCCCGTCCCGGGCCGGCGGACATTCAAGCTGTTCACACGCACGCCGTCGTGTCAGTCAGTGCCAGAATGGCGAGCAGCGAGGATCTCGGTGTTGGTGCTGCCATATCCTTTGGCTTAACTTATTTTTATTGGAAAAATAAACAAAATTATGAACGACGGAGAAAAAGAAAAAGACTGCAAAGAAGGTGGTGGATGATAACAGTTCATACGTCAAAATTGTCTCGTTTGACCATTCCGCCATGTTGCAACGTTGAATGAAGATCCACTCGTCGCGAAAGCGCGGGAGCACAGACCACAGACTAAAAAATTTTCGCCGTAGACTTTTGAATGGTTTTAATGTCGTGTGACGTTTCTTTTTTTTTTTAATCACTGTTGCTCAATGGCAAAGGAATAATCGTATACACTATACAGCCTAAAACGCCGTACTCGATATTGCTATACTACTGAAACTTTTTTTTGGATTGGAATTTAATTTTGGAAAAAAATAAAATAAAACAAACAATTACTTAATAAAACATTTATTTTTCAATTTTCTTTTAAATTTTTCGAATGCTGTTTTTGCATCGCAGGCAAATAACGAAAACCGTTTAATAAATTTTATAAAATTATCACATTGCACCTGTTCATTATTGTATACCTTTTGACGTAACATTATTTTTATGAATAATGTGTTTCAATTATGCATTTGTTACAGTTATCACTTAGAACTAAGTAAGGTTAAGACAGCAAGAACTTAATGATAGCTTTCATCATAATATTTTCCGGTTTAATGCAGAGTTCTTGTTCTACTCAAAATCTCATCTTCAGTAAACAGGGAAGGATAGGCACTGCCAGTGAGACGAGATTTAGACGGAATGAACTTATTTTCGAAGTGCTTTGACAAAAAAAAAGTTGTTCAGGTGATAACGATTGCAGTCTTGCAGATCATCATGGTTTAGTTTAGACACTTTAACCACACAGCGAGTCTTTTCTCATTACACGGGAAATGATGTCCAATAGCGTCCTGTCGCGAAAATTTACAAACAGAGCACTAGTAATACAGTTTGCAAGTAGCAAAAGTAATAGTAGAGACACCGGGGATTACCGTTCCTGTGTTTTCTCCGATCGTGATTCAGTGGTGTAAGCGTCGCGAAAGCGCGGGAGAGACTGCCTGCCCGCGCGCGTGTAAACAGTAACCGGGCGCCCGCACATTCATCCTTTGAATTTTGCCAAAAAACCGACACTTGCCCGATTCGCAGCATTCACGTTCACAGGCGCGTTCACGGGCTCGGGCGTACCGTTTACACGCTCGTGAATGTGAATGTGCACGTTGAATGTAGAGTTGAACGCGAGCGTGTGAACGTAGCATTAAAGTTAACTACCCTTTTGTTCAAGTGACAGTTGACACATGAAGGTCGTTAACTAGTGCACCCTTTTCGTAGATGCTTAGAAGCAAGTGTCGTGTTTATTACTGAAATAGTCACTTTTCAGTTATACCATTATCAGCGAATATCTAAAGATTTTTTTTATTGTAACGGTAAACTTTTCAAAAATATTTATGGACTTAGATAAAATTTAATGAAGATCAGAGGAATTGACTCACGTAAAGCTGCACTCAAAGAAAACTACTTTAACCGTAAAACGCAGATGAAACGATAACACTTCACGGTTTCATCTCAGTGTTTCAAATAAAAAATAATTTAATTTAAAGATGTCACCTCAACATAACTCAGAAAAAAATGAAATGTGAGTTCAGAAACCTGATAATAAACATTTAATGCAAGTTGGAAAGCATTCAAAATGTTTAAATGTGTTCAAATACATCATAATGGGCCATAACGCGGGCCAGTAAGGGGATCAACAGGCAAATAAAAACTTCGCGATTTGACGTAGTGTTAAGGGGCCCCGCGATAAATTTGTTGTTCGCCCAAAATCGTAAAGCTTGGGCGAATGTGTGAAATTTAAAGCATTAGCCGCGGAAGGGTTATGTGCAGTGGCGGACATTATTGACACATCCAACGTAGTTTGGGAGAGTTAAACCACGCTTTAGAAAACTGAAACAATACTTCAGCGTGCCACGTGCGTTACTACGATTTTTAAAACTGAGACAATACTTCAGAGTGTATTTAAAAAATATCTCACTAAATAATTTTCTAGACAAAATGACATATGAAACACAATACTTCATTTAGAAGTAAGTAGTCAAAAATTTATCAAAAGTTAGTAGCCAAAAATTCTCGAAAAAATAATTAAGTAACGCAATAGGTAATCGTTTCAGTTTACGAACACAATCCATAAATACAGTATTTCTAATACAATCATACTACTTTATTTAAACACGACTGACTAGTCTATGTACAACTATAGTACTTACTCATATAAGTTACGTCTTGTGACTGGACAGAAATTTCATTTTATGTTTTTATGACATTTAACAAAGAACCCTTAGCACGAGTTTACAGTATTTGAGACGTAAAGTAAACTGGAATATTGACAGTATTTCAAATTGTCAATTAGGTAGTTCCTTTTTCCCACACCAGAGGCGCTGTTTCATTTTTTCATGCAAGAAACGCTGTAAATACTGGAGCGATGCTGTAAAGTATAAGAGTGAAAACTCGTGCGAAGATACTGTAATGGTCAAATTGAAACAAATGCTTGAGTTTGACATCATCGTAAACATCTGATAATACACGCGTTTTAATACTCGATACACACACTTTTTCAGGGTTAAACCTTTAACCCTTAGAACCCGCATGAGTAAACAGGTGACCTACAAATATTCTACGCATAAACCAAATGAAAACGAGTTCTAAGACAAACAATAATATTTATTTTTACGGCCATAGCCCAGCTGTAAACTACAATTTACCCGTGTGAACTATCTAGGGGTTATCACTTCCATGATTGATTGATTTCAAACTAATTACCGTTTTTACTACAACAGAGCCAATTTGTTAGTGTTTATGATGCAACTTTGACCTTACAGCTGCAAATGAATAAGACGTATAATAGTTTTGACATGTTAGACGTATGTGTCGGTCAGGGGTAAATTAGGAGATGATGTAATTTTATGTAGCGTGTACGATTTATTTCTAGCTGATGTTTCGTGTTTAGATGCTTTTCATAATGCTGTTTAGGAGATAAACAGGTGGCCTACGATGACGTCTCAAAGTGAGTAGTTCCACTGTGGGAACGAGATGACTTGTATAGCTCTATCTCTTTCCCACAGATGAACAACTCTCGCTTTAAGACGACCAGCAGGTGCCTTATTAAAAATAGTCAGAACGAATCTTTATTTTTTATCTTCTATTTCTTAAAAAATACGATCACAAACATTTAGATTCACAATAAATAACCGAACCCCTAGAAAAACTAAGTATCTACTTGTTCCGCGTAGGAATTGAATCCGCGACACGCAGTACAGCAGTCTAAAGTGTAGCATCTGTCAATCTATGCCTTGTCTGAACATTATATTGAAAGATATGGTACCGACTATCAAACTGTACAACTTTACCTATGAGACCAACATCGGGATGACATCATGCACACAGGTAAAGCTAATAAAGACAGATCATAGAAAGTAGTGCTCTGTGGTATCAGTAATGTATGTGCAACTAGTGAAACAGCTGTCTGGGGGACTGGGGTCGTAGAGCTGTCTTATCAGGAAATCGTGATCCTGGAACATAAAGGGCTATTGAAGGGTCACCGTGGGTTTTTAGTCTGTACGAATCTGACGGTCCCTCCCATCCCGCTTTGGATGGGAGCACTCATTTAATGATTTCACCATGTTAAAAAAGGGTACTAATGTGCTTTTTATTACTCGTAGTACTTCTCGAATGCTGTTCGATGGAGCAGAAATGTGCTAGAGTGAGGATCGCGTATGGGAAGGTAGAGTGGGACACTCTGTAGTACACACAGGTAGTACGGTGAATCGAATCGACGATTTGAAGAAGACTGGCAGTGGATGAATGTGTACTGCCTTAAACCAACATAGTTGGCCTTTTTGGGAGGCTTACATTCTGCATTTATACATAATGAAAGTCAGTTCTTAAACTCAGTGTTCTTATTATGCATCAATAAAAATATACACATTATCAATTAGAATAAGTAACGTCACGTCGTCTCCCGTAAATGTCAAATTGAGTCATAATTATTTAAGGTTCTGATATTACCCACAAAAAACTAACCTTTGCCATGACATTTCCTGTTTAATTATTTTAAGAACAAAATAATAATGAGCATTAATTATGTTAATAAGTAAACAAAATTTTATTGCGATATTATTCTAATAATAATTAATTAGTAAGTATAAATAGTTATTAAAAGTGAAACGTTGATAATAAGTGCGTGCCGTTTGCTACGGTCAGGGGTATGCTAAAAGGAACCAAGCTTTTAACTTTATGGGCGCGACTACAGCGCCTCCTAGCCCAAATTATTTCGGGACGTGAGGTCTGCCATTTCTTGCCAACTAGATATTGTAATAAACATTATCGTCTAGTATTTCATTAAAAATACTAAAAGACATGGAAAAAACTTTTTTTTTACGTGGTAAAATCATCAAATGAGTCCTCCCACCCCCGGGCAGGCATGGCAGGGCAAAAAATACTATAAAATGTTGTGGTCCGCCGCTCTACGGTTGCTCCAATTAGTTCACTTCTCTGTCACATTCCTAAAATACAGGATACCTTGTTTAGGGTACAGAGTTTAATCTTTTTTACACAGATTTCAGTAGCATCCATATGTTCTTATGTAAATGTTCTTTGTGAATTTCTTTTACATTTTTTATTTTCAATTTATAATTTCTACAACAATTACCTGTAATTTTTGGTAAATAAAGACTTTATTATTATTATTATTTATAATTACATCGCGCACTGCGATCGCTTTGATAGTTTCTAACCAAGTCACCATTGACTACTGAGATACTACATAGCGTTATACGATTTCAGGTTTGTTCCCGTAATAAAAAAAGGGACTAGGGTTGTATTCGTCTGGGAAAACAAACGCGGACTTCTTACTAATAATATGTAATTTTACAAATGCGAAAGTTTATGAGGATGGGTGGATGTTTGTACCTCTTTCACCCAAAAGCTACTGAAGGGATATTGTACATCGGAGGACACGGTGGAGCATACGGTGCAGGACTGCCCCGCCTGGGCAGACCACCGCCGTTTTCTCACGTAGGCGATAGGCGGCGACCTCTCGCACCCGGCACTGGTCGAGGCCATGCTGAGGGCCAAACGGAATGGGAAGCGGTCGCCTCCTTCTGCGAAGCAGATGCTAGCAAAGGAGGAGGCGGAACGGGTGAGAGAGAGGACAGCGTCGATAGTTTATGACCTGGATTAAAACATAATGAGGAACTTTGGGATAATTTTCGAGTAGCAAACGAAGCCGCTTGTGGCAAGAATATATTGATACCAATGTATTAATATAAATAATATTCCTTTTCTCAACTTATTAATTAGTTACTGCAGTATTGCATAGTGCCGTCCACGCTATCTGTCAACGTAGAACGGACAGCCGATAATAACGCAGTACTGCGCACTTGCGATAAGCAGCGACTTAACCTATTTATTATTCATTGTATACAGAAACCTACTGATATTATATTCGTTACGAAAATATTATTTAACTTAATGTGCATATTTCGTTTACCTAAATAGTAGTTGTTTTATTTTTGTATGATATTTCAATTTCAATAAAGAGTGTCCATGGAGTTTCTTGCAGGTTCTTCTCCATAGAGATTTACTTCTTGGAATGGGCCTATCTACGGAACTTTTACTGTAGCACCATAATTTTGTAGTATTTAATAATGTTTTATTTGTCTTTGCAATGTCTTTACAAATCAAAAGTGTCTGTAACTTATTTATTCGCTTATTTGAAAAAAAAATGCTTTGATTTTGATTGATTTATTTGCTAAACTAGCGGCTCGTTCCGGCTTCGCATGTGTTGGTATTATAGTGACATGCCTGTTACTCAGGCTGAACGTAGCTTTCTAAGGAGTAAAACTTTTTGAAATCGGCACAGTAATTTTTTAGTTAATTCATTAGTAGGTTTTGCCAGCGCCTTGAAACAGCTTTCAACTCGTGAAAGAATTCTTCAAATTGATCCAGTAAAGTTTCGGAACCTATTCAATACAAACAAACAATCAAAATCTTTATAATACGAGTATATTAGTAAAGGTGGTGTACAATATTTGATGGTGTATTGGTTAGAAACACGCCGGGCATGCCGGCTTCCTCTCGATGTTTTCCTTCACCGATTTGAGAGCAGTGGAGATGAAATAAATTACACAAAGTAACGCGTTTGGCGGGGTTCGAACCCACGACCTACAACCCGTAAGTTGGAACCGATACCACTGGACCACCACCGATAGGGCGCGAGGACTTAAATGATGATTAAAAGAAATAAAAAAAACGTTATAACTGACGATTGTCGAAGATTTACACTTCGACAATCGTCAGTTATAACGTTTTTTTATTTAGCGTTGTTAAAATCATGGTTGGTTATAACTGACGATTGTCGAAGTATAAATCTTCGACAATGGTCAGTTATAACGTTTTTTATAATTGCGACTTAACGTGCGCGTGCGTCCGAGAATAGGACCGACCGGTATACAATAATCATTTATTTGCACACAACATTAATTAAATCATAGGTATAATGCCAAACTGGTTATCGAATAAGACCATAATATATTTCTACCGCATTCTACCAAACATGGTAGCTTACCAAAATGGTAATTACAGGTTAGAGTTCCGTAATTAAATTATGAAACTTTAGTTATTGTGATTTAAGCGACAATAGCGAAATGGCTGGGCGGTGAAGGGGAGGTCGTGGGTTCAAATAGGTAATGCCACGTTGAACTAATCATAGTATTTTGTTGAATGTGGAAATTCAATTTAATTATTGTCTTATAAGTACAGTTTTTGCCACGTGACTGTCTTTAGGTAACCGTGGCCCTGCAACGTAAAGGGCTATTGAAGGACACCGTGGATTTTAATCAGTACTAGTCTTACAGTCCCTCCCATCCCGCTCTGGGTCGGAGGACTTATTTGATAATTTTACCACCCTAAATAAAATAAAGCAAGTAATATTTTTGTATACTTAATATAACCTACAGAATTTTGGCCTATCGGAGCAATGATTCAACATGCATCGAGTGTAATTGCTTAAAAACCTTTCAGTACCCTCCTCTACTTTCCCACTGCTGGGCAAAAGACTTTTCTCTTACAGAAAAGGTATGGATCCCACGCTGGCTCTATACAGATTGATGGTTTCCGAAAAGTTCATGTTTTCCTTTAGTGATTTTTCGCCAGTATTGTCCAAGCTATACGAGTCGTGAGTTCGAACCCCGCCAGGCGCATTACTTTATGTAATTTATTTCATCGCCACTGCTCTCAAAAAGGTGAAGGAAAATATCGTGAGGAAACCAGCATGTCCTAGAAACAAAAATTCGAAGACATGTGACATCCACCAATCCGCACTGGGCCCGTGTGGTTGATTATGGCCCACTCCCTCTCACATGCAGGAGGCCTGTGTCCCAGCAGTGGGAACATTATAGGTTGATAATGATGATGATGATGATAAAAAATGTCAGAGAAAACTGAGACAGTAAACATGAATTGGAAAATCTTACGTGGCTATTTACCCAGAATTGAATCCACTACCTCGTGCATGAGAGGGGTGGTCGCAACCACGGGGTCATAACAGAAATTAGGCTTACACCATAACATATTTTTCATGAAAATTAAATATTATGTTCAATGTTTCTTTTTATCTTTACAATCCAAGAAATATATAGACGGTATCCTCATAGTTAATCAATCAATTAAATAAGCGGCTATATCGTAAAAAACCTCTCATTTCTAAAGTTAGTTTAACATTGCAGTTCTACAAAATCGTAGACTGAATTTTTCAACTTCAACGCGACCAATGTCTTTGAAATTTTTCTTTAAAATTCTGTTAGCTTTTCTTTAAAGCTAATAGTGGTAGACTGGAGCAAATTGACATATCTGGTAAAATATTGGCATCGCCAGCGATATTGTGATATAATTTAGTGTTGGCGGGAATGGCGATTTCTTTTTTTTATATTTCAGTTTAGGTATATTAAGTATTGAGTAGTGGTTGAGAAAAAAGAGGAATGTATTTTGCTACCCATGCATGTACACTTGTACAGGTATTGGAAAAAAAATATGGACGGTATTTGTGCCTGCCGGCAGCTTACCGTGGTCCTGGAACTTATAAGACTATTGAAGGGATAGGGTGGATTTTTGCTAAGTAGCGTGACTGTACCTTCCGCCTGTTGGATTCCGCATTTTATACATACTTTCATGTTTTAGTTTAACGAAATGATATAACCGATTTTAATGAAAATAAACATTTGAGTAAGATTTACAGGTCCTATAAGTTACCAGAGAATATCAATTCAGTCGTTTCGAAGATGAAAAATAATCTTTTCAAATTTTCTGTGGCTTAATAGAATCCCACAAATTATAAGATTTACAGAGAATTTATCCTATTTCTCAATGGATGTCTCGGTATAATCAATGCTTTTATAATTAGGCCTTTCCATAAATGGCCACAGCTTACGTTACTAGCCCGGCTATGCGGAACTATCAACATTTAGATACTCAATCTTGTCCACATTTTTTCTATAATAGCTGATCCAATATGGCGACTGCCTTTGACAGACATTGTGGCGGCCATGAGAGTCATATAAGGAGATCTAATGAGTGGTGTGAGAAAAATATCTGGTTTTATTTTATTTACTTGGATTGTGATGATCTAAGTGCTAGTGTGTATTTAATTTATGTCAGGATTGCGAGTTGTTTGTCACATTTATGATTTTTATTTAGGTACTAGGTGCATTAAATGGGCATGTAATGTAACCTATCATGATCGGTCTCGGGCGGCGAGTAAAGGGCAACTCGCTGTCCGACCATGGACCATGCTCGTGTCAACGGCGTGCTGTGTATTGAAGGACACCGTGGACTTTAGTCAGTTCTGACAATCCCTCCCGCCCTGCCTGGGGTGGCGGACTCATTTGATCATCATCGTTTTAGCAGTTTCTTACCCCCTTTTTTCGTATATTATTTTTTGTCGTAAAATAGGCACTTTAACGTAACTGTTTCGGTATAACAATTTTAGGCATAGTAATACTTTACCATTATTTTTTTTTGCAATCCAGTTTATGTTGGCATTATCGTTTTTAAGCCTTACTTTAATGCTTATCTTAAATTTTACTAATATTAGTAGACATTAAATGTGGAATGAGAAGAAGACGGTCGACATCACTTTTCCAATTGGGATATGAGAGCGACAACAAAATAGGAGAACCGCAAAGCGGGGCTCCGTTTAGTCGCTTTGGCATATTATGCTTTAATGTAACTCATTATAAAGGCTATAATAACATCACGCTACGACCAATAGGAGTCAACCAGCGAGGTGAAACCACTGGTGACAGCTAGTTAATAATAATAATATTCCACAACTATCACGCAACGCTATCTAGTCCCAAGTTATGCAGAGCTTCTGTTATGGGTACTAGACAACTGATAAACATACATAAATATTTCTGAATACATAAATATTATGGACAAATTACACCCAGGCACAGAACAAATGATCGTGTTCATCACACAAATATTTGTCCTGGGTGGGAATCGAACCCACGACCTCCGGCATAGCAGGGTCACTAACCACTAGACCAACAGACCAGTCAAATACAATCAGTTGGAATATATAAGACAGGCGCATGATGATGACCTATGTGATGAGTAATATATTCTATTGCGAAAGCGCCGTAGATTATTTTTCCCATGGATGTAAGGCATGACACACACGAGCTACCATCAGAGATTATCATTAACATTCGCTGCTGTATACGGAGCGTTAGTCATGGTGCACACTGTAATTAATATCGCATTTGTATTAAGGCGCTCCCTCACCGCGAGCATTCACCTGTAATGTAACGTTATAGATTCGAACATTCGAAGACAATTCAGCATCAAATTGCGCACTTTTATGTTACACAGGTGAATACTCGCGGTAAGGGAGCGCCTTTATGTAACTCGAAACTGCGCAATTTGATGCTCTTTTGTCTTCGAATGTTCGAATCTGTAACGTGTAACATTACAGGAGAATGCTCGCGGTGGGGAGCGCCCTTATAAGTATAATGTTCTCTCAATTAAGAATTTCTTAGTAGCATTCCGGATTTGCGTATACAAGTACTACGTTTTTTTTTAATACGATATTCTAGTGGTTGCGTGTTTAATAGTATTTTAAAAGAATCGAAAGAAAGAATTATTATTTTTCTGCATTTGCATAAAAGGGTATCTCACATCGCCAAACGCCACAAGCGCCTGAAAGAGATTTCAGCAATCTGACGGGGCCAAAGCCTGTCGCGGGACGTCGAAATCACCGTGGAATTCAGTCAGTACAAGTCTGACAGTACCTCCCACCCCACCCTGGGTACTCATTTGATGATGGTACCACGAAAAAAGAACTTAATTTCTCTAGATCTAAGTGACTACTAAATGCGCAATGGTGTAGTCATGGGAGAAAAGTGTGAGTTTTATGTATACCTAAAATTAGCGGTCCGGTACGTGCTTCGCTACTTTGACAGCAAAATCCCCATTATCAAAATGATCCGCCATTTAATGAATTCATTTGTTACAAAAAATGTGATAAATGAAGAACCACTCGTCCGATTTTGTTCACATAAACGGTCCACTAAATAGTCTGAACAAATCCTAAACATTTGGTTTGGATAGATGAGCCCGTTCTTGAGTTATAAAATTACAACGAAAAGTGGCATTGATTTTTATATATAATTATAAATAATATATAATTATGTATGAAATATTAGCTTTGGATTCCTCTATTTAACTATTCCTCGTCTATTTTACGACTTCCCAACTACAATTATAACCTAATCGTCAATGTATATTGTACAGAGTGTGCCTATTTAACCGTATCGCAGCCGCAGGCTCCACACAAAGCCTATTGCCAGTCGATTGTCAAACTTAGTTCAAACACCAAATATTGAAACGTTACAATTGCCATTTTAAATATTAACGACATTGTTATTGTGTTCGAGTTTAGTAGTTTCGGCTTGTTATGTTTTGCAAATTGATTGTAAATGCAGAATTTATGGGGTGGACAATATTGTCCAGTAAGGGTATACTGTTAAAGAAGGGTTTATTTTCAATTATAAATAATTTCATTTTTTATTTTGTCTTTGTTTTATATTGCACTATGAACACTTAACTTGCTACATCGTTCTCACATAATATACCATCTCAAAATGATTGTTACAAAGTTTCTGTTATAAGTTTTGGCGATTGAAAAAGAGTGTCAATGGAATTTCTTGCCTATTCTTTTCCATAGAGATCTACGCGTCTGGTACCTACCGTGCTTTCACAATTATTTTATCGTGTAACTGGTTTTTTTGTCTTTTGGCAATTCCAAAGAGCCTGTATCTGGCCAACTGAAATAAATGATTTGAAAAAAGGTGCGACAAACAATGGCTCACCTCCTGACTTGTACTTTGTGCAAATCCATCCGCAGTTTAATATCACATTCTTCTTCGTCGTGTAAATGATTTCTGGAATTATAATTAAATGAGTTTTGACTAGGGGAGGCCTATGTTCAGCAGTGGACGTTCTACGGCTGAGATGATGATGATGATGAGCTTTGACTAAAACTCGGCCATATTAAATTTACGGTGTTTGATAGCGGCCTCGGACAGGTCCCTTAAAGATAAAGGAATCAGAATATTGAATGTCTGAAACTAAACAAAATATTATATTTTTATTAAGTCGATACGGATTCGGAAACTCCGTTATGAGTAAGTATTCCTATCAGGGGGAATACCACGACGTCTCAAAGCACGAGAAGTACCACTGTGGAAAAGAGATAGAGCTATAGAAGTCGTCTAGCGCCATTTCGTTTCCACAGTGGAATCACTCTCGCTTCGAATTTAATTGTAGCAGTACTTGTTGCATCATCATTAAATATCGTCTCTTAAACGTATACAACGTGTAACGTTAATAGCGCAAATCCTCTGGTGGGGAAAATTTGCTTTTTTATACAAAATGAGAAATTGATCGGGCCCATCAGTTTTTATAAATATTTTTTTGCGAATTTCCAAAAGTCTTACAACAAACATTGTTCAGTAACATGGGCTGAGTTACCCTACGAGACGTTTTGCGCTATTAACGTTACACGTTGTATACTAAAAACAGGAGAGTATGCATAATATATGACTCGTAACACTTGCCTGCCAAAAAAAGCGTCTTACTAATCACAACCCTAATTTAAGAACGAAGAAGACCTATAATTGATTGATAGCAAAACATTTATGCAGTAACCTTCATGATAACACTGTATCTTGAAGATATTGTTCTGTCTGAACCCTGACAGAGAATTTCAACTATTACTAAATATTTACACAAATGGCAAACAATACAACTACAAAGACGAGATATTTGTCCGAGCCAAGAAAATAGAATGTAGATATCACAATACCAAGCGTTTATTGAATTGTGTTCGACGTTTGTATAAGTTGGGGGTTTAGTCCGGTCAATTTAGACAAAAAAATGTGAGTGAAATTACATAAAGTCCCAGCAAGCTGAATTTTTGTGAAGTTGTTCAAAACATAATTATAAACAATGTCTAAAAGTTCCCCATCATTCCCCTGTAAGGAAAAAAAAATATTCAAGGTCAAAGGTAAAAAAAATGACTTTTTCGCGATTTTCAGCAAAACGGTAAGTTTTATCATACAAGTACCTCAGACAAAAATTGTAGATCATAAAATTATCTATAAAAATGTGTAAATACTTTTTTTCTTACGAGCCACCGTTTCAGAGATATAACGATTCAAAAAGTTATAAAAGTTGTTATCGTCATATGCATCTAATGAGGTAGTGTACTTAGCGCGTTTTTTTTAACGTGGTTTCCCCAGTAGGCCTACTCCACGGGTCAGTTGTGATCCTGTTTATTGTAAAACTATTGCAAAATAACGGAAATGTTCAAAGATTGGGAGGACAGGACATGGTTTAGTTAGCTGAGTCAAGAGGTAAGAACTTCGCGGGACTATCTCACCAGGTAACCGTGGCCCTGGTACGTAAAGGGCTATTGAACGATCACCGTGGATTTTAGTCAGTCAAGTCTGACAGTCCCTCTCGTCCCACACTTGGTGGGAGGATTCATTTGATGATTTTACCACGATAAAAAAGTGGTAAGAATTTCAATTTGTTTAAATCCTATAATTTGCTTAAACTGAATTTTGACATAATTTTAGCCTGAGTTCCAAGTCATTGTTTAAAGGAAAATAAAAATTGTACAGAATTTAATTAATCAAAGTTTTTATTTAAAATAAACCATGCATTCATGAAAAAAAGTACTAGTGACTTTTCGCTAGTATTTTATACTAGCTGTTGCCAGCGGCTTCACCCGCTACAACTCGAAAATTATCCCACGGGAACATAAAATCGGGATAAAAGCTATCCTATGTGTTAATCCAGGTTATAAACTATCTGTGTACCAAACTTTAGCCAAATCCGTTCAGTGGTTTTTGCGTGAAAGAGTAACAAACATCCATACATCCATACATACAAACTTTCGCCTTTATAATAGTAGTAGGATTGCAAATGCGCAGCGCCAATTATTTCAGGTATTGGACGAAAAATCTAAAACTAAATGTAAACACAAAATACCTGCATGGTGATCGGGCGTTTATTTTGATCAAAATTTTAGGCTTTATCGGAACTATTCAGTTTCATTAGCCACGGCATGTTATGACGGGAATGTAATTGTTCGATATTGGCTCAAACGGATTAAATGAAATAGCCAATGTTTTGATTGAATATTTGATTATAAGCAGTTTAATTTAGTATCTGAATTACAATCAATACATAGGCGTAGGTAGTAGGTAGTTAAATGATTTATGTAAGACAGGTTGGTCATAGTGTGGAATAACCCCTTTTTTACGTGATAAAAAGGGGTTATATCTCAAACGTGTCCTCTCACCCCGGCCAGGGCGGAAGGTACTGTCAGACTCGTACTGACTAAAATCCACGGTGTCCTTCAATAGCCCTTTATGTTCCGGGGTCATGGTAATGAGATAAGTCCCGCAACCCCGGCAGGCTTCGGCCATCTAGAGGCGTTCCGTCATCTTGAGGTGATAAAGATATAGGTATCTTTTCTTTGGCAAGGAAAAAGAGAGTGGAAACCAGTAGGTATGCAGTATGGACACAGAATACTTAATTTTTTACGTTCCAGGGTCACGGTAATATGATAAGCCCTGCGACCGATATATTACCCCTGGATAACTTTTTAGTTAAACGCGGGAGAAGCTGCTGGCAACAGCTAGTATTACGACAACACTTTGATGAAATAGAATATGACTGAGTGATGTGCCTATAACGGTAAGGCTGCTTTCACATTAGGACGTTAGCAGCGCGACAGTAGCGCGGCAGAAGCACATTTCTTCACATTTTATATGAACAGCCGCGCATAAGCAGCGTCTGTCGCGCGACTGTCGTCCAAATGTGAAAGCAGCGTAATAGTGGAGGACATTTCTGGTTAAAAAAAAAGCAAAAAACAATAATTCATCTATTTTGCTATTATAGTGACCATAAACTTTATAGCCAGTCAGTATACCTAGATTACGGGACTTTTCAGCAATTCTAATAAAATTAAATCTCCTTCCCTCCTTCAATTTAAAAGTGCCTCCTCTCTAGCGATAATCCTCACGACTTGAGACTGGAAAACAATGTCAAGTGAGATGTGCGATAGCGAAGTATTTTCAATAAAGAATCAATGGATAGTCAGAATGGCGTGGGAACGGTTAGCTTCACTATTATATTGTATTAGGGGTGGGGAAGATAAAACCAGTGTTGGTATTGCGTCGTTTGGTTGCGGAGGTGACTTATTCTGGTGGAAATTTTGGGTTTCTTTTTCCAAACAAAAGCTCAATGGAATCTTTTAGCTATTAATGTCCCACTGCTGGGTAAATGCCTCCCCCATATCCTTTCATCTACTCTTTTGGAGCGCCACCTTGAACCAGCCATCGCATTAAGATGCCAAATCATCTCGCCACCTCAAATGACGCTCGCATCATCGATCTTCAGTCATCTACTTCATGGTTGTATATCGCAGGCTTCAGTACCCTTAGCACGAATTTTCAGTATTTGAGACGTAAATTAAACTGGAGCTTTGACAATTTCAAATTGACAATTTTCAAGGAAAAAATTAGTTCTTTCTTCGCGCACCAAAGGCGCTGGTTCCATTTTTTCGTACAAAAACGCTGTAAATATTGGAAAGACGCTGTGTGAAAATTCGTGCTAAGGGTACTGTTCTAACTGATTGAGCTTGCTCTCTATGTCTATGGTTTTCTGGCAATATGGCGCCGTCACACTTCCTCCGCTAATGTTGTCGCAAAGTAAGTTCTATCTAACATCGTCCTCGTCCTTGAGTTTCAGAATAACGGACAAACTAAGAACTTAAACTGGATGCAATGGCGCGTACTCGTGGAAATTGTCTTAAGAGAGCAAAGACGTTCCCTGTTAGACGACGAGTTACTATTAACTACTAGTGATGTGCTGTCACGTTAAGACCATTGTTGCGGTATCGATAAAATTTTTAATATGGGTGTTTTGTATGAAAATGCTGATAGTATGTAACAATTAACTACAGATATTAAGCTATTGGAAAATAGAAAAGTTTCTGATTCTTACATTAATGAGCCATGATACGCTATTTTGATACGATACTGAATTTTGTATTGTTATGATGTATTTATTTATTTGGTCATAATAAGGTCCATTCAATTAATATTGGTTTAAATCATTTATTCTCATGAAAGACAAAAGGTCACTTATAAGAGAATACAGAATAAAGGTAAAGTAAATGTAAGTAATGGTCGCCGAAACAGGCCAGAACATTGTTATACATGTGGGCCCACTCGTTCAGCAGTTTCACTCACAATTACTGTGTTATTATGATATTTGATATGAGTGATTTTCAATTATGTATTTTGACAGTTGTGATTTGAAACTGTTGAAAGAGCTTTCATTTTTTATGTGAGAAGGTAAATTATTGAATAGTTGTGCTCCTTCATAAGTAATATTTTTTTTGCAATAATTTGTGCGAGTTTTTGGTAACGCTATTAAACTTGGTCGACGCATGCTACGTTTAGACACATCGGACATCTTGATAATAAAATAAACTATTAAATTAATATTGTGTCTCGACAGACCAGCTATTTCTCAACTACATGAGTTTAACCGGGAAAAAATATATTTAAAACCAAAATCGCAGAGCATAAATAATTTGTAGATAAAGAGAGCATTCACAATGCATAGGTACCGTATTACAGTGCGTTACTTGTTAATTGTTCACACACAATTTGTGTGATTCATTAATCTAAGGTCTAAAGGTCACATTATCATAATCACATACCTATATGAATTGTGATAAAATTCGTAGAATCGAGTATACTATTCTACTGTTCAATTAAAGAAATAGGTAATCGATAAAGTATAATTTTATCACAATACACATTATGATTCTGCTGAAGCGGCCGTCAGCCCTGACTAAAATAAACTTTATCATTGATTATTAATGTTTGTTGATTTATCGATATAAAAACTATCGATATCAGCCCATCAGTAGCGTATCACCGCGGCTCTCAAACTTAACGCATTACTGGAACTGCATCCAGCACAGAACTTGTCAGTACACTTAACCTGCACATAATTGTAATGAGTAAATATATCAAATAGGATATAATTATACTATACTACCGCGTTATGTGTGAACACGTCAATGACCTCTTTTTGTCAACTATCACTTGAAAATTATGAAAAATACTTACATATTAATATTCCATCCATCATCAGCCATATTAGTGTAATTTAAATGGATTATTTTGTATAAAAAACTAGGTAATTATAAAAACTATTTTGTTTTATCATTGTTTTATTTATTCCATTATTATTGTTTTGTTATTTGATGATTTTACCACCAAATAAAGCAGTACGCAAAGAACTAACTGCCCTTTTTTAAAGATAGCTTTTTACCCAGGCCAGGACCGATGGGACTGTTAGACTTGTCAGCCCTTTACGTTCCGGGGTCACGGTAGCTCGTTAGTCTGGCGACCCCTTGCACTAACGGTCCTATGTCTGTGTGTCTGTAATGATACGTATGAAGAATTAGCATTAATTGATTAATAATTACTAAAAAGAGATCCTTTTATCTCTACAAAGCATACTTAATATTTTTCGGTACCTACACGAATCTCACACAACAACAATTGTTAACTGAAACACTCTTATTTAAGGTAACACTAATTAGCGCCCTGAAGAGTGCCTTCCTGCGCTTGGGAGTACTGCCGAATTTTTAGAACGAGTGAGCCACCTCGACTTGATTACGTCATTATGTACACGCGTGTTACAATGTGGGTAGTTGAAGATTTATACTGAAAAGCTCTTGTGGTACACAGTTATAAGTAGAGTTTAAAGTTTTCTAAGTATTTATGTTTGTTATGTTACACCAATAAATTATTGTACCTATACAACGTGTAACGCCAAAAGCGCAAAACCTCTCGTGGGGTAACTCAGCCCATGTCACTGAACAATTTTTTTTCTAAGACTTTTTTCCAAGACTTTTGGAAATACGCAAAAAATAGGCATATTTTTATACTTATTTTCGAGCTGATCCTGATCTGAGGCTATGCTTTGCAGTATGGAGTTTCATAAAACGGACGGTTTGATTTGAGAAGATGGTAAATCTATGCAGCTTGTTTTTTCACCAACCTGCGTGTTCCCCATATCCCATTTTTAGGGTTCCGTAGTCAACAAGGAACCCTTATAGTTTCGCCATGTCCGTCCGTCCGTCCGTCCGTCCGTCCGTCCGTCCGTCCGTCTGTCCGCAGTTTAGCTCAGAGACGCACAGTACTAGAGAGCTGTAATTCGGTGTACATATACGGATTTGTTGTGCCGAAAAAGTGGTAAAATAAAATCCCAAAAAATATTTTTTTTTAGGGTACCTCCTGAACATGTAAAGTGGGGATGTTATTTTTTTTTCTCACGTACCCCTTAATGTGGGGTATCACTAAATAGGTCTTTAAAAAATATTGATAGTTTCCATTGACAATTTTTTGATAAAAAAATTAGTTTTTGAAATATTAAGCTTTAAAGTGTTAAATTTTGCTCGACTCGAGTGTTCCCCCCCCTACCAGCTAAACGGTTATGTTTGGGGGTGTGAAAAAAATCACAATAGTAGTATATACAACGAAGTTTAAAAGAAAATTGTCATGACTAAGTAGGCTTTACAACTTTACGAGTAATAGTCGACCAACTTATAAAATGTACTTGGGTTACATATTTTCTTAAACAAAATGTATCGGATTCAACTGCAAATGTAAGTTTGTCAACTTTATTTTTACAGCTTTAATAAGTATGTTTTTACGGTATGTTTTTTGGGGATAGGTAGGTTTTTATCGTTAACTATTTTTAACTAACTTCAAAAAAAGGAGGTGGTTCTAAATTCGTAATTTCCCCGATTTCTCAAAGACTCCTGGACCGATTTTGAAAATTCTTCTTTTTAAAATTAAATTCAGCGAATCAGTTTAGTTAGTTCGCATAAGTATTTTGATGGGCAACTACGGAACCCTACACTGTGCGTGGCCCGACACGCACTTGGCCGGTTTTTATTTTATTTTACGATCTGCCAGTGTTCGACCCCTATTTCGTCTGATTAGAAGCTATGATGTGGTTGACAGTTAAGTACGTTTACCTTAAAGTAACCTATTCAAAATTGGTTCTCTATTGTGTGACCTAACTTTTTTATACATAATCTAATGTGACATATTTTTTTTTGTCCTAATCATCATTTGTCCGAATAATAACTTGCCCGAACTTAATACCACATAATTTCAAATGCCATAATATTGAAATTCCTAAATACTGTATGTTCTAAATTTGTTTGTCATAAATATAACAATCTTTATTATACAAAATACATAAAACCGATTGCCATAAAATACATAATTTAGGACTTATGTATTGTTATTGATTACCACCCAATAAGCAAAATCGACGGAGCCCCGCTTTGCGGGGCTCCTATTTCTGCGTGCAAGGTTTAAAGTAACCTAACACGAAGGGGATGGCGGGGTCTTTCAGACCCCGCCATCCCCTTCGAACCTAACCTGTCCGTGTCGGGGTGCCCACAAGTCCCGAGCTCGCTTCGCTCGCTCTTGGATCCCAAGATCTTCGGTTTCTAAGCAATTTAATGAAATATCAGTTTTACTATACCTAATTGAACATTCGGAATAATACACTTTATGTTATACAATGTTTAAGACATATGACTTCATTTCATACAAAATTAGGAGATTCAATTATTATGATACTAGATATTATGCCAGAACAGCTTTAGAAGTGAAAATAATTATGTAAAACAATATTTAGAACTTTTGATTATTATGGTTACTGAATTTTATAGCAAACGTGTTATGGATAATGATTTTCGGACAAATAATTTTAGGTGACGAAAAGGGATACCTTCAAAATTATTTGTGTCTTCTCCTGGTATGTAAATCCGCGGTTTAAAAAAAAGGCATCAAACATACTTCTAAATCTGTGACCAACTTTCTCCGGTTGCTAAACTATATTATGTGTTTTTTACAAGATATACCGACAATTTTAATATCTGCAAACAGAAATTAACTATTCAAAACAGATCATCCTCCAATACACCACTAACTCATACATTTCACTTCATTTTTATTAATCCAGAAACCTAATATCGAATACGGCTCATTCATGACAGCACTAATGCATCGGGCGTACGGCTCATATACTACAGGTATCAGCTACGTATACGCCAGGTATATGCGACGTACACGCGACGTATACGGGACGTATATCGGACGCATTACACTGCATTATGTGCACTCGATATTCCAATATTCCATTAGTTTGAGCGCAAATAAGGGATGTTTTCGAAGGCGGTGGGTTTGTCGATTTGATGTTCGGGATTTGCTTAGAATGGATAGGGTGTATGTATCCGTTAATAATTGTTAGACATTACTGCGTTGGTTTTTACAATTTGTTTGGTTTTAGGAGCTGTGGTGGCTTACACGTATTGATTCAACTTAAGTGACTTAAGTTAGTGCTTGTAGAAGCTGGGTTTAGCAGATTCATAAATGTGGATAGTTGCAAGAGAAAATTAACAAGTTCGAGTAGTATTTCGATAAGTTTCGATTTCTACATAATAACCTTGCAAAAAGTAAATATGTATTAAATAATAATTGTTTTGACAGAAAAACCTAACTTATCATCAAAGCCAGGCCAAGTTAGGATGAAGAAAATACGAAAATAGGAACAAAACATAATTAATTAACAACACATTTATACTTCAACACCCAATCATAATCTGCAAGAACTCATTAAAAAAGTAATTCGGCGAAAATGAAATTAAAATTTCATTCTGGCGCTTGTTGGTTCATTATACAAAAAAAAAGAAGTGAAAATACGTTTTCCATGTCACATCGTTACGTCAAACGCAGTCGAAACAGAGAGCCATTATTTTTTATGGCAACATTACGGTTCGGCACACGAATCTGGACTCGAAATCTTTTGAATTGTTTTATATTTCGCCTTTCTATGATTTTTTGATAAATTATTTATTTAAATACTAAACATGCACAGTAATAATTTTATACTTTATCCTTTTAACGAAAATATTTCTGTTGTTAAAAGTAAAATCAAAGTAAAATATACAAACATGAACTTACGTAGGTATTTTCCTGTGAGTATGCTAAAACCACAGACCGCCACCTGCAATGATAAAAAATAATTTATGTTAACAAAAAATACTTTAAAAATATTACAATTATTTTGATAGATAAGATAAAACAAAAAAAAAAAAACTTAAAAATTATGGAATCTAAAAACAATTGATACCTGTTGAGTGTACCTTTTTACCCACAACTTGTACAGACACTATTTCATCAACCTACTCCAATTTGTAAATGCAATGTCCCGATTAAACATGATTCTTCTCGGTTTGTGATAAAGTTGAAAATCGATTCAAGAAATTTTATAGCCGCTGCAGTATTTTACTTACAGTGTATCTACTTGAAGTATTTACCTACTGCGTTTATTGCATGGTTTTAGTGGTGGCCCAGTGGTATCGGACCCGACTTACGAGTTGTATGTCGTGGGTTTCGAACCCCGCCCGGCGGTAATACTTTGTGTAATTTATTGCATCACCATTGCTCTCAAGACGGTGAAGGAAAACATCGTGAGGAAACCGGCATGTCCTAGAGCCAAAAATTCGAAGACATGAGACATCTTCTAACCCGCACTGGTCCCGCGTGGTGGATTTTGGCCCACTCCCTCTGACAGAGAGGAGACCTGTGTCCCAGTAGTGGGAACATTATAGGCTGATGGTGGTGGTTTATTGCATGGAAATATTAAGTAGCGCGCCATTAAATTAACATCAAACTTCCAGTTTCATTTATGTCACAAAAACAGGAAAAATCATAGGAATCAAAAGTTGCAACACACTATAGGTAACTCGTTTCAAAATTCGAGTCACTTCGTTTTCGAACAAAATCTGTATCCACAATTTACGGTCCCCATTCACACACACTCACAAATAAAATATGCAACCGAGGCATAATTAAAATGGCGTCGGCTAATTTTTATAGCCTTTAACCGAATTCGTACGAGCCGAGGGTTTCCGGCCCACCTGCGATGACTGTCTTTTGTTAAATAAGTTATATGCTTGTATCACTGGTTTTCTTGAGAAGTTAAAACCTAAATCTTTTAAGCTTTAAAATATATATTTGTTTACACGATGATATACATAATATATTATTTAAAATATAGAATAATAAAATAAAGCTAAACTAAACTATTTATAGAGCATCGTATTTGTCTCAATGCTGTTAGATAGTAATGTGCCCAAGAGATTTTCTTCCTTAATTAATTATTTTAGAAGTTCTCTTCGATATCTATAATAACAATAGACAGTTTTCCATGATTTGTTAGTGTTAAAACGACTGTTAACTAGGAGATTCTTAATTTCTCGGAATCTTTTTTTATGTATTTTAACCTTATTCTCGACGACGCCGGAACCGTATTGGGAAATTCTTCTTGATTGATACGAGAAATTCCCAGGTAGTCTGATCATTAAGTCAGGATCTGATGATTGGCTCTTGGACAATACGAAAAAACTCTTTGGCATAATCTATGGCACGAAGTGAAAAGAAAAAAAAAGAAAATGTCACCGACTTCGGAAAGAATAACTATTTTACTCTTTTTTTTTGTTTTGAAAAAAAAAGACATTTACTTACTCTTTTTTTTCAAATACTTACAAGATTTTTTTTTTTTAAATTTGCTGACAAAAAGACATACTAAAAGACGTGAAAATTAAAAAAAAAAACAAAGCCCTTTGTTCCTTCACTTATTTAAAATATAGTTTCCGTTACATTTACGATGGTCTTTATAACAATAATGCTCTGTCCATGTTGTTAAAATTGAATTATTACATTTTACCGTTTCTCAACACAACTAATTGGTGAAGCGGCGTGTTTTTCTTAGGAATTATGTGTGTAAGCCGGACATAACAAAGACAGGCACTAATTATAATCATTTTAACATACAAATGCAAAAATAAGACATATTTTTATTTCTTTGAAATTATTTTCTCTCTGGTTTTTGTTTTGCGGTATATTTGATTAAATCTGTGATTATTATGAACTTTGTACGGGTAGCCATATTTTTATTTCTTTTTTTTTCGTCTGAGGATGTGGCCACCCTCTGGTTTCAGAGTTGATTAAGTTGTCTCTAATAATCATACTTATATATTTCTAAATACATACAATCATGATAAAGATAAGTTACACCCAGACACAGAACAAATGATCATGCTCATCAAACATTTGTCCTGGGTGGGAATACCCCCGGCATAGAAGTTAGTGTCAACCACTAGACCAACAGTCACAGTCTTATTGAGGGAACGAGGTGGCGCGAGACGACTTGTATAGCTCTGCCTTTTTCCCACACTGGAACTATACTGGCTTTAATACGTTAAGGTAGGCCATCAGGTTTCCTTACGCTGTTTTCTGTCATTGATCCATCAAGAGTTTCTAAGTAGCAGTCTTGTTATAATACGAATACAGACTCATGATGATGATGATGAAAATAGTAATTATTGTCACTCAGTCTATCTGTTTGGTGATATTTTCAAGGGGGATGGAATTACCCAGTTACTCGGTTGTGGAGGTCAGTTAGGCTAGGCAGTCGCTCCATGTAAAATACCGAAATTCAATGTATCCAATTGGAAGCTGATCCCAAACATGACTGGAAAAGGCTAAGCATATGACGAATATAACTGATTACCTACAATAACAGCATTCAGTCATTAAAAACCCAAGCCTTTTCAGATGCAGCTGAATATCAGTATTTTCCATGGAGCGACTACATATCGGACCTCTACAACCCAGTAACTGGGTAATACGATACCCCATGGTAAGACTGGTTGTTATACTTTTAGATCAAAATAATAGTTCCTACTAGATAAATTCTTTTTTCATTTGAAAACAATTTCATATTTCCATATAGACCACATGAAAGTGTAGTCAGAAAGCTACATTAAATATTATTTTGTAGAAAGCCAACGGCATTCCAGGTCGAGTTGTGTTCAAAGGAGTATCATGCACTTCGGAGCAGCATTAGTTATACATGGCCGACCACGTGTAACTAAAACGCTATATATTGATACTAGCTTTTGCACTGGGTTTCGCTCACGTTAATTTAGAATTTAAGGCAACACGTAGCACCATCTATTAACATGTGGGAACCGGTCGCCTCCTTCTGCGAAGCAGTCATTCTAGCAAAGGAGGAGGTGGAACGCATGAGGGAGAGGACAGCGTCCACGTCACGACCAAGCCGCAGTGGGAGACACCCACAGCAAAAGAAAAAAAAAGCAATTCTGCAAAATTGTTTGTACATTTCAAATTGCAATATTGTTAAACAAACTCCTTGCAAGTCATAAGACGGAAAAGCGTGAAAAATGTCTACTACCAAACTCATTAAGGCACTTCAAAATTGATTCCCTCTATTTAATTGCTAAGAAATATTAAATTAATTCTGGCAAAACTTTTTAAAAGCCCTTTGATCATCATCCCTTCATATTTTTCGGGGCCTTGGCTTAAAGAGAGAGAGATTTAATTAATTGGTCATTATAACCTTAAGGGTTGTTGGCATGGCAACGGTGGATTAGCTCGGAAAGGGTATAAACCTACCTTTTCGGAGTTTATTGCTAAGATAACAAATGTATTATGTGTTGGTTTAAAAAAAGAACGGTGTCATCAGAAACACTGTTTTTTTTTAAATAAATATTATTTTTAAGTGTTAGTAAAGGAACCCTAACCTAACTGACTGAAAGTACGATTATAACATGGTGAAAAATAATCGAAGTCTTTTTGCTATAAGTACGTGTTACAATTATTATTATGTATGTATTTTGCTAGCATTCAGAAACAAAAGTTATATCAACTAAAATAAACACTGTGTATGCAAAACAAACACTATTTTTGGTTTTAATTTTTCTATTAATAGAAAGCCATATCTAACTGGTTATAATAATAATAACATACAGAAGATAATGCATCAACAGAACCAAACGATCCACAAGGAAGTCGAAGTTCAGATAATTCCACTCCTATTAATTTCATTAAAACCGAAGACGTCAAATCAAGTGGGGAAAGCAAAATAATTATTTTCATTTGATCTAGATGTATACGATCTAAAAAAAGTTGAACCTGTAACTTTGTACAAAATTAATACAGACGGTAAAATTCGAGGATAAAAAAACGGGATGTCCACAGCCACAGGCACCTGGCATGCAATTTACTCCTTGCAGAAATCAATATCAAAGCATTTTTAACAAATAAGAGGCACTTTTGGATTGTCAAAGACAAATAAAATATTATTAAACACTACAAAATTATTGTGCTAGAGTCCCAGTCACAAGACATAAAAACGTACCGTATATGCCCATTCATAGAAGTAGTTATCTATTGAGAAGAACGCGGCGGGCAAGAAACTCCATGGACACTCTTTTTAGATCAGAGTGTAAAATAAAATGCCCAGTGGACGTGTATATAATGTATACCTTAAGCCCTAAATCACATTTCTTAAAAAAACAAAAATAAGCCAAAACACGTATTCCATCCAAAACACTTAAACAAATTCCCCACACACTTGCCAAAAAACTTATAAATTATGCTAAAGAGATTCATCTCGGGGTAATAAATTTATAAAGAGCTACGTTAAAATCTGGTAGTAGGAGCCTTATCAATTTCAAGGAAACTTTAATACTTTGCAGCGTCTTTGTAAACTTTATGCTAATAGTAGATAGCTAAAGTTCAAGTTAACCCCGGCTTAAGTAAAACAAAGTGCTTTTGAGTTCAGAAGTTAGGGCAGTCGAAAAAAATTGCAGTGCATACTGGGGTATGTACGAGTAGATGGTTATGTCTGGATTCTGTTTTTAGATTTCTAATCGGGAGAATTATGATGCCTCTGTCGAAGTAGGACTTACGATGAATATAGCGAAGACGAAGATTATTGCGAACTTCTCCAGCAATTCAAATCATTCTTAACTAACCTAACTCCTTAAAAAAAAAGTTGGATTATTATGCATCTTTAAATCTGTATCACTTACTTTAATCATTATGCCAAATTTCAGCACCGCACCGTAGTAATTATTCGGATCACAAAAGCGTTGTTGACTGGACTAAAAGTGGCCTTATAGAAACAAGCGCAAACATTTTTTTAAAGGGATACTAAACTACAAGACACATAGTTAGATATTTTTAATGAGGACCGTAATACACACCTTATCATTCAACCAGATCAGGTTTTCGTTAGCGGTGGCTTTTGTATCTAAGACTCTAACTTGACAAATTAAATTCGGATTTGTTAAATTAACGAATGCGACTGGGATTAAATAGTATTTCTTAATCAAGCTAGAAATTTCTCCAGTGTCGGACGGGAGGGACTTTCAGACTCGTACTGACTAAAATCCACGGTGATACTTCAATAGCCCTTTACGTTCCATGATCACAGTAACACAAGACAATCCGACGTCTTCACCAAGTATATAAAGTCGCATTTGGCAGTTAAATAAATGGCAAGAAGTAGACTGAACAGTTATTTAATTCAAAGAGTTTTCAGTAGTAATCAAGAAAATATATTTCCAACAACATTTCACTAAAGAATTCACTGAAGATAAAATATTTTTAACTTTCTGAAACTGAAATCAACTGAAGTGCCTTTAAAATTCTCGTTCGATATGACAACGGCAGACAACAGAGCCTTTATTCCGTTTCTTTTCCGTTTAAAACAAAATAAAATGGAGGTACAAAACTAAGAACGAGTAATTCCACTGGGAGGTAAGAGTTCCGGGTTCGATTCCTGACCGAAGCAAGTCAGCTTTGGAGCTTAGTTGGCGTTGTTTCCTCGCCTCTCGGGAATTGTTTGTTCGTTCGTATGTGTACCTATAAAACTGACGGCTACAACGTCTTGAAACCTTTTATTTTTGAGTATTGTTTGACTGCATCTTTGATGGTTCACTATATTTTCAGCGTATTGTAGTTTCATGTTAAATTTATATCAGCTTTCAATTGATTTAACCAACTGCAATCGGGTTTGTAAAACAAAACTAACAGAGAGATAAAAGATTTTTGTATCGTACAAGTCGAATTTTCCAATTGGCCACGATGGCCAAATCCGAAATTACGAGGAATCAAAAGAATCTCGAGGGCAATTTTGATGAAAACTAACACTGATGAGATTTTTTAAATATCATTATTCCTTATCAGAAATGGAAACTGTCCATTTGGAAAATTCACCCTGTGCACATTCAGCTTCAGAGAAAACCCACCCCTATTGTTACCGACATCACTACTAAAGGGGTTGAGATTTTTCTGAAACTTCCCGAACAACTTAGATAATTAAAAATAAAACGTCAGATTTAAGACCGCGACATAGAAAATTATCCAGTGCGCGATCCAGTGACGATCCAGTGCGCTTGCCGAATTGGTCTGTGGATGGGTGACAATCTGTCATAGCGAGTTTCCTCCGTGCCTCGGAAAGCATGTAAAGTCGTTAGTCCCGGCTGTCATTAGTAGATCTTTGACAGTCGTTACAGTTAATCAGAAGTTATAGGTAAAAGTCTGACTACAAGTCTTACCATGGAGTATTATATTACCCAGTTACTGGGTTGTGGAGGTCCGACTGGCAGTTGCTCCATGTAAAATACTGATATCCAGCTGCATCTGGTTGGATTGGAAGCCGACGCCAATATAGTTAGGAAAAGGCAGGCAGAACCTCGAACAAAATAAATAAATAAAAACAAGAACAATAAAAAAAAAACAACAAAAAAGACGGAAGCTCCGTCTCGGAAGCCGGTATTGTACTGTACTCATATTCAAGAAAATATGACACCAGTTTCACCGTGTCCATTGTAATGCTTGAAAAGTATAACTGGCTCACTTAAGAATACAATACATTCACGAAAAAGTACGCTAAGACACACACAGAGGGAGGAGAATCTGTTGAAAGTGCAGCCAAATGCACACATTGACACAATCGCACGATCTGTGGTGCTCGCACTAGCGCGCGGTGAAAACGCAACGTTTCACATAAATATTTTCGCGATTTCAAAGTTTCTGCATGGGCTATAGTAACTTTTTTGCAAGTCATTTCTGTATTAAATTATAAAAAAAAAATCTGGTAAGAAAAAAATCGACTGCGAGTAGATCTAGAACTTTTCTGGATAAGTACTCCAGAATACCTTCCCAGTAAAGTTGGACCATCGCACCACTGCTCGTCGAAGCCATATTTTTCATTCCTTCATTTTGCGGTGAAATTATCTAATAGCATTGTCAAACTACTACATCAACACGTTTACTTTTTATAGCGTCAACAATAAAGTTTAACGATACGCGACGCAATAATGCGTATAAAATAATAATATAAAATTATTGGATAATTAAATTTTCGAATCGAAAATGGACGTATTTACATTACATTTAACCCGCACGTTCGTACTAGCTCTGCTGTGCACGAATATGCGTTAGTGTTGTCTTGTATGCGTCGGGGTGCAAGTAGTGGGTGTACAAGCATGTTCGCAAAATTCCCTCGCAGTGAACTTCGCCTTTATCTGGTAATGTCCCGTGCACATTGAGAGAAAAACGTTTATTTTTATTACGCTTGGCTACTGCCACAATAGATGTAACACCTAGACGTGACTTATACTTAACTTTTATAGTTTGAATTTGAATTGGAAAGTTTAACTTGAACGGGTTTGATGTTTTCTGTTATTATAATAGTTTTTCATGGTGACCATTTTAATAATGGAAATGGTTTGTTGTAATTTCGCAGTGGTTGTTAGTGCCATTATTAAATTAATAAAAAATAGTTTACTGTTATGTTTACAGTGTCGATAATAGTTACGTCTTATAATGTAACTTTACACACAATTAAACTTAATGAATCTGTTCGGTGAAATAAAAAAAATATCAGGCAATGTTCTATTTTGAAAAAATGATCATCATCATCTGTACAATTCATCATCATCAGCTTATAGCAGTCCACTGCAGGACATTTTGTACCTCTCCAACTGCGCTTTTGTAATTAATTACTGCTAAGTGTTTTTATTGCCATGTTATGGTACGTACGAGTGAGCTAAAAAGTACTCATCACCAGACATTTAAGCTGCATTATGCAGATAAAATCAGTGTATAATAAAAAGATGCGCCAAAAACGATGGTATCGCAGCGCCGCAGAGCATATGCGAGTCATTTGCGTATGCTAATCCATGTCCAACGTCCGCGATATAAATTGATTTATCGCCCGCATCGGATGGTCGCATCGGACGGTTGGATCGGTCGGTCACAGACTTTTATATGACGAACATTTTGACGCAGGAAATACATTTTTCCGAAAATTCGTTGGCACTCATTCCGATGGCAGTTTTGTTCGTCGATTGGCTGACATTCGACATAGATGTGTTCAACGGTTTAGTTGAAGTAGTGGGATGCTCAAACTTTATAACCTTTATTCCCATCTGCCCCCTTTGAGCTTGCCACCGGGGTGGTGGCCTTGGCACTAATTGGTAGCGTTTACCACCCCGGTGGTCAATGATGATGAAATGTCAACCTATTAAGTTTCATCTGCCCCCTTCGTAGTTATAGTGCCTGTATATATTTTATATGGATGGAATATATTTTAAACAATAGTTTAAATAAATTGTTGCTTTACACATAGAATTTTTCATGTACTTATCGTGAGTGCCACAAACATGAATTTACTTACACAAACAGCTAAACCCGGAACAAATATTTGTAGGTTTTTAAATTTTTATCGACTGTAAGAATCGAACCAGCGACAAGCAGCTAAGTAGTCGATCATTCAGCCACTGTGCCGGTAAAACAGTAGGCTACCATGGGCTACTACAATAAAAATGTATTAAAATATCGTTATAATTAAAAAAAAAAATTGCAAATTAGATTACTAACGAGGCTCCTTTTATTTTTGTTTGCTGACACTATAATCTGTTTTCAGATCAATAAAAACAAAAATAACATCGTCATGCATACAGGTATATATTTTCATAACATAATTTTAAAAAGTTGCACATCGTTCAATTAAAATTATTGTTCATTAAAAAAATAACGTTCCATATTTGAAAGCGACCACAGACTAGCACGACCATAGCTAACATATAGCTCGATTACCCGCGCGGCTAGACCGAGGTGTTACTCTGTGGTTGTTGATTAATTTTGTGGTCATGTATCGTGTACGGCTAGTAAGGGAATGAAAATTAGATTAAAATGGCGTGATGGTCGGCGTTAATGGATCATCTGGAGGTCAGCTTGTGTGAGGGGAGGTTTTATATAAGTTTTTATTCATATTTAGACACCTTTAGGCTGAACAGATAGGGATTGAAAGCCCACTACTTAAACATTAATACTAATATTTATGTAAAAATCTGAAGAGTTTCAGAGTTTCTACGATCATTAGGAGCCGAGCAATGGGGAGAAAACGATGAAAAATGTGTTTGTAATGTAATGTAACAATCGGATTGTAAAAACATTATTTTAAAAGAGTAACCATGGAGTTTCTTGCTGGTTCAAGGACCAACTCGAACCGAGCACCTGTTGTCGACGTTTTATAAGTAGTATTATGATAGTATTCATGGGCCATCATCATCTGCCTAGCCTTTTCCCAACTATATTGGGTTCGGCTTCCAGTCGAACCAGATTCAGCTGGATTTCAGTATTTCACATAGAGCGACTGCCTGTCGGACCTCCACCACCCAGTAACTGGGTAATACGATACCTCATGGTAAGACAGACTTTAGAACTTTTGACTAACAGTAACGACTGTCAAAGATCTACAAATGACAACCGGGAGCAACGGCTTTACGTGCTTGCCGAGGCACGAAGCAAACTCGCTATGAAAGATGGGCACCCATCCACAGACCAACCTCGGCAACCGCGGCTTAACCCGGAAGATCGGCCTGTGCGGCTTTGATTATTTAGCCACAAGCGCCTCTCTTATGTGACATTTTTTTATTTATTTTACTGGTCCCAATAACCCAGTAAACTGCACCACTTTATGATATTAATTTAAAAAGGTACCTTTCACGTATTTGCTCAATACTTTACTAAAAGCAAACACACTCAATACAACCCCATAGAAACCTCCATACATTTCGCTTGGCCAACCGTTAGACTAAAAATCTAATGGGATTTGCATGGGAATTGAGTCGAGGTCTCTGTGGTTCGTATCATTGCTTAATCCATTTGGAGGCTGCGCTTAAAGGGCAGTTGTGGTCATAGATTAAAATGGTTTGGGTAGAGGCAATGGAGTTATAAAGGTTTATGGTTATAGAGATTATATTAGAATAATGGGGTACATAGCTTTCAGGGTGATGCTTAAATAAAGAAACAAAAGCAGCCTTTTTATTAGGTTAGCGTGGCGGCTGAGCGATTGGACTGTTGTGCAGCGTGTCGCGGGTTCGATTTCCGCACGGAGCAAATATTTATATGACCTACAAGTATTTGTTCTGGGTCTGGGTGTTTGTGTATGTGTGTTTTTATGTTTGTAAACGCACCCACGATACAGGAGAAATTTCTAAAGAGGGCAAAGACATAAAAAAAAATCATTTTAATTCTTTTCAAGTTTGGAGACTACAATTTTATCTATCAGTGCATTGTAAAAATTTTGACTTTAGTTACGGTCTTACACCTGTATTCGTTCCCGTGTCATTTTTGTCGAACTTGAAATAAGATTATTCAGATAAAGATCTTGTTTTAATATTCAAGTTAACATCTTACAGGTAGGTTGATGAGCATTCCCACTACAGACAAACAGACAAGAGGCCTATTTCTCTGTACTGGGAATCGTTGAAGGAAACCATACTGCGAAAGGCAGGCCTTATTTACTGAACCACAAGATACAACTCGCCACTAGGTACCAGACCAGACTAGACCACGTAAATCCAAAGCCACGCCCACCCATCAATTCCAAATCATTCCTCACATGAACCTCTCCAATCACATGTACAGTCAAACGCAAGTACAAGGTAAAATTTGAAGTACAAAACAGCCTCTACTGCTATAGACAAAAGATACAGTGAAGATCAAACTGGTAGCTTTGAACAGCTGTTGACAGTACAGGTCCATGCAAGCCCCGCCCATTTCGACTCAACCAATTGAAGCTTTCACATTGAATTGGAAGCAATAAAGATCGATACAGAATAAAGTAGTTCATCCAAAAACAAACATAGTAAATAGAGAGTGACCATTTTCACACCAAATGGTCTGTGAAAAAGGAGCATACGGTTTTTGGGTTCTGCAAGAGATTGGTTGGGCGCCATTTTGTTGGGCGAGTTTCTCTGGAAGTGACATCTAAAAAAATTCGTCATAGATAATTTATCTGAGGATCTGGAAGACCACTTTCTCAGGATCATTACATGAATTATGATCAAAATGGGTGATGAATGAATGGCTTAATAAATATTGTGTAAAATATTCTGCTAATGCGGCTGCTTACATCTCTTGAAAGCTCATTTCTATAATTAAAAACTTTGAAATTAAAGCACTAATCTCATCTGAATGGAAACAACGTCAAAAAGTTATTTTTTTATGAAATTCTATGTTTTTGTTATTACATACATTTGGACTCAAATTAAGCAACATTTAAAACACGATAAATGGATGAATCCAGGATGAATCCTGCATTGATACTGTAGGTAAACTTTACAATTATTTAAAAAAATGTAAAATTATTTCCATTACCTACCATGTTATCAGACTTTGAGCAAATAAAATAAAACTTTAAAGATTCTATTCTCAAGACCCCGGCTAGCTTATCGTGTTCACGCTTGCCCGTATTTTTTCCAGTCCGCCATTGCACCGCCTCCGTTGACTGAAATAATTTCGCATCGGGCTCATTTGTATGTAAATGCGGCCCGACCGTTTATATCTCTGTTTGCTTCTCCATGTTTTTTTATAGTCTACGCTTTTAAAGTATTATCCGCTCCGTTGGGGCGCTGTTCTAGTGGAGTGGCTTTACGATGTAAAGAGATTTTTGCTTTAAGCTCTAAGACCTTTAAGTGGTAACCAGGTATAGAGCTTAAAGGTTGCTTAGCAACTTGAGAACTCTATTCGTGGAAGAGACTTTATAGGGGAAATTTCTTGTTCATGTTTATTTTCTATCATACTGCCTGCTTTGATTTTTGAAAGCAAAATTTCAAGCAATAAAACACCATCAGTCTGTATCTTCAAACTGTGAATACTAAACCGCACGTTGCTACATCCCTTGGTGTGTTGTAAACTTCTTGGAGTTTTGAGTAGATTTATTGCTTATTATTTTATTTTTTTTAATTAGAATAGTCATTTATTAGTTTTGCTTCTTGTGCTACCAGGTAGGTTATTTTCATTGCAAGAAAAAAAAAAACTTGTATTCAAAATACATTAGAATTATTGCCGTTTCATATTATTATTCAGTTTTCGTTAAAATATCATATACCCAATTATTCCTCTTACCGCAGAAAGAGTGTAAAACATAATATATCTGCAAACTGTAACTTCCTAACATATGGAAAATATAATCAATGCATTACGATGAAAGTAGGAAAAATAACCCAATCCTTCAATTTCATTTCGCAAAGGATGAATGCTGAAATAAGTCACGTGAACCGAAAATGTCATCAATCTTAGAAAAAATGCATTTCGATTTTCGCATCACTGACTGAAAATCACAGAGAGATTTTTCTTTCGTCAAACAAATTAAAATACGTGTAATTTTTTTTCTTGATTATCTAATATTTTTTGAGTGAAATAATCTAAATAACGTCTGTTGTCGGCTTTTCTACGATATTATTCACAAAAGCGACAGGCAAGTTCATTTACCCGACTGCGATAAAAGTGCGTAATGTTCCATCCTTTGTCCGTAAAGGCATTACATTGGTGTAACAATCAAGCATTATTAATGGGCTTTTGTTGGCAGTAACTGCGAATTAGTTTTTAATTATCAGCCGGAAACAGCAACATGGTTGTTGTAACAAAGATGGGTGGGATCCATTGTGAACGTGTAAGGTGCCGATGAATTAGTCAGTGTTGGGTTTAATCTGAAAGGTACATGAAATGGGCAGTGGATTCCGTAATTTTGTTTGTATGAAGCTAAAGTTGTTAAGGCGAGAAAGGAAGATAAAGAAAAAGAGATGAAGTCAATTTGTTAGTGGTTAAAGAAAGACAACTGTCAATGCTATCGCTATCATCACCATGGGTCTTAAAGCGAGAGTATTTTCACTGTGGGAAAGAGACGGAGCTATACATGCTATGTATAAGTGTTCTAGCACCATCTCGTTCACTCACTGGAACTTTTCTTAACTTTAAGACGTCATGATAGGCCACCAGATGAGTTGAAAAACATCCATTGCTGGACATAGGCCACCCTAAGAATCTTTCTAAGCACAAAAACCAATCGGCAAGAATAGTGTCACAGATAAGTTGAAAAACATCCACTGCTGTACAAACGCCACCTTAAAAATACTGTCATATTATCATAAAAAAACAATCAGCAAAAATAAAGTGTCTACCGCAACAAATAGCTGAACAAAACCAAATTCTAAAAGTACAGTTTTATTTTCAAGAAATGTCGGGAAAGCTAGCAGCCCTTTGTAAACTTAGGACAATAGTGCCATTTCCTAGCTATTAAGCAGTAAACCGAGGTGTAATTAAGGTAATTTAATAAAAACACCACGATTGAGTGCGCACTGCCACCCGTGGCGCGGGCGCATGGTGTACGGTGGGGGCGCTATGATGGCGCTGGTACCCGATAACTTTAGGACGTTCAGAAATACATACAACGTGTAACGTTAATAGCGAAAAAGCTCTCGTGGGGTAACTCAGCCCATGTTACTGAACAATGTTTGTTCTAAAACTTTTCGCGAGGCGAATTTCCAAAAATCTAAGAACAAAAATGTTGTTCAGTATCATGGACTGAGTTACCCCACGCGAGGTTTTGCGCATTTAACGTTACACGTTGTATTTGCCATTATGAGTAATAGTGATAGCAGACGTCTATTCTTCACTAGATTTTGTACCTCGCAACTTATCTCTCAGGTTTTCAATACCTTCCTCAGACTCTAATCTACTTTTGTGTCAAACGTCGAAATCCATTCAGAAATTCTTGAGTCATTCATCCAGACTTTCAAGTAGTAAGGATTCTGTACCGGAAAATTTGAATCGCCGGCTGTTTATATAATACAAAGAGGCAACAGCTACCCTCAATTAAGTGTCTCAATTTAGGGAGGATAATCAACAGCTGATACTAGTGACTCAGCGAAAGGGGCTGGAGGCCATCTTGTTAACATTTTATAACGATAAAGTTTTAGGACAAAGGACAGAGTCGTTTAGTTTTGGTATCAAGAGGGAAAATTATGTTTGTTGTTTTTTTAATCAAGTCTTCATGACTTGCTGAAAAATAACAGATTCGGTTAAAAACCTTCCTTTTTTTTTGAAGTCAGTTAAAAATATTGACCGGCTGAAGGGTCAGTTTCATTCCTCAAAAATACATATTTGTTAAAAAAAAGACCAGTAACTTGAATATTTTCCGTTTCTCCTCAACCAGGCTTTCAGCGTGCCTACCAAAAATATCAACCAGTTCTTGAATAAGAAGGTATGAACTCAGTAGTGAGAAAAGTCATATTGATGACGATGATACATTACATTAGTAGTTGTGTCAACGTATTTTGTAATTGTATTTGACCGTGACATCATTTTGGGCCCTATTAGAAAAACGACGTTGTTACTAAAAAAGAACTACATTGAAATCGCTTCATCCGTTCGGGCTCTATGGTGCCACAGAAAGACAGACAAACAGGACAGACACGTCAAACTTATAACACCCCTCTTTCTCCATTGGGGGTTTTAATAAAGTATGTCACCGCACAAACACAATGACATTTTGGCCTCGTAATAGGACTAATTTTTGTTTTTTTTTTTTACTTTTTAGTATGTGTTCCTTTTTTTGGCTTTTTGATCAAATTTTGTTTTGTCGCGATTTATGTTGTTTGTTCTATCTCGTGTGAGTATATGCCTTTTCTTTCTTTCAAATAATTAACCGATTTCGAAAAGGTAGAGGTTCTCAATTCGGATTTTCGTATTTTTTTTTGTTTTCAATGAATCCTGTCAGACGCTAACACTATTATACATTTTAGCGCCCCAGATTGCAGTGAAGATAAAATCCTTCACGAATGCATTGTAACGATATAAACCGATGCTTTTAGCGTCTGTTGTGCTAATTGCATGCAGAGGATTTCACTCAGATCCAGTCCTTTGATAATTTACTGTTGTAATAACGCGTAGGATGAGATGAAAAGGTCTTATGCGACGCGTATAAAAGGGCTTCACACACATCAGCTATAATGTATATTTTTACATCATCGAATCTCTATGGTAGGATGTAATGAGATGTATCGTGCTATAATGTACATCTTTACATTATAGCTGCTTTGTGTGAAGCCCTTAATACGTTATTACACTTATGTAAAATTATTATAAGGATAGAAATGTAATAAGGTAAAGGGAGATTATTTTGTGAGACAGGCAACTCAGTGATAGATTCTTAAAAGTCTCTCAAAACGTTACCTATGCATGCAGTCATGAGAAATGATGCAACTAGTTAACCACTAAAGTGGACAAGACGTTGTACACATATTTTTTTAATTTGAAATCTATATTTCAAACTTAAAACTCCTTTAATAGTAATAATTTGTTAATCCACAATAATTATAATTAATTTAGCTTTACCAACCATGGATATAAAACCAAACAGTACAAATAAATATCATTGACTAAAACAAATACGTGAACTAGATTTAATGATTTTGAATAATTATAATAACATAATTTTGTATCAAAATGATGTTTTCCATCACCGTTTTGAATAAAGATAATTAATTGCAAACAAAGTTGCATGTGATGATACGGTTTCATGTGTACAAGTGTGCTTTTTTGCGTTCATTAGCAAATGTCATCCAGTCACATTGTTACCAAGCGTAGTAGTTGAAAAAGAAACAATAACTATTGTTTGTCTATTTATAGGCTAATTGTAATTTTTCCATGTCAATGATAGCATGTAAACAAATTAATTATATGGCTGATAATGTTTCAGGCCTTATCACGAGTTTTTACGTTGTGATGACGTAAGAACTGGGACTTTGACGCTTTTTCTTTTTCTTAAGGCTCCATAGGACTTCAATATAATCTTACTCGCTCGCACTTGCACGTACCGCGCACTATGGTTTGCTCTTTCTTTTAGATGTCTGCACGCAAATCTATTTATTTTACGGAGAAAAAAAAAATAAGATACTTCTATTCTATTTTATAGTTAGTTCAGTTAAAAAGTTTCATGATCTAATTTCAAGTATTTTATGATTGCCAGCGGTTTATTGTTCAATTTAGAGGTAACTTTAGGATTTTTTCTATAGAGAAAATTTTATGTTATCATGTTTTCGCCAAACATAAGACCTACCATTAATCCTCAACTTTACTATAATTTATATATATTTCAAAAAAAAAAAAAAATAATGCTGCAGTATTTTAAGGCGCATCCACACATGCCGCCGGCTTATGCCGCCGGCTTATGCCACCGGCTTTCAGACCGCCTTGAAAACATAAACAAACTAAACATGAGATATTGTTTCATTGCCGGCGGCACGGCCGCCGGGCATGTGTGGATGCGCCTTTAAACGTATCACAGGATACTGCTAAGCCATTTGAGGTAGTATGGGCTCTTAGCAATTAACGCTGTATGGTCGGTCAAATGCGTAAATCTTATGCAAAAGCCTCAGATCTTATGCAGATCTAATAGCTGCTCCTGCTACCAAGAAACCAAGAAGGAGGGTGGTATTCATCTCATAGTGGCTCATTCACCCCAAGCAACAGCAACACAGCCTATCTGTAAACCTGCGGTGATGTCTGAGATCTCACTGGCGGTCACCAGGAACACCTTGCTCGCAACCACTATTCTGTTGGATTCCGGCGCCAAACACATACCGTCTCCATCATCATCATCAGCCTATAATGTTCCCACTGCTGAGACACATACCGTCTTACCACAAAAAAATTAAACACCCGTTGAACACTTGTTTAAAAAAATTGACAACGTCAAAACGACATTTCTGCTTGATTTATGGGTCGTTTTGCAGTTACACTTTTTTTAGACAAGCGTTCAACGGGTGTTTATCTTTTTGTGGTAAGCGGGATAGTTTTTACTGTGTTTCGGAGATACGCAGAAGATCCGGCTCGTTCTGGCTGAGCTCGCTCCATCTTATCCAAAAATGCGACTTACTTCCGTGTCTTAGCGGGGCAAAGCCTGCCTGGGTCGCGAAACTGTTTTATGAGGTAACCGTGACCCTGTAACGTAAAGGGCTATTCAAGCAAACCGTGGATTTTACTCAGTGTGAGTATGACAGTCCCATGCGTTCCGCTTTTGGTGGGAGGACACATTTGATGATTTTACCATGTAAAGTAAGGTTAAGAATATGAAATTTTGGATGAAAGAACGTTTTTTTGTTATTGAATCACGCTATACAAATATTGATGGAAAGGTCAGGGAAAGCTTGCAGAAATCATAGAATAATGTTTATCTCGGGCTGCTACGTCCTGTGGGATAAATTTCAAGGTGCACGCGGCTGAAAATGCTGGCAACAGCTGAAAATATTAGAAACAAGATGAAATGTCAAAGATGGCTATATTAGTGCACCAAGCTCAGTAAATTTGTAACAAATTGTATAAAAAATAAAGCTATAATTATTATATTCAAGGATTGTTATGACTTTTGCGAATCAATCATCGAACAAATCGTTTTAATTATTTTATTGAACGCACACCTCACATCGATACATCAATTAAAATAATTAACAGTAACATAACGATACATTCATATGGTAATGACGGAGGTGTGTTACTCAGGTGCGGTTATTGCACTGATTTTATAACACCTCTTCTTTTTGACCTTATTGTGATGATATTCGTATCAATGACAAATAAAATCATCATCTTAGAGTCTGACACTTGTGTCCAGAGAAAATATGATCACTAAGTGTTTGAATACAACAAGCAGTCGTTAATTTGTAATACAACGTGTAACGTTAATAGCGCAAAACCTCTCGTGGGGTAACTCAGTCCAGTCAGTTACTGAACAATGTTTCTAAAAAGACTTTTGAAAATTCACATTTTTTTCTTCGTACAAAAGAAACATTGTTCAGTAACATGGGCTGAGTTATTCCACGAGAGTTTGCGCTATTAACGTTACACGTTGTATAATTTATAGGTATTGTTATTATTGTTAACCTAACAAATTTTCGTTTTGTGACCTTTTTTTTCATTTGATTAATACATATAATCTTTCACAATACTTTTAATTTAATGCTTCCTTTTTGCATATTCTTGATTTTGACTAATTTATGAATCTGACGTCCACAAAAAAGTTAACATTTTTATGCGGTCGAGAAGCTGATGTTTGAAATTTTCTCCTTGGCAAGAATAAATTCGTACACAACAATAGACTTTTATAGTTATAAGTTCAAAACTAAATAAATAATAGACATAGACAATAAGTCTCCATTACTCAATAACTCATAAACATAATAACCGACAGTTTACTGACATATTCATGTATGTAAATATGGTAGGTGTGTACTCGAGTGCTCGCGCGGTTGTTGCACCAATTACCTTGTAGTGCCTCGCGACTCTTCCTTATAACCTTCAATCGATGCTTCACACATGCAGGAAGGTATCGTCACCAATATACATTATATACGAGTTTTACGTCTCACATAGTTATGAGGCAAGAATTCTTTTTGAGTTTTGGTATAATTTTATAATAAACCAACATAGCAAGGTGGAATAGGGTGCACTTTGTGGCAGTAAAAGATAACCCTATCGCTTCATCTAAGGCAAGATGTTATTGATGATTTTCCAACCCAAAAACAGGAGGCTTGTCGTAGGAACCGATTAAAGGTAGGTAAGGGATGAAGGAAGACTGTTCTCTTCACACATAATTTTTGAGTGTAGTGTAAAAATGTTTGTACGTTATAATAGGCTAGTTGCCTAAAAAAATGTAATTAGTCCGTCTTTTAGATTATTCCAAAATAAGGGACACGTATTTTTTTATTTGTAAATTAGACCAAAAATGACAAAGATGTAGCGTATTAAAGTTACGTGTGACGTCACGATGCGTGGCATTTTTCGTGCAGAGTGACGTCACAGGTAACTTAAATAGGCTATTATCTTTGTTCTTTTTTGTTTAATCGAAAAAAGAAAAAATACGTTTCCAATATTTTTTTACAATCTAAAATACGGACTAAATAGAATGTAATTATTTTGACCCTGGAAACTACCCTGTTAGGATCTCCCATCAAGTCAATGTCCAAACTGTACAAAGTCTACCCTTCAATAATGATCAGTCAACACTAAGTTATCTACGAACACGTGTTTCACACCTGAGTGTTTGTTTGTCTGTGTCTCAAGTACTTAGCACATCATTTAGTAAACAGACAACTAATTAACAACACACACTTCATTTATGTAAATATCGAAAGTGTTTATTATCAATACATTTTTTTTTAAATCATCATCACACTTGCCTTTTCCCGACTTTGTTATGCTCGAATTCCAGAGGAACACCGGCTGAATATCAGTATTTTACATGAGATGACTGTCATCTGATCTCCACAACCTAGTAACTAGATAATAAAAACCTTAAACTGACTAACAGAAACGACTGTCAAAGGTCGACGAAAGAGCTGGGATTTTGGAGCTTGGGCTTTACGTGCTTTCCGAAGCATGGAAAAACCTCGCTATGATTGAACACATTCACACATCAACGACGGTAAGAGCAGCTTAAATGGAAGATTTTTTATCTTGGTAAAATCATCAAATTAATTCCCTTAACAGAAGTTGTTAAGTCTGACAACCAGTCTTATCATGGGGTATCGTATTGCCAAGTTACTGAGTTGTGGAGGTCCGAAAGGCAGTCGCTCTGTAAAATACTGATATCCAGCTGCATCTGGTTCGATTGGAAGCCGACCCCAATATAGTTGGGAAAAGGCAGGCAGATGATGATGATGAGTTGACATTGTTTGATAACCCATTAATTCCTCAGGGTAATGCTGTCCGGAGAATGCACCAATTACCTCTGCTCTTCCTCATAACCTTGCCATGGGCGATGAACCTCAGCACGACCGGCCTCAACACGAGAAACGAATACCAATCGAGAATCGTTTAGAATCAGATTAATCGATTCGAGGTCAAGTTTTACTCTATTTCGAGTAATTGAATCAAGGTTTAACTACATGCATCGATTTTTTTTCTTTAATTGAGGTGGAGTAATAATTAATAATTTTTTTTTGTATTTATACATGTTTTCTCAGTAAGTAAATTATTATAAATTCTTTATGAGGAAATAAAGTTCTTAAACCATGAGTAATGGGAACGATCCAAGTAAATATTTTTCTTCTGTTGTTCGTTTTAGTATAATCCAAAAAATGCCTGTTACTTAATAGAAAAATTCTTAACAATTCTATTCTATCAGTGACGAGACCGACAGCTTAACTTGCTATCCGTACTTTGGGTTGCAACTGAAAAATTCTCATCTCGATAGAATGTTTTGCCAGTAGGTAATCGAACCCAGACCCCCAAGCTTAGCGGTCGCGACAGCGACCACGGCACCAACGGACTACCAATGTTGGTGATTATTAAAAAAACCTCCTCCTTGCATAAATGGCTAAGGGTTTATAGAATAATATAGCAGGGATCAGCAGACCCTGGGACGTAAAGGGCTATTGAAGGATCATCGTGGATTTTAGTCGGTACGAGAGGACTGTTTAATAATTTTACCTGGACTGGTCAGCAATTTGTATAACTGACTGTACCTATTGCAGAATATTTTTTATTGTTTTTTCTTTAAACGAGCAATTCTTGTATATTTATACAGAATCAGGATCTCGGAAACGGCTCCAAGGATTTTCATGAAAGTTACAGATTAGGGGTTTTTCGGCTCAAGGAATCAATTTATCAAGCTCGATTCCTAAGATTATAGACATTTTAAAAACCGAGCGAAGCTTGGTCAACCAGATATTTATATTTAATTACATCGGACAACACACTCTTGTTCCCCTTTTTTAGTAAAATACCTTATAACTGGTAGTAATAACTTGTCGATCGTTTCGATTGCATACGTGCCAATAGACAGCGAGACGCCTCGCAATCGATACGAGCCGATAATTACTGTATGACACACTTACGTCACCACTTGTTCAAACCATGTATCTACACTCTGATTTGTCAGTTGCAAACAGGTAAGCATAATACGGGTATGTAGGACTATTTATTAATTACTTTTGCATTTTATTTTTAAAGAAATGAAGGAAGACTTGCCCCAAATGTTTAGACTAAGGACAGTGTCAGATGTTCTCCTGGTTTGTGTGTGTACAAACATAGAAACTCACATACCCAAACACCCAGACCCGAAACAACTACTTGCAGATCATACAAATGTTTCTTCCATACGGGGATCGAACCCGCGACGGCGGCGAGTAAAGGGCAACTCGCTGCCCGACCAAGGACCATGCCCGGGTCGACGGCGCGTTGTGTCCCACGCGCGCCTCAAGGAGCGTCAGCATAGTGACGGGGCCCCCCTATAGAGGGCCACAGTCCTGCCGGGGTTGCGGGACATACGCATACCGCGACTCCGGCACACAAAGGGCTACCGAAGGACACCGTGGATTTTAGTCAGTACAAGTCTGACAGTCCCTCCCGCCCTGCCCGGGGTTGGAGGACTCATTTGATGATTTTGCCACGTAAAAAGAAAAAAAAAAAAACCCGCGACACGTTGCACAGCAGTTGGTCGGTCAGTCACTGCACTAACCGTGCTGTTTCAACCGTTCAAAGATAACAAAGTCACACAAGTGTAAGTAATTAATGTAAGTGGTTAATACTGAGGGTTTCCGCGTGGCATCGTAATTGCACTAGTTAGCGTCATTATGAGGGAATTCCAAATATTATTATTAAGTGTGGATGAGTATCTATGCAAAGATAATGATTACATGCGTCTGTAAACTCAAAGTGATAATAATAGGTTTCCAATTTTATTAGAATATATGCATAGCTGTGAGGCATGTGTTATTAGTATGTCCAATTCTACCAAAATCTTCAGTTTTTCGTTTTAAATTTTTGCCCGATTATGACAATACTCGTGGACGACTGACCTATAGAAACATTTTCAATCTTGGAACGATAGAAATCTTTACACACTGTCATTTTTTCTATTCATCTGTCGACAAAGCCCGTTTCTACAGTGTCGTGCTACGCGTGCTGCGAGTTTGACTACATTTCTTTACAAAATGACAACTAAGAGATGTTCATCGGTTTCAAAATGTACCTCTGACATCATTATATTTATTGGTTTGGGAAAACAAGGTAATTACATAACACTTATAACAGTAATCACCGCCACGTGTAGTTGATCATAGATAATGGAAACAAACTTATCTACAAAATGTCTCAAGTATCGATGTGTCTAACAGCTCAGTTGCATAATAATGCTTCATAGTCAGTATTGATTTCACTTAAGTCTTTCTAAATGAAAATACATCCATGCTCACTAGCTGTTGCCCGCGGCTTTACTCGCGATAAATAAGTATTTTACAAACAATTCGGATTTTTACATCTATTGTCATTAGAACATTAATGTTGTCTTCCTCGGGAAGTTTTTTTCATCTCTGTATACAAGACAACGTATTAGCATTTATGCGTGAAAAGTATCTAAAAAGCAAAAAAAAACTTTCGTATTTATAAAAGCACACTACAGCGGCTTCGCCTCGGTACAACTCGAAAATTGATAATTTCCGTTGAACATGAAATCGGGGTAAAAACTATGTGGTCACCCAGGTTATAAACTATCTGTGTACTGAATTTCAGTCAAATCTGTTCAGTAATTTTTGCATGAAAAAGGACCAAACTTCCATCCATCCATCCATCCATTTAAGCAAACTTACACGTTTATCAACTTTATAACTCCAGAACGCACGAACCGATTTCCACGGTTTTGGATTCGTTGGAATGGTCTCGGGCTCCGTGAGGTTTATAGCAAAAACTGGTGGCGACACGGAGTTCGCCGGGTTTGCTAGTAATTTAAATAAGTAGGATAGGATTGGAAAGAAAATAATGGGAAAAGATAGGATACCTATTAATTATTATAGGAAGGACAGATTAAGATAACAGATTTTAAAGAAACCTTAATTCAATTCAGTAGCTTGATGTGTAAAGCCTTTTTTTCTGAAAATTCAGAGGACATAATATAAAAATAGGTTTTTTTTACTGCACTAAAACCTTCTAATTTATTAATTTGCAGTCCTATATTTAACAACAAAAAAAAATGCACAAACGTTTTAAAAATTCATTTTGGTACGTTAAAACTTAATTTTTCGTGCACTTTACGATGAAAATTTTCCACAGTTCGTGTTTGCGTGCTGACCGTACTTACACTGTCGCTTGATTAATATTTATATATTTAATTACATGTTTCATTAGAGTCGCTGGTTGATAGCACTGGGGTTTGGTTCTCGAGTTGATAATTTTTTAATTTTTATTTGAATGTGAACAAAAACGTGATTTTTTTTAATTTTTTACCCAGACAGGATAGAAAAATGTAGGCATGCCATATTTCAATGCATGCAATTTTTTTTTTGTTTTTGGCAAATCATCACACGGGGCGTGAGGACCCCTCACGCCCCGTGTGGCGTGGAGGGGTCTGTCAGACTCATATTGACTGGCATCCGCGGTGTTTTTTCAATAATCCTTTACGTTCCAGGATCAATGTTGCCAGTTTTGAAAGTCTCGCGACCCCGGCAGGCGCGCTACCCCAGGCAGGCATGCAAAAATGCTTTATACTTAACTTTTAGGGTCTATCCTTTCCTCTCTATATATTATTTTGAAAAGAATGAATTGTTTTACTGTTTAAATAAAGTTACTAACAGAGCCTGGGGTACAATCCGGAAACTTGCAAAAAAAAAACACTCTAGTACATACTTTCTGACCAAAGCCTGCCGGGGTCGCGAGACTAACGAATTACCTACCGTGACCCCGAAACGTAAAGGACTATTGAAGGACTATTGAAGGACTGTCAAACTCGTACTGACTAAAATCCACGGTGGATTTTAGTCAGTACGAGTTTGACAGTCCTTCCCGCCCCGCCCTGGGTGGGAGGATTCATTTGATGATTTTACCACGATAAAAAAGAGCTCATTCTTTCAAACTCCATCAATTCCATCCATAATTGGACAGAGAGGCAACGTTCTTAAATAATTTACACAGCACTAACTACCAATATTCTCAATCAAACAAAGCAATAAGACAATACACTTGACAGGTAATTAATCATGGAGTATCACAAAATCAATATTTGTTCAGCGGTTCACGAATGCGGCGAACTTGCTAACTGCATTTTGCTGACACAGAATAGGGAAGAAAAACAGAGACTTCACAATAAATAAAATAAAAATTTGACAGTTAGCATCGAAATTTGTTGAACACATTCAGATTTTCAAAATCGCTGTACACCATAATAATACGTATGTATACGGTGTACAGGCATTTTGAAAATCTGAATATAGTCAGCAACTTTTGATGCTGACTGTACGTTGGCTTTTTTAAAGTAATACAGGTATATTTGCGAAGAAAAGTAATAAGCTTCATTTGATAATCTTACTAATCTTTTAACAAGGCCAAATTATTGCACATCATAGCTATGAAAAGCATAAATTTCAAGGACTATGACAATACGGAAGCCATTTAGCCCGTACATATAAAATACAGAGATAATCTCTTATTACGTATTTCCCATGCAGTTTACACGTGTTTCAACAACAAAATGTAACCACCAATTATTTCTGAACACAAGAAGAAAATTATACCCTCATCTCATGTCAATTAAATCATATTCCGCCAATTTTCTCCATAAACCGGAATAAATCAACAAATAATTAACAAAAGCCAGTTACACCGGAAAAACTCGAACACTTACGAACGCTTCCGATGAAAATGTAAACAATGGAAAAACATGGCGTGTAGTATATGCACGGTTAACACATAAAAGAACAATGACCAGTAAATCAATTGATAGACGTCATTAGAATTGTTATGTTATGTAAATTGATAAGAGGATAATTTATTTCGTTTAACTGTTATTTATTTCATGCATTAATTAATTACCAATGCTTAGCTTGTCATTTTGTAAAAAAAAGGTTAAATACTAATTTAATTTTTCTAGCGACAGTATCTAACATAAGACATCATATAATTTGTAAAAAATTCTTTAGTACTTATCTAGTGCAAAAATTAAAGTAAACAAATACGTGGATGTAATCTTACATCAGGATTTTGTCATTTTCACAACTAGACGTCACATCGTATAGTCAAAAACCTTGAAGAGCTAAAAGTCATGTTTTTTGCACGGGTTGATCAAGAATCAGAAATACTCTCCGAGGTACTCTTATTTTATACACAAAATCAACAGCCATGATATTGGAGTTTCGGTACGAAACGTATGTAAAAGTATCTGAGTTTCTTGAGTATACTACAAACTCGAGGTACCCATTTTCACGGTCACCGAATTAGAATATAATACAGATGGGGTTTTCTACATTCCACTATTTCTTTTCATGAGAAATAGAACCAGTACCCGGTTTCTTAGTACTGAAACTATAATCTATTATTAAAGTGAACAATAAGATATTGTGTGGAAATATTATTTGTTGAAAGTACTTGCGTATGTCAGGACTGGTTTTGATAACTACGTTTTGCGGTCAGTAGAAAACCTTTAAATGTTTCCACACCGTGTTTTCAGTACGTCACTAGATGAAGTGACGATCTACGAAAGACAGCTGGCAGAGATGGGAGGAAAGCTCAAGAGTGGGCTCAGTGGGAGAGGCCAATGTCCAGCTGTGGACAAAAAGATACAGGCTGATGATGATGTAAGTGGTGGCTCAGTGGTATCGGTACCGACTAAGAGCAGTGGTGTCCCAGTGGTATCGGTCCCGACTTACGAGTTGTAGATCGTGGGTTCCAACCCCCACTAGATATCCTCCACTAGAGAACCCCAGCTAGGCGCATTACTTTGTGTAATTTATTTCATCACCACTGCTCTAAAAACGGTGAAGAAAAACATCGTGAGGAAACCGGCTTGTCCTAGAACCAAAAAATCGAAGGTATGTGACATCCACCAACACGCACTGGGTCAGTGTGGTGGATAGGTATAGTTACAACCACATCCGTGTCATACATAATTGAATTTCAACACAACTGGATAATTGTAAGCTTTTAAGTACTATTAGTTAAATCTTAGCAAAGCCGAGGCATTCCATGTGTAATGTTACTTTATAATATCAACTACCTCAAAAATGATGATATGAAACGTGAACTTTCTAGAATAGGTAACATGTAGAATAACCTCAACACAAAGAAAAGAGAAGAAAAGTCTTATAGAGTACAGCAACATTTTCCGCGGCCATTACTAGGATAGGCGACCTAGCACATTCTTTACTTGACCTCCGCTGTACATTTAGATGCAAATATCTCTTCAACAATACAATAGGCAGGCAGTTATGATAATACAAATTCCTTTGAGATGATTTCACAATTTATGCATAATTTTTCATGATAATAACCCGATGAGGGAAGTTATAGTCAATTATCCGCACAAAAAGACGTAGTCATGTGCAAGTTTTGAAGCATCAAAAATCATTCTGTAGGCAGGTGTACCTTGCGCTACCCTTCAAGATTGTAAATCTTAATTCAGAGCAGAGGCCTTTTTTATGTGATAAAATCTTCTAGTGAGTCCTCCTAACCAGGGCAGGACGGGAGCGATTGTCAGACTCTTAAGGACTAAAATCCATGGTGTCCTTCAACAGCTCTTTACTTTAGAGCGTTGCCCGATAAAGGCCTACGCAGACCGGGACGGCATGGCAAGGGATTTTGCCGTGAGTCAGCGCACACCTGCCGCTTAGATACCACGGCATTCCAGCACTTTGCCACGGCCCCGCTTCTCTACCCCCTTCGCCGCACCCCGCAGTATATCACTACGAGCGCCGGAGTCCGTGGCATGCCGTTACCGCCCGTTGACTACCGGAGTACGCCACGGTATCCCACCACGAGATGTTGTGGCGCGACGTTTAATGCCATGCGATAAAATCCCTTTCAATGCCACGGCATCATTTTAAGGCATAGCAATTTATGTCGCATTTCTGTAAAAGTATGGTTGGTTGAATGTCCATTAGTAAAAATTAAAATCCCTTGCCATGCCGTTCCGGTCTGTGTAGGCCTTAAGACAGTCCCGTGACAATCTCGAACTGTTACGGTAGAACTTAGCAACCATGCTTCCAAGTCCGGACAGCCCTTAAGTTCTAGCCATAACATTTATCTCCTTCCCCAATAACACACGATCTCGGTGTTCCACTACCATAAACACACAACATAAGTTATGCCTTACTTTTCCGTCAGCACCATATCTAGTGGCAACGCGGAACCAAATGTCAAAACAAACCATTTTAGGTCCACGTACAGTCTAACTAATGTGGCGCGAATGACCTTTACAATTGTTTCCTTTACTTGCAGTTTTTAGACTAACAAGATGTATGTCTAACAGCCGCTTTATACGGCGATTAGTTCCGGATTAACCCATAAACGATTTAAGCAATTGCTTAGGGCATCACGTCGTAGGAGGCTCCATCAACCGGACCAAATAATAATTATGTGCTAAAAGCTGTGGTTCACGTGGGTTACAACCGCCCCGAAATCTCTGACACCTATAAAAAAATCAAAACTATCCATGAGTGAATGCTTAAATAATCCAGCTCGCTACGCTCGTTATTCCACCATAGGCTTAGTTAGTACTGAGTTAGTTTACAGAGTTTCACTTAATCCCTTTTTAGTATGAATAAAAGAAAATACCTCAATAATTGTTTATGGAAAGGTACAAAAAAATTTCGAGCTCACGTCGCTTGCTCTTGCATTCCCATGCTTCTATATAAGAAACTTTTCTGTTTTACCTACTAAACGAAGTACACGCCTTCATAACACCTTCCTCATCACCAATGAATATGAATTTAAATAAATGAAAGTCTGAAACTACCATGAATTTGACCACAGGCTTCTTCTTTTTGACGTAGTAGAATCATCAAACGAGTCCTCGCAACCAGGGCGGGACGGGAGGGGCTGTCAGACTTGTATTGACTAAAGTCCACGGTGATTCTTCAATTGCCCTTTAGGTTCCAGGGTCACGGTTGCCTGATGAGACAGTCCCGCGACGCTTTGGCTCTCTAACTCTTTGAGGAGCGTGTGGAACAAGACGCGCCGTTGACCCCATGGTCCATAATCGGACGGCGAGTCGAAATTATTACTGCCCTACCCATGTATAATGAAGGCGTGAATATTCAGGGCCTCCTCTTTTCCGTGAGTGTTCCTACCGCACTGTACAGCGTGCGTATGACCTTTTCGATTGTTTGCTCGTGAGCAGAATTTTAATTACGTCAGTCTTCCGCGTGGCGTTAGATATGAGATAGATGTTACATGTCCATGTCTGTCTGGTCGTGTGTTATCATTGCATTGTATACTGTTATACTTTTTTTTTAGATTGGTAAAATCATCAAATGTGTCCGCAGGGCGGAGGGACTGTCAGACTTGTACTGACTAAAGTCCACGGTGTCCTTCAATACCGCTTTATGTTCCTGGTTTACGGTAATTCATTAGTTCCGCGACCATCGTACTGCTATACTTAGGGGTCTTGCGTAGACCGTAAGCAAAGTTTTGTGGAAGATGTTACGGATATCCATATTTTAATTGGAGTCCATGGAGCGCCGCGGCGTGCCCTAATTTTCTATGTCCAACAGTGGATTGAAATAAGCTGAAATGATGATTTTGATTCATACCCAAACATCAAAATTGACGACGAAGCGCGCCGCTTAACAAGCGGCGCGCTTCGTCACTTTGAAACAAAATCGAACCGAATGCATTTAAAACCGATTACTTACATTTAGTTCGCGTCTGCCTGTTCGCTCTATCTTAGTCATAGAGCAAAAAAATATCCAAAAACTGAATCTTGGATCGGCGTAGTGGATGAATTAAATTCGGCTGATGATACGGCGATGAGATAATATATAAAATCTATGAATGACAAACTTTTCGTATGAAGTAAGTGTACGTTTTACATGAAAGGTCACAAATACCGGATATGCAGATGGCGCGTAATTAATTATGTAAGTAATGGGTGACTCGCTGTCCGAGTACGGACCATGCCCGTGTCGACGGCGCGTTGTGTTCAACACACGCCTCAAAGAGTGTGAGCAATAATGGGGCTTATGGGGCCAAAGCCTAATTTGATTTCGATTTTGAAGTCCAAGGAAGGCTTATTGATTCTGAGGCGGTACGATTAGTTTGCCGGGTCAGCTAGTTTTAAATAAAAATGCTTGTTTATCATTAAAAACACCGCCACATCATATAGGAAGAAACATTACCAACACATACAATAATCAGTTTGTAACATAATCCAGTATTTATAACAAAGTTCCTCTTCATGAGGAAATATGACGGAAAGGAAGATATCCTTCCTCTTCAATTTGGAGGAAATAAATAAAGGCACACGTATGTATCGTCTGATATATTTCAACCTTAGTGTTTGTTTACCTTATTCCTCTTAATAGGGGTCATTGTACTCATCATGATATTGGGGAAAAAGTGAAATAAACTCACCATTTTGATGATTTTGACGAAAAATCATCATCAGCTGAGAGATGGAACCCTTATTTCTAGTAAGACACTAACTAAAATTGGCACCATTTTAGAAAGCTAATAAGACAAGAAAGTTTTTCTTTTGTAATTTTCCAACCAGTTGTAATACATTTATTTTGAGAAATATGCTTTGAAACACAAGGGCAGTTTATAAATATAATTTGCTAGATATAATTAGATTTATAACAAACTGATATTCACTTCATTCAGTCGTTCATATTCTATTAGAAAAGTATGAATTTAAAGGGTTGATAGACCGTTGTTAATTTGTAACATCTTGAAAAGTCTTTTTAGTTAAAAAGTTAAAGTAACATATCTCCAAAAATCGTGAACTTAGCTATAATATCCAAAACCATTCAGTTTGGACCGTATTTTGTCGGAGTTAAAATTGTAGCAAATAAGGTATATCACTCATTCCAAGGAATGCACTCAACTACAAGTCACCCTGTATTTGATTTACTTATGACGTGTATCAGTACAGTATAAATAAATTCTTAAGTTAATGGCACTTGAAATACAGTGAATAAACTAAACTAGGCTATTTTCCCTACAAACTAGATTCGAATGTATAATTGAAGTGCAATGATTGAGGAAAACCATACTTTTATTAGTCAGACCTATTTACTACTGACAAAAACTGGGTGGATAATTACAGAAAAATATTACGATTGTAAAAATATTTGTCTTATGTATACCGAACGATATAATCACTATTATTTCCGTCTATTCTAATTATCTATACCTATGTATTATAGTTTAGTAACTCTTTTAAACTGTGGTATATTTCCGTTATGGCAATGTGGTTGTTCATTGCATCGTAACGTTTCTGAACGTGGCAATAAGGTCACATAGTACATAAATTATTTAGTTTCCTATATTTATTTAGTTAAGACATTCATTTTTATCTCTTCACTACTTTCATGTTCTCACGCACTAATGTCTACATTTCTTTTTCTTCACTCTTCCTGTCCAAGTTCTGTTGGTAGAAATTTCTTATGAAATAAGAAGTGCCTTTGTACTATAAAGTTTAATTATGTCCATTTATTTTATTTTGTGTGTACATAAATGATTAAATAAATAAATAAATAAACGTTTTGTTTTGTTATTGCTACATTGCTCGAATAGAGTACTTAAAGGTACGAGTATTATTATTCTTAAGGATTTGTTTGGATTTGCCCTTGGTCTCAATCCAGCCCAGAAGCGAAAATGTGGCCCAAGATGAGGGCGCTTGGGGCATGCGGACGGCGAGTAATCTCGTAAAAATAATTATACACTAAGATATACATAATGATCATACTATTTTTTAATCTAAATAATATACCCCGATTCGAAGGCGCGACGTGTTCCACGCGCGCCTCAAAGAGTGTCAGCATTATGTCGGGGGCCCCCTTTAGGGGGCCAAAGCGGGACTATCGAATTACCGTGACCCCGGAATGTAAAAGGCTATTGAAGAACACCGTGAATTTCAGTCAGTACGAGTCTGACAGTCCCTCCCGCTCTGCCTTGTAATTCTATTTATTGACGCTGCTGTAGTTCAATTTAAGTATAGTAAGGGTGCTCCCATCTAGAAACCGGCATGTCCTAGAACTAAAAATTCGAAGACATGTGACATCTACCAACCCGCACTGGGCCCACTCCCTCCCTGGATTATGGCCCACTCCCTCTCACAGAGAGGAGGCCTGTGTCCCAGCAATGGGAACATTATAGGCTGGTGACGAAATTGTGAACTACAGGAGATAAAGGTAGAAAGTAAATTGTATTTTTTATGCATTTACAGTAATTACATTGTTTTAAACTAGATGGCGTTAGTTACCTCACTTACAACACCACTTCAGTCAGAAAATCTTCACAACCAGTTTACTCAATACACTTGTTCTGGCAACCGTTGCCGTCACAATTACCCTAGATAATAAACCAAAGCGCCCTTAATCAAATCACAATTTCAAAATCCAGTATTCCATTACATCGTAATAAGTTCAATCACAGAACCAATCTGTTGTTATATACTAGTTAAGGCTATCTGCACACAACAACTGCTATACAAAAATGTATAGCTGCTCGTACATGGTTTTGTGTAGTCCTGTATACATCTTGACAAAGACTGGGGGTCATAGTAGGTATGAATGAACAGATTTTCTGTTTTTTTTTTATACCGTATGTTAATGTTTGACGTAATGATTAACATTCAATTAAAATGTGAGACACAGTACTGGACGGAAAGAAAATATAGTACAAAAGCTCTAGTCTCTAGTGTCCGTGGTTGAACCCCGCTACTCAGTAGTAGCCTGATGTTGTATAAGTAGCATTTTTCGATAACGCAAAGATTTTTTTCAATTTGAACTAGCAGTTCCTGCATTAGCACGTTCAACCAACCAAACAAACTCTCCATCTTCATTAGTACAGGTTCAAATAATTTACTTTATGTATACTATACAGCACTGAAAATGTTTATCAGCATGTACATTTTCAGATGCATCGTACATTATATTATAGCTGTCATGTGTGACGGGCTTAACGTAGATACGCGCGCATAAACGTACAAATAAACCCGGCGCACGCGCGGGTGCCACGACCTGGCTCAATGCTACGCGCGTACATGTGATACACACATGGATGCGGGCGTGTGTGCGTGTGCGCGTGTCGACGGCTTGTTTACATCAACACAAATGCAGTTATAGCGCGGTGAATAGTTTTGATCGATTTGCAGATATATTTTGGCATCATTAAATGAGTCATACTCCTTTGGCTGGAGCAAAAGGGAGCATCAAACTCGTAGTGAAAGAAAGAAACTAGGCCCGTACCCTTTTTTTTCTGTGGCAAAATTTTCAAATGAGTCTTCCCACCCAGAGCAAGACTGGAGGGACTCTCTTACTAGTGGCTGAGTGATTGGACTACTGTGCAGTGCGTCGCGGGTCAGATTCCCGCACGGAACAAAATATATTTGTATGACTTATAAGTCTTTGTGTCTGTGTTTGATACAGGAGAAATTCCATGTGTAGGACAAGCTTTTTATAGAAAAAAGAAAAACGACCAGGTGAAATCGTGTATTGTACTTTACTAAATTGATTGTCTGACTATCTGAATAGCACCTGGTATCTCCTCACAATATTGGTGTCATCATTAATCAAACAAATCCAATAATTCCTTGAATACCTAATTATTTTTATAGATGGAACAGTTTCTCTGAACTGAAATTACTATTTTCATTACAAAACTTTTTCAATTTCCAATGTTTTACTTCACTTTAGGCTGAATATTACTTTGATAACTTCTGTTTATTTTACTAGAACAGTAAATCTGTAAAGTATAAAAGGATGAATTGATTCATAACTATTTAATTGGCAGTTAAGACCAACATTTTTATTATGTCATTTATAACTAATACTTCTTTTTTATATTATCATCAGTTGGTGGTTTGTGGTTATTAGGTAATTTATTTATTTTCCTTTAGTTGTTGTATGACAAAACGTCAGTTATCAAGTGAAGGAAAACAGTTAAGTTACAAATAGCTACATAAACAACAAGGTTACAGAATCATTTACATTTTTGTAAATGATGAAAGATGTTCACTGCTTATCGATTCAGTAGTTTCTTCATCCTAGTTTTGGAGGTGATTACTCCCGCGAATTATTAGGTTGTCGAATCAACTCCCTTCTGAGGCTTTCCCAATGAGCTACAACATAAGGCTCTTCAAAAAGGGTTTGAAAATATTCTGCAAGTTCGGTAATACGAGACGTTGCGGGCATCCAAAAGCGCGATGACCAATCGATGACCGCTTTTCATCAGGCGCACATATGCTACGTATGCATGATTGGTAGGATAAAAAACTAGTCAAAAAACCCGTTAAAAAGAAACTGCTGTAACCAATTTTTTTTTTCATAAAAATGACAAAATTTTATCATTTTGCAAAGATTATAAACAAGCGACCAAGACTTCTCAATCGCTCTATACTCGCGCGTGTGTGAATGTTTACAGATAATAAAATATTCTCGAGTATTCAACTCCTGCGCACTATATGTATTTGTTTGGTAGAGTCTTTGCCCTGCTCCCTTGTATTTAGGAACGCTTAGGGTCGTACTCTGATTTAATTATCGTAATATAGGTCCCCGCTGCGTCATTTTGGTCTGTACATTTATGATATTTCCTGGTATGAATATGGATTAGCAGATCGATCTGAAGCTCATTGGAAAGGCAAATGAATATGGTAGAATGTAATTTAAAATGTATAATTTTATTTTAAATGTATTGAGGTAGGTAGAAAATTGTGTTTGAATGTAGTGATTAGACTCAGACCAAGTGGAATTTAAATACATAATTTGCAACGTGTTTTCTAATTTTATCTTAATTATAATTACATATTAACATTTTTTGGGAGCTCCAAATTGTGTTATTTTAGAATTAGATGTTTTTTTTAATGTATTTTATGCACTACTCTTTTTAGGCATTTTGTATTTGTATCGCGGTTACGACCCGATTTAAAAAGGTAGCAAAAATAATGTCATAACTAGGTATGTTACAATATGGACAGTTATACACGCTTTTGAAAATAAAGAACTTGTTCAAATTCACAATACATTGTGCAAAAACAGGTGAAATATTTCCCAATAAGACAAACGGTTTTGGCGAAAAAATGAAAATTTACATACAAAAGATGTCAGCCAAGAAAAGCAAAAATGTTTTTCAGACTGATTTTATGAGTGGTCTCGTTTCATTTTTTTACTCTCTTTTACGTGTATCGTACCGTCGTATGGCATTCTGTGCGTTTGTGTGTCTGAAGCGGTTTTAAAGAAACTACACACTTTTTAAGAACACGATATAACGTCTAAAAAGTTAAACTTTTCCAAAACATGAATATCAAAGTAATTGAATTATTACTTTTGTATAAATTAAGGCCTAATTAAACTGTAATACAATTTTTTGGAAAACATCGTGAGGAAACCGGCATGTCTTAGAACCAAAAACATTCGAAGACATGTGACATCTACCAACACGCACTGGGCCCGCGTGGTGGATTATGGCCCACAACCCTCTCACATAGAGGAGGCATGTGTCCCAACAGTGGGAACATTTATAGGCTGATGATGATGATGACAATTTTTTGAAGAACTCTTTCGAGTTGAACAGGTTTCCATCATCAGATCGTAACTTGTTGACTATGGGGTTACCTGGGAAATACTTATACTCCTTTAAACAAACGATCCAGAAGGCTTTGTGTAATCATGGAACACATAATTATAAAAATAAAGTTTCTAATTGAGAACCTGCTCCTTCAACACCAAGTGGAGCGAGCACAACTCGCAAAAGTCCTTTTGCACAATCACACGCCGCGTGTGTGCGTAATCCTTTAAAATGTTGCCAACTTATTTATGGATTTAATCCTTCTTTATGACATTAACATGTCCGGGTAACTCTCGATTGTTTTGATGATGATCCCGGTGACGGAAAACAGATCTTGTCAGCTGCTTCATTATCAAACTGCGCAGTTTGTTTGGTCAGCAATAAATGTTGCAATATACAAAAATAATTCAAGCAATGTCTGTGAGTAAGTTACTGACCACAGTTCGAAGCGAGCAGTTACAAAATATTAGGTACATGATGTAAAAATATATGAAAATGTGAGTACTATTTAGGTGACGTGGAAACATATCTATATTTTTAAGCATGGAAATGATTAAAATAAATGGAAATGTGAGTACTATTTATGTAACGTAGAAACATATCTGTATTTTTAAGCATGGAAATGTTTAAAATATATGGAAATGTGAGTACTATTTATGTAACGTAGAAACATATCTATATTTTTAAGCATAGAAATGTTTAAAATATATGGAAATGTGAGTAATGTTTAGGTAGCATAAAAAAAATATTTAAAATATAAAAAGTGCATCTATTCTTCAATAGTGTAGGTAGTTTGTGATACTCGTGAAAAAAAATCTGCATCAACCTTGCTGGATGTAATGCTCCTATGAATTGATTTCATCATCATCATCATCAGCCTATTAATGTTCCCACTGCTGGGACACAGGCCTCCTCTCTGTGAGAGGGGGTGGGCCATAATCCATGAATTGATTTGCTAGACAATTATTGAATGAATGTCCATCATGGCTATCAGCAATTTATGTATGAATGTGCGACTTCCGAGAGATTAGCAAAACATTACAAGATTTAAATCACACTTGATTACAATCAATAGATACGATCAACATAAATAATTTATTTCTACAATTGTCAGCGTGGAAAAACACAACAAGGCTACTACAGCTACTAACTAAACTCCCATTTTCTAGGAAAACTAAACACCTGGCACTAATTATATTACGTGAGTATCTTCCTAACATATTAACAGTTTAAATCCAGGAACTGGACACATACAAACACATTTTGATCATCTTGTTTATTATGTCCTTGACAATATAATAAAACATCCCTTTCCTGCTGTTAGAGTTGGACATATAGGGTAAAACACCCAACTATTGACCCCTTAAGCGGTTTTCCTTGCTTCTTTCGCAAAATAAACTAAGAGTACGAGTTGCAAGTGGAAATTAATGTTTTTGGAAGATAAAATAAACATTGGAGAATGTAACTAAAACATTATTTCCAGTCATACAAAGGTAAAAAGTGTTTTTTTTCTCGAGTTTAGCAAGAACAGGCCATTTGACCAGTTATTAACATGCTTGTACCAAATTTTCATCATGCAAATGACCAATTTTTGACCTCCTGTAGTATAAGAATAAACTCAAATAATTTTTATTATGAACGTGATACGAGGTTTTATTTGACAAAAAAACAAACAAAGCTAGTCTTATAGCCCTTCTCATTTTCATTTTTCACACTATTTAGGTCTTCAGTCTTCAAACGCCGTCAATAATATTCTTGCACTTAATTTTGAAATTTTTTAGTTTTTATCACTTTTTGTTGTAGTTTTTATCACTTTTTGTCCAATTTTTCTTCTTTATTAGTAGTTATTAATTTCACTGTTCTGTATTATGCAGCAGATATAAAAATACTCGCCGGCAAAATATAAATTGAAAGAACACGGCTTTAGTTCTACAAAGTGAGTTTCAAAACCTTTGAATTAATTTATTTTATATTTTCCTAATTACATAAGACGGTTCTAACTTTTTAAACTTATGTAAAAGACCTCACAAATGAAGAGAACATAGATACAAATAAAAAACTAGCTCACACTTTGCCTAAACATGCAGGTTAGGGTATATTTTGTCATTTTATGCATTAAACCAACCTGTGGCTGAGGCGTTGCTCGTGTTATATTCTGCAATTGTACCACGGGACCATATACCGACATAAAAAGTATCCTGCGTCCAGGTACACCCACTTAAAACCAGGTTTTAAAATAATTTGCTTGTCAAATTGTGCCAAAATCCATTCAGCCGTTCACTTTTCCTATAATATTAGTAAGTCTAAAAGTCTAAAATATTCAGGAGGATCCAGAATGTGACAGTAGACCGATTTAAGTACCTCACTCAAATTATGCGAGGTAGTCAGGTTACTACGTAAGGTATTTTTTATGTTTGTGATTATGCATATACACATTATACACACCTTTAGGGGTGCCAACGCCTATGGGCTTAATACAGATGCATTAAAGTTAAGCTACCTCACCATTAAAAATGAACTATACGTACACACCGTGGTGTCAGTAACTGGTATTCTCGTACATTTGGTAAATTACCAGCTATTGACATGCCATGTTAAAAAAATGGTTATTTATACATTTGAGTGTACCAGATATTGACCTCATCATTTTAACAAGTTAACGCTCATTGAAACTTGAAAATCATGTGGAAAAGCATTGTGTCTGTCTTAAATAACCAAAAAATACCAAACTCAAAGGAATGTATCGTGTAAAACTGAAATAAAATGACATTGAAAACAACCGTCAGCTTAGCAAATTGTTAAATTTCTTGATGATTTTAGGAGTGTATTTTGTTATCATAGGTTTACGGACGCATTATTGCTTTATTTGAATTTTCTGTGACGCAAATATATTACAAGATAAATTATATTTCATTTTCTGTATTCTTTATGCAGCATTGCAAGAAGATTTATTATTATTTTTGATAAAAACTGTTATGCGGTCAATAGTTGGTGGGAGGTCAGCAGTTGGGTACTTTACCCTACCTATAATTATAATTATTAAACGAGGTGACATGCCCCGACTTTGCACGGATGCAGTTTTGATGTTTGCTTCTACATTTAAACCTCCTTCTTTAATTACTGTCTATTCATGAAAGCCACATGAAAATCTGCTTAGTAGTTTTTGAGTCTGTCGCGAACAAACAAACAAATGTGGCGGGGAATTTTGTTATGAAATATCTATCTGCTAAATGTGTGAAATAAATGTAACAGAACGTATACTATGTTGAAGCAAGCTTTTATTTTCCACCTGTCACTGGGTTTTAAGAAACTTGAATTGGGTCTTTATAGGACTCTATGACCACGGCTGAAGGTTCCTTCAGCCATAGTCCAAGGCCACGGCCATGGCCCATTGCCGAAACAGAGCTTTCGATGGGAAACTAATTTAAATACATACGAACGTCAGTAACAATGAAATCACAAAAAAAACTGCTTACAGTACCAAATATTTACAAAACAAGACCTTTAAAATATCTTATCATGTAATTGAAATGCTCATTAAAGAGCATCTGCAACCAAATTGGTGTTACTCACAATAATTAAAATCTTCGAATTGCGCACATCGGGGCGCGCCATTAATACCGAAACGGTCTTTTGGTCCTAAGTTCCCGTTTGCTCCTTTTTGCACAACAAGAGCGTAATGTTCATGAGTAATCCACGCCACTGCGGACTGACCGAGTTTAGATTTCATTTGCTAAATTAGCAACACAGCTTGGTTATACGTACGTGGTTTTACATTTTGAGGTAAGAAAGTGACCACGTATGGCGTTTAGAGTTGAAAGATTTATTGTTAATTAGTTGCGGTTGCGCTAATATTGCTAGAAAATATCCCACGGATTTTTTTATGGTGTATATCGTACTACTGCGGTCGATTCAGTACCCGAAGTTGCAGCTTTTAATCTTCCTTTATAATACGCACAGTAAATAGAAGAATTATTTATTAATATTTTCATGTCAATAAAAAACATTATTTAGAGTAAACAGGCTTCTTTTTAGTTTTGTCTTCAAAAGCAAACTCTTCAAAAACAAAGTATTAATTTTATTTTACATAGACCTCAATGGGCACTTATAAATGAAAAGCCCGACTTTTTTTTCTTTTTTTTTTTGACAAACAAATTGGCACGGTTCTGGTTGGTCGTTTCCATGGAGAAGAACCGGCAAGAAACTCCATGGTTACTCTTCTGAAGTAAAAAAGTCTATAACGTGTAAACCTCAAAATATTGAATAATAAAGTACCTACAAAGTCTGTGCCTGTACTCATGACAGTTAGTCAACGTAGTTGATAGACAGATTGGCAACTACAATGTTTAGTTATTAATAACAGACAGAAAGACGCTGGTAAAATAGGGTTACCAGATGGAAAATTTAAAGGTCCAGAGAAAAACTTTCAATTACATTGAATTTTGCCACTCCTTTCACAATACTAATAATGTACAGAACGTCACCTTTCCCATGGTTTTCATAGAATGTAAGTTATTTTATTTGTGCAACATGATCAAAGTCGACTCTTTTGGAAATTATGAGATCCTAAAATTTTCTATGATTTCCAAAATCCAGCTGCAATTCTGAAAAAAAACATGAAGTACAAAAAGTGCCTGAAGACAAGAAGGGAACCCAACGATATTAACTCACGTCGATAGGTATTCATTCGCGACATAAACTTTACAAATAATTGTCAAAACACATATAAATCGCGGTCGCCTTTTACCTGTATGTTAGTTGGTTGGTAATATTGTTAGTAGTCATATGACATTTTATTGTTATGCTGTATTGTATTGTATTTTATTATCGCTAATAGCATAATCTACGACATTTAAAGTCGTATTTGCCTAATTCCCGAAAGCCAAAAGAAAAACACCTTATTAAAAATTAATTAATAGTACCTAATAAACTTATCAGTTGAATAAGACTCGCCCTCTACACTCATGTCAATTAAATTCTAAATTAATTGCTCTAAAACTTAATTATCTACAATCGTAGTAACGCTTATTCTTAGATAAGAATATGTTTAACACATGTGTATAAAATGCTGTGTAAATAATAAATTAAAATATGGGCTGGTCTATTAGCAATAAATAGTACCAGGAGACAATAAGGTCATAGAGATAAGTCAGTACCGATGTAATAATGTAAACAATTACAGAGACCGCAGTTTTCCAACAAATGCGTGTGGAGATTTAAATTAAAATGACTATCTGTTAATGTTGCTCTTGCGCAGCTGTGTTGTGAGTCAGTTTGTTGACTTGCTGACCAAGAATTTAATATAGACAGGACTGTGTAATGTTGTGGTTTATGCCCACTCAATAAGGTTCATAACGGTAAGGATTTTATACGCATTAACGCCGATATAATAAAGAATACTGCTCGTAACAGATTTTTTGGAAAAAGAACCTTTACAACGGTGAGGTATGGTGGTTTAAACTAAATTACTGTGTGGTTTCAAACAACGTGGGTCTGGTTATTTAAAAATACACCATTTTCTGGAGAATAAGATCACAATCAATACAAACTTGTACCTATATTGGCCAGAAACTAATGAATAAATTAAAATGTCAACTTCATTAAAAGACCCCACAGTTTCGTTAAAAAACAATAATTTATGACCATTTAAAATTAACTTTTCTTAAAAATTTAGGCACTTATTCAAATTTAAATGTCGAATACATTCCAAAAATATTAGAGTAAATTCAAATCTATGTCGGTACGTGGTCTTTGTCGGTATGCCTTTGATGGTACCGGTAGCCTATATAATACCTATACAACAAGAATGTCGGTAACCGCAATATTTATTATTGATGTAAAAATAAAATAACGTTACATTTTTAATTATCAACAACATATTGTTTGTCATATAGGAAAATGAAATTATTTGGATAATTTGATATGAATTTCATATAAATAACAACATAATATTATATTCTTACGTCAGTTAGTTTGATATAAGTAGGTATTTGATCAAAGTCCATGGTTGCACTTTGGTTTAATGGGTCTTATCTAGAGTTAGGCCAATGGTCAGTCTAAGCCGGATAAATACAATTGTTGATAGGGAATTGAGTACTGTTCAAAGTTGAAAAAGTAAAGATCACAAACGATTGAAAAAACAGCGGAAGATCAAGTCAACTCTCGTTTTTCATTGTACTGACTAAAATCCACGGCGTGGATATGGCTCTCCTGATGATGGTGAATCTCGAAACTAAAGCAAAGAATTCAAGTACTAAAGCATGTTATTGAAAATCACTCACGCAAACCCACTAGTAATCCAGACGGCAAAGCTAAAACCCTAAAACACAGCTACGAACTTATGTATATCCTTTTACGCCCTTATCCTTACAACCTCTGCTTGTAAACTCAAGTCCTTGAAACTAAAAAAAGAGCCAAGAAACAAGGTAAAAAGTAAAAAATATCGTGTAAAACCAGTACTGCAAATGTCCTCTGAAATTCTACTTTCAGCGTCTGAATTTCAAGAATGTACCTGAACACGCCAGCTTTGAGCTGAATAGCAAGACAGATTATGGCGTAAGTCGTCGCTAGAGACCGGGCGCACACTGCGACACACTACACGTGTTTGGAAAAAGAGGAATTTTTCATTTATTTTTATTTCTTGTAAAGCTTTTGTTTCACTTGAAAGTGAAAGCTTTGTTACTGCGACAACTGCATTTCGTGAGTTTTGAATATGTATGGTGGGGTTTGATGTGAATTTTATGTTCGTTCTTTAGAATACTTATTTTAAACCGTAATTGTGAGGGTTTTAAGACTTATTGAGATATTGTTTTAAGAGGGAATTAAGATAATATTATATTATTTTCCGTAATGACTTTTTTTTACTCACAGATTTAGAAGATACTCTATTATTCACTTCAGAATCATCAACACTACTACAGTAAAGTGCTATTCAGTTGGTCTAAAAAGGTGGCTTTAAGCAGACTTTTATTGATTGCCATAAAAATTGGTCAAAAGGAAAATTCAATGTCATATTGTTCCTGTACCTGTTTTCCCGTAAAACACTCATCCAATTAAAATTACCAAACATACGCCTATATTCAACGAAAAATCTAGCATCATCATCTGCCTAGCCTTTTCCCAATTATATTGGACTCGGCTTCCAGTCAAACCAGAAGCAGCTGGATATCAGTATTTTACATGGAGCGACTGCCTGTCTGACCTCCACTTACCCCGTGGTAAGACTGGTTGTTAGATTTTCGAGCTTCTGTCTGTTATTAACGACTGTCAAAGATCTACAAGTGACAGCCGGAACCAACGGCTTTACGTGCTTTCCGAGACACGGAGGAAACTCGCTATAATAGACGGTCACCTATCCACAGACTAAACTCAGCAAGCGCGGCTTAACCCGGAAGATCGGCCTGTGTGGCTGTAATTATTTAGCCACGAGGTCCTCAAAAAATCTAGCATACAAACAAAAAAAAACGCCTTTTTCGTCCTCACTTGTGTACACATCAGCCCATTGTGCAGCGCCCGCCGCGCCAAGTGTCACGTTACGCGCGTAGAGCGTCTGCGACCGATGACACTTGCAACTGCTATTTGCTCTAATTGCAAGTATTATTACACGGCAGTGTACGATATGTTGGTGTCGGCTGTGTCTACAATTTCGAGTTTGACTCGACGAACTTGAGCTAGAGTTGAGACTTGAGATAATTTGACGGTGTTGTAGTATTGTGCATTTAGATACGTCATATTTTATGACTACCTATATATTAGGTATATAGAAGGTAAACTCGGCGGCACGATGCATAGTTTTTTAACAGGCACTTCTAAACTGTGAAAAAAAATCCACAAAGCCACGGCTCTGGAGCTTTTTAAAGGCATTTTTAAATGTCTGACACCATAGGGTGGGAAATTTAATGACTACCTAAAAAAGCCACAGTGGCTCTGGACGCAAGTCATTATGCAACTTGTAAAAGTACTGTACAGTTTTGTCCACACTTTAGAAAGAAAAGATAGAATAATTTTAGGTGGTAAAATTATTAAATGTGTCTTCCTACCCTGAGTGGAGCTGACGCCACTGGGGTTGACTAGGACTGACTAAAATACATCAGCCACTTGAAGTCGCCACGGATCACGGCGAGTTGTTTCACGGATACCGTGATCCGTTTCCAAGGCAAAAAATAAAAAAAAATGTAGCTCACCGATGGACGGTATCCGTGGCTAAATTGCTGACAAGATATAAATTAGGCATTTGTCTCCACGGATCCCAATCCTTGAAGTCTCAGATCACGGCGAGTTGTTCCACCCATTACTCCCGATCCGTTTCGCAACACAAAAATGCCCAAAAAATGTAAGACCGATACGGTATCCGTGGCTAAGAATATAAATTATATTATTTTTGCAATGAATCTCGGTTACTAATACAAGAAACTAGAGTTAAGTATTAACAACTGTATTTGATCAAGTATCATTCAGTTATTAAGCACACTAGTTTACAAGTGCCCACTTCGTTGTGCGGTAAATATTATTAACATGTGATGAAAATATGAGTGTCGTTCAATTAGAAACTGATGTTTAGATTATGTTTTTGAATGCTTTAAGGAGGGTTGAAAACATTGATATTCTCGATTAGTGTGACTGATAGCATGCAAGCTGTCTTCTTTGCTAGGCGCTGTGCACTTCAGTGCTAGGGTTCCCGAAACGGGCCTATGTTGTACGCTCTTTGGTTGGCAAGCCGCTGCGAGCGCTCGGAGCTATTAAAGTTCACTGGGATTTTAGTCAACGAGTCTGACAGTCCCCCGCTCTGCCCTAGGTGGGCGACTCATTTGATGATTTTACCAGCCTCCAGGCAAAGGACTTACAACTAAAAATCGCTCTCTTCTTTCGCTTTCTTCCAGTCATTATCACTTTGGGCGGCCCCCCCGAGGCTCCCGCTTTGCTCGGGGTCAGCTGGCTGGGGTCAGAGGGACCCGAGCGAGGCATTAACTGCATGAGCACTAGGCGATAGTCGGAGTTAAACTCATGTAACTTTTATTTTAGAAAAATTCCTTTATTTTAATGAAAAATACATCGTTGAGTTCCGACATCCACGCCAACGAAGTCGCGAGCATGCTAGTGTATAATACATTGTGATATGTTTTCTGTGATGATATAAATCGTTTAATAATTTTAATACTACAATTGGAAGCATTGGTGAGAACTCTGACAGACACCAATAGTTTATTTCTTGATCAATATAATTTAAAAGAACAATTGATTTGGGAAATAAATTAGTAAAAATAAAATCGAATTGGAAAAATATTGAATTCTATTTCTTAATCTGCACACCGAGATCAGTTTCCAAAAATAATATAATATTATACTTGTAGCCACGGACAACCGTGATCGGTGGCTACATTTTTTTTTATTTTTGTGTTGGAAACGGATCACGGTATCGGTGGAAACAACTCGCCGTGATCCGTGGAGACTTCAATCTGATACCGGGATCCGTGGAGACAAACCCCGCCACTGTCTGACTCGTAATGACTAAAATATAACGGGTGCCTTCAATTGCCCTTTACGTTTCATGGCCACGGTTACCAGGCAAGGCGTCCCGCATGCCCTCGATCCTGGCAACTATGGAGGCGCCGTCAAATTCGTGACACGTTTTTGAGGCGTTGTCGACCCAGGCACAATCCTTGATCGGACGTTGAGTCACCGATTACTCGCCGTCCGTACGTCCAAATTGCCCACTCTAAGACGTAGATCTCCGGAGTATAAATAAACGCAGATCAATTCATTACTAATACATGAAACTGTAAGTAAACAACGAGTCAATACACAGTTTTAACAATGTTTACAAGTACTGGGTATCATAAATATTATTCATTGTTCAAAACCGCAATGAAACTATGTTTAGATTGTGTTTTTTTTTACATTGAAAACATATGTTGTTCTCGAAAGTGTGGATAGCATAGGCAAGAGTTTCTTGAAAATGACTAATAAGGTATAAACTTATTTGTACTATCGGTTATCGGTCTTTCGGCAGTTATAAGTTCATGGATTTGAACCCTGCTGTTCCACTGCTAGGCGAAAATCTCCTCTGATCATTTCCAGGATTATCCTCTCAATATTATACCGAATCTACATGATTACTCCCGATCATTTCCGATCCATATTACAGGATATTTTATAAGTATTAGATACCGCTGCTAAAGCTGTAGTTCCAACGAGTTCTACGAAATTTTATCATAGAAAATGAGGAAAATCAAACATGAATGTTTTAAGACTAGTTACTACTTGTTTACTAAGATCTAGCTTAAAATTTAAATCGGTAAAATCGTAATCAACGATCACCTTTACCAAAATTCTTGAACCTAATCAAACGGCTCAATAACACAATAAAATTGCGTGCAAATCTCAATTTTTCGCACTAGTCGATGACGCATCCTGGCCTTATCTGCACTAGGTATAATACCGTATATAGGTTTAATCGTATGATGTTGGCATGCACACGTGTTTATTATTTTTGTTGCGAGTGTAAACAAGGGATCGTTTTAGCTAACGGCGCAATATACGTGGGAATAAGTAATTAAACATTGGCCAGGTAATAATTTCAATAAATTGATTGATTTAACAATATTTCAGGAAACCTTCAAGAACAACATCATTTCAGATTCCCGCATAGTTTGCCCCTCTAGTGCGATTCCATGTTATAAGTGATACTCAACTGCGGACTACCCCAGGGTATGCCCTGTACCCCTACAGGGCATACCCTGGCGCCGTGCCATTACACGATGACCGGTGCCGCACCATAAATAAATTTATGTCCACGCCCTTCATCAGTATGAGTCTGACAGCCCGCTCCATCCAGGGGACTTACCACGAGCTCTTAACGCGATCCTGTTTAGGCTGTGGAAAAGAGATGGCGCTAGATGACTTGTATAGCTCTGGCGCTTTCCCACAGCCTAAAACGGATCGCGTTAAGAGCTCGTAGTAAGGCCTCAGGGCTCATTTGATAATTTTATCACCCAAAAAAAGGTAAGGTTGGGAGATTATTTGGTAAGACAGGCAACTCAGTGATCGAGTCTTAAAAGTCTCTGAAAACGTTACTTATGCATGCTGTAATGTAAAATGATGTGTCACTACGTCTTGTCCACTTTAGTGGTGAACTAATTGCATCATTTCGCATTAGGTATTGCATGCATAGGTAAGGTTTTGAGAGACTTTTAAGACTCTATCACTGAGTTGCCTGTCTCACCAAATAATCTACCTTTACCCTCTAGCTATTTTAGCTATAATACCTATATCACCATTGTGAAACGTCTATCTATAGCTTATTGAAATTCCTTCAGTAGTTAAGGGGTAAAAAGGAAACAGAGAGACGTAAAATCTCAAATTGTGGCCGGAAAATCGTACAAATAAAACATTATTATGATACCTATATTGGCACCAAAGTACAAAAAACACAATAATAATCATGTAGGTATAACCGCAGTAGGTATGCGTAGTACTACGAGTTCGATAACCCGAGGTCAACCGCTGTTTACTTTCCGCACTCGTTATTATATTTAAATCGCAATTATGTGCACAAAGTCGGTCTTTTGAGACGACTGCTAGATGGCGTTGGCAGTAGTATTAGTTCTTCTGTACTAACTTATTTTTTTTTTGTAGTTATTTCTTTAGTTTTTATTTTTACCGAGTTATTACTATAAGGCAGGCCTCCCACTAGATGGACATCCGATGACATCGTGAGGGTTGCAGGCAACCGATGGATGCAAGTGGCGAATTGTCGTTCGGCGTGTCGGTCTAAGGGGGCCTATGTTCAGCAGTGGATGTCTTCTGGCTAATGATGATGATTTATTTTTAAATAAAGTCATTAGAGAGTTATATCTACTAATGTTATAAAGCTGAAGAGTTTGTTTGTAAAATCTCAGGATTTCAGGAACTATATTTACTACTGGTTTGATTTACTTTAATTTGATAGACAAATTATCGAGGAAGGCTATAGGCTATAATATAGCATGACCACGACCAATAGGAACTGAGCTGGTTTCTTGAGATAAACGTGTTCAAATAAACAAACAAAAAAAACATTTCGGTTTTAAACACTAGTTAAAAATATATAAATGCGCACATCATATTAATGCGGCTTATAAAATCAAATAATACTTTTAATAATATATTTTGCAAAACAATAGCCATAACAAACCTCCTAGTTCTAATTGATAATAATAATTAAACCATGGAATTAATAACCAGCTTGTAAACAATCTACTATCTAATTACAGAGTTAAGTAATTGTATAAAAACTGTTTCTAATTGTTGGAGCATTTACCTTTACATTTGATCATGTAGTTTTTACAATGGTTGCAAGTTTTTTTTTTTTTTTGATAACTTTTTTTTTAACTTTGCTACGAACTAGGATTTTCTTCTTGTATCGTGAGTGCGTTTACAAACATAGAAACTAACATACACAAACACGCAGACCCGGAACAACTACCAGCAGATCATACAAATATCTGCTACGTGCGGGAATAGAACCCGCATAACGTTGTGCAGCAGTCGATCGGTCAGCCATTACGCCAACCGTACCCTCTCTTGACTCTTAGGGCGGCCACATACATCAGTTTTTTTTTCCGTTCGGAATTTGAAATGATGAATGAAATGTGAACAACAAACATGCACACACATTTTGTATGAATTCACTGTCTTCGGATAGAAAACAGATCAGGATTCCTGATCAGGAAAACTGATATATTTATGTGGCTAGCCAGCTTAGTCTAGGTCAAAGTGTCGGAGATAATGTCTAAGCACCTAAAGGGCTTCACACACAGCAGCTATAATGTAAAGATTATAGCACGATACATCTTATTACATCTTTCCATAGAAATCTTCAGGAGACCACACACGACAGCTATAATGTATATTTTTACATCTTCGAGTCTCTATGGAAAGATGTAATGAGATGTAATCTTGCTATAATGTACATCTTTACATCACAGCTGCTGTGTGTGAAGCCCTTAATATTAAATTTAGACAATGAATTGCATAAAATTATATTTGACCTTTGAAAACGAATTCTTATTTAATAAACGAGGAAAAAGTGCAATAAAATACAAAGTAAGTATGAAATAAAGTGGAAATCTCTCATCACAGTAATTATACGCAACACTGCCTCCGTTTAGTCACTATCACATATGATTAGAGTCATCAGCGGAAACCCCCACAGTTTTTTCAGAATGAGGAAAACTGAACTTGGAACTTCTTGGAAGTAAATGGCGTGACTGTGTGTAACCTAACCAGTGATAACGTGAAACAGATGATACTCGTTTTAGTAATGACATTATGTTCAGTAATGACTTCTTCCTAGAAGGATGAAAGTGACTGGAGTAGTGGCTAAGCGCGACTGAGCTGGGTTTCGCGGCTTCGATTTCCGCTTGAAAAAAATATTTGTATGATCTATGGTTGGCTGTTTGTGTGTGTCATTTGATGTATTTTTAAAAACACAAACTAGCCGCGCTCTAAGGCTTTTTTTTTTTTTTTTTTTTTTTAGCGTGGTAAAATCATCAAATGAGTCCTCCAACCCCGGGCAGGGCGGGAGGGACTGTCAGACTTCTACTGACTAAAATCCACGGTGTCCTTCATAGCCTGTTACGTTCCGGGGTTACGGTAAGGGAATAATCCCGCGACCCCGGCAGGCTTTGGCCCTCTGAGAGGGGGGCCCCGTCATTATGCTGACGCTCTTTGAGGCGCGCGTGGGACACAACGCGCCGTCGACCCGGGCATGGTCCTTGGTCGGGCAGCGATTGCCCTTTACTCGCTGCCCGCATGCCCGCGCCTACGGTGGCCGGAGATCATCTAGCGACGTCCGTCGCCGTGGGCGCCTACCACTGCGGCTGGGGCGGAGGGAGGACGCTGTCCTCTCTCGCTCGCGGCCTGCCTCCTCCTTTACGAGCATTACTGCCTCGCAGAAGGAGCTGACCGCTTCCCACTCCGTCTCGCCCCGCAGCATGGCCGCAACCAATGCCGGGCGCGAGAGGTCTCCGCCTATCGCAGCCGTGAGGACACGTCGGTGCTCCGCCCAAGCTGGGCAGTCTTGCACCGTATGCGCGCTCTAAGGCTAGTAACAAAAATACCTCATAGTTATTTTCTAAAACCAAATTTATCAGTTTTTATGTTTTTTAAAGTAAATATAAGTTTTTTTTGTCATTCTAGTCTCAGCAACTCGCTTTGAAATAATATGAGATATGCCTGACTGGCTATTAACATCAAGTGGGCATTTAGGGTTCTGCCTAATGTAATATTTGTAGTTTACAAAGTACTGTTTAATTATTGAAATTATTTTTTTCCTTTCCTAATATTGTATTTGTTTTAAATTTTACTATGGACTTTTTCAAGCTCGCGCCCGGCATTAGTCGAGGCCATGCTGCGGGGCGAGACTGAGTGGGAAGCGGTCGTCGCCTTCTGCGAAGCAGTAATGCTCGCGAAGGAGAAGGCGCGCCGCGTGAGGGACAAGGCAGCGTCCTCCCTCCAACCCAGCTGCAGTGGTGGACCGCCCACAGCGTCAGACGTCAGCAGTCGAACTCCGGCCACCGTAGGCGCGGGCATGCGGGCAGCGAGTAAATGGTAACTCGCTGTCTGACGATGGACCATGCCAGGGTCGACGGCGCGTTGAGTTCCACGCGCGCCTCAAAGAGAGGGCCTCTAGAAGGCCAAAACAAGTTGGAGTCGCGGGACTTATCTCATTACCGTGACCCCGGAACATAAAGGGCTATCGAAGAACACCGTGGATTTTAGTCAGTACGAGTCTGACAGTCCCTCCCGCCTTGCCCTGGGTGGAAGGACTCATAATGATGATTTTATCATGCTAATAAAAAAATTACTACCTTCCAATAAAAACTATTTGGTTCCGCTTGAAGTTCTAACTGCAATAAAGGTTAAAAGTGAAACGTATGATTCAGATGAAACAACAAATGAGTCAAAAGGAAATTTTCGCAGATGTGGGCCAGATAAGTCGTAAAATTGTGAACGACGTCGCGTGCAAGTTGTAAGCGTCAATTGAAGATGAATTGTGAACGTAGGAAGATGATGAGACCATTCCTGTTTATAAATCTGGAGTAATTCAATAACTATTTGTTTACTAAAGTTTCTAGAAACACCAGAAGAAAGAGTGGACCTGTGTAAGAAATATTTTATGAGGTTTTAAAATTCATCATCTGAAAACTATGTGAAATGCGCCACCGTTATTGTGCAAGCAATCCTTCTACTCTAAAAGTGTTTTATTTCGTAATTTCCCAGTAAATCATTATAAAATATTTTAAATTAATTTTAATAAGTTGATATCCGAAATAGAGAAAAACAATTTCAGGACTATAATCTTCTGTTCTTCTTGTTTTTTTTTCTCATTTTAATACTCCGTAGAGAAAAAATCAATTTAAGCAAAACAATGACAATTTTATTCGAAAATAGCTGTGCACGCGACTTTTTTCGCGTGGATGTTGAACTCAACAATGCTTTTTTTTTAACAAAGGATTTTTTCTAAAATAAAATTAAGTTACTCCATATTACATCAGCTACCTGCCAATAGAAGTCCCGTCAAAATCGGCCCAGCCATTTCTGAGATTAGCCATTACAAACAGACAGACAGAAAGACGAGCATAACGATGTATGATGTATAAGCTAGGGAAAGCTCAGTGCATGCTATAAGTTTATACATTTTATGGACCAATTTATGATTCCCCATAAAAGATAGTCCAGTCAACGGGGTGTTTTGCCCTACGAAAGGTGATGTATTTTTTTTACGTTGTACATAATGTAAGGCAAATCCTCTGTTTTGTCCCCATTGACTTGACTAACAATAGAACCAGATGAATTGTGATTATAAATAGTAACTTTAGTAGCTGCTCAATTGTATTATGATTAATTAATTAAATTTTAATGAAACTAAAGTGACCATATTGCTGGAGTGCAGATGATAGTGAATATATTGCTAAAGAGGCCTTTTTAAACCCAATTTTTGACATGTTATTATTTACATAATTCACGTGTAAAAAGATTGCAAACTGTATTACATTTCCTTATTTCATTAATAAAGAAGAAGAAGAAGTTAACTCCACTAATTCCGTAACCACGAAACCAAATTTTTATTACGTTTGAGGTTATACGGCTTCTGCAGGAGTCTCAACAGTTACTCAAATTACTGACACAAACTAATAAAAACAGGAAGGTTGCGATAACCAACAAGTAATAACCGTTTACGGGTAATAAACCGAAATAATAATTAAAACATCAAAAGCGCCGAGTTTAGTCTTAGTGTTTAACGTTTTAAGATTCGTCACGATATAGAGTTTACATTGCACCGGTTCTTTTTAGGTTCCACCATTCGGTTATAAATGAACTTTGTTTAAATCTTAGCGATTATTATTACAGAATTACAGTAGTTTAAGAGATAGATCAAATCAAAAAAACATAAAAAATTTCGAAAGAAAAAAAAAGTTGATTTGGCATCAGAATCGATCCCTTATCTCGAAAAAAATACAAAAAGAAAAAAATATTCAATGTACAGGAATGACAGCTCTACGATTTTATTATATGTAAAGATAATGTGAGATCATTTATCTATGTATCCTGGCCTAGTCATCTATAAAAAAGTCATCAACAACAATGCTTAGGGTGAGTACTTTGATCAGTGTAATTATATCAGTATAAATATCCCTTAGCAGGAATTTTCAGTATTTGAGACGTAAAGTGGAACTTTGACAATTTCAAACTGACAATTAACAAGGAAACAAGTAGTTCCTTCTTCACACACCAGAGGCGCTGTTCCATTTTTAACCGACGAAAAAAAAGGAGGAGGTTCTCAATTCGACAGGTATATTTTTTTCTTTTTTTTATGTATGACCACGCATAACTTTTCCTAACGTGGTCCGATTTCAAAAATTCTTTTTTTGTTGGAAAGAGTATATCTCAAAGTTGGTCCCACTATATGTTCAAAACTAAAATCGGAATTAATGGTCAATGTTTCTACAGAATTTTCAATTATGAACCGATCCTGTTGAAATAAAGTTAACAATTGTAGTTTTGAGAACATTATTATATAGCAGAGATGTGGAGAACATAACATGATGGCGTCACCATCATCAGATCAACTCCAGATCCCTGTTATTTTGTGAAGTCAGTCGCAAGAGTTCCCTAACAGTTAACAATAGCTTTATCGTGTTTGGGCTCATTTCACACAGCTTGATGAGAACTTTAGACCTAGCTGAGGTATCATTGCCGTCGAGGGTCTGAGGATGGTGACGGATAGCAGGGGCAAGAGTCCTCAACAGTTAACAGCACGTTTATCGTGTTTGGGCTCATTTCACTAGTCTTGATAAAAACTTTATACCTAGCTGGGGTATAATGGTGACAGAGGGCAATAGCAAGATATCCTTATCAGTTAACAGTAACTATAATTATCGTATTTGGGCTCATTTCACTCATCTTGATGAGAACATTAGACGTAGCTGGGGTATGACAGTCGTTGAGAGTTTGAGAATGAAGGCAGAAAGTAGGCGTAGGAGGTCGTCAATAGTTAACAAAAATAAAAACTTATATTTTTTTTAGTTACAGAAATTGGCATGAGATAGGAAACTCAAAAATAAAACCTTAAAAAAAAAATCAAACCGACGAAACATCGAACTGAAAAGCAAAAAATAAATTTTGAGGCGGCGCCAAAGAAACAATCAACGAATAAAACAAACAAAAATAAAAACTTATATTTTTTTTAGTTACAGAAATTGGCATGAGATAGGAAACTCAAAAGTAAAAAATAAAACCTTAAAAAAAAAATCAAACCGACGAAACATCGAACTGAAAAGCAAAAAATAAATTTTGAGGCGGCGCCAAAGAAACAATCCACGAATAAAACAAACAAAGTTAATTTATTATATTTGTTTGTTTGGCGCCGCCTCAAAATTTATTTTTTGCTTTTCAGTTCGATGTTTCGTCGGTTTGATTTTTTTTTTCAAGATCAAAAATGCTGGACTAAAAAAAACTAGGTTCAAAAATACTAGGTTTGAAAATACTAGGTTTGAAAGTACTAGGTTTGAAAAATCTAGGTTTAAAAATACTAGGTCTGAAAATACTAGGATTGAAAATACTAGGTTTGAACATACTAGGTTCAAAAATACTAGGTTCAAAAATACTAGGGTCAAAAATACTAGGATCAAAAATACTATGCTCAAAAATACTAGGATCAAAAATACTAGGCTCAAAAATACTAGGTTCAAAAATACTAGGTTCAATAATAATAAGTTCAAAAATACGAAGTTCAAAAAAACTAGGTTCGAAAATACTAAGTTCAAAAATAATAGGTTTAAAAATATTAGGTTTAAACAGTTCTAGGTTCAAAAATACTAGGATCAAAATTGCTGGACTGAAAAAAACTAGGTTCAAAATACTAGGTTCAAAATACTAGGTACAAAAATACTAGGCTAAAAAATACTAGGTTTTGAAATACTAGGTTCTATTCTTCGGGTTTGACTCAAATAAAGTAATAAGTTGTAAAAAGTCCCGTTTTCTGTTCAAACGTCATTACTAGGTTGTAAAAGGTCATAATTTTGAATATACGAGTCTTTTAACTGTTTTGCAATGAACTTGCTATATTAACATTAACGTTGATGCTACACAGGGCCACAACGCCATCTTTGCCAAAAGAGCGCTTTTAAGAAAAGACGTTCCCTCACCGCGAGCATTCACCTGTAATGTAACGTTACAGATTCGAACATTCGAAGACAAATAAAGCATCCGATTGCGCACTTTTATTGAGTGATTTTGTTAAGTGTCAAAGTATGGGGAGCTGTGCTTTCTTGGGATTTATATCTTTTATGGCTTACGGTACTGTAGCCTCGGAAAGTACAAACGTAACTTTTCCCAAAACCAAATGAACCTAGTATAGTACAATAAAGTTGATAATCTATTAGCAAAAGACAGATTGGTATATCCTGATGCGCTGACGTCTGTACCAATCGTATCAGTAGATATATTGTAGATATTTGGAGTACCCACAAATAATCAAAAATATAATGATACGAATCCACCAAAATACTGTACGCCACATTTGTTCGTTGTGCAGAACTTCAGCAGTGTGCGTACTAAGCTGGTATCGCTTCTAGCCTCTGTGTACACCAGCAAGGCTGTAAGTAACTTTAGTTCGCGCACAGTGCAGCACATTATTTTGTGAACGCGAACATTTTCACAAACCTGAGTTTAGTAATGTGCAAAGATGTGCGCGCATAAAAGTATCGAAATAAAGTATAGAACAATTTGTTTCTGTTTTTTTTTACCTGAGGAAAAGAGACAGAACTATACAACACATCTAACACCATCTCTTTCCCACACTGGAATTATTCTCGCTTTAAGAAGTCATGGTAGGCCATTATAGCGATCATTTGTGCCGCACACCAGTGGAATCGCATCTTAATGTGTGCGGAACCATTTGTAAAGTTGTAAAACGTTTTATTACCGCATGTATAATTTGCTAGCACGAAAAATATATCTGACTTAATATTTTTGCTTCTAAATTATGGAATCAGGCGTTACTTTGCGGAAATCCATGACATTAAAATGTTATGAAAAATATTTAGTTTTAATTCCGCGACAAAAAATTGTCGCGGAATTCTTCTTCTTGCGCTCAATTCGTTACATTATGTTACATTTAGTAGCGTGACGGTGACCAGTCACTTCTAACTTATGTCGACTGCCAAAAATATTAGGAGGTTTTTAATTAATTTTAGAAAATCATTAGTGACTTTATATGGTTTGAAATATGATGAAAATTGCGTCCATTGAGGATTTTTAAAGATACCTATTTCTAGTTGTACTATTTTATAGATTGTATGGCTTTGAGAGTAAAGAGCACCAGGTCTTTGACTACGGACTTTAGTTGGAGAATTTATTCAGTCGATCAAAAGTTTGTGTATGTGATTTGATATGTTTGTAAACGCATGTTACAGGAGAAATTCTTACGAGTGAGGCAAAGATTCATTTATAAAATAACCTCAATGTAGTCACTCAGATCGCGGGACTTACGTATTACCGTGACCCCGGAACGTAAAGGGCTATTGAAGGACAAAGTGGATTTTAGTCGCAGTACGAGTCTGACAGTCCCTCCCGCTCTGCGTTGGGTGAGAGGACTCATTTGATGATTTTACCACGATAAAAAAATGTAGTTACTCGCATGCGATTCTTGCATCATTTAAATAAGGCTTACCTTTTTACAAAAGCGATTTAATCGATACTTACAGAAAAAGAGCGATGGCCTTTTACCTCAAATTGTTATAATTATGTCAGGAGTCATAAAAAAAACTTATTTATATTTATCACGTCATTTTCGTTTTAAAAGTACAGTTAGCCGAATCTGTTTTAAGTTTCACAATAACTAAAGCCCCACAATTATTTTTAATTCCTTCGCGACTTTGCAATTTCGGCTCCCATATAATTTATCGTCCATAAAACCGAATTCGGCACAAAGTGACAATCCCTTTGTCGTGTTATGTTTCCGAGAAATCGTTTGATGACAGACAGACACTTGTTATTTACATGCTTATGTACGGGTTTACATCACACACTGTCAAAGATATTATTAAAAGTTTTTGGCAAAATGTCTTTTTGATATATTTTTTACTGTCGCCTGTCGCGTTAGCTTTTTTATGTGTAGCGTTGATTTCATTTTATGATCTTTCAGGTGCGAACGAACATTTGGAGTGATGTTAACTACTTTAAACTGAAGTGACGTATAAGTTATGGAGAAATTATTTGATGTTTTTAATTTCATAGACAGCATCTAGTTGAAAAAAGGTTGAAAGTTTCTCAAAAACCCCAGGCAACAGGCTGTAACCCAATTGTAACCTGCGGCGACATTGGAACTATCACAATATTTGTTATGGAATCGAGAACTACTGCGTATTTTCGGGACTGTCCCCCAAGGGCCCGATAAATCCCAGGATTTTTGGGAACGGTATTTCTCGGTTCTACAGCCTAGTGGTGGGAGACGTCACCAGGGTTGCTTGGTACCACCATCCTGACGGAGTCTGCAACGTTTTGACTGTGTTCCGTCGGTATTGAAAACTTCCTGTTGATTTATAGATTTGTTTATTTTTTGTGTTGTCTATTTTTGAAGTATTTTTATTTTAATTGATTTCTCTGTGTATTTTGGGAGAAAATTGTTCGAAATACTTAAACTTAATAGAATTTTATTGCCAATTTTCTTCCATTTATTTTATCACACCTCATACAGTCCACTCCTGTCGCCAAGAGTCGATGCGCAGAAATTCCTGTTCGTCTCTGGGTGGGCTTACTCCATCTCACTCTTCGTTTTTGCCTCTATAGGCTAGATGAGACTGAAAGTTGGGCGTTAATAATGAGACTTTTTTTGGATTTTTTTTTAAATAAGTGGATGCTCGACTGATCAAAAAATTAAATTAGTACCTCTTATAGAATAGAATAGAAAAGTATTTATTTGATAGCTATATGTATAACATACAAATAATAAAAAATAAAATTAAAAATACAATAAGAATTTTGCTGAGCATGTCCACACCAAAAGGGTTACCAACTCAGCATTTGCTGGGCGAGAGACACCCAACGTTGATAGATAGACTAGATAGAGCGTGGATAGACTAATTTAAATCAATTAGGTACGTTTATACTTGGTTTGAATTCAGTCAAAGCTCACCTATCCGAAAATATAAAAACAAAAATCCGCAAACATAAATACACTTAATTGCATAAATACGAAACAATACCATAACTTACCGCGCCAATAAAAAAACTCGGTAAACGCCACGTGCGCTGAGCGCTGTCGTAAATTGTGTGCGTCCGTTTATTTGCGTCCATCTCGAAAACGTAGCATCTGCGTTCGGTGCACGTTTTTGCGTTTATTTCGCGCACGTATTTAAGTTATGCGGTTGAAGTGTTTACGAAAACTAGAGGCATTTTATGGTTTTGTTGTTTTTTTCTTGTTAGTAAATATTAATGACATGGATTGTTCGGAGAGCACTAAACTCGTGGCCCAATTCGGGGCCGAGTCAATTTAGTAGATTGTCATCGACACGATAAGAAGAAGAATGACATAGCTATTGTTAACAGTTTCGCCCTCCAACTCGATAATTGTCTCACGGGAACAAAAAATCGGGATTTATTCCAAGTGTAACACATTACACAATCTGTGTAACAAATTTTATCGAAATCTGTTCAGTAGTTTTTGCGTGAAAGAGTAAAAGTATAATAATAGAAAGAAGTTAGAGATAGCGCTATAGTTCTGAATGGGCTAACCATTAGGCCCGGTATCCACCAAAGCGGAGAGGAGAGGAGATGGTGTTTGAATAAATAATCATTATGTCTGTTATAGGCGTCTGTCAATAAGCGGAGAGGAGATGTGGACATCTGATTGGTTATTCAAACACATCTCCTCATCTCCTCTCCTCTCCGCTGGTGGATACCGGGCCTTACAGTTCTTTCATGGTTTTAAAAGGTTAGACTCCGAACTTGGCAGCACGCAGCAGTGTTGCTGCAACAGTACCATACTGGTTCTCTTTTACACTAACGTAACCCTAATTGTCTAAAAAAATACAGACAAGACATTTTTGGCCCTTTATTAATCAACTGTTTTCTAAGGTCAAATAAAGCACAAACAAATGCATACAATAATTTCTATGAGACCAAAACACACAAACATTCCAATTTAAGAGAACACTCATTTAAATCCGCAATAAATAATCGCAAATAGCCAGAACAAACGGCGCGTACCCAGTAACGTAAACACGTGAAATGTAAGCGGATTTGTACGGCCGTCAAACGTAAACGTAAACTTGAGCGTGAATTGCAGTTTGTGAGTACGTGGTGTGCGTTTTATGTTAAGCGTCATTTATTGTTTTTGGGAATGCGTTTATTTTGTTACATTTTTGAAATTCCGTAAGTAAATACGATGTTCTTGTGCTATAAACCATTATAATAAAAAAATGAAATAAACCGTCATTTCCAAGATTTTGTCGAAAAAAAAACTCCGAGTCAAACCAATGAGTTCCTTAATTCTAGATTAGCTCATGTTATTATGAAATCATCAATTACTGAGTCCTCCTGTTCTGGGTGGAGAAGAAAGGAAGGGCAAACTTTCATGGTCCTTCGGTTGCGCATTGCGATCGAGGTCCACAGTATCTGTCATAGACACTCCGCGGCCTCTTTGACAGCCCGCGGCCTTAGACAGTCCGCGACCCTTTAGATAGTTCGCCACCCCTTAGACAGGCCGCGACCCCTTAGACAGTCCGCGACCCCTTAGACAGTCTGCGACCCCTTAGACAGTCCGCGACCCGTTAGACAGTCCGCACCCCTAAGACAGTCCGCGACTCCTAAGACAGTCCACGGCCTCTTAAAAAGTCCTATATCCCAATTTTAAGCTGGCCTGAATTTTGATCTCTTTAAATACTTCTTAATCTTAAATCTAACCAGCAAAATATTGAATAAGTATATTTTTACCTATAAAACTACCCAAGATAAAACTCAAACACACATTCCCAGCACTAACAAGCCGCAAACATGATGCCATTAAACTAACAACTTGTCCAATTTATTAGCAGTTCAGCGAACCCCACACCTATTGGTGCGCACACGCAGATTAACTCGAATTATCTAATAATGAGTGCAACGAGGGAACGCCCGCGCACTGCACTCTCGGCACTATACAGAAGACAGAAGGACTAATCTCATCACACTTTCGGTAAAAAACATTAGAAAAAACATAAAAAAAGGTTTAGTTCGGCGTTCGATCAAGAACCAGCCATATTATTCTCTACTAGCTGACCCGTGCCCACTTCGTTGGGCGGTAAAATATACATGATTTCTTTATAATTTATAGCCTATAGCACTCACAAATAATGTATCTTTCTACCAGTGAAACAATTTTTAAAATCGGTTCATTACTTCAGGAGATTACACCCTACATACAAACTTACAAACAAATTTTATTCTCTATAAGACTCAGCGACGCGACAGCGCTGAAACTACGGGTTTTCTTTAGAGGATTTCCAATTTTTGAAACTTAACGCTGAAAATCGATTGAACACAACCCATAGCTTCAGCGGTTGCACAGCCCTGAGTCTTATAGAGAATTACCATTCACAGGCGCGTAGTGTTCGACGTGCGTAATGGAGTTCTCGGCAAACTGGCGGAGTCCCAATAGGGTTACAACGACGATATAATACTAGACTCCTAATAACAGGCGACCGATGTCTGCCAACACATTAGGCAAAAAAGTCTTGTATTCGTCTCATTTCGACCAATCCTGTGAGCCGTAAACATACGTTGAGACAGAACAGACCTTGAGTTAGCCAATCACAACGGGGTAAGTAATATATGATATAACTACAAAATCTCTAAAACTTACAAGAGATAACAACTGAACATATAATTTTATTTGATATAACGATCTGTTAATATAATAAACGATTGACATAATTTGATAATGACTAATTATAAGCATAACAATCAATTAATATAAAATCGTTTTGTATACCGCTCAAAAGACATAAAACTTATTTGGTCTAATTTTTTTTTCTTCCTGGCAAGTAATCTAACACTGATGTACCTAGTAATAGTACCACCTGCCGTGAATCTTCGACGGAGCCCCGCTTTGCGGGGCTCCTATTTCTGCGTACAGGGTTTAAAGTAACCTAACACGAAGGGGATGGCGGGGTCTTTCAGACCCCGCCATCCCCTTCGAACCTAACCTGTCCGTGTCGGGGTGCCCCAAGTCCCGAGCTCGCTTCGCTCGCTCTTGCATCCTAGGTCAAATAACTGAAAAATTATACGTTTCAGACGTTATATGTAATGATTTTCGCTTTATTAAACGTTATATCAAATAAAATTATATGAAACTAGCTGACCCGTGCCCACTTCGTTGGGCATTAATATTTTAACGTGTGATGAAATTATGAGTGTGGTTCGGTTAATACCTACTTAGTGCTTTTTTTATGTGGTAATGTCATCAAATGAGTCCTCCCGCCCTAGGTGGGGCGGAAGGGACTGTCAGGCTCTTACTGATTAAAATCCACCCGTGTTCCTTCCTATGCCCTATTACGTTCCGGGGCCACGGTATCCTGGGTTAAGAAAAAACCCGCGACCCCAGCAGGCATTTGGCGCGAAACACGACGTGCCACCGACCCGGGCTTGGTCCTTGGTCGGACGGCGAGCTACCCATTACTCACCGTCCGCAAGCCCGCTCCGCCGCTGTGCCCTCTGCTAATCAGAGGGACACGCGTTGGAGCATCCACACGACAGGCTATTTGCATACGGGCAAAGAGACCCCTTAGGCACTGTGTGCCTAAGGGAGAAGAGAGAAGAGTTTTTGCCCGCATCCCAGGGTGCACCGACCCGAAAAACTGGTCTTCTCCCCGGACGTATCCGAAAGGGAACTCCAGCCCACGGGCGCACGTGGAGGTTTCCTGACATAGCACCCCAGTACTTAGTGCTATGATTTTTTTTTCCTGTCTGCCTAAAGGAGGGTTTTGTTCATACGTAATTGCACAACGCCATCTGTAGGTAAATAGATAAAACGTGCGTACAAAGCGTGATCTAACGCGGTTCGTGAATGGACGGCGGCATTTTGCGATTTAGTAATTTTATGTTATCTTCGAAACTATTTAACCAATTGACATACTTTTTTGTGAAAATCATATCTCTATGATGTTACTGTGATCATAATAATATTTTTTTCGATAAGGTTTAGTGTTTTGTTGTGTAAAAAATCGTCCAAAGGCAGCGCAACAATCGTACGGCCAAAAAAACTTTTTTTAAGAACTCATAAAAGCTGCTATATCTGCTTAAATATAAAAGATAAAAATATGGTGTCGCGGACTTTATTGCTAGAACTATTAAAAGCGGACATTTTTGCCATACATTGTTTTCAATTATATACAACTGTTAAGGCAGCGCACGCTAATAACTGTGTTGGAAGAGCAATTTTTTTCCGCCCGGCTTGATAAAAATTGAGATATTTCGGCTAATATGCATGATATCTTTATAATTTATAGCCTATAGCACTCACGGATAATCTAGCTTTCTACCAATGAAACAATTTTAAAAATCGGTTCATTATTTCCGGAGATTACCCCCTACATACAAACTTACAAACTTACAAACAAATGTTACCTCTTTATAATATTAGTATAGATGAGTTTTAGAGTAACTCAAACATTATGTGTTGAGAAATTATATCAATCGTTGGTATATCTCACGTTGATTATATCATGTGAACGTTATTGAAATGAAAATATATCAAATAACTTTATATGAAATGAGACGCACCCATCACAACGCAGAACCCCGTCCCCCTCACTTACGTAGTACCTCAGCGAGTTGGCAGAATATTTTTTGTTCCTTAGATCGTGCATGCGGAGTCTAGTATTATATCGTCTTTGGTTAAGACTGTTGTTGTCGTTGTCGCGGGACCGTCAGTAAAGGTAAACGCAAATAAAGGAAGAGGGAGGGTATTTACTCAGTAAGAGTCTAACAGTCCCTTAGACTCCATCCCAGGACCGGGAGGACTCATTTGATAATGACTCTATCATAACTGTTGTATGTTGAAACCATCAGTTGAAACAGGTTATTTAAATAAAACATTCATTTGCAAAATATACGTAGTTTAGTTATAATCACTGTTTTATTGTAACTCAGAATCACACCTTTTTTACACATAACCATAGAGTAAACATAAACTTTAGTCCACAGATAACCAAAACATTCTTATAAACTAGGTACCATACAACATCTCCCCTCTAAAGATTTTCTTATAAATAATCCTGAAATCTAACTGGTCGCTTTACCTGTCTTCCTGACCTGGTCCGTACACTATCCTCTCTCTCCTCTCCTTCTAGTACTTCCTCATCCCCTTCCTCTCCTGTAACAGCTTTGTTTTGACTCTCTTGCTGTTGCACACTACTTGCTTTTGGTTTTATATGCATTTCATTTCTTGTGTATACCCTACCGCTATTACTATCCATTACATTATATGAATTAGGATATTGAGAACAGTCTACAATTGTAGCTGGTTCCCATAAACTATCTGGCATTTTTTTATAGAAAATATCTTGTCCTTTCTCATACCTATCTCGTTTTGTGGCAGTACTATCATGCCACATCTTCGTTTTTAACTTTTGCTCAATCATCAATTCTCTGGCTTCTTTAATCTTATATTTGGTACAATATTACTAAATGCACATGGAATGTTTGTCCTTAAATTTCTACCCATCAGCAGCGCTGCAGGAGAGGGTAATGAACCTCTAGGAGTTGCCCTCAAATTTATTAGTAAGGCTAGATGTGGATCTTGATTTGAATCCCTAGCTTTTTTAAATAACAATTTAATCGTTTTCACTGCACTTTCTGCTAATCCATTCGACTTAGGATAGTGTGGACTTGACAAAATATGCTGGAAACCCCATTCTTTAGCAAACCGTTTAAACAATTCCGAATCAAAATACAAGGCCCCATCAGAATACAATTTCACTGGTATTCCATGTCTAGCAAAAATTGACTTAAACCTTTCTATTATACCCTCAGATTTTAAATTTAACTTTACCACTTCAATATAATTAGACAGAGCATCAACTACTACTAAGTAATATTCATTGTACAATTCAAACACATCACATCCAACTTCAGTCCATGGAATACTAGGAACAGGTTTTGTGTCAATTCCAGCTTAGTGTTCTTGTTAGAAAATTTCTGACAAGTATTACAATTTTTGACAAATTTTTTAATATCCTGATTAATTCCTAGCCAAAACATCGTCAACTCACTTCTGTTTACCATTCTATTCATGCCTGGATGACCTGTGTGCAACTTTTTTAACATTTCATACTGCAATGCCTTAGGTATTAATATCCTATCACCTACAAAAATTAACTCCTTAATTACTGTCAAATCATCCTTATAATTATAATATGGCTTAATTTCTTCTGGCACATGTTTATATGAAGGCCATCCCTGTAACAAATAGGTTTTAAGTAATGCTAATGTTTTATCTTTTAAAGTACTATCTGTCAATAACTTCCAATATTCTTTTGTAACTGGCAAATTTTCTATTAACATTGAAATTTGGTATTCCACATCATCAAAACTAGTTTCTTTATCACAACCTGTTATCTTTACATCTCTTGACAAAGCATCTGCTAAGTACATGTATTTTCCAGGAGTATGACTTATACTTAATCTGTAGGGCTGTAACCTGAGCATCATCCTTTGCAACCTAGCAGGAATTTTATGTAGTGGTTTATTAAAAATCCCTACCAACGGTTTATGATCAGTCTGAACTTTAATTATATCCCTTCCAAACAAATATTGCCTGTATTTCTCTGCTCCAAAACACACTGCCAAGAGCTCTTTTTCAATTTGTGAATACCTCCTCTGTGTTTCTGTTAATGACTTTGACGCATAACCCAATGGCCTGCCCCTCTGTAACAGAGTCGCACCTAGCCCTACAGAACTAGCATCTACACTCAACACCAGTTCCTGATTTGGATCATAGAAACTTAACACCTGTGAGCTACTAATAGAATCTTTTAATAATTGCAGTGATTTTTCATGATGTGGTTCCCATCTAAACTGAGAATCCTTTCTCAATAAATCTCTTAAAGGAGCTGACTTTTCAGAAAAATTTTCAACAAATCTTGACAAAAAATTGAACATACCTAACACTCTCTGTAAAGATTTTTTATCTGTCGGTGTTTTTATCTCCTGGATGGCCTTTACTTTCTCTGCATCTACTGTTATTCCTTCTTTACTGAATCTGTGTCCTAAAAATGTTTTCATTAGTATCAAATACAAATTTACTTGGATTAAACTTGATTCCTCTTTTTAACGCTGTTTCTAATACTTTATGCAGTGTTATTTTTAATTCCTCCCTGGAATTAGCCCACAGTAAAATATCATCTTGAAATGTCTCCACATTACTAATATCTCTAAATGTTTCATTTATAATTTTATGGAAAATTTCCGGAGCTACATTCAAGCCAAAACGGTAATCTTAAAAATGCATATCTACCCCATTTTGTTTGAAATGTACAAAGTCTAGAACTTTCTTTTGACAATGGAAGCATCCAAAACCCTGATTGTGCATCTAATTTACAGAAATGCTTCGCACCACTTAACTTTGAAGAAATATCTTCCAGGGTAGGTAGCGGGTAGTGTGCTCTTTTTGTGGCTTGATTCAGAGCTCTTGGATCTAGGCAAATTCTTAGAGATCCATTACTTTTCTGGATTACTACCATCTGACTAACCCAATCCGTGGCTCATCAACTGGCTCTATAATACCTATCTCTTGCATTCTCTCTAGCTCAGTTTTTATTTTACTTTCTAGAGAGTATGGAACACGTCTCAAAGGTGATACTACTGGTTTAACATCAGAATTAATTTCAATATTAATTTCTTGTTGTATTAATCCTACTTTACCATCAAATAAGTTTAAATATTTATGTGGTATAATACTACTAACCTGTAAACATCTGGCCAAAGAATCTCATTGACTCTGATAATTAATTCTAATTCCTCAGCTGATTTTAGACCTAAAATGTTGTAACAATCCAAATCAACCACCATAAAGTCAATATTATAACCCTTTCCTTTATACCAACAAGCCAAAGTACATTGTCCAATAATACTCAATTTATCTCCAGTAAACGATGTTATACAAGTCTTAACTGGTCTTAAATTCTTCAATTCCAGATTCATTTGACGGTACTGTTTTACACTTAAGACATTGCACTGCGCTCCAGTGTCCACTTTAATTTCCATGTCCACTCCTTGACACTTCAAGATCGCTGTATACCATCCTGTTCTTCCTTGTCCCAATGCTCCTACAAACCAATCCTCATCTTCTACTCCATCCTCCAACAAATTGACTTTTTTAGCATTTGAAAAACATACAGATGCAAAATGGTTAATTTTTCCAACATTTTTTGCAGTTTTTACCATAAGCTGGACATTTTCCATATTCATGTTTGTACCCACAGAATTTGCACTCTGTTTCTTTTTTGTTTAACTTTTTCTCCACTTTCTCTTTCTTGACTAAATCAATATTAATTTCTTCCATACTTCCTTTGTTTTCTTTTTTGATATTTTCAACTTGCTTCATTACTGATATCTGTGTTTTGCAAAATTCTAACACCTCTTCACCTGTCTTTTTTCTCAATAAAGCTTGTTGTAAACCTCCATCTCTCAGACCACAAATAAAAACATCTTTAACTAGACTGTCAGTTAAATTTCCAAAATCACATTTCTTTGATAAATTCTTGAGCACTGTCATATATTGCTCGCAGGCTTCCTCACTTTGTTGTTTTCGTGTTAGGAATAAATATCTTTGATAGGTTATGTTTACCTTTGGCTGAAAATGTGCATCAACTCTTGTCACTAACCCGGAAAGTTTTTCATTTTCCACCTTTGGCAACGACCGTACTACTTCCCTTAACGTTTCCCCTCCATGGAACATCAAAATTGAAACTTTTCTTTTTTCTGATGCTTCCTCATAATAGGCATCAATGTAACTGGTTACACTGTCTCTAAACCTTTTCCAATTTTCAGCCATGTCGCCTCCATTCTCTAACCTCTCCACTCCAGCATGCAGCCCCGCCATTATGCAAATTTCCAAATCCAATCAATCCGTCTTTCAAATTTCTCAATTAATTTTCCGCTGTCACCATGTTGTATGTTGAAACCATCAGTTGAAACAGGTTATTTAAAAAACATTCATTTGCAAAATATACGTAGTTTAGTTAAATCACTGTTTTATTGTAACTCAGAATCACACCTTTTTTACACATAACCATAGAGTAAACATAAACTTTAGTCCACAGATAACCAAAACATTCTTATAAACTAGGTTACAAAATAACCATGGACTAACTTTACAGTTAGTTTTAGAGATAGATCAAAAACAAAAAACATAACAAAATTTCGTAAGAAAAAATAACTTGAGACGAACAATTTGGCATCAGAGTCGATGCCTTATCTCGAAGTAAATTTGAATACAAATGAAGAAAAAAAAGACGGTATTTGACTTATTACAGGATATGACAGCTCCTACGACAATTTTATTATATTCATGTAAAGGAATTACGTAGAGAAATGAAGAGTTTCCCAAATAGCGTAAAATCATACCACCATAATGTAACCATGTTTTCCATAAATTGTGTTGTAATGGCCATTCGTTGTCGCCAAAAGTGAAGTACTCGTAGATAAAAATAACAGTTTTTTTGTGAGATATTATTTTTGGATTCAAAGTTTCATATGTGACAACATAGATAGCTAATATTTAAATCTCCCAATCTTCGGAACGCCCCGTCTCAAATTTTCATGTTCGTGGATATTATACTTATAAAAAACCAGCTACAGTCGCACTTAGGTAGGAGCCTTTTGCCTTCTTAAAAGACTTTTTTTTAAAAAAGTGGAATATGGGGGAGACCTTTGCCCAGTCAGATCGACGAATGGTAATTTTTAGATGAAAAAAACACAATGTAAGAATTTTCATAATTGTACGGAAATCGAACCCTTGATACGCAGTGCAACAGTCGATAGCTTAATTGGGCATTGCATCAACCTTATTGTAAGAGTAACTTATTCAATACACCTAAAAAAAATATCCAATATCAATCATAAACGACACAAAGAAAAGCGAACAACACTGAGGTTTTAATAAACTCAATACATTCATCAATGAGCTAAATTGAGCAAAAAAAAAATTACTGATATTTTTCTGAGCACAGAGCAACAATTACTGTAATCAGAGCAGTGCAACGCTGCTTCAATAAACGATAGTTACACTAATGCCATTTTCAATTGAATTCAAGGCTAGCATTTTGTATTACAGAATGGATTGTAATTATTTATGTGGTATACATTGGGTTAGTCTAAACAGGACACCGTGGCTCTAGAACACAAAGAGTAACTGAGCGAACAAGATGAATTTTATTTATTATAGGGAAGGGAATAAATGAATATCGTTTCTCCCTTTATAGGTAAGTTATAGTTTGAAACGCGCGTATATACAGAGTTTTTAATTCGGCGAAACGTGCGATAGTAATCGATAACAATTTTTCCCCGACAACATAGTAGGTGCTATACGCTGTTGTTTTTATGGATTTAAAGATGTTGTTGAACTGTGACCTAGATTTAGTGATTTCTTTATTAAATTCTAGGTTGACCATAATTTCTAACAATCAGCACTTTTTCTTTAAAAATGTTTACATATTTGCAAAACCAGTTTAGACCGTAATACTTGTCCATCCATATCAGCAATTCAAAATTGAATTACAAATCACCCTGTATAAGTGTCTAACAGTTTTTAAATTTTACTAGAGTAACTCAATTTTTAATTTAACATTTTTGTCTGTCAAAGATCATTTATCAACGCACATTAAACCACTGAACGGATCGAGCTAATATGGTGACGTAGGCCGTCCGCTAAGAAAGGATTTTGATCAATCTTCCCCCAACTAAAATAGGGGATGAAAGTTTGTATGTTTGTCAATTTGATAAAATTACATGTTAAGTTCCCCTCACCCGCAACGTTCTCAGTAGCTGCAGTTAGCTCAGTTTCGGACGTCCGATAAAACTGTGTGCACTTGGTGGTCGTTGCTGGGCAAACGCAATACAGATGATGAGATTATAGACGATACACGCCGGGCGGAATTTGACGTTACGTCCGCACCAATAGTGTCTCGTCGATTTTATACTATTATCAAAACGTTTACATAGTTTTCATTAAAAAAATATCCAAATAACGAAGATTAATTTACGTATTAATACTGAGATTTTCTGAACAAAGTAGCTAAAGTTGGATAATACATTATATCAATAAAAGAGAAATGAAGAGTTTCCCAAAAGCGTAAAATCATACCACCATGTAAGTTTTCCATAAATTGCTGTTTAATGGTTTCGTTGTCGACAAAAGTGCAAGTACTCGTAGATAAGAAATAATTTTGTTTTTTTTGTGAGATATTATTTTGGGAAACAGTTTCATACTAACACCATAGATAGCTAATATTTAAATCTCCCAATCTTCGGAACACTGAAATTTTTCATTTTATATTATATTATACTCTACAGACTTATACCTTTTGCCTTCTTAAAAGCTATAAAAAACAATATTTTTCCGTCTAGATCGACGAATGTAATTTTTAATAACAATGTAAGAATTTCATAATACAGAAACCAGGAAAATGCTCCAATGCTATTACCACTTTTGAACAGCATCTAATTAAAAAACCATCCTTCACTTATTCATACAAAAAAAAATCCAATATCAATCACACACTGAGACATGTTCATATCTCAACCTACATTACAGACACCGAGCAACAAAAAAAAAAGAAACAGAATTTTTCCACAGTTTAACAAACTCGGATCACAGTGCAACGCTCTTCAAAACGTCAGTTACTGTGCCATTTTCAATACAGTACCGTACATTTGAGTACGAATGTGTAATTATTTAGCATCCTGCATTATAACGGGTAACGGTGGACCATTGTACTTGATGGACAAATGATTACGAATTTTTCTCGTCTCTTTCGCACTGGTTTTTTGTCCACACAAAAGAGTTGGCGCAACGTGCGTGCGATAAATGTTTCCGAGAATTAGGATGCGATACGCTGGTTATGGATTTGTGTTGTTGAACTGTGACCTTTATGATTCTTTGGAATTAGGTTGTAATTTATGGCTTTTAATTATACATTTTGCAAAAACTCTGATCATCAACTAAAACTGTCCATCCATAGCCAATTCTAAAATATGTTTTTCACATCTCTCTAACAGCCATTATTTTACTAGGTATCTAATTAAATTTCATGTTTTGTTCAGGTCAAAGATCATTTTATAAGATTTTTACCCACAAATAAAACTTTTTTGTCGTCATCAGACAGTGAACAATTCAATAATACAAAAATGTTCCTTCTCAGTTATTTTGTAAAGAGACAATGATTGTTCTATGATCAATTCATTCAAATACAAATATGATTACATGGAAAAAAAATTTAGAAAAATGTTTTAAAGGTTCCACCACTGGAACATCCATAAATGCGCTTTTTTTAAAGTATTATTTTAATTTCTCGCATTTTTTTGCTGTTACTTACGTAAAAACTATCGGAACAATCTCACTTCCTTGTACGAAAAAAATAAGACATAACCGACCCCCCCCCCCATAAATTGTCGTAAATCGTTTAAGTAATAACTTAATGGCCCCTGTATGGAAGCAACTTCACAGCTTTAATTTAAATTGTATACCGTTAATTGTAGCTGGTTATATATAACGAAGAATACACATAATTATGTGTATTCTTACACATAAATTATGTTTATTCTTACACATAATCTTCCTTCAGTCTCAAGAAATCCGCCAGTCGCCCTCTAGCCGAGAAATTTTCGTTGTCCCACAAACAGTGTAACTATAGTGGAGCCAATTCAATGAGAATAACTTAACCTAATGTGGTCTGTATTGTCTGCCAAATTGATACCTAAACAAATAGGGAACTTATTTGGTAAATATTAAACAACAGCTGTAATTATTGCGTATTTGCATAGTTATAATTTTGGAGTATGATGACAAAGATAGACAACTATCAGGGCTCATGTACATGATGCCACTGCCGTGCCGCCACCGTGCTGCAACGCTGGGTATACAATCGCAACTGCGCCGCCGCCGCACAGTGGTCTTACACATAATCTTCCTTCAGTCTAAGCAAATCCGCGTCGCCGAAAGCCGAGAATTAATTTTCGTTGTGCAAACAGGGAACTATAAGGAGCCAATACTATTAGTAATGTGCTCTGTAATTGTCTGCCAAATATAATGCAAATAGGGAAGTTCTTTGGTAAATATTAAACAACACTAGTGTTGCGTGGCTTTGCATAAGGAGTATGATGACAAGATAGACAACCATTAAGAAATGTGACCAAATACACTAGGTAAACCACTTATTTTAACGTTGGCGCTAGACGACTTGTAAAGTAGCAAGACTAACACCGTGGAAGAAAAGGCTTTGATTGAGGCTGAGATTGAAGCACTCTGCAGTGCTTCAATCTCAGCCTCAATCAATCAGCCTTCTATTGGATTATTATGGGAAGTCATGTTGCAATGTTAAGCAGACACAAATCTTTATTCTTGGCTACAGAGAAATACCTGATAGAATTTTTTAACAGAACTTACAAAAAAAAAAATATTACACCATGTTTTCACACAGACAATGTAAAAATGTAGTGTAAAATGGTAATATCGAGTTTTGATAAATCAGGCCAAAACAGTCAAATTAAAAAGATTTCAATTTATTTAAATTTTAATAATCCCGTCACCTCATATCATTCCTTCATTTTATATTAGCTGAAAAAAAACATAAATTTTATGACAGAAACAAAATACTACAATTTAATTATTGAAATGGTCGCTTGACCTCAGTTCCCTCGTTTCGCTATGATTCATTTTCCACTGAATTCCGCTTATCATCGCAATGTTTTATTATTTCGAAGAACCGCCATCGAGGTAATATGATAATTTTGTAGTAAACACTGTTTGTGGCTTTTCTAATAAGCTTTGTTTTTATGCCACATTACTGGAACAAATTGGCTGATGAACCTACCTTTAAGTAGCATTAGTTTTCGTTTCATGAAGACATAATAATGAGGCTGTTTTTATCATAATAATATTATGTAAACATTTTTGTTTAGGATCCTGATTACAGGACAATAACCATTTAAGACTTGAACCAAGCAGCATAGATGTCAACGCTGAAACATATCGACCACCGCATATTGTGCGTCTAAATTTTTACCGTGTAAATACAGAGAAAACGAATTTTCCCAGACATAGGAGATAGTTAGTACCATTTTTCGCATCTGTCACTAACCGAATTCCAAATTCTTCAACAACCCCCCTATTAATGAACGTGGACTAAAGTTACGCCAAGGTCCTTGAAAATGTATGGTTAATCCAAGGATTATCCTGGTTGGAACTTTAGTCAACGTTTATTAATATGGGGGTATTATAAGTTTTATTAAATATTCATAAATCAATAAATTATAATCATCACACAGTGGGTATATTCATTCAAGTTCGGCTTAGTTAAAACATAAATTTATTTTTTCTAAATTGTTTAGTTTTAAGTTCTTTTTCTTTGTTTCTTGATTACTGTGTGCACTTGTGGCGTGTGCCAATAAATGTTTTTCTTTCTTTTCTTTCTTTCTTTATAATTCTGACAAAAAGGGTATCATATTGCCTAGTTACTGGGTTGTGGAGGTCCGACAGGTAGTCGCTCTGTCTCTCATCTGGTTTGACTGAAAGTCGGCACCAAAAAAGTTTTTTTTTTTTTTTTAAATTAAATAAAGTTGGGAAAATGATAGGCAGATGATTATGAATTAAACGTATAAATATTATTAAGTTTTCAGCAAATAAATACCTATAGTGATACATTTTATTATTTAAAACTAAAAACAAAAACTTGTGCCGCAAAATGAAGATTAAAAAAAACAAAACAGGGTCTCCCTAAGGAAACAGATTAGAAGTCGGTGTGCGTGTGCAATAGAAAACTATTGGGCACGCTAGGCTGTCACTCACTTCAAGGTGGAGCCCATGGTTTGTGGCTTTACCGACTTCCAAGCTTTGGATGTGGGTAGGAACCGGAATTGGAAACGAAAGGTCGGAACAATTGCGGTCAGAAAAAATGGGCTTTAATTTTGGGATGTAAAAATAATTATGGCAATTTTCAGTTTTTCTCGGCTTCGTTTGATTTTGCATTTGATTAGATTTTCTGTCATTTTTTTGTAGCGTCTTCAGGAAAAATTAGGGGAAAGGTGTAAGGCGGGGACCTGAGGTATAATTTATCTTTGACATCCTGCCTTTATTATATATTTTGTTTGTCTCCATTTGGTTTTGTACGCCATTTCTTGGCAAAACATAGTGCACATACCTTTGACATTTAGTAACTGTAATCTACCTATGTTTTACAAAATAAATATTTGATTTGATTTTTTAATTATTTTTAAATATAATTATAATTATGCAACTTTTGCATGCATTCTTCAGAGTTAGATAAGTAACTTCTACAGTAATTTATAGATTTGAACTTTTAAATTTTACACCAAATTTACACACAGCTACATAAGACTCGACTCTTTTAACGAATACAATCATATTCTGTGTCGCTGAAAAAAATATTAACACGCATTTGCTAAATATTGGTATTCCGCCACATAATTATATAAAATAATTCATCATATTGATTAAAAAGCTTGCGATTCCCCGGTAAATTACCCGAATAATTCATCATAAACGGAGACTTGTAAAACGACTGCAGTAATCCAAAATCTGGGCGTATGAGGTATTAATTAAAACAGAACTATTCCATCTATTAGCTGCTACGTTTGGCAATATCCCGGAGTCTAGCGCGGAAATGTGAAAGAGATTAATATGACCCTCGCTGAATAGGAATTCCTTTGCAACGCGTCTTAGGGTGGTATTGTAATGTGAGCTATAAAGTGGTTGATGATGTCCAGCTATAGCTGGACACTGCAGCATAGACACTGATGAAATGTTGGATGAAATGTTGGATGGATTTAAAGACACAGTGAGCTTAGAGTTGATAGGTACTTTTTATTAAAAATGACTCTATAGCCAGGGGAAGAACTTAGTGTTCTTCCCCTAGTGTTCTTAAGAAAAATAACTGACGCGAAAATGTTGTTTTTTTGTTTTTGTAAACATCAATTGCTAAAAAGACATAATTACCTGTACCTTCAGAAATTATACTATTTACCTGTAAATTTTAAAACAGAGTACCTAAATCAAAAAATACCCTTCTGTAAGGCCTGGGCTTTAAAACCACTCAAATACGACCTCAGTAGAACATAAGATCATTAAGAAAAATACAACTATACCGTAATCGCACTTCTGCGTCCACACAAAACACTGTAGCGACCTGAGGCCTTACCATAAGCTCTTAACGTGATCCAGTTTAGGCTGTGGGAAAGAGACAGAGCTATACATGTCGTCTAGCGCCATCTCTTTTCCACAGTCTAAACTGGAGCGCGCGTTAAGAGCTCGTGGTAAGGCCTCTGAGATCAAGGATCTCCTAATACAAAAATTAAAAGCTGATTGAGAAGAAAACAGTCGAGATCTTTCCTTCAGTAATCTCATCTCTTTTACTACAGCACGGCTTTACCCCGGAGTCGGTATGTACGATGCGTGTGACAGTTGAGAGTCTGCCAAAATCGTCGCGTGAACAACTCGCCGTCGCATTAGCCGGTGCCGGATTCCAGCGTCCGTGTCCGACCCGGACCCTTTACTTTAACACGGGATTCATTTTGTGCATTTACACGTTGTACATTGTTAACCGTCTCGGGGCCTGAATTGACTCTTTAAAACTATGTGCGGTGATTAGATAGTTTAAGTTCAAAATTGCAGCGAATTTCCCAGACGTGTTTGAGATATTTGGATTGATTTTTTTGATTAGCATATTGTCTCAGTAGTCAGTCGCAGTCAGTCTAAAGGGGAGGCCTTTGGGCAGTGGAGCTATCTAAACAGGTCAAAATGACCCTAGAACATAACAAATCTACAACATTACGAATCTAACAGTCCCTCCCACTCTGCTCTAGGTCTACCAGGGCGGGAAGACTTGGACTAGGAATTTGATGATTATAAAACACTCAAAATCAAAAATCAAATCAAAATCAAAGCATTTATTTCAAGTAGGCCAGTTACAGGTACTTTTGAATTGTCAGAGACAATTAAAGGAATAATTATTATAAAACAGTAAAAAGTTACGGTGTTACAGTCCCAGTCACAAGACATGAAAACTGTAAAAGTACCGTAGAAGCCCGTTCCAAGAAGTAGATCTCTATGGAGAAGAAGGTGCAAGAAACTCCATGGATACTCTCTTTAGATCGCCAGAATTATTACAGAACCTTTGTTACATAAAAAAAAAGTTGGCCTCTGTTCAGAAGTGGACGTCTTCCGGCTGATGATGATGATAATGTTAAAAGCATAACGCGTGGAGTCTTTTTTCACTTTTATTTGGAACCGTTCTTGTGGTAAGATGAATATTAGCGAATCTAAGGGTGCGTCCACATCTGGCGAATGCGCCGCAAATGCGCAGCTCGCGCGCCGTTTGCAAGCTGCACGCGTGCAGATCGCGTGCCGCGCGCGCGCTTCTCGCCCGCCTTTTGGCATACTAAATTCTCATTCTCATTGCCGAGAATGCTCGCGCGCGGCTCGCGCGCAGCTCGGAAACGGCGTGCGAGCTGCACATTTGCGGCGCATTCGCCAGATGTGGACGCACCCTTAGAGGCATGTTTGAAACAGCCAGAGAAAAGAGGCCATGGAATTGGGGAGTTTTTTGCCCAGCAGTGGGATAGTACTAGCTTTTTTTTAGCGTGGTAAAACCATCAAATCAGTCCTCTCACCCCGGGCAGGGCGGGAGGGACTGTCAGACGAATTTGTTAGTCACCGTTTCAGGTGTAAAAAGGGCATTTGGGTTTCCAAATACTTTTTTACATCTAAAACCATTTCGGTGTTACGATATTGCTTATTGCATTCATTTGCACTACAGAGCCTTATTTCTTATTTCCATACAGTAACATTGCTAAATTAACTTTAAACTTGTAAATATTTGACAACAAATTGCGACGTTGCCAACTTTCAGAATACGCGCTCTTAACACCAAGTTTCTCTTAGCACCCACAACGACCACCTAAACGAACAGACAGACAGGCAAATTGACGGATAGCTCGCACAGGATACAAGGCAGACGAAACAAAAAAAACTTTAGCTTATTAACGTTTACAACGTAAATGATCGCAAGTGAAACGACCTCGGTGGGATTATTATTGGATAAGGGTGAGTGACCCCTCAGGGTTGCGGAGTGGAGGTGAAGGATTAAGATTAGACCAGAGACAGTAGATCCTGTTTTTACAGCGTACAGTAACAGGGACTTTGACGTAACACGCGCTATTTCATTTTCATTACGATAAACGCACATGAAATCATTACAACATTTTTGGTAATCACAAGCGTAAGCTGTTATTTTTACATTTTATGGAATAAAAATTTTACTTTTTCTTTTCCTGGAATGACTCTCATTTTAAGTTATGGTAGGCCACCTGTTACTAAGAGAATGGACATCAACATGTGTTGATACACGCACAGAAATGTATACGAGAACTTCTAAGTAGTAGAGATTATGGGGTGCTATGACAGGAAACCTCCACGTGCGCCCGTGGACTGGAGTTCCCTCTCGGATACGTCCAGGGGGAAGACCAGTTTTTCGGGCCGGTGCACCCTGGGATGCGGGCAAAAGCTCTTCCTTGGGCACTGTGTGCCCAAGTGGTCTCTTTACCCGTATGCAAATAGCCTGTCGTGTGGATGCTCCAACGCGTGTCCCTCTGATCAGCAGAGGGCACAGCGGCGGAGCGGGCTTGCGGACGGTGAGTGATGGGTGGCTCGCCGTCCGACCAAGGACCGAGCCCGGGTCGGTGGCGCGTCGTGTTTCGCGCCAAGTGCCTGCTGGGGTCGCGGGTTTTTTCTTAACCCAGGATACCGTGGCCCCGGAACATAAAGGGCATAGGAAGGAACACGGGTGGATTTTGGTCAGTAAGAGTCTGACAGTCCCTTCCGCCCCACCCAGGGCGGGAGGACTCATTTGATGATTTTACCACCTAAAAAAAAAAAAAAAAAAAAAAAAAAAAAAGTAGTAGAGATTATAAGGACTTGGTATTTATTACTAGAAATGTTGTAAAGTCAACTAGTGAGTCATGCTGTCACGGTTGCAACCAGAAGTTCTCGTATAGGTAGCCAGAAATTTCTCTGCGTGTAACCTTTTTTTTAATTTCTAAAATCATCAAATGAGTCTTCCTTTACTGTGTGGAGCGGAAGGGACCACAGTGTTAAGATTCTCCGCCGATTACCCTATAAGGACCCATGGAATAGTTCTCTTTCTGCCAAATAAATCCGTTGGAAGTTGGAACAGGGTTACTCTCGTTTAACTCAAAGGGGTTCCTGGTTCCGTACGAACCCATGTGCAGATCCTGGCTGAACATCAGAGGGTGACCGGCTAAGCGATGGCTAATATGAAGGTGGAAGAGCTCACCAGGGCCGTCTGGCTTTCGACCTCCATTCTGTTGGAGTCCGGTGTTCCAACAGTTTTAATTCTGGGTGAGTTTGCTCCATTTTAGATTTCATTTTTGCTTCTGAGCTAAATTGAGGCCAAAAAATGGGCAAACCTATACTGCCAAGGTCGCAGAAAAGTCACATCTGGTAACCGTGACCTTGCAACGTAAACGGCTATTGTAGGATCACCGTGAATTTTCGTCAGCACGAGTCTGAAAAAAATAAAGGGAATCGTCTGTCCTGGTATGGACATTTGTGATGAGGAGGGATGACACTCATGTGGCTAAGAGAATGATGAGTATGAATGTTGATGGATGGGGAAGAAAAAGAAGGCCAAAGAAGAAGATGGATGGATTTTATACGAAATGATATGAATGAAAAAGGAGTAGATGATACTATGACGTCATAGAATAGAAGAATAAAACGTGTTGCGGAGACCACAAGTAAAAAGGGATTTAGGGCAGGAAGATGATGAGTCTGACAGACCTCATTTGATGATATAAAAAAAAGCAGACTTATTTTTAAATAAAAATATAAGGCCAGGTGTTAGAACAGCTAGAAACAGAACTCACAATGTCCAACCAATCCCTTTCTATGCTACTATTGCCGCTTTGAGTCGAAAGATTTATGCGTTCGAAAGTAATGTCGTTAATGGCTGTACACTAATAGCGCACACACAATTAACTCCGCTAAACTGTATGATAATGTCACTGACACAATCTTATGTTGACTCATGGTGACTATGAAATTCTGTGGCAGATTACTATTTCAAACTAATATTATAGACGAGGAAATCGGAAGAATAGTTGCTTTTCATTTTTTTTAAACAGAAATGCTAGATCATAAACGGGGTACCTACGTGCGTGCGAAAGTTGTTGTTCGATTTCTATTATATCGAACTCGTCATGTCGAATATACAGTTGTCCGATGTTTTATTATTTCGATTCTTTATTGGTGCGATGTAACTTTTGTGCGAAAATCTCTACAGCGATTGCTCATTAATGTTCGATAATATAAGTCGATGGTGTGTATGCACGTAGGTATCCCTCATAAACTATTACTTTTGTTTTATTTTCATTTGGCGATTCGGTTTTATGCAAAGACGCTTTAGTTCAACAGATAATCAATTTTAGTCAAAATTTTCTATGGAAAGAAAAATTCGAACCGCAATCATATTTGAGCCTGCAATCTCCGAATTAAGTACATACAACGGTCTTACGGAACATTCGAGCCTCCGAGGTCTCACCTACAGGCTACTAATTCTGCAATCCGTTTCTAAATCAGAAAATGGAATATTCAGTTGTGTTTATATCCACCAAAATATAGTGAGATTCTGAGTGATATATTTCATCGAGTATCGCCGCTGTTTTGATAGCGCTACTCCTCTCATTTCCAGGAACTAGGCACAGTATTTCGTGTGCAATATCGGCCATAATTTCGAGAGCACTAAAACGTCAGTGTAAAGCTACGGACACATATATTGAGTGCAGCATGTCTCACCGAGATCAAAAGGAAGTGAGCGCGTTATTTCTGGATCATAATGTAAACTGCGCTCTCCAAGGTTGTGTGCACTCCTCCTTTTTGACATTTGTCAAATTAGCGATCGTTATTTTGCTGGCTACGGCCGGAGATGAATTTGTGTTATTTATATGTTTGACTTGATATTTTCATGAGAGTGATTGACCGAATGACGAATATTATTACAGTGCTCTGCGAGCTGCGGTATCACGGTGATTATTTTTGTTAATTTGTATTTTTGTATGATACAGTTTGCTTTAGATGGTCCAACTTCAATCTTTGGTGCTATTAAGGACGCTCCCTCACCGCGAGCATTCACCTGTAATGTAACGTTACAGATTCGAGCATTCAAAGACAATAGAGAATCAAATTGCGCACTTTTATGTTACATTACAGGTGAATGCTCGCGGTTAGGAAGCGCCTTATGAAGTAGTGAGTTAATGGTGATAAAATATAGCCTGTTACGTCAAGAGTATTTTTAAGACAGTAGTAGACTTTCAACAGGTTTTTTGTTAGCATAAATTATAAGACCAGTACCCTTAGCACGAATTTTCACTCTTTTACTTAACAGTATTTACAGCGTTTCTTGTATGAAAAAATGGAACAGCGCCTCTGGTGTGCGAAGAAGGAACTATTTTTTTCCTTGAAAATTGTCAATTTGAAATTGTCAAAGCTCCAGTTTACTTTACGTCTCAAATACTGAAAACTCGTGCCAAGGGTACTGGAAACAGGCGAATTGACAACTTCCCTAAGATTTTCCATATATAGTATATTTCTGCCCTGTCATCACCTTCTCCATCATCTTTTTACTGGCAGTCTATCTCCTCTTTTCAGACATGCACAACCATGTGCATGTCGTATGTTAACCTTATAGAGCCTACGTTGGTACCAAAACATAATTATGTCTACAATAACTGCAATGAAATTCTCTTAAGGAAGCAGCTGATGCAGTGGTGAAACTGCAGCTGAACGTTTACGAAAATTGCAGAAATGCCCGGCGTTTTTGGTGTGTAGGGTTTGTCTTATTCATAATCAAAGATATTATTAGAAACTAACTTTCAAAATCGTCTCTAAAGTATTTTTCAAAGCTCAATGATTTAGATGAATAAAACTCAAACAAACGCTGGATTAATAAAAGTAATACACTTCCAATATACTCTTTTCTTTTTATTTTCTTCTCAATTTTATTTTAATTTTCTTACAACAACAATACAATCATTTAAATCTTTAAAAGCAAGCCGGAACGCGGCAACCTGCCAGCGTCACAAGGATGTTACATAGAAATGCTTTCTGTCATAGTTATGTGTTGATTAGCATAAAACATGCTCCTGCGCAGTCAGGCCGAGCTCTTCCGGATTTTTTCAACGTTACACCACAAACGGAATTCCAGCCCGCATGACATTGAACGTTCATTGCCAATGTTTTGTATCTACTAATAAAAAAAATGTTAGTTCTTATAGACTCTAGTGGAATTACTCGTATTTTACAACGTGAAAATCTGGGAAATATTTCAATGGAAGGGGTATAAAGTTAACGAATAACCCCACAAACTTAACTTAATAATAATATTAACTCTGCATAGAATATCAAGAAAAACCCTCTTCGTCTAAGGAACCCTCTTCTGCCTAGACCCGTGTCAAAATAGACGTCCTGGATACTATCAAAGTGCTACACAATACAAAGTTTATCAATAACCGCTAGCATCTGAATAACAGAAAAAGTCTAAACTAATTTCTGACATAAAACTTTTAATCCAACATCGTTCTCCTGGCCTTATTTTCGGGTGGTAAATTGATCAAGAGTCCTCCCCCCGCCCCTGGTGGAGTGAGAAATAGGCTGTCAGACTCTTTAACTAAAAACCGTAAATTGCTCTTTGAGTACCGGGGTCACGGTTACCTTCAGATGGTTCCGCGACTGTTGACTTTAACTCATTTGGTATGAGTTCAGCATAATTATATTTTTCTTGTTATCAGCGTTTTACAAGACAGTCCCCTCTCTATATGTGAAACAATTGTTTTTAAACTTCTGTAATAGTTACTACCTGTCTACATTTCTTTTTTTTTCATTCTTCCTGTCCAAGTTCTGTTGGTAGAAATTCCTTATGAAATAAGTAGTGCCTTTGTACTAATAAGTTTAAGTATGTCCTTGTATTTTATATTGTGTGTACTTATATGATTAAATAAATAAATAAATACTTAGTTATCTCACAGCTTACCCTTTTTTTTTTGAACTTGGCAAAATCATCAAATGAGTCCTCCCACCCCGGGCAGGGCGGGAGGGAATGGGTCACGGTGATGGAATAGAAATAACTTAGTAAGTAATAAATATATTTCTAAAACAAAAAGTAGAATTCTAAATACATACTATAATCCATCAACGCAAACAAAGCTCAGACAAAACCGCCGCACGCACTAGTATGCAAAACAACGAACAATGTGACTATTTGTCACGCCACTGACTTACTATGTGCATAATTATGTCCCTGTGAGGGTATGTACTACCAGACACGGCACCTGTCCTATACCTCAGGTGGCCTGATGATCTTCAAGTAGAAATGGCGTATAGATCAAATCATGACCAGTATATAATTTTGGATAACAGGTAAGATAACTTGGAGTAGAAGCAGTGGCGGAACAGTGGTATCGGTCCCGATTTAAGAGTTGTAGGTCGTGGGTTCGAACCCCGCCAGGTTCTAGTTTGTGTAATTTAATTCATCACCACTGCTCTCAAAACGGTGAAGGAAAACATCGCGAGGAAACCGGCATGTCCTAGAACCAAAATTTGAAGACATCTGACATCCCATTCTCTCTCACAAGAGGCCTGTGTCCCAGCAGTGGGACCATTTATAGATTGATGATGTTGGTTGCAGAAAAACATGATGAAATTTACACAAAGTAATGCCCTGTCTGGATTCGAACCCACGACCGTATACAATTCGTATGTCGGGGCCGATAACTCTGGGCCACCACTGCTCTGTCTGTTTTCTGCAACGAACGGGATAAATATTTGTTGTAGGTCACCAACTAGTTGTTCCGAATCTGGGTATTAGGTTGTTCAATATTTTTACGATTTAGGCCCCTCACCCAGGGGCGACTTTTTGTAGCGATGCAGTCGCGATGCTGTCGCGCGTAGCATCGATACAGACGCGATGCTGTCGCTAGCTGTGTGCCCTCGCCCACGGGACCAGATTCAGTCGCGATACAAACGCCCCACTCTAATTGCGACACTCCCTCCCCCCTCCGACCTCCCTACCGATGTCGTCCCACGCGGTCGCGCGTTTGTATCGATACAATCGCGATGCAGTAGCGCGTTGCAAATGCGACTAACTCGCGTTAGAAGCGATGCTGTAGCGCGTTTGCTAAACGCGCTACAGCATCGCTGCAAAAAGTCGCCGTGGGCGAGGGCCCTTAGTAGATTTTTTTCCAAACTAAAATTTTATCATAATTTCACCGCCAATGCATTAAATACTTTTTTCTTGTTCCTTTAAAGGCACTTCCCATAAAAGGCTTACAATGAGCTACTGGCAAACAAATCAACATTAAAAGGAAAGCAAATTAGAATGAAACAGATAATACTATCAATTGCTACCATAAACTTGCTGACCGATACCGCGATAACACCATTTTATTGGGCCATTGTTCTTCAAAAGGATTCTCTGTTTTAGTGGTAAATAAATTATCGCCTGTGCATTGAACTCCTGACCTGAAATCATTTAAGGAATGATTCTGATAGGGCGACGTTTATGGCAAGTAGTATCTACCCAAGAATTTGCAAATGAAATTAAGGGCGCATAACCAGAAAGTTGACGACGTCGCTAATAGCTGTCAAACATTAACAAGTTTTATTTCATTTGGCAATGTTACTGTATGGAAATAAGAAATATGGCTCTGTAGTGCACCAGAAAATTGTTATAGGCATGCAATTAAGACACTGAATTTGATATTGTAACCGTTTCAGGTGTATACAAGGCATTTGGAAAGTTTTCAAATGCTTTTTTTGCGTCTAAAACTATGTATTCGGTGTTACGATATTAATTTTTGCATTCCATAATCTATTTTTAGTGCACTATAGAGCCATATATTTCTTATTTTTATTCAGTAAATTTGTTAAAGGAGATGGCTAAATGACTGCCCCAGTCGCCTATAAGAATTTCATTTTAACTCGTAGTATTTGAAAATTCATTAATGAATTGTTTAATGTTTAATAATTTCCTAAGACTTATATAAAATGTTAAACATAAAAAAGTATCTGAATTGCTTTTCGCTCATTTTTTATTGACATGACTTGGTCACGATGAAATAATGAAAACTAGGGAAGGGTAATAACGCTTTTCCAGATTGTTAAAATGAAACTGTATTTAATCGATTTTTACTAATGTGATTTAAAACGATTTGTTTGCTGAAATTAAAAATTGGCGTTGAAACAGTATTTGGTGGGAATCGATAGATTCAGAGTCGTTTCGTTGCTTTTTATTGTGTTTTCATGCGTTTTGATTCGGAAAATCGGATTGTTTTAAAGTGATTCGTCCACTAAACTCAACTTCATTATTTTCGTTAAAAGCTTCGGAATGAACTTCTTAGTTTAATCTTAGTTCATATTTTGTGCATAATAATAATTAACTGGACAGGTTCCGTCCGAACCGGAAGGAAGACGCCCAACATCGTGAAAGGTAGGAGTGGAAAGAGAATATTGCCCAGCACGCGTAGCATGGCGATTCTACCAAGAAAAGACAAGGTTATTTCATCGTTATTTCTACACAAATTGACTGTTTTTTTTACACAAATATGACACCATTCGTACACTATTGAAGAAAAGAACGTTTATTTTCCATATTTATTACATTACCATGCTTAAAACGCTAAAAATATTTCTACTTTCTGTCATTTGTCTATTCTTGCGTCGAGAAAACTTCTTTCTACGGCGCCATGCTACACCTGCTGGAGTGGGAGAGAAAAAAAAAACTGAAGTATGATCGATTCTACTTTCTAACGATTTCAATCGATTCATTTATCGCTTCTGTGACTATTTGAGTCCAATCCCATCTTTAAGAATAAAACAAACGTCAGATGTCATTTGAACGCTCTGCGCTCTGCTTATTAATATTGTTCGTTGTGATTCTTCCTTTTGCTTTTCCTTGGTCCGCTTGTTTATTGGACTTCCTGCTTGCAAACCTACCGACCTCTCGCTTCTCGACCCGGACTTGACTTGTATACAGTGAATCATGCAATGCATAAACTGTGGTATATCCACGCGAAGACTGCGGCGTCATATACACTCGAGAGGAGCTCGTGGCTAAATAATTATAACCGCACAGGCCGATCTTTCAGCCAACATTGTCATCCTTGTTTTAAACTGCTGCATTCAGGAGCAACTGGTGAAATTCGTTTGGCTATTCAACGGAGTGCTTAGCTTGTGGTCGTTCTGTGAGAATATTGCATAGCCATCGCCATGTAGTGGAAAGAAACAGTTCAAAGTTGCAGAAATTAACAACATCACATCCAGATTTCCATCACCACGTAATAAAATGACATTTAAACACAGTCCGTCGCTTCGTATTCTTTCAGACTTTATTTATAAGAATCACAGATTATGGAATAAATATACTATTTCCTATTTTTCTTGTTTTATTTCGAAATTGTTAAATGTATCCTTAGCTAATGAAAGGATTTATCAAGATATCGTTTGTTTATCATTACAACTACTTACCTACTATCGTCTGTGAAAACTGTCTTTATTTTAAGTTTAAGCACGTACCACATTATTTGGTAAGTAGTTTGAAGATATTTAATTAATCTGAGTGGGTCACAAATGTGGTCATCAATAAATAAATACAATCGTAGATACATAAAACTAAACGCCTACGTAAAAGTTTATAGCAATATCAATATTTGCAATTTTTGTAGTACTTTTAGTGGTAGGTGTTCACGTTTTTTTTATCATGATTATGAAGATATAACAAGTTTTAGAAACTTTTTTTAAGTGAAATATGAATATTGAGCTATTCAGCGTTATATAGTGCTAGGTCCCATTTCTATACCTGTCTGAATTTTTCCACATACTTGAACTTTCCATCTCCTTTACTAAATCATGTAAATATTTGACAGGTCAAATACCTGTCAAATATTTTGCGACGTTGCCAACTTTCAGAATAAGCGCTCTTAAGGAATTATTTTATTTCCCCGACTGTCGACCAACGTAGGCTGACATCATTTTTAGCAGTAGCGACCACTACACCAACGATGGCACTCATTTGCAGTCTGGACTTAAATTGGTGGCCTATCATGATGTCTAAAAGCAGGAGGTTCTAGTCTGAAAAACGAGGTGGCGCTAGAGGACTTCTATAGCTCTGTCCCTTTTCCACGCTGGATTGACGTCATAGTAACCCTGCTGTTCCCGATTAGTCAGAAAGTCTAACTTCTTCATCACAGGGTCTTAACTAGCGAAAAGTTGGTGTACACATTTTCGTCGCGTCAGCGTTTGAGTCAAAAGCAATTGTTCAGTTTTTAAAGACGAAAAGCTTTTTTTGTTGAAATATTTTATTCTTAAATAGCGATTAAGGGACTATGTTCAGAAGTGTCATCATCATCATATCAGCTATAAGACGTTATGGCTGATAATATGATGATGATGGTAATGATGTTTAAGGGACAAAAACTAATCAAAATATTAATCCTAACCACACTGCAACTATTTCAGTATAAACGAAAACCAAGAAATTATTGATAGCATTTACCTAAAATAGTGGTGGCAACATGCTCCAGAAATATGACTTCCCCAACGTTCAGTAAAACGGACGATGGCAAAGGGCCAAGAATACACTAGGATGAAGATGAAGATATATTATGACATTGTACATTCACGAAGTGAGGAAGGGCTAAACGACCAACTCAGAATTTGCGACACCACTCAAACGTTATAGATATTGAGAAAACGAAATGAAAAACAGCGCTTTCATCCTCTCTCCTATCACCAACTAACTTTGCTGTGCCCCACAGGGTCCATAATTGATTATATGTCTTACATTAACAACTGTTCTATTTAACATTATGGAATGCAATAAAGTATTGAATATTGAAAAAAACAAAATCTTATCCTACTAATATTATAAACGTCAAATTTTGTTGAGAAGGTTGAGTTTGGTGGAGGACTAATGAATGGATGGATGTTTGTTTCTCTTTCGCGCAAAACTACAGAACAGATTTAGATGAAATTACGCGTAGGCACACAGATTGTTAAAACACAGGATAGTTTTTATACCGATTTTATGTTCCTGTGGGATATTTTCGAGTTGTAGCGGGCGAAGTCGCTGGCAACAGCTAGTGGAGAATAATATAGAGAATAACTATCACACTAGAAATAGGGATCAGTTAGTTCAGCCGGGCTTCAGACTCGCCAAAGTGGACTATTCTTTCATGGGGTACTGTTTAAAGTGCTATAATAAAATACCACAAAATGTTCTTGAGTTGAATGAGACTAAATTTAAATCATGTGTTAAACGCACACTATGTAAGCGGGCTTATTATAAACTAGGCGATTATATCGCTGATAATGATGCTTGGCTCCTTGCTGGTCCTGCTCCACCTGACAGTGTAGGATAATATTGATAGCGATTATTTAGTATTCTTGTTGGAGCTGCTGAAGATTGTACAACTGGATTTGCATTGTATAGACTCAATCTTCCTTGTATTATATAGCTTCATAGCCGACATTGTGTGAGTACTATGTACTTCAGAGCTGTCATTCACTGAGTACCTACGTCTCTTATTGACTTGAATGACCCTGGCGGTTGAGAGTATGTCATGCTCACTCAAATGTCTCGCTGATAGTGGCGCGTGTGTCGGATCATTTAGCTCCCTTCAAAATGGTTGAGCTGAATGGTGCTGATATATGTGTCATGTTCGTGAACGGGCGCTGTCAGTTGGGACTGGTCATCTCTTAGCTGCCACGGTCTATTTTAATTATTAATAACTTTATTTTGAATTGTCTTTTTATTTTACTATGGACACTATTATCTTGCCACATCGTTCTCACATAATGTACCACCTGATGATGAATGATGTAACAAAATTTTTGTACTAATTTTGGCGATTGAAAAAGAGTGTCCATGGAGTTTCTTGCTCATTCTTCTCCATAGAGATCTACGCCTTGGAATGAGCACCTACGGTACTTTCACAGTTTTTATGTCTTGTGTCTGGGACCGTAGCACCATAACTACATATTTTATACTTGTTTTATTTTATGTCTTTTGACAATTCATAAGTGCCTGTAATTGGCCTAGTTGAAATAAACGATTTGATTTGATTTGATTTGATAGTGGAAGACATCGCAACTGGGCCAACGAAGTGGACTTGTCGGGACTCTGACCGAAAATATTGGCATTAGCAAAATAATTACATGCCCTCCGTATCAAAAGGGTAATAAAGTAAAATGCCTTTGTGGGATTAAATGACGATGAAGTAAAACCGACCAGTAAATCGTCTAGTATCTTAAATCATCGTACTAGCATCTTTACCCTACCGAGGTAGCAGACAGTATAATCAGTATGATTTTAAGATGAAATAAAGCGTATTCTATAACAAGATTAGTAAAAATATATAATTGGAAAAAAGTTGCATGAATCGGTTACAAGTTACAACAATTAAAATTCCTAGAAGAGAGCAATTAAAATACCATGAGAAACCAAAAAGAATGTCTAATATTTTTGATCAAAATTAGAGTTCATTCAAATAAATATTAGAAGTTATTTGACAAGTAAAGAAAATTTATAATTCCACAAATGACGTACTATACGACTTATATAATTATCAAAAATGTTTTCCCATACACGTCGTTATTAGGGCGAATCGTAGGTAATTGCCCCTCATTTCAATTAATTGGCCTTTGATTTCTCAAGTTAGGTCAACAATCACATATTTCAAATCTCGATTCTCCACGTGCTACAATAAAATGTATTATTTATCTAATGTATAAAACATAATAATCAATTTAATGGGCCAATCAAAGGCCCCTATCAATAAATAAGTTTGAAACTGCAGTGCCAGCCTTTGAAATTACTTAGCATTAATCGCTGCGTTTTGGCGTGGTGTAAGTTTTAAAAACGTTCCTATTGTTCACGAAATCTTTTGTTTTTTCTTCAAATGCCCGATTACAATTAAAAGATAATAATATCGAAAGTTATGGCATATTCTAGAACCAAAATTCGAAGGCATGTGACATCTACCAACCCGCACAGGGTCCGCGTGGTGGATTATAACCCACTCCCTCTCACAGAGAGGAGGCCTGTGTCCCAGCAGTGGGAACAATAATCTTCTGCAATGGACATGGAGCTAAGTAAGAAGAGAGTTGAAGAAATAGGGAAAATTATGAATACTCGTACAGCTAAATATTATTGTTGGGAAGGCCGGCAACCTTCAGGAGTTAATTGAAGCAGATTTTACTTCAAGCCGAGGACGACCAAACAGGCAGAACTTACGGGCTATTTCCGGGTAATATTACCGCATTACACTAGGCCACAAATATCTCCACATGCGAGCGGCGAGTAATGGGTGGCTTGCCGACCGATCATTGGACCACGCCCGGGTCGACGGCGCGTTGTGTTCGCCCCTTCGTACATTAGGAAACTCCGGTATCCGATACTCCAGTCGCATACCCAAGTCGCGCGACTCCAGTCGCGCACGATCCGTATACAGCGGCGACTCGAGTCGTAAGACTCAAATCGTCTATTCGGCCACCATTCTATATTCAACCTTAATAATACATTGTACAAAACACAAAATGTTCATCTTATAAATTAAAATGCTTCTATTTTAAAAATGACGAGCGCATTCCTTTTTCAAATTTTTGGAATTAAAAATTGGCGCGTATAGAGGAAAAAAATCAATCTATAAAGAATATGGTTCATAATTTCGCCGCGCCAACCGGCTACAAGGTAGCTCGATTTGTTCAAGCTTTGACTTTCAAGGTGGTGACCATGGGTTCAATCCCCAGGTAAACATAGAAGTTTTCTTTTTTCGTGTTTCAGTTGTTTTTTAGAGGTTTATTCAATTTTTTTCTAGGTTTTTTTTATAGTTTTCTTTTATTTGCACTGGAACGCTGGCCCTTACTGCTATGATGATGACCGTGGTTTCAAATTTCAGATTTGAATAGGTTTTTTTAATGTTTTCGTTTTCTTAATTATGTACTTTATTTTTGTCGTATGTGCAAGTGCATGACGAAGCTGGGTTAAAGTACATAGTAATGTTTATAACGAAACCATAATAATTCATAAAAGTGCAAAAAGTTTGACACCATGCTCGATAGATGGCGCTGTCGTCGAGTTAGATCGCGCTATCGTTTTGTTAGGTTCCATTGAAGGACACCGTGGATTTTAAATAGTACGAGTCTGACAGTCCCTCCCGCCCTGCCCGGGGTGGGAGGACTCATTTAATACGATGATTTTACCACTTAAAAAAAAGCTTATTCCATGCTAATTATCTATTAGAATATTCTTTTGAATTTGACAAGCCAGTTGGTCTAGTCGTTAGTGACCCTGACTGCTATGCCGGAGGACGTGGGTTCGATTCCCACCCAGGACAAATGTTTGTTTGATGAGCACGATCATTTGTTCTGTGTCTGGGTGTAATTTATCTATTATATTTATGTATTTAGAAATATACAACATGTAACTTAATTAACGCACACCCTCAGACACCCCAATTAGAATATTATGTTAAAATCATAATACATATATTGAATTTTTAATTTAACATGTAAATGCATTGTTATTAACTAAATTAGTTATTTTTCTGTAAGGTTTATTTTTCTTTATTTTTGTTTTGAATGACGGAAATTGTATAAATACAAATAAAATTGCACTTTTAAGACTTGATGCCTTGATTTACGGTCTATCTTAGTTTGTTTTGACTGTATAGAGGTTTAGGGGGAATTTTCGTAGATTTAATTATTTTTGAAAAAAAAATTACCCATATTAAAAATTATAGAAATAGATTCAGTAAACGATTCTGAACTAACTAATTTCAGGATGTGCGTTAATTATGTTACATGTTGTATAAGTATGTTTATCAGTTGTTTAGTACCCATAACACAAGCTCTGCTTAGCTCGGGACGAGATGGCGTTGTGTGATAGTTGTGGAATATTATTATTATTAATTGTAATGATACAAACAAGGATATATTCTACCTCAGATACTTTAATAATAAATTTTAAAATAATAGATACAAATTTTTCGTCGGTTAAAAATCGCGGAGACTTGGGTATCGGCGATCTTGATAGATGAGTAGCGAGCGACTAGAGTCGGCGACACATCGCCTCGTGTACGAACCTTCGTACACGAGGCGACGCAAGTTTCCGATACTGGAGTTTCGCCACTACTCATGACCTGCGGAAAATTCGAGGTACTAAATTTTTATAATGCAATTTGATCTAACGACATAGACACTAGCGCCGCGTCAAAAGGTCATGATGGGTGGTCAAGAATATGAATTTATAAAATGGCTGACACATGACTGTCACAATCAAAGTATATTTTTTAGGGTTCCGAAGGTTCAAAAAAAAAACGGAATCTTTATAAGATCAGTCGTGTGACAGTCCGTCCTTCACAGTTAATTTCCTGGGAACCTAACATTAATCCAAATCCAAATACTATAACATAATTTAAAAATTTTATTCAATAAAATAGAAAAAAAAACCATCTCTCCCAACTTTTTAATAAAACTGCATACCTACAAAATTATGATTTGATAGAGGATTGTAAATATTTTTCTATCGTTTTAAAATAATTACTTCCCAAAAATGATTCAAGAATATGCTACGGAACCCTTTATTCTGTGAATAAAATTAAAAATGGTAAATAAATTGTTCCGCCATCTTGAAAATCGCGGAAACTCAAGTCGCCGCGATGTCAGCAGATAGGTAGCGCGCGATTGGCGTCGCGCGTCGCGTGCATTATGTACGAACGTATATGCATTTCTATTGCGAGAGTCGCCTGGATACTGAAGTCGTAAGGTATCGGAAACTTGAGTCTTATAGTGGACGAAGGGCCTTCCACGCGCGCCTCAATGAGCTGTGAGCAATCTGAAGGGGCCTCCTAAGAGGGCCAGAGCCTGAAGGGGCCTCCTAAGAGGGCCAGAGCCTGCCGGGGTCGCGGGATTGTCTCACTTGGTAACCGTGACCCTGGTACATAAAGGAACACCGTGGATTTTAGTCAGTACTAGTCTGACAGTCCCTCCTGTCCCGCCCTGGAGGACTCATTTGATGATATTGCTAATGTAAAAAAAGGCCACAAATATCTCATAACTTGAACCACAACCTTAGATCACAATTAAGTTGTTAGGCTCATCGAAAATGCTCGCCTCTAATAAAGCTCGCCAGTCGGTACCTATTAAATATTCGCTTGCTGTCCCCGATCTATTTTAAATGGCTGGAAATAAAAAAATGGCGAATAAATCTTTCTAGAAAGAGATTTGATTTGTGAATTTAAGTTAAACAAAGAGCTAAGTTTGAAAAACAATGAAACTTTGAAGACCGAAAATGCAGGATCGTGAATTAGAAATGATTTCTGACATTTGGAAATGTTACTTACCGTAAGTAAACTGATAAAATAATATTACGTATTAACAGAAATAACAATAAAAATAACTAAAGTAACATTAATCTATGTTTAAAACATTAATTTATATTAAACGCAAGGAAATAGAGAAGTAAAGTATTTATAATCAAGAAACACCCCACAATTAATCACTCAAGTAGATAAGATACGAGTATTTTGAAATTTCAAAATTACTTAACTCTATAAATAATTATTAAACTGGATCACAGAAACACAAAAGTTAACAAAACTAAAATCAAGAACAAATGAAATATGCAAGGGCGAAAATGACAATGCCAGATCCTGCCCCACCTTTCAGCCCTTATTACAGGAAATATAAACTAATGAAAAATATTAAATGAAAATAAGACCCCTGATTACATAATTGTTATTCTGCAAAGGATGCTTTTAAAAAGTTAGTGATAAAAGGATTTCGAAAACCCAAAAACCATTTCCTGTTTTCATCGCGGCCATATGCGTTACGCATTAAGCATACCTACACGCAGAGAAAATGACAAATGACACCTTTTAATGTGTTATTGTTCGGATTTAAATATGCAATATTCAGTTTTAATAAAACATTATTTTCAATAAGTGTGTTTAAAAAAAACCATCTCTCTCCCACTTTTTAATAAAACTGCGAAAATAATGTTTTTTTGATATAAATCACATTATGAATTATACACTCTTAAAATAAACTCACATTTGAGCATGAATGATTAGGTACAACGAAACGTCATTGACTCGGAAATACCTAATCAAAACATAGCCCTATCATAAAATCTGGACTGAGCACTTCAATTTACGTAGTACCCAAAAATGAACCGTAATCGCCACCGTTTAGGTTTTTTTTGATTTGCTATAATTAGCATGACGAAAGAGAAGAGCAACTGGGATGGCGCTTGTCCCTTCCCTCCTATTCCCAGAAAGTAGTATGGATAGAAATAGTAAAATATAACTCTTACCTGTTTTTTTTTACGTGGCAAAATCATCGATTGAGTCCTCCAACCCCGGGCAGGGCGGGAGGGACTGTCAGACTTGTACTGACTAAAATCCACGGTCTCCTTCGGTAGCCCTTTGTGTGCAGCAGTCGCGGTATACGTATGTCCCGCAACCCCGGCAGGACTGTGGCCCTCTATAGGGGGGTAGGAAAAATATGTCACTATGCTGACGCTCCTTGAGGCGCGCGTGGGACACAACGCGCCGTCGACCCGGGCATGGTCCATGGTCGGGCAGCGAGTTGCCCTTTACTCGCCGCCCGCATGCCCGCGCCTACGGTGGCCGGAGATCGTCCCGCGACATCCGTCGCCGTGGGCGTCTACCACTGCGTCTCGGGCGGAGGGAAGACGGTATCCTCTCCCTCAAGCGGCCCGCCTCCTCCTTCGCGAGCATGACTGCTTCGCAGAGGGAAGCGACCGCCTCCCACTCCGTCTCGCCCCGCAGCATAGCCGCAACCAATGCCGGGCGCGAGTCGTCTCCGCCTATCACCGCAGTGAGGACACGGCGGTACTCCGCCCAAGCTGGGCAGTCCTGCACCGTATGCTCCACCGTGTCCTCCGGGCGATCCTCGCAGTGGTGACAACCGGGCAACTCTTACTTGTTAACCTTATTTACTTTTTCGGCTTTAAAATTGCTTTCAGGTTTATTTTTCAATAGGTATTCTTTTTTTATTTATGTTGTCGCCAATGTCCCTGATATTGTTGTGATAGACAGATCGATGCGCCACGTAATGATAAATAATTATCGATGATACCATCTCGCATGACGAGAACCTTCTGAACTGAAAGCTGAGAAATATAAATAAATTAAATATCTCAACTTAGCACGCGCGGTTGTCGGAGTGGGAATGTGAGCTCGGCTATCATTGTGCCGATTTATCGTCACAGCCAATGGCCTGATGGCAAAGGGCCTCGACGAATACCTTTCAAGGCTCTCTCTAGGTAGTTGGATCAAGGGCCTGATTTTGAAGGCAGTGTTCCTAAATACGGCCTGCATTGTGAGGAGGTACCTGTTTCTGTAGCCCTAACCACCGGTAGTTTGGACCCCGCTCCCACACCGGCGGACTACTGTTTTTACGTTTATAAATGTTTTTTTAAGAAATATTTAAAAACGTAATAACATTTATTTTGGTTACCTACCCTATTCATCATCATCATCATCATCTTATCAGCGGTAAGACGTCCACTGCTGAACATAGGCCTCCTTTGGACTTCTAGTAGGACCGGTTGTAAGCGGCCTGCATCCAGCGTGATCCTGTGGCCTTCATAAGATCGTCTGCCCACCTAGTGGGTGGACGTCCTACGCTGCGCTTGCCGGTGCGTGGTCTCCTTTCGAGAACCTTACGGCCCCATCGGCCATCAGTTCTGCGAGCTATATTATGGCCTGCCCACTGCCATTTCAACTTGCTAATTCGTTGGGCTATGTCGGTTACTTTGGTTCGTCTACGAATCTCCTCATTTCTGAGTGATTCATCCTCATTGCATGAGTGCGCAGTCCATTTTGTATATTGTTTGTGTATTTTATCCTTGTGTCAAAATGTCACAACTGGCATTATGGACAAAGTCATTTGATTTTTGGGTGGCTATTGTGTTTGTTTATTACAAATTGTAAATGTGTTTGAATTATCTTACAGCTTCCACCAACATCGGTAATCCGTCAAGATTGTTGGTATTGTATTGTGTGTGCTTTGTGGCTAGACCAGCATTGTGAAAATAGGGACGTGACGTTAACGTATGCTCGACATAGGTATCTAACCTAAATGTGATATTTTATCAAATTAAACAGAAACGGCAGGAGTATAGACATATAAAACATGATTTTACTTATAACTGATAAAGCACAAATAGAATGTTACATTTGGTATAGTTGGAAGCCAAATTTTATTTGGTGGGTCATAGCTCTAAGGAGCAACCGGCATTGTCTTTTCGTCCATTACAGAGGACTCCATAAATACATGTCTTGGCGCACCAAGCGAGGGAAAACGCACACTTGATGTGCCTCCGTCGCAATTATCGGCGGAAATAGACGGTTATTAAAGGTTCAACAATGATAAAATTTAAATTGAACCTTACACCGTCGACATAGATGCCAATAACCGTGACCGGGGCTGGTAAAATGGGCTTGCAAATGTTATAAAGAAGGGGTAAATAAAACATATAGCATGGTTTCGTGTCCGTTGCCATTCGAAATGGCGGTGAATAAGTTATGTGACACGATGAATTGAATAACACTATTATTGTGGCATCGTTAGCTGTGTTGTGATGCATTGTGAGGGATATTTTCCGATCGAAAATGAAAATTGTAGAGTAGAAATAGGTATATTATTAAATGAACTTGTCATATTGCTTGTAAAAATCTTAACCCTTAAGGCTTCCGTCTTCTTTTGCACAAAATTGAATCGCGTTCGGCCAGTCGATCGTACGTCAAATTTCGGGCTCCCTTCCCGCAATCCCCCGCATACATCCTGCCCACTGAATTATTATAAAACAATTTTGATACGGTAAGAACATTGCTCAACTAAGGATTATTTAAAAGGAGTTATAGAAATTTTTGCTTAATAAGGAGTTTTAATATGACTTGGTTTCAGGGTTGGAAATAAAAACAGTTTTTTTTCAAATTTATAAAACAAACAGTTCAAAATGTTTTAAATAAGTTTTTTTTTTAGTTTCTGGTTATTTTTTAAAATTAATTCCACCTTGTTTGTTGATTTCTAAACGTATAAATCAGTTATGTTTCATTTCTAGACTATATTTTTCAAATTTACCCTTTGAAATGATTTTTTTTACGAAAAAAGATCAATGGAATAACATGTGATCTAAAAATTTTAAGCATTATTTCATTTATTATAGTGTCAATAAAAGTTAAAAATATGACATAACAATGGCATTAAACTCGAAAGGTTTTATGTCAAACTATTTAGACTCCTGAATATTAATTTATTTTCATTTTAATATGCATTCATCTGCCTTAAAAAGTAGTTGAAACGGGTAATAAAAAACACTGTTTAATTTCAAACTGTTTTAAACAGGTGTTTTAAAACAACTTGTTTTAATTATGCCAACCCTGCTTGGTTTGTAATAATACGAGTATCACACAAGTGTTTTAATACTATTTAAATACTCTCATAGGTTAAATTCTGTTAGGTTTAATTTGTTAAACACAATCGTGTTTAACTAATTAAACCTAAAAAAAGGTCAGTGCAGCAGTCATGTTGGCAAAGGAAGATGCGGGACGCGTGAGAGAGAGGACAGCGTAAACCTTACATCCCAGCCGCAGTGGTTAACCCAGAACGTAAAAGGCTATTAAATAACGCCGTGAATTTAAGTCAGTACAAGTGTGACAGTATCTCCCGCTTGGCCTGGGGAGGACTCATTTGATGATTTTATCATGAAAAAAAAGGCATGGGCCATGCCCGGGTCGACAGCGCGTTGTGTTCTACGACCGCCTCAAATAGCGTCAGCATGATGACGGGGTCCCCATCTAGAGGGCTAAAGCCTGCTGGCGTCCTGGTACTCATTACCGTGACCCCGGAACATAAAGGGCTATTTGAAGGACACCGTGGATTTTAGTCAGTACAAATCTGACAGTCCCATCCAAGGACTGCACTCCTTGTCATAGGCACAGTCCATTACCACCGGGAGACAGAGAAACCAACGGTTTTGTTACTTGCTGGATTTTAATGAAGAAGCAATGTTAGCGAACGTGAATGTGAGAAAAAACAAAGTAAATTTTAAATGTCAATAAGGTCGAAAATCATTTGAACCTGTTTTTTAAATTGCTTAACGATAGCAAGTTAAAAAACAGCTTCAAGCGATTTTCGACCTTATTGACATTTAAAATTTAGTTTGTTTTTTCTCACTTTCACGATCGCTAACATTGCTCCTACATTAAAATCCGGTGTTTGCATAAATGTCAGTAAGGTCGAAAATAGTTTGAACATGTTTTTTAAATTGCTTAACGATAGCAAGTTAAAAAAAACAGCTTCAAGCGATTTTCGCCCTTATTGACATTTAAAATTTAGTTTGTTTTTTCTCACTTTCACGTTCTCTAACATTGCTCCTTCATTAAAATCCGGTTTTTGCATAAATGTCAATAAGGTCGAAAATCGCTTGAAGCTGTTTTTAGGGTTCCGTAGTCAACAAGGAACCCTTATAGTTTCGCCATGTCCGTCCGTCCGTCCGTCCGTCCGTCCGTCCGTCCGTCCGTCCGTCCGTCCGTCCGTCCGTCTGTCCGCAGTTTAGCTCAGAGACGCACAGTACTAGAGAGCTGTAATTTGGTGTGAATATACGGATTTGTTGTGCCGAAAAAATGGTAAAATAAAATCTCGTAAAATATTTTTTTTTAGGGTACCTCCTGTACTTACACGTAAAGTGAGGATTTTTTTTTTCTCGCGTACCCCTTAGTGTGGGGTATCATTAAATAGGTCTTTAAAAAATAATGTGAGTTTCCATTAACAGTTTATTGATAAAAAAATTCGTCTGTGAAATATTAGGCTTTAAAGTGCTAAATTTTGCTCGATTCGAGTGTCCCCCCCCTCTACCAGCTAAACGGTTATGTTTGGGGGTGTGAAAAAATTCACAATAGTAGTATATATAACGAAGTTTAAAAGAAAATTATCATGACTATGTAGGCTTTACAACTTTACGAGTAATAGTCGACCAACTTATAAAATGTACTTGGGTCATATGTTTTCTTAAACAAAATGTATCGGAGAAATAATAAATCAACTGCATATGTAAGTTTGTCAACTTTATTTTTACAGCTTTATTAGGTATGTTTTTTTGGGGATAGGTAGGTTTTTATCGTCAACTATTTTTAACTAACTTCAAAAAAAAGGAGGAGGTTTTAAATTCGTCGTAATCTTATTTCTTATGTATTTTCCCTGATTTCTCAAAGACTCCTGGACCGATTTTGAAAATTCTTCTTTTTAAAATTAAATTCAGCGAATCAGTTTAGTTAGTTCGCATAAGTATTTTGATGGGCAGCTACGGAACCCTACACTGTGCGTGGCCCGACACGCACTTGGCCGGTTTTTTAACTTGCTATCGTTAAGCAATTTAAAAACAGGTTCAAACGATTTTCGACCTTATTGACATTTATACAAAAACCGGAATTTAATGAAGGAGCAATGTTAGCGAACGTGAAAGTGAGAAAAAACAAACTAAATTTTAAATGTCAATAAGGGCGAAAATCGCTTGAAGCTGTTTTTTAACTTGCTATCGTTAAGCAATTTAAAAAACATGTTCAAACTATTTTCGACCTTACTGACATTTATGCAAAACACCGGATTTTAATGAAGGAGCAATGTTAGCGATCGTGAAAGTGAGAAAAAACAAACTAAATTTTAAATGTCAATAAGGTCGGAATTCGCTCCAACTTGTTTAGTTACTTCTCCATATCTTTTAACAATAATCGGTTCACAACTGAAAATTCTGTAGGAAATTTGACAATTAATTCCTCTTTTTCTACCCCTATAGGCCGAGTTTAATTTTGATATTTAAATGGGACCAACTTTCAGATAAACTCTGTCCAACAAAAAAAAAGATTTTTTGATATTGGACCACCTTAGAGAAAGTAAAGAATGGTCATAAATAAAAAAAAAAATAAAAAATATATACATGTCGAATTGAGAACCTCCTCCTTTTTTTCCGTCGGTTAAAAAATATATTTTAACATAATAAAGTAGAGCAACCTGAGATGCGTAACTGCGCGTCATCACCGTTAGAGCGAGAGGGACCAACAAAAATTCGTCGTGGACCTCACGTCCGATCGCTCCGGCCGTCCACCGGCCACTAAGGAATTTCTCTTGCAATTCTCGTTTATAAACACTTTTTGAGAGGTTATTTGAGATATTTTTTATTGTTGAAAAAAAGCGCTTTAGGTACAATTTTTTTTTTGAATTTGCTTTATTGATCTGTTGACATCAAGATAATGTAATATTACATACCTACGATGCATAGTTCCTATGAAAAAAAACCATTTATTAAGAGATGAAATCCGAGAATTTTGATGATGTTCTGCCATCTTAATTTAGAAAATGAAAGATAAATATAAAAAACTAATCAGCGCAGTTTGAAGACGAGGATATTGCGGTCATTATGCGCTGATCAGATTTTTAAATGAACTCTTCATTGTCTCAGATTGAGTGCACCAACGTAACTCGAAATGACGTCGGGCAGGAAAGAGCTGTTTTGAACGCTTGATTTACCTAATATAATCTACTTAAATCAACTTTAAAAAAATAACTAGCTGTTACTTATATTATGGTTATTTATGTGCAATAATAATATTTCAAGCTATTACACTATTTTGTTCAAAAATCACAAAGAAAGTTACGCAAATAATTCGGCGCGCGTGAATTTTACAAGACCTGCCCCTTAAATATAATACTAAAAGTTATTATAACAGTTGAAGAATTAATAATATTATTATTAATTCTTCAACTATCACTGCTGAAAATAAGTCTACTCTTCCAAAGAACGCTACCTAATCCTTCCGATCCTGGGCAGTCCGCATCCATCCGCTGCCAGCCACAGTCTTCAAATTATCAACCCAGCTTGCCGCAGGGCGTCCAACACTACGTTTGCCATTCGCGGTTTCCACTCCAGCACATCGTCTGCTCTGTCTAACATTGTCTACAGAAGTGGCCTGCTCTCTTCCAATTCAGTATGCTTAATCTTGAAGAATGGAACGGGCACAGCTGAACCCACAGACAACCCAGGACAGAGCGGCCTGGCGCAGAAATACTAGGAGGGCCGACCCTAAGTAAAGGGAAAAGGCAAAGAAGGAGAAGAGACGTTACTCTAGTTGAAGAATAATCACTCGATAAAAATAATTTGGTCCTTGAAGACGGATGCTATGTTGATGGTTGATGCATGGATAGGAAGAGTAAGGCCAAAGAAAAGATGGATGGATTGCCTAAGGAATGATAATGAAAGAAATGAAAGAATTTACTCCCTAAATGATACTGTTACGTCTGATAGTGAAGAATGGAAGAAAAAAGTGTTGCGCCGACCACAACTAAAATAGCATAAGGGCAGGAAGATGATGAGATGATGTACACGTTATAATTATTATAGTACATCGTATTTTAAAGTTAATTGGATGTGAAGGAAGAAGAGCGTAAGCCGGCAAAGTTTTATTCACAGAACGAGATCTAAGCAGCTCACATGCTTAGCCGTCATGCAGTGCTATAAAATGGATGGTATAAGGGAAACTCGCAATGTCTTAAATCGCTATGAATCTTGCCCCAGTACTAAATTTGTTTCTGACGTAGCAGAGCGTCATCAGGTTGGTAATGAATGGTACGATTCCAACAAAATACTGTGCGGCACATTTTTCCGTGCACTTCAGTAGTGCTGGTATTACGTTGAGACTCTATGTCCAGCGTGCAGTACGTTTGTGCGCTAAGATTTTCACTACGAAGCCTGACTGTTTGCGCAAAAAATAACGAGTCCACCACCCACGTGTGCCCGCACGGAAGTATCCACAGACGTGCGCAAAAAATTTAAGAATGTTCGCGCACAACTTGTTCGTGTTGGCTACAGTTAGACTACCACAGCGAGCATTTGTGCAACACTGAACAACGGTGGAATGGCATCTTAATATTAATAAAAACAGTGTCATATTTGGTAAATACTAGCCCTTACGAAACACCAATACCAAAAAGTATCACCGAAAAAAACACGAAGATACCGTTCATATTTTCCAGCCCATTGCGAGAATCCTTTGAGGAACCAGCCGTGCAGCATTGACCTTAGCAGAAATGTTCAGTATTCATATCACGCACCGGCTACAGCCAACCACGAAACACACTGAGACAGTTTAATCTCTTATGTACAGTTGGCCAAGAAAGTGGTGTACCACCCTAAGGTTGAATATCGCTTGCAGATTCATAGGTGATAAAGATTAGTTTCGCTTGCAGATCGATCTGACAACTTCTATTGCTGTCTTTATCTGATTATTGATAACGACTATTACTGTTTGTAACGTGACAGCTGTTCTTAGTTTGAACTTGATGGAACCAATGACGTCGTAAAATCAACGGCGGGGGGCTGTAGATTTTGATGACAAAATTGTATCTACAAATTCAGAATTGTAATCAACAAGTTACATAAAATTGTAAAGGCACAAGGCGAATCCACAAACCTACAATTTCTGTAAACTTGTAATTACAATATCAATAAAAAACAAGCTAAAAATAGATTTATCCTTTTATTAAATTTCTACAATCAATTTTAAAATACTTATAACAAACAAAAACATAGCATATATAGTAATATTTAGAAGATATTGAAAATTTTTAAAAATTAGAAACGGGTGTAACCGCCGTTGGCCTCTATAACCTCTAAAAGACGAGACCTCATTGAACCAACAAGCCGTGAGCAAATATCGGTTCCCCGCATTTCCTCCCAAATATAATTACAGTGACTAATAAGAGCTTGTTTGGTTCTTTCATTTTGATGCGACCATCGTTGGACCATAAGGCCCCAAAGATTTTCTATCGGGTTGAGGTCCGGCGATCTTGAGGGCCACTGAATTACCCTTACGTCAGTGTGTGAACGAAACCAGGCTCTTACGATCCTCGCATTATGAATTGAACAATTATCTTGAACAAAATCAAATTGTGGCACTTCGTTCTCCGGGTAAACATTACGGACTGTCGGTAGCATTGCATTCTGAAGCACGTCGATATAATTTACAGCCGTCGCTCGAGGAGGTAGAGAACACAATTCTCCTACACCATCCGCACTCATCCAGCCCCAAATATTTACGGAAATTCGACCTGATTCTCTATTTGGAATTACATGATCATCTTTATACCGTGTTGAATTATATCGCCAAAGGTGAAGACGTCCATGCTGACTGGATTTAAACGTTTTTTCATCACAAAACACTGTATTAGACCAATCAAACTCTAAGTGCTCTCTGGCGAAGTTCAGACGAGCAAGTCTGTGAGCATCCGTCAAATATATTTTCTTGGCGTAATGCCTGTGGTGCAACCCCATGTAATGTAGATGATTCCTTATTGTTTGGGCACTCACATCGAACATCTCCGCAAAATGTTTTGTGGGCTTAAAACCATTGATTTCATATTCCCGTCTCATGAATTCTCTATCGTTATTGGAGAGTGCAGGCCGGCGACCACTTCTTCTGTGATCCAACAAACTTCCCTCCTCTCCTTCACGACGAATCCAAAAGCGGACAGAACGCCTCGATATATTCAAATTCCGGGATATCGCACTGATACTGCTTCCCTCATTAAATTGGGCAATTATTTGTGCTCTTTCGGCAATGGTCAAGTTGGCAGGCATTGAGATGATTTTATACACCGTGTTCTTCACGTTATCCATAAACTTTAGCAAATACTTCTATGGCTTTTACAAATCAAATCCAACAAAGGAAGTAGTACTTAAAAAGGCTTCGTTACAAAGATATTTGTAATTTCATTTAATGAAATTTAATTGAGCTATGCAGTGAGAAAGTATCTTAATTTGGCCTATGTTGCCGCTTAGTGCAATTAAAATGATAAATCTATCAAATACTATTTGCATTTCATTTGCACGTACGAGAGGAACCCGAGAGTTAGCGAAGAAATACGATCATTTGCGATAACGAATCTTTCAAAGAGATTAAACTGGTCGCTATGGATACCTAAGTTGTTATTTGTCATTGTTTGTCATGCATGATTTTAACTGTCAGGATTATTGTTTATTGTAATTTGCTTTTGGGTTTCCGACTAAAGCCCGATTTACACTTCAATAAGTACAGTAGCGAGTTAAGAACTCAGACAGTTATGTAATAAGTAGTAAGTTGTAAGTAGCGTTCAAACGGGCGGAGTGAGTAGTCATAAGTTGCCGAGAAGAAGACTAGTCGCGTTTCGCGTTGTTTTAATCCAGAAAATGGATGTTGAATTACTTAACACCAATTTACGTGCTTTAATAAAAGAAATAGTATCAATACTTGCACAACATATTGAAAGTAAAATAAAATAAGCCTGCACGCTATGCCAGTTAAGTTGGCCGGGTGCGGGAGACGCGAGAGAGGGGGCTACTTCGCACTGGACTCGCCAAAAAATAGGATCGCGATCTATTCAACTCAACTTAATCGACAACTTACTACTTAACTCGCTTTTGCCGTTCAAACAACATTAACAATTTAACTCACCGATGACGCAAGTTAACTCGCTACTGTACTTATTGAAGTGTAAATCGGGCTTAATTTAATCAATCATTTTGATTACAACTTTCACTATGCCGCACGAATATTTTGCTCAACACCAAGCTGATATTCACTTCGTCTACGGTTTCTGTGACGGAAATGCTACAGCAGCTGTGCGAGAGTACCAACGGCGATTCCCTGGTCGGCGCGTTCCTGATATACGAACATTTATTAACATACACAGGAGATTTTGTGAGATCGGAATTAGACCACGCCGCCCTGAACGAGCAATCAATTTGAGCGTCGCTCAAGAAAACAGAATAATGAACCTTATTATTCATGATCCTACACTCTCAACGAGACGCGTTGGGAGAATCGTGGGTGTATCTCATAAGCTAGTGTGGAAACTGTGGAAAAGATATGGTTTGCATGCCTACCACTACAGAAAATCCCAAGGCATAATACCACCTGATCACTTCTCAAGAATTGTTTTTTGCCAGAGAATGAATCAAGAACTGATAAATAATCCAATACTGCTTCAAAAAATTCTTTGGATGGATGAAGCCCAGTTTACAAGAGCGGGAGTATTCAATTCCAAAAATCAAGTGCAGTGGCATGAGAGCAACCCGAATTTACATTGGCAGGCGTCACATCAAACTGAATTCTCTGTAAACATGTGGGCTGGTGTTTTTAACAATCAGCTGATTGGCCCTATTGAGATTCCCCACCGCCTAAATGCTGACAATTACTTAGAGTTCCTAAGAAACGTCGATCTTCGATCGTCGATCTTCAAACTCTGCGAACCATGTGGCTCCAACATGATGGGGCCCCTGCACATTATGGCACACAAGTGCGTGAATATTTAAATGCAACGTTTCCTGGCCGTTGGATTGGAAGAGGTAGCACAAATATCGCATGGCCAGCTAGGTCCCCAGATCTGACTCCTTTATATTTTTATGTCTGGGGAACCTTAAAGGAGAAGGTGTACTCCGTACAAATTCAGAACCGTGAACAGCTCTTAGATAGAATATCTCAGGCTGCTGAACAAATAAGACAAATGTCTGTAAATTTAAATGGCCAAATTAGGACTCGTTTGAATATTTGTGTCGAAAAAGAAGGTGGTCATTTCGAAAACTTTTTACATTAAATTTATTTTTTGCTTTTTAGAGTTTATTTTTTATTAATAAAAATATTTTTGAATGACATTACGGCTGACGTAGTTGTCTAACCTACAGTGTTATATGGATCTTTGGACACTCCATTGAGGTTGACAGGAGAGCGCTCATTTGTGAAATGTATTGAAAAATAAGATGGTGGCGTTAGTTCTGATGTTGCCCACGCAACAAGTGTGCTTATAAATTATAATTATTCTACTCAAATGCATAAAAAAAATATGCTGTGATTACCATTTATCTTAATTTGACCGAGACCTATCTTTTGAGAGTATTTTTACGAATGTACGTGAGCTCTAAGCGTGGTCCCCAGATTGCGTGTTGAGCTGCCCCTCTTTTAGTCAATAATTTTGAGATTGAATGTTCGTTACTTAAGCCGAAACGGCAGAATGGGAAGATAATTATGGTAGCTTACTCCCCTTCCCGTCGTTGGAGGTCCGGCGTTGCTTTAAGCCTAGACTAAAAATAAGGACTGCAGAAACGTTTTGCGAAGGCTGCATGTCGTGGGAAGAGGTTATCATGATTTGGTTATGGAATTTTGTTTTTTTTTTTATTCCTCAATTAAAAAGACAATTCGAAATACGTATCTACCTGCTTGGTAGCCTTATACGTTCTCTTTAGATAAGTATAGTACATTGACAGTGCTATGAGGAACGAGATAAAAAATCAAAGAAACTGTTTTGACAAGTTTCAGCCCGCCAAATGTTATGAATGAAAATACGACGTTGCCAATTCGGATAAAGAGGCATGCATATCGGGTTATTTACGTCTAGGTATTTAGTTTGTATGAAAATTAACAAAAAATAAAAAATAAGAATTTATTAATGTGTCCATAATGAAAAATGCTTACTTCCGTGGTCTGAACATCTGGTCGAAGTTTATGTATATCGTCCGGAACACGGTGTATATGCAGTTGATTGAAAAATAACACGGAAAATATATCGATTTTTTGCATATATTTGACAAAATGTCAATTGTCAGTTTTCTTTTTCAAATGAAATTCGGTTGTCTATTTAAATAGTTTTTATTACTTTTGTTTGGAAACATTTCAATTGCTTTGTAGAAACTAATGTCCTTTTCATTTATACTAAAGGTTAAAATGTCATGTACTTATATGTGACATATGACGTATGAATACTAAATACATAGGTTTACGTCATGATAATGTTGTCTCTTTCAGTAATATCTTTTTATAACGAACCTTGTTGTAATTTTCGATGACCGGGAAACTAAATTAAAACTGGTACACCACTTTCTTGGCTGACCGTACTATCACGGCCAGTTGTGACTGACCATTTTTTTTTCGATTAGCTAAATTCTTTCATCGGCACCCTTTTTATAGCTTTCCCCAATTAACTGACAATAAATCTCAGTTTTTTTTTTTTAACGTGATATCTTCAAATGAGTCCTCTAGGGCAGGGCGGGAGGGACTGTCAGACTTGGACTGACTAAAATCCACGGTGTCCCACAATAGACCTTTACGTGCCGGAGCCGCGAGTACAAGACCCGCGATCTCGGCAGGCTTTGGCCCTCTAAGGCTCCCTTCATAATGCTGACAGCTCTTTAAGCCGAGTCGTGATCGGACAGCGAGTCGATCTTTGATAAGTTTTGAAAATAGCGATCTGTTTCGTTCAGGGGGGTAAGAATTACAACGTTTTAAAACCAGGCTTGTTCCAGAGAGTGAACGAGATGGCGCTGGACGACTTGTATAGCTCTGTCACTTTCACTCGCCGGAACAAGCCTGGTTTTAAGACGTTGTAATAATCCCCCAGTAGGTGTATTGCCGTGTCGTCAGTGCAGCCGGTCTTATCTATAAAAAGATATTTTTATCTCTTAAACTGCTTGTTCGAATTGAAAAAATCTTTTTGTGTTGGATAGTGCATTTATCGAGAAAGTCTATAGTCTATATAATATCGCGCCACGACCAATAGGAGACGAGCAGCAAGAGTGAGACGGAGAAAAGGTGGTCTACCATGAACTCTTAACGCGATCCAGTTTAGGCTGTGGGAAAGAGATGGCGCTAGACGACTTGTATAGCTCTGTCTCTTTCGCACAACCTAAACTGTATCGCGTTAAGAGCTCGTGGTAAGGCCTCAGCCAGTTTTTATTAAGTCAATGTAAGGCCAACGGGGCGGGGTTAGAGAGCGCTTTAATTTTAATAGTGCAAGCAAAAATGGACTTAACGGTAGCCAAACGTACATGTCCGTGACAGTACACACGTTATTTCTACGCTCAAGGTCAAAAATACTAGCGCACGACTAAATTTGAATTCAAAATAAACTTGGTAAATTAGGTGATGGCCTTGAATGAGGACGGTTGCGATAGCAAATTCGTGGGTGACAATTTACACGAGTTTTTGCTTTTCAATGTTACTGTGTCAACCGATGTAACGAATTTGAGGTTTAGAAGAATGTGTTATTGTTTTTCCTTTATTTTTCTCGTGGTAAAATCATGCACAATCAATCAAATCATGACTGGCTTGTTGGTCTCGTGGTTAGTGCCCCTGACTGCTATACCGGAGGTCGTGGGTTCGATTCCCATCCAGGACAAATTTTTGTGTGTTGAGCACGATCTTTTGTTCTGTTTCAGGGTCTAATTTATCTATAATTATGTATGTATTTAGAAATATATAAGTATGTTTATCAGTTATCTATAGTACCCATAACACAAGCTCTGCTTAGCTTGGGACTAGATGGCGTTGTGTGATAGTTGTGGAATATTATTTTATTGTTATCCAATGAGTCCTCCCACCCAGGGCAGGACGCGAAGGTCTGTCAGGTTTATACTGACTAAAATAAAATCCACGGTGTCCTTCAATAGCCCTTTAAGTTAAGAGCCATATCCACCACACGTGCCCAGTGCATTGGTGGATGTCACATGTCTTCGAATTTATAGTTCCAGGACGTACCGGTTTCCTCATAATTTTTTCCTACACCATTTTGAGAGCTATGGTTCTGGAATAAATTAAAAAGTAATGTGCTTGGGTGAGTTCGAACCCACGACCTACAACTCGTAAGTTAGCCAATACCACTGGACCACAGTATCGGTCCCGACTTATTAGTTGTAGGTCGTGGGTTCAAACCCCGCCAGGCGCATTACTTTGAGTAATTTATTTCATCACCACAGCTCTCAAAACGGTGACGGAAAACATCGTGAGAAAACCGGCATGTCTTAGGACCAAAAATTCGAAAACAATATGTCACATCTGCCAACCCACACAGGGCCCGCGTGATGGATTATGGCCCAGTCCCTCTCACTGAAGGCCTGTGTCCCAGCAGTGGGAACATTATAGGCTGATGATGATAATATGATACTGGGCCACGACAGCTTTCTATAAAACCTCATAGAAAAATAAAACATAATATTGGTCAGTTCAAGCCCGTTGCAAAAATTACTCTTTTTAGACTGCTAGTATTCTTTATATAGGCCAAGAGCCAATAAAGGTTATTTACCGTAAACGTTTTACGCATTTGGAGTGCCACAGAGAGCCAAATTCGTACCACTGTGTCAATGCCGATATGAATTGGGTCACCAACATTGTTTCAGTAGTAAATATAGTGTTGATGTGTTCCGAGAAAATCAAAGCCATTTTTGCGACCGTTTCTGGTAAATTCTTATAGTTTTTATACCTGTTTTCACCCCTAATTTTATCTAAAACAAATACCCAAATCTTGTAGCTCAGCGTTGAATGTTGAAAAAGGAAGTTTCTGTTTTTGGTTTGCCCTTGAAAACGAGAATTTATTCATCATCACCATCATTACATCAACCGTAGAATATTCACTGCTCAACAGCTTCGCCTTCAAAATAGAACTGGCGGCCTACCATGAACTCTTAAAGCGCGAGTCTTTAGGCTGTGGGAAAGAGATGGCGCTAGACGACTTGTATAGCTCTGTCTCTTTCCCACACCCTAAACTGGATCGCGTTAAGAGCTCGTGGTAAGGCCATAGGTTGGAATTCGGCAGCAACTTGCACAATAGTTTCTTTTTTAATATTCAATTATTTGTTAGTATTGTAACGCTGACTAAGAATTCTGCCGTTAATAAATCTATTCGATAAATAAACTAGTTGGAGGACCTCATTAAATAAATAAACTTGCTTATAAAGGGAAAGAGGTAAAAATAATACGGCCATGCTTAATAATTGCGCTTTAAAAGATAATAATATAATTATTGTATCAGCGTTAAATGAGCGAAAGTCTTAATTTCTTTTATCGTTGTTTATAGCACATAATTCGTTTATGTAAATCAGGTCAGATTTGTGTATCAAATATAAGACGGTTTTATTAATTTAAAGTGCTTTAATGGCCGAGACTTTTGCGTTCGGGGAAATTAAAATAGGACGCTCAAATGTATAATACATAAGTAAGTTGATTTTGATTTTATTTTCTTGCTCTATAATGTTGAATGACGTTCGGAGTACATCTTAATGAAACCTTGACTCAAGTTCATTTAATGTTTGAAGGAATTCACAACCATGGGTGACCTTCACATACCTGAAATGTAATGAAATTATGTTAATTTATGTAAGTAGGTTATGTCAACACCCTTAGGCTGCTTTTCCACCAGAGATGCGCTATGCTACGTTGCTAAGGATGCGTTTGATATCCACCAATCATACTCATTATTTGTGTGTGCGTTATGAAAACAAATGAATATGATTGGTGGATATCAAACGCATCCTTAGCAACGTAGCATAGCGCATCTCTGGTGGAAAAGCAGCCTTAAGCCCGCTCTACACTACTCGCGAAGTTCCCAACAAGCAAAGTAATCCTATAAAGAAAGATTTTAAGTCTATCACTACTAATAACGTTCTTATAAAGACCTTGCGGTAGACTCCTTAACTTATAATAGTATTTGCCAAGCCTTAACATACTCAAACACATTAGTTTTTATATCTCGGTCTTATAGTTTGCTACAAGACTGACCTCTCAATCATTTATAGGACACATTATCTAGTAATAGCATTTCACAAGTACAGATATTCTCAAGAGTAATTGCCTTTATATCTAAGACTTACAGTTAACTACAAGATTATCTTTTAGGACACTTATAGGAATAAGTCTTCTATAATTGTTTGCAGTAAGACTAAATAATCCTGAATAATATTTTGATCCTATAGAAGGATTTTCGGAGAAAAAATGATATTATAACATACTTGGCTGAGACGACTATAAGTTTTTGTCGTCATAATCTTGCTCGAGACTTTTTTCAATCTAATAGTACTTGAAAAGAGCACTATAAGATCAAAAAAGCTTATAAGTTAATAGATTAAACACTTTATTAGTAAACGTCAGCCATTTTATTGATATTCAATTATTCCCCTTCGTCTTGAAACTGCTATAAGTACTAATTTACCTACAATGGTTCTATAAAGTACTTAATGGAGGACAATTTTAAAACATGGCGAATATTCATTAGAATTAATGAAATAATTTATTTACAACAATATAATAATGTGCTATTTCGCGAAGGGCATCGTAAAACTGACTAAATTGCGGTACACATTTACAGTAAATATGACTTCCCCAAGAGTTCACACACTATATTTACAATATATTATTAGTTGTTTTACAATAGTATACAAAATAATAGTAATCTTACTTACGTTTTATTAAATATTTATCACAAAACAACCGGCACCACCAGCCGAAGCAACAACAAAGATAACCTTTACTAAAATATACTTATTACTCATAATTAAGTACATTACTAGTGCCATATAAACAAGAATGCTTTAGTAAGATACTTATGCCAGATACTAATAAGAGCGTTTGTACTTGTAATTGTGTAGTCTCATATCATTATAGAAACTATTGCGCTTCGTCAAGTACATTATAGGGCTTAGTAACATTTTATAAGTTGATTATAAGATAGTTATAGAAATAAACGCTCCTATAACTGCGCCCAAATCCAGCTTTGTAGCATTTTACAAGTTTCTTGTAAGTAAAAATAAAAGTAGTCTTAAAGATCGCTTTAAGCACTGATTTTGCTAGTTGGGTTGTGTCGACGAAGAACTCGTCGAAGTTGATCGAAGTCCCGAAATATGGGACGATATACGCTACTCGCGAAGTTGCCTGTATCATCATTATGCCCTTTGACTCGGTCGCAAAAACCGACAACAAATGGAAGTCGCCCGAAGCAAGCCGAAGTTGCACGAAGCGAAGCGAAGTGTCCTTCTACACTGTCATATTCGGTCAACTTCGACCAACTTCGCGAGTAGTGTAGAGCAGGCCATACACTTCTTTTCATAAAACTAGGCATGGCCGCTTTTTTTTACCTGACTGCTCAGAGAAGAAATAGCCGAAACAAACTTAGAGATTACAGTCAAGTCCGGACATTATAGATGTGGTTTACGAGGACCATGCAGGTTAATGGCTGAGATGGTAATGTGAAGAAAAAACTACACTGCCGGGCAAAGACTTCCTCCAATACCATCCAGGAGTCCTTATCCTAATCTTATCAACCCTCGCGGTACACGTCCAGGTTGTCTTGCCACCTTCTTTTAACCGATTTCCAAAAGGAGGAGGTTCTCAATTCGGATGTTTGTTTTTGGTAAAATTTCTTTTATTAAACCGAGTTGCAGTGCTCTCAAAAAAAATCTTATTTTCTTTCATCGTCGTATAATAATGAAAATGTACGAGGCCGCGAAGGAAAACTTGGGAATTTTGCCATATCTGCTAAAGCAAAAATATAAAGCATACCTAATTATCTCATGGACCCGATGCTGCCAAAGATGTCGACTCAAGAATTTTGTATGAACGTGTTTTTGACTTTTATGTTCAAGAGAATAATTTACTTTTGTTGTTACTATTTTGATGCGGTGACGCGACATCAAAAAAAGAAAGCAAAGCTCTTTAGTAGTGAGTATGAGGTATTCCTCGTAGCGCTCCTGTTTTGAAGCGCGCCTATCTAAGCGCTACTGTTTCATTCCTCTTACCGCTCCCAAAAGGAGCGCTAAGAGGAACGATTAAAAATATTAAAATTTATTTCCTCGTAGCGCTCCCATGATTAACCTTCGGATAGAGATGGGACTATACTAACTGATATTATCGATAATAACTAGATAATAAGTAGAACACATTGTTATAATATACAACTAGCGGCCCGTCCCGGCTCCGCACGGGTTTGGTTTTTATTTTGTTTGTTTTATTGTAAATCCTTTAGTCCAGGGTTTTTCAACCTGTGGGTCGCTAAGCCTCTTCAGGGGAGTCGCGAAGCTTCTCTAGAAGAGTGGTTAAAAGTTGAGAACCTTACATTTATCAAGCTCTATTTCAATTTAATATGCTAAAGTTTTTCCGCCTCGCTACGCTCGCCCATTAATGAAGGGTATGCTTGTGAAGGTAAAAAGAAGTCAACTTTTTTAGGTCACATTTCAATAAAAACTTGTCTTATGTTGGTGTAGAAATAGTAGATTTACTGTCACATGCCGCGCTCACTCTTCAAGTCTTTAATTTTTTTATCTCGCTTTTAGATTAAAACTTGTTTTGTCGTACTACGGAAACGTTTAACTTTTAGAGTACTCTGCGTTCAATCTTCTTTGTAGATTTGGCTTTTCATAGTCCAGAAATCTATAAATTTTCGAGCTCGCTGCGCTCGCTATTGAAAATATGTTTTAAGTTTCCATGACCGAATGACCTCGATTTTTATACATAATTCATTTTTCAATAATGCTTTTGTGGAAACTACTATTGAAAAATGAACTACGCAGCGAGCGTACTCCTACCGTTTACGAACTTAAAAACTTATATTTGTAGTACAAAATTAGTGTATACTCCTGTTGAGTTTTTCTTCTAGAAGGCGGTGTGGAAATATCGGTGTACAGTTATTCGCACTAGACAGTTTGTTTAATTCATATTTGGGGCGTCAAGCTGTACAGGCCCAGGGCGCCGACAATTTTAAATTACGCCACTGCTTGTAGATCATAAAAATATTTGCAGGAGTCGTACCAGCAACACGCAGCGCAGCAGTGCAATCGCTCAGCCACTTTGCTAACCGTGCCGTCAAAATTGAATGCTTGAAAAAAGCAACGGGTAGGGGGTCGCGAAATATTTCTTCATACTAAGGGGGTCGTGCCATGGAAAAGGTTGAAAAACCCTTTTAGTCCACGAAATAGATGAATATAATCTGCCGACATATCTGCCGTCCTTTAACTAGAGTGCCGTTAAGTGCAAAAATCACTTTTTGAGATACGGGGGAAAAACGGTAGAAAAAATTTAAATTGATGCTACTTCCTAACCAGGAGTCGTATTCGAAACTTTTAAATACCAAAAAATATATTTTAAAAGGCTCTTTTAGACAGTGCAGCTGACAGTCAAAAACGTTTCCGTAAATTAGAGAAAATAAACATTTATCATTTTGTTAAAGTAATCTTTAAAATATCTAGCCCTAAAATCATAACTATAATGCCGTAATGCATACCTTAACGGCATTTTTGCTAATGGATTTGAACTAATAATTTAGTTATTTACCACACTTAAAAAGTTATAATAATACTAACTTTAAAAGCCGCTAAATACGCTTAATGTCAATGTAGGTTAGCTAGGTTAGGTTAAACAAGTAGACTCGTACCATGGTATATTGCCGCTAAGACACCTTAACGGCAATCAAGACAAGTAAATTTCAATAATCATTTAATCTATTTTTTGCCGTAGATATTTTTTTGTTTATTACATAACTTAAGTGTCGCTAAATACAAAACATTTCATGATAACGGCATTTTAGATTTGGATTACGTTTCATAAATTGATAGAGAATCAACTAAGTTGAAGTCTGTCAGACTTGTACTGACTGAAATCCACGGTGATTTTTCAATAGCAATTTTCGTTCCAAGGTCGCGGTTACCTGGAAAGAGAGTTCTGCGACAGGTAGCCATGGCCCTTGGCCCTCTAAGGGCCCCGTCAGATTGCTGACAGCTCTATGAAGCGCCCGTGAAACACGACGCGCCATCGACCCGGACATTGGTCCATGAGACACTCGCCGTCTGTGAGATACCCATTAATTATCTTACGCGTCTGCGGTGGACGGAAATCAGTCACGACGTCAGTTGCCATGGGCGTCTCCGCCTTGGTTAGTTCATAAAGTGAAGACGGTTCTCTCCCTCACGCGTCCCGCCTCTTTCTTCGCTAGCATGACTGCTTCGCAGAAGGCAACTGCTTCCCATTTCATTTCATGAGGTTGACTAATTCACCGGCAATCGTGCGGTATCCCCAGATCGTCCGGATGGCAATGACCCTCAGACCAGCCGTGCCGGTCGACAGGAGCCCCGTGGAGGGCCATGAACCGCACGGTACCGACGTACAGTCTACGGCAGGAGGCATTTGGCTCACCGAGATTAGGCAGGAGTCACTTGGAGGCGGCCTCAGCCTGATTCCGTTTTGGAGCTAAACGAAAAGCTCCTTGAAGTTCCATCGGCTGCCGAGGACGAGTCCTAGGTACCTCATCGTCAATTCAACGCCGATGTCAACCCTTTCTTCCATATTTGGGACTCCGTAAAGCACCACCAAGACACCGTAAAGTGGCACGTTCAGACGGCCATAAAAGCACACGTTCTCTGTCTTGTGCAGCGCCAGCTCAAGCCCCAACTGCTGGATCCTGCATTGCCAGGTCGTCTGTCATCTGATGTGATTATCCCGGCGCTAGGACAAGCGTCTGGTCAACGTAGCACACGCTGAGGTCACTAGATAGGTCACTTGCAGCACCCTGTCGTACCCCATGTTCCACAAGAGCGGCCCAAGGCTGATCTCTGTGGGACACCACGCGATATTTCTCGCTGGTTCCACTCTCCTCGATGACTGGAGTAGCTGACGGACCTGGTGTAACTCCATGGCAAGGTGTTGAAGGCGTTGGTGATGTTTAGTGACACCGCCAAGACGACTCTGCTCAGGGATACTGTCCCCGTCGTGAGGGTGCTTACGCGTATGATGGCGTCCACAGTCGAGCGCTCCTGAAATCTAACTGGCTCTCATGCATTAGAAACCGACAAGGCTATCCGTAATCACTCTTTCAAAGAGCTTAGCCACCTATTCGAGCAGCACTGTGGGCCGAGATTAAGCAGGGCACCCGTGCTTTTTGATGAGGACCTGTTTCTCCGTCTTCCAACGACGTGGGAACGGAGTTCAGAGTGCCGCGCGTCAATCCCGCACCGGACCCCGGTCCCCGCTCCGCTGCCATGGGAGCTTAAGCACCCAAACTTACTCTCGCAAGAACACTTTTTTTTGTTTTGAGGGGAAATCTTCATAAGGCGCTTGGTTTTTGGGGATAAGACCGGGAAGTGTGGAATATTTACCTCATTAAAATCCCGGTGATCACCTTCAGCACAAGGAGGAAGGACCCTGAACCTCTTAAAAGATCAACTCCAAAACCCCTCTTGTGCAACGACGCAAGTATACTTAGCGGCATTTTAGATTAGTTATGTTGGATAGCGGCAATTTAGTATTTTACAATAATTCAAATAGTTTGCTAGATTTTTAAATAACTGCCGCTATTATGAATTCTAACTGTACTATACAATGCTTAAAATGCAGCAAAGGGCTTTTAGCGGCATTTATGAATAGGAATCTTAAATAACGGCAATTTAGCTTGGTATCAAATCACAAATTTATTGTTAAAATCTGTAGTTATGAAGCCTTAGCTGCGTTTTAGCTTTGCAATGTCACATAACTACGTTTTAGCGAAGGTTTACTATATGATTTGTGCATTTAACGGCATTTCTTTTTTTCATATCTCGAAAACTATAAAAGCTATTGAAACCGTAATTAGACAGATCGATAGAGCTTTTTTTTCTGATAAAAATGGCATCAGAAAGTCAAAAATGCCAAAATGTCACTTAACGGCATTCTTGTTAAAGGACGGCAGATATGTTTATTATTTTTTTATTGTTTAGAAAGCTTATGATTTCTTTCCATTATGTTTCCCATTATTACCCTCCCTGCACACCTCAATGTTTTGTCGGAAGTTTTTCGTAGAATTATGGCAATGAGTTGTCTATCGTTTACGTCAATGGTAGAATTTTAAATGACTTTCTTTGTCCTAGGCGGGGCGAGAGAGTGTCAGACTCTTACTGACTAAAACCACCTACTGACTAAAATCACCCGCTCTGTCTGAGCCGGGACCCAGTAACGTATTGCGCTCATACACATAAGAGTGCCGAAAGCAAAATGATATTATTCTCTCAATTTTACGTTCCACAGTCATGTACCTGGTGAGATAGTCTCACAACGCCAGCAGGCTTTAGGAGGTATTCCTCGTAGCGCTCCTGTAGGGAATAGGGAAAAGCATGAAGTAAACGTAATGAATTATATCGATTTTTTTTTAAACTCATGTGTGCATCATCGACATCGAAGTTGCTTAACCAAATTACGAAATTGAGAGAATAATATCATTTTGCTTTCGGCACTCTTATGTGTATGAGCGCAATACGTTACTGGGTCCCGGCTCAGACAGAGCGGGTGATTTTAGTCAGTAGGTGGTTTTAGTCAGTAAGAGTCTGACACTCTCTCGCCCCGCCTAGGACAAAGAAAGTCATTTAAAATTCTACCATTGACGTAAACGATAGACAACTCATTGCCATAATTCTACGAAAAACTTACGACAAAACATTGAGGTGTGCAGGGAGGGTAATAATGGGAAACATAATGGAAAGAAATCATAAGCTTTCTAAACAATAAAAAAATAATAAACATATGTCGGCAGATTATATTCATCTATTTCGTGGACTAAAAGGGTTTTTCAACCTTTTCCATGGCACGACCCCCTTAGTATGAAGAAATATTTCGCGACCCCCTACCCGTTGCTTTTTTCAAGCATTCAATTTTGACGGCTCGGTTAGCAAAGTGGCTGAGCGATTGCACTGCTGCGCTGCGTGTTGCTGGTACGACTCCTGCAAATATTTTTATGATCTACAAGCAGTGGCGTAATTTAAAATTGTCGGCGCCCTGGGCCTGTACAGCTTGACGCCCCAAATATGAATTAAACAAACTGTCTAGTGCGAATAACTGTACACCGATATTTCCACACCGCCTTCTAGAAGAAAAACTCAACAGGAGTATACACTAATTTTGTACTACAAATATAAGTTTTTAAGTTCGTAAACGGTAGGAGTACGCTCGCTGCGTAGTTCATTTTTCAATAGTAGTTTCCACAAAAGCATTATTGAAAAATGAATTATGTATAAAAATCGAGGTCATTCGGTCATGGAAACTTAAAACATATTTTCAATAGCGAGCGCAGCGAGCTCGAAAATTTATAGATTTCTGGACTATGAAAAGCCAAATCTACAAAGAAGATTGAACGCAGAGTACTCTAAAAGTTAAACGTTTCCGTAGTACGACAAAACAAGTTTTAATCTAAAAGCGAGATAAAAAAATTAAAGACTTGAAGAGTGAGCGCGGCATGTGACAGTAAATCTACTATTTCTACACCAACATAAGACAAGTTTTCATTGAAATGTGACCTAAAAAAGTTGACTTCTTTTTACCTTCACAAGCATACCCTTCATTAATGGGCGAGCGTAGCGAGGCGGAAAAACTTTAGCATATTAAATTGAAATAGAGCTTGATAAATGTAAGGTTCTCAACTTTTAACCACTCTTCTAGAGAAGCTTCGCGACTCCCCTGAAGAGGCTTAGCGACCCACAGGTTGAAAAACCCTGGACTAAAGGATTTACAATAAAACAAACAAAATAAAAACCAAACCCGTGCGGAGCCGGGACGGGCCGCTAGTTGTATATTATAACAATGTGTTCTACTTATTATCTAGTTATTATCGATAATATCAGTTAGTATAGTCCCATCTCTATCCGAAGGTTAATCATGGGAGCGCTACGAGAAAATAAATTTTAATATTTTTAATCGTTCCTCTTAGCGCTCCTTTTGGGAGCGGTAAGAGGAATGAAACAGTAGCGCTTAGATAGGCGCGCTTCAAAACAGGAGCGCTACGAGGAATACCTCGTGAGTATAAGTCAAGTCCTTCCAAATATTATTTATTAAATGCGAAAGTTTGTATTGATGGATAAATGTTTGTAAGTCAATCATGTCAGAACGGCTGAACGAATTTCGATGAAACTTGGTAGAGAGGTTTATTATAATCTAGATTGAAATATAGGATACTTTTTTCCGCGATACTAAATGTTAAAGAAGTTTACGCGGGCGAATTCGCTGGCAAGAGCTAGTATCACATTTGATTGTAGAGCCTGTGGTTACTAGGTTCATATTAATTTGTGTTTATAGGGTCAGATGGTGAAAAGTGCCCAAAGTCCCAATACTCCATAATTCATAATTATGAACACCGTTATTAGATGAAATCCCGGACGAAATGTAAGTAATGCCTCGTTCTTAAATATCTTGTTACGTGTTCAATTCGATTTCGATGTGAATATCGTGTTCAGTTTTTAGTTTTACAAAATGGCTTTAAGTTTGTTTTTGAGGTATTTCACATTGGCCCCATGGCATCTGCGGAAAAATTTAACAGGAGCCAAAGTGGAATATTTAAGGTGTTTTATGCTCAGGTGCCATTTCAAAGGGTACCCCAAATATGGTAGGTATTTTTGAACAAAAACTTCAGCAAGAACCAACATTAACGTAAATCTTACAATCAAGATTGATTCAAATCTCTCTTTTGACCCAGTCAATGTCAGCCAAACTATCCCATATTCAGAGCGTGATCTGAATGATCGTCCACATTTCACGATCAAGGCAGAGTACGTGCGAAATCCACTAATTTTATGGCTCTTTACGATCTCAGCGTAAATTCTTCTCCGTATCAGAATACGAGTACAGCTGTCATAAAAAGACGATCTAGCAATTGCGAGAATTAATCCCGATGCTCAAGCTTAGGTTTTTGTCATTAAAGATATTTCGGGATATCAAAACTTGCAAATGGCTGGACCGATTCGGATAATTCTTTTTTGTTGTGTTTGTAACTATCAGGACCAGGTTATAGAAGACGAAAATCATCATGTCACCCTTACGAAGCCGGGACGGGAAGGTAGTTGTTGAATAAAAGTGTAAAAGTTTCTTCCGGGGTCGCGGAACCGTCTTAGCAGGTAACTGTGACCACAGGGTCACACTGACTGAGACTCACGGTCCACAATAGCCCTTTAAGTTAGAGAACTTAAAGGGCTATTGAAGAAAGACCGTGAGTCTCAGTCAGTACGAATCTGACAGTTCGTACTATCTCATAATATCTCGTAATACCTCGAAAAAAAAGGGTTAATATTTATACCTTGACTATTTACTTTAAAAAATGTTAATAAATAATCCACATTCAAATTGATAACTAGACTATAGGTCCATTTGACATTAATTTTATTTACACTTGATTGAACACTTCAGGCATAGTATTTAATAAAACTAAGCAATATTTTTTCACATTTAGGGACAAACTACTGAGCTCTTTTCTATTCTCCTTTTCATTATTAAAATTGTTTTCGTCTAGAGTATAAAATTTAATTTACTGAAATACTCTTTGAACCACCAAGACACACCAGGCACCACAGCAAATGGTACTCCCAATCCCCATTATGACAAGTGTTGTCGTAAAATCGCTATCAAAATACACGAAGCAGACGTATTGGCGTATCGAAATACATTTGAATTTCAAAGTTCAAAGCAAAGCTTAGTTTTTATGCACCGCTCTAACTGAGCTTACGGTGGTCGGTCGGCAGCCTACGTGATCGGACTTGTTGACAAATTGACAAAGATTAAGTGATGGCCGCCAGAAGCGACGGAGACGTGTGTTTGTGCCTACGAGAGAACGTATAGCTAAGAGAGAAAGTCTGCCTATAGGTTTATAGATTTAAAGTACAACTGTACGTTTTGAATTAATTATAAGTATACCTGTACGTTTTGAGAAAATAAGATTGAACGGTCTTGTCTGTCGTGTATTGTAAAGAAACTAAATTATTTTACGTAATTAAAATGTATTTTTATAGTTTTTCTCCGTCTGTCCGTTTTGTCTCTTTTTCTTGTCATATGTCATGGTATTTTCTCGTCTGCCAGTCGCCTAGTCGGTTTGTCGTAACTATGGAGGTCGGACGGCCCCGACATCCCCACCTCCAGTATCAGAAAACTGATACTCAAGATGAAGGGCGGACGTCCAGCCTGCACAGTTTCGTCACAGGTCGCGTGTAATGTCCTTGTCCAGTCTTAATGTCAACCACTCGGATACAGTCATCTTTCCCTCGGTGCAGCTTTGTCACAACCCCTAGAGGCCACAGGTTCCGAGGGAGCTGGTCATCTGCGATAACTATGACGTCACCTTCAGCAAGAGCCGTTGAAGAAGGTCGGAACCATTTCTCTCGTCTAGTGAGAGTCGGCAGATACTCTCTGACCCAACGTTTCCATACGAGGTCTGCCAGTTTTTGTGCTTCACGCCAGCTTTTTCGAAGAAGATCCCCATTGTCGAAAATTCCAGCAGGGTAATAATCAAATTCAGCCTTAGCCAGCAGAAAGTCATTAGGCGTAAGTGGAAGGTCGTCGGCGTGGTCAATAGGTACGTAGGTCAACGGTCGGGAATTAATCATCTGTTCCGCCTCACTCAGCAGGGTTAGCAGTGTTTCGTCAGAGGGTGCTCTGTCCTTGAGCGTCACCCTGAGTGCCGTCTTCACCGAGCGTACAAGGCGCTCCCAGCAACCACCCATGTGGGGAGCGTTTGGCGGAATAAACTTCCATTTCATAAATCTAGTGCTGCCGAACTTCAGCAGCTCGTCTCTGTCTATGGCAAGAACAGATCGCTTCAGCTCTGCGTCTGCCCCACGGAAGGTAGTGGCGTTGTCCGTCCACATTTCTTTAGGACATCCACGTCGGGCGATGAATCTGCGAAGAGCCATGATAGCGCTGCTTGTGTTAAGGCTATGTACCACCTCGATATGTATAGCCCGTACCGTTAGGCAAGTAAACAAAGCCACCCACCTCTTTTCATGTCGGCGTCCGACCTTGACCGTCAACGGTCCAAAATAATCAAGGCCGGTGCAGGTAAAAGCTCTGTGTCCTTCGGTAAGTCTTGCAAGAGGCAAGTCGGCCATCAAGGGTGGTGAGGGTTTGGCTCTCCTGTTTTTGCACTCCTGACAAATGTTCCATGTAGACTTGACAGCAGTTCGCCCATCAAGTACCCAGAAGCGTCTCCTAACTTCGTTTAAAACGCGTTCTCTGCCCGTATGAGCAGATTGTTCATGGTAGTGCATCAAAAGAAGTTTAGTTATCCTATCTTTTGGATGTAAAATTATGGGGTGCTTCATATCGTCGTCGACATCTGCTGCACTAATCCTCCCACCAACACGAAGAATGTCATATTTGTCTAAAAACGGGCTCAATTGTCGAAGAACGCTATCTGACGTCACCAATCCAGTTTTTTTAATGTTCTCTATATCCGCTGAAAATTTTCTTCGCTGACTTTCTTTAAGTATCTGTCGCTGTGCTGATTCTATTTCGTCGACAATCAGCTCCCTTTGTCGTCGACTGTCTTTGTCTTTTTGTAACCAGTTGTAGCAGGCTCGCTGAACCCATGCTGTGCTCCTAACTAGTCGCCAGTATTTTGAAAAACGTTCATCATCTGGCAGAAGGGAGTCAGGCTGTGAGATCACTAAAACCATCTTAACTTCTATGTCATCTTCATTAAGACTGATCTCATCTTCAGATTCTTTGGGCCAGCAATCATCTGGTTGGCGTAAAAATTCTGGTCCATGCAGCCATCTAGAAATGTCGTCAATCAAGCCGTCACGCGTAGCATCATCTGCAGCGTTCATGGCTGACGGTACCCACCTCCAGTCGTGAATCTCCGTGAGTTCTGCTACCTCGCTTACACGATGCGCTACGAAGGGCTTGAAACGTCCGATGTCAGACCTAAGCCAACTAAGAACGGTCTTTGAGTCAGACCAATACCACGTCTTTGAAATCTTCAACCACGGCGTGTCAATATACATTTTTACCACCTGAGCTAGGCGCGCACCCATCACGGCAGCCTGCAATTCTAGGCGGGGGACGCTCAGTATCTTGAGAGGAGCTACCTTTGCTCGTGCCATGACCAAAGATATGTGCCAAGTGTCGTTGGTCATCTTTTGTCGTAGGTATGCAACAGCGCAGAAGGCCTGTGAACTGGCGTCACAAAATATGTGAAGTTCCACCGGAGCGTCATTTTCGCAGGCGTCAGTCATCAGCCATCGCGGTACTTTGATGGTCGACACGCGTAAAAGTTCTTTGAGCCAAAGTTGCCACTTGTCTAGGTGGTGAGCCTCAACTTCATCGTCCCATCCTATCTTCGATTTCCAGATGTTTTGAAAAAGGATTCGAGCTTTGACTGTTATAAATAAAAGAAACCCTAGAGGGTCAAAAACAGACATAATCAGTCGGAGTACTTCACGCTTTGTAGGTCTCTTGTTGCCTGACTTTATGTCGTCGTTTATCTTGTGCAGGTTCAGTGGAAACGTGAAGTCATCTGAGTCCGGGTCCCAATTCACACCAAGTACGCGCTCGATGTGCTCTTCTTTGGCATCTGAAAGCATTTTGACGCCAGTCGGAGCTAATTTGTCCTCGGGTAGATGTCTGAGAAGGTGCTTGGAGTTAGACATAAAATTCCTCATATTAAACCCACCTTGTGCGTGCACCTCATTCACGTCATTGACTATTCTCACGGCTTCTTTTTCACTATTTACAGAATAGATAAAATCATCTACGTAATGATGATCAGTGATCGCTTTGACAGCTTCAGGATGTATAGATTCGAATCTACGGGCATTTAGATTCTTGACGTACTGCGCAGAAGATGGAGAGCATACCGCACCGAAACTCATTACATTCATAACGTACACGTCGTTTCCCCACAAAAGTCGTTGCGCCTGTCTATCTTCACTACATATGAGCACGCGATGGAACATCTCCTGAATATCGCCCATAATTGCTATCTTTCCACAACGAAATCCCAAAAGTACACCAGGCAAAGAGGTAAGCAAGTCCGGTCCACTGAGCAAAAAATCATTCAGGGATTTACCCATCGATGGCGCCGCACAGTCGAGTACGAGACGAAGTTTCGGCTTGTTGGGATTGAAAACTGCAAAGTGAGGAAGATACCATGTCTTATTAGTTCTTACCAGCTTCTCCTCGTCAGTGAGTTTAGAGATGTACCCCTTCTGCAAGTTTTCAGCTATCTTTTTCTCATACTGCTCTGCAAAGTCTGGAAACCGCCTCATCTTCCGCTCGATACCATCCAGACGCTTACGTGCGACAGCATAGCTATCAGGTAATTCAGGCTTGTCGTCTCGCCAAAGCAGGCCAGTCTCCCAGCGATCGCCTACCAAGCGCGTCGTCTTCTCCATTATATCCAATGCTCTCATATCCTCCCGGGAGCGCGGAGTGTCAACGTTCGGTTTAGTCCCGAAGCCTTCGGTGGAGAAAGATCTACGAATCGCAGCGTTAAGTTCATCACAGGCACACAAATCAAGTACCGCTACGCTGTCAGGAGTGGTAGATGGCAACTTACCATGAATGACGTACCCCAGTTTTGTGGTGGAGACAATTGGCGCATTCTTCGGCCCCTGGAGTACCTGTCGGCTGACAATCAGGTCTATATTGTCATGTCCAATGAGTAGTAAAGGTCGTTCGTGTACAGTCATGCGGTCAGTATTTACAAAATCGGAAAGGTAAGTCCAGTCATTTACAAGTCGTTTGTAATTACATTTATACAAAGGCAATGCTAAATTATTTACAGATCTTACATTAGTCAACTTAAATATTTCATCACTATTTACACCACGCACAGAAAACGAAACACGTTGCGACGAACTCTCAACAGACTTCATGCCTGAAGCTCCTTGCATGTGTAGAGCGCTGGCCGGTCCGGTCACGCCTATACGTCTTGCAAGGTGTCCGTCTATCAGGCTGATCGACGATCCTTCGTCTAGAAGAGCTAGTGTTTCTACTTCACCGCTGGGTCCGCTGATGAGTACGCGTACAACTTTCAATATTATGGTGCAATCAAAATCTAAAACGTGGTTGACTGCCGCTGACTTATTGAGAGGTTCGGCGTGCAATAACGCATGATGTACCCGCTCGCATAACGCACACTTTTTCTTATGCTTGCATTGTTTCAGCTGGTGTGTCGTAGATAAGCATGAAAAACAAAGCTTATTTTCTGTAACATATTGCCAACGTTGGTCGACTGTCATGCGGTCGAAATCAGCACAAGAATTAAGGCCATGATCACCTTTACAGAGTCCACAAGATCGTGTTTTGTTTGTTGTGAAAACGGCGTGTTTAGCGTGTCGATTCGTCACAGATACGGCTCGATCGCCTGTTTTTGTCATAGGCGCAATGCACGTGGCGGCGTCGGCAATTTTCATGAGCCACTCGGAAAGGTCAATCAGTGTGACATGTCTTGCGCCTTTCTCGCTGACATAGAAACTCCACTGGTACTTTAGAATTGATGGTAGTTTTCCAATAATTTCTCTAATCAGTGTCGTGTTAGATATATGCCCTGCTTCGTCTGTCGCAGTCATGGCGGCCACTACATTCTGTACAGCGGTCGAGAATTCTATGAGACCGTTGACGTCGTCATGCCTTATGTCCCGCATGGCTCTTATTTTATGAAGCATAATCTCAATAAGATATTCTGGTCTTCCGAATCTAAGTTTTAAAGTGTAGACAATCTTTGACAAATTTGTGGCACTTACCAGCAGGGCCGATACGGCGTCACGAGCCTTTCCTCTCAGGCACTTTGTCAGTCTAGCAATATTCTCGTCGTCGCTGTATTGACATAGCTTCGATGTTGATTTAAACTGGCTATAGAACATAGGCCACTCTTCAGGGTCACCACAAAACGCCGGTAGTTCCTTTATGGATGTCTGTCTGGCCAGGAACTTATTTATACCACTTCCCGGAGCACGCGCAGTGTCAGTCTGGACTTGGTAAAGCGGAGCATGGCCGGCATCGGGAACACGTGAAAGGTCGGGAGTATGAAAGGCGCTCGTCATGGAGATCGCTTTTTTTATGGTTGACTGTACATTCGCGTCACATGCACTTCCAGCGTTTGACAGATTATCGTCATCCATGTCATTCAACGCCTCAGTCTGTAGTCGCAACTTTTCCATTATGAGTCGTTTTTCAATAGCAGCGCTTCGCTCGGTAGCTTCACGCTGCGCAGCCGCTTCAGCGGCTTTTTTCTCTACATTTGCAGCCTGTTCAGCAGCTTCAAGTTGTAACATTAAAAGTTTTTGTCGTCTTACCGTCGATGTCGTACTTCGATTAGAAACGATGAATGAAGCCGGCGAAGGCGCGCGGCTGTGTCGGGAGGGCGGTCTGTCGTGCTCTCCGTCCGCGGGGGCGCCGGTCGATGCCATATTTTCTGCCTTCGACTTACTACGGGTTATCATAGGTGCTAGTGTCGAAAATGGCGATGAAGGACCACTTGAACGGTCTTGTCTGTCGTGTATTGTAAAGAAACTAAATTATTTTACGTAATTAAAATGTATTTTTATAGTTTTTCTCCGTCTGTCCGTTTTGTCTCTTTTTCTTGTCATATGTCATGGTATTTTCTCGTCTGCCAGTCGCCTAGTCGGTTTGTCGTAACTATGGAGGTCGGACGGCCCCGACAAAGATTGTATATAAAAAAGACAAAATACGAGGCACTTGTATACTAGACTGCCCAGGACCGGGATGGTTCGTATTCTTGGGGAAATTTTACGTCCATCAGTTGACTCTATTTGATTGAAATTATAATTATAGAAAAAGAGTATCTAACATTTTTCAGTTCATACAAAAAGAAGAATAAAATCGCAACATTGTGTTGCGAGTCAAAATAAAACAACGATTAAAACAACGATTTAAGGTATACAAAAATGTATTCACTAATCATGTAAATTGTTAGTTAAAAAAGTTATTAGTTGCGTAATGTAAATTATTAGTGACCAAAGAAACAAATACATGAATAAATCAATTACTAAACAGTATTTTTATCTTGTCAGCATTTTTTTTTTCAAAAATAGTAATGGAACAAATTTTTAAAATCATTTGCAGGACTAAAAAATGTCTGCAAAATTTAAGTAAAATTATTTCTTCTTTTATGAGAAAAAGTGTGGCTCCCGGCTGATATCAGAGTTAATTAAGTCGCTTCTTGCAACTAAAGAGGCCTTAAAATTGACTAATACAGTCAAACACAGACTAAACCACCGCTATTCTTATTATTTATTTCTCAATAGGGAATGTTTATTTGTCAGGATACAAATGACCGTTACGGTCGTCATGTCTGTTCAAATTATGATTGTTAATCTATGTCGATCGAACCCATATCGACTACAAATTGGGCGGACTACGAAGCAGTAGCGAAAGAAAATAATATTGTTTCTTAGCAAATATTTACCATTCCCTTAGTCCGTGTGTCTTTACAGTGTACGATATACGGTAGTCGCATATTGATCGACAAGAATTAGCCAGTTAGACAACTCTGAATGTTTGCGATGAGCATTTTGAAGGGGTAGTAATTATTTTGTGGCTATTTGTAACATTAAATTGCGTATTTTACTGAAATGTAGAAATGAAATTACTGTTAGATCTGTGATACAACAAAATATTTGTATGACTTACAATTAGTTGTTCCGGGTCTAAGTGTTTATTTTTTTGCGCGGTAAAATCATCAAATGAGTCCTTCCACCCAGGGCAGGGCGGAAGCGGAATGTTAGTCTTGTACTGACTGAAATCCACAGTGAGCTTCAATAGCCCTTTATGTTCCGATGTGACGGTGATGTAATAAGTCCCGCAGCCCCGCCGCAAGGCCCATGACGAGACGTTCAAAAGTGTCTCTTTGATGTTAATTGAAATATAAATGATTGGACTTTCTCTTTGACTTTCGAGACCTACCACCAACACTGAGATGTTTTGAGACAGGGATTAGGTGATTTTTCACAAGACTGAAAGGTTTACCCCCGACTCAAAGAATTATTCCCGTTGGATCCCACTTTTGAATCCCACTTGAATATTTTTCCCGTTGGATCCCACAAAAAATTAAAATGTATTCCCGTTGAATCCCACAACAAAAGAAAAACGTTTCATTCCCGTTGAATCCCAAAAACTATTCCCGTTGGATCCCACCCACATGCTTTAAAAAATCTGAATGCGAGAACTTTCAATCACAAAATTGCTATCATAAAACTAGCTTCTGCTTGCGGTTTCGCCCGCGTCAAGTTAGGCGTATGGCCCTATGGTCCAGTTTCCAGCTGTTCTCTTTAGGAAAGCGTGAAACACGACGCGCCATGTCTTGGGCCTGTCCTTGGTCGGACGGCTCCCGGACTCCCCGTCCAGAAGCGGCTGGAATATGACTCGCGATTTTCGACGCCCTCGTCATCAGCGGTGGCTGGGGCGAGAGTATACTATCACAAAAAAATGTAACATTATACGAGTATCGATTACTTATCAAATTGCAGGTTTTTATTTTTTAAATCTCGTTTCTGTGAAAAATAAACTACCTAAAAAAGGGGAAGATTTGTTCTAAGGCTACCTCGTCGCACCGTCTCTCGTTATGTTAGAGCGCAGTAGGCATTTAGAGTGATTCCCCCTCCCACCTGTCAACTTCGCTGATCCCGTTGAAAAACGTACCACCTTGAGCTCATGCTAGCCTAGTACTTTGGCAGGCCATTTAGAGTTTCCTTACCCCCGCGCTGCGTGTCACGTGGCGCCAGAGCGCAAAACATACCACCTTGATCTTATGCTAGCCTAGTACTTTTGCTGGTTAGTGACATTCTATCAGTTTTTAAGTAAAGATTGAAACAAATACTCATAATGTGTTTCTGCCATCTTTCTACACACACTGGTGACCGGTCTATGGAAAGCCTGTGGTGGCCGGATTTATGGAACTTTTTCTTTAGCAAAATCCTTAATTTAGTTACTCAGAATATATCAGTAAAATAACGGTAACAGTTTTCTTCTGATATGTACACATGTTGTCAAAAAGTGGGATTCAACGGGAATCAAAAATGGGATTCATCGGGAATACCTGAAAAATGGGATCCAAAAGTGGGATTCAACGGGAATAATTCGACTCAAATACACGTAATTGTACTTAAGGGAACAGGGTAGACCGACTCAGGGTATGGTGGAAAATCACTTACTCAAGGCAAACTTAACACAATACTAACGTAGCGCAAGCGCCAACAGGTCGTCATTATTTTGTTCGTTGCCGCTTGTAAATGACGTCCTGATGGCGCTTGGGCTACGTTAGTGTTGTGTTAAGTATGCCTAAACAGTGTGGGTCCCCATTGTACCTCGCGTCCCGTCTTATACACTGATCCCCTACGTGAACAATTTCAGTGAAATATAAACCAAATGGCAGTCTCAAAATTGTGAAATGCAGTATGGTTTCTGCACCAAAATATAACCACGTATTTGAGCAAAATTGTCAGTCTACCATTACAAGTCAAGCTTCCTATTCCACTTTTAACAATCTCTAATACGCAACTCTTTCAATATAATACGAGAACAATTTATTTCGTCATTTAACTATCCAAAGTGGTTTCATACAAATTGTATGTAATGTGATTGTAGAATGATGTAAACGAGGAACGAAGAGGCTGATGACTATCATTATACCTAATTTATATATTCTGTCAGAGGAACGGACGATTCGTGGGACAGATGCATGGAAAAGTGTTAGAAAAAAACTTTTTGACACTACTGTCATCTCAATCTATACAGTGTGTAACGCCAAAAGTGTAAAACCTCTCTTGGGTAACTCAGCCCAATGTTGATTTTTACTGAACAATTTTTGTTCTAAGACTTTTGTAAATTCGCACAGATGTGCCCGACCAATTTCTCATTTTGCATGAATACTCATTGAAACTGAAAAAATTTAAAATGTTACAATTGAATGGATCGTGAAAACTGGAAGTCATGGGAAGAGGCCTTTGTCCAGCAGTGGGATGGTGTAGGCTAGCAGTATCAGTATCAGTATCAGTCATTGAATAATTACTGATATTAATTAAGGTTATTGTTATTAATTAGGCTTGCCGTCTGATCAAGGATTAGGCACGGGTCATTTCACGCGCACCACACACAGAGCTGTCAGTAAACTGACTGGAACGAACCCCTTCAGGGTCAGGGCCAGCGGTCGTCGGAGCGTTTTGAGGGTACGCCGCGGTCCTGGAATGCAAAGGGCAACTGAAGGAACATGGTAGACATTTTAATCAGAAAGAGTCTGACATCTCTTGCTCAGGGCGATCTCCCCTCAGTTGTTTTTCTTTTTCAGCCCAATTTGTCCCTTTGCCCAGTTCATTTTACTACCCAAAAAATTGATGAACAACCCTCACTTAGCAGCACTATCATACGGAACCCTAAACTCTTCCGCATCCAGCCTAACATCCTACAAACAACTATAAACTTGAACAACTGCGTTTTTCCTTGAAACTAATTAAAATCCTGTTTCCGCACGGAAGTCTCCGCTTGAAGATCTAACAAAATACGTATACACATGATAATTCCGCTCCTATATCCGCTTGGCAGCGAAAATAAGGCCGACACGTTTTTTTTTACAGATGAGTAGGCAAATTGGTTTTCAAATTCAGATTAAAAATGTTTCATTGTGTCATCTAGCATTTTTTTTAAATTTTTATCATGGTAAAATTTGAATCATCAAATGATTTTTCCACTTCATAAATGATTGTCAGAATCGCACTGACTAAAATCCATGGTGAACCGGCGCGGGCAGCACGGTGGCGGCGCGGTGTCGGCGCGGTGGCGGCGCGGTGGCAGCATTTTGTACACGAGCCTGATACTATCATAATATCAATTTTCTCTAGTATCCCCAAATAAATAAAAAATAAAATCTTACGAGCTACTCTTTTGTCCACAACTGTACAAAAAGTTGCTTAAGAATAATTGTAACTGTAATTACGATAGGCCTATCCAACTATACTTAAACTCAATATGAATTGACACAAACGAAAGAAACCAACTGATCATTGCATTAATTGAATAATTTCATAAATTATTATTAAAATGGTAGTTGCCGATTAAAGTTGCTAGCACAAAATGGAAGAAAATCTTATAGTATACTTACTCGCCTACTCTATAGACTACGAAAGATTTTTTTTTTGGTACTCTTTTATTCACACTGCTTTCTCTATTTACGTGGTAAATTCATCAAAAGAAAGAAAGAAATAATATTATTTTATTGGTACAGACACAATATTAAACATGAAAATAAAAAAATTAATAACCAAGTTTTTTTTTTCTAAAACTTCAATTAATATTGAATACTCAGGGCATAACACGAGGGACTGTCAGAATCCTACTGACTAAAATCCACGAAGGACATCGTGTATACAATATCTCTTTAGGTTGGTACGTGTTGGTGATTCCGGTTAAGACAGTTTTACACCCTGGCAGGGTTTAGCATCCACCAATACTGGGCCCACGTGGTAGATTATGGCCCCCTCCCTCTAACAGAGAGGAAACCTGTTTTCCAGCAATGGGAACATTATAGGCTGACCAGCACTTTGCCCGCGACTTCGTCTGCGCGTGTTTCTAATTTCGAACTCAGTGAATTTAATTTCCGCTCACCCTCCTTATAAGAAAATCTAAACACTCAATACAAACAAACAATCCATCGTAGTAGACAAACTGATTTTCCGATTTACACCCCGTTAGGGGTTGATTTAAGAAATGTAAATAAAAATACGCATCCTTTATTCGATTGAGAGATAATTTATGCCCAGTTTAGAATTAAGCAAGCAGTACTTTTCAAAATTTAGGGGGTGATTTTCGAAAAACCCAAATATGGAGGGTAGTTTTGAAAAAAGAATAGTGTCCATCTTTTTTATTTACTTATACTCACATTCGTACCAAGTTTCAAGTTTATAAACCCAAAGAATAAGATTTTGCATACAAAGGTTTTCACCCCTTTTCACCCCCTTAGAGGTAGATTTTCGCAAAGTCCTTTCTTAATGCTTATTTACATTATAAACTGCAACTATCATCCAAAATTCAGGTTTCTACGTTTAGTGGTTTAATATCCCCCCTTAAAACTTGAATACCCCTTTTCACCAACTTGGGGAGTGAATTTCGAAAAATCCAAAAACACGTGTTTGATTAATTCTTATCTAGTATATAAATACTGATTTTCAAATTCATCAGCTCACGCGTTATGATTTTTCCATACAAACTTTAACAACCCCTAGATTACCAATGGAGGGTAGTTTTAAAAAAATAATGGTGCTAATCTTATTTACTTACTTGTGTTCTCATTCGTGGTAAGTTTCAAGTTTATAAACCCAAGGAATAAGATTTTTCATACAAACGTTTTCACCCCTTTTCACCCCCTTAGAGGAGGATTTTCGCAAAATCCCGTCTTATTGCCAATCTACATGGTAGACTGCAAATCCTGTCCAAAATTCAAGTTTCTGCGTTAAGCGGTTTCGGCTGTAGTCGTGTCAAAAGAAAAACCCCTGTTCTTTTATATATATAGATAATGATGATGATGAGGCTTTAGCCCTCTAAGGGGGGATCTCCGTCAGAATGCTGACAGCTCTTTTTAGACGCAACTAGAACACGAAGTAAAATCGACCCGGGCATGGTCCATGATGCGACGGCAAGGCACCCATCACTCGGCGTCCGCCATGCACAGCTGGGCAACTTTTTTTATTAACACCAATATTTTGCATTATTTAAACAGAATCATTAACACACAATACAACAAAATAGAATTATTTAAATGTCGGGGATATATGAAAATACAAGAAAATAATAGCATTCCGTGAAATGTTCGTATATGCTGAAAATTGCAGGAAATGAAAAACAGTTAGTGTTTAATAATCCATGAAGAGGTAACCGAACTGTTGATCTCTAGTTAAATGATGAGATTACTAAACATTGACTCAAAATTCTTACAAATTATTATTGATTGACGTTCTTAAATGTATGTGTACAATCAACAAAAGAGACAATGTCTCTAGACGGATTTTCAAAGCTGTATCTTAAAGTTCAACCTCTTTGGAGGTATGTGTGTAGCAACCAAACACTGCCAAACAGCACATACCTACATACATAATACAGGAAAATTTAATACTTGCTGTCTGGATACATATCTCTTTTGTTGACCGTACACCTCAAGTCCCAACTGATTGACACGAGATTTTTTAACGTAAAAATTTTTTTGAGATTCAAAAAACGTCACGGTGGCACTGTAAATGAAAAAATAAATACTTTTTAAACTTTTCATAATATCAAACATTAAATCCCGGTTAATTTAAGACAACAACGCGGGCAAAGCCGGGGTCACAGGCTTTATACCAATAATATGCCAACAAAGATGTGTTGCAACATTATTTAAACTAAATTAAATAAACACATCAACAACAGATGCCAACAACTAAATAAATATTGTAAACAACAAACAAACAAATGTTTGTGCAAACAACGCCATCTAGTGTCAGCGGGCTGAACGACGTGAGAGTTGCGTCAGTGCAATGACAGGCGGCGCCGTCTGCGTCTGGCGAGGAGAAGGACGCCCCCCTGCACCCGCGCGCCGCGGACCCCGCTCGACTCGACACGACGATCGCTCTCGATATTATTACAATATTATTCGTTGCAACCGAACAAATGTACCTTTCTTTATTCAATATAATTTTGTAAATTACAACAAAAAAGTTCATTGAAGAGCTCCCCCACCTGCCTGCCCAAACATGGACCTTCGGAGCCACATCATTTAAAGAAACCAGTCACGGTACGAGCCGGGTTGAAAGAAGAGTGGAAGCGAGTGGAACTTCGAAGAAGAAGTACGTTGAGGAGATTCCTGGAAGCCCAACTACCTACGTGGTCTACTGATCAGAGGCGTCAACGCATCGCAGCAGCCATCAACGGTCAGGTTTTCCAGCCCCCTTTTCCCTCCATTCCCTGTGTCTTCGCCTTGTGTTAATATCGTACGTAAACGTTTTTCAGAGCTGATCGATATCAGGTCTACCTGCTGGCATTGCTGGGGGCGTCTTCGTGTGAGAAAACACGACTGAACACGCGAACAAATCGTGAGTACCTACTTTTTATAAGCTACCAAAATGGTGGATGAAACTCGTGTTGTGAATGATTCTCTCTTAGATCTCAAAAAGCAACGTGGTGTCATAAAGTGTAGGTTGACTTTATTTGCAAATTACATAAATAAATTAGATAGATCATGTTTAGATTCCGTGGAAAAAACGCAAGTGCAATTACGCATTCAGTCGGCAGCCATTTTCTTTAGCGAATTTAACAACGTGCAATGTAAAATCGAAATGATTGTTGATGAAAAAGAATTAGTGTCACAAATAGAATACAGAGAGTCGTTTGAGTGCCAATATTATTCCATTTTAGCTTTAGCAAAGCATATGGTAGGCGACGTTGAAAATAATAGTAATAATTTTAATAATTCTTCAAGTATTTCCGGGAAATCTGTATCTATTAAATTGCCTCAAATTAAATTACCTGCCTTTGACGGTTCTTTCGATAAATGGCTAGAATTCAGGAACACTTACCTTTCTATGATACACGATCGCGACGACTTAGATCCAATTCAAAAGTTTCAATACCTAAAGTCATCGCTCAGCGGATCTGCGCTACACGTTATCAGTGCATTAGAGTTCACAGCAGCCAACTATAGTAACGCGTGGGACCTGCTAGAGGCTAGGTATCAAAATAATAGGTTATTAGTGCATAACCACATAAAAGCTTTGTTTGCGGCACCTTCACTGGGTAAGGAATGTTCTACGCAGATAAGAACTTTAGTAGATTGTGTTTTACGTAATTTGAGAGCCCTAAATTCTCTTAAAGAACCGGAATCATCACTTGAGGATTTGCTTATCATTTATTTAGTAGTCAGCAAACTTGATTCTGCTACAGAACGCGAATGGGAAAACTACAGAAGCTCACTTGTCTCTGATTCGAATAAAACATCTAAACCTATAAAATTAGAAGACCTATTAACGTTTTTAAATAACAGATCTGACATGTTAGACATGATTAATTCGGGTAAAAGTAAAAACAATCAGTCACATTCACAAAGCAAACAGGAGGGTAAGCAATCAGCTGATCATAAAAGGCAGACTAATTCTCAAACGACACTTAGTTATGCGAGCACGAGTAATAATAATAATAAGGTTTCATCGGGTACTAAGTCTAAACCAAACAAACAAAACTTGACATGCCCGCTTTGTAGTGGTAAACATGCCTTATTTGCATGTGTTATGTTTTTAAATATGGTAGTAAAGGATAGGTTAACTCTAGTTCAGTCGAAAGGCGTTTGTAAAAACTGTTTACGTTCACACAATCATCCGATTGAAAATTGTACATTCGGACCTTGTAAAATATGTCAACAAAAACACAACGCATTAATTCATGTTGACACTAGCGCTAGCGGCGGCATTCCGAATACGTCACCGCAACGTTCCGTTATCGATAATACGTTGCCACAGTCTTCTGTGTTACACTGCGTTAGTAAAACAGCTGACAATATTGATAACGGCGGGAACGGAAACGGATTCGCGGATAGTGCTAAATCGTTACAGACTGTTTTGCTGTCTACGGCGTTAGTTGAGATTTCAGATATTGATAACTGTTATCACACCGTCCGTATTCTGCTGGATAGCGGCAGTCAAAATTCGTTTATAACTCAAAGGTTATGTAAGCGTTTGAAAGTACCTATTATACAGTCCACTATACGTGTTTGTGGCGTTGGACAAAGCGTTTCCCAGTCCAGTCACAAGTGCGATATTAATATGCGTTCTAAGGTGTATGATTTTAAAACAACCTTACATTGTTTAGTGTTGCCTAATATAATTTCGAAGTTACCTTCGACACTCGTTAGTCGTCATACTATAAATATACCTAACGATATTTTACTCGCCGACCCCACATTTTATGAACCAAGTGATATTGATTTATTATTAGGGGCTGATGTATTGATGATTTTACCACGTAAAAAAAAAAAAAAAAAAAAAAAAAAAAAAGGGGCTGATGTATTTTGGGATTTGCTAAAAGATAATAAAATTAAACTTCACACCGGTCCATACCTACAAGATACTATGGTAGGTTGGATTATATCCGGTCCAGTTTATAATAATAATAATAGTTTTTTAGCGGCTAGTATGACAGATGTTCAGTGCAATTTGACGTTAGTCGATTCTCAACTACGCAAGTTCTGGGAAATCGAAGAAGTACTTATTCCTCCCGTTATTACGGAGGAAGATCGTTTTTGCGAAGAGTTGTTCTTGCAGACAACTAAACGTGATCAGAATGGTAGGTTTTCTGTAGCGATACCATTTAAACAATCACCGGATTGTTTAGGCGATTCGTATAATTCTGCGAAGCGGCGTCTCTTATCTTTAGAGACGAAATTAGATCGGTCACCTATGTATAAACAAATGTATTGTGAGTTTATGCATGAGTACGAGCAATTGGGTCACATGACACACGTTAAAGATTTTAAACATTTTGATAAGCCATATTATATAATACCACACCATGGGGTATATCGTGAAAGTAGTTCAACAACAAAATTACGTGTCGTTTTCGATGCAAGCGCAACTACATCTAATAATAATTCGCTAAACGAGATTCAACACGTAGGCCCTAGGTTACAAAATGATATCTTCTCAATATTGCTCCGTTTTCGGCAATATCAATATGTTGCTTGCGCGGATATCGAAAAATTCTTTAGACAAACTTTAATTCATCCTGAACAACGTAACTTACAACTAATATTATGGCGGACTGATAACAGCAAACCAATACAAGTTTATCGGCTTAACACAGTGACTTATGGAACTGCATCGGCACCGTACCTTAGCAACCGTTGCTTGAAACAATTAGCAAAGGAATGTACGGATGACGTCATCGCTCGCGTTATCAATGAAGATTTTTATGTCGATGACCTTTTGACAGGTCACGATCAGCGTGAAACGTTGTTAGAAATTTGTAATAAAACTTCTGCTATTTTACAAACTGGTTGTTTTCCCTTAAGGAAATGGACTTTTAATTTTGATGTTACGTCAGAAAGTAATAAAGATTTATGTATTGGTGAATATTGTCAGTCTAAAACCCTCGGTGTTGGTTGGTCTAACAAGAATGATTTATTTTATTTTTCAACTAGTGTAGATAAAAATATAAATACAAAAATAACTAAACGTTTAATTATGTCAGTCATTGCACAGATTTACGACCCATTAGGATTATTAGCACCAGCTATTACCACAGCTAAGGTCTTATTACAAAAATTATGGCTTGCAAAAATAAGTTGGGATGAAGAAGTCACAGTTGACATCGCGTGTGTTTGGTTTAACTTTGTAAATTCTCTGCAATACTTGTCAAAAATATTTGTGCCACGCTGTGTCATGAGTACTAATGCTGTAAATAAGGAGTTACATATATTTACCGATGCTTCTCAGTCTGCTTATGGCGCGTGTGCATATATACGTTCACGTAATAATAACATAGACGAGTCGCATGTTACTTGCCGATTATTGTGTGCTAAGAGTAAGGTCGCGCCAATTAAGTCGTTAAGTATCCCAAGGCTTGAACTGTGCGGAGCTTTAGTTGGAGCTAAACTATATAATAAAATTATAAATTCCCTTAGAATACAATTTGATAAGGTATATTTTTGGACAGATTCCACTATAGTTCAGGGATGGCTTCGAACATCACCGCATTTGCTAAAAACATTTGTGCAGAACAGGGTTGTTCAAATTAACGAATTAACAAGTAACACCACCTGGTTGCACGTAAAGGGTAAAGAGAATCCCGCTGATATCCTATCACGAGGCGTTCTCTTTGATTCATTAAAGGGGGACAACACTAGTTTGTGGTGGTGTGGTCCAACCTTCCTTCGTGAACCAACTTCACATTGGTTGACACCAAATTATAATGAAATTGATTTAAATAAGTTACCGGAGTTAAAATGTCCTAAAACCACAAACTTACTAAACGTAGAAAGTACCTAATAATAATATTTTAGTCGAATTTGAAAGGTTTTCCTGTTTTAATCGTTTACAAAGAACAGTCGCGTATGTTTTGCGGTTTATTTCTAACATACGTGCATCACGCGTCGGTCAAGGTCGCGAAACCGGGTCATTGACCGTCAATGAGATTAATAAATCGTTAGTTGTGTTGACACGTTTGGTTCAATCACAATCCTTCAGTAAGGAATATATTAGTCTTAAGGAAAAGTCGCCACTGAATAAAAAGTGTAGTAATAAAACATTAGGTTTAGGTATTTTCTTAGATAAGGATGATATAATTCGTGTTGGTGGCAGACTAAGTAATTCAAAATTTGATTTTGATAAGAAACATCCGGTGTTATTGTGTCATAAACATCGTTTTACACGGTTATTGTTTTCTTATGAACACACACGTTTGCTTCATGCCGCACCACAGCTTCTCGTAGCGACTGTACGTGATCGGTGGTGGGTGCTGAGAGCACGTAGTTTAGCAAGGCAAGTTGTTCATGCATGTGTGACCTGCACTCGCATGAATGGAAGTACGCTAACCCCATACATGGGTGATCTCCCTGGAGAGCGTTTGGAAGCGGGATTTCCATTCATGCGGTGTGGGGTCGATTATGCTGGACCAATATCGATCTTAAATCGCAAAGGCAGAGGTTCACAATTAATTAAAGGATATATTTGTTTATATGTTTGTTTCGCTACTAGAGCTGTCCATTTAGAATTAGTCAGTTCATTGTCTACTCAGGACTATTTATTGGCATTTAAACGATTCATATCACGACGCGGCAAACCGTGTCAAATTTATTCTGATAACGGCAAGAATTTTGTGGGAGCTGAGAGAGAGCTTTCAAAAATATTTGAAAATCCCAACGAAATTATTGACTTTGCGAGTAATCACAATATAAAATTTAGTTTCATTCCCCCTTACTCTCCTCATTTTGGTGGTTTATGGGAGGCGGGTGTGAAGTCGTGCAAGTATCACCTGAGACGTATCGTTGGTAATGCTAGGTTAACCTACGAGGAGTTTAGTACGGTGTTGACACAGGTTGAGGCCGTCCTGAACTCCCGTCCTATGTCACCTATGTCCGCAGATCCTAACGATTACCATCCACTCACACCTGCTCACTTCCTAATCGGCCGGCCGTTGACTGCGCCTGCCGGTGATGACATCGTCACGAGGACATCTACACCTGTCTGCCGCTACCGGCGATTGGAACAGCTGCGAAACCATTTTTGGCAAAGATGGTCCAAGGAGTATGTTTCGGAGCTGCAGCGCAGGACGAAGTGGACATGTCATGAAAAGGATGACATCATAAAAGATGGTCTCGTTGTCATAAAAGAGGACAACCTGCCACCACTCAAGTGGAGGATGGGTAGGATTATTCGTCTGTTTCCAGGAAAAGATGGAGTTGCAAGAGTTGCGGAGGTCAGGACAGCTGCAGGCACAATCCGGCGTCCTGCATCCAAAATCTGCCCGCTGCCAACCTCCACACAAAATTGATTGATATGTTTATTAGTTGGAAGACGGATCTTCCAAGGCGGCCGGTATGTTTGTGCAAACAACGCCATCTAGTGTCAGCGGGCTGAACGACGTGAGAGTTGCGTCAGTGCAATGACAGGCGGCGCCGTCTGCGTCTGGCGAGGAGAAGGACGCCCCCCTGCACCCGCGCGCCGCGGACCCCGCTCGACTCGACACGACGATCGCTCTCGATATTATTACAATATTATTCGTTGCAACCGAACAAATGTACCTTTCTTTATTCAATATAATTTTGTAAATTACAACAAAAAAGTTCATTGAAGAGCTCCCCCACCTGCCTGCCCAAACACAGCACATACCTACATACATAATACAGGAAAATTTAATACTTGCTGTCTGGATACATATCTCTTTTGTTGACCGTACACCTCAAGTCCCAACTGATTGACACGAGATTTTTTAACGTAAAAATTTTTTTGAGATTCAAAAAACGTCACGGTGGCACTGTAAATGAAAAAATAAATACTTTTTAAACTTTTCATAATATCAAACATTAAATCCCGGTTAATTTAAGACAACAACGCGGGCAAAGCCGGGGTCACAGGCTTTATACCAATAATATGCCAACAAAGATGTGTTGCAACATTATTTAAACTAAATTAAATAAACACATCAACAACAGATGCCAACAACTAAATAAATATTGTAAACAACCAATGAATTTAAATTCTAAACATCGTTTCAACAACAGTTAGAACTAATCTCTAGTTAGATCACGAATAATAGTAGGTGTTACAAGTAGTAGTACAGTCAGTAAAGTCGCTCAAGAGCAGCTAACACTTCTAAAAAATAAAAATTATGACAATAGAGATTGATTTCATATTTCATCACAAGGCTTCCACTTCTTCGCAAAATGTCAAAATTGAGGGACAAGTTTAAATAAAAATATGAATAGTTAAATAAAAATAATATTCAATAAAACTTTGTAAATTTTGTAATTATTTACTTACTTTTAAGGCGCGTTTACATTAGCCAAGTCCCGCAAATAATTATGACGACATATTGAACAAAAACAAATGACGTATTATTAGTGCAAAAGATAAAATAAAAAGAAATACTGGTAATTTTATATTTAATTTTATGACACAACAAATAGGTAACCATTATTTTGATCATTTGCATGAGTTGTCTAACAAAATGTTATTATTATTTACATCAAATAAATCGTCACTAATATCATAGCTTATTGGAGAACGACGATAATATAAATTACTAAAATTACTATAAAATTATCGTTAGCGCAGATCATTATTTTTATAGACAAAACATTCGTAGACTCATGCGCACTTTTCAGATTATTGCGTCACGCGTCATAGGTTAACGACCCTCACTACTCGGTCAAGGTTCGCTCTAGTGTCAGACAAATTCGATAGATGGCACTGTTATACATTTTTGGCAGTGATTATTTTTTCTTGTGCGTAGAGTTAATTCAATTTAAGCTTAAAGCGCCATTTAGACGGGGAGAGTTTCTCGAACGTTTCCGTTCGAGAATGTCTAAGCAATTATCGCAAGCAATAATCGCCATAACATAATCGTATCAAACTGTTTACACACAGGCAAGAACTAAAATCTCGTCTACGATTATATCATACGAGATTCGCATATGACATTAACGTAGGCGATAATGTCTATGTTTGTTTACACGGCGATATTATTGTAAGAAGATTATCGCATACGAGAAACTCGACTTGTCTAAACACGATCTCGTATGACATTTTTTCTCGTTCATACGAGTATCGTACAAATCAGTTTGAACCGTTTTGTTTTGTTATGTCACTCATGTTAGCAACTGTCATAAAAACTCGAAATGCGATTATTGCTTTGAAGTTCTGTTTAGACGGACACTTTCCCTTACGAGAAATCTTCCTATTCGAGGCGATTATCGCCCAAGTCAACGGGCGATGTTTAGACGAAGACAATATTTTATATTCCTTCGATTATCGTATGTTCGAGTCGTGAAACTCTCCCCGTCTAAATGGCCCTTTATTATAATTATGGCCGTAAGAAGCTGTAAAATTATTTAGAAAAAAACATATTATTGTTTTAAAAGTAATGTTAACATTCTAAAGACACCTTATAAAACTTCTCGCAACCGGTAGATTTGTAAAAAAATATTTATTTTGAAATTAAGTAACTGTCATTGACCCCGGAACATAAAGGGCTATTGAAGGACACCGTGGATTTAGTCAGTACGAGTCCGACAGTCCCTCCCGCCCTGCCCGGGGTGGGAGGACCCATTTGATGAGTTTACTAGGCTAAAAAGAAAAGAAATTATACATAATTATGATGAGTTAATTCAACGTTAGACTAGAAAATCTAGTGTAATTTTGCAATCGTGTTATCTCCTCACCCTCTAATATCTCAAATTCTCAACAAACACACAGATTAGTGAACATTACTCACAAAGGGATACACAATAAACTTTACGACATTCAGTTCCTGTGTCCTGTTATATGATTTATTTTACGACTGAGAAAGTAGAAATATAACGCTTAGAACGAATAGACTAGTTGATATAGTCCGGGAGGATTATTGTCATAACCATTATGTTTTTCTCGTATCACAATCTGTCTTCTTATAAGAAAGACCAGGATTTGGCTATCCGTCTGATGGCTTATCTGTCTAGCTAGAAAAATTGGGCTTTATTTATTTCTATGAATGAATGGGAAATACTTTTGGCCTTGATTCCCCATGGCATCGAATGACTTAAGCATATTTTTTGGTAACTCGAAAAGTTATTGCAACATTCTTTTATAATTACTATAAGTATCACTGCATCCCTGACTTCGTTCGCGTGAATTACGAACTTTTCCTCTTTGAGTTTTTACTCCCAGACTGTCTTTTTGGAATATTTTTAAAAAATCTATAGAGCTATCCAAATCAGAGTCTCTTATGCACTTGAAATAACGAAGTTTCATACAACCTAAATTATCCCCTAATTCAACTTTGACTACTGGCCTTTAAGAGAGACTAAGAGTCACCTAACGAGCAATGGAAAGAACTATGCTCGGTGTTTCTTTGCGGGATTAAAATCCGGATCATGGATATTCGGCGAAGAACCAGAGTCACCGACATATCTCATCAAATTTGCAAGTGGACGTGGCAATGGGCAGGCCACATAGCTCGTAGAACTGATAACCGATGGGGAAGAAAAGTTCTCGAGTGGCGACCATGGACCGGAAGTCGCAGCGTAGGCAGGCCTCCCACTAGGTGGACCGACGACATCGTGAGGGTCGCGGGCAACCGATGGATGCAAGTGGCGAATTGTCGTTCGGCGTGGCGGTTTACGGGGGAGGCCTATGTTCAGCAGTTGACGTTTTGGATGATGATGATGAAAAACCTCAGAGGTCCGCAAATCCGCAATATCCAGTCTTAGTGAGCACCTACGTCTTAAAAAAAAACACCCATGCAAAACTGGACGACCTAAGACATCGAATAGCAGTTCTATGTTGTATTAGCAAGGACAATATTAATTTTTAGTTAGTCGCGTTATCATGAGCAAGGGCGCATAAACGAAATTGCTGTCTATTCCCCAAAAATTAATTTAAAATGTTCGTAATTTTCTCTTCTCAATTTCACAATAATATTATTCACAGAGTAGATACATATTCTGCTCAGGTATTTTCCTCGTTTATAATCGGGCACCAATCCAACTGTCGCTGGCAAGTATTTAGGTATGCAGATCAAATGAATTACTACTACCTACTCGGTATTAATCATTGGCCGATAAAGTAGTTAACATGTTACAGTGATTGTAATAAGGAAGCTAGCTGAGAGTTGTATGGCTGTTGGCCGTGTACACAGTGGACAATTGATGTAAATAATATGCAAACAGATTAGTTGACGTTCATGACAATTACTATTATAAAATATCATTACTAATCTTTTACAAACATACACACACTCATAAATTACATCATGTCACGTTTTTGCAGATTGCTTATTTATGGTAAGGGAGCTTTTGTTGGTTGTGTGACTTTTCCAATTACCGTGACCTTGGAACGTAAAAGGCTTTTGAAGGACACCGTGGATTTTAGTCAGTACAAGTCTGACAGTCCCTCTTACCCTGCCCTGGGTGAGAGGACTCATGTGATGATTTTATCGCGTAAAAAAAACAAAAACATAACCCTCCTGGCGCTGTCGGGTAAAAAAGGGAGCTTTGTTGTCGGTAAACAGTTACTCTGGTCGGTGTTGAAAATCTTTCAAAATTTTCAACACCAACCAGACCATTATGGTTCGTACTAGCCCCACATTCATACAGGAAAAAGCTCAACTACTTACAAAAGTTTGTCAACACGCCGTGTTACATAAAAAAAAGCTACAGGAAAAAAAAAACTTTTACATCTCTCTACTAATGAACGTGTTCATACGTGAGATCAGACATGAAAATCAAAACACACGCTAGACGATTTTCCTAAGAAACTGCCAAAAAAAAACCAGTCAAGTACTTTTTTTCGAATTTACGTGGACAGCCGTGAACTTGGCTTCGTACCAGAGAGCAAGAATCCGTCCGATAATGACGAACTTCCGGTCAAACGGACGCACAGATTTCAACTCACTGGAAATGATAAATGCTAAACCATTTTTATATTAAACTAGTTGTTGCCAGCGGCTTCACCCGCTGCAACTTCAAAATTATCCCACGAGAACATAAAATCGGGATAAAAACTATCCTATGTGTTAATCCGGGTTATAAACTATCTGTGTACCAAATTTTAGCCTAATCCATTCAGTGGTTTTCGCGTGAAAGAGTAACAAACATGCCTAAATACACAAACATACTTCCTCACCAACTTTCGCATTTATATACACAAGGAGATTTTTTGTATTAAAAAAGTAAAACTTGCGAGTTTAGTGCCTTAAGATGCCAGATTACGAGGAATTAATGTGTATCATGTTCTGAGAGACGAATGTTTGAAGATTCTATTGAAAATCGGATGAATGTTGCAGTTTAGTAGTTCGGGGTACGAAAGTGGTGAAGTGATGATTCCAGTTCAGGGGAAAATAGAAACTGTTTTTTTTTTTGTTAGTTTTTGCGGAAAGGCGTTCTGTGATGGCAACGTATTGAAGGTAATCAATGTCTAGATAATAACTGTATGCTGTACGTAGAGTCTACAATGTATGCTGTAATGTCTAGGTAATAACTGTATGCGGACAGTAAGAGCAGTGGTGGCCCAGTGGTATCGGTCCCGACTTACGAGTTGTAGGTCGTGGGTTCGAAGCCCGCCAGGCGCATATCTTTGTGTAATTTATTTCATCGCCACTGCTCCCATAACGGCGAAGGAAAACATCGTAAGGAAACCGGCATGTCCTAGAACTAAAAATTCGAAGACATGTGACATCGACCAACCCGCACTGAGCCCGCGTGGTGGATTATGGCCCACTCCCTCTCACAGAGAGGAGGCCTGTGTCCCAGTATTGGGAACATTAAAAAAGGCTGATGATGATGATGATGTACAGTCAAAAACGTTTTATTTTATGAACTGAAGTAAGTGATGACGAGGTCGATTATGGTGTACGTACTCCTATGTGTAAATTGTTATTGAATTCCTTGTTTTCACTAAGGGCATCGTAAGTTATTTATTTAACTACGTAATGTAGTAAATTCGAAATTCACCTTCATTTGACAATGTTTTTAAATTGTCTATAGTTTTGGCACTGAGCTCTAATAGAAGTGAAGAATGATAGAAATTAATGAAATCTGACAATATTACATTCCTCCAAGTTTTTGATTATTAGTTGTTTTTTTTTTTTGCACGCGGTTAAACGGAATGGAAGACACACTGGTGATGTGGAGGCGATAGAATACTAAGCGTAGGACGCCATACGCTGGGTTTGAAGAATGATTACTACAAAATAAGCTTTCTGTTAATAGCATAGAATTCAGAATTGCAATAACCTTTAAAAGTTCACACGTGGGGATCAGCGCGCGCTCATGAAACACGTACGTCGACACACAAATGATATCAGAGCCTGTAGCCAAACGGCAAGCGACAATCGTTAACGTTCAGCAGTCGCTGATACATTTTCAACTCTATACCCCACCGCATAAAGTTGAAAATCTAGTAAAAACTGCTGAACGATAGCGAACGAAATAAACGAAAACGATCTGTAATCTTTGATAGATTTTCAACTTTATGCAAGGGGTATAAAGTAGGAGTATAAAGTAGGGGTATAAAGGAGGACTCATTTGATGATTTTACCACGCTAAAAAAAAAAAAAAAAAAAAAGGGGTATAAAGTTGAAAATGTATTAGCTACTGCTGAACGTTAGCGATTGTGGCTTGCCATTTGGCTACAGGCTCTGAAGTGAATCAGCAACGGTGTAGTTGAATTGTTGGCGTCCATCAGCACAAAAATGATGCAGAGTAATGCACACTTCCCAGTGCATTCCTCCCAGCATTTTTGAAGGGCCTATAAAGGTATAAATATCCCGGCGTTGGTAAATTTTGGCATATTTCAATAATACCAGCTCGATTAAAACAGTTCGGCTTTTGACCCGGGCGTCCTCACTTATAAACAAAACATTTTCGCGCAAATCTTTGGCGAAAATAACTTTTATAGCTATCTCTGCTGATATCGGGTTGATTTCTGGGGTATTTACAACTTGGTCCTTTGGAAGAAGGTGGAAATAAGTGATGCATTTGACGGCAATGATTGGCGCAGTAGCCGGCAGATCCTCTGCTGCGCTGTGTATCGCGTGTTTGATTTCCAAACGGAATAAATATTCGCATGATAAACAAGTAGTCGTTCCGGGTAAGGAGTGTTTGTGTACATGAGTTTAAATGTTTGGTAACGCACTAAGAACACGGAAGGAATACGTAGTTTGGGGCATGCTTAAAAAATCCGCAGCTGCCATTTTGAAATTGACTCCATCTTTTTTTTTCCTTACAAACCTATCCTGATTTTATAACTGATTAGAATTCATGCGGAAAAGTTCCTTATTATGTGACTTCACTTTGGGCCCTACCAGAAAACCAGCGCTGTGACAGTTAAATGTCGCAGCAGATGCTGAGATAGGAGCCTTTTGACCTCGCACAAGACTAATGTTTAAAATTTTGTTTAGTGTCAAAATTCAATAGAATTTGACACTAAATTGACACTAAATAAAATTTTGAACATGTTTAACTTTTGGTGAAAGTCGCCCTAAATTGTTTTAAATCATGTTTTGTTTAACCTTTTAAACGTTTGTTTTTGTTTAATTATTTTTTGTTTTTTTTTTCTGTTGTTTTTATTCATGTAATTTTGTTTATTCTGTCTTGTGTGTCCCAATAAGTCTCTCACTCTCTCTCTCTTTCTTTCTTTCTATTGTTACATACTCTAAACAGTACTGGTATTGTCTAACGTTTACAAGCTCACTTCACACAAGCGGGCGCACAATCTAAATTAATGTTTATAGATTTTGAACGAGACAAAATTATAAGAAATACTCTAAACATCCATTCAAACTATTTCTAGCAGCGAATCCGCGAAAATTTCTTTAAAGAAAAAGTTCGATAGTGCGTTCACTTTCGTGAAGTGCACTTGAGAACGTTAACAGAATATGACTAACTAACTATTAACAACCTATCTAAAAAGGATAATCATTAATTAAACATTCATCACTATTAAATCCAGCGGCCATTTTAAAATTAACCCGCAAATATCAGCCTCAAAAACAAAACAAAATGTTGAACGAACCAGGCACACATCTCGTTGCATCCAAGGTGATTTTGAAATCACATGCACTGCTAATGTAAACCATTGCTAAATAAAATAAACACACTCTGTTTACGTACATCGGCCAATATAAATTACGGCCGTATGTATTATATGAGACTTTGATATACATAGATAGATTTAGAAACATGATGTCGGACGGGGGAAATGATTTTCTTATTACCAAGGAACTTTCCAGAATATTATTTCTCTACCTTCATTTTTTTGGGAAACTACAAAATATTTATCTGTATTAGACTCTAATTAGGAGATAGCCTTATCTGAGAGAACTGGCGGATCTGTTAGCGTAGTGGTTGAACCATTGGCTGCTACTGTGTGTCGTAGATTCGATTCTTACACGGAACAAAAAATGTAAATATGACGCAAGTAGTTGGTTTGCGTGTTTGTGTATGCGAGTTTACATGTTTTTAAAAGTATCCCTGACATTGGTGAAATTCGTAGAAAGAAAAGAAACTTTGCCAAACACAATTCTATGACGTAAGTTTCGTAGGTATCAACTAATTAAATTATAGCTAAAAGAATAGAAGAGAGTTTCAATTATTTCAAAGCTGAAACCTTTTTGCAAGTCAAAAACGTAATATCTCAAGGTCGGTTCTTAATAATCGCGACAATGTCGCATATTTTTCTAAGTTTCGAATGAAATAATCTTAGACATAAAATTCACATTAGCATACAGATTTTACACACAAACACCGTCTTTTATTACTCACTATAGATAATCTTGAACATTAAACACCCATATATTTATTATAACCATAAATCAGTCTCGTGCTCTGAGGTGCATCACTGAACCGCAGGCAAAGTGCACTGCACTTGTATCTCATGTAAAACACTGAAAAACATACCTTGAATCGAGAACATAAAGTACAAAATGACCTGGCAAGTCAATTCATCCTACATCATTTTGGAATAGCAAAGATTTTACGATGCTACCAACCCAAAATGAACTTTAGCAGTCTAAATTTAAAATTCGATTTTGTAGATTATATTGCACCCATCTTCAATTTTACGACTGTTGTTTCTGCAGTGTAAATTGAACTTTAATACTGGCGAGACAACATTGGATTATGCTTCATCATTGTTGTGGTTTTTATGATGTTTAAGATGCGGGTAGTGGGAAAATTGACCTCAGCTGGGTCGTCCCTGTAAATATTTGTACATCGGACGCGGTTGGTGCGAACTAGTAAGAGATTAGCGAGCAAAACTCCTGAATTTTAAACGCTTGTAATTTGGTAAAGTCCAAAGTTAGGAGAGACTTACCGGCTTGTAATAACTGTGGCTATTTGCGGGAACAACCAGAAGGGTTTTAGTATAAATGAGGATATTATATTACATGCATATAGTAACGTCAGCAGGCGGTTTCCTTTGCGTTTAGTTCAAGAATTACTTTAATACTCGTTATGTCTATCTGTCTAATGTAGTAAGAATAAAAGACTAATGAGTGACTATTTGTCTGCCAAAATCTGTACTGCACTCTTAGAAATGTAAAAGCTGAGTCACTTAACTGTAATATAAACACATTTTTTTATGGTAAAATCATTAAATAAGTCACTACTCAGTTGGAGCGGATATACCAGTAAACGTTCATCATGTTCCTTGGTTGCCTTTTGCTTTCCAGGGTCACAGTATCCTGCTTGGGTACATATTTGAATATCGAAGATTAAAATATCTACGCTTAAAATATCGATGTTCAAAATATCGAAAATGAAAATATCGAATGACCATAAAATCGAAAGTTTAAATATCGAAAGTTTAAAATATCGAATGATTAAATGATCTACGTCCAATATATCTAAAATCTAAATATCTACAAAAGTTACATCGAAAGATCTAAATATCGAAGTGCAGGTTATCGAATGTCCGAAATATCGAACCTATCAAGGTAAGTAGACGGAGCCCCGCTTCGCGGGGCTCCTATTTCTGTTTGCAAGGTTTAAAGTAACCTAAACAAGAGGATGGCGGTGTCTTTCAGACCCCGCCATCCTCTTCGAACCTAACCTGTCCGAGTCGGGGTGCCCCAAGTTCCGAGCTCGCTTCGCTCGCTCTTGCATCCGAAGTCCATCCAGCTACCTTGTTGGGTAGTAATCAGTTATTTGACTAAAGACGCAAGAGCGAGCGAAGCGAGCTCGGGACTTGGGGCACCCCGACTACAGGTTAGGTTCGAAGAGGGTGGCGGGGTCTGAAAGACCCCGCCATCCTCTTCGTGTTAGGTTACTTTAAACCTTGCAAACAGAAGTAGGAGCCCCGCGAAGCGGGGCTCCGTCAACTTACCTTGGTAGGTGGTGACAATTTCACATCTACCTACATTTATGAATACACTCATACCTACGGCCATTTTTTTTTTCAATGTTTCAACTAATAGGTATTTTAAACGTAGATATTATGAAATAAGATATTATTAACTGCGATGTATTAAACGTTGATATTTTGAATTTCGACATAACGTCTTTCGATATTTTGAATCATTCGACATTTTAATCAGTCGACATTTTAATCTTCGACGTTTTAAGCGTAGATGTAACATTTTTCGATATTTCGTTACAATCGATATTTTAATTTTCGATATTCTGAACATCGATATTTTAAGCGTAGATATTTTAATCTTCGATATTCAAATATGTACCCATCCTGCTTAGACAGTCCTGTGACACACCCTAAACCTGATTTTTACAATAGCACAATCCTTTCTGAGAGCGAAAGCAAATTAAATCATTGTTTTCCATTCATGAAATATGAGCTCAAAAATATTTCAGTTGTAAGCTTCAGGAATCAAGATATTTACCTTGAAGCCGTCCTCATTTCTCTTTCATTCCAGATCCAGCAAGAAATATTAGTAACGCGTTATCACGATTTCACCCCAGAAATATGTTCGCTACCTAACTCAACCGCAAAAAGGCGAATACGTTCATCAGACGAATACACATTTTTTTATAAATATCTCCACATAAAAATCTCAATTTCCCGTTTTTCGTGGGAAATAAATTGCTCGATGTAGTACTCGTACATTGGGGTTCAAAAATGACGGTTACGTAGATGCGTCGTAAACATCACGTTTTTAGTGTACCGTGTCGTTTTCAGGACTCTTGCCATGTTACCATCGACAGGTTAATTGAGCGAGTTTTTTATGTACACGGAAAAACACATATTTTTGGAATGAAGGAAAATGTTGAGTGCCGACTCGTGGTGCGGTGGCATGTCACGTAAATACATTGCAAACATTTCTTATATTTTTACATCTGAAAAGAATTTTAGAAGACATGGAAAAAAAAAGAAAATATTTGGAGGGCATCATGTCACACCCAGTATTTGTTGAACGCTTTTTCTATTAAACCACTGAACAACAATTAGGCCAGCGTGTGACAAAAGTGTTACTACAAGTACTACTTTTAGATATTTCAGTCTATCAAGGCAGCTGTAGTGTCATTGCGAGATTATTTCATGGTAAATAGGCCATAAAGATCCCGTTTACCATTCTATAATATTGCATTTTTATTTAATATTTTGATAGTATTTAATATTACATCCGTAGCGTTGAAAGCAGCGTCAGGCAGCCAGTGGCTTGGCTTTTTTGCTGAACTGAATCTATTTGACAAAGCCTTAAAACCACAATACCTTTTGTCTCCATCTTTATTTTTTTATGTTTTGTGTAGTTCTTTCTTAAATAAAGCAAGTAAACCAGATAATCATCTTTGTTTACCTCACCGCCACAACACACAACATCTAAATAATATAACTCAAAGGTGACTGACTGACATAGTGATCTATCAACAGCCCATACCACTGGACGGATTGGGCTGAAATTTGGCATGCAGGTAGATGTTATTACATAGCCATCCGCTAAGAAAGGATTTTGATCAATTCTACCTCCAAAAGGATAAAATAGGAGATGAAACTTTGTATGAAACTTTGTCAATTTTATAAAAAAAAATACTTTGTAAGTTCCGATATCCACGCGAACGAAGTCGCGGGCACAGCTAGTTATTTATAATTGAATTACGCATATAAGCAATGTAATATATTACTTACTTATAAGCAAAAAATTTGCAAATTGTTTGACCAAGTAAAAACAGACTATTATTAAAAACCAACAATGCCAAGTCCCGGTCAGAAGGTCGTGGTTTCAAATCCAGGATGAACTGCTACGAACTCGAGCATTAATCTCGGTGGGATGAGCTAATAGAAATGTTACCAGCTGCATCAAGTGACACTGTGTGTTTTAGAACTATCACACTGGTAAATATAGACTGGGTAAGCACAAACGGATAGCATACGCTATCAGAAAGAAGAGAGCAGTAGTTGCCCAGTTGTATTGGCCCCGACTTACCAGTTTTAGGTCGTAGATTCAAACCCAGCAAGGAGTGTAAAATATAGGGTAAAGGGAGATTATTTGGTGAGACAGGCAACTCAGTGATAGAGTCTTAAAAGTCTTTCAAAACGTTACCTTTGCATGCAGTAATGCGAAATGATCCAACTAGTTCACCACTAAAGTGGACAAGTCGTGGTGACACATCATTTCGCATTACAGCATGCATAGGTAACGTTTTGAGAAACTTTTAAGACTCTTATCACGGAATAATTGTCTGTCTTACCAAATAATGTCCCTTTACCTTACCACTCTTCGTTATAATCATAAGTAATGAAAACATTTCCAATGGGCACACACTCTGCTAATCCCATTAAGGTATAGCGCGATAGACGTCGCGCCCACTGGGTATCATTGACCACGAGCGTCGAACTTTAACCTTCAGCTCAACCGCCTCGTACTTACAACGTAAACACTCGATGCAATGGGGAAAAATATTGCACAGGATAAAATAATAAAAGGTTGAGAAAAAATAAATAAAATGTGAATAAGATTATAGACGTTTGGCGTAGTAACCGATGAGCTGCGTGTCGCTGGTTCGGTTCCGGCTCGGAATATTTAAAATAAGTATGGTCTGTAAGTAGTTTGTGTATGATAGTTTAAATTTTTACGTAACATCATTATTACAAATTCCTCAAAGAAAAATATAAAATGTCATGTCCTTTTTAAAAATAAGGTAGGTAACAACAAGTGATGAGAAGTCTTAGTCCCATAATATTGATCATTATATTTTATTATGAAAAGTTCATACATAAAGCTGGAAATTTCAAAGATTAACTTTACATTTACATGCACACGGTGATAGCTGGGTGTATCGAAAAGGGGTCCAAATAGCCAAAAATGTCGAGACAAATCCGGAAGTACACAAGCAAATGTGTAGCTGATTTAATTTAACTGTAATTTGTTACAGCATGTTTGCTAACAATGAGATCAAGAAGCTTCTCTAAATCGAATGTTAAAATCGTAAGATGGAGTTATCAGAACTAAAAAAATTATTGTTATTCCGAATTAAAAGTTAAATTGCTGTAATTTACTTTGAACAAATAGACATTTGGGCAAACGTAGCAAATTCATTACCTATCACAAAAAATTTGGTTAAAATATTTGGGAAATAATCCCACAGCCCTCTTTGCGTATTTGTGGCATAGTACCACATGTAAATTCTGCCATTATGCCAGCACAAGTATCATTTAAAAATATTATCTAAAAATTGCAAGTTTACAAAAATACCAAGCAAGTTGAAGTGGCAAGGGCAGGCCATATTACTCGCAGAGCAGATGGCCGATGGGGTCGAAAAGTACTAGAGTGGACGTCCACCAACAAGGTAGACAGACGACCTTATAAAGGTCACCGGACGACGCTGGATGCAGGTCGCTTCAAACCGGTATATGTGGAGATCTAACGAGGAGGCTTTTGTTCAGCAGTGGACGTCCTATGACTGAGATGATGATGATGATTACCACAAGGTTTATTAACAACAAAAAAAAAACTGGAAGCACCAATAAATGAATCACCGTCGTCGCGTGCATAAGAAAAGCTTGACCCCAGCAAAAATCAGGACAAACCAGAAAAAATCTTCACAAAAAAAGGGTACCGCGAATATAGGAATTAGGCATGCATCCTTTTTAAATTAAGTGAACAGAACCGTGCCCAAATTAAAATTAAACTTCAGTCATGCCCTTTTTAGCGCTGCCCCGCTATTATGCCATAATCTTTTCAACGCAGCCCCACAATTAGCTAAAAATAATTGGGACCAATAAAAGTCAGATTCTAAAAACTCGGAACGAATATCCTAACATTTGTTTTTCGAGCGTAACCGATTCCTGTACGTATAGCTATAGATATAAAAAATTATGATGCCATTCAATTTGATAGGGCTTTATATCGATCAACAATGGGATTCAACAAGAGCTGAATTTGAAAATAAAATTCGCAGTGTTGAATAAATTTTATATTTGAGTCTAGAAATTGGAAACGATGAATTTATATAAGACTTTAAGAAGAACCAATAGCAAATAGGATTATTTTGAAAGAATTGAGTTCTCAAGCAGGTAAAAGAAAAATGAAAAAGAAGCATTGAAACATTTTGAAGCAAATCTGTCTCGAAAGATTAACTCAGAAAGAAAAATGAAAAAGCTTTCGCGACCGTCAAAAAGAAATCGTTCGCTTGATAGACATTTTAACAGATGTTCTATCGAAAGCTGCTCAAAAACACATGTCAATCTTGTACATTTCTATTATTCTGTTTACTACGTTCTATGTCTAAAAATACGGCTGATTATTCCCAGACATTGATTATTTTTAGATTCAACGAGAAAGTAAGGTCAGATCAAGCTCGAACTAAAACATAATGGGCATAGTATCTATACCTAAATAAAATTTATTTGTATCTATCGATTAAAACTAAAAAAACAACTTCTGTTTGTAACCTCTTTCTGTGTTTATAGATAAATAGAACAAGGCTTACACGGGATACCTACTATTGTACTATACCACATATCTATTTCTGCATAATGTTTCCATAGTTTTATTTATTTATTTTAGAATTAGCCTTCTTAGCCTGCAAACAATAAAAGACAAATTTGAAAAGGATTAGTTTACCTAATAACCTTCCGCACTGAATTCCTAAACAGTCCTACTTCTTATCAGTCATTCAATCTTTGTTTATTCGCTTTAAATATTCAAGTCAGCAGACCGAATAATCATCAGGTTATAATATTATGAATAAAAAATCTATTTCAGATCGTAAGGCCTGATTCACACTCCTCCACATACTAAATTTCTTTATTTTTAACCGTAATACTAAAACAATGCCGCATTTGAAATTTTATCGGCAAATTGCATACTGATGTAAAAAAAAAAAACTTGAAATTGACTCAGAAAATAAGTTTGATAATAATCTTCCAGTAGGCAATCGTGAATTTTTGCAAGTATCTCAATTATACGCCAAATCTCCAGTGCAATTGGATACGGATCAGATAGTAAGATTTTTATGTATTCAATGTGTATTTGTTCCGAATTTCTTTTCGAATGGTCTGTTTCTTAAAAAAACACTAGTATTCATATTATTATTTAATGACGTGTATTGCGATAGAATTAAGACTAGGAATGTCATATAATTATGCTATTAAAAAAAGAAAAAAGCCGTGGCAACTATGCCATCAAAATTTACTCGTAGAAGTTGAAAAAAACGCAATTTTGAATACAGGCTATTTAAAAAATCTTTAAAAAAGGAAAAAAAAAAAAAACGATCTCCATCTCAAATGACGTCAAACATTTAACAACAATGACAAGGATTCCACTGATCTGACTCAAACAGAAGAATTCTTAAAACATTTCACAGGTGCTCAAACAAAAGATTATGATATGCTTCGATAATTGATTTTTAGAACAAATTATTACATCAAAGGGAACTTCAGAGAGGATTGTCAAAGTAATTTGTCAACGAGGCCCGTCTGCATAAAAGCGAGCCGTTGATAATTCTTCCGAGAAAACGACGAGTGGGTTTTTATTTAGAAAGTGTGTGTACGTAAGTAATGACAGTAATTCGTCCGAAGTCGTCTTGAAGAGCACAGAATTTTGATAGCAATCAAAATGATCATCATTCTGCTCTAAAGTTTTGAACATGACATGTCAGCCAATTTTACTTGTTCGGGCATGAATAATCACAAGAGTTTTAAGCACTTTAGCCCGTTTATTAGAATAAGATAGTACAGAACATTTTTATCTACGGCTAACATGACACCGGTCATTCTTGAGACAGACATTAACACATAATTATGACAACCAGGCATACACCGATACCCGATACAAGACTGTAAGCGCTGCATTAGCTTACATCTTCGTTTACCTTAACAGAAACATTCGGCCCACCTGTACCGCAGTATTCTTTTTCAAAACCCTGTAGGGTTCCCAGAGGCTAATTTATTAATGCTAATACTATAGATTAGCCACATTCCTCATACGAAAAAAAAGTGCCAAAACTAAGCTCTTCAATAAAGTGCACAAAATATCAAAATAATGTTGCAACAAGTAACTAAAATAATACAATTCCATACAAAAGATCATTGACCTCTAATTCGTGGATAATAGCGTACTTGGAAAACTTATCAGTCAAAGATAGATCCGCTGATTGTTTGAATAAATTACCGCTAATTATGTTTTAATGGAATTCTCAAAATGTTTCAACAAAATCTAGAATTTTCTGTTTAAGAACTGAGAGAATGCTAACGTAGCTGTTATTTTTCGTTCACTGTATCTACTGAAACCTATTTATGATATTTTAAATTTTCGTATATAGTTAAGAGAAAAAGATAATGGATCCGGGAAGCCAGCTCCCTTCCGGCGAGTAGCATTAAAATCTATAGAAGTCGTGACTTTTTTTTAACTTGGTAAAATCATCAAATGAGTCCTCTCACCCCTTACTGTCAGACTCGTACTGACTAAAATCCACGGTGTCCTTCAATAGCCCTTTATGTTCCGGGGTCACGGTGATGGAATAAGTCCCGCGACCCCGGCAGGCTTTGGCCCTCTGAGAGGGGGGCCCCATCATTATGCTGACGCTCTTTGAGGCGCGCGTGGGACACAACGCGCCGTCGACCCGGGGTAAGTCGTAACTTAAGGATGTTATTCATACTCATTCATCGCTAAGGCAAACTTGGAAAATTTCGCTCATGTACTTAAGAATCATCATCTGATAGTGATGATAGAAGTGAAGATGAAAGCCCAAAAGTTTTCGGAAGAAGCCAACTAAAGATGTAGCAAAGGCACCAGTGTAGTTAGACCCGGTATCCACCAAAGCGGAGAGCACAGGAGATATGTTTGAATAACCAATCAAATGTCCACATCTCCTCTCCGCTTAGCTTCGGCGGACATCTGATTGGCTATTCAAACACATCTCCGCTCGATCCCCGCATACTTTACAAGTAGCTGATCTTATAATTATAATCAATCAGGATCCAAACTATATTACTGCAAAAATGAAACTGCATTTGGCATTGTTATAATATGATTATAATAACAATGCCAAAGACAGTTATTGTCCCAGTGATGAGTAAAAAAATACATAGCTGTACTTAATGCCACAAGGTATTCTCCATCAGACAACCTTTATACAGTATGTACAATTTTAGGTGCAACGTTTTAAAAAAAAAGTTATCGAAAGTATAACTTTGTAGCTTCTAACTAACCTCCAAAGATAGTGTGGAACTCCTTACAGCACTTTTAAACAGTAATTTTCTAGAAGATCCTTTTTTAAAAATTCTTCTACAATAAACTAACACAACTTCGAAACTTCTTTTTCCACAATTTTCCACAGAATCTAACCCATTAACATGAACTGTAACTTAAGTTAGGATTAGCATAGCTTTAACGACACGAGCCAGCCACGATAGTCGGCGAAGTTAAATTATCTTGTGCCGCTTAGATCATGGCCACTACCTACACGCTCAAGCGACACGTATTTTACGACAGCGACTGAAAAATTGTAATCGGCTTTAAAAAATGAGCAAGTGACATCACGGCTACCGACAAGGCATGATTGTATGACACTCAGTTTCGCCAAGTTGCATCGCGCGAAGACGTGGATGTGGCTTACGCAGAGAGCACAAGTGCGCCATAAAAATCTTGGCGTTTAACAGCTGAGGAAAGAATAATAATTAATGATCTGTGTTCTGAGTCGAGCTACACGATAACCGACAAATGCTGGCACTGACTGGACAGGTCCACTCAAATCTGTGTGGCTCTTTCCTCAAAATACCATCTCACCCGCATGGTCTTCGTATGACCTAAGCAAAACAATGTCTGAACTATAAAAGAGACGGTGAGCTCTGAGTTTTTTTTTTGGCTGTTTCTTCTTAGAGTAGTCAGGTACGAAACACCGTCCCCATCTAGCTTTAAAATATTGGTTGTGACGTGTAAAAGTTTTTTTATAACCAACTTACAAAATACATAATATCATGGAGGCTTTTAGGCTGGGCAAATTATTTTTAAATTAATTGGACCACGGAACTCTCAACAGGTGCTGTGGTCCAACTATTTTTAAAGTTGGACAACTGCCCCTAGTGAAGGGTCATGGTCCAACTAGTTGGATAGAGCAGTTGGACCACTGCCCCGCACTCAAAAAAAAACTAACCATGTTTTTTAATAATAATATAATAACGCTTTTAAGCCTTATTTAAATTATTATTCTCTCATCTGAAGGAGCTGCTGTGGCGCGTACCGGGCAATGAAAAGTTACTGTTGTATTTGCGAAATGTGTGCGGCCACGAAATAGATTCTAATGTCCAAGCGTCGCTTCCTGGCCATACCTCCATCGGTTGCCAAGTGACACTGACCTTGCGATCACCGGCCAGGTCAAGGTGAGTGGTTTATAGGGACCTGCCAAGGTCACTAGCGGTGCCAACTGTTGCCAATCATGGCATAATGATACGCAGTAACTATGGCAGAGTGGCTGATTGTGCGTGGTTTTGCGCCAGGTTGAAGTGTAACAATGGATAATTAAATAATTGCTGGTTTATTATTTTTATTCAAAAGTGCCTGTTGCCAGCGGCTTCGACCATTGCAATTGAACATTACACTAATAAGATTTACATCCTATGTGTTTAACACAGGTTATAAACCTATCGGTGTAACAAATTTCATACAAATGTGTTCAGTAGTTTTTACGTGAATGACAAACTATACAACATGTAACGTTACTAGCACAAAATCTCTCGTGGGGTAACTCAGCCCATGTTCCTGAACAATGTTTGTTACAAAACATTTAGAAATTCGCAAAAAAAAAATGCTTTTTCATACAAAATGAGAAATTAATCGGGCCCATCAGTATGAAAAATCTTTTTTTTTTGTTACTGAACAATGTTTTAGTAACTGAACAATGTTTGTTCTAAGAATTTTGGAAATTCGCAAACCCCGTCAGATTGCTGACAGCTCCAGGCGCGCGTTAATCATGATTTGCCGTTGCGTCGACCTGGTCCGTGATCGGACGGCGAGTAACCTATTACTCCATTTGCCCTCCCCATGAAACCTACAGTAGATATTCTCCCCTTAAACTGTATGTTTAGTTGTGGCTTTACGTGGCTGTAACTTGTATTTGAGATTGAAATCAAATATGTTTGGTCACGTCTGTTTACGAAGTTTGTGTTGGTTTGGGAGGGACGCGTCAATGTTTTAGAATCAAGACTTCGGAGCTTGTGGGACAGATGTTGACTGAATCCTTTGGTGTTGCCAATATGACCAAAGAAACTTCTTGATTATTGTTTACTTAATTCTATTTATTGAAGATAATTATGACCTATTTCATGACCTACTGAATCCCACCAGTGAATTGGTGATTTCGTTTTCAAACCGATATAATAATTAGTTTAAACATGTTTTATACTCGTAGGTATGCATTGCAGAAAGAGTGACATTTAAAACGTAAACGTCGCGGGTTATATTCCCACACGGAACATATTATTTGTGTGAGATACAAGTAAGTTTTTCAGGGTCTGGATATATTATTTATGTATGCGAGTTTAAACGTTTGTAAAATAATTAAATTACCCACGATACTCAAGAAACTGGTGTTAAAAAAACTGCAAAATACTTAAAGAACATAGGTAAGTACTGTGATTTATTGTTTCAATATTTATTTTTATTCACCTCCTATGAAATAGAACGCACAATAAAAACCGAGGCTACAACACAGAACATTATTTTCCTGCAAGTTTTAAAGACAAGATTCTATGAAACACAAATTCTGAAAAGCTGAAACATTACAAAACAGTCCGAATGCAGATCATGACGATGATTAATCATCACCGTCTGTTCCGGGAAGGGACCTTGGGGCCGAGGTGAAGGCCATTGGTGCGACGCCCGGCCGACGAACCGCGGGTAAATATGGCGGCAGAAATGGCGGGACAACGCGGCCGCATCGGCGCGGGCGGCGCTGCGAGCGCGCAGATTTGTTGCACTTTATTGCGTATTACTTATGTAGTATGTATGACTTTTGGGGGTAAGTAATATATGATATAACTACAAAATCTCTAAAACTTACAAGAGATAACAACTGAACATATAATTTTATTTGATATAACGATCTGTTAATATAATAAACGGTTGACATAATTTTATAATGACTAATTTCTTTAAGCATAACAATCAATGAATATAAAATCGTTTTGTATACCGCTCAAAAGACATAAAACTTATTTGGTCTATTTTTTTTTTCTTCCTGCCAAGTAATCTTACACTGATGTACCTAGTAATGGGTGCGTCTCATTTCATATAAAGTTATTTGATATATTTTCATTTCAATAACGTTCACATGATATAATCAACGTGAGATATACCAACGGTTGATATAATTTCTCCACACATAATGTTTGTGTTACTCTAAAACTCATTTCATATAATTTTATTTGATATAACGTTTAAATACAGTCTCTGCAAGTAGGTCACCACTAAAGCGAAATCATTACATATAACGTTTGAAACGTATAATTTTTCAGTTATTTGACCTAGGATGCAAGAGCGAGCGAAGCGAGCTCGGGACTTGGGGCACCCCGACACGGACAGGTTAGGTTCGAAGGGGATGGCGGGGTCTGAAAGACCCCGCCATCCCCTTCGTGTTAGGTTACTTTAAACCCTGTACGCAGAAATAGGAGCCCCGCGAAGCGGGGCTCCGTCGAAGATTCACGGCAGGTGGTACTATTACTAGGTACATCAGTGTTCAAAAAAATTAGACGAAATAAGTTTTATGTATTTTGAGCGGTATACAAAACGATTTTATATTAATTGATTGTTATGCTTATAGAAATTAGTCATTATAAAATTATGTCAATCGTTTATTATATTAACAGATCGTTATATCAAATAAAATTATATGTTCAGTTGTTATCTCTTGTAAGTTTTAGAGATTTTGTAGTTATATCATATATTACTTACCCCCTAGTAATAGTACCACCTGCCGTGAATTTTCGACGGAGCCCCGCTTCGCGGGGCTCCTATTTCTGAGTACAGGGTTTAAAGTAACCTAACACGAAGGGGATGGCGGGGTCTTTCAGACCCCGCCATCCCCTTCGAACCTAACCTGTCCGTGTCGGGGTGCCCCAAGTCCCGAGCTCGCTTCGCTCGCTCTTGCACCCTAGGTCAAATAACTGAAAAATTATACGTTTCAAACGTTATATGTAATGATTTTCGCTTTATTGAACGTTATATTAAATAAAATTATATGAAATGAGTTTTAGAGTAACACAAACATTATGTGTGGAGAAATTATATCAACCGTTGGTATATCTCACGTTGATTATATCATGTGAACGTTATTGAAATGAAAATATATCAAATAACTTTATATGAAATGAGACGCACCCGACTTTTGGTACTTGAAGTAAATCTAATATGTTTGTTATTATACTATAGTTAAATAAAGACAAATTTAAGGTGAAAATAATAAAAAGTAGGTAATTAAAATTTCAATTACACAAAACTTTCGATAATATTGTAATATGCATTTGTTTATGTACTTATCTATAATAGCTAACACACACACTATTTTGTTTCATGCATCAATTCCAGTGCGAAACAAAATAGAGTGAGTGTCGACTATGGTAAGTATCCACGTCAGTAAAATACACAGACGTGTGGTACACATAGATTGCTGTTTGCAGAATCTAGAGGAGGTTATCTGTGGTGTCAACCCTTTGCCCTATTTCATCTTCATTATCAGTCTATCACGTTCCCACTGCTGGGATACAGGCCTCCTCTCTGTGAGAGGGCCATAATCCACAACGCGGGCCCAGTGCGGGTTGGTACTTATTTACTACTTGGTAATTACAAATCAACTGCAAGAATTAAGTAGGTAAATCTAAATTGGGATATTGAAAATAGCTCGCACTTTATTTAAATATATCACGGGATGCATTGCGAACATGGTTGCATTTTATTACTGAGTTATGTTCTGTGGTCGAACTAAATTCTGTTTGTTAATATAAATGTGCACAGCTGTTTTCTCTCATGTGTTATTTGTATGTACGTAACGTTTTATTTTGTGAAATGGATTTTTGATTTTTTGTATGTTATTTGAAGTTTGATCGTCTCAATTTGTGATTTGAAAGGCGCTTTGATTGATTGTAAATATTTATTTATAGGGAAGAAAACATATTTTATTATCTACCGTAAAAGTTTCTATTTTTCACTTAAAGTATGTAATTGTGATTATTTTTAATGTGTGTTATTAAGAAATATTTAATTACATATTATTTTTAATCCCCACAAAGTAAAACCTACCTATCTTAAAATCGGGTTAAACAATCCAGAAAAAAGTCAGAACTAAACAGTGTATTTAACTTCAAAGAGATTGAACACTCTAATGGGCCTTATTACAAGATAACACCTGATTACATAGTTAAATACCCCCTTGTTTCATGCTCGGAGTATAAATTAAGTTCACACTAATAATTATCATTATCATAATTATGTACTTTTAGCTAACTCGTTAAGAGAACACGTGTTGCTGATCGGTGCTAATTTACCAAGTGTTGGCGTGTGCTTGTCGTTCATTGCTAAGAATCAGGGATTTTACTAAACCGTTTTTTTTTGTATTTTAAGGATAAATATATTTGTACATGTTTAAATACATCAAAGTCACACCCATTTTAATGGGGGTTAGGTGTAAACTACAGAGCGCCACCTACTTTTCCATTTATAGCTACGCCATAATTAAATTAAAAGGTAAATATAGGCGAGATATTGATCAAACGTGATCCTCTAACTATTTAAAAAAATAAATAAGACGAAAAAACGAACTTTTTTTTTTAAAGACGTCATAGCCGTGTTTGAATATGTGACTCCGTTCGAATTTCGAACATAATGCTTATTTTTTTTTTTGTGGGATTTTATGACCTGGTAACTAAAACATAATGCTTAGAGACTTTTTTAGTGTCGTTTAGGCTGAGCGCAGACTTGAGTCACAACTGTTTTAAGACAGTCTTGTTTCACATAGACAAGTCTGTCTTAAAACATAAACAAAACTGTTTTGTCTACGACACGCCGCTCACCTGAAACAAAACTGTTCAGTGTCAGACTTGTCGCTGTGCAGTTCTTGTGTCTTTTAGACAATATTGTCTATGAGACGTTTTGTTTTAAGTATGCGCATCTTCATGGTTTTTGGAAAGCAATAGTCTGTCTTAAAACTGTTTTGACTCAAGTCAGCGGTCAGCCTTAGAATCTGCAAAATTTTAAAAAATTGCGCCTTTGCAATCTCACTTGGGTGAAGTGAGCAACAGTTGTCGTACAAGTTACAGAATAACACTGTAGGGCTACCCTCACAAATGCAGAGCTAAGAGATGACTGTTCCATCATTTTGTTTGGTGAGAAACTAATCCAAACATTTGACCAGTCGTTCTTCGCACATGTATAATGAACACAATTTTGAAGAAAATAGCACATAATGCAACTAGTGAATAAAGAGCGGATTTAAAGCGAGGGCAATATTTGTGAATGAAGAGCAAGCGAAGGATTTTAATGACTCGCTCGTGATTCAAGTATTTAAATCCTGAGCGAGGCGAGTGATTCAGGCCCTCGATTTAAATCCGTTTTATTCACGAGTTGCATACGATACTTTATACCATGATCACGAGAAAAATAATAATTAAGCGATAATAGACATTTAACGAAGAAAAAAAGACAAACGAGAGTTTACAAACATCTAAATTCACATACACAAACACCCAGACCCGAAACAAATAATTAATTGTAGATCATACGAATATTTGCTCCGTGCTGGAATCGAACCCACTGCACGCGACGAAGTAGTCCAATCGCTCGGTCACTGCGCCAACAAATTGACATAATCGGAACAATGATTTCTTCCTAACAACACGGGGGCTGTCGGGGGTCGACCGCATCAATGTGTTCTAAATTCAAACACCAAAACAGTGAGTAGAAGCAGCATTCTTATTTTTAAAAATGGAAGGGGGTGTAGAAAATTGAAAAATACTACATGACCTACCGAATACTTATTAGGAAAAGAAATTGAATCGAACGAGCCGTTTCGTTTGTAGTTTTTGATATTGTATTCATTATTTTGGCGAATGAATGCGTGTGTTGTTAGAACAGTAAGGAAATAACGTTACTTACTGGAACGGGAACGATGTCAAAAATTTTGTCCAGGAAAACGGTTTCATTCACACACAACACAATATTGTATATTGTCATCAGTGTTAGTTTTAGATACTCTAGTTCACAAAAACTCGTAATTCACAGCATACAAACACTTATTATTAGTAATTTATACACACAACTATTAGAAATGAGACACTAAAAACATTTCAAAATATCGACAAAATTTTTAACTCGTTCGCGCGTTCCGGCGACACAAACTGCGCTTACTTCACGCTATTCTGCGCGCGCAAAGTTTAGAGTGAAGTTAGCGACTTTTTTTTTTTTTTGGTTCTTTTCGTCCCTCTTTAGGACAGGCAAAGGGAGCTGAGTCCGTACAGCCAAGTCTGATTTAGTTTTCTTTTTCTTCCAATTCTTCTTTTCTTTCTTGTTTTTCTCTTCCTATGATATAATCAAGGCCGAAACTATGTCTTTTTTAATCAATGTCTTCGATATCTAATAGTCAGGCCGAAGTCAAGTCTTATTTTATCATAAATCATAGACTACATTATGAAAAAAAAAAAAATACAATTTTACTTATCTTTTTTTCGATCTCACTATACACACATCAAAAAAGTTTGTACAAAAAAGGTTGACAAGCATATTAAGCTGATATTTTTTTATTGAATCTTTCTAGCAAAATTCAGTCCATTCCAGTCTGTTTGCTGCTTTTTGTAACGCGTGTGGAACACGATGCGCCGTCGTGTTCCACCCGGACATGCTCTATGATCGGACGGCAAGTCACCTTTTACTTGCCTTCCGCTTACCCGCAAACTAGTGTTAGGTTAGCTCGTTTTTAATTACATTTAACTGCTAAATTAAATTCAAAACAAAAGCTCCAAAGCATCGATAAACCTATAGTGAAGTAATTAGTAAAACAATCGTATCTCGAGCTCAGTTGAAGCAGTTTATGAGACATGCAGTTAAACTTTAACGTGTGTTCGTAGTTCAGTTTGAACGCTGGTTAATTGCGCCGCTCGAATTTAAATGGAGCAAAGACATATGTATGTATACCCGATTTCATTTACAGTTAGAGGTACTTAAATAAATGCCTAAATTAGGAGTTTTATCGGATTTTCAACGCACTGTTTAGACAGCGAAGAGTTAGAATTCCAATGATTCCTATCATATAATTTAATGTAGATATTAGGCTGGGTTCGAACCTAACCCAAGTACCTAATACTTGGGTTGGGTTCGAACCCAGCCTAACGCATTTCTTTGTCTAATTTAAAACCAGTGCTCTTAAAACTGCGTTTTTGCAATTTAACTCTTTAGGCTCAGATCAAAGAAATAGGCAGATAGAACGCTCCGAACACGCGAGTGTGTCCACCAAAGCAAATACAAAATCAAATCGAATTACATTCCATAGTGTTTTCTTTGTTTTTGAGAACAAATTTTACAATGTTTATAGACACGAGACGTCATATTTTAGCAAACAACAACAACGACACGTAGCTTGGTACTAGTCGCGAGTTGTTATTCGTTGATTTGGTGGACACACTCGCGTGTTCTGAGCGCTCTATCTGCCTATTTCTTTGATCTGAGTCTTTAGGTATCTAATTCCAAGAAATGATCATAATCCCTGCTGATTTTGTTTAGTGATAATTTGAAAATCTGTAAATAAACCGTCTATCCAACCAGTAACCACAGATAATGCAAATCATTAGCCGACAATACGTAGAGGCGTGTCCACTCGTAATGGCCCAGCCTTATTGTTTACCTGCGATTCTATCTACCCTTGACACATAAACCAGTTGACGTTAATATTTGCTGCACTATAATTGATGTTGTTGTGGTGATTACGTACCTACCTAATGTTTTTATTATATAGATATATGATATATATACCTAGAGGTATAGACAGCATAATCTAGGTGGAACAGTGGTGGCCCAGAGGTATCAGCCCCGCCCGACTTACAAGTTGTAGGTCGTGAGTTCGAACCCCGCCAGGCGCATTACTTTGTGTAATTTATTTCATCACCGCTGCTCTCAAAACGGTAAAGGAAAACATCGTGAGGAATCGTGAAAAATTCGAAGACATGACATGTGACATCTACCAACCCGCACTGGGCCCACGTGGTAGATTATGACCCACTCCCTCTCACAGCGAGGAGGCCTGTGTCCCAGCCGTGGGAATATTACCTATAGGCTGATGATGATGATAGACATTGCGCGGCCATTCGGACCGCGAGTAATGGGTGACTTGCCGTCCGATCATGAACCATGGTCGACGGCACGTCGTGTTCTAGGCGCGCCTCTAAGAGCTGTCGGCAATCTGACGGGGTGCCTTATAGGGCCAAAGCCCAACGGGTACGCTGGACTGTCTTATCTAACCATGATCCTGGAACGTAAAGGGCTATTGAAGGAACACTACGGTTTTTGTCATTACGAGTAGGTATGACAGTCCTGACAAAAAAATTCTTCGGTTGGATGATCTATGTCTGTAACTAGTCTACGACCGGATTCACCGCTGGAAACAGCTACGGACATGAAAGCTAAAGTCGAGAAACTGGGGTACCCCTGTAGGAGAACACTTAGAGTTGACTCAGACACCCGACACATCCGACAGCGTAATTAGGAATTACTTTTACCATAGGTAAAACTTTTTAAAAGTGTATCTTGATATTGATTAATAGATGTTGATTCACCTTAAAATCAATATGTTTTACTTTCTCAAAAGGTTTTAACAAGAGGAAAAAACCCCAAATACTAACTGCTCATCGTATACGTGAGGTTCCTCACATATTACTCAGAAATAATTATTTAAATTATTCTAACAGATATCATACGTATTTCTCAAAGTCATTAATAAAATTCACAATAACTTCTTAAGTGTAGGTATATTATGTAAGTACCCAGGATCTACGAAATTTTATTACTTATCATATTTTTTGCAGTTAACTTATATGAACATCTCCATTGAAACTTTCCAAGCATTTCTATCGGTTTTCCTTATAACGTCCGTGACCTACCAAGGTAAAAATAAAATTATGCATTTGTCTTCATTTAAGTAACAATATTACGAGTATTTACCATGTTGTCATATTCTTAAGGTAGTTACACCTCTCTTTTTCTTCTTTCTCAAAACAGTGAAGGAAAACATCGTGAGGAAACCGGCATGTCCTAGAACAAAAAATTCGAAGACATGTGACATCCACCAACCCGCACTGGGCCCACGTGGTTGATTATGGACCACTCCCTCTCACAGAGAGGAGGCCTGTGTCCCAGCAGTGGAAAAATTATAGGCTGATGATGATGTTGATGATGATCCCAGTTGTAAGCCCCTTCGTCAGGCGGTGCAAGTCTCCGAACCTTGGTAAGCCCCTTCGCACACAAGGCGACGCAACACGAAGAGACATGTATACGAGAACTTCTGGTTGCAACCGTGACAGCAAGACTCACTAGTTGACTTTACAATATTTCTAGTAATAAATACTCAGGCTTTCTTATCTCAACTATTTACTTAGTATTTATTACTAAAAATATTGTAAAGTCAACTAGTGAGTCTTGCTATCACGGTTGCAACCAAAAGTTCTCGTACAGGTAGCTAGCCATTTCTCTGCTTACGTGTATTGTACTGCGATTGTCGCCTGTGTACAAGTCCTAAAGCATCGGATACTCGCCTCGTGCACGAAGGGGCTATCAGTTCCATTTGCCCCATTTTCCTAGGTTCAATGAGTCGGACTGATCCTGAGATAGAGCTAATTTCAATAGTCATCAGCCCCATCCCATGTATTGTGTTATGAATTACAACGTTATCCTCTGTGCTCAGAATTATCGGCATCTTCACGACTTTTAGCTTTTTAGGTTAGGTTCGATGGAGCAGTAAATCGGAGTTTGTCTTTCAGTCAATTAATCAATTTATTGCTTCTGTGGATGAATGAAGGGCCTAATTAATTTAAAAGTAAAAATTTGGAGACATTCAACAGACCTCTGTTAATGTGAGATTGTGAGTGTCGTGGGACTGTCTCTTTAGGTTACCGTGGCCCTGGAACGTCAAGGGCCATAAAGGATCACCGTGGATTTTAGTCAGATCAAGTCTTACAGATCCCTTCCGTCCCGTAGGAGGAATCATTGATGATTTTATTTTACCACTATGAAAAGCAAATCATTACACTTTTTATTGTTTCTCTTTTGTCACAAACATTTTTAATACTTACTACTCGTAATTAGCTAGTGATGAAGAAATAAAGAGCGGAGACTAAATATTAGAAAGTAAAGAGAATTAGTGTACAATTTATAAAAAAAAAAAAAAAATACGTAATACTCTTTAATTTTAACTATACACATTATTGTAAGTAATTTCAAACGGAAGTCAGCACCTAATCATATAAATGAATGAAGTAAATAAATAATGAATTCTAAGTAGAGATAATGTTTAAGTACATTATTTACTAAGATAATTGACTAGACAGGTGCAATATATAAATTACATTAGGACACACCTATGTAATATAGTTAGTTACTTATTTTATGTAACCGCAGAGATATAATGGCTACAAGATATAAGTCACGTAGTGTCGGGATTTGGATGACGCACAATTGGTGATTTGACCCCACGTGGATATTTATCTAAATGGGCTGACGGAACCAGTTACTGGCGTCAATCATTTGCCATATTTTCTCTTTCATAAAGTTTAAAGAGTTAAATTATGTACCTACGTAGCGTTTCTGTATGAAAAAATGGAACAGCGCCTCTGGTGTGCGAAGAAGTTCGGGTTGAAGTCTTTACGTCTCAAATACAGAAAATTCGTGCTAAGGGTACAATTTAAATTTTCACAGTTGATGTAGATAGGTACCTATTTCTGCAAATTCTAAAAAAAAAAATGTTTGTGGCTGGTTGCATACATATTTTGATTTTTAAGCCGTTTTTAAAGATATTGGTATACGAAAGTCCTTCCATGTGCGAGTTCGACTAGCATTTGGCCGGTTTTTCTATTTTCAATCATTTCATTTTTTTTTCCGAAAATAGTAATTTCTCCTGTATTGTGGGTGCGTTTACAACGACTTTCTCCTCTCATACACAAACATCCAGATGTGGAATCGCTTCTTGTACGAGTAGATCATATATAATACAAATATTTCTTTTGGTGCGGAAATCGACAGATTTTGTGAGGAATGTTCAGACTGTAGCACAAAACAATATACCTAAGGACATTTTCCGTGATTCATATCCAGTGGTTATCTATATTATTATTATTGAGTATTTGTTAATTAACCATTATAAAATAAAAATGTTTTAGATTATCTATGTATTCTTTGATTGTTGTATTTTGCACCAAGATACGGAGCAGTAACTATGCTAAAAAAAAAAGATCCCAGATGTTATCAAAGATATTTTTACATACCAAATAATTAATTAATCCGATAACAATTTAGCAACAGTTTTCAAAAAAACCTTTCTTTATTAGGTATATTAAATCCTCGAAACCATCAATAATCGCTCAACCAATAAATGAATGTTATTTTAAGGAAACATCGCAAAAAAGTAAGGTCAAAAGTCCATGAAAATAACATATTTTGTACTTAGTGCAATGCCGGTAGCGTCACGTAGGCATTTACTACTTATCTTCATTACAAAACAAACGCATGCGCAAATTTATATCAAATTCAATATTTCTCTGTTTTGATAACATATTTAAGTGCAGGATATTTTCGAGGAGTTCGGTAAAATGTAAAGGAATAGGTATGACTTCGAAGCAAAAATAAGAAGTCAGATATCCATCAGCCCGCATAATGCCTGTTCCGTACCCAAAGGTTACAAAAAAGACTCTATTACTATGACTCCACTGTCCGTCTGTCTATCTGTCTGTCTGTCCGTCCGACAGTTGAAATGTTCATAAATAATGAAAGTATTTCTGTTGCCGCCTATTAAAACGAATATTTATGGAAACTTAAACACCTGGTGCAGAACTGCATTGGATCAGCTACACTATAAGAGATACAAAAATAGCGCCATAGCAAAAATTGTTCCACGTGATGAGCATTTTCTGCTGAGAGACTACATTTGAAGATATGGAACACCTGATGTGGAACTCCAAGAGCCCAGCTACACTATAGTAAAAATGTACAGAAGAGACGTCTTAGCAATAGTTGTTTAGTCTGATGGGCATTTCCTGTTGACTTACGAGTACAAAAATGAAAGATCTGGAACGTCTGGAATCGTCACGTGCATCCCGTTGTGTTCCGTCCCCAGGCTCTTACAATTCGACATGACGTTTCAGATCTTCGATTTTGACGAACCCGTCGCCGCTAGAATAAGCAACAGGATCCGCGTACGAAGTCGTAGGCAGAAGCTAGATTTTATATAAAGCAAAACATCATTGAAACTGACCACCAGAAGATTATTTTATTCAGATCATTTCTGAGAAAATAAACAGAAAGAGATAGCTAGGATTAGGTCATAGCTACTACAAGAATATGATAGTAGGAATAAGGTGACAGTAATTACTCATCCCACGATAATTGGGTTCATAAGATCAATCAAAACTAAAGCATGCAATGCCTGTATTGTCACGTAGGCTTTTTTCTTGCTTATCTATATTTATAGTAATTAAACTTTACACAGATAATATTAATGTTATTGCTAAGTTTTCCTCATCTTATTTTAGTAATAAGATGACTAATTAGACGAATAAGAGTCTATTTAGCTACGTCAAGGTAAGGTAATAGCAATGACGAGTAAGTAAGTAAGTATACATTAAATGAGTCCTTCCGCCCTGAGTGAAGCAAAAAGGGCTGTCAGACTATTACTGAATAAAAAGAGTAAACAGTCCTACAACAAAAAACAGTCCCATAATCCGAACAATCCTAAAATCTAGAGCAGAATCTTTCCTACCTACTCTTAAAGAAAGAGTGGTTGGTGTGGTGTAGACTGTAGACTATTTATTTGAAGAATGTTCTAGATAAAAAAGGCGAATAATATAGTAATATGGAAGTAGTGAGATACCTTAGAAAAATAGAAAAAGAATAACGGAGAATTCACATCAAAATGATAGAAAAAGCGATTTCGATGAAGTTTAACAGAAAATAAGCAAAATTTTCAAAACAAAACTACGCCTTAAGATACCTACTGATTAAAACATCGCCATAATGTCTGCCAATCCAGCTCACAATTGCCCCGAGATAAGATAAAACATCGAATGACGTCATTCCGGCCACTTCTGCATTATTTCTATCGACTGCTGTACAAGATAGCTTATCGAGCGCATTGTCTGATTATAATTAGTCAGGATTTGGAATGTCTCCTTGAGGAAGTAATACGTTGTAATACATTGCAATATGTTCGTTATTCTTTAAGATTTTTATCACTTGTGTCAGTCGACCTCTCATAATAATAAAAAATAACGCTTGAAATTTCTGAAAAATACGCTGAAACTGTGCAAAATTTTCGACTTTCTCGATCATGTTTTTATGTATTTTTTTTCGTCATTTAGTCGGAAGGCCTTTCGTATTTTGAAGCCGGGAGCGGGATGCGGACCACCGCCCATGCCTTACGTCGCCACTGCTCATCGAGGATCATGAAAAGGAGGCGTACCTAAGATCAACGTTCAACATAATAGACATGTGTCTATTATGTTGAACGTTGATCTTAGGTACGTGACGTTGATATTGTCAAGTAAACAAAAATAAGGATCTAGATTGCCATTTTTATCACTGTTTTATGATTGATAGACATGATACCTACTAAAAAGGACATTATTCTCAAAAAAAAAAAAATACATCTGCATACCAGAAAATACAAATCATCGAGTTTTTTAGGCAAGTTTGTGTGATTGCGTAAACAATAAGCGATAGCAGCCATCGCGGTTGATATTCTGACGGTTATTGAAGACTTCCTTTGCCTCTCTTTAAAACTTGTCATCAGATATGTTAAAGGTGTTGATACTGCTTGTAGGCCCTTGCTGGCCTTATGGTAATCTGACATGATGACAGAACACTAGTTTAACCCTCGACCCGTCGCGTGGGGTCTTTCAAAGCCCAGGGTTTAGAAAATTGGAAAATAAATAGACTTAGAATACGTTTTCGGATCTCTTACTTTAGGTACCCTCCTAAAAAGGATTACACTTCACCCTCCCACCATAAAAATTAAGCATGCGCGTGCGCCCTTCGAGGTATGGACGTGTATTTCTACACAAGGCTCTCAGGGACCCCACGCGACGACTGGCGTAAGTAAATTTTTACTAGTGACTTAATAGTTTTTTTTTGTGATAATTTTTATTTTGATATATTTTGGTTCCAGGATATTTGTTATATGAGTAAAAATGGATAATAGACGAATTTATCGTATTTTAAGATGGTTGGAAGAAGATGTGGAGGTTGTTGGTGTTGAACAGTGTGATGAAGAAAATGTTGATATCCGGATGAAGTTAGTGAAAAAGACGTGAAGTCAAAACTGGAATACAAAGAAAATGATCATTGTGAATAAATAACTCCATTAGTATCTTCCATAACATCCCATGAAACTCATACCAGAGCTATGTGCACTGATAGTGTCCAAAGAAATGGTTAGGGTTACTTAGACCTGAAAAGTATATATATTTTTTCATGATTTTATCAGCTGATATTGGTTGATTATCATCTTTAGTTCATTGATCACAAATAATATAAAAGGAAGAAGTTGTCCCCTATTTTTTATTTTTAAGTTAATTTTAAGATGACTCAGTAAAAATGTAAGAAAAAAATGTTATTTCTAATACTTTGATGTTTTTTTAATAGAAACAAATGTCTGATTTGCAATATCTTTTGTTTTTTGTTTCAATAAAGTCCTATCCAAATGCGAAACGCCAAAATAATGTCAATAATTAATGTTACAATACTAATTGGTTGATGTTTATTTTTGGGGTCTCTGAAGACCCCACGCGACGGATCACGTAATAAAAAAGGCGCGACGGGTGGAGGGTTAAGATGTGTTGTCATTCTGTAATAAATGGTCTGTGACGATGAGATGTGTTTATTAATAATTATCTTATTCACTATCTGCGTAGAGAGCAGTGGTGGCCCAGTGGTATCGGCCCCGACTTGCGAGTTGAAGTTGTGGGTTCGAAATTTCGAATCCAGGCAGGCGCATTACCTTGTGTAATTTATTTCACCACCACTGCTCTCAAAACGGTGAAGGAAAACATCGTGAGGAAACCAGCATGTCCTAGAACCAAAAATTCGAAGACATGTGACATCCACCAATGCGTACTAGGCTTGCGTGGTGGACCTACTCCTTTTCACAGATAGTAAGCCTGTGTCCCAGCAGTGGGAACATTAATAGGCTGATGATGATGACTATCTGCGCTAGTACTGTGTGCATACTCAGGCATTTCCAATAAGATATTTAAGAAATTAATTTGTGTTGAGACTTGGAACGTATGGTGGTGGACATAGTCTACAGAATTAAACAAACTGAAGTGGCAATGGACCCATCTCGTTTGGATAGCGCGAATCCCCAAACGTAGGATGGTACGCCTTCAGGCTAGACGGCGCGAGTAACTTCGCAGGATGAACAGTCACATACGGATGAAAGGAGCAGTTGATCGAGGGAAATGACGTGCGATTGGAGAAAAAACGCTAAAAGGGTGATGATGATGATGACTTCTATTTTGCTTTTATCTTTATTTGTCTATGACAATATTCAAAAGTGCCTGTAACTGGCCTACTTGAAATAAATGCTTTGATTTTAATTTTGAAATAAACCACTTTCGAATAAAAATCAGTTTTGACTCCATGTATTGAAAACACCAAAAAAATAAACATCTAAATCGATAACCTCTTCCATTTTCAAGCCAGTAAAATAACAGCGCACTCGGTGCCAAAACATCATTTTATATCGCGATTTATAGTGATCACACTAAAATTACCTTGAAAAAAAAAAACCTTTTAAAATTAATTTCTTTTACATAAACACAGGCTTTAAGGTCAGGCTATCGAACCTCAATCATCAAAATAATTTAAAAGCACAGTTACAACTAAAACAGAATCCTAAATTGAGGCGATTTTCTCTGATCCCTCGTGAGTCGTTAACGGCATTTTTAATGAATCGATTTTGAATCTTTTTCTTTTAGTTTTATGGTTGAATTTCCTTTGTTGCGTGTTGTATTATCGGTAACTGGAGATTTAATTATTTCTTAGTCATTGGTAACGGACATCGGTGAGTCAGGGCTCGAAAGATGTTGGAAGGTTTATAACGTTAAAGGTCAATTTATGACTTCTGTATGTATCATTAGGTGTCATTTCCGCAATAATCGCTGATAAGTTACGAGTACTGACAGTTTGTAGGTATAATTTACTTGGACAGTTATAATGAGGTGATTTACTTGTCATTTAAATGTTAATCTCACATTGCAGCCGTTTTTTTATTTGTTTGAAAATCTCTTTTATGGGTAAAATATTTTATAAAAATTTAGCTTTGCAGGAAACATCGGTTGTCATAATCACAAAATTACTAAAAGGTCAAGCCAAATTTTTAGGTATTAGGTTGTCGGGTAGATAGCGTGTCACGAAAATAGGTATTTGTGGTTGCACTTCCCTGAAACGGCTCGACCGATTTCAATGAACCTCACCATCGTGAGGCTCCGTCTACCTATCTTGGCAGGTGATATGGAAAACTTGACTAATCATACAGATATAAAAAATACTGTGTCTACATTGTGCCTAATAAATAAAATGAAATAAATAAATAAAATGAAATAAATAAATAAAATGTGAGATATAAGAGTAGTCATTGTGGGTCTAGATGGATGCGCCCGTGACTTTAACCATGGTACTGTTGAACACACTTGTCTAAAACAATGACAGATTATGACGTTGAAATAAGGTCCGTTTTGCAGTCACACTTTTTTTTAGACAAGTGTTCAACAGATGTTTAAGTTTTTGTCTAAGGCTGTCAATGTTTATCATCATTAAGACTCAGGTGAAAATACCAACATGGATCTTAGTAAAAAAAAATAGTCGGAAGCTTATGAAGCTATAAGACAAAAGACAACACCTAACACCTGGAACATCATTATCTATGGATTGGTGATTTAAGAACCAAGAAAAAAAAAATTACAACATCTATTTTCGAAGAAGGACAAAAAGAAAAACAAATATAAAATTATTCATTCGTAAACCAACTTGTTATTAATTACGCACTGTAGCACTTACCGCAGAATATTTTGTTGCCAAACCGTAAATTAATGTAGAAATAAAATTAGCATAACAATGATTCACACTTAACGTGTTTTTAAAACTAAAGTGGACACTCCTCTGAGTCTCCGAGACCCGAGGTCATTGGTTATGCGTGACTTGTCCCGCTCGACAAGTCGGAACAGGTACATTACGCACCAATAATGCAACCAATTTTCGTAGTTATACATTGCACGTTTTAATCAAAACTGGCTATAGGTTAGTGTAAGTGAACGAGTATTATGCAGAAAAGTCTTGAAACTATCATGCTGTTGGTTTAGTGGTTAGTGACCCTGACTGACTGCTATGCCGGAGGTCGTGGATTCGATTCCCACCCAGGACAAAATTGTGATGAGTAGGTACGATCATTTTTCTGTGTCTGGGTGTAATTTATCTATAATATGTATGTATTTATGTATGTTTATCAGTTGTCTAGTACCCATAACACAAGCTCTGCTTAGCTTGTGTCTAGATGGCGTTGTGTGATAGTCTCTGTCAGTTGTGGAATATTATTCGTTGTTTGTTACTTTAAAGTTGCATCTCAAAAGCAGTTCTTTTAATGTTCTCAATGTTAAGAAACATTCCTTTTCTCTATGAGGAGTGGGATGGAATTGAAACCATCTCGTGCTCTGTAGCTTATGACAGCACATATCTTTGAGTTTTGGGTTCTAAACCATGCCAAAATTTTCTTTCGCCGCGCCGTTTAATTTATGAGAAATTAAAATTAAACGACGGTAGAAAATGATATCGGCATTAAATCCGTCTCTGTACTTTTGAGTCCTTGAAGAATTAAATAAATGAAAATGTATTTTTTTAGTGTAGAAAATAATGATCAAATGAGTTAACTAAACGAATTAACGCATGCGTCAAGGATCTCAAAAAAAAAACTGTTTTACGTCACCTTGCAGTCAAGTGTCGAATCTTTCAATCCATTTTTAATGTGAGATACAATAAGACTGAGATTGAAAGATTTGACCTCGGTGGCTAGGATGGTACGAGCTTCGGATGGACTGAATCCAGAAATCCAGAGGTCACAGTTTCAAACCCTGCTCGACGCCGATTTTTTCAATGTATGATCGAATGAGTCCTACCACCTTGACTGGAGCAGAAGGGACTGTCAGACACCTTCCTTCACATGCTCTTTGCGTTCCAGAGTATCAGCGCCTTTTAGGTCGGGGCAGGCATTTGGCCCTATATCTCCGTCAGTTTGCTGACTGCCCCTGCGTTCGAACTCACGACCCACAACTCACGAGGTTGATACTTTCCCATTTTACCATCACTCTTCCCACTTGTATTTATTCATCGTTGTCGTCTGAATTCGTAACGTCATTGTTTATTTGAAAGTGTGATGTTAGATAGGCAAAGGATTTAGATCCTTATGATAGTAGAAGATTGACGCTATCACTGAGGATTTACGTGCTAGTAAATACAAATTGCACAATTATTAGAAATCAGTTCATAAAGGTAAACATACTCTTACCAAAAAAAAATAAACCCGTTGAACGCTTGTCTAAAAAATGTGTAACAGCAAAACGATCCTTATATCAAGGAGAAATGTCGTATTGACGTTGTCAATTTTTTTAGACAAGTGTTCAACGGGTGCTTAATTATTTTGTGGTAAGACGGATTAAAAAAATATAAATAATTCCCATTCTTCTAAATCGGGGTGCTAAGGACGGGAAACCTCCACGAGTGCCCGAGGACTGGAAGTTCCTTTCCGGATACGTCCGGGGGGAAGCCCAGTTTCTCGGGACGGTGCGCCCCGGGGTACGGGCAAGAACTCCCCGTAAGGGGTTTCCTTGCCCGTATGCCAATGTCCCGTCGCACCGCTCCACCACGTGTCCCTCTGTTTAGCAGAGGGCACAGTGGTTGGAGTAACAGCGGGCCCGGCGTGCACTTTACCCTGTCGCCGGGCAGGCAAGAGGAGCGTCAGCATAATGACGGGGCCCCCCTATAGAGGGCCACAGTCCTGCCGGGGTTGCGGGACATACGCATACCGCGACTCCGGCACATGAGGGGCTGCCGAGGGATACCGTGGATTTTAGTCAGTACGAGTCTGACAGTCCCTCCCGCCCTGCCCGGGGTGGGAGGACTCATTTGATGATTCTGCCACGTAAAAAAAAAAAAAAAACTTCTAAATGAGCAAGTAATAGTGGCAACTTTAGGTACTTATTTATTGTGGACAAACTTTTGATCTATGCGTACATTCAAAATTACGTAGAAAACAAACTATTTCTTAATATGAAAAAAAAACCGGCCAAGTGCGTGTCGGGCCACGCACAGTGTAGGGTTCCGTAGTTGCCCATCAAAATTTAGCACTTTAAAGCACTTTAAATTCAGCGAATCAGTTTATGATTCGCTGAATTTAATTTTAAAAAGAAGAATTTTCAAAATCGGTCCAGGAGTCTTTGAGAAATCAGGGAAAATACATAAGAAAAAACATTACGACGAATTTAAAACCTCCTCCTTTTTTTGAATTAGTTAAAAATAGTTGACGATAAAAACCTACCTATCCCCAAAAAACATACTTAAAAGCTGTAAAAATAAAGTTAACAAACTTACATTTGCAGTTGTCTCCGATACATTTTGTTTAAGAAAACATGATATCTAAGTACATTTTATAAGTTGGTCGACTATTACTCGTAAAGTAGTAAAGCCTACTTAGTCATGATAATTTTCTTTCCATTTCGTTATATATACTACTATTGTGATTTTTTCACATCCCCAAACATAACCGTTTAGCTGGTAGAGGGGGGGGACACTCGAGTCGAGCAAAGAATTTAGCACTTTAAAGCTTAATATTTCACAAACGAATTTTTTTGCAAAAAATTGTTAATGGAAACTCACATTATTTTTTAAAGACCTATTTAATGATACCCCACACTAAGGGGTACGCGAGAAAAAAAAAATCCTCACTTTACGTGTAAGTACTGGAGGTACCCTAAAAAAAAACGATTTTTCGAGATTTTATTTTACCACTTTTTTGGCACAACAAATCCGTATATTTTTGTGGTACCGGATTACAGCTCTCTAGTACTGTGCGTCTCTGAGCTAAACTGCGGACAGACGGACGGACGGACGGACGGACGGATGGACGGACGGACGGATGGACGGACGGCCGGACGGACGGACATGGCGAAACTATAAGGGTTCCTTGTTGACTACGGAACCCTAAAAAGAGTCTATTCCAATCCTGCTAAAAGTGAAAAGTTACGTACAATGAAGAAACGAAAATAGACGTAGACAAACAAAGAATTATTGTGAAAAATTACAGAAAATGAGAACACGATGTGGTATTGACAGTACATCATATCGATCTCACGACCGCTTTCCTTAATGGTGATCTTGCTGAAGACCTGTATATGGAACAGCCAGAGGCCTTCATCATCGAAATGCTATTAATAGATGCGGGGGCTCTGGGACTGTGTGAGTGAAAGTTTCGTTACTACCAATCCTAATCAGAAAGTACTAGGAGAACAGAATCATGAAAAGGTGTTTGGTGCCAACGTCGTCAGTATTTCAAACGAGTTTTTGGTGAATACCCAACAAATTTACGGCTTGCTTCAACAGGATACTGTACTAGTTCTTCACTAAATTTAAATACCTGTCATAAAATGTAATTTATCACGATGCTGTCAATTTCTCTCAGAAAATTATAATTGTAAGCAAATTAATAACAACGATAAGATAATGTGATCGGCAATTCGCTGTGCTTTTCTGCCACCCCTTTGGACATCGGACATGACGTAAAACAAAATAGGTACAACTACTTACAAATTGGTCAATCGCAATAAAAAAGTTAAGAATTCAGAACCAAACAACATGTAACAACTGGAGTAACAACAAAAACAACTAAACGGATAAAGAATTCATCAGACGCCCCACACATGACACTCAAAGAAGCTAGGTTAAGTAACTTTTACTGTACTACGAATCGACCACACATTAAAAAGCACTCCTTACGAAACATGCCATCATAACCATCAATACTAAATTTTACGACTCACCATAAAAAATCACACCGTAAAACAACCATTGCCTAGTTAAAAACAGATCGTTTGGCATAAAACCTTGGTTGGCTCAAAAATGAGTCAGCCGCTCGAGATTGTATACAAAATTATTAAGATAATAAGCGGATACGTATATTTTGATCACGAACCCATTGACAATGATCGGTACCGTGCCATTTAGTGATGTGAGAGGGTCGACAAATCGATTAAACAGACTTATCGATACATGGTTTACGATTCTTGATGTTGAAATGATCAATATTATTAACAAATAAATACGGTTTTAGAAAAAAAAATACCCAGGAGATTATTCTATATAAATGGTACCATAAAGAATATTTGTGTTAACAACATGTGAAGAGAAGATTAAACATGTCGCAAATCATTGAATTTTATTAATTAAAGCTTACACTAAACTAGAAAACCTATTTATCGTTATGAAATGGTTACATTGGCACTTTTTTGGAATAAGAAATAGAACACTGAACAAGCTTTCACATTTGTATTAAAATACCTGGAATTACTACAGCACTAATTGAATCTCAGTAAAACCAACTTCAGAAATAAACAGGACTCGATGGACGCAAATTCTGATTCAACATTAATTTCATCGACATCGTATTCCAGCACTAACCACCGACTAACCTTTACTCGGCTGTATTTTGCTTTTGCAAGTTTAATCATGCTTCTCGGTCGGTTCGTGACGCAATGTTTCGCAACCCAAAACATTATTTTATCTTACAAATTGTATTCGTGTTGCTGTCGGCTGTCGATACGTTGTCCCCGAGCGTGCGGAGTATCGATAACGATAATTTATTGGAGTGTGTGTCATCACTAATTCTTTAAATAATTGGCGCTGATTCTTTTTTGTAAAGGGATCGTGTTAAGATTAGAACTAAAATACGTGCAATAGTGTATTTGAAAAGTTCTGAATAAAATATCCGAGAATACTTCGACAAATCCAGAAAATCACCTCTGTATATTTGTGTGCTTAGAGTATAAAATAAATAAATCACAGTACAGCAATGATTTACGATAATAGAGAACTTTAATGATTTCAATTAAACTTAACAACTACAATTGCCACTATTACAAAAATCATTAAATAAGTTAATACCTGCACAATACAAGTTATGAGCAATCTTCGTGTTCATACCAAGTTTAATACCTACTGCTTTGCAATTACTAATTGCTATGATCTTTATGATTGTTTTACACACCTAGACCTAAATCTGTAGACGAGATCTAGAGCAGTGCGTGCGAGTAAAGATTGAGTCAAAATAATGATACCAGAAAAAATAATATTTGGAATTTGGGTAGGACCCATTACTATTTAAGCATCTGCAATGAATCTAAAGAAAGAGTAGGTCTGGCCCGACACTGTTCATGTTCAAACAAAATACGGTAGCAAAATAATGTAAAGAACTACCGAAGAAACAAGGTGTACTAATCGTCTATAGAAGTATTTTTTCGTGGTTCTAAGCATCTACGCTTACCCCAGTTGTAGGTAAATTTCCCCGTTTTGTTTTGTCTCGTCTCATTCTTGATATGGGAACTAGAAGACGTATTCTTCTCTCCCCTCTATCACTCTTTTCTAGTTAATTTTATTGCAAGATCCAAGACAGTTAAGTAATTCTTCGGGAAACGTCAAACTTCATTGTCTCGGCACTTTTGTCGTGGTCGCCACTTGGCTCTCTCAACAGATGCAGTTATTTGGGAACAGTCAAAAATTGTTACAGAGTATTTCTGTTTCTTTTTTCTTTCCAACTATGGAAACTAGAACTTCAGTGCATAGCCTGCCTTTACCAGTAGACGAAAGAGGCAGTCACCCACATAACATAAAAACACATTTACAGCGACAATCGTTTATACCGGCTGACTAACGTCATAGAGGTTACTGTCAGTCGACCCGGGGTTAACAACCTGCAATAAAAAACCTCATAACTACTCTATTGTTTTCTATTTGATTATAATTTGCGCTTCAATATCGTGTGGTTACGGGTATGTTAATATTTCATATTATTGTTGCTCCACTCAACAGATGGTGGATAAGGAAGTTGTACGGGGTGAATAATCTTTTATAAAAACAGTTAACCACCTGCGTCGTAGGTCCATTTTTTTTTTAGCGTAGTAAAATCGTCAAATGAGTCCTCCAACCCCGGGCAGGGCGGGAGGGACTGTCAGACTTCTACTGACTAAAATCCACGGTGTCCTTCAATACCCTGTTATGTTCCGGGGTCACGGTAAGGGAATAATCCCGCGACCCCGGCAGGCTTTGGCCCTCTGAGAGGAGGGCCCCGTCATTATGCTGACGCTCTTTGAGGCGTGCGTGGGACACAACGCGCCGTCGACCCGGGCATGGTCTTTGGTCGGGCAGCGAGTTGCCCTTTACTCGCTGCCCGCATACCCGCGTCGTAGGTCCATTGGACACTTATGCCGCTGTCGAGGTCCTGTATTTGAAGTCCAGGTCAGTCAGTATTGTATTCTTACCGGAATTTAGGACAGGGACTAAGAATTTTGCCAGGTTATTGTCAATAGGCGCGCCCAATATTACTTGGGTCTAAGCAGGTAAAATGTGAGTTCTACGAATGTCATCAAACACTTCTTCATACTGGTCTGTCTCACTCCGCCTTATTTTTCCTTTTGGCTATGAATTATCAGGTTTATACGTATTTGATACTGCGTAAAACAAATTGATACAATAATATTACGCATCTACTCACTCCCAAGTTCCTAGATTAAATGTTGCTGAGCATGCATACATCAAGAAATTCAGCTTTTGTAAAATAATATTAATAATAATCTGTGGTTCGGCTGTCAAGAGTGACTGACGTCAATAATTTTCTTCGTCAATTTTAATTTAATTTATTTGTTGCAAAACCTAAGTAACAATATGATTCAGATATTAATTAATACAACCAATAGTGAAAAATCCATAATAACAACCACAAAACAGTAAAATGTCGAAAATGAAGAAAATAAATCCAGTCATTCTATAATGTTGACGAGAAGTCGAACAAAACCGCAACCAGCACAGCCACCATCTCCGGGCTCGTTGCTGAGCTCCGCCTCGGTCAGTCGCCGGGACGCGCCTCACCAGTGGACGTCGTGTCATTGAGCGCTGCAGCCGCGTCGAGCTCCAGCGACGAGTTTTTCTCCCCGCCGTCGACGCCACCACCACCGCCACGACGAGGAAGAGGACGGCCACCAGCGGGCTTGGGACCTCGAGGCCAACAGGCCCCGAACAGCAATTTACTGCGTTTATTGTATAGAAAATCGAAAAAGGGTCTCTAGTGTGAAAGAAAAACTGTTTAATAAACCCTTCACTTTCCCTTTCCAAACACTAACAAATTCTCACGAATCAACCCTAAAACGATACAGACAACTTAAAAACATACCTAATGCAATAACAATAAATAATACAAGTTTTCTAATACATTTTTAAACCACCCCGGAGTTGCATCCCCCTGGAATATTGGTCGCATAAATCTTCAGAGCGCGGTGTTTTTATATCACATACCGACTGACGTTGGTTTGTCGATGAACTTTACACATTTTGACATTAAAAATAAGGTTTAAGTATAGAATAATTTGTTAAGTAAAAGTGCATGTATAATAATGAAAATAGTAAGTCAGATTTTTTATTTTGTTTTTTTTTTTGTTTTGATTTTTTTATTTTGATTTTTTATTTAATTTTTTATTTTGATTTTTATCTATACACCGTGACTTTTTAGTCGTCTTACAAAAGCAGCCCAGTTCATGTACCCAATGACTAGAACACGTTTATAATAAAAAAATTGGTATCTAAGAGATTTGAAATTTTTTAAAATAAAATTTTAATTCTTTAAAATGACGCAAGGTTTAGATCACAGGTTTAGATACAAACACCCTTGTCTCATAGAAAATGGAGATGGAATGATCTGCCCGACTATTGCACTGGGTAGGTATACTTTACAGCTTGATACGTAAACATTTTAACAGGATGTTTCAGATTTCTAATGAACCTATTTATTAAAAATAAAAATTATTATTAACGATAAAAAAAAAATAACTTGCCTAGAGGTATTTTAGGTCGGATACATTAGGTGGACCCTTTTCGTAAGACGACTAAAAAGTCACGGTGTATAGCCACGTATGGTGACGAATAAGAAAAAATAGAAGAAGAAAACATAACCAACCCCAAGAAGTATGGGATGAGGGCAGGAAGACCATGAATAGACAATTTTATCTCAATTATATATCAACAACAAAATATAATATATAGTTACATAAAATATTGTTTAATACTGAAACGACAAATAATCCAAATAAATACGAGTATGTCCATGTTCTAATAAATTCGAAACAATTATAAATTCAAGGTATTTACACAGTGTTATTAAGTGCAGCGAAGAGACACTATTCGGTCACTATTCTATATATATATAAAGGTCGGGTAGGGTCGTGTCGAGTCGAGTCCGGCACTCGGGTCGTGTCGAGTCGAGTCCGGCACTCGGGTCGTGTCGAGTCGAGTCCGGCACTCGGGTCGTGTCGAGTCGAGTCCGGCACTCGGGTCGTGTCGAGTCGAGTCCGGCACTCGGGTCGTGTCGAGTCGAGTCCGGCACTCGGGTCGTGTCGAGTCGAGTCCGGCACTCGGGTCGTGTCGAGTCGAGTCCGGCACTCGGGTCGTGTCGAGTCGGGTCGGGTCGTGTCGAGTCGAGTCCGGCACTCGGGTCGTGTCGAGTCGAGTCCGGCACTCGGGTCGTGTCGAGTCGAGTCCGGCACTCGGGTCGTGTCGAGTCGAGTCCGGCACTCGGGTCGTGTCGAGTCGAGTCCGGCACTCGGGTCGTGTCGAGTCGAGTCCGGCACTCGGGTCGTGTCGAGTCGAGTCCGGGTCGGGTCTCGGGTCGTGTCGAGTCGAGTCCGGGTCACTCGGGTCGTGTCGAGTCGAGTCCGGCACTCGGGTCGTGTCGAGTCGAGTCCGGCACTCGGGTCGAGTCCGGCACTCGGGTCGTGTCGAGTCGAGTCCGGCACTCGGGTCGAGTCCGGCACTCGGGTCGTGTCGAGTCGAGTCCGGCACTCGGGTCGTGTCGAGGTCGAGTCCGGCACTCGGGTCGTGTCGAGTCGAGTCCGGCACTCGGGTCGTGTCGAGTCGAGTCCGGCACTCGGGTCGTGTCGAGTCGAGTCCGGCACTCGGGTCGTGTCGAGTCGAGTCGGGTCGGGTCGGGTCGGGTCGGGTCGGGTCGGGTCGGGTCGGGTCGGGTCGGGTCGGGTCGGGTCGGGTCGGGTCGGGTCGGGTCGGGTCGGGTCGGGTCGGGTCGGGTCGGGTCGGGTCGGGTCGGGTCGGGTCGGGTCGGGTCGGGTCGGGTCGGGTCGGGTCGGGTCGGGTCGGGTCGGTTCGGGTCGGGTCGGGTCGGGTCGGGTCGGGTCGGGTCGGGTCGGTCGGGTCGGGTCGGGTCGGGTCGGGTCGGGTCGGGTCGGGTCGGGTCGGGTCGGGTCGGGTCGGGTCGGGTCGGGTCGGGTCGGGTCGGGTCGGGTCGGGTCGGGTCGGGTCGGGTCGGGTCGGGTCGGGCCGGGTCGGGTCGGGTCGGGTCGGGTCGGGTCGGGTCGGGTCGGGTCGGGTCGGGTCGGGCCGGTTCGGGTCGGGTCGGTTCGGGTCGGGTCGGGTCGCGTCGGGTCGGGTCGGGTCGGGTCGGGGGGAAATCTGTCGGGGGGAAATCTGTCGGGGGGAAATCTGTCGGGGGGAAATCTGTCGGGGGGAAATCTGTCGGGGGGAAATCTGTCGGGGGGAAATCTGTCGGGGGGAAATCTGTCGGGGGGAAATCTGTCGGGGGGAAATCTGTCGGGGGGAAATCTGTCGGGGGGAAATCTGTCGGGGGGAAATCTGTCGGGGGGAAATCTGTCGGGGGAAATCTGTCGGGGGGAAATCTGTCGGGGGGAAATCTGTCGGGGGGAAATCTGTCGGGGGGAAATCTGTAGGGGGGAAATCTGTCGGGGGGAAATCTGTCGGGGGGAAATCTGTCGGGGGGAAATCTGTCGGGGGGAAATCTAACGGATATTTTATGACGGATATGACGAAGTGGGGTAATCCGAAGTGGGGTAATCCGAAGTGGGGTAATCCGAAGTGGGGTAATCCGAAGTGGGGTAATCCGAAGTGGGGTAATCCGAAGTGGGGGTAATCCGAAGTGGGGGTAATCCGAAGTGGGGGTAATCCGAAGTGGGGGTAATCCGAAGTGGGGGTAATCCGAAGTGGGGGTAATCCGAAGTGGGGGTAATCCGAAGTGGGGGTAATCCGAAGTGGGGGGTAATCCGAAGTGGGGGGTAATCCGAAGTGGGGGGTAATCCGAAGTGGGGGGTAATCCGAAGTGGGGGGTAATCCGAAGTGGGGGGTAATCCGAAGTGGGGGGTAATCCGAAGTGGGGGGTAATCCGAAGTGGGGGGTAATCCGAAGTGTATCGAATTTCCCGGGAAATCCCGGTTCCATGCCCAGTACCGAAAGTATCAAATTTCCCGGGAAATCCCGGTTCCATGCCCAGTACCGAAACTTCGAAAGTACCGGGCTTTAAAAAGTACCGGTTTTGCAACCCTTACCGCTGTGGTAATAATCATTAGGGGGGGGTAATCATTAGGGGGGTAATCATTAGGGGGGGTAATCATTAGGGGGGTAATCATTAGGGGGGTACTCATTAGGGGGGTAATCATTGAGGTGGGGTAATCCGAAGAGGTGGGGTAATCGAAGAGGTGGGGTAATCCGAAGAGGTGGGGTGGTAATCCGAAGAGGGGGTCATCCGAAGAGGTGGGGTAATCCGAAGAGGTGGGGTAATCCGAAGAGGTGGGGGTAATCCGAAGAGGTGGGGTAATCCGAAGAGGTGGGGTAATCCGAAGAGGTGGGGTAATCCGAAGAGGTGGGGGTAATCCGAAGAGGTGGGGGTAATCCGAAGAGGTGGGGTAATCCGAAGCGGTGGGGGTAATCCGAAGAGGTGGGGTAATCCGAAGAGGTGGGGTAATCCGAAGAGGTGGGGGTAATCCGAAGAGGTGGGGTATCCGAAGAGGTGGGGTTAATCCGAAGAGGTGGGGTTAATCCGGAAGAGGTGGGGTAATCCGAAGAGGGGGGTATCCGAAGAGGTGGGGTAATCCGAAGAGGTGGGGTAATCCGAGAGGTGGGGTAATCGAAGAGGTGGGGTATCCGAAGAGGTGGGGTAATCCGAAGAGGTGGGGTAATGCGAAGAGGTGGGTTACGAGAGTGGGGTAATCCGAAGAGTGGGGTTATCCGAAGAGTGGGGTATCCGAAGAGGTGGGGTTATCCGAAGAGTGGGGTTATCCGAAGAGTGGGGTTATCCGAAGAGTGGGGTTATCCGAAGAGTGGGGTTATCCGAAGAGTGGGGTTATCCGAAGAGTGGGGTTATCGAAGAGTGGGGTTATCCGAAGAGTGGGGTTATCCGAGAGTGGGGTTATCCGAAGAGTGGGGTTATCCGAAGAGTGGGGTTATCCGAAGAGTGGGTTATCCGAAGAGTGGGGTATCCGAAGAGTGGGGTTATCCGAAGAGTGGGGTAATCCGCAGAGTGGGGTTATCCGAAGAGTGGGTAATCCGAAGAGTGGGGTTATCCGAAGAGTGGGGTTATCCGAAGAGTGGGGTTATCCGAAGAGTGGGGTTATCCGAAGAGTGGGGTTATCCGAAGAGTGGGGTTATCCGAAGAGTGGGGTTATCCGAAGAGTGGGGTTATCCGCAGAGTGGGGTTATCCGAAGAGTGGGGTTATCCGAAGAGTGGGGTTATCCGAAGAGTGGGGTTATCCGAAGAGTGGGGTTCTATCCGAAGAGTGGGGGTATCCGAAGAGTGGGGTATAATCCGACGAGTGGGGTTATCCGAAGCGTGGGGGTATCCCGAAGAGTGGGGTACTCCGAAGAGGGGGTCAATCCGCATCGAGTGGGGTAATCCGAACGAGTGGGGTAATCTCGACAGCGTGGGGTAATCCCGAGAGTGGGGTAATCCGAACAGTGGGGGGGGTAATCCGAAGCGTGGGGTAATCCGAAGAGTGGGTACTCCGAAGAGTGGGGTAATCCGAAGAGTGGGGTAATGCGAAGAGTGGGGTAATGCGAAGAGTGGGGTAATCCGAAGAGTGGGGTAATCCGAAGAGTGGGGTAATGCGAAGAGTGGGGTAATCCGAAGAGTGGGGTAATGCGAAGAGTGGGGTAATGCGAAGAGTGGGGTAATAATCCGTAGGGGGAAATCGAGGTGAAAAGCTGTGTGTTGCATTCGGAAGCAATGCTTTTCTGCATCTCGTACCTTTGAAAAGTAGCGAAAATTGCAAGACTGTAATAAAGATCTTCTTTGTTGCAGAAGAATTTCATTAGTAGGTTCATTAAAGGTAATTGTTTTTATGACGGATATTTTTATGACGGATATAAAAAATATTTATAAGCCCGCAATAAAAGCTATGCAATAGTTAAAAAAAAAACATTTAAAATCGGTTCCTTGAGATTATGTTCTGATAGTTATTGTCAATTATAGATTTACGAATAAAACAAAGTTTTATGAACTACTCCATCCCACCCACATTTATTTTGTATCGAGTTAATTTTTTTCAACTGACATTAGTAGGTTCATTAAAGGTAATTGTTTTTATGACGGATATTTTAATGACGGATATAAAAAATATTTATAAGCCCGCAATAAAAGCTATGCAATAGTTAAAAAAAAAACATTTAAAATCGGTTCCTTGAGATTATGTTCTGATAGTTATTGTCAATTATAGATTTACGAATAAAACAAAGTTTTATGAACTACTCCATCCCACCCACATTTATTTTGTATCGAGTTAATTTTTTTCAACTGATTTAGACAATTTTATGTAGTGTGCACGCACTCGTGCCTTTCATACCACTAGTTAAAAGCGACATTAACACGTATCGAATTTCCCGGGAAATCCCGGTTCCATGCCCAGTACCGAAAGTATCGAATTTCCCGGGGAAACCCGGTTCCATGCCCAGTACCGTAACTTCGAAAGTACCGGGCTTTTAAAAGTATACCGGTTTTGCAACCCTTACCTCAGTGGTAATAATCATTAGGGGGAATCATGGGGGTAACGTTAGGGGGGGTAATCGTTAGGGGGGTAATCGTTTAGGGGGTAATCGTATAGGGGGGTAATCGTTAGGGGGGTAATCGTTAGGGGGGTAATCGTGAGGGGGGGGTAATCGTTAGGGGGGTAATCGTTAGGGGGGTAATCGTTAGGGGGGTAATCGTTAGGGGGGTAATCGTTAGGGGGGTATATCGTTAGGGGGGTAATCGTTTAGGGGGGTAATCGTTAGGGGGGTAATCGTTAGGGGGGTAATCGTTAGGGGGGGGTAATCGTTAGGGGGGTAATCGTTAGGGGGGTGTGGTAATCGTTAGGGGGGTAATCGTTAGGGGGGTAATCGTTAGGGGGGTATCGTTAGGGGGGTAATCGTTAGGGGG